>CM022535.1:21612757-22930969 GCA_012273795.1 Dendrolimus punctatus
TGTACGAGCGTCCCTCAGTGTATGTTCTTCCGTTTCATATGAGCCTCTTATTTTGGCGGACACTCGCATGCTGTAGTCGTGCGATGATTCTTCACCGTTGACACCCTGCATCTTCATGGGGTCTCGAGGTCCGCTAAGTCCCAGTTCCTCTGCCAGCTGCGCGTCAATGATGGTCACGGTGCTCCCTTCGTCCAGTAGTGCGTAAGTGTGACGGCTTCCCCTCGGTCCGGTTATAGCGACCGGCGCCACCTTCAGATAGGCACGTCGTTGTTTTCTTCCATCGTTGATAACGCTGTTGATCGCGGATGCTAACACTTCTCCCGCCGGTTCTGACGTCACACTCACTGCACTTGGACTTACCTCGTTAACTTCAGGTCTTCTTTGGTGATGCAGCAACCGGTGATGGTGTAGTGTACATCCTTCCACTCCACAAGGCGGGGTGCGGCACGACGACCGTCGATGCCTACTTCTCAGGCAACGGAAGCACACTTTATACTTCTTGGCTAAGTCCCACCGCGCACTCACATCTGCTCCGATGAACTTGCGGCAATCACTCAGCTTATGATCTCGCTTGCAGACTGGGCACGGTTCGTTTTTTCTTATATTCCCACGTTCATTGTTGTTATTCACTATGTGTATGTGCTCCGTCCTCCTTTTTGATCGTGCCATCTCGCTCTCGCGTTCGATCGGTGCGTACGCAGCGCACTTGTCTGCTTCTTCATTCAGGAAGCTCGCAAGTTTCTTAAGTTCTGAAATCCCTTCAGTCTTCACAGCTGCGTAGTCGTACCACTTGTTTCTCACGATTGGAGTCAGCTTCTCCACTGCCATGCGTAGCATTTCTGGGCTATGTAAATACTGCGGCTTGTTCAATACTTCAATTGTTGCTACTAAATTTGCCATCTTGTTGGCAAACAAGCACAAGTCCCGAGGGCTGTCGGTGACTCGTGTCCATGTCTTCATTTTCTCCATTTCTCCAAGCACAAGGGCATCTGGACGGCCGAATCTTCTTTCCAATGCCTTTAAAATATCTTCAGGCCCCGTCTGGGTAATCAGCAGGGCGCTGACGGCCTCCAGTGCTGCTCCCCTAAGGCTTCGCCGCAGGCGCGCGACGTTCTCCCCGGGCGTGAAGCTCCCTCCCGATTCCCGAAAGGCTGCCTGGAAAGACAGCCATTCGCCACTATTTCCGTTGAAAGTCGGGAGTTCTTGCATGTATTGCTGCGCCTGCCTTGTGCTCGTTCGCGCCGCCTCGGTGATCGCTTCTGCCAGTGACGTCACATCCATGACGTTTGAACGTGCAGGCGGGCCTCGTTCTGAGACCCGTTGTCCACGTGCCATATTTCCGACGTGGACGCCCTGTCCCCGTTCTTCCATTTTCCTTATATCGTTGGCTAGCGTCGCTGGGGCGGGGGTTTCCGTGGCATGTGGTTCCTGCGTTTGCGGCAGTCTCTCGAACCACATGTCCACTCTTCTTGATGGTAGTTCGCTCTCTTCTATGACGTCATCATCGTCCGATGACTCGGCTTGAATTCTATTTATTCTTGCTTGTTCAAGTTCAACGGCTGCCTCCAACTGTTTCAACTTCAATGCAGCTAGTCTCTCTTTGGCTTCCAGCTCGGCAAGTCGTCTGCGGGAAGCTGTGGAGCGGCGTGACTGCGGTCTTGAAGTTTCTTCTTGAGTGCATTCTTTTCTGCGAAATATTTCGCGCAAAACTGGCGGTGGCTGCGGCTGCGAATCCGTAACAGAGACCGGCACAATTTGTGTAGTCGTTGCTTTTACTGTCGTTGCCGACAGTGTCGGCGTTGCTTTTACTGTCGTTGCTTTTACGGAGCTAGTCTCTGTTCCAGATTCCGCCGTGACACTGCCAGTCGTCATTGAAGTTGTTGGTGTCTCTTTCGCACTCTTCTTGCTCGCTTGTGCAGCATCCTTTTCAATTCTGCTTCTAGTATTCGGCATTCTTCCGTTCTTCCAATACGGCTCGAAGCTGACCAGACAATGTTGGAGATGCAGTGGACTGTTGGTTGGTTGGTTGCTGGTTCTGGTGCGAGAAGGATGCCGAAATGAAACGATGAAATATTTGCTACGGGCGGCTTTCAACGGTGGCGTGTCGGCGGGAGGGAGCTTCTTTCTTGCTTAGCGCGAACTGCTGCTTATCACGAACTACAAACGGGCCTCGCAAGGCGCCCTATATTTATACAATGCCGCCTCCGCCGACCCCCACTTCGTTGTAACACCCCTTTGTTTTATTTATTTAATTGCACTTTACATAAGCCTTATTTTACCTTATTGCTATTACAATATTTACAACATCATAGATCCTAGCCTATCCTGTGGGTTCCTACATACATATGATCCATAGTTTCGAAACGCGGGACATTCTTACGGGCACTTTCCTCGCCCCCCGCTTCATGACTATAAATATAAAGCGTCGAGCGCGCGAGCGATTACCTCATTGCATAACCATGCGCTGTGGCGCGCGGACCTCTGCCTGCACTAACATTATGGCCTACTCGCTATGGAGTAGGCAGTAGTGCAGGCATACCTCACGGATCTGGGGCTCCGGTTGCGTTCTGCATTCCCGAAGCCCCGTTTCCGCTACCCCTTTGGGTCCCGGGCTCCAGGCGGCGTTCTGCACGCCTGGAACCCGGTTCCCTTATTTACTTTGAGTGCAGTACTACAGGCGGCGTTCTGCACGCCCATAGCCTGGTCTCATTTACCAGGATCTATTTGGGTTGTTAATGAAACGCAAACATTTAAACGTTTATTTCAACAAGCTTAAGGCTATTATGACAATACTTATTTATACTATAATATCACTAATTAATTAAATTAAGTTTAAACAAAACGATATACACGGTTATATGAAATATTATAAGACTATATGCATCTCTGTCCGACCCGTCTCTTTCTTGCGTTTAACGGCCGTATACATGTTATCTACGAGGCTTAGCAAATTACACCTATGCTCTTATCACCTGTGTAGACGGGTCGGCGAGTTTCTATGATGCTATTCCGTCGTCAACAGTAATTTTTATGTTTTACTTTGCACCGACTTCAAAATGTTTTAGATAATATATATTAATAATAATAGCTTTAGAAATAAGTTATTTTATACATTTTAGTTTTTGAAGTCGGTTTTTTTAAACGAAGTTTTTATTTTTTATTTGTTACTTTTAAGTCTCTAGCTATGTAAGGGTGGACCTACAAATGGTGCCGCGCTTCTTAAAAAATATAGGTCCCAAGAACCGGGAACAAAAAATGTTCGTAAAATGAAAACTACTGGGCCAAACTATGTCAAATTTTTAGGGGACCACATGGCAGCTATTCCGCGTCGAACAAAAAAAGAATAACTTAAATCGAATCATAAATCTCAGAGTAATCGGTGTACATATGGAACGGAGTGAAAATTATTTTCATGAAAAATGTTCATAAAATGAAAACTACTGGCCCAAACTATGTAAAATTTTAGGGGACCAATTGGAAGCTATTCCGCGTCGAACAAAAAAGAATCACGTAAATCGAATCATAAATCACGAAGTAATCGGCGAACATACATAAAAAAAGGAACAACAAAAAAAAAGATCCCGACGAATTGAGAACCTCCTCCTTTTTCGAAGTCGGTTAAAAATTGTCTGTTGCTATTCTTTTTTCCACTTCTCCACTGAAGTTTATTGTAAATTATGATTTGGTTAGGTTCGGTACATTTTAATGAATGCATTTTTTATTTAAAAATATTTTATTTTATCAAACAAAAAACTGAATTCGATTCGGAACCAATAAAAAAATCGATAATCTACTCTAACTTATGTTTTATTTAGTTGTTGTAAGTAGTTGTGTATTTAGTTTTTGCCAAAATAACTATGGCATCCCCTCCAAAAGGAATCCCATCTATAGACATCTTTGTATTGTATTCAAAAACGGTGCATGGCGAAAATAGGACAGTATTACGAAACGCGAAGTGTTTACGATTAACAGATAACATTCAACGGTCGTGTTTACATTCCTCTTTTTGTTTACCTAAACGCAAATATGGTTTGCATAAACGCAGCAATGGATTGCGTGAAATACGAAATTGCGGCGAGGTGAAAGTTTCGTTGTTTTTATATTTTTACTAGTTAGAGATTGTTGCTCGGTTTGTATTAATTGTTTTTCTAAGCTTATAGTTAGAAATACACATTTTCTTCTTAAATTTTAAACAATGAGTTTTCTGAAAGCAGTTTCTATTTAAACTTTGGTATCTATCTATTACTTTAGTGTGGAAAATTCTGTGCAAGAATAAGCCTAAATGGCGCTGTTGTTCTCGTACTACCCCGCAAGGGACCTGGCGTGAAGTTATGTATGTATGTGGAAAATTCTGAAGAAAACTCAAAGCTCCATAATACTACTTTTTTCAAATTATCAGACAAACATACTATATAATATATACCAAGCATAAGTAAGTCACGCTTGTGTTATGCGTAAACAATGGACCACTCCAAGGCTGGAACCATCCAGATACCCAGACCAAACATAAACGTAACGTAAACATTTGAAAATTCGAAGGAATCGAACCCGAATGCTTTGCGTTTTTTTTTTTTTTGAGGCGAGGGAAAATGACTAACCGATTTACGCACTCTCTGGGCCGTCACTAGGAAACGGCACGAATCCACGGGGGGCGGTAACGCTAGCAATTGTATGCTTTATTGTGCGTTCCGTCCGCTATGGACTACACAGAGGAGTGTGGAGACTCCGAGTGATGCCGCACGGGCGAGCAACCTCAATACCCACTAAAAACCCCCTCCTCCCTTCGCGGCCCTGCGCTTTTGTGTGTTGGAAGGACTGAGATATAGAACATAGTTACGCAACAGTGGATCCAGCGCATTAAAGTGCTTGAAGTGTGCCCTGGGAGAACACACTCCACTACGGAACGGGGGTAGTTGTTAAATCCCTTGCTTTACCTAGTAGCTAAGGGCCCCCATCGTTCCGGATCCTAACTCAGGGAGGGAAGTAATGCGCGTACCAGGTACGCCAGCCCAAGTTTAGCCTACTCAACCACGAAGACCCTCAAATGAAGAATTCAGTGTGTATGTTCGTGCTCGATATGTTTTGTGATTTAAATATTCTTCAATGGTGAAGTATATCCCTTTCTAAGCAAGGTAATTTTGAATTCAGCTATCTAAGCGATTTTCAAAAGGTGACCCTTTTAGCCCTCAGAATAGAATGAATTCTTTAGTGACGCAAAGCAGACGTTATGAAAGAGCAAAGTGAACTAAACGCCCGGATAAATTCGTAACATAAACACGTGATTCGCCCAATAAACCATTAACTGGCACTTTTTTCATAATAACCCAAGATATACCGACAACAACCCACTTCACACTGATGCCTACAAACATAACAGATTGTTATTAAGCGTAGTGCACAATATCTAATATATAAAATTCTCGTTTCACAGTTTTCGTTGCCATACTCCTCCGAAACGGCTTGACCGATTCTCACGAAACTTTGTGTGCATATCGGGTAGGTCTGAGAATCGGTCAACATCTATTTTTCATACCCCAAAATGATAAGGGTGACCACTAATTTTTTACATTTTTTATGATTTTATGATTCTCCATTAAAAATACATACAACCCTAAATTGTCAACCCTCTACGATCAACCCCTATTTTTTAATAGAGATATTAGTATTCTAATAATTTGCCACTGGGATGATTTAGATTCAAATTTGAACCAGGTAGATGGCGCTGCAATTGGGAACCAGAATTTAGGAGTTTTTGCTGTTGTATGTGTTCAAGTTTGACCCGGTATGGTTTAAATTAACGATGGGCGTCGTCGCAATACTCCTAAACGGTGGGCCTGATTTTGATTGTTTTTTTTGTTTATTCAAGTGGATTTGAGAATAGTTTAGTTAAACTATTCTAACAAACAAAACTAAAGATTAACTAATCTAAACTATTCTCATTCACATTTGGTTGCGGTAGATGGCGCTGGAATCGGGTACTAGATTTTTATTTTTTTAAAGGCAGACAACGTCTGCCGGGTACAGCTAGTTTTGCTATAAAGTGTTCTCGAAAAAGCTTGCGCAAATTTTTATCCCGCATTCAAACGTTCTGGATTATTTCGGAATTATTTTTGACAACTTTCACGTTTGTGTTCTCATTCAGATGTTATCAAATGCCAGGAGTGTGCACTATCCCTAGTGCGAGTCTTGTCTGCCGCTCGTCCGCGCCTCCATTAATATTTGGCATTGGTCCAAACGCAGAAAAATTAATAATTAAACACGCATGGCGGAAAAAAGGGCATTCACCTCAATTTTATTATATTCATATCACTTTTCATTATATAATAGTTATGAACTTCCTACACGATCTAGATTGTTGTTTACCAAAAATACGACCTACATCGAGGAGCGTCACCTCTTAACATTTTGTCTATGATGTTATTTTCAACACACTTGCTCATAAAGTGGCTCTATGGTCACCGCAATTAGGCACAGAATGACACCCATAATCAAACTGTGAGTAAAAAAAATTATAACTCACTAGTGAGTTATAGATTTTTTTTTAATTTTATTGGTTGAGTTGCTTTGTTCTTAAAAAAGTTATTATTCAAAAAAAAATCGTGTTCTATAGAACAAATAATTTAATGTTCCTATGGCTTGCTCATTTCATGCAACTTCTTATTTAAATAGATAATTTTAACTCGTACGTGTTTAATAAATAAAACTTTCACTCATATATAACTATTTTTTTCTCTGTAATGAAAGAAAACTTTAAATTCCCCATTTTGTACGTGGCAGAGTAGGCGCAAACCCTATGCGCGGAAAATAAAAATAAAAAACCTCATCCCTTTAGTCTGTGGCCGATCGCAATGCGCGCGCATAGGAGAACTGTTATCTACTAAATAAAATGAGTTTTTGTTGTTATTTTATTCACAAGTGTGTTGAAAAACGTCGTATGATACACGTGTGCATTGATGATTACCGTCCTCGGCTCTCTTAAGAGCCTCGCCTACGGCTCGAGTCTCAATGGCGCCTCGGCGGTAATCACCAATGTTACACACTAGTACCATAATGTACTATTGTGATGAGTAAAAATACAAGCGGTCCTGTGCGAGTCGGCACATGATGGGTTACACACACAAATATAGGAAACATTATGCTTTTCGTGGCTATAATATAGTTTTTGTATTCTTACACAAATAGATGTTAAGTTTGATACAAAAATATATTATTTTACTATTTTCGTAATTCCTGAAGCAGGCAGCTGTGAAACACAAACAGACAACCACAACATTTACCGACTACTCATGGCAATCTTGTGAAACTATGATATTATAAAATTCTAAATATCCAGTGTCTGTACATTGAAGCTATGACAAATAATCAACTGGAATACACTATTGTAAACTATGGAGTAATACTGTGCATTTTTTTGTTTCTTGTCTGTTTGTTCGGGATTCACGTTAAAACTATTGGGCTGATTTCGATGTGGTTTTCACTGGTCGACAGTAAATTCTTAGACTTAAAATCTGTGCTACTTTTTATGCTCGGAATCTCACACGTATTTTTTCTGCGAACAACGTAAAATGGCGAGGCTAAAAATAGAATTTCAATATGATTTTTTCACTAGATAGATGGCAAATTCGATATAATAATATATATGATATTTTTTATCCTGGAAATCTGTTCTTCTCTGGAGAGGATCTTCCCGGGAGCATTTTGCAGTTGGTCGGGTGCATAGAAATTGCTTATTTCGACACAGTTTTCACTAAAACGATAGCGATATATATTCTTTTTTAAATGCTGCGGTACTTTCTGTCCTATATATCCTAGTATTACATAAAATTGTTACTTATATGAACTAAAATGCTACTCTCCTAATTTTTATCACTTAATAATTATTCTACACTTACTACACTAACACTTAATTCTAATTAGACTTTAATGCCAGTCGAGAATTTTTTTAAATGAATATTTCTAATATTCTAAAAAAGTTGCAAAATTTACAACACTGCGTGAAACCAAAAGGGTTCAGACGTTAGTTCAAATTTAATCAAACAATTTACATAAAACTATTTAATCTTCAATTTTATTGCCACCGACAGCTCCCAATTCTTTTTGCAATTTCTTCAACTTCTTTTTAAACTTCTTATCCAACTCCTTCCCTTTATTCTCTGACAACATCCTTCTTAATATGTCTTTCATTTCTTTAACATCTTTATCACCTTCACTAGCTTTAACTTCTATAGATTCAGTTGCGTCTATTTTATTACCAACATCAATGACTGTAGCATTATTTTCTTCTATAAACTTCTCGGTATCTTCTATAACAGTTACATTTTTGTAGACACAGTTTCTAATCTCATTAACAAGTTGGACCGCTTCATCTTCTATGTTCTTTATGACTTCTATTAAACATGCTTCGTGCATAGCTCCATGTGCCATTTGCTTGGTCAGATCTACTGTTCCTTCTAATAGTTTGTTTGTTACTTCCATCATGGCCGATTTTATTAGAGGTGACTGTAAAATAAGAAGCATTATAATATCAACAAGATTATTACTAGCTCCATAGTTTATTATTAACGGTTCTACCACAATATTAAATACATATATAAGTTTTTCTCCGTGCAAGACCGGAGAAAGAATAGAATTTCCTGCGGCCGGGCGGCCTGTAGTAAGAGACGACAAAACAACCACAGCAAGGTGGTAGGTTATTTTCCCGTCTGGCTGATTACCACCCCTGGTCTATGTCGCCATAACAACCTTGAGTTGTGTTACGGCATTAATAACCAGTTTTCAGTGTCCGTTAAGAGATTAACAGCGCATTTATATCACTTTTGGTGTTGCAAATGTCTCTAAGCGATGGTACCAACTTTTCATCAGGTGGGCCCTTTGTCTATCTACTGAACTCATGCAATAGAAAAAGATAAAAAAGGAAACTCCTAAAAATCGTTATATAAATAACGGTGAATGAGACTTCTTTGGATGCCTGTTGTATAATAAATCTAAAGAATCTTGACACACTGGCAGCTCATAGACCAAAGTATGAGAGTGGTGCAGTCTAGTAAATTTTACGTGAACATATTCACTCCAACAACGAATACAAAACAAACCAATATCAAGTGATATCCTCAGCGTTGCATCATCAGATCAAGGCACATCTTATAAACAAGCATATAATTTTTGCTTTGAATTATTTATTTATTCTCTCTTAACAACACCCACAGGAAGTCAATATAATGCTTTTATTTTAACAGGAACTAGACAAATATAATATAAATCATTGGAACATAAAACGTAACACCACTTTTATCTCGTTGTATCTTATTTTTGTGGAATCAGAAACGTTACAGGAATGCGTTTTTATTTACACGGTGAACGGAAATGAGTAATTTTCGGTGAATTTATATATTTTTTTTGTGCATTCTGAAGTGGGTAATGAGATGCTAATGTTTAACGTCGTGATTAATAATCCATCGCGATCTCTCCGCAAATTTGTTTATCTTTAAAAGAATTATTTTCATGTAACTCGTTGCACGTACAGTTAATTCATTTATTATGAACTAATGTGTTTTTTGTGGCTTCTATAGCGTTATTTTCACAATCCAAATCGTATGGAAAGTCTAATTGATACAAGAGAGAGTTTCATAGAATAGAATAATAATTTATTTCTAGAAATGTACGTGAACATAGAAAGAAAAAGAAAGAAAAATATTTATTTTAAATTGCGACTTACACATTACATACACATAAAGTAAATGATAATAAAAATAATAGAAAGCCGCAATATATGAAATGAGGTTAGCACTCAGTCTTTCGCTGTGCCGAAACATGTTTCGACACAGCACTGGTTTTCAGTGCCCATCTCCATAACCTGAAATATCCCAAGACCCACTATTTAGATATAACCTAGTACATAATAATAAAAATACCTATAACTAAATCACTAACATTTAAATTATTGTACAAACTGTAAACAACTATAAAATACAAACCATAAATTACATAAATAAATATTTTGTTAAAATTGTCTCAGCACATTTTGGATTGTTAAGCATGCAATGCTGTCAATCTGTCTGTCCGTTTTCACAGAAATACTACTGGAACAATTTGGCTGAAACTCAGTACATATATAAATTCGATGCCGAGGATGAACACAGGATCCCGAAAAATGGGACACTTTCCGGGATAGAAATATATGTGTCTTTCTGTTTGTTATGCTTTGACGGAAAACTAATGGACCGGATCGAACCGGTAGGTGGCGCTGTGATCGGGTCCTAGACTTTTATTTTTTCAGGGCAGGACAACGTCTGCCGGGACCTCTAGTACGTGATAATGAAAAAAAAAATATATATATATATATATATATATATATATATATATATATAGCTGCGCCCGAGACGTCGTCCGCGTGGAATTTGTTTTCATAACCCCCCCGATTTTGAAACATTCTTCATTGGTGCTCCGCTCCTATTGGTTTTAGCATGATGTAAAGCTTATAACCTTCCTCAATAAATGGGCTATCTAACCCTGAAAGAGTTTTTCAAATCAGACCAGTAGTTCCTGAGATTAGCGCGTTCAAACAAACACACAAACAAACTCTTCAGCTTTATATAGTATAAGATTATAGTTTAGTATGAATATCGATTTGCAATAATATACAAAACATGTTAACCTGAAATCACCTCACAACGAAAATATTTATTCAACTCGGCAACTGCTTTCGAAAAAGTTACAACTGGAATCAATCTCGCAAATACGAAAAAAGCCATTCGTAATTTTAAAATTAAACTTTACCTTCGAGATGACGCACTTAACGACCTTCTTCAGCGTGTCGTGGTCGTGCCCGCAGACTTTTAGTAAGTCGTAAACCTCGGTCTTACGCTCGTTTATCTGTGGATATCGTTAAAAGATGGTATACACACACCTGGGCTCCATTGTGTGCTTTGATGTAAGCACGAGAATTATTAAGACATTAGGAAGTGGTTTTATTGCTTGCTGTAATGCAATTTGCAATTAATTTGTTGCTTCTAGATTTCTATCTTTATCATCCTGCTAGAGTTAAATAGAATAGAATATCATTGTTGACGACGACAACGTCGATGTGCGAAACTCACCGACCCGTCTAGACTGGCGATAAGAACATGAATATTGTTACATACCGACAAAGCACGGACACCTGCACGTCGTAAAACGCCGTCGCCTTTCCTGCATTCGGAGTTCTTTTGTTTACTTCGTGTTTAAACTTTAAAAACATCTATTGTTATCGTACTCATTTTATGGCTGTAATTAGAGTCGAACTTATTCTTTTATTTTTATCGCATTGCGTCGAAGCTTGCTCGATGGCGGATTAACTCATAACGCAGCCCCTTTGTACGGTATTATACAGTTAGTATAAAACAATGCCCGAACGGAGGGGGTTGGGTAGTCAAGCGACGACTACGACACGAGTAAGACGTCTGTAACACTTTCGATTTGCGATATAGTGACCGACTTTGCGCGTGTTGAATTGATAGATATAATTTAGATAGGAGATCGCCTGCATCATGTAAAAGTGATTACCGTTGCTTATGGAAATTTACAACACTTATGGTACTATCAACATACCGCAAGCCTCCAGGGGTACCTGTAACCTGGCTACTGGTTATAGCGGCATACTTTCAAACAGAGGTGGTAGCCGTCCATACTGGCAATTGCCCTAGGTAGGGCAATTGCCGGTATGGACGTCTAGTCAGGTAGTCCTTCTAGTCAGGTGACAGAAAACTACATAGCAAGACAGTCCTCAAGTCATAACTTGTTGTTGAATCGGCCTCAACTATTTTTACTATCTTACAATTCGAAACTTTTGAGATAATTACCGGTGTCAAACTATTCTTTATCATGTTCTTCAGTGCCATCACACTTCTGACCGCTTGCGTTGGATCATGACCTATTAACGCGTAACCGCAAACTACCATCTGATGTAAAGCCTTCTCAGCCAAAGCAGCCGTGGCATTCTGCTGTTCCGTCATACATTGATCCATCTGCAATATATAACTAACTTGTCAAATTTGGAAATTTAATAGGGTAGGTCAGATTTGGAAATGTAATAGGGTCGGTCGAACAAGCTTAGTAGAATTTAAATAACATATTCTCTATATATTTCATAACGTTTTTTTATATCACAGAAAAATATATATGACAATGAACTAAATTTGACTTTTGGGTAACAAATCAAACCTGTTCATTGACAGGCGTATTCGGTTGCAAATACTGTGACAATCTAAAGAATCTTGAATCACTGTAATTAAGGAACTGAAAGCGTTCCTTGAGATTATCAGGGGACTTGGGATTAAACAAAATCTTGAGAAGAAAAGACAGGATATGCACATTCCAGCGAAGGCGAATGGGAAGCCACTTGAGTTTAATACGAAATTCAGATATATGATCAAATTTGCGTAGCCCAAGTATGAAACAATGCAAAAGTTTTGAAGGTGCTCAATCATCACGTTGATATTCTGTGAGTAACTAACAAAACAATGCGAAACATAAAAAAAACACATTTAATTCAACAGTCGTGTTACTTTCTTCGAACATTTGTATGAAATCATATTGGAAGAAACCTATTAACACGCGATACTAGCTAAACCATTATTAGCTAAACCACCTTTCGCAAATCAAGACACTTTCGAATGTACCAACGGCATATCGGAGGATGATATCCTTGAAACATATTCCTCATTCCTGAGGGTCGTGACCTTTCCCCACTGCTTTTTCTTTGACCTTTTTGCACCATCGGAGACGATCAAAGGGCAATGTACAGTGTGTTATAAACGAAGTCGTTGAGTGTGGTGCGGATCTCCCCGGACCAACGCATCGGACTACGATCTTTTCCCTTCTCTTTTGCCAGTGACGATTAGTTTCTAAATTGCTACCATGTTTTCTGGCTGCGTCCGAAGTACTCAAGGACTTTACGAAGGCAGATTGATGATAGCCGCATTCTTATTTTTAATATCTTTATAATATATCGGAATATCAGTGACGATATAATATCATTGATTACCTCTTTCTCTCCATATGCCTTGATTTTGTCTAGCATTTCTTCTAAATCAGTCACTTTGTCTTGTATTTGAGATGTACCATTTTGGAGCAATATTTTGATTTTTGCCAATACCATGTCCACAGACCTTATTTGAGGAAATAATTGCAGTGATATTAACAATAATTTGGTTAAGTTTTTACTTAACCAAAGAATTGATGAGAAGATCAGCAATACACAATAACTTTAAATTAAACTAAGTAAAACTATATACACAAATTAAAATTAAACTATACAATCTAGTGCCAGACCGATGTCAGTTGGGTCAGTCATTTCAGACCTAAAGTAAAAGTCAATTAATTTTTTTTTAAGGCTATATTATCTCTAAGTTGTCAGCCTTTAATGTTAGTTAGTCTTTACATATGTAGAAATTAGGAATAGAACATTTAATAAACAACTTCTATTGCTTCAACTTTCGTTTCAAGATTACCCTCACATATTATAAAAATAATAAATTAAACATCAATTCAAAACAAAAATCGTAAATATTACATTTTTAATGAACAGATGCGCTAATAGAGTTAAATGAGTATAAAATTTATTTGGTTATTTCTCTGCAAGTCGATTGTAAATTCTTTTGAGGAATAAATGTCTTAAACCTTAAATAAGTATTAATTTTATATTGCTCAAATAAAAATATTCTAACCATAATTTTTCTCTAAAATCAAATATTTTGGTAGAATTTTTTAGTAAATAGATACATAGATAACCCTTTATTGTACACCAAAGCATAAATTGTCTAAAAATTTTACTTTGTCAACATCATCATCAACTAACTGTTCACTGTTAAATATAACCCTATCTAAAGACGCATTACGAAATCCACTGTCTGCTTGCTTTTCGTTTTTTGCAATAGGTACTTCTTCTCAATCCAGATCTTTTCTGGTGCGCACTGCCGAAGAGTGGAATAATTTGCCGGTGTCTGTTTTTCCTGACAAATACAATCTTAAAGTCTTCAAGTCACGAGTGAATAGGTATCATCTAGATAAGCGTATTCCATCCTAGACTGACTAGATCACTCAACATCAGGTGAGACAGTGGTCAAACGCAAACCTATAACTACCATGAAAAATAAAAATAAAAGACTTAGTAGCTTTATTCCTATACAACAAATGTAATAAGTATAAAGTAAAAATGGAGATTATAAAGTACTTTTGCAAGTCCACTTGAAATTTCCTCTCGATACTTTGGAGCAGATCTACACTCAGCTTCTCTGTGATTTCATCTTCTATTACTTTATCGACTTGTTCTTTCGCTACTTCCATAGACACCATGCCCTGGTCATTTTAATTAAATATGTTTAGCATACTTAACTACAAATTGAATATTTGTCACAAATAATTACCTAAATATAATATAAATGTGCTTAGGCTAAGAATGACTTCGTAAAACATTGAAGATAAGCGACATTTGAAATCTATAGAAGTAAACAAACTGGGTGGGAAATAAAGTTTTAAAGCACTTCCAAAATTATAGCTGATATTATTATTCTGCTTCAATGAAGTTTGTGGAACGAACAGATGCAGTTTAGCCATATGTAAAACTTACTATTGCGTAATAAGCATTCGGTGAAACAAGGGACTGAAGCCTTAAAGTGGTTTTTAAAATAATTATGGGAGCTGCAAACGTCTAGTCATTGCAGCGGACAATTAACTACTTGCTAGCGCTTTTTTTTATATTAACTTGACTTTATGTTGTTGGTCCGAAGACCTCACAACTTTACCGGGGCTTTCGGAGCGAGCGCTTTCGCAAAGCGAAGGTGCTCGAGCCCGGGGACAACTTGCTCGAGGGAGCTCCCTAGGGAGTTTTACCTCGGCTGGACTGTTGCCATGAGAGGGGAATGAATCTGATGATGCCCGAACTTGCTAGCGCAACGCAGTAGTGCACGTATTAATAGTTACTCTATCTCGCTTGCACATCATCCGTCCCGCTCACACATTGTATTAGCTGTACGACTTGTCAATGTTTGTACGTAAGGTTACGGTTTCCAAAATAAATTAGTTCACATCAGAACTCGACAGTGAATACTATACTCTACCCATCTGAGTAACCTCTACCTCTCGCTGCTACATAATCATAGATGAGCCAATGTGTGAAACCCAGCAATCCGTAATGAATATGAAGAAGGGCTAAAGGACAAAAACGTTCCTAGTCTGTATTATGTAAAACATACATAAAAGAAGTTTCTAAATTAATGATCTTATATATACAACAATCGTTTCTCATTTCCGTGAAAGAATAAAAACGATAGAAATACTGAATAGCGTATCAAAGTAGCTCTATTATAGTTGTTTGATCATAAAAATTCAATTCAAGACTTCAACTCACCAAAAATAAAGTGAAAACAGTATAAAAATTGATGAAATATTTCCCACAAGCCATAATAACCGTTTGAAATAGCAATGTTAGTATAAAAATAACTCATGTAACGAAAATAATCTATGGCGATCTATTTATTGATGTAACCATCGTGTTTACTATAAAAATGTAACATAAAATTGGTTTTATTACTTTGTAAGTGGAGAATTGGTTCGTTTTCAATTGTCGAACAAGCATTTCATATATTCTAGACTGTGTGCTAGCGATATCTTCCGCACGGGACTTAGCTTTTATATCCATGCATATTATCATGCCTATTTCCTAAAGGGGTATACAGAGACGATGTCTGCCAGGGCTTATGCGGAGCAGGCGATAGCCACTTCCTGCGGCCCTGGATTTAGGCGACTGGAAGGAATACAAGGAAACGAGGAGTTTTAATGGGTTATCCGGCAACAGGCCGACGAGTTTCCACAGGCCCTCATCGTGATCCCCATACGGGGATAAGTATATAAACAAATTTCTCTTTTAAAAAAAGCAGAGCATATACAGTGTGAGTCTTCATAATGTGAACATATCGAAATTAGGGAATGTATACTTAATTTTATCGACGGAAAAGATACTAAAAAAATCTAAAAAAAATATTTTATTTTTTATGAATTTTTTAAAAACTTTGTTCGCTACTGGACACAGTTTTTAAAAATAAGATATATTTTTTTAGTATCTTTTCCGTCGATAAAATTAAGCATAGATTCCCTAATTTCGATATGTGCACATTATGAAGACTCACACTGTATAAGTATTATAAATTGTATTTTACCTGGAAGCGAGAGTTAGGTATGGAAGAGAGCATGAAAGTAAAGTAAACGCGGTCGAGATGCGAGCCTGCGCAAAATCTGCGGAGTGACGCTCGCGGACCGCGTTCGTAATATCAAAGTAAGAAAGAGAGTCGATCTGAAAGAGAGTGTCGGGGTGAAGGTAAGAAAAGAATGCTCCGGTGGTTTGGGCATGTGGAAAGAATGACAAAAAAGATATACAATGCAAAATTGGATGGAAGCAGAAGTCGCGGAAGGCCATGACACACACTTGATCGTGTACTAGCAGAAGGTGATGTCAGGAGACTTAAGAACAGACGAGCGTGCATGACAAGAGCTATGAATGTGAAAGAAGCAAGTGAGGTGTGTAAGAATAAGCCTGAATGGCGCTCTGTTGTTCGTACCTACCCCGCAAGGGACCTGGAGTGAAGTTATGTATGTATGTATTTACCTCGCACCTATTTTAATATTACATAAAATTTTTAGAGCAAGGCATGTTTGCTGTAGAGTTACTTGCGCGACTTCGCCTCAAGCCCCACCATGTTGCAAAGCGATGGTAAATAAAATTAGGATAGAGTAAATAATAACTATAAACGAAATTAAAAGTAAATAATGAAAAAGTAGGCTAAATAAAACTTTAAAAAACAATACTCATTGACACTTGACATCATTGTCTTCCGTGATCACGGCTACTGAAAACTGGCCGAAACGACGGATTAATAAATGTTAAATAAATTACCGCGTTTAAAACCGTTAAAACGTAGTTTTATTACAGAGACGATGAATATCCACTTGCTACGATCTTGACATACCACTTTTGCTTTATCCACTCTATCTATCACCCGAGTCCGGTATACCTAAACCCCTCAGTATTTCTTCCTTCGCCTTTATATCAGGGCCACAGGTACATAGCGAGGCCCTTGCAGACAGTGGCTCATCGGCCTCATCTACTTCCACGGGGAATCAATCCCGCAGCAATGTCTTCTGAACCCGGCAGAAGGTATCATAATAGAATGAAAAAACTTAAGATTGTTTTAATCCCTAAAACCATTGAAACCCGTTGCGCCTTTTCAAATCATATGACAGACAAACAAATCTAAATTTAAATAACCTTTTTTAAAAAGGTTTTAAGTACAAGCTTTTGAGATCCTGGTTATCATGTAGCAGCTGAGTGCTAGCCAAGACAAGGAAAACGAGCCCAAACACGACGGGTCTATCTTTTTTAGTACAGGAGTTCCTACGGCCACTTTCCGACTCCATAATCAGGTCAGCTCCATGCTCCAACCATATTATTGCATTGTCACGCGATATACATATGCTTGCAAAATTTCAGCTCAATCGGAAATCGGGAACTTGGTCAAATTTAACTTGCAAGATTCCACCCGAACTTACATACATCCATTGCAAGATAAATAAAAGCTCGTAAAAAATATAAATATTCAATTTATGTTTCTGTAGCTTACTTAAACGATTACACGAAGATTATCCACGATGATGATGGCTTTGTTCCACCTGACAACGCGCACATCTACAGAGATCTGGCTTGTCCAATTTTGCCAGTAGACTATAAAACTGAAAAACAATGTCTTAACTTTTGTACGTGACGTATAATATGTCACATTATATGTAATGTGGACTGTAAAATGTATATGATACATGTACATGATACATAACAACGTTGAGTGTAAATGATACAAATACATACATGTTACATTACAATGTTGAATATAAAAGAGATAAATACATTACAATGTTGTACAAACGGGGGTTGCCTGTAAGAGATCGCTTTAAGCGATAAGGCCGCCCTTTGTTCAACATTTACTGTAGCTAGTTTTAAGAACGTGGTTTTTAATTTTTGGTGAACAATATAGCGTTTTCATTCATTCATTCATGAAATGATACATGTATATGTTCCATTACAATGTTGCTTGTAAAGAATAATAACAGTCACAATATTGATTCTGTGTTTTGTTTATGCTGACGTGGAATACTTTACGACAGAAGATAATAAGTTTGCCAATATGTAGTTTGCTAATTCCCGGTTGCGTTCGCCTCAGAGCCTAGATTAGATACATACACGTTTTTCACTTCGCGCGGATATGATACCAAAAAATTAAATATATATGCAGAATGATAGATAAGCCTTAGCTAATAATTAAAATAAAGCTTTAGACAAAAAAACTGCTTTAAATGAGTGTGAAGTTACCTGCAATTTACTCTCATACAGTAAATCCAAGATTTTGACAATTAAATCTTCTATGACTATAGAAATTTTATGCGCAACACTGAAAATATAAGAAAGTTTAATTTCTTTGGCTTTTTTACAAATGAATTAAAATAGTCGGTCTGCCCAATAAAATTCAATTAAGAATTTTAAAAGTAATTAAAATGTTAACAAATGATATTGTGCGTTATACATCCAAACAACAATCAAGCCGATTCATAGCTCCCTCCGACATATATATAATTACCAATATAAATAAACTTACTCTAACAAAGATTCATAGACATCACATATGCAAAAATATACATGTTTCCTAAAATCTGGACAGCACTGAACAAATTCTTCTAATGGCAAACACTGAAATAATTAATTATTATTATTAATGAAAGTTTGAGAAGTTCTGATAGCTTAGATGAGTTTGTGGATGTTGAAGTGGAAGATTGGTGGATATAACAGTAAGAGAGGCCAGTAAAATCGATAGCATGTGAAAATCCGTGCAGGAACTGAGAAAGAATACAACTTCCTGCGGCCGGGCGTATCGTAAGAGGCTACAAACAACCCACAGCCAGGTGGGAGGGTATTTGCCCGACTGGACAGCTACCACCCCTGGTCTACAGTATGCCGTCAAAACACCCTGAGATGTATTCCGGCATCAGTGGCCAAGTACCAGTCGGCTTAAGAGAGCAGCAGCGCATTTATAGCACATATGGTGTTACAAATGTCTATAGGCGATGGTAACCGCTTTCCATCAGGTGGGCCGTCTGCCTGTCTGCTTAACTCTGTAATAAAAAATATATATGATTTCTGCGTGACAGAGTGTCTTTATAATAGAAGAGTATGGAAGAAAAATATTGTGCTGACCCCGAATATTGGGGGAATAATCATTCCCTTCCTGCACATTCCTCGCATGATTGCACCATACCTGCACGGACAAAAACGAAGGAAGAATAATAATTCCTGCGGCTGAGCGGCCTGTCGTTAGAGTTGGCCAACCCTCAGGCGGGTGGTATGGCATTTGGACGTCTAGATATCTACCACCCCTTGTTTGAAGTATACCGTCATAACATCCTTGAATTGTTTAAC
Organism: Dendrolimus punctatus; assembly: GCA_012273795.1. Taxonomy (NCBI): domain Eukaryota; kingdom Metazoa; phylum Arthropoda; class Insecta; order Lepidoptera; family Lasiocampidae; genus Dendrolimus; species Dendrolimus punctatus. The sequence goes on from CM022535.1 coordinate 21,632,253, forward strand.
CATCAGCGATAGAGAGATCAGATCAGAGATCAGCAGCATATTGGTAGCACATTTAGTATTGCCAAAAATTTTTTTTTTAAGTGATCATAGGACACGATCACCACTTGGCATCAAATAAAAAAAAGTGTGCGTCTCGGGACGCCCGACAGTGATAACTTAAACTAATCTAAGTTGAACTTTTTATTATTAAAATTGTTTGACTTGAGAAAAGATTAGGTTATTACTTAAACTTTATGTATATTTATATGATAATGTAAGGAAAGGTTATTTATTAATAAAATAATTAATAAAATTTAAGTAATCGTACAATAATTATGTATACCACCGTCGCCACTTCAAATCGGAATATTCTTGCCACGGGTTGTCTGGAAGAGATCGCTTTTTAGCGATAAGACCGCCCTTTGTACCCTACTATAATAATACTAGTTAGTAAGCTTTTCTGTAATGGTGTACAATAAAGTGTTATCTATCTATCTATCTATCTAATTTATTGATTATAACATTATCAGTATCATTATTTTATCTAATTATTGAAATACGGCTAGCGCTGTGGCTTAGAGTGAGAGAGGAGGAGCCTGCCTACCACTGCCGTATGCGTGAGAGAAAGGGAAGCCAGACAGACTGGCGCCGTAACGCGTTATGCAACGAAGCGGTTTACCCTCCCATAAGAAGTTATCACTTCAAAAAACCAACAATAAAAAATGTAATGAGAAGAAATATATAATTGACCATCTTACCAATATTAACACATAGATCAAAATAAACAAGAGCACTTTTGTTATGCACAATACGGTACATCCATTATTACCTGTGAAAAAAACAACCAGATGATACAGACTGACCCCTATTCATAAAAGTTAAATGAGGTTTATAGGTCAATTAAAAAGTTAACACTTTTGAAGATTTTTAACCAGCCTACAGGCTTAAATGTTTATTTATAGAGGCTGTTAGTTATTCGGTCAGAAAGGAGAAATTGGATGATAAGTGAGAAATAAATGTATGGTAAAGCTATAGATGTTTGATGCATGAATTTTAAGTAGTAGGGTGATAAGAGGGGGACGGGGGAGCCATACTTACCCCTACTATAACCCCTATGGTCCGGAGATCTTCACTTTTTTTTAATAAACATAACCTCACTTTTTTTCACTAATATTGCACTTAAAGTTAAAAGTTATTCCTTTTTAAGTCATAATATATAATGACTTAAAAAGTTGTATGGTAATGCTGTATGGTTTAGCTCCTTAGCCTGACATTTAGCAAAGTGAAGTAAAAACGTTGTCGCTTATTATTATTAATCTGAGGTTTACATACAAATTACAAAATGTGGTGATGGTTATATGTAATGGCATTATAGTTGATTTTATAATTATTAATTATTTTAATCATGTCATATATGTTACATTTAGAGACTAATTCTGAAATGAAATAATTGTTTTAATTATAATTAGGTAAGTCGTGACGCTTAAATTGATCATTATTTCTATTAATATTGCGAATTGATTATTTGCCTAAATGAAAGCTTTCCGAAGATTTTAATATCGTTATTATACCATAACAAACCATATTTACAGTCTTGCATTAAAAAAAACAGGTAATTTTCTCTTTCTGCATTTATGCATATCTACCTTGAAACTCAATACAGGCTGACTACGCCGCCTGCTATAGAAGGAATCGGAGGTAGACTTTAGAAAATAATTTCATTACTTACTTGCGGAAAGTCTTTCCATCTTTTGAAATTAATAATCTTGCAAACGTCAATTATTTCCCTATAAGTCATAACAGTTGTTTTGAAATGCTGAAGGAATTTTTTACATATTTTTATTTGTAGCTAACTCCAAATTTTGACATCTTCGATTTCAAGAATGTCTTACTGACAGTTCTTCCCAAATTGATGTCATAATATATCTCTTATAAAAGCTTTAAAGAGTTATTACCTATATGTATATACCACCGCTACCACCAAAATTAAGTTAGCGGAGTCCTTATTACTTCCTATCCTTAATTATGCTGACTTGTACAATTATTACCTCGTAGCTCCTACAGGTCAGCCTTCACTCTGTCTATATATATTTTAGGGACTTTATAGAAATCTATTGCAACCCTAAAACTAGTCTTTGAAAATGTCTTTACAAAATATTTAACACCATTGAATTAATATGCTTAGAAGCCGAGTAAAGTGAAGCAAGCACTTCTAAATAGGTCCTAAAAGTCTCAGTTCGCTTGTTCGGTCCCTACAGTCCGCAAGACAATGTGTCATTGTGACCAGCTCCAGTAGTTACAATTCCCTACGTTTTAGAAATATTATTTGTGTCTTTGTGTGCGTGTCAGCGAAAATAATTACATGGCGCTTACGCACACTTCGATTGGTTCTGCTTCAACTCTGAATGTAATTTTGTAGGAAGCTATCTCTCTAGGTATCATTACATTTAACACATTGAAACTAATATCACAATAGTAATGTTACGATTTTTTATTTTGAAATTTGAAACTTACAACATTGACAGAATCATAAAATATATTGAATAAAATATTAACAAATCTTTGAACACATCATTCATACGATTTCAGTATAATAAATCTATATTATTAAAAACAGTGTTGATACACTGTTTAGGGTTAGAGTAAGTTTAATTGCTTCTTTATGGTTCTCGAAGAAGCGTTCAGATTTACTTTTTGGTCTTACGCCAAAAGGAAGGTTTGCACTGAAAAACAGCGTTGTGTCGGATATCATTCCGGCACAGCAATATGCTGAGTGCAAGCCTGGTTTGCTTGAATGTTATTATATCGCTATTTCTTCAAATAAAGCTTTTCTTTTTTTCTTTTTTTTTAGTTGTTTAAGAGTGATTAAAATTATTTTTGATCAAGATATTTTTAATGATAGCAATAAGGTATTTTGACTCTTGCTCCTGAATATTGCTCTAAAATTTCTTATCATCAAATTACATTTAATCATTGATCTTTGGCTTTCGGGCATCCCCTGATACAAACTTTGCCCTTCTCAACACAGAGACGACAGCTACCACTATTTGCAGAAACAACCCTAGGTGGAATCTCAGCAACGATAGACCCTTCCGAAGTTTTTCTTTGGTTACTATTCTGCTTTGACACTTGGGAAGATTGTCTGGAGAGCTGCTTGAATTCCGACTTGATTCTTAATAAGCTTCTTTGTATATAGGGTTGGATTCGTGGTACGCTTGATGTTGTCGAAGCATAATTCGAAGTGCTATGCTGAAATCAGAAATTCTACGATCATCAATCTATTGATATGATAGAAATGTAAAGGTGGACCAAAAAAGAGATGGGTTGCGTGAAGGATGATTATGATGATTTGTGGTGTGACAGAGAATGTACATACATACATACATACATAACTTCACGCCAGGTCCCTTGCGGGGTAGGCACGAACAACAGAGCGCCATTTAGGCTTATTCTTACACACCTCACTTACTTCTTTGACATTCATAGTTCTTGTCATGCACGCTCGTCTGTTCTTAAGGCTCCTGACATCACCTTCTGCTAGTACACGATCAATTTGATCATGGAAGGTGTGTCGTGGCCTTCCGCGACTTCTGCATCCATCCACTTTTGCATTGTATATCTGTTTAGTCATTCTTTCATCATACATTCTTTCCACATGCCCGAACCACCGGAGCATTCCTTTCCTTACCTTCACCCCGACACTCTCTTTCAGACCAACTCTCTTTCTGACTTCGGTATTACGAACGCGGTCCGCGAGCGTCACTCCGCAGATTTTGCGCAGTGCTCGCATCTCGACCGCGTTTACTCTACTTTCGTGCTCTTTATTCCATACCCAACTCTCGCTTCCATACGTGAGCGTAGGTACCAGTACCGCGTTGTGTATGGCAAGCTGGGCCTTCTGGCTGAGGTTCTTAGCGCCTAGAAGTTTACATAACGCTCCATTCACACTATTCCCCAAATTCAGAGAATGTGTGTCAGAATAGAGGAGTACGGAAGGAAAAGACGCCGACCTCAAATAATTAGAAAGTGAAAGAAATAAAGAGAGATAAAGTTTGAATTTCGCCGAGTTATTTAATCTATAAAATTCTAAGCATGCCGTGTCTGTACATTAAAGAAAACAATTGGAATAAACTGTATAAACGATGGAGAACACAATGACTTTTTCAGACTTCTTGTCTGCTTTGACGGGATTCGCATCAAATCTACTGGGCCGATTTCGATGCAATTTTCGCTGATCTATAGGTAATTCTTAGACTTAAATTCTACGCTAATTTTTATCCTGAAAATCCAGGGAGAATTTACCCGTATGTTATACTAATATACTCGTATAAAGCTGAAGAGTTTAAGGTTTGCTTGATCGCGATAATCTCAGGAACTGCTGGTTGGATTTGAAAAATTATTTCGGTGTTAGATGGCCTATTTATCGAATAAGTTACTAGTTACTATGAAAAAATTGCAAAACACATTTACATACCACGTTACGTGGTTGTACCGTTTCAGTAGACGATTGCATTTCTCCAGTCACCATTCTACTTACGAAATTGATGGCCTCGGCAATCTGTGTTACAAATAAAACAACATTATCTAATGCTGAAATGATAGCTGGAGTACCGGCTAATCTCATTCCAATGAAAGAGAGAAAGGAAAAAATATTTATTTAGAACTACATATAAATCAAAATATAATTTTAAATTTAGACGATTTAGAGTCTTCTAGCCCTAGAAGAAACGTTGGCGCTCTAAGCGTGTTCTACCGTCTCTACAACGGGGAGTGTTCTAATGAGCTATTTAATTTGGTGCCTACGTCGCCATTCTATCATCGCAACACTGCGATTGGGAAGTCATTCACACTTCCTAGACACTTGGAAGTCTTGGAACACTTGGAATTATTACGCGCAGGGAGGCTTTGTGGAGAAGCCTTAGGTGAATAGCGACACCTGGGACCCGCCTCCGTGCTTGCCTTAGCTAGCTGGCACGGTTTGGAGATTGCTAGAACTAAGAATCAAGCTCCAGGGATGGAAGTGATAGATGGTCTAACGTCGGAAATAGCTTCGGTAAACCTGCAGCCTACCTCTCGACACCCCTTGGCCACTTATACCCATGTTGACTCTCGCTAATCTTGGCACTTTTAGGGGCCCATTCAGTGAGTTCAGTGAGGTCAGTGTCACCACATCTAAATTAAATTTTTCAAGGGGTCTCTACGTTAGCCTTCCTATGGCTCCACGCAAGCCTTCCAAAAGTCCGGGTCATGTCTATGGCCCGAGGTCTGTAGAGATATACAAGTATTATGAAGTAAATATATGTTGCTGGAGATGTTTGTTGCGCCACTTCTTCTCCTTTAACAGAAACTTAAATTGCTTTTGAGGCGGTGGTAGATTCATGTCTTTCAATAAGTACCTAATCTGTAAGATTCCTTTTTGAAATAAATAATTTTTATAACCAAAAAGATGAGGTTTGCGTTTTTTCATGTCGCAGTCAATGAAATTTTCTAGCAATCATATCGACATAACAACGTATAAGAAGTTGAACTGAATTATTTTTATCGCAGTAAATAAGCGTAACTCTTTTACAGTACAGGCTGTCAAACTTTGGAATGCGCTGCCTCTTACTGTCAGAGGCCAAAACATCGCCTACATTTAAGAACGCACTCAGAAAACACTACTTTTTCTTAAATAATTATGCCTAATTTTATATATGTATGTATTTAATTTATAAAGTAGTTTAAGTATGTGTATTTAATTCATAAATTGTGTAGTTAAAATATGTTTATTTATGATATATTTATGATCTGCACCACCTACATCGCCAGATTAAATTAAATTATTCCTTAAGTTAGGTTGCCTGGAAGAGATTGCTTTCAGCGATAAGGCCGCCTATTGTTTCTAACATGACAATATTGAAATTGTGTATTTTGAAATTGTATATTTGGTGAGCAATAAAGTGTTATCTATCTACATTCAATAACTATAACATTGGCGCAGGTGAAGCCCGATCATAAAGGAATTTTTGTCTGCAATTTGAACAAAAATTGAAATTGACAAAGACAACCCGACCTTGCCCGAAGAAGTTTCAATTATAAGCGTTGAATTATTAAAACAAACAAATTTCTCAAATAGTTCAGCTGATAGCACCGTTAAACATTCTAGTGAAAAACGTGTATTGGATTCTTGCCAGAATATCTAGTTTATTTTGCCATGTGTAGTTTTCTATGGATTTAGTTGTGCGATATGAATGGTTTACAATGAGAAATATAGGTCATTTTTGTGATTCTTATAGGGAAAAAACGTAAAAAACTGTAATAACCTTTATGGACCGTTACTTATACTTAAACGATGTGGTCTAAAGATGTGTAACTCAGGAGTGATTGATTTAAAAGATGTATAATCTTTCAAAATTCGAAATCACTCTTTAAATCTTTGGTTTGGAAAATACATCTTTAACTCACTACGTTAAGATTGATTTTAGCCACATGGAATGATGAAAACTAACAAATCAGATACTTAGATGTAGTATGAGACAATAGATACAGGATATTGTGAATTGAAAAGAGATAACATGCGCAATCTAAGAAATACAATGATGATACACAGTAAATTAAACTCTGTGGTGTTAGTGTAAAGCTTAAAACCGGTCAACTGAATAAATTATATCATTCGAAACCAAAGATTTAAAAGAGTTAAAGATTTAAAGGAGTGATTTGCATCTTTTATGGAAAAAGATTTATAAATCACTGATCTCATTGGTGATTTAGTTTGCGCATCGCTAATGTGGTCTAAAAATATACTGAGCAAAGCAAGTTGATGCACTCAAACTCTATCGTGTGGAATTTAGAACCTTTTCCCCGCAAATCGGTAACGCGCCTGGCCGCCATTTTGGTGACGTAACCGTAGCCGAACACTCATTACCGTTAGCATCACTGGCCGGCGAGTACGCGTACATATCGAGTTCCTGATGACGTCACGTGAATGTTAATTTGACAAGGTTCCAGTGCATTAGGGATTTGCGGGGATAATACTCTTGTTGTATGCTATGACTAAGGATGGGGTTTACTTGTACTCACGGCTTCCAGAAAATGGTAGTAGTGATGGGAAAGAAAGTCGATCGTGTTTGAGTACAGAATTGTTGCTGGATGACATGCTCTGAAACACATAATTTTAATAGCTGGACTACAACCCACATGTTAAAAGTCCACGTGATGGAAAGTGGTTAGTATCGCCTATGGATATTCCCAACACCAGAGGATTTGCCAGTGCTGGCGCTGTCGGCGTCGAAGGGAGGACTAGAACCTGGTCACAAATGTTAGGATCAGAGGGTTTATTACTTTCACACGTCTTTCGTCGTACGTTTTCGGTTCAAGCATTTTTTGCTATTTTTTTATATTTAAGTACATTTTTCACTGTATGTTCTATTTATTTTATATTATATCTATACCTTATTATAAAGATTTGTATTTTTGTATGTTTGTAACGGATAAACTCAAAAACTATTGGACAGATTTCAAAAATTCGTGCACCATCAGAAAGCTACGTTATTCCAGTTTAATATAGGCTATATTTATTTCTAGAAAAATTATGGATCCCTACGGAATCTGGATCTAGATTTTTATTTCAGTGCAGGATAACGTCTGCTGTGTCTGACTATATTATTGTAGTTTAAAGAATACCTTTTTTCTTTCTTCTGTTTTAAATTTCATTGACTCTATCGAGCTGATTGGATGCAAGGCATTTAAGAGTAAGGCGTGGTTAGCGTCACCTGTTTAGGCGTGATACCTGACCGTAAATTACATACAACATAAAAAAAACCTTTACCAGAAGCAGTGCGACCTATAAAAAATCGAAAAACTATAGTAGTAAATTGCATAAATGTTGCCTGTAAAATTTTATGTAACTGTTATGAGTCTTGGGATGACACCACGATATCTGTATCAGGTTCAACTCATGCTACTGTGCCTCTGGCCTAATCACTGCACAAGGTTATAGCTCTAGATCAGGCTGATGGTCATCCATACGGTCAATTGCCCTTACTGGCAAAATCCAACCCGGATTAACCAAAACTTGAATACGGTACGATATCTATTTACCTAAAGTCGAACCAGACTAATTAATCGAAAAGTGATCGGTAACAAGGTGTGTTTAAAAGATCGAACTTTCGGTATATGTTTCTAGGCATAACAATAATAATGGTTTTATTTGAAAGCTTTTAGACGAAAAGAGGGCAAGCAAATTACAGATTATGGGCAACAATTCACAGATTTGGACGTTGATTTATACGATTTTTCATCTTTGACTGCTGTCCCATTAACGCCCAGTACTTATATAGCACAAACCGTCCATTTGACTTACTTTTTAATTCGTCAACCACTCTGCTGTACTTTCGCAATAACAAAATGCATATTATATAAAAACTAGCTTCTGCCCGCGACTTCGCCCGCGTGGAATAATTAAAGAAACCCCCGATTTTGAAACATCATTGATGCTCCGCTCCTATTGGTCTTAGCGTGATGTTAATTATATAGCCTATTCCTCGATAAATAGTCAATCAAACACTGAAAAAAATTTCGAATCAGACTAGTAGTTCCTAAGTTTAACGCGTTCAAGCAAACAAACAAACTCTTCAGCTTTATATATTAGTTTAAGGTTTTAAAAAAGTCCTTACTCAATGCATACACCTCTTAGTCAGTTTTCTGATCTAATGTGCGTATTGTTACAATTACCACGTGCTAAAAACGGTGAAGGCAAACATCATGATGCAACCTGAACATCGAGATAACCGATGTGTCAAACCTGCCAAGCCGCCTTGGACAAGCGTGGCGGGTATACTGTCCGTTCCCCCTATAATGGGAGGCCCGAGTCCAGCAGTGGGATATTTATGGGCTGACATTATAAGTCCTTACTCAATAAGATATTCGATGTGCACACAAGGGCAAATTGCACAAGCGCATTGGCAAGCGTTTGTGCCTTCTTCATGACTTAGTCTGGCCTGATCACTATCAGCCAAGTCACCGTGCACCTCCGTGTGTGTGCAATGCAGTCTACATGAGCCCGACCAAATTTCTCGCACTGTAGATGCCGTTGCTGCGCACCTTGTGTTTTGATATGTCTATGAACAAGATTAAAGGTTAAAAAAAGTAAAAGCCGCGGGCGATCTCTAGTTATAATATATACGTAATTAACGCTAGGCGCTAAGAACCTCAGCCAGAAGGTCCCAGCTTGCCATACACAACGCTGTGCTGGTACCTATGCTCACGTATGGAAGCGAGTGTTGGGTATGGAAGAGAGAGCACGAAAGTAGAGTAAACGCGGTCGAGGTACGAGCACTGCGCAAAATCTGCGGAGTGACGCTCGCGGACCGCATTCGTAATACCGAAGTAAGAAAGAGAGTTGGTCTGAAAGAGAGTGTCGGGTTTCGCTCCGAAACTCAGAATCCTAGACACCCAGGCTTCAGCTTTCTTCTTTACTCCACATCGTGCTGTCTTCGGTATCCCTTGTCTCAATAGTCCATTGTAACATATCTTCCTTCATAGTCTCCATAAATCTATAGCTATCCGGTGCACAAATTCTAAGTAACAGGATGGTGGAATGGAGAAGGGGGAGGCATACTGACCCCTACTACAACCCCTAGGGTCCGGCGATCTTCAGTTTTTTTAATAAACATAACCTTACTTGTTTTTTCTTGTACATTGTCAAAATGAAGAAAACAGAACAGGGCACATTCACGTACACTACAAGAGTAACCATGAAAATATTTAAATAGTGCCCAATACAGACGAAATTATAAATCGTGTGTATAAAATAAATTGTAATTCACAGTCGGTTCTGGCACTCGCCGGTTGCTACCGCAGCACGCTCGCTTCGCTCGTTCGGCTCCTGCACTTTGATCTGAAGCTAACCTAACCTAAATCACTGTTCTAGTCACTGGTCACGACCCAACAGTGAAAAAGTAGGTGTTTTTTTTTTTTTATTGCAGGAGTTCAGCAGACAGGCAGACGGCCCACTTGATGGGAAGCGGTTACCATCGCCTATAGACATTTACAACACCAAGGTGTTACAAATGCGCTGCTGCTCTCTTAAAGGAGACTGGAACCTGGTCACTAATGCCGGAACACAACTCAAGGTTGTTTTGGCGACATACTTAAGACCAGGGGTGGTAGCCATCCAGTCGGGCAAATGCCCTACCACCTGGCTGTGGGTTGTTTTGTCGCCTCTTACGACAGGCCGCCCGGCCGCAGGAAATTGTATTCTTCCTCCGTTCCTGCACGGATAAGGTGAGGTTATGTTTACCAAAAATAAATATTTTAAGAACTCCGAACCCCAGGAGTTGCAGAAAAGGTAAGCCCCTACGCCCGCCCACTACATAATTCGTGAACCGGATAGCTGAGTCGCAGTCATAATGGTAGATCGGGCCCCTCCGACCGAGAACTGACAGAACCGGCATGGATAGATATATTTTCCCCACGTAACTAGCTGATATTCGTAAAATGTGACTGGACCAACGGCCATCCCGAGTTAATATGTCAATAAAAGTCCAGAATTAATATATCACTGCCGGTCTGTTTAAAATAAGTCTATTTTGGTAAAATAAAAGATTCCGCTAGCAATAACAAAGAAAATTATTCTCCGAACGTAAAAACTTACATAGAAATACAGGACTATACAAAATATTATGAATACAATATAACTGGGAACCATTAGGATGGAGTTTCCAGCCACCTGAAATTATAAAAAAAAATTATCACTCGATATTAAGTGGTTCATTATTACTTTTGTAATAATGCTTACATTGTCCCGATGTTCTATATTACAAATCAATTTATGATTATATGATCTTTACATTTTATTTATTAAACAGTTTAATTTTATTAAATTGGCAATTGTCAGTGTCATTTGATAACATTTGACATTGACATATTTTAGAGAGAAAGAAAACGTTTGCTTGCAAAATGCGACACTGACAAATTATAAAATAGACGAGACAAACTATGTTAGTCGTTGCCGCTATTCGACAAACGAGTTTGGCACTGAGTATATTGCTGTGTCGGAAGATACTCTGCCACAGCACTGATTTTCATTGTTCACCTCTTAATCTACACATATTATCTTAAGACCCAGATAGAAACATCATTTTTTAATCATGGCAAGATTTAAATATGAAAATACAAAAAAGCATAATACATAATGAGGAGACATACATAAGGAGACCAACCGGCAAGGATTGGAGATCGCTAATGCTCTAAGGCTCAAGCTCCAGGAGTGCAAGTGATAAATGACATAACGTCAAAAGTAGCCCCGGTGAACCTGCAGCCCACCTGTCGACATCCCTTAGCCCCTGTTTTCTAGGGCATTTTTGAGGCCCATGCAAGGAGTCACCATCTGCCCATTTTTCCATGTACCCGAACATTGCTAGGGGTAGACGCCATAGGCCCCATATTCCCAGACCCCTAGTTTCACTAGTTGTTCACTTCAATAGCCCGGTACTTTTTATTCTCAATTCCTACAATACTCCTACACTGGTCGGGGTTTGTCTTTGGGAGCATTATTATATGGTGTAGACAGGGATAATAGCCGACCAGTGTCACGTCACATTTCCATTACGAGTAAATGAAATACTAAATGATCGTGCCCGGGGATGTTCATGCTTTTACTGCAATAAACGGTAACAATAAATACGGTAATTTCAAATAAAAATCTAAAAGCTATGAAACATGTTGTACATTAATCCAGCTACTGAGTTGAGGAGCGGATTACCTACAAAATGTTAAATCGGGGAAATATTGAAGTCAATTAGACATGACAGACCTCCAAGTATCTTACAAGATGCCAGTATGATGTCTTCATACAGAAGTCTCATTCGCGCTTAGAACCCGTGTAGGTTCAAGGTGAAGCACTTTTAAGCAGGACCAAGTCTCAGTGCGCTTGTCGACGTCTCGGTCCCGTCATTCCGCAAGACAGTCTCTGTGCGACCAGCTACAATAGTTCCAACTCTTTACTTTTTAGATAGATTATTTATTAGTGCCTTTGTGTGCGTGACATCGAAAATAATTACTTGGCGCTCGCGCACACATCGATTGGTTTTGTATTTTATAAATGTAATTTTGTGAAACTATCTCTCTAGTAGGTATTATTACTCTATGACCTCGCACTACTTACCATAGAAAAGTTTTCAAAATTAATAACGAGTAGTAGTAACTTATTTAAACAAAAGTAGTATAAAGTACGTGAGAGAATAAAATTTCAAACTATGAAATAAATAAATAAAATCTTTGGTTGCACAGCTCTAAATATGATTTATTAAGTAATTCTGCTTTGCATTTGGCATTCTTTTCCTTTACATGAATCTCTGAATATTATCATATGCAGTGTTTCATCCGTTAGTACGAGTATGAAACAAGTTACACGTTAGACTCTATTTATAAATTTTGGTGGAGAGAGGCAGTGATGAATTCCTAAATGATTTTGATAAATCAATAATGAAGCTCTTGTCCTTATTGTGAAGTTGATCCAACTGCAATTTCATTTCTAGAAACCGAAGGTCTCAGCAGCGGTTGTGAAGCGAGCGGGGTAAAAGAAGAAATAGCTCGTAATTATGCTGCACTCCAGACGCGTCTCGGGAGAGAATTTTCTGATCGAAGAGGCAAGCTGCACGCTGCGGAGTCAAAGACTAGTAAGTTTATGCTTTACACAAAACAGCTAATGGCCATAAGTATTCCATCGAATCAGTAATAACGTGCGAGCAAGGATACGCACTTAGGATTGAAAGCAAACACAAAACTAAACGCTTTTATTAACTTGCACAGCCGTACGTGATTCTTCTACGCAGGGTTGCCCCTACACGCACAACTAACGATGCACTGTCCCGACGATAAGGTGTCTCAATCACAATACCGTCGTCGATATTGTGTAGACCACCCCCTGCTACTGCAGTGCTCACCTCAGAATTTACCACGTGTAGCTCGCTTCTGTATCTCCTCTTAAACTACGCTAGACTCCTTGGTAGGCGCACTTTACGTTGCTTATATACCTGGAATAATTTTCTGCAGCCCATAATTTCGATCTTCTTTTCGTTATTCTTTTACTTACTATCTATCCCTTTCTGAAGTTTTGGCAATTATTCCTTTCTAAATATCTGTCCTTGTCTTTTCCTTCCAGAATCTTCTATGTTTTTCTAAAAGTATTGAGACTGGTTTAAGCTACCAGAAAGTTCTACCCTCGGTCGCTGCAATATTTTTGCTCATCAGACTGTAGATGATGATAAAAATGTCATCCCAATGACGGCGAATGAAGTATTAAGTTGTTTTGAGTATGTATTTCAAAGTGGATGAATGAAAAGATATTTATACGACAATTATAAGAATTTAATGTGAGTGTAATCGCGCTTTCTGATTTCTCAGTGCCGAATCAGTATACCTGGCATACCGCGTATACGCGGTGCCGAAAATTTGTGACTAGGGTCTTCTGGATTCTTCAAATTATACAGACATGTCCATCTTAAATTCTTTTCATTATGTACTGTTAAAATCAACTATGTGGCAAGACAAAATATCGCGAAGTCATAAAGAGCATAGAGCTACAATGTTACTAGAATAGAATAGAATATTCTTTATTGCACACAAGAAAATAATAATACACATGAATTAAGAATCTTATAACTAGTACAATCGGCGGTCTTATCGCTAACAGCGATTTATTCCAGACAACCTTCTGGAGATAATTTCACGTTTTTAATAATGGGTCGGTATTTCGTGCGCATAATTTAGAATATATATACAAACATATATTATAAGTGAAAAATAAATAAATACACATACATATTTGTATACAAATATATGTACATAGGGTTACATAGACATACATAAATTACTGTTTACAACTTTAAATAGTGATATTTGAGGAGTTTATTAAAAGATGTAAATGACTTTGCACTTCTGACACTCAACGGTAGAGCATTCCACAACCTTACAGCCTGCACAGTAAGAGATTTCTGACAACTGTTACTAGTACATTAACTGAATATAAAGTTGCTATTTCTGAAGTTGCTATGCCTGTGTTGCTATGAGCAACTCCTTATTCGCTCAATGTGTGCCACTGCCGGACATTGCGAATCGATTGCTATTGTTACCATTCTAAAACTAATCTTAAGAGCAATTGAACAATTTAGAATTTTCTTTATAAAAACTAAGTGGTCCAGGAGACACGTCCTGCACGAAAAAAAAACAATTTCGAACCCGATAGCAGCGCACGAGGTCCAATTGTAAAAAAAACATCCCCTGAACCATGTGACCACACGCTAAAAATTTCATCAAAATTGGTCCAACCGTTTCGGAGGCGGCCAGTTACATACACACGAACAAAATAATTTTCATATTTTCTTAAGTTTTCGTGACTAGTATAAATAATAAATAAACAAGTTGACGGCAGGCCAAGTAAAACTTTAACACTACTCATTGGAACTTGCCATCTTTGTGTTCCTGACCACGGCTACTAAGCAGTGACACATAAAACCATTAAAGAAGACCATTAAGATTATTTCAATTCCCTTTTTACAGCCACAAGACCTGTAGCAACCGAAGAACAGCTGTCAGCGGATTTCCGCAAAAAACTCGAGGAATGGCAACTGAAGAAAGGTATCAAACAACCGCCACCTGTGCCAGCTAGGCAAGATCTCAGCGAAGACTTTCTTAAGAAATGGGGTAAATAAAACAAAAATATATCACGTAAGATTGAGTTGAAATTTTTTATTTGTATAAGTGACTATTATTTCAAAACTACACTACTGCCATCTATCAATCTTATCCTAGTGTTCCATTAGTACTAGAAGCGCCCACTGAACGATCTTTGCTATTATTGCCCAATAAATTTATCTTCGAACTGGTTAACTTATCTACCCACCTACAATTTCCAATACACTTTCTTAATTTATTTAACAGATGCATGGACACGAATGAAAGAAACTAATTCCGTGCCACCTTGGGAGGAAGAAGCTAAACCTCATGAAGTATTAGTACAAACTTCTACCGGCTTATTCAAATTTCAAGGTACGTAAAGACATAATTTTAATAATTATAATTAGCACAGCAATAGATACATTCGCATACTTTAAGTACTTTGAATAACGGATAGCGTATAAAATAATAATAAAAATATTTTCAGGGATTTCCCGTTCTTTCACACGTAAGCTGCATGAATGGGAAAAATCTAGAGGCATTGCACCAGAAGCATCCACTTCAGCACTTTTGCAAGCTGCTAAAGTAAGAGGGAAAATACCACAAGCACCGCTCACTCGGACACAATCTGATGGCAGTGTTGCTCCATCCGCCGTGGGATCTGGACGTCATCATGCATCCAGTTTAAGCGTTAATGATGCTGATGATTTTGAATCGGAGTACGAGAGAGACCAAATTGTAAGTTACTTAAATGTGTAGGGAAACGCACAAACAAAAATATTAATTAAATTACATTATTAAGGAGAAGTATATTAAGGGTAAGCCTCCAAAGATAAAAATATAAGCTTGTGTTAAAATGAGAAATACACCCTTTTGGGATTGATATTTACAAACTTACACTCTTACATGCACATAGACATTGTCGTCAAAGAATTCCTTTGAGAAATTATCGTATTATATTTTGAAGAGTTATCAATTGTATGAAATTAATCTAAAAACCTTTTGCCTAGCTCGGAGGGGTAGAAGATTCCGAAGGGTCTCATACACGTGGAGCAGTACTTGTAGAAGTAGAAGCCGAGGAAGTGTGTACAGCAGCGCCATTAATGGCAGTATCACCACGACATACTCCACAGAAACCTGTATATACCTATGGGCAAGCTGAAGCCAGACTGCTCTGTGAAACAAGTTCAGCTGTTACTGGAACTGCTGTATTACAGCCAAATGGTGCTGGTGAGGTTACTTTGTATGTTCATTAACGCTATCAATATGAATTAAATTATTTAATAATCGCTCGAAGGATAAAAATTATATTTTAATAAAATTTAATAATGCTTTCATCAGTTGTACTTTCAGAGTCCCGTTGCATCAAAAGTAAGGAAACTAAACTCAAAGTTATCAGGGAACAGGTAACAGAATTTATACCTTACAAAAGCAAAACTTTTAACATATTTATTCATTCACTAAATACTTACAGGTAAAAGAGAAGACTAGAAAAAAGATAGGCAGGCAGCCTAGTTTAGAAGAAGACGCATTGTTCATTAGAAAAACTATTCAGGAAATTGAAAGAGGGTCTAGTCGCTTTAAATCGGACGGAAATGATATTGATAAACTAGATGACAATAACATACCATCTACAAGCAAAATTTTTGAACAAACAGGTTCTAAATCAAGCTTAAGAGATATTTATGAAAACAAATATGTAGATGATTGGGATGATAAGAAAAACGATAAAAGCAACGGTAAGAAGAAAATCAAGTCCAGGGCAAGGTTGGAAAGAGAACAATCGAAACCTTCAGATAGTGATAGTGAACATGACGTCGATACAGTGACAGTCGAAATACCTAGACGAAGAAAGAGGCCTAGGCGTGCTTCTGAGAAACCAAGAACACCTCCTGCATCTTTACATTCGGATTCAGAAGAAGAGGTAAGAAATCATGAAATGTGATATTTACTAATAGTAACATTGACTGAGATACTGTTAAAATCTAAACAGGTAGTACATAATAAGATAATGCGTGTATTTATTTTTTCTCAGTCTATTTGAGTATTGGATTAGATGTCTTTCAAAGGCTCGTTCAAATCTGCCAACCTAACTATCGAAGTGTCTTTTCTCGTCGATTTGTTAACTTCAAAGGAAACTGATAAAATACTTTTTACTTAAATAATACTTACCAAAAAAATTTCAAAACCGAGCATAATTTTGATTTCAAACTTTTAATTAATTTTAAATCCAGGTCTTCGTTCTCAAACTAAGAGCACCCGAACCAAGAGACGGTTCACCAGAAGTAATTGTGAAGACAACAAGAAAAATATTTTCACCGGTTGTGCGAAGTGGTGAAACTGTCCCCAGAGCAGTGATACCTGTAGACGTAGAAGATTTAGTTGAAGTTAGACCAGACCATCATAGCGAAACTAAAAGACGAGACACAAAGGAAAGACCAAAAGAACAGGCTCGTTCTAAAAGTTCAAATGATATTCTAGATGATCAAAAAAAGAGAAGTAGACCGCCACTACCGTCTTCTCCATCGTCACAAAGAAAACCACAGCCAAAAGAAACAGCTCCGTCCATTAGAATAATGATTCAACGATATAATAAGAAAATTAATGAGGAAGGTATGTTTATCTTCATCATAACAGTTTTGCTTTGCTGTATGTTAAATCAAACAAACTTTTAAAAACTTATTGGTTTAGTGAATAAGGCTGGTCAGTTACAAACTCGCTTTTCGAAAGATACGTGGGTTCAAATCCTGGTCGAAAAGCAAGCACCACTTCTTTAAACATATAACATATTAGTGATGGAGAAGGAATCGTGGTAATCGATGTGTCGAACCCGCCAATCCGCTTTGGAGAAGAAGCATGCCTTTAACTGTCCCTCTAAATTAGGAGTCAGAGTCCAGCAGTGTGACATTTATCGGCTATTATTGCTATTATTAATGTTAATCTAAACTTCGTGCTGCATCCATGAGAAAAGTTTATGAATGAACCATGCTGAAGGTAAAACACATAAAAACAATTTTATGCAAAATTCTTTCAGGTCCCACATCTGGAGCCAGCAGTGGAGCCTCGTCCCCTGCGTGGAGGTCTCCTTCCACTGAAAGAAGACGACCGCCTGATATGCCTGTTGGGGTCAATATAAGGTAATTATTACTCAATAATCACAACGAAAAAGAACTAGATACAAAATTATATATCCACTGATAAATAAATTATAGTACCCATTATATTTTGCATCATATTCCTATCTTGGATTATAGTTTGCTACTTGTACTTTGTTAAAATCCAAAAAGTTAACCATCAATTAATCTTGATTCTTTTAACATTCAAATAAAACACCAAAATTACTTTTGTTTCACCGTACGTAATTACGTATTTCTTCTTTATTTTTCAGAAACAATCCATTCTTAGAAAGGGAAGTTCAAAAATCAGCAAGCGCCTGTCAGCTCTCAAGGCGAGACCAGACATCCGCCGAGAAAAAATTGACACCTGCTCCTTCTAACCTGGATGGAGTTCTAAAATCCCACAGTGCTAATGCTTTACACCCAGAACAGCCCCGAATTGAATCCCAAACAAAGAAAATAGAAGATAGTCAAGAAACAATTAAGGCTACAGCAAGTACAGATACGATAGTACCAGATTTAACCAAAAATCTGCCAGAGTTCAAAATTCCAGAACCCTTGCCGGTCTTAAGACAAATGTCTGATACAGTCGTACCTAATTTGACGAGATTCATCACTGAAAACCCAGGGTTTTTCGCCAGATCAATTTCTACAGTCGAACCACCGGCAATGTATGTGGAAGATACAGCTTCTGCAAGAATGACTGAAAGAGCAGTTAGAATAAGGGAAGCTAGAGAACGTTTTCTATCTTCAACTGTTCCCATGAGGAGAGAAGGGACCAGTTCTGCAAGTGATTTAAGGCCTGGAGATAGGTTCGTATTATACATATCGAGGGCTTCATAACAAATAATTATTTTTAACTTAATTCTTTCATTTATTTTTATTTATTATTTTGCTTTCCTTATTTTCTTTTGACAACATTAACTTTTTATAATATTTCTACTTGACATATGCATAATATTGACATTAATTAATTAAATTACTAGGAATTGACATTTAAATTGTAAATGCTGTGCACTCCTCTAATGGGTCCACGCATCAGAACCTTTGTAGTGAATGATATGTAATGTAACCATAATGTGTGTGCCTAAATAAAAAATAAACAAATGGGCGTTAGGAAAAAATGCTATTTTGTTGTTGTTTACTAAAATCTATGCATGTTACAATTTAGAAAGTCTTACCAGTATGCAAGTGCACCTAAATAGACGGGTATTCCAAATTTCAGCCTTGTATAATCAAATAGTTTTGTTTCGTTCACAATTTCGTCCCTTGTGTAAAACTGCACGGCTGCGACTTAACAATCTAATACAGGAATTTTAAGTAGTGGGGTGGTGAAATGGGGAGGGGGGAGGCACACTTGCCTTTACAACAACCCCTAAGGTCCGGCGATCGCGAATTTTTTTTTTTTATAAACATTACCTCTCTTATTTTCACTGATTTTTTCGCTAATTATTAGTTTAATAGTTTAATAGTTACTCTTGTAGTGTATATGAATGTGCTCTATTGTGTTTTTTCTTCATTTTTATCCAATTAAGCTGGTTTTTGGTTATTTTGGCTCTTTTTATGTTGATTACTGGCTTTTTTTTTAACTTTGAAAGAACATTTCAACTTTGGACCTATGCTAGAAGTGCAGTATTAGCGAAAAAATCTGTGAAAATAAGTGAGGTTATGTTTATTAAAAAAAAAAAATCGCGATCGCCGGACCTTAGGGGTTGTTGTAAAGGCAAGTGTGCCTCCCCCCCCTCCCTACTTCACCACCCCACTACTTACAATTCCTGTATTAGAAAGCTATACATTTACCAACTGCACTTTCGTATGTACGCCCATTTGTTATGAAACCTTCGAAATGATTGCATAGTTCTTTAACAACCTATACCGAGTACAAGCCAAGATTCCGAAGTAGAATTAAATAATTATTTTCCTCATAATTGGACGTAGTTACGCAAGGATAGAACCCACAAAACTTTTGAATGATTAAAGATTTACAGTTTTAGCTGTATTTCCGCATTGATGCAGTTAAACTTATTTGTATAAAAAATTATATATTTACGCTTATATTTTCCTAAGAACCCATAGACACAAACAAGTACATCAATGCGGAAATACAGTTAAAACTTTGATAATTCAAAAGTAACATGTTGTGGGTTGGATCCTTTTTGCATAACTACGTCCAATTGTGAACCCTATAATAAAGTATTGCGAAAAAGTAATTCGAATTCTCGAAATTTTCTTGGTAAATCTACTTATTATAACGCGGCCTTTACTTCCAGTTAAGTTTATACTTGACATTTCTTAAGTTATTGATTAAAAGCAGATTTTGCAATCAGTAGATAACTACGACTAGGTCTAAATTATAATCTGCCTGAATATATGTAGAAATAAATTGGCTAGAGTTTTTTTCATGTTGCGTTTTATCTTGTGATTATTTTTTTCGAAAAATCACTTAATGTGTGTCAATCTCTTATTATTTTTATTTCAATAACATTATTATTTCCACAATAGGTCTAGTAGAGTGAGCTGTGAGAGTGATGTGGCTGAATCCCAAGGATCCAGTAGCCAAGAGCCTCCTTTGGGCAGAAGTGCTTCTACAGGAATGGTCAACGTTGATAGAGAGGCTTGGCAAAGGGTTGCTGAAGGTAAGATACAATTTTCAAAACTAGTATTTTTATTAAAATTACACCCTGACACTATTAAGAATATTAGAGAACAGTAATGAGAAGTAAATTAATTTGAAGTCTCTCACTTACTAAATAAGGTTAAAAGTTAATAAATTCACAACAATATTATGAAGAGCTTACTAAATTATATTCAAACAAAACCAGTTTAGCCCAGGCTTCAAAACAATATTTAAATTATTTCAGTTTTATTAATTCTTATTTCCTCTCCTATTCTTGTAGAGTTCATATGGTTCCTACTTCATTCTTGTCTAAAGGCTAGATATGTGGGGCTTGCGGGGAATAATTGTCTAGCCATGCTGCTTCCGTCTGGTCCTGGTAGAAAGAGTAGATCCTAGAAACCTCAGCTTAAAGTCATAAGGGATGACCAATGATCTTACAAACGGGATGCTGAAAAAGAAAAGTAGGAAAACGGAGCCCAGGGGTTCGTAGCAGACGCTCCTATCGCAACGGAGCAATGACAATTACATCTCTGACTGATTTAAAGGTAATGGATTTAATTATATTAATTTTGTCCAGGTGGTCGACGAGAGAGTCGTTCAAGGTCAAGATTCAGCTTGGCGCGTTTGGCAGCGAAATTACGTAGGAAAGATGAGGGCGCTGTCTCCAGACTATGCAGGCAAAGCTTGTTCGTGCAACTGATGAATAAACAATAAAGAGCATTTATTTGTTACATTCTGGTTTTTTTCCTCGAGTACAGACCGTAAAGCATTTGTCGTGGCCCTTGAACATTTGCAACACCAGAAGTGCTACCAATTTATATCCTGTTAAGTTTCTTTAAAGAAATATATAGGTACCTTGCCCTCTTCGTATCATAATCTAAAATTATTTTAGTGGTTTTCTTACTTATCAGATGTGTGATCATGTGTGATCACTCCACACATGCCTGGCTTAAATACAGAACATTAATGCTTAAACAGCGGTCCCTGTCACCACAATCGGTTACAAAATGTTAATACTATTAGGGCCTCCCCTGCTTCTCAAGAAGCTAGATCTATGTACAAGTTTGTGATGAGTTCCTTGTCCGCACTTGTCCGCGAGGAACTGATCACAAATATTGTAACACACCCTATGGATTCATATTAGTTTAATGTTAGTTTTATTTAAGATAGAATAAATTAATAAAAGGTACGTTGGGGCTGACATAACCGTTTAGGTTCAAAGCCCCTTTAAAATAAAAGGAAAAAAGATACTAATTAGGGTTTTAACGACGCTGCATTCGGCAGTTTTCACATAGAATGTCATTAGCACCATCTCATAAAATTATGATTTACATCTATGTGTAACAATGCAAATACCACAAAAATATGAGATCACGCTAATAGATAGAAGGCACTAATAATTATTAAGATTTTAAAGTGAAACTTCTATGTAGACGGTGTCACGATTTTTCGCTCACGAAAAAGCGTCACGGCCGCGTGTTCAAAATCGTGATATCTTTCGAATGGGATGTCCGAATTGAATCATTCAAAAAGTTGTATAAAGGTATTGAAGCAGTCTTGAATATTAAATAATTTATTTTGATAAGGATGAATACCAAGATACAAATAAAGAGTGTTTTCTAGCGGCGGCATTTTAATTATTTTTTTAAAACAAAAGAGCACTTATTGTCGATAATCGTTAGATATATGCTGTCGCAACACTTTTTAAATAAATAATGATGTGATGTAATGATTTAAGAAAATAATGATGTGATTGGACCAAAGCGATGAGAGGTGAAGCCATGAGTAGCCACTAGAGTGAATCGCCGGCTTGTGTAGAGACTTGACTACTTAACTCCACTAAAACCACTCTTCTCGCATGTGACTTAGAACGTACTTACGCCCACGCTGATCTAAGCTCATCAGTGCTTGAGAGTGCCCCGGGAATCAAGGCAGACTCACTGAATGTGTCAGAACCCTTCCGGTAGCTAAGAATATGATTTTGCTAATGTTAAATTGAGTGGAAAATGAAGAATGAAGGAGTTCTTAAAAATAAAACCACTGTTTTATATTAATTTATTTTCAAATTTAATATCGCTTCGAGCTTGACGCCGCATCAACACTTATCTGCCATTCAATATGTGCGGTAACAATAATTACCATATCAAAATGGGATGATGGAACTAATTATAATTTTTATTTTATATATCAAAAAACACTACATTTCAGTAATTTATTAGTAATAATAAGACTCAAAAGAACACTTACAAACAACGTTAATGGGTAATTTGGTTGAGGTAGATTCAATTATATCAATTTTTTTAATATAAAACTAATTTATGTTTGTGGGAGCATGAATGTTGAACAAAAATTCTAAGCATGCCGGAAATTTACTACGTGAGGCATCACCGAACTGTCATTGCGCTGGACATAAAATAACGAAAAATGTATTACAATACGCTTCAAATATAATTCATGGCCCCACAAAACATTTCTAAATAAACTCTTATTTTAGATTCCTTTAATACTAAAATATTTCCATACGTGCTCAAGGTCCCCTATTCAAACGCCCCTATTCGCGAGGTTTGTAAAAAGTAAAAAAAACCTCATTTAAAAAAAAGTGTTGTTAAAAAATTACAATATTAGTCAGCATAAAGAGGTAGTTCGCGAAGTAAAATAACTTTTTCACACCTCGGAAATAGTGATGTTCGCTTTCTATTTTTTTATTAATTCATATAGGATAAAATGTGACCGTATAGAAATATCTTAGCTTTAAAAATACATACAATTTTTTTTTAAGAGCTTGGGTCGTGGTGTTAAAATGTAACCTTACATCCGAAATTGAGCCACCTGTGGTCGATTTTACATTATTAATATCATTACCTCTTTACACGACAAGTTCTTATCTTAAAGAAGGTATTCGAAGATTTGTGACGGTGTTTACAAAATATTCGCCGGTTGCCGACCAAATAAAGAAAGTGAAGTAAAACGTTCTGTCTATCTAGGGGGCGCAAGACAATCGCCATATATCTCCAAACACATATCACGCATAATCTGCTAGTTTTAAACAGACCAAGTTTGCCAACTTAAAAAACAGAAAATTGACTACGATGTTTGAAAATGGATCTAAATGATTTTCATAATATTGTTGGCATGGCATGGGAGGTGTCTCAGACTTTCGCAACATGACACTCTGTATAGTTAAGACGGCCCTAAAGAGAGCACACACATATGTTTGTATGGTTTAATGTCATAAAGTGTGCAGTGTTACTTCGATGTTTTCGTCTATTTTATATGGCTGGAGCTTTATGCAGGTGGACTAAATAGACTGCCTGCCAACCTGATGTAAACTGGTTACCGTCGGCTATGGACGCTTGCAACACCAAGGGCGATGCCAACGCGTTGCCAGATATATACCTAGAGGTAATAGAGCTGGGGGTTGATTAGTGTGGGATAAGAGGGATGGAGCAGGGGAGAGTGAGCTACCGGAACTTGCTCACCATACAATCGTCAATCAGTTAGCAACATTTAATGCCCATAATGAGCACCTCGAGTGCTGAGCCACTAAGTAGAATCAGCCACTGTAGGAAGCAATATATTCTCCCGACTTAGATTTTAAGTGAATTAAAAACAGGTAATTAAAAATCAGAGCATAGCTAAAAAAAATAACTAAATAAATAAACAGGCTAGGAAATAATGATTGATACTCCAAAGACGATTTTATCCATTAAAAAAATGAGATCCAGAGTAATCGATTATGGAACCGTAAATCTGACCATTCGTTCTCGCAATCACTTGTGTTGATATATCTGCGAGATAATGGTGATAAAAATAACAGTTCCAATTCCTCCAGCCATAGGGCTGTTTCTATGTTCCGACATGCGTTCAAACTAGTGATATCAAGAATATTTGGATGCTATTCGGGATTCGGCATATTCGGTCACTTTTTTAACATTTTGTTTTATAATTAGCAGACCGCCTGATGGTTCTGGCGGCATACTGTAGACCAGCGATGGTAGCCATCCAGTCGAACAAATACCGAATTTAATGGCGAATTATTGTCAGCTAAACTAGGTACGTTTTAACTATAGATGATTCCACCAAAGTTAACCATGTAAATATACTTGAATTATTCATTGAATGTCCTTTCAGTTGTCTTTCAATCAAATTGATTCAATTTGGTTGATCCGTTAAACACCAACACTATATTCCTCTTCCACGGTATAGTTTAATTGAATAAGAATTAATTTTGAAAATTTCATAAACACCGCCACAAACCACGTCAACAGTAGAAAGAAGATTCCAACCAGAAAATACATAAGTTTTATTACAAAATAATATTTTAGAGCGAAAGACAATTATAATAAACTGGATAAACAGCATAAATTTGCCGATAATTGATAATGCAGAGAAAAATTTAATACCAAAAAGCACCAACGCCAATATAAAAACTGGTTTCTTTTTAAAATATGCATTTGTCGCTTCAAGCGACGTACACCAGTAGGTACTTACTTATACATTACGATTACACTGTTACAAAAATTAGTTAGCACACATTTATATGTTAAAAACAATTCCGATGACAAATGTTAGTGTGAAACATTACTTCAGAGTCTCCAATTCAAACATAACTCTTAACAAATCTCTATTTATTTCTATATCAAATCAAAAATTGTTAGAATGTTAACGCTGATGCCAGATAAGTTTGACAGTTTGACATATAGTAAAGCCAAGTACAAATTCGGCGATATAAAGGTGTGTGCATATTATAAGGCGCGTCTGACGGACGCGGCTGAGGGTCGTGTATTGCAACATATCTTGATAAGGAAAGTCAATTGAATTTTATTTTTATTTAGATTTATGGCTTGGCAGCTAGGCTTTTAAGCCAGATCTTAGATTACAAAATAATGTAATTTTCTTAAGCCTGTGTGTAGCACAACTGAACTGTAGGTAATCAGCTCGTGCCATTCAACGGAGTTCTTGTGACAACTCAAAAAGCCACATTTGACTATACAATTCACATTTCTCACAAAACACATAACTACTACTCAAAACTATCAATATCCTACAACTATTGTTCATTTTAGAGTGATTTTACACATTTTTAGAAAATAAAACTGCACAGCACGACATCTCCTTTCAGTTCCTGCCAAAAACTCAAAAATCAATTGAAATTTATACATTATAAGTAGAGATGTGCCGACTAGTCGGTTGAGCCGACTATCCGGCCACTATCGCAGTCGGCGACTAATCTGCGACTATTCGGCAGAGAGCGCCGACTATCCGGCTTCTTACTTACTTTACCTTCATCTTTTGAACATGTATATTTGTTAGTCAATAACAACGGATAAGACTTACAAATAGTTACACGTAACTTGACTGACATCAGCGTTATACTAACCTCTAATAAAGTTCGAAAGTGTGATTTTACATCATAATTATATATCAATTCTTTATTATTGGAGACTACATTATTACAATAAAATTTTAAACCAAAATTAACACACTTTAAAAACGCAAAGAGTTACATGTACAGATAGAAAAACAATTCATGCTTTAATTACATTTCAAAATTGCAAATATTAATACCTGTATTTATGCAAAACTTTTTCTATATAGTCAACGTCCTTCAGTGGAGGAACTCCATACACTACCCGTGCGCAGAAGGATTTGCCGATAGCCTCATGACGTCACGCGTCAATGGTCAGTACGGTTGACAAAAAAATGTTACATAAAATAGTTGTTACATTAAATTTATTATTGTATATACTAACAAGCATATACATTAATAGTAAGTAATCATCGGCAAACCTGCGCGCGCCTTATGTCTCTCTTTATTTCTGTGTTCGAATAGTCACGACAACGACAAAAAATCGGACACTAAAGCTAGGGTTGGCAACCATATTTTATAATAACGTATCTTACTTTATTTTTGGCAAATATACTTCATACTTTTGCATAAAAATAAAGTACCTACTTATGTGAAAATACTCTATTTTCCAACCTTTACTATGGTGCGTGAAACGAAAGACATGAATAATTAATTAATTAAGACTGAACTAGTAATGATACTTCTAAGTTGAAACAGAACTTTAAAAATATATGTTTATTGCTGAACAAACTTACTGCGACTAGGTAGGGTTTTGCTCGCGGCGTAGCCGTGGGAAAAACACTAGTAAATAAATAAGTTTTTTTTTTTAATTTTGAAAAGTACTTTATTTTTCTACCAAATACTTTATTATTTCCCTATTTAAAAATTGTGATACGTTATTTTTCTCAAAACCAGTTGGCAACCCTAGATAGCTAAGGCAACATTTAATTCTGTCTTCGAATTGTAGTTGACGTTAAATCCGTTTATAAAAATTATAAGAAACGAGAGGTATACGAACTTCCCCAGTGACGGACTTCCCCACCTTGACTAGCATGGAATAAGAACGATACATTCAAAAGCCTTGCAAAATATCTAAAAGCAATTCATTATAAAACTCATAATTATTAAACACAAAACAGCATACACTTAATTGCAATGGAAACATAATTATATTTATACTATTGCTTTCATTATACTGATGTATCATACATACAAGTTCATCGATATCAAACAGACAGTATTTCTATAGCAACAAATGTTTTAAGAGGTTATTGTGTATTAAAATAATTATAAGGCAATTAAACAAATCTTTTTAATTCTGTCTTTTAATTCCGTGAGGTAAATTTATCTCGTTGGTAAACAAGAATAAGAAGTTCGTATTCAAGATGCGTAAAGTCGTATCATCGTTGAGTTCATATCACACGTATCACACGATACATGATATGCAATATAAACTTTCATGTGTGTTTGTGTAATATCATCGCGTATCATGTTTTACGCTCTCGAATGTGTGTTAGAATGATACATTTAGGTAATATGGCAATATTATTTTCAAATCAAGTGTTTTACTAGAAATTGTGTAAAATATTAGGGGTGTGCAAATAATACGAACTTCGACTTATTCGTTCCGAAACCAATAATTGGAAAATTCGAATTATTCGAAAATTCCCGAATAATTCGAAAATTAATCGCCAATTTTCGAGTATTTCAAAACATTGCATGTGTAACCTTTTTCTTATCGATTTTTTTTCCAATTAATAATTATAAAAACCAAAAATAATTTAAAAAATCTTTTGCCAATATTAGTATCTAGATTTTTTATATTACTGACAGAAATTAACATATATTGAAATTGAGCAATTGTTTTCTCCGGGTGATTGATTTTTAATCAAAAAGTATTTTTTTGTAAGTAGAAAATTTCATAGACGATGTAATGCGATTCAAATTCGAAATTTTTCGAATAATTCCAAAGTTTTAGAATTACTACATTTTTTTCGAATGCGAACAATTCGAATTATTCGATTCAAATTTCGGACCGAATATTCGATTCGATTTGATTCGCACACCCCTATAAAATACACTTAGTATTCTTGTAATATTTTTATATTTATGGCATATCTATCTTATATTAACGTGATGTATGTGATGTTAAAATTATACACTTTTGTGATTTCGCAAAATATCTTTTACATCTAGTTTATCTTCTTAGGAATTGTGAGAAATATTCAAGATTGTTCAAAATATGATAAAATAGATTTAAGTACCTTATAGATTTAATAACTCTTTCTTCATTTTAGTCTGAGATTTTGATCACTTTTCTGTAACGGTAACGGATGATTGGTCTAAATTCAAATTAAAAAAAACGAGCTCATAAAACTAAAGTTTTTAATAATGAACGTAATTTTAAAACAAATTGCAATAACCTTTTAAAACATCTGTTTCATCATTTAATAATGGAAAACAATATAAAAAGTCGTGTTTACAACAAAGCAAAAAATCTGGTATCGAAATAACTATTGCAGCCAATAATGGAATGTACAAATTGTGTAGTGTAAAATATATAATGAACAATAAAATATATAATAGTGGAATGAAATACCCGCATTTGAAGACAGTGAAAACATTGTAAGAATAACGACATTTCATACGTTTTAGAGGATGGCCAGGATCAGGAGAGTCTCAAAAGTATCTGAATTTAATTTATGGATTAAGAATGTAGTAGCAAAAGGTAGAGTTAATCATACTTCAGATGGCAGAGAGTAGTATTCATTGTCGAATGCTGATGTGAACTAATTTCTTTTAGAAATAGTAACCTGAAGTATATTAACAAGTACAGCTAGTACAATACATAGCACAATGTGTGAGCGGGACCTATGATGTGCGAGCGAGGTAGAGCAACTATTAATACATGCGTCCCCACGTTGCGCTAGTCAGTAGTTCGTTGTCCACTCCCATGACTAGACGTATGCAGCTTCCAAAATGGTATATGTATCGTCAATAATTTTATTTGATAAAAATACCAGAATTGCAAGCAAGCCATTTATATTTTTTAGTATTGTACAAATAAACTGATTCAAGATCAAACTTTTTTACCACAAAATCTTAGCCATCCTCCAACAATAATTATATGTTAAATACAATTAAATATTGCGAAATAAGACTTCAAATCAGAGGCACAATATCAGGCTTTTAATTCCATTTTTTTTCAATTTCACTAATAGTATAATTATTTTCACTCCAAGGACGGACAAGCCAATGTAACAGTTTAAGAATACAAATTAAAATCAAGTCCAAATGAGAAATAAAAAAATCGTTTTTGAAAAATACACATTTGGATAATCAGATTCCTGGTGCTAGTTTAAAGCTTGTATTTAGCTTGCAATGGATGTATGTAAATTCGAATGGAATCCTGCAAGTTACATTTGACCAACTTCCCGGTTTCCGACTGAGCTGAAATTTTGCAAGCATATGTATATAGTGTGACAATGCAATAATATGGTACCATGGAGCTCATGGACATAGGAACTCCTATAACGAACAAGATAGACCCGTCGTGTTTGGGCTCGTTTTACTTGTCTTGGCTAGCACTCTGCTGCTACATGATATCCAGGATCTCAAAAGCTTGTATCTAAAATCATTTTTAAAAAACAATTAATTAACTGACGTATTGTAGGCATGCCATCTATATCTCAGCCATAACTCAGACTATATTAACTAATATAATCGTTTTGTTCGAGGCGGAGGTTGTTCGCGCAACTGCCTAAGTAATCAAACCATAATTTAAAACTAAAACATAAAAAGTCATTCTGTCAGCTAAGAATCTTCTCAGGATTTTTGCGGTTGTAATTTTGATCTCCGCTTGGATCTTTGGGCAAAATAATCCTTGCTTTGCGTGACGAAGAATAGCTGTCCATGCGCTTTCACACTCGCCTCTTCCCTGCATAACACAGCTCTCTTCTACGTCGTAGAGCTATAGTAAACTGTTCTTATATAAGGTACCTTATACTCGAAATAATGAATAATAATAATTATTCATTATAAATTATTATTTATTATCCTTTATACGTCAAACTATTGTTGCAAGCCGAGACTAATCCTTTGCAAGTGTCTTATTACCATTTTAAATTTGAGTGATCTATAGTTCGCGCTAATCTCTTTGTTCAAGCCACCGTAAGACGGTCTTTCTATTCTCACTCCTGTTCTTGTAACCTGACCATTTAACGATCCCAAGAACCAGTGGGCGGCATGTGGCTATGAGGTCATGTCTAATTTACAAATGAATGAGGGTCGGTCAGCCGGGAAATGCGCCAGTCGTGTTCTGACTGCCAACGAAGCGTTACCTAGCGCACTTTCGGAGCGAGCATCTTATAACGACGAACTTTGCGCGATTTAAGTGATAAAGACTTTCTACCCTACGGTTTGCCTTAGGGCCCGTTCCCGCTATATCGTGACGACAGATAATCGTGTAGTTTTATGTGTCGTGGCTTATATGTTTAAATGGAGGTGTTCACATATAGAACGAGACGACTTAGTGTCGTCTACGACATCTTTTACAGTGACAGCACGACAGTCGTACAATGATAAAAGATCGTTACGACCAAATCGAGACGGCAAATCTATCGTAGCCACGTCATCGCGATCCAACGGGAACAGCTAAATACGATAGTCGTTAAACGATAAAAAATGTTAACGACAAACTATCGTTATAATGGGAACAGCTAGAAACGACTGTCGTCCAACGATAAATAAATCGTTACGACTTAGTAGAAACGCGCCCTTACGGTTTCTTACAAATTCAAAACACTATTATCAAGAATAAGATTATCCAAATTATATAAAAATTTAAAAATTGTTAAATAGTATTTAACATGATTTTAGCATATTACAAGTGAAATAATGTGACTTTTCGATAACCATTAAAATCATCCATATACGTTGGACAATTTCCTAAAAGTTACTTATTGTGAAAACACTATAAAACATTATTGTTACAATATTACATCGCAATATATATTGTAATAATTAAAAGGCAATTGAATATAGCATTAATTAAAGTTGGTAATATGAAACACAACCTCGAGTGAACATTGTAAAGAAAAAACTATATACTTTAATTATTCAATATTGTTACTTATGTTTATTTAAAAAAAAACTAATATCTAAGGTATATTTTGAACTTTCCAGTATTAATGTTATTTATATATAAATTTTCTGTAGACTTGTACAAATCAAATCCATTTTGGAAATTTATTTTTCAATCGACAAGTAGATAATTTATCCAAAATATCTAAATAGTGGCCAACCGTTTGCTAAAGTATTTCAAGCCCTCGACCTCGCATAATTTTAACATTATTATTATTAATGCAATAATAATTCCAAAATTGCCTTTTTGGAGATATCTATGCTAAAAGTGCTTAAAACATTTAATTTATTACAAATTGGCCCTGCACCGCCATGCTGGTACCACCTATTTATTACAAACAAACAAAAAATGTACTCAATACATATCAAAATCTTTAAAGGGAAATACGATGCAACTTTGAAAAAACAATATTCCATTAAAAACATCTGTAAAATTAAACACAAAATTGATTTAAAATATCTGTTTAACTTAACATAATATATAGGAAATAAATATGTTTCATATTTGGCTGTGATTGGTCCATGATAATGTACTTCAATACAGGTAGAAAAATTAATTGAACACGTCGACAACAGCAGAATTCATTAACGCCACCGATATCGCGGTATTTGAAAATAATATATATATGATAAAGTATTAATAATGTCTTAAAAGAATATACCGATATGGTTATCATTAATAATCATGAATTAACAGAAGAGGCAAAGTGTATATTTAGGTCCGTTCCGGAAATGGTGCGGTTTATTTGCTGACGGTACTAACGAGTAATACCCCATTTTTGTATCTTACTCTCTATTCCGTCACGTGCGTGGATTAAGTCACTGCTAATTATTGTTAATTTATAGCTTCATGGAAGGTTACCACTTTGAGTACTCCACGAACGTGATAACCTGTGAATATTTTCTTAAGTTTTCGCGACTTGTATACATAATAGTGGTGTATTAGATGGAAAATTGTGGTAAATTAGATTAGACTCCCATAGAGTAAATAGTATCCATAAACAAAATTAAAACTAAATAATTAAAATAAACAAGTTAGTTAGACAAATGTCATCTCTGTCGTCCGTGACCACGGCCACTGAAAAGCGGCCGAAACGTCGGATAAACCAAAATCTAATAAATTACTTCGCTTAAAACCGTTAAAACGTAGTTTTATTAAATATCTTTGAAAATATAAAAAAACAGTTACCATCGAAGACTCGTCTCACGAAAATGTTAATAATGTTTCTAATACTATCATGTGGCAATTTTTTTTTGTGTATAGTCTTAAATCAATCAAATGCATGTTCGTGGATGGTAATTTCTGTATTTAATATTGACAGATTTTGTCACGTCCGTGGAATACTCAAACTTGTAACTTTCCTATAGGGCAATAAATTAATCCACGTACGTGACGTAAAAACTCCATTTTTTTTACCTTAATATTTCCAGTACTAACCGTGAAGTTATTAAATGGTTAGTAAGATACAAAAATGTACCAACACAATAGGAACCGGCCTAAAAGGTGATTCATTTACCAGCAAGGAGTAATCAGCTTAGACCCTGTGATAAAACCTAGCATCAAAGATAAAATCTAGATTTTTAATACCTATCTCTACGCCTAAGTCCTAAACTTAGTGTAATTGAAGTTTCAGGTACATAGTCGGCGTTTTTTCCCTTTTAATTTAAACATTTCAACTGAGTTTTTTTTATAATATTTACAACTTGAGTTGTATGGCAAGTCAAAATTTATTAATTAGCAATCAGCCGAAATAAAAACAGTTTAATCATACCTGAATGTAAGTTAAGTTTACTGCTCATATAATACTGACTTAGAAAATGTACAATATTTTTAATATGGTCTGAATTTAACAACTATTAAAGTAATCAACTTATGACCAATTCCTATATCTTGTCAGTCATTCATCTGCGGTATATCGGTTAACATTTGATATAGGCTCCATACAATTAATGTAAAAATTCACCCAATGGTAAGAGCAGTGAATGAATAACTAGGATATAGAAATCAGCAGTAAGTAAGACTTTTTTGATCTAAGATCAAAAAACAAGTTTTACCGTCATACAACTCAATACAGTACTTACGTAAATTGTACCTAGGTGCTTTATCTATATTGAAATAAGTATAGCAAATAATTTAGGTATACTAACTTTAAGTTACAAACTCTAAATGCAACGGGATGGTATTGTTTAAAATAATACCTACTTCATTAATATTAAACTTTTCTCAAAAAGGGAAAATTCCGTTTTATTGTTTCAAGCTATCTTTGAAATGACGTTTCACATAATTAAGTAACAATAAAGAATAATTTATGTGCATATATAATAACTATAAATATATGCATAATGTTTCAGAAGTTAAATATTAATTCGATACGTGTATTCAAAGTTTTAAGAAGTGAAACATGTGAAATGATCATTTCAAAGAAAACCGGTTACTGGGAGACATGTGGTGGCTGATAAAAACAGTGTAAAATATTTAAATTTAATAATTCATTGGGATAAGAAATAAATATGTTTCACTGTGAAATGATTAGCCACCAGACTTTCGAAAAAAAAACTGCGTGTTACTAGAAAAAAATCCTAGAAACTTACATCAGCATTAAGCTTACTAAGTAATAAATAAATAAAAACCATTATCAACTATCCAGTAAACTATTTCGTTAATATTGAAACCTCATTCAATAATTTTATTGTGATGATTATTTCATATATTCATTAATTTATATGAGTAGATTAATGATAGTAAATTAACTATCCCTGTAGATCCGTATGAATATGGTAATTTAATTTTATCTTCAATCAACCAATGATCAAAGAGAAATAGCGCAATTATTGTATTAAAAAATATTATATGATATACAGGTTAAACCTGAAGGAGAACTTTCGGAATATATTCTTGTGTAATTTCTATATAGCGCTTTTATATGTTTTTTTAATTATAATATTAATCTGAAATAGACTTTTCAAAAGTAATCAAAAGATTAAAATATAATTTTCTTATTTTTCTGCTGACTGTATTTACATCATATTGTAAGGTTGCTACTAATGATTATATGATAGAAATTACAACAAGATCTGAAAGTAAAATTTTGAAAGCCACACATATGTTCCAAGAAGGGTTCAAACACTCATACACGTCCCATACATCATACTTAGTCTGGATTTTCAATTAACCATAGTAAGATATCATCAACTAAGCAGTAGTAAGACAAATTGATAGTAAGATATAGTACTTAGGTATTGAATAAGGTTTCAATACTATACTGCAAATAGTAGCCACCTATAGTCTGCGACAAGTCGACATGGCAAGAGGGCGTGAGGCAAGTGGGGGGCAGCATCTTAGTTTTAGTGCTGCATGAGTCTGCATCGACCGCATTTATCGATGTCGACCTCGGCCTCTTTGTTGCTTATAATATATTATAAGATGTATGTATTGTTAATAAGTTCAGGTTCCTCTTCGTCACTTATGAAAATAAACCATTCTCAAGCAAGGCAATTTAACAAGTATTAAAAATTCTGACATCGAACGGAAAAATAATTATTATAAGTATCGTGTAAAGAAGACACTAGGCGACAAGAAGATAATGTGAAAATATTACATAAAATAGTAGTGGTTCCGGTCATTTAACCGCACTTTCATATATAAACTATGAAATAATTCTATTGAAATTAGGTACTATAACCCTTGCGTGCCTTGCTTGCAAAAACACATTTCTCTCCTCGATTGCTATACGAGCGGTATCCATATATTTTATCAGGTCACCACTGTGGTACCCTAAAGATCACCACATAGTAATTGAGGAGATAAATAACTCTACACTAGCAAGGCTTGAAACAAAGCTTGGTTATTATTGGAATAAATCTTTAAATGCCTAGTTACAATAGAAAAATTACATAGGTTACATATGTATGTGCGATCAAATGACGGTCAAAGTGGTAATTTTATTTTATTAAGAATCATTTGGTTACGAACAAAAAACTGTCGATATCGACTACCTAGTATGGAAGGTGACATCACTAGAAAATTGCCATCTCGACCTGTCGCTAACTACACAAACCACAGGTTCGATGGGCAGAATTACTCACAAAAAATGAAAACTTATCGAGAAAACTTAATTCAACATTTTATTAACATCTAAAGAAATTCTTACAACGAAGAAAATGAGGTAGATAATCTGTGATATGAAGTAATGAAACGATATAAACAAGGTGTTTAACCAAGTCGGTCCTTTAAAAGGGAGAGTGCACTCATAACAATATAACATTCTAACTTATTCACAGTTCCCTGATAACAATTTATATTAGATTTAAACTTTTTTTAAAGAAGTAAAATTAACTTTTTGTGTCAAATTGAACCTTTTTTTTCCAGATAAGATCGATGTTTTTAAAGAATTTGTGTTAAATACATAACGACAATTTACATACGAGGTTTATACTTACATGAAAGATCCTGACGATCGGATGGCGTAGACCTAACAAGACTTGTACTGTGCTAAATAGACCATATATTCATCACCACTTCGGAAAATTACAAAACTAACAGAATAAGTAAAAACATTTTTAATATAAATTGAATTTTATGTAATTACAGAATTTAAAAGATATTTGCTTTAGCTTTTAAACTCAAAACTGCGTTTACTCAAAATTAACACAAAATATTGGTGCAAGCCGATACAAATCCTTTGCAGGTGTCTTATTACCCCTTTGAATTTGGGTGATCTTTTGCTCGCACTAATCTCTTTGGTCGCGCCGCCGTAAGACGTCAAAAAACCTTTTCTCTTTTACAATTAAGCAGTGTTTGATAAAGATCATGCGAAAAACTGGCTCAAATGTTTACCTTTCGCACAAAAAATCGACTAACTTGTGACTATCAGAAAACTAAACAAAAAGGAAATTTAAATTCGAGTTTTTAATCGATAATTTTATGGGTTTGCTAAATTAATACACATCATTCTTTTTTCTTACTTTTAGATAAGAACATAAGTGCTATTTAAAGTCTTAACGAGGTAGGCAATATAATTTTTTATTTAACAAATTTCTTATACAGCAAGGCATTTTGCTGAATTTATTTATCAGGGAACTGTAAAAGACTTAACAACAATATATTGATAACGTGTAGTTATCTTAATTATTATACTTCGTTATAAATATCAGTAGTTCGTTGTTATATATTATTATTTCCTTTTTAATGATTTAATTAATAATTTATTTATTTTTTGCAATTTACATGTATTTTATAAGAAAACCGAACTACCTAAAACGATTTCTTTTAGGCATTTAAGTTTCTAGATGCAATTACGGTAATCCGGCACAGAGCTGTTGTAAGTTATAACGTGTATGTATTTTTTATATATTTACTTGTTATTGTATCTTTATATAGTTATTTTAAATATATTTAATAAGTGGAATGTAACGTGAACTAGCTTCTGAGGCTTTGTCTAATATAGGTGGTATACATCGATACTAAAGTTGGAGTACGAAATATCTGTAAGTAATTTGTAAGCGAGTTTAATAAAATCATGCATCGTATAATAAGTATGATGATAAGTATAATGATAAGTATAATAAGGTTGCAATAACTCTACTTTCATTTTGTTGCGTGTCAAAAAATTGAAAATTTGTCGACAATATCGACTATCTGGTTTAACGTCACATCACTAGAGAAATGCCATTTCAACCTGTCTCGAACTATAACTGAGTTATGTCAAGGCATTACAGACGCATTTCATATAACGCATTAAACCCTTGGCTACATCTGCTTGACACAGTCACTAACACAAAACGTTACCCCAAATGTAGCAGAGGCATAACCTAAAGGGATTTGATGCATTATCTCTGAAGTTTTGCACCATTTGGGGTCGTTCATAACATACGAAAAGTAGGTAGTTATTTATTTTTATTTTATTGCTGCAGTACAGTAGATAAGCTAACAGACTACCTGATAGAAGGTTAGCTGATGGGTAGTGATAGATGGAAGGTGGTATCACCTGGACATTAATGCCGGAACACAATTCATTTTCCTATGGCGGTACACCTACTTGGTCCTACCACCTGACTATGAATGACGATCTAGTCTTCGTGACTTGCAATTTATACTGCGGGTCTCAGAAAGTGTGATGCAATATGACAAAGAAAGGTGGGGGGGAGCAAAAAGACATAGTTTAGTATTACATACTCTATGACTTTTGTTGTCTTTCTTATACGCCATCCAAAGGTTTTCTGATTATATTTGATTCTGTGAGCGGTCCTTTTGCAAGGTGCTCTGCGATAAGGAAGGGTAATGTAAGAATAATATATCGATGAAACACGATTTATGAAGATTCAGTAACAGCACTAAGAACCAACTTTTATCGATGTACAACCACAAAAAAACTATTGAATATATTGAAGATATAACTAACAAACTATTTAATGTAACATTCATATAATTTCAATGTGCAATTTGAAAATGTATCTCGTATTAATTTAATTTGATTTAATGTGAATTAATTTTGGTCTATATTTTGTACGATAGTGTTGCACTAACTGTGAAGGACTATTTTGTATTTTTTTTAATTTGTATCTTTTGTCTCTGCGTGTACTTCGTTGAGGCACTGTGACAATGTTTAGTTTTTAATGAGTTATATTTTAACTTAATGCTCATTTACGCGGTTAATACAGTTAAAAAGTTAAACGCATTTCAACTAGAGGTGGGTGCACAACCGTGTCTAAAGACGCACACTAAGAGCCCCAGTTCTGCTATTACAATATCGTCAGAATAGTCGCCCATTGGCGTTATAATAGTTACTCTTCATACAAAAGTAACCATTATGACGTCAGCGGTCGTAAATTCTGGCGATATTACAATAGCAGAATTGGGACCCGTGTTCGTAATACCCTGACTATCGTGTGCAGCGAACTTCTTCGTCACCTATGTATTGGAGTCCACACAAGGATGTATGTAAGTGTGGATGAGGGTGTTCTGTACAAGCTGCAGGAGGGCAGATTTCCACCTTCGCAGGTCCCTAAGGAAGGGTTATCCCTCTTCCCGTGGATGGGACAGGCTTCCTCTCGACAGTGGATGTGGTCCTTGAGGACACCAGGGCACGCGTAATTTGTCCAGCTTCCACTCTCCCCCAGATTGCCCTGGCATAAGATGAAGGAATAGTGAGAAGTCTTGTAGGTATCTTGGGTGGCAATAATATTACTTCGGGGGTATTAGTCCTCAATCGGATTTTCAAAAAAATGGTTGTCAGAGGATGCAGGTCCGATGATCCAGGTCCGAGGATGCAAGTCCAAGGATCCAGGTCCGAGGATTCGTATCCATCCTGACCTATCCACCTCTAATTTCAATAAAAACATGCCTATTATGTCATCATAGAACATAACGTTTAATGACACGCGTTCTTTCTCCTTTGATGATAAACATTTAATCAACACTTAAATTTAATTACACTTATATTGCTTTAACTTTGTACCTTTAATATTACTTAAAAACAACTATTTATACAAAATCATAAAGAGTTTGAAACAGAATTCCAACTACACGATATAACATACGAGTCATATTAAAAACGTAGATTTAAATGATGTTCTCATATTTTACAGTAGTTACTAAAGCGTTCAAAACGTTCCGACAACGATTCTCAATAACGGTTAGTTGTTAAAAACCAGCTATCAACCAACGTAAATGAGCGTCCCATTAATTTTATTAACCTATATTCATAACTTTAAAACGTTTATTCAGTTATTTCTCGCGCCATTCGCATTTATTGTCTTGGCGCTAATCTCAGGCCGTTAAACAACTATGTACAAGTGCTATCGCCTAAAAAACGGCAATTTAAAACGTTATTTACATTGTAACAATAATCGTTGATGTCGTAGGATTTGGATACCGAAATAATCGAGTACACTAATCGATTATGCGGACAATCGATTTAAATCGAATAGTGACAGAACATCGATTCGAATTTCAAAATTGGAACATCAATAGAACAAATAAAATGGAACGCGGTTTAAATATTACAAATGCCATAGAATAAAAATATTAAAGAACGACAACTGCCTAGTAAAAAGCGTAACTCATAAGTGTTACGAGTTACGCTTTTTGCGCTCGCAGATAGCGCCACCAGTCTGTTTTTTTTTTATAAATAATCTCACTGAAAACTTCCAAACAACGTCTTAATATTTAAATATAATTTTTAAATTTAAATCACTCATAAACTAAGCTCCTTTTCAATTTCATAAATTCCCTAATATTGAAAAGGTTCAAAAAATAATTTTGAAATAATTAGAAGTTGACTAAAAGCATTAATTGAGATTTTCTGAAATAGAAAATCACTCAATGTGTTACGAGTGACGTTCTTTACTAGGCGGATGTATTCTTCAATGCTTATGCTACACTGATGACCAACATAACGTATATTACAAGAAACCGGTTACACTTAGAAATTACACGGTGTACAATTATAATAAAATAAAAGTGTGCGTTTCGGGACGCCCGACAGCAGTGATAACTTGCGTGAGAGAAAGGGAAACCACAGAGACTGGCACCGTAACGCGTTACGTAACGAAGCGGTCCACCCTCCCATAGTTATCACTTCAAAAGCAGACGGTGTGCGTCTCGGGACGCCCGACAGAAGTGACAATTGAAACTAATCTAACGCGAGAGACGAGGAGGCCAGACTGGTGCCGTAACGCGTTACGTAACGGTTTTCCCTCCCATAGCAAGTTATCACTTCAAAAATAAAGATGCAAGTATCCAAATCCTATGTAACAACTACCTTCTCAACTATTGCAATGTTTGCGGAATAAGACGCGAGAATAACTTTACGTGTTCTATTTTAAAAAGCGACTATTTCCGACCTGATTTCTATACAATACTTAAATTATGTACCCGTACTATTGTTTTACCACAAAAATCAGCCTTACACAGTTAAAAATAAAGTCTATATTAGGAACGTAACACGTTAAGCTATCCTCGCATCAGTTCAAGCCTCATTATTCTAACATTTTATATCGAACTACCCTCTTTAACTATCGTATAACCGTCTGTTATTTAAAAAAAACTATTCCTGTACAAAATCTCAAATAATCAACACTGGAGAATTGACGTGATCGGTCGGGAACTTAGGGGCCGCCTACCCCTCGTGTAATTCTTTTTAACATTTGAGGGTAGTTTTCAACCGTTCGGTTGTAGGGTGGGTTGTATTCTGCTGTTGTCGACAGTGAATTCAGAACTCCTATTGAGCTCCGAGTTCATGTTGTCGTCGGGTAGTTTGTGAAATGATTCATTAACTAAGGGCTTGGTGAACGGGTCCTGAACTTCCCTCGGTCTGGAGACGTCGTACTCTGGTTGCCTGGAGGTGTCCAGGAGGCTGAAGGTGGTGGAAGCGGAGGTGTCGGTTTCCAGGACGGTGTCGAGGGTTGTATCGGGCTCGTCGTATCGTGCCAGGTCGAAGGTGGCCTCGTAGTTCCGTTGGCGGTTCTTGCGCACTCGTCCGTTTGGTGTCTTCGACTGAAATTTAAACGGCACTTATAATAATTGCAGTATTATTATTCTTTAAAGCAGAATTTTTATTTGCAGCGCGTTCCATTAGTAGCTCACAACGCCCAGCCATTCCAGAAGGCGACCGCAGACGTTGTAGTCGTGGCGAAAATGTCACTAATGATGTCATCATGTTCGAGCACACAACGCTCACAACGACCCACGTCAAGAGGTCTAATAACTGTTCCACTTGGGTTTACGACTATAACGCCGGCAAGCAAGTCGAACGGGAAAAATCGCGGTCGTGACCGTGGTCGATGTGAGTCTCTAATGGAACGTAGCCCAAATAGACCGGCGAATGTCAAAAATTAAATGTTCTGTTTTGTAGTCAGACAATATTATTATTTTTTTCAAAGACCTATTTTTTTTATAAAATGAATAAAATAATGTCAATCATTGTACTGGAGTGCTAACAATGGTATCTTTTCCCTTACTTCACTACAATGCAATCGTGGATTCAATTCAAAAACACATAATACAATAATAACTACCTCAAAAGGTCGCAATTTTGGGCTCTAGTTCCCATTTATAGGTTAACGAACAACAAACCCGCTCACGCTTATCCAAGGCGGATCAGCGGGTTTTAAACATCGGTTATTAAAACGTATAAAATTAAAAGCAGTGAGCATTAGATATACAGATATTAAGATAAATGTATATTTAGATATAAAATCAGCAAAATATGTAAAAAGAAAAATAAGAGTTTAGAAATAAGTAACCTATATCTGTAATAGATTTCAGCAAAAAAAAATGTAATAGATATAAATAAAAATAAAATGAAAAACGAAAAAAAACAAAACATGAATATGCGCAATAAGCCCAGACAATCAAGTTCGTCCGGATATAAAAAAAAGATCGGTTAGCTCGATGTGCAGCTATCATCACGATGTTTTCTTGCACCGTTAACACGTGGTCATTATAACAATATACAAATCATAGCTCAAAAAACTATCTAAGTGGTGCATGCTTCCCGGCCAGGATTCAAACCCGGTGACTCAGTGATAAGCGAACTCGCGTCCCAAACAGATAGGACGCGAAATTGATCACTTGACAGATTTTTAAAATTATTTTTTATAATAAAACGTATTACAATAGGATGGAGTTGTATATTTATGTTCGAAAATTAACTAATGTTTTTTATTATATACAAAACAAAGCCGGGTTATAACTCAAGAACTGTTGGACAGATTTTTATAATCTTTGATTTCTTGAATATGTTTTAATAAGTTTGGAACTGGCGCAATTTTCAGCATTGACAGGTCATGCCACCGTTTGTAAAAATCGATGTACATAGTAAGCCGGTGACATATACCCGGTAGATGGCGCTGGAATCGGGATCCAAGAATTTGATGATTTTATGTGTTTGTTTGAATGGGTCCCGGGATGCTTTAGATTCACAATTAGACCGGGTAGATGGCGCTGGAATCGGGATCCAGGATTTTGATGAAATTTTCATGTGTGGTGGGTGTGAGTGGATCCCGGGGTAGTTTCAATTCACAATTAGATCCAGTAGGTGGCGCTGGGATTGGGTTCTAGATATCATTTTTTCAGGTTAGGGCGACGTTTGCCAGATAGTTATTTATATAAAAAAAATAAAACATACTGTGGGATTCTCAGTGATGTGCACATGGCCATTTAGGAGGGGCTCCCCGGCGTCCTTTGAGCCACCGCCGTTCGCAAGGCGACCGCCAATGTTCTAAATAATAAAATTCACATTTTGTTATTATATTAATATTGTTCAATCTAATGGTGATTAAATACATCATAAACTTCATTCAAAACCAATTCGATCAATCAAACATATACAGTGTAAACTCCATGTTACGTCATTCGATTTAACGACAAACTCCCTTAAGCGTCAAAATCACTCGGCTTTGGTTGGTTACGTTAATAACGACAACATTTAAGTAACAAACAGTACCGGTTAAGTTGCCAAAATTATTTAAATTGCGCAGCTATGTACGTTAGATTGTTTTATTATCCTAACCCGTAATAAACTCGACTGTCAGCATCATGCATACCGATATTTTTAAGAAATTCAGAAAATTCTAAGTCCTTCCTTTATCACCAATCTAGATAAATATGAATAAAATAAGCAAAAAAATACAACATCATTACTGGTGCAGCAAGACGTCAGAGAAAAATAATAGTCTTCTCCCCATTTAACGACAACTCTCTATAACGTCATAAAATGCACAAAATCTTCGGTGCCGTTATATAGAGTTTACACTGTATATATAAGAAATCAAATTTGCTAGAATTTTTTTGCTGCGAGCAGAAGGCTGGCACATATTTCTCCCGGCGCATAACTATGTTACTTGTTAACTCTCTTTAAATTTTTATTAAATGAATAAAAAGTAAAATAAAAATCTATACCAATCAATAGGTACCGATAAATAAAAATAATTACAACTGATTTTTAACAAGCCGAAAATAGCAGAATATAAATGCAGATGGGCGATAATTACATATCCAAATTAAAATTAAATAAACACTAGAAAATTTGATTAAAAATTGAAGTCTGATTTACTCGAAATATTTTTTTTTACTTTCAATATTGATGTTTGTAATTTGTATTGTTAGGGTGCTGATTATTTTACGTGTAAAAGTAAAATTTATTAAGACTTTCATAGTTGCCTATAAAAATCCCAGATAAAAATAATAAAAAATAAAATAATAATTGTTTAAAGCCGATGCGGTCGAAATTTTCCATGAATTACAAAAAAAAGCAATAACATGAAAACTAAAAATTTGGTTTTAAAAACATACATGGTGGTAATTCGGTTATCAGTTCATATATACTATTTTTTCCTTTGGATGTCAATGTTCTGATCAGCCTGTACATAGGGGAAGGTCGTCAAGGTTGGACCTTTGCAATATTTCATATAAAACCACTACAAATAAAAATTAATGTAAATTACATATTCTATACAAGCCAAGACGCCGTCAATTTAATTAATTATCCTTTACATTATGCCCACATCCACGGCAGCGAGCAGTAAATTGGCGAGGGAAGTGGGCAGCGCGAGTATGCCATGTTCAACCGGCTTACATACTCGCGCTGCCCATTCGCCTCGCCACTGTTTACTGGTGTGGAAACGAGCACAATGTATGAGGTATACGACGTTGCAAACATACCTTCATTTCACAAGCTTGCTCCTCAGGGCTCTCAGTGGGTGACAAATTTCTGCGACGCGACCTGTCAAGAGGTATTTAATTTAAAAAAACTTTAAAAAAATCTGTGTGTGCATTACAAACCCAGTAGAAGTGAAACTTATGAGATACTATACTCACAGATAATTGAAGACGTGAGTGGTTGAAGGTGATATGTCGCATATTAGGTTTTTTGCTTTTTTGGCGTAGATAAAGGTTATAAGTCGATACCAAATGACTACAGACCTTAGACCATAGATATAAGGCATATTTAAACAAATAAAAAGTTGAAAAAGGTGTTGTGTTCAGTTCAGTTTAAAGTAAAATTAAAACTTTTATCTCGATTTACTCAGAATTGGAATTATGCGACTTATCACCTTCATCCACTCATGTCTTCAATTCTTCTCTAACTTTTATTAATACAAATATAATTCCTTTAGCCTACAGTCGTCGACATATTATTAATTCAAAATTATACTAACTAACTCTTAAGTATCCCTTTCAATTTTTCACTGTCTCAGTATAAAAAATATTATCATCAGTTTTCTATCGGTCCAAATTGGTCCTATGCTTAATCATCGGCCTTATTGAGTCCGATGACCGTCCGTTACCTTTGCTTGGTAAAACTCGTATCTCATTCTCTCGCAGGCTTAGTCCTGTAGATTTATGTGTTTATCTGTTTTTAGTGTCGCTTTTTCGTTTCATCGAGTTTCAAACCACAATGATTTTAAGGTTAAAGTGGTACTTTAAGTACTTTAACAAAACCGACTTCAAATAAAAAGTAAAGGTTTGATTTTTATTTTTCCGACGTTTTGGTCACTCTTCAGTATCCGTGATTTCGGAAGACAAAGTGTCAACTGGGGCATGCAAGCAAGCATGTTGATAGGGTGCCATGTCTATTCTGCAAATATCTAAGGTCAGTCTGCCGGAACTTAGTTAGTTGAGTTTCAACTGCAATCGAGACATAATAATTTTCTACTTTACGGTTTAGATTTGTTGTATTCGGAAGTGTTTGTAATAACTGTGAATGATGTGTCTACACTAATAAACTTTGTGTGGATTCAAACGACATTTTAATTAGTTTCCCGCAAATACGTAACAGTATAGTTTACCTTAAATAATTCCAAAGTAATTTTAATACTAACTATATTAATAACTAGCGGCCTGGAACTTCGTTTGCGTTTGTCCTGAATATTCATAGAATAAATACAACCACCAACAACCTTCACACCTCTGGTCTGCGCCTTCGGATCGCGCACCCGTTGATGACA
The DNA here is from genome assembly GCA_012273795.1 of Dendrolimus punctatus. Taxonomy (NCBI): domain Eukaryota; kingdom Metazoa; phylum Arthropoda; class Insecta; order Lepidoptera; family Lasiocampidae; genus Dendrolimus; species Dendrolimus punctatus. The sequence continues at coordinate 21,677,065 of CM022535.1, forward strand.
CGTGTTATGCGCCCCGCAAAAAATAACCGCCGGTCGCTAACTTTAGTCGTTTCTAATATTTACCTTAAGGGTGACCGTGATCTCTTCCTTCTCCTCCAAATGCAGGCAGCAGCCAACATCATCAAACACAACAAGACAACCGCACAAGAGATTGCCAAAACTGAAAATAGAGTTAAAGGTTACCACTTTGAAGTATTTATTTACTTAATTTATTTGGGAAACATACAATAATTATAATTCTTGCAATATAATAATAATAATAATCGGCAGACGAACACCCCAAGTATATCCCCAAATTAAGCAAGTTCCGCTTGTGTTATGGGTAATATACAACGGACCACTCTGGGGCCGATCCCAGACACCCAGACCATGGTAAATAACGGAGAAAATACGTTTCCAAAATTTACTATACCGGGAATCGAACCCGGAGCCTCTGGGTTGCAGTGAGGTAGGCCGGCAAAGGCTTACCCCGCTCAACCGCAGAGGCCGTCAAACTAAATAAATAAATATAAAACACATAATAAAAATATCAACTAAGTTTCCACTAAAAAAAAACATTCATTTTGTGGCATACAACTATAAGATAATTATAATACGCTTGATACAATGTTGGAAAAAAAGAAAAGAAAATCAAAGTCAGTAAATATGAAATTAGTAGAACGTTATTTTTGTTATTTTATCCGTGCAGGAACGGAGAAAGAATACAATTTCCTGCGGCCCGGCGGCCTGTCGTAAGAGGCGACAAAATAACCCACAGCCAGGTGGTAGGGCATTTGCCCGACTGGATGGCTACCACCCCTGGTCTAGAGTATGCCGCCATAATAACCCTGTGTTGTGTTCCGGCATCAGTGACCAGGTTCCAGGCTCCCTAAAGAGAGCAGCAGCGCATTCGTAGCACCTTTGGTGTTGCAAATGTCCATAGGCGATGGTAACCGCTGTCCATCAAGTGGGCCGTCTGCCTGTCTGCTGATCTCCTGCAATAAAAAAAAAAAAAAATTATTTGAGTTCAAACCTTAAATAAATTGCCCATAAAAGCATCGACATAATTGAAGAGAACATTGTATTGCTGGCAGGCACGGTATAAAAATGTGTTGTTTTTATAAATGGCAATAAAAAGCGAGTTATCACGTGAGCTTAAGTATATCTGTAGTAGTAGAATTAGATAGATACCTAAGAAAGTCAAGAATGAAATAATTTACACGATAAGAAAGCGTCATAACAAAGATATAAAAAGAATTCGTACATTTCTATGGTTAGCTTTCAGATGTCGTACCCCCTTTCCCAAAAAAAGGAGGTTGGCAACCCAACATAAAGCTGCGCTGGGATATTCCCCCGCACAGGGCACATTTTTAGTGCCAATTCCTTTATTATCACGCCTTTTTCCCATGGGGGTAGGCAGATATAGATCTCCACTAGCGACGACCCTGACAAATAACTTTTGCTTCATCTACTTTCATTAACCTCTTCATACATGTACGTTCATTTGATATGCTTTTTACCTGACCTCGTTTTAACACTTCTGCTATTTAATCATGGCGTGTCCGTCGCGGTCTACCGGTACCAACTCTACCATTCACAATATTCTCGTACACTTATTTTGTGATTTTATTTTCATCCATCCTCTCTACAAGCCTAAACCACCTTAACATACCGTATTACATCTTTTTTCAATCCAGAACGTTCCCTTACTACACTATTCCGTATCATATCATTCATGCCTACCTCACATATACTTCTCAAAGCTCTCATTTCAACTGCATTTATTCTATTTTCTTGCTCCTTCTGCCGCAACCAACTTTCACTGCCGTCCATTAGTGTTGGCAACAACACCCCTTGATAGACAGCTAAGCGTGCCTTTACAAACACTTTTCATAAAAGAGTTTAGCGCTCCATTCACCTTATTACCAGCACTTACTCTTCTTTCTATGTCACTCTCATGCTTTTCATCCCTGGTAAACATGCATCGTAAATTATTGTATCGTATTTACGATAATACGATACAATAATTTACGATTTAACTTACTCATATAGAAGGGGTAGCTCTCAACGGGCCTTGGCTGAATGGTGATCACCTGACTGCTTCTGCTCGGGCCAGGGGGCGCCACCATTACGTAGGTAAGTTGCAAAGGATCCAAACCGGTTATCTATAAAAGAAAAGTTCAAAATTTAATATTATAAAGTTCTAAACATGCCGCGTATGTATATTTAAGCTATTTAAAAAACAAAACTGGAACAGAGTATGTAAATGACGGAGACGACGATGCATTTTTTTTAGATTTCTTGTCTGTTTGTTTCTCGTTTTGTCTGTTTGTTCGAGATTCACGTACAAAATACTGGGCCACCGGATATCGCGTTGGATGTCTACAATTTTACAATTTAATACAATCAGATGAATTAGATACGTTCGTCAAGCATCTGAACCTGTTTGATTCTTCAAACAGCTACAATATTTTTTCTGTTCAAAAAGAATTCTTTTCACCGCAAAAAAGAGTTCAAACTGCGGCTAAAAAGCTAGGCATACTATCAAAGGTGAGCCGGTAGTTCATTCCAGAACAAGCACAAATATGATCATGTATGGAGTACTGTTCTCATCTTTGGGATGTGTCAGCTAGCTGAAGCTGATAGGCAAATTGCAAAGTCTCAAACATCGACGCAGGGTTGCCAGCTTGTCGGTTTTCTATCGGATACATTTTCGAGAGTGTGTTTTGGACCTTTGCAATCTCATCCCGCCGTCTCCTTTCCATCATCAGACAACCAGACGCATTGGCATCCGGCACCGCTATATGGTGGAGATACCATCTACACGAACAAAGCGCTTTGAGTCCACCTGCATTGTGCGCAACGCGAAGGAGTGGAACTCACTGCCGGAGTCTGTTTTCCCCGAAACCTACATCCTGGATGTCTTCAAGTCCCGTGTGAATAGGTACCTACTAGGTAAGCGTATTCGATCTTAGACCGTATCTCCGCTCAAAATTGAGCGAGATAATGGTCAAATGCGAAGCTAGTACAGTAATAATAGCTTTAGAAATAAGTTATTTTATACCTTTTAGTTTTTGAAGTCGGTTTTTTTATTTATTTTTTAAATTGTTACTTTTTAGTGTCTAGCTATGTATGGGTAGATATACGAAAGGTGCCGCGGTCCTTAAAAATATAAATCCCAAGGAACGGGAACAAAAAATGATCCTAAAATGAAAATTCCGGGGCCAAACTATGTTAAATTTTTAGGGGACCAAATGGCAACTGTTCCGCATCAAACTAAACAAGAATCACGTAAATCGGATCATAAATCTCGGAGTAATCGGTGGATATACATAAAAAAAGGTTCCGACGGATTGAGAAGCTCCTCCTTTTTTGAAGTCGGTTAAAAATAAAAATCTTACACTAATATATAAAGCTGAGGAGTTTGTTTGTTTGAACGCACTAATCTCAAGAACTACTGGTCTAATTTGAAAAATTCTTTCAGTGTTAGGTGGCCCATAAATCGAGGACGGCCATAGGCTATATATCATCACGCCAAGACCAATAGGTGCGGAGCACCAATGAAGAACTTTTTTTAACTATTCCACGCGGACGAAGTCGCGGGAAGAAGCTATATAAAAGATAAATGTCAAAGTTTGCTGAGACATTAAACTCACGGTAACAGTGGTCTGCGTGACGTTGATCGTGGGCCACTTGTCCACGGACTGGGTGAGGTTCTGCGAGTAGCGGACAACCCTCGGTCCAGGTCCACGCCACCACACCTTCACCCCCGAGGTCACGTACGAGTATTGAAGGTCTGTCGCTTCTAGAAGGAAACGTACTGTTGGGTCACTCTTATTATTTAGCTTTATGGCTTGGCAGCTAGGCCTTTGAGCCAGATCTTAGTTTACAATATAGTTTCTTCATAATAAAACTACGTTTTAACGGTTTTAAGCGCGGTAATTTATTTTATTTTCCACCGACCCGACTGATAATTTCTTTTATTTTTTCCTTCCACCCATTTTAATATTATATAAATTTTTAGAACTAGGCATGTTTGCTGAAGAGTTTCTTGCGCCGCTTCTTCTCTTCAGCCTCAACATGTTGTGCAGCGGTGGTAAAATTAGATTAGGCTCCCATAGAGTAAATAATATCCATAAACAAAATTAAAATTAAATAATTAAAATGAACAAGTTGGCGGTAGGCTGAATAAAAACTTTGACAATACACGTTAGACAAATGTCATCTTTGTCTTCCGTGACCACGGCCACTGAAAGCGGCCGAAACGTCGGATAAACCAAAATAAAATAAATTACCGCGCTTAAAACCGTTAAAACGTAGGTTTTATTATGTATACAAGTCGCGAAAACTTAAGAAAATATTAGTTTCCTCATTTTCTTAAGCCTACGTCTAGCACAGCGGAACTGTAGGTAATCAGCTTGTGCCATTCAACGGAGTTCTTGTGACAACTCAAAAGGTCACATTTGACTATACTAGGGCCAAAGAGACGAGATACAAAAGGTCATTCACCTAAAAACTACTGTGGAGATGACAATCTATTATCTATCTCTTTCCATCTCGTGTATTTGTCGTAATTTGTCTGTCTTTGTCGTAAGATCAAGACGGGTTCGCCAACATTCGGGCGCCATTTTATAGTAAGAGTTACTGTTTTTAGTTCATTCCGTTTCGGAACGCGCTCGTGGTGATTCTTGTTATTTGTAGAAGTTTTGTTATTTTTCGTTGTTTATTTAATTATTGTTAGATTGTTGTTGTTGAATATTGTTTGTTGTTATTAAGAGTGGTTAATGATGGAGCCACAACCAAGTACTTCGAGAGATAAATCAACAGATTTTAGTTCTCCAGAAAAGAAACGCCCAAAGGTATGTACAGGAAATATTTTACCATTGCATTGATATTTGGATTTTAGCTGATAGATATTAGAGTAGATTAGATAGAGTTTATTAGATTAGAGTTGGGTGTGGCAGAAGAAGCATGAAAGTAGAATAAATGCAGTTGAAATGAGAGCTTTGAGAAGTATATGTAAGGTTAATGTAAGTGATATGATAAGAAACAGTGTGATAAGGGAGCGTTGTGAATTGAAAGAAGGTGTAGTGACAAGAGTTGAAAAGGGAATGTTAAGGTGGTTTGGCCATGTAGAGAGAATGAATGATAGCAGAATCACAAAACAAGTATATGATAGCAATGTGACTGGAAGAGTCAGTGCCGGTAGACCAAGACGTACTCACCATGATCAAATTGAAGATATTTTGAAGAAAGGTCAGATAAAAAGTAGTTTAAATAAGCGTGTATGTATGAGAAGATTAATGAAAGTTGATGAAGCGAAAAGTGTTTGTCAAGATCGTAACAAGTGGAGATCCATTGTCTCTGCCTACCCCAATGGGAAACAGGCGTGACAATATGTATGTATGTATGTATGTATGATAGATATTAAATACAGTATACTTTAAAGTTATTTAAAAAACAACAACTGTAATAATAAAACTTTTTTAATTTATTAAAAATGCACGTGAATAAAGTATATCATTTTAATTTAATTTTCAATTTCAGGTGACTAGTTTTACGGTAAATGAAAAAAATATGGTTATTAACACCTATAAATATGTTAAAGAAACTGGGCCTAAGGATAAATACCCCTACAAAAAAGAGATGGCGCAGAAAACAGCTAGTATTTTAGGTATCGGCGTTGCATCAGTATATAGAATCCTCAAGGACTATAAAGAACACGGCGAAATTTCTCCTCCTGTCACCACCAAACTTAGACCAACGTTTAGTGACAAAATCGATGATTTTACTAAATCAGCCATACGCAAAAAAGTACATGCTTTCTTTATTAAAGGCGAACTACCTACAGTGGAAAAAGTACTTTCAGATATTAATGAAGACGATACACTACCAAATTTCAAAAGGACTACTTTCCAAAAAATATTAAAACATTTAAAGTTTAAGTATATCAAGAGGCAAAGAAATAATGCACTGATTGATAGAGATGATATTGTATTGTGGCGACGAAAATATTTACATAAAATAAAGAAGTACAGAGAGGAGAATCGGCGTATTTTTTATATGGATGAAACATGGGTGAACACAGGTTAGTAATTTTAAGTTTAAAAAAAAAATACACTTGAGCGCACAGAGTTTCTATGTTCAGTAGGGGAGGGGGGGGGGGTTTATTATCCTTTAACGCATAATCAAAACTAAGTATTTCTGCCTGAAAGATTGTGTAAGATTATTATTTGTAGTATTGCCTATGTTTTATTGTATCCTGTATGTTATTTTCAGGTCACACTGTTAATAAAACCTGGGTTGACACCGAAATAAAATCAAAACGGCGAGCGTTTTTAGAAGGTCTTAGTACAGGTGCGAAGAATGCTACCTCAAAGGGCCGGCGACTAATCGTAGTGCACATTGGAAACGAGGATGGTTTTGTGGAAGACGGTAGCTGGGTGTTTGAATCCAAAGGCACCGGTGATTATCACGAATCAATGGATGCTGCACATTTTGAAAACTGGTTTGAGAAGATATTGCCCAAGTTAGGCGAGAATGCAGTTGTCGTCATGGATAACGCGCCTTACCACTCTAGGCGACAGGAAAAACACCCAGCTCAACATGGTTGAAGGCTAACATTCAGCAGTGGCTTCGTAACAAAAATATCAGTTTCGATGAAAAGGAACTAAAAATACAATTATTAAATAGAGTAAAAATGGTGAAGAACCAATATCAATTATATGTCGTAGACGAATTGGCAAAGAAATATGGCGTCGAAGTACTAAGACTCCCTCCCTATCATTGTGAATTAAACCCAATTGAGTTGATTTGGGCTGATGTAAAGGGGCACGTAGCTAGAAACAATACTACGTTTCAATTTGCAAAAGTAAAGGCACTATTAAGTGAGGGTATGGCGAAAGTCACGCCTGATCGGTGGAAGAAATGCGTGGAGCACGTTCATAAAGAAGAAGAGAAGTTTTTCAAACTTGATTTTATTGTAGATGACGTGATGGATAAATGTTATTATACATGTTACAGATTCTGATTCTACAGACTCAGAACAATCGGCCTCAGACTGAATAAACAATGATTTCTTTAAAAAAATGTTTCACTTTTATCCTCATTTCCATAAACATTATTATTATTCTCATTTCAACTCAATTTCTTTATATTAATTGTTACCTTTTTAGAATAACATATTAATAAATAAATTGTCTACTAAAATATATAATACAACTTTCAAAAAGTTACGCACCCCTGTATTTTCTAATGACCTTGCATTGGTTTTGTTTACATTTGGTATCGCTTCTCGTTGGCCCTAGTATATACAGTTCGCATTTCTCACAAAACACATAATTACTACTCAAAACCTATCAATATTTTACAACTATTGTTCATTGTAGAGTTATTTTACACATAGAAAACAAAACTTCACAGCACAATGTCTCCTTTCAGTTCTCGCCAAAAACTCCTGGGTCACTCTTCATCCACCAATTTATTGATGTACTAGCTGATACCAGCCCGCTTCGCGTGCCGTAAAATCCGTTCTTAGCTGACCTCTACTTGACGAAAAGAAGGTCCTTGCCAAATTTCAAGTCTATAGGTATTGCGTTTCTGAGATATCGTGATGAGTAAATAATAATAGATAACGGTCTTATTCATATTGAGTTGGAGTAAGTTTGTAGACTTCTTTAGGGTTCTTAAAGAAGCCCACAAAGTACGAAATGGCTGACAAAAATATGATACATAAAGATAAACATATGACTAAAACCGAACAGTCAGACCTCAGAACAACTAGCCATGTAAATAATATTTGACAAGTAACTATTTTTTTTTATTATCCTTATTTATTTACAAACTTAAACAGACAAACTTAAAATTAAAATAAACAAATATAATAATACATCCTATTCTAATAATATATACACAACTTAATTTATAAAAGATAAAAACTACAAATAATAAATAGGTCCCACTCACCGTCATTTGAGAACGTTCCCAAAACGCTGGCCGCATTACCACGTTGTATGGCAACGCTTATGCGTTGCCCAAAATATAAACTTTTTTGACATTCACCATTGTCTTTTGATTGTATATATATTTTTGTCTTTAAAATGTAATGAATCTCTTGCTGATTGTACAAGGGAGTTTAAATTTCAAGTATAGAATTATTTTAAATGTATAAATACTACTTAATACAAAGAAAAATCTTTTAGAAGCTAATTTCCCTTTAACTAATCTTCTTGATACAAAAAAATGAATGTCTGTCTGTGTCTTTTAGAGAATCGTAAACTATACATCCGATTTTGATGAAATTTTGTGTGTGCTTGGGTGGGTGCCGGGGTGGTTTACAGCCACAATTGGAACCGGTAGGTGGCACTGAGATCGGGTTCTAGAGTACTCCTAATCACCTGGACCGATTTTGGTGATTTTGTTTTTGTGTCATGAAACAAAGTCTTTTAGGAATTCAGAAAATATGGCGGTACGAAGTTCGCCAGGTCAGCTAGTTCAATATAAAGACATCTGGAAAAGCAACTACTTGTCTTTAAAATTGATGATTAAGAAGAAATTATATATTACCTGGATTCGGGGCTGGTATAGTGATGATAGGGCTCTGCGACGGCGGTTCACTGGCTTTAATTTTCACGAACACCTTTTTGGTAAGATCCAAGTCCGTCAGCTGACAAAAAACAGATCATAATTTTTTTTAACAATATCCTACTTATTAGCCCCTATGACGAAAATCCAGAGATGTTTTGTGAAAATCCATGAATTACACCAAAGCATTAGACAAACGGAAGTAGAAAAATTCAAGGTATAGGACAACTGGGGGCTTTATCGTCTTATCTTCCACGCAAACCTTGGCAGGGAATAATATCTTTATACAAATATTTAAGGGTCTAAAGTTATTTCGTTTGTTTGTTCACCGTTCACAAGTCATATTGAGTATGTAAACTTCATATTAAAGCATAAAGTGACGGGCATGAATATATCTTATACTAATATATAAAACTGAAGACTGTTTGTTTGATTGAACGCACTAATCTCAGGAACTACTGGTCTGATTTGAAAAATGGTTTCAGTGTTAGATAGCCCATTTATCGAGGAAGGCTATAGGCTATACATCATCACGCTAAGACGAACACGAGCGGAGCATCAACGAGGAATGTTTCAAAATCGGGCGATTTTGAAAACAAATTCCACCCGGACGACGTCGCGGACACAGCTAGCCGTCACTAAAAGCGTTAAAACTCTCTATTATGTGTTATGATATATCCGGAATACCGGTATGGTCTACCTAATATATCTCGAATGCCATAGTGACGAGGGGCTCCCATGTTCATAAGCTTATTGGATATATGTCCGGTGATCCTGAAATAAGGCAGGAAACGGAAGTGCTCTAAAATAACACTGGTCGGCAAAGAAATATGAAAATTCACTTTTTGTAAGTATTGTATTTTTTTAAATATAATTTCGACACTTATGAATATAAATGTAGTGTTAAAAGCTTTGTACCAGGTCAATTTTTGTGTAATTGATGTTTTAAATTAAGCGCTTTTTTTGTTTTACATACAGAACGCACATTGAATTATTATGACAATGGCTCATTTAATTCCTTCGAAAACATTTAAAATCATCAAAATTATATGTCAAAATAATTCGTAAATTTTCAACATAATAATTCTGAGCATTTACCATTCGTATCGTTTCTCTATATATGCCAAAAGGGTTATTAAATGTGTTTCTACAGACGCGTGAATTTGTCTTTTGTCGGCATTCAGGTCGTATCAATATTATATTGCTTAAAGATTTGTGGAAAAGAAGAAGAATCTACTGACATGATAAGAAAAAAGTTTTGCACAAAACAATATTCAGTTAGGAGCAAAATATGAAAATAAAAAACTTGAGAGGTGTCAAGGGACACCCGGATGGAACGAAGTTAGTTATAATGCGAGTCTTTATTGTTCTTATTGTCTGTATAAAATCTCTACTTATCTAACTTCATCAGCAATATCCGGAACTTGTGCAGAAACACTGCCAGGAATCAATATTTTTATTATTTATTATGTCCAAAAAAACTTGTATACACTCAACAAAAATAATCGTCGCGACACCACACTGTTCAATGCGAATTAGAAAGACGAAACGAAAATAACTGGCTTGCTTTCTATGAGAGAGAGAGAGAGAGAAACACGCGCACGCCGCACGGCTTACAACTATAGCAAAAAGTGTCGTTACAACTTTTGCGTCTTAATTTTTTCCGTCTAGCCCCTTTCGCAACTCGCGATAATGAACTTCGTTCCAAATAATATACGTGATATCAAGTAACTAAAACCAGATCTAAATTCAGCATGTCAATTTCTATATATTTATCGATTTTTTACTGAAAGGAGGAATTGGTTGCTAACCAGTGTAATTTAGAGATTATACACCACTTTCTTTTCCTGCCTGCAATGAAGACTGAAAAAAGACTCACCACAGCAGTATTTCCTATGGTTTCAATCGAAGTCCATTCCTGAAAAGGTACCTCCCTGTCATTGCTGTAGAGCACTGTGTACTTGCGCGGAACACTAGACCAAGTTATTCTGATTGCACTGGTGTTCTCCACTTTGTAGACCAAGTCTCCGAAGGGTTTGCGGCCTGGAATTGGGGAAGTTGGGTTCATAATGCTGATGAAACATATTGAATCATTTTTTTATTGGATGAGTTCAGCAGACAGGTAGACGGCCCGACTGATGGTAAGCGGTTACCATCGCCTATGAATATTTGTAGCACAAAAGTTGCTGAAACAATGTGCTGCCGCTCCCTAAAGGGAGACTGGAACCTAGCCACTAATGCTGGAACACAACTCAAGGTTGCTATGGCGGCATACTAATATAGGGCCAATACCCTACCACCTGTCTGTAAGTTGTTTTGTCTTGGTGTTTTAATTTGTAGCCACATGATTAAAGTAGGAATTCGCTCTATAATTGCTAAATATTCGAGGGATAGCTGTATAAGGTTTCGAAATAATCTTGTTGGCACTTTAAGAAAAAAGAAAATTTCTAGTCTTCATGGCTGGGTCGAGTACGCGTCAAAGTATGCACCGAGTATTGAGCCGAGTCCTCGTCAAAGTATGCACCGAGTATTGGGCCGAGTCCTCGTCAAAGTATGCACCGAGTCTTGGGCCGAGTCCTCGTCAAAGTATGCACCTAGTGTTGGGCCGAGTCCTCGTCAAAGTATGTACCGAGTATTGGGCCGAGTCCTCGTCAAAGTATGCACCGAGTCTTGGGCCGAGTACTCGTCAAAGTATGCACCGAGTATTAGGCCGAGGGATTTTCTGGCCACTGTATTCGTTACGTGTAATCAAGTCTTCTAATAAATAACATTTAAAAATGTAAATAACTTGGAATTACCTTTAGGCAGTGTACTGATGGATATGGGTTTGGTTAATTTCCCCCTTATTCCCTGGTTCGGGAGGCGAACTTGTATTTGCACCTCATATGCACTGCCCGGCTCCAAGCCCTCCACAGTCAATGATTTTGTTTTACTGAAAGAAAAATAACTTTTAATATAGTATTTTCTATTAGTAGTCACTTAATTTTATTTATTATTTTTACAAAATTGAAGATGGGACCAATAGTTTGGGAGCGTCCCATCTTCCCGATACGGCTGTGGTAGCTGGTGCAGCTGCCGCCCGACAAGACGACCTAAAACGCCGCAAATATGCATCCATTGGTAGTGGATACATATTTGCGGCTTTTGGTGTCGAATCTCTCGGGCCATGGGGTCCAGAAGCCCATCGCCTTTATCGAGACCTATCAAAACGGTTGATAGATGTCTCACGAAACCAAAACACTGGTCTATATTTTAGGCAACGCATAAGCGTTGCCATACAACGTGGTAACGCGGCCAGCGTTTTGGGAACGTTCCCAGCTGACGGTGATTTGGGACCTATCTATTATTTGTAGTTTTTATCTTTTATAAATTAAGTTGTACATATATTTTTAGAATAGTTATATATAGCGTGTAAAATTTAATAATTTTGTTAAAACAATATATAGTATTTTCTAAGTTTTCTCGACTATATACATAGGATACGTTCCATTAGAGACGCACAACGACGACGTTCACTTTTCCTTTTCTCGTAAGGTTCTCTGATTATAAATATGTGATTAATTGCTGTTCTTTTATTACCATTAACCCTTGGAAAGTTGTTGCAAGTATTACAGAATCTGCCCCCTTAGCCACTCCGTCCCCCACTGATTATAATTCAGGCACCTATATATCTAACGTTTAACCAATTGTTGTTTATATTGTTACGAGTTACGCAGGACTCGAATTAAAATGCCGGTCGAATTACTATACAGTTTATTAGAACAGTATATACACATATAAAACAAGTACAAATATAACTGGATACAATCAGTACAAATTGCACGATTCAATAACACGCGCAAATTCCATCACTATAAAGCTCATCGAATGTACGTCTTACTCGTATCGTAATCCTCGCTTGACTGCCCCACCCCTCCGTTCGGGCATTGGTTTATACTAACTATACAATACAAAACCGTAATCTGCGCACCTGGTTAATTATTCCTGCGAAAGGCCCACAAAGTCGAAAACAATAATAATAGGCTATTGTCTAATTGCAAATTTTAAACAAAAGAACTCCGAATGTGGGGTCTCTGTCTTGAAACATGACGGAGGAGTACGCGATATAATAAAAAAAAAAACTCTGAATGCGGGAAGGGTAATAAGCCAGGTGCGCATTTCTTTGTCGATGTGTAACAATATAATGGGATTTGAAAATTAGGGCTTACCTTTCCACACATTTCTCGACACCGCCCATTTTCCTGGTGCAAACCATGAAAACATGAAGATCCGGTGAATTGTCAGCTTCGTCACACCTCCATCTCACAGTGAATTGATCTGATGCCACATCAGTTACTTCCACGTTATCCGGAATTGCTATTTCCTCACTGAAAGTGGATGCAACAATAACTTTTGTTTTGAAGATTTTCGTTATGTCATAATTTAAACACTATGCCCATTCACGTCGTCAGCCATTCGCAGTCCACTGCTGAATGTAGGCTTTCCCAAGACGGCGCCACTCTATTGAGGGCCCATTCTTTGGAAATATTTTGGAAAAGACAAGGCCAGATACATCTTAGAAAGGGATAGATGATGAACGGCAGTTCTAGGATAGAAAGTTTGGGAAAGAAAAGACAGAGAGAGATAGATGTTAGAAAGGGATAGATAGTAAATAAACGACTAACAGAAAGAACATCGAAATTATGGGTTCTTGAAGATTCCTCCGGGTATATAAACATCGTAAGACGCGCCTACTGAGCCGTCGTTGAATTGAGCTCAAGACAGCGAAGCGACAAGTGCGATACTGTTACGAGTTGCAGGACTCGAATTAAAACGCGTATAACACAGATACAAATATAACTGAACACAATCAGTCCAAACGTAATGCACGATTCAATAACACGTGTAAAGTCCGTCACTAAATAGATTATCGAATGTACACAAGTCTTGCTTCGCGGCTGGTTATCGCTCGATTGCCAATATCTCCAAGGCATTGCGATATAGTGCCCAAATACAATATGTCTCCCAGCCGCGTGGACTGAATTTCTTAGAATCACACCTGGCTAATGACTACCATAAAAGATTACAATAAACAATGGGCTGTTTTTCAAATTACAAATTTTAAACAAAAAGAAAAAATAAACTGCAGGTGTGAATTGGTCTTTGCCCGTCGTAACAACACGAAAGAGTTGAAAAAGAAGTTTATTAGAAGACAGTGACGAGTTTAGTGGTGAATTTAGTGAAAATTTTAGTGGGCATTCTAATTTAATTTATTTAATTAAAAATATATCTTCTCTAACTTAAAAAGTTTTCACTTTTATGTTTTGACAACGCGCAAAACAAATTACAAGCAAAGAAATTATAAGTTCGTAATCAGCATTGCCAACAGCGTGACAATGCAGCCAGCCTTCTGGGGGCGCTTCCCTCTGGCAATGGCAAATGGCAAGCAATTTGTTATATACTTTATATTAAGTTATTTATCATTTCGTTTTTAGTGTTTTCTATAAAGTTAGTTTAGTTACTAGATTATAATAGCTTGCAAATCTAAGTTTAACTTAGAACCAAAATCTGGACCACAATTTATAGTAGGCATATAGAAAATACAGATGTTGAAGCATGATCAGCCAATTTGGAGACCAGACCCTCACCCGCCGTCGATGTCCGGGCTGGCGATGGCCGACGAGCTCCACTTAACCAAGGACAGGTCTTGGTCCAACCACGGTATGGACTTCGAGCCCAGCACTCGTACTTCTATAGCGTCCGATGTCACTGCGAATACGATACATTTAACAATATAAAGCCTAATACTGATCAGTGGGCGAAAACCATAAATTCAAATTCAAAATAGGTTCCACTAGAGGACACTGTTTGAAGGTCATACATATAGGTTAAATTTTAATTTTACTTCCTAGCCTATGTACACCGCTTCGCAACATGTTATTGCTGTTAATGAGAAGAATATTACGCATAATACGGTGTACTCTGTGTTACGGAGGTTTCTTTATTGGTCAGAGTTCATATTTTAACCGACTTAAAAAAAAATATTCTCAATTTGAACGTATGCTATTTGGTTTTTTTACGCGATTTCTCCGTCAATTGCGATCTGATTTTCAATTATTTTTTTTTAAAAAGAGCACACTTTACCAAGTCAGGATCTGATAGTGGGTTGTACGGAAAAAATAAAATGAAACCATATTATATAATTCTAAACATGCCGTATCTGCATTGAAGCTATTAAACAACAACTGAAATAGACTATATAAACCATGGAGCGTATCCCCCATTTTTTTTTTGATTTCTTGTCTATTGGTCAGTTTATTCAGGTTTCCCGTAAAAAGTACTCGATCGATTTCGAAACGGTTCGACAGCAAATTCTTATATTTAAAATCTGCGTTACTTTTTATCCCGGGAATCCCACGGGAATGCTTTAAAATGGTCAGATAAAAAAACGAATTCCACTGTGATTTTTTTACTGATCAATAGAAAATATTATGTAACAAAATGTGTGATATTATTAGTCCCGGATGTCCCGTGGTATTTTTCCCAGGAGCGGTTTGTAGTTGTTTGACTACGTAAAAATTGATTGATAGAGCGCACATTATAAACATTTGATTATGAATGTTCTGTTTGTGAGAGTGTATCTGTCATTTCGTTCCTTTTGCTTGTCATTCTCTGCCTCTGCCTGTGTGTCAAAAACTGTCAATATATATCATCTCAGTAAAAACGTTTCAACTTTTATTTTCCGAAAATCCAAGATAATCCAGACAAAACAAAATCCACAACCTTTCAAAAATTAGCTAATTCCAACACAGTTGTCACTATAACAATAGCTTACTTTTTTTAATTGCAAAATGTATGCAATGCAGTATTTTGTGTCCCAAGAATCCGCGGGAATTTCAACTCAAGCATAGATGAAGTCGCATGCATAACCTAGTTCTCTATAGAATGGCTTCGCATCCTGATTATATGTATGCCCATAGTATTTATACTTTGCAGTTCTTAGTATTTCATACAAAACAATTCTGTGCATAAAAATAATGTTCAGCTTACTTACCGTTTAGAATGTAATTATTGATCTCTCGTTCAAGAGTGATGTTATGCGTTTCACTGCTATTCTCGGTCCTGTACTGCAATATCCATTCCAATATATCAGGATTGTGATCGGCGAATTCTTTCCATGACACCATCATCGAGTCGTCTGACAGCTGCGTCAATGTTATTGGTACTGAAATTGATTTAATTCAATAATTTGCTAAATTTCACTGTCGAGTAGATACTAAAAGCGTTTTAATTACACGTTTCTTGGAACACATTATTTGTGAAAAAGTCAGAACCAAAAAAATGTATAGATACATAAAATCATGTATGTAAATACATATATACAATAATTACAATCACAATACTAATATTTATACATTAACGTAATTAAAACAATCAGTATGTATCGATAAATAATCACCACCCGACGTCGCGTGTTGTGGCAAAAATAATCTGAGATCACTCGACGTCGCGTGGTTCGGAATAGTGTTTAATAACATTTTCTCTTAGAAAATTCACGCTGAATATTATACAAAGATAGACTTTAAAGGGTTAAATACCTCCTTGGCCCTGACAAGTGACACCTTCAGACATATCACTTGCTATGGTCTTGTTGGCGACTGTTTTTATAAACGCACGGATCTGTAACACAAAGTTTTTTTTACACATTATTATATGAATGCTATATTCCTTTTTTTATGACAGCCCATAAATATCCCACTGCTGGGCACGGACCTCCCACTACAGGGGAACGGACAGCATACCTGCCATGCTTGTCCAAGGCGGTTTGGCAGGTTTGACACATCAGTTATCTCGATGTATTCCTTCACTGTGGTTAGCACGTGAGGATTGTAACAATATAAGTTCCGGCCAGGATTCGAACCCGAACCTTTTGAGTTTGGGACGCGTATGCTTAGCCATCACGCTCCCACGACTGATATATTCCTCAGCGTTGTTGATTTATGAGCAATTACGACTGCCATTACCATTGCTTTTAAGTAAAGAAAAAAGACAAGAGTAAAGCAATTAAATTAAATATTATATGAAAAAAATTAACTCACAGGTAACTTTAATTTAAAAACATTTTCTCTAATAGAAGTTAATTTGAAAAAAATGTGTGTGTGTGTGTGCGCAGATCACACGCAGTACAAGTGAAACTTCAGAGAATATATAGACCAGTGCTAATCCCTTAGAAAATGGTAAAAAAGAAAAAAATAGTAGGTATCTCCCTACTATAATTTATTGGTTTCAAAAATTATCTACCCTGGTCTAATACTCAATTACTCACAGATAATTTATCTCTAACTTTTTATTAATATAAATATAATTCCATTAGCATACATCCGTCAATATATTATAATTCAAAAACATTAATCTAAATTACACTGTAATTCACTAAAATAAAGTTCAAAATTCAATACACTGTTACTGTAAGTATGTACAGATAGAGCTAAAATTCATTTCAAATCTTTTGAGTTTAATTTAAAATTAAAACAAATACAAAGGGGTAAAGAGAAATGTGTCTTATTTTCAATTAAATAAGGTTGAATTTACCTCTTTTTAGTGTCACGTTTTTGTTCATCGATTTTCAATTGAAGACATGAGTGGATGAAGGTGATAAGTCGCATAATTCCAATTCTGAGTAAATCGAGATAAAAGTTTTACTTTTATTTTAAACTGAACTTAACACCTTTAACAACTTTTTATTTTTTAAATATGCCTTATCTATGGTCTAAGGTCTGTAGTCATTTGGTATCGACTTATAACATTCATCTACGCAAAAAAAAGCAAAACACAATATGCGACATATCACCTTCATCCACTCACGTCTTCAATTCACAACAACATTTACCTATTTTTAGTGTCACGTTTTTGTTTCATCGATTTTCAATTCACAACAACTCTAAAGAAGTTTCACTTTAAAAATTCTTACGTGAAAACTGTGGGGTGTCAGGGGCTCATTTACGTCGATCAGGACATCTGTAGTGGTGACAGGCTGTCTCGGGAGCGATTCGCCTTCTGCCGAAACACAATCTAATATTAATAGACGATATTGTTAGGGTTGCCATTTTTTTTTAAACTTTCATAATTTATTTTTGGATGCCTCTAGCACACACTAACAAGTTTTCATTATCCTTATTTTTTTTGCAACTGTCTTTACATTCCCAATTTAAATAAACAAACAATTCATTTTTTATTAAATTTATAGATGCCCTGTTCCTTTATTTTCGGCATTTTAGATTCATTGCTAATTAAACTCTTTCACTGAAAATGGATCGATAATAATTCAGTTATTATCTATATAAGTATTTCATTTTACGCATCAGAGTAAATATTGGAAATGGAGTATTTTCACTTTTTTTATACTGTTTTATTTGGGGGGGTTTTTATCCTCACGGATACGTCAACCCCATCGTAACCTAACCTAACTTACTCTAAATACATTACATTTTAAAAACAAAGGCCGTCACTGATGAAGGACTCCAACTAAACCACCCAGCCGTTGAGATAATTTTGATGTGGGCTCAGATAGAATCGTTTGAATGACACCAACATCCATAGAATTTATATTGAAGTCTCTCATCAGTGCCTGTCTTTCCTTTTTGTTTCTGACACAATTCATCAGCAAATGTTGGATATCTTCAAAATCACCACAGGTACTGCAGTTTGGTGAATCTACTTTTCTCATGAGATATGCAAACTTAAAAAAAAATATGCAAAAGTATATTTACCAAAAATAAAGTAGGATACAGTATTATAAAGTATGGTTGGCAACCCTAGATATTGTTTTACTACCCGTGGGCAGAAGCTTTGCTGGTACTCACCCCTCCCGCTTCCTACGACCAGCACCGGGGCTTGTCTAAATAGCACTAAGAACTAGACTAACTAGAGGTTATCGGCAAACCTTCTGCGCACATGTTCTCTCTTTTTTTTCACCATATCCCAATTACTTGGGGTCGGCACAATATGCGTTTTCCTTCCACACTCCTCTACTCTGACATACACTTTCTGTCACACCACATATCATCCTTCACACAATCCATCCATCTTTTTTTGGTCTTTTTGTCACGTGACTTTCATCCGTCCTCATTATATAGCAACTTAATCTTCTTTGCAACTTTCAAAGATCCCCTTATGTACTCATTTCTCACCTTATCCATTCTCGTAACACCACACATCCATCTCATCATTCTCATCTCAGCTGAGTGGAGACGTTTGTGGTTTATCACTTTAGTGTGACAAATTTATATATTTGACCTTATAGTTTCAGTGGCATTAGTTTGTCGCACGTCACACCGGTTCCCTGTCTCCACTTTAGCCATGCTACATTTATTCTTCTCCTTACATCCCTCTCTATATAACAATGGGGATTGTTCACAAAAAATTACCCTCTGATTTTATATTTTTATTATGTAAAATAGGGTATTTTAAGATACTAATTTGAATATTTTTGTATTTTAAGCGTTAGTTTTTTATAATTCGATTTTAAAATTATTTCTCCGATGACGTCATAAGGGACAGGTTTACATTGATTTCTTTGCCTAGAAAACAAAAATAATAAAAGTAAGTTTTATCTATATATAATCATAGTAATCTGTGCTACTATTTAAATGTCACTGTCATTACTCATTACGTCGTATCATGATCATTTTAGTATTTTTTGTCGCTAGGCTTATAATTTTTCGTGTTCAACCATTATTATTTTCTATAGTTATCGTTAATTTTTTAAAGTGGTCTTTAGGGAAAATCCATGTTATAGAACTTAAATCAAATAATGTACAGCTAGAATTTTTTTAACACCTGAAGCAGGCAAACAGGGAGACTACTAAATACTAATACTAAATCCAATCAGCTGGGCCTGATTGGATTTAGTAAGGTCAAATAAAGGTCAAACGCATTTCTTACAAAATACAAGAAGATCGTACGTTTTTGGAATTTTAACTAGACAGAAATGATTAGGGACACTATTCCTCGAAATGGTTTTTCAAGTAACTAGATTGAAAAAAAGTGAACGATCCCAATTAACCTGCAGTAGTGAACCAAGGTAACTTCTGCGCACGACTTATACCTACATAAAACCAGGAAAACCTGAACGAATTATTTTACATGAGAATACATACCTGGTGTGGTAATCTGGATGGTATACGCGACCAGTTCAGCAGTGACGTTCTCCCATCGCAGTGCCACGGAATTGGGGCCCGTGGGGCGGCAGGACAGCCCCCGGGGGGCGGCTGCTTCGTCCCCCGTCACGTTCAGGAGCCCCCAAGCTGATGCCACTGAGACCCCATTCGAGGCGAAGCATTGGTACACACCTACAAAATGAAGGAAACTCTTGAACAAGACCCAAATTAAAGCCATAATAATATGGCTGCTAAACTGCAAAAATTTCACATTTCTGCCTGATTTCAATGATTTCTCTGCTACATCTTCGGAATGCATGTCTGTTAGCAATAAAATTAATATGAGACCATTTCGAAACTTTGCTGAATCCGACACAAAAATAATCATCGAAATCGGTTTAGAAACAAAAATCATATATAAAGGTTAAAAAAATTACACGACAAATTGGGAAGCTCGTCCATTTTTGAAGTCCATAGAACAATACTCATTGGCACTTGACATCTTTGTCTACAGTGAAAAGTGGCCGAAACGTCGGAATGATAAAAATCAAATAAAAAATAGCGCGCTGAAAACTGTTCACACGTAGTGAAGACTTAAGAAAAAAGAGCTAAGAATACTGACCGGCATCCTGCGAAGTGACAGTCCTTATCAGAAGTTCCAGTCGGTTTCCATCAGCTGAAGGACGAACCGCAATCTGGGAACAAATTAAATGGTAACTGTAAAACAGCTGACTTTCGCGCCTTTTGAATGATAATAGTTTCTTCTACACTTTGTTCTAAAAGACTTATAAATATTCTTATATTATTACTAGCTACGCCTCGTGGTCTCACCCGTGAGGTGATGGGAAGTCGTTATATCTATATAAATTATAGCCCATGCGTTATTCTGATGTCTTAGCTATATTACTCGTATTGTTAAGTTTCATCAAAATCCATTTAGTATTTTTTCCCTGAAAGAGTAACAAACACCTGTGTGGATGTTAAACTTTCGCCTTTATAACATTAGTAGGATTGAATAATTAAATAGATTTTAAATTATTAAAGTCAGTAAAATATTTTTTTTTATAGCAGGAGTTTAGCAGACAGGCAGACGGCCCACTGGATGGAAAGCGGACACCATCGTCTATGGACATTTGCAACACCAAAGGTGTTACAAACACCAATACCGGAACACAACACAAGGTTGTTATGGCGACATACTCTAGACCAGGGGTGGTAGCCATCCAGTCGGACAAAGCCCTACCACCTGGCATATATATTCGGGTCGTTTTAGTGTTACGCCAAAAGGAAGGTCTGCACTGAAGATCAGCGTTGTGTCGGATATTACGCCTGTATAGCAATAAGCTAAGTGCAAACCTTGTTTGGCCTTTTGCAGCGTACAAATTCTCAAATTTTGTTTTTATTTTAAGATACATGTCAGCAACGTAAGTACGTGGCTATTTCTTCAAATATTTTTTTCTTTCTTTCTCAAAATAAAAATGCGAACACTAGGATCCGAAGCGCACTCCAAACGCAAAAAGAATTTAAAGCCCCGATCATGATGATGATGATGAGAGTGCATGGAACATTTTTCATCCAAAAATTCACTTATGACATTTTGGAATTATAATCTAACAATAACAATTAAAAATTAACTAAATTCAAAATAAATGAATATAAATTAAAATAAAAACTATACTATAAATATATACTCTAGGTCGCTGTCAGCGGGCAGCGTGGTGCAGCACAGCCTTATGGTCACGCGAGACCTCAATTAGACAAGTTGAGAGGCTCGATAGAGGTGATGACCTCCAAGCCCCAGGGTTTCAACCCCGAAAGCCACAAATATGTATCCATAACCAATGGACACATAATTGCGTGTCAGGGACTCGTGGTGTGTGGCAGCAGCCCTGAATGTTACGGCTGTGACGGGAAGATGGGGAAGCCCATATTAAGGAGCGACCCATCTTCCATGGCACCAAAAACATTCCACCTGGTCTTTGCCATCGTCGCGGCACAGCCCATATAGTTCGAGGACAGTGGAGTCACAAACCTGACTTTTTTTGAATATTTATGGCTTGGCAACTAGGCATTTAAGCCAACAAACCCGACTCTCATTAGAGACAGCTAAGAGACGGGTGATTTCAGTTTTTTTTTACTTTTTTTTATTTAACAACTCTACGGACTAGTTCAGTACCCTTTGTTACAACTTAATTTTTGAGTTTGTACACGCTTATTGGTTAATTTGGTTCTTGTGTGTGACATTAATTTAATGATTTTTCTGTAGAGGAAAACGTTACGAATAACTTATTATATTAATTTATTCTAATTTTAATACTAAACTTATTACATATGGTGATGTTGTGAAGAAGTGCATGCGCAGTGTATGCCTTGTCTATAGCTATATATATTATCCTATCTAGTACCATGTGTGTTGTTTTTCCTTTGTGTGTCTTGGTTTGTTTGTGAATTGTGCGTGTAATACAATGCGGTGGGAGTGCGCGTTGGTGTACTGGCGATTTCAGTTTCGTCAATGCAGGAAGTCCACAGATTGTCCCGTGACTTCGGTTCGGTTCGGAGACACTTTTTCCGGTTTCAAAACCTTGTCTAGATTACCAGAAGATATCGACTTACCCTGCCAGCCAGCGCCAGCCGCTTCCCATTCTTGTACCAGACCACGTTTGGATTCGGTCTACCAGTTGCGGTACAGTTAAACCTCACTGTACTAGCCCTGAAATTCTCCTTGGAGACTGGTGGTATGTTGATCACCACTGGTTCCGTTATCGTCACGTTGAAACTCTGAAATGAAATATCAGTATTTACTTTTGAAGTGAAACTTCTTTAGAATCATTGTGATTTGAAGCTCTTTGAAACGAAATAGCTACACTGAAAACAGATAAATACGTAAATCTATAGGACTAACCCTGCGGGAGAATGAGACAAATACATTATATAAGTATATTTAATAACTAGCTGTCCCGGCAGACGTCGTCCTGCCCGGAAAGCTACAATCGATATGCAACGCCACCTACTCGGTCCAATTGTGAACCAACTCAGAAAACTTCTTTGACTCATGCACACCAACTTTGCTAAATATCATCATATGATCAAGTGTATAGTTTACGAATCTATAAAGGACAAACATTCATTTTTATATATAAGAGAAGACTAGAGTTTACCCCGCGGCTGTGCCACGGGTTAACCTCTAGTGCGTGTCTCTTGTTTATAGAGCGAGCGCTACAGGTTATATTATATTACATTTTTATGTATTTGCCCACGGAAGATTCACTTCATTTTATATCGCTAATTATACCATACCCCGTCTATCTGTGAACAAAATAAATAACAAAACTTGACCAAAAAGGCCAAAATGGTCTAAATGACCAAAAGACCACAGTGACCGACATGGCCAAAATGACGAAATAAGCAAAAACGACCAAAAAGGCCAAAATAATTAAAATGGTCATAATGACCAAAGAATATAGTATATAGTAAAGATATAGTATCGAAAACATATATATACTGAGTTTCAGCCAAATCGGTCCAGTAGTTTTTACGTGAAAACGAAACAGACAGCCAGACAGACAGACAGACGGACGGACAGACGGACAGACAGACAGACAGAGTTACTTTCGCATTTATAATATTAATAGGGATTTAAACAATTTTAATTTACGAATTTCGACTTTAAATTTCGAGTTAAAGCTAAATCTAATATATAAAAATGAATCGTACAAATGTATGTACGCGCATAATTTGAGGACGACTTTTACTATTTTGATGACATTTTGTATGTGCATTGAAGTGGGTCCCGAAATAGTTCAGAGTCACAATTGGAACCAGTATGAGGCACTAGAATCAGGTCCCAAATTTTTATTTTTTCAGGGCAGGACAACGTCTTCCGGGACCGCTAGTATATTATAATGATAAGAATGATAACGCCCTATAGAAGTGTTAACATAGCCTGCCTCCCGCTGCCGTACTCGTATGCGTAAGAGAAAGGGAAGCCAGACTGGCGCCGTAACTCGTTACGTAACGAAGCGTTTTTTTCCCCATAAGAAGTTATCACTTCAAAAATACAATATAAAAACCGATGGAACAAATCGAAAAACAGACAATACATTACATTATGAGGATTACATTTTTATCAAAATAACTACGGCATCCTAAAAAACGTAATGTTATCAATAGGCTATCATAATAAAATATTATATAATTAACAACAAGAGAAGTCAATGAGCTGTTATCAAATATTTACACTGTACGGTCAGAGTTCAAATTACAGCTTTATTTAGGTTTAATTGCACCCGTGCATTCAGAGCAACCGCACCAGGCGACTTTCTTGTCGAGATTAGATGATTAACATGTACTGTAACGGATATTACTTCCCCTTAACAAAACAGTGCGTTGTCTTCACTTTAATAATAACACAATAGAATGTTCCATATACAATGTAACACGAAAGAGCAGGATAAAAATATAAGAATAGACAAATGTTGAAACGAGATAGATGTACTCGACGTAAGTAACAAGGACGGGAATATTGTTGGACAAGGATAAACATATAGTTGAATGATGTAATAGGGTTCATCGTAGAAAGTAGATAATCTGCACACGAAGTCAGTATCGTCCGATTACAAGCCTCGGCGAAAGGCTCTCGTGCGACGACCGCGTAATGTCCTTACGGACAAGGTCGACGATATTACAAAACGGCTGGCCCGGATCAGCCCGCCCGTGGTTAGGATGGCAGGCTGGCAGGCACCGACAGACAGACACAGACGGCGGCGTCTCAGACAACGCCAATCACGATCTCTCAACGTCCTCGCGAGGGAGGCAAGGAGACATAGCCGCCGATGTTTAAATATCTTGACCAACTTGAGCCATATCCAAAGTTATTTACAGATAAATTAGCTTCAAGAATTTTCTGTGTTTATAGTAGTGTGAGTGTTACGAACATGGAGTAGATGAACGCGTTACGAACTACGGCAGCTTTTTTTGAAGCAGGCGTAAATACATTTCGTACACTATCGGGTCTTTTACGGAGATTAAACCAAAGCAATGAGATTTATCCACGGAAAATGGCACAGGTAACAGAGTCAATTGCCGGCATGTGTGGAGACTCAGCAAGGTACCCCTATTAAAGAGGTACCCATGAGCTAATACTCCCTAAACTAAAACAAAACCCCCTTCCTCCGATGTTCCTCGCGCTCATGGTAGTAAAAGCGTGAGATTTATAACGTAGTTACGCCCATGCCAATCCTGCCTGCGCATCAGTGCTTGAGAATGCCCCTGGAGAAACAAACTCACTTCGCCTGGAGGACCCCTGTAGCGAAATTACAGGAGGAGATCTTGCGCATATCTGCGTCTCTGAGGCCCCACTGACATCGGTACCCGCAAGACGAAGGCGCACCTCTCTGCCTCTCTCGTTGAGGAATTATGTCAACTGTCACCCTATGCGCCATCTTACATAATATATCATACTAAATAACGCGAGAATGTACAGTGATGCACCCGCGTCGCCTCGCGAGGGTAAGCGGGACGCTTGACTCGCGCACAAAAAAAACCGACACAAAACGGAGAGACGATGAGGCGAGGCGAGACAAAAGGAGGCCAGGCGAGTGGACCATGTATACTCTCGCACGCCTCTCGCCTCGCGATGCCTCAAGCAGCGTGTATAAGCGGCATTAAATAAGTTGTAGTACGTACAAGAGATTGCACAAAGGTCAATCTTATTTTGACAAAAAAAAATTGTTGGAGCTGAGGGAATTCATATTGTACACTGCCCGGTCCTTTGTAAGACCTTACGCGGCGAGATTAAGGTGGGCCTCTGGTACAGTCGTTTCCAAATACACCACTAAACCTGAACCTGCCTCCCATGTGCCCCCCGCGCTTGTGGTTGGAAGAATATGACTCAGAACGTAGTTTCGGTCCACCGCATCTCCAGATGCAAGTTGACTTCTGCGACGGAATCGCGGGAGGATTTATGCGCATATCTGCGCCTTTGGGCACCGGACTAACGTCGGTGCCCGTGAGTCGCATGGTCATCTCTTTCCCTCTTTCGTTCAGCGGCCTCCTTGCGTGACATTAAGCCTCGCAGAAGATAACCTATGGCGCGAGCTATGTTAGGTGTTTCTCTTATGGATAAAATAAGAAATGGCAGTGGGCCGATCACGTCTGTCGCAGGACCGACGGCCGATGGAGCAAACGAGTCCAGGAGTGGAGATCGCGTCTCGGCAAACGTAGTGTAGTACGCTCGCCAGCCCGGTGGTCTGATGACCTGCGCAAGATCGCTGGCAGGGGCTGGATGAGGAAAACGGGAGACCGGGATATGTGGCGTGTACTTGGACAGGCCTATGTCCAGCAGTGGACTGAAATTGGCTGAAGAAGAGAAGATTGCCGCAACCTCCCAATCGTCGCTGTGCAGCATGGCCTTAGCCGGACTACCCAGAGAATCGATCGGCCCTACGAGGGGCTCGAGCTCAAATCTCTGCGGTGACCTTTGCAGCGCCTCCGCTTACTTTGACACATGTCGTTAATGATACGAATCTGCTACAATGGCTATTTCAATCCAGCGTGCAACCGTAATTCACATTGTAAGCAAGTGTTTTATTTTCCGTCATTCACTACAGATAACCTTATGATTTCTGACCCCGTGTAGATTGTTACTTTTTAATATTTATCTTCCAATTACATAGTAATGTGTTAGTTAGTTTTTTATGTTCGTTGATATTTTTAATGAACGTATGTAGTAATAATTATGACGATATGTTCGCAATTATACAAGTATAAATAGTAACGAGATTTTATACCGTCGTTTGACATAAGCTTCATATATCTTATGTTAAAATTCAACCGTTGGTAGGGTAAGTGAATGAATTTTTATCCGTGCAGGAACGGAGAAAGAATACAAATTCCTGCGGCCGGGCGGCCTGTCGTAAGAGGCGACAAAACAACCCACAGCCAGGTGGTAGGGCATTTGCCTGACTGGATGGCTACCACCCCTGGTCTAAAGTATGTCGCCATAACAACCCTTAGTTGTGTTCCGGCATTAGTGACCAGGCTCCAGTCTCCTTCAAGAGAGCAGCAGCGCATTAGTAGTACCTTTGGTGTTACAAATGTCCATAGGCGATGGTAACCGCTATCCATCAAGTGGGCCGTCTGCCTGTCTGCTGAACTCCTGCAATAAAAAAAAAATAAAAAAAAATTGTGATGTTACGACCTGAACACCGACTAAAGACAAATTCACGCCTGCATGCCTGTAGACATTTTATTCCCTTTTCGGCATTTGGACTTCTTTTGATTACTTTGGTTTAAAATTTGTGATTAGAAAAACAGTTCATTGTGTATTTATTTTTTGTAGTCATTAGCCAGGTGTGATTCTAAAAAATTCGGTGTATGCGGCCGGGCAGACATATTGCATCTGGCATTATAAAGCAATGCCCTAATGGAGAGAGGAGGCAGTCTAGCGATAACCAGCCGCGAGGCAAGACTTGTGTACATTCGATAATCTATTTAGAGACAGTCTTTGTGCGTGTTATTGAATCGTGCATTACGTTTGAACTGATTGTGTTCAGTTATATTTCTACCTGTGTTATACCTGTTTGTATAATACTAATAAATTCTATAGTAATTCTAACGATATTTTAATTCGAGTCCTGCAACTCGTAACAGTAAGATATACGAACCGGCCATTACTTGCCTTACTGAATTTCAAACTTATTTATTGTGAGCTTATGTCAAATTTAACTGGCCACAAGTCTAGTTCCTCCACGCAACATGA
The DNA here is from genome assembly GCA_012273795.1 of Dendrolimus punctatus. Taxonomy (NCBI): domain Eukaryota; kingdom Metazoa; phylum Arthropoda; class Insecta; order Lepidoptera; family Lasiocampidae; genus Dendrolimus; species Dendrolimus punctatus. The sequence goes on from CM022535.1 coordinate 21,704,524, forward strand.
AGTGTTTTGTAGGTGTAATTAAGGTTTTAAAGCTATTGCACACCTTTTATCGCAGGCTTTGAGTGCGGCGACCAAATCAAGAAATTCCGTAACGAAAATAAAACCTAACCCCCCCCCCACTCCGCCTATCATGTAGCTCAGGCGAGCGTTCGCTTAACGTGTATGTATATGGCACGACTGTACGAAGCTCGCACGTATCGAGGCGAGCTGCTCCGAAATCGGACGAATATGTAAGCAGCTGTTTTTGAGAAAGTATATAGGTGTATAGGTATCTATCATATCTTTACAATGCCACACTCACCCGTAAGTATAATGTAGGTACATATGTATACATAGGTGATTTGTTTTCTTATCGGTCACCACGCTCAAAAAGTGTAACTTGCATTAATATCAAAGAAAAAAGTACTGCATAAATAAAACATAAATAAATAATTATAATTGCGTAAGTTGATAAAAAATGCCAGTCCCCGAGTGCCACAAGTTTTGATATTAATGAATGATATGATTAATGATCGAATGAATGATATGATTAATCAATGAGTGGTTTCACTAATGTGTGAGTGATATGATTAATGAACGATTGATTTAAATGAACATAGCTCATATCTTGAACACATCCCTACGTATTTATTAAACTGGTGGAGTACAGTAGTCACGCTGGTGGCACATCCGATAGAAAGTGGTTAGAGTCGCCTGTGGATGTAGTATGAATGAAACAAGAGAAATGTGAACGAACACGAACGAACATTACAATAACTTCTAACAATATTTATATGTAAAAAATAGGCTTTAAAGTAAAATCTTACTAATATTTTTTTTGAAATAACACGATACAAATTATTTGAATTACTTACTAAACAATAATTAATGCACACCTACACCTTTTCCTTGTATAAATTTATGAACGCTCTTACAAGAATTACGACACTTTTTGTAAGTTGATAAAAAAAATCTCAATTGACGTGACAACTTCTAATTATTACTTTATTCCTTTAGGGGGCTAACAGATATAATAATATTAACTAGAGACAAGCTAGACCAAGAGAAGCTATTAAGAAGCCTCCACATATGACTAGTACACCTGTACGACTATTATAACCTTATTAACATTAACATACCTTATAACATAACCTTGTCAAAGAAGCAAGTGAGGTGTGTAAGAATGGGCCTGTGTGGCGCTCTGTTGTTCGTGCCTACCCCGCAAGGGACCTGGCATGAAGTTATGTATGCATGTATGTATGTACCTTATTAACTTGGCTGTATCCATCGACAGAACAAGTATAGACTCCCTCTTGGTCCAATTGAATATTTGTAAGGACTAGAACCTCGTCATTCTCTTCCAGTTCTCTTATCCTGTCTCCTGGCGGCGCGAGCTGCCATGTTAACTGGAAACAAATGATAACGTTAGGTACTTTCAAGGAAAAAATTACATGCCTAGTATGTGGGGTACAATTTTATCCGCGCAGAAACGGAGAAAGAATACAATTTCCTGCGGCCGGGCGGCATCATAAAAGGCGACAAAAAAATCCACCGCCAGATGGTAGGGCATTCGCCCAACCATGACAACTTTGAGTTGTGTTCCGGCATTAGTGACCAGGTTCCAGTCTCCCTTAAGAGAGCAACAGCGCATTTGCAGGACCTTTGATGTTGCAAATGTCTATAGGCGATGGTAACCGCTTTCCATCAAGTGTGCCGTCTGCCTGTCTGCTGAACTCCTGCAATATTTTTTTTTAAACAAAATATATATACATTTACCTTAGGCCTTGGTTTACCACCTACAGGACACGGAAGTACGACCGTGCTGTCTTTAGCAACAACAATGTTAGTATCATCACTGAGGGGTATAATTGAAGGGTGCAACCGTTCGTCTTTCAGTTCTTCAACTTGGAGTCTTCCTGCGTAACTCGTACGCACCTTGTTTACGTATTTGTTTGTTGCGTTGCATCTGGAATATATAATGCTTTTTTCAATAGTTTGTGCCTGTGTGGTTTTGTGGACAATGTATTTGGAAAGAGGTATCAGGTTCGATTCTTAGCATGATAAATTTCGTTAACAAATTTCCATCTTATCTTATCTTTATATATATAGAATAGAATAGAATAATAATTTATTGAAGATAAAAACCTTGTACGATGATGTTGCATTGGCAACATTTTATTGAAACATCATCATATTGAATCATTTTATTGAAAGTTTATTGAAACTCCAAAACTAATGAACCGATTTTAATCAAATTTGCACACCGTGTGCAGTTTGATCCAACTTAAAAGATAGGATAGTTTTTATCCCGTTGGAACCGGTAGGTGGCGCTGAGATCGGGTTCTAGAATCCTCCTAATCAACGGGAGCGATTTTGGTGATTTTGATTTTGTTTTTGTGTGTTTGAGTGGGTTCCCGGTTGGTTTAGATCCGCAATTAGAACCGGTAGGTGGCGCTGAAATTGGGTTCTAGAATCCTCCTAATCACTGGGAGCGATTTTGGTGATTTTGATTTTGTTTTTGTGTGTTTGAGTGGGTTCCCGGTTGGTTTAGATCCGCAATTAGAACCGGTAGGTGGCGCTGAAATTGGGTTCTAGAATCCTCCTAATCACTGGGAGCGATTTTGGTGATTTTGTTTTTGTGTGTGTTGAGTAGGTTCCTGAATGGTTTAGATTCGCAATTAGAACCGGTAGGTGGCGTTGACATCGGGTTCTAGAATCCTCCTATACACCTGGACCGATAACGGTGATTTTGTATTTGTGTCATGAAACAAAGTCTTTTAGGAATTCAAAAAATATGGCGGTACGAAGTTCGCCGGGTCAGCTAGTTATTTACTATAATCTGGGTACTTGGGATGGGCCCCAGAGACGAACAATAGAGACACATCAGTTCACGACTTAGTCAGTCATTGGTAAATAGTTACGGACTGGTTTTTTACAATTGTCTCGTCGCGTTGGTAAAAATGGCAGAATGGCTCACGCAATCAATATAAGTAACCCTCTATTGACAGAGGATAGGATACTAGAGAGGACTCACCGATTTTCGTCTTGATACCGATGTCGGAAGCCAAGAAGAACAACACAGTTTGATTTTATATTTTAATAATAATTTGCACAGAACATTGCTAAGGGTAGCAAGGTGGCGCACGCGCACGATATTGTTCCGCCGTAAAAAATCGACGACTGGGCCGTCCGCTAGGTGGCGCGGCATTTTTAATTAGCGAATTATGGGATAAGGAGAGGTCATTAGGAGATGTAAAGGTGCGAAGGAAAGGTACATAGAAGGCACTCATATTATTACGTGATCTAATTCCTTAACGTATGGCCAATACAGTAAAAAATTTTGAATATTCATACTCTTTGATAAATCAGTATAATAACAAATTACTCACTTATAAAATCCAACATCTTCTCTGCTCACATTCATTATAAGAAGTTGATTCTTCAATACGTGATACCTGAATATAAAAATGATAATATAATCGGTTTGCAATATTATTTATAATTAAGTTAATATTTAGTATTTAATTATATTCCTTTAAATTTAGTTAAATTTCCGTTTATGTTTATATAAAAATCATTTGAAAGATCTCTAAATTGAGAAATTCCAAATTTCCCCAATTTATTACACCAGAAGCACTATGAGATTCAGACCGTGTCATTATTATTGCATGTATTGTAGTGGTTTGTTTTATACCTACCCCAAAATTATTTTTGCCGAAGAAAGAAAACTTTAACGTGTGTTAAGACGACAGGACAGATGTGAAAGCTTCATGAAGTAGAGTAACTCGGACCGAATGTAATAGTGACGCGTTGACTATATCTGTCTCGTTCCCTTAGTCGACTCGAGCCGAATTTACCCGAACCAGCGTTACATAGGCGAGCGTGACGCATGACGACTCAGTATCAATTAATACCCATAAAATAAAGAGCTCAGAGCGTCTAAAGAAGTTTTCACACCAAAAATATTTGAGGAAGATTCTCCAATCTAGAGAACCTGGTCAATTACCATCTCTTGGAATCATACCATAAAGAAAGAACACTCTTTGAATGTACATATTGAAACCGGCAGTATAGAAGCTGAATGAAGGAGTAGTGACGACGTACCTTTTACTTTTAGGCAAGGCCTCGTTGTCCTTCAGCCAAGTGATAGCCGCTGGTGGTCCAGAACTAATGTTGCAGGTCAGCGTGACAGGCTGTCCCAGCCAAGCCGTGACGTTTTGAGGATGCGCGGTGAATTTATCCATAACTGTAACAAAGAGAAAATCAAATTACTTAATGAATGTTTTTGAAGTGAAACTTCTATATCGGCGTTAAAAAAAATATACCGTCACATTTTTCGGTTACGCGTTACATTTCCCGTTACGCGCCATCTTTTTCTTGCCTAATTAATTAACCAATTTAAGGAAGTTTCACTTCTTACGTGTGCGCACATTTTTTATTTATTTAGATAGCCTTCTCATTAACACTGTCACTCACTCAAAAAATAAATATTTTTCATCACATTTGCTCAAAAAATGTATTTACGAAGCCTGTATACAAAATCCGAAAGTTAAAAATTACACACCATACAACGGTGTAAAAAATATAAGAGTTCCACCAAGGAGTTTCACATTACGAGAATATATAAGCTAAACAATCTAACTTCCTTGGAAGCGCTTTAGATCAATAGAAAATTTTGTCTCAATTAATAATAAAGAGAAAAAGAGACGAAAGATGTACTTCTTATTTTCATCATTTGCCTCCATTTGAAAATGCGCGCCATTTTCACACAAAAAAAACGTTTTCTTGCGCCATTCCAACTTAAATGTTAATTTTAATTTGAAGTTTAGAAGTCCTGTAAATATACAAATACTACTGCAAACGCAAAAACAAGGTCGAAGATAATTTATCTGCACTTGTTTCTAAAAACTAAAAACCAAGTTAGCAGACTAGCATCATAAATAAATATTCTTACACAACGCAAAATAAATAGAGATATGACATAGAATACATAAATAAAATTCTATGGCATGACCTGAAAAAGATGTTGGTTGGAACTCAGTATTTTGGTGCGCAGGATATTTTCCTACACACGTGACTGATTTTTAGCGCACACTTCTTTAATAAATTATTAAATAAGTGTATAAGCACCTGTGAAGTGTCGAATATCCAAAAGAGACATGGCTTAAAGGTCTAGAAACCAAGCCATAAAGTAAAAAAAAGTGTGTAAGCGAAAAATGTTTCATTTCCTCCAATCTCTATAAATATTATAAACGCGAAAGTTTGAAACAATCAATGTATGTTTGTTACTCTTTCACGCAAAAACTGCGTTTTTATCCGTGCGGGAACGGAGAAAGAATACAATTCCCTGCGGCCGGGTGGCCTGTCGTAAGAGGAGACAAAACAACCCACAGCCAGGTGGTAGAGTATTTGCTCGACTGGGTGTCGACCACCCCTGGTCTAGAGTATGCTGCCATAAGAACCTTATCTTGTGTTCCGACATTAGTGACCAAGTTCCAGTCTCCCTTAAGAGAGCAGCAGCGTATTTGTGTTGAGGAGTTTGTGGCAAAGATGGCGCGACGCATGTTTGACCGCGCCGACAATGGCGGCCACACGTCACTCCACGGGATTGCCCCACTACACGCACGGCCACCAGACCATCAACGCACCTGGCTGCCGACTCCTCGTGATCTCATACGCTCATCTAATCAGGGCGATGGCGTGAGGTCGCAAAACCCACAAAGCTGCTGACAGGCCACCAGAAGCCCGAGATGGCCACCTAAAGCCAGAGATGGCCACCGAATGTCAATGAATGGCCAACTAAGCCGCGGAAGTAGCCAGCGGAAAGCCCGCGAAGGCCACCGAACGCCGCAGATTGGCCAACGAGAGCTGCTGAGAAGTCTGCTGCAGTTACCGGTGGGTAGTTGCCCACTGAGTTGCAGCCGGGGTAAAGAGGTATACCTCGAGGCCCCAACCTCCTCATCACAAACCGAGGAAGAAGACCCTGGAGAGACAGCGTATTTGTAGCACCTTTGGTGTTGCAAATGTCCATAGGCGACAGTAACAGCTTTCCATCAAGTAGGTCGTCTGCCTGTCTGCTCAGCTCATGCAATAAAAATAAAAAACAACTGCATGGATTTTAATGAAACTTTACAGTGATATAACTCACACATCTGAATAACACATAGGCTATAATTTATTAAGAAATAGTGTGAATTATCCAAAATACGACTACGAATACGATTTAAGCGCAGCTAGTATATCATATATGCTATTTACCTAGAATTTATGGCTCAAAGAACACATCAGAAAACAAATTCAACTGTCATATTTCAATGACAGAGACAAACTAAAAAAATTGAGAAAAACATGTCTCCATAAATTTGTAAAGAAATGTTCTTAAAAATAACATAATGGCCAGTCCATTATATACTTAGCAATTATGCAAATGCAATCTTGTTATTGAAATATTAGATGGTTTATTTCGTCATTCGAATTAATTTTAAATATTATATTTTTATCAAATTTATTTCATTGCGAATTTATAACATTTATGTTTTAATTAATAACGTAAATTTTAATTAAATGAAATTTAAAGTAAATGTACAAACAAATACAATGGATCGTCAAATATTTTTTTTTATTGCAGAATGATGGAATTGATGGAAAGCAGTTACCATCGCCTATGGACTTTTGCAACAACAAAGGTGCTACAAATGCGCTGCTGCTCTCTTAAGGGAGACTGGAACCTGGTCACCTAATACCGGAACACAACTCAAGGTTGTTACGGCGACATAATGTACATGTGACTATACGGGGGGTAGCCATCCAGTCGGGCAAGTGCCCTACCACCTGGCTGTGGGTCGTTTTATCGCCTCATACGACAGGCACCCCAATGCAGGAAAATGTATTATTTCATTCCTGAACGGATACAATTCATTTATTTATTCTCCTTTCAATATACCCACCCCATGCTTAATATTGAGAGATTCCCGGAAGATAATGTGAATTTGGCCCGATTTATCTTCCACTAACTGCCCATTATTACAAGCTTTTATTTAACTTGCAATGGAAGTACTTATGTACATATGTAAGTTCGGGTGGAATCTTGCAAGTTAAACTTCCTAGTTTTCAATTGAGCTGAAATTTTGCACGCATATATATATCGTGTGACAATTCAATAATATGGCACCATAGATCTGATCTGATGATGGAGTCGGAAGGTGGCCATAGGGACTCCTGTACTAAATAAGATAGACCCATCGTGTTTGGGCTCGTTTTACTTATCTTAGCTAGCACTCTGCTGCTACATGATAACCATGATCTCAAAAGTTTCTATTTAAAAACCTTTTTAAAAAACAAGTTTTTATATATGGGGCCTGAATTCTCTATTGCCTTAAGTTCTCTTATTGTAATAAGGTACAAGAGTAACAGTTTGTTAGTGATTTTAACAACATGCCTTACTTCTTATTTATGTTGTCACGTGTTTCAGCGAAACTTTTGGCTCTCGTGATACGCCTTACATAAATATTGAAGACGACCTTCAAGACAAAGTAGACACTCAACAGTCAACACGTACCGGCAACTTGGGAAGGCTGTGCTATATTGTCTGCTTATCCTTTGTATCATTTCAAATTATCTATTTCATATTGCCAAATAGAACCTGTGTCACATTTTTATCCGTGCAGGAACGGAGAAAGAATACAATTTCCTGCGGCCCGGCGGCCTGTCGTAAGAGGCGACAAAACAACCCACAGCCAGGTGGTAGGGCATTTGCCCGACTGGATGGCTACCACCCCTGGTCTACAGTATGTCGCCATAACAACCTTGTGTTGTGTTCCGGCATTAGTGACCAGGTTCCAGGCTCCCTAAAGAGAGCAGCAGCGCATTCGTAGCACCTTTGGTGTTGCAAATGTCCATAAGCGATGGTAACCGCTGTCCATCAAGTGGGCCGTCTGCCTGTCTGCTGATCTCCTGCAATAAAAAAAAATAATAATAATTGTAAATCTTGTAATGTCAATTCGTTTTAGTCTCGCTGTTTGTTTCAGGGTTTTTTTCGGAAAAACCGATTCATGTGTTATACTAGCAACAACTCGGATGGGTTGTTGCTTGATAAAGTAAATAACAGCAACTGGTCACAATACTTATAATCAGACAACATTACGGTTTAAGAACATTTCATCGTCAATTTAACATCCCTCTAAAAATTTTACAGTATAAGAAACTACGCAATTTGGTACAACCGATAGCGGATTGAAGTCATTGATAAATTATTTTTAATTAAAATGGTTATGAATGACAAGAATTTAATACATTATTATTTGGAATTTTTTGATAATATCTAATATATAAAATTCTCGTGTCACAGTTTTCGTTGCCATACTCCTCCGAAACGGCTTGACCGATTTTGATGATTTTTTTTGTGCTTATCTGGTATCTATGAGAATCGGCCAACATCTATTTTTCATCCCCCTAAATGTTAGGGGTAGTCCACCCCTAAATTTTTTTTATTTTTTTTACCGGGCAGGACGTCGTCTGCCGGAACAGCTAGTTTTATATAAAATATTATATTTAGAGTTTTACATGTAATGAAATAAATCGAACACAGTAAAAATCTATCGCATATGCCAACATGAAAATAAAATGAAGTGAATACCTTCTATACTTTATATAATCGAGACACATTTAATTATAATTTATACGATCATATTAGAGATAAATATTGATTTAATATAACAAATGACAGAATAAATAAAAATAACATTATTTAATTCAGGAAATGGCCGATTGTATCGTTTAGAAATAAGAGGGTATATAACAAAATTAATTATTAACTTTAAAATGAAACATGACATGAACAACTATGCTACTAAAATAACCATAGCATATGAGTTTTTTAACCGACCTCCGAAAAGGAGAGTCTTATTTCGAAGTATGTTTTTTTATGTATGTTACGTGATTTTTCCATCAATTGTGGACCAATTTTCAAACATTTTTCTTTATTCGATGGAGTATACTCTCGAGGTGGTTCTAATATTACCAAGTCACGATCTGATACGCCGATCCCAGGGAAATCGAAATCAACCCTTATTAAAGACCTCCGAGCACCTACATTTTTTGTAAGAGCAACTTGTGTACGCGTGCACTTAGCACAAGTTCTTCAGGTGTTTCAAAATTATTTCTAAAGTCGTTCAAGCAACTAAAAATTGGAAAAAAAAAATTGTAACAGAAACAAAACCGATTTTAAACTAAAAAGCAAGAAATAAATATCTTCTACAATCTCTTGAATTTGTACCAAGTAAAACAGAAAACAAAACTACAATAAAACTGCAATATGCTATATGATATATTTAAGATGTCGTAGAAAATAATTTTGAAGTGAAACTTGTTTAGTATTAGTGTGATTTGAAACTCGATGAAACGAAAAAGCGACACTAAAAAGAGACAAACACATAAATCTACAGGACTAAGTCTGCGAGAGAATGAGATACGAGTTTAACATTATGCAGCATAGATTAGAGAGTCAATAAGTCAATAATGATTAAACATAGGTCCAACGTGGACTGAAATAAATCCGTATCCGTGCTGTGCCGTGCCGCATATTTTATCATATAAGTAGCATGTACGAACGCAGAAAGAATACAATTTCCTGCGTGTGGGCGGCCTGTCGTAAGAGGCGACAAAGCAACCCACAGCCAGGTGGTAGGGAATTTGTCCGACTGGATGGCGACCACCCCTGCTCTAGAGTACGCCGCCATAACAACCTTGAGTTGTGTTCCGGCATTAGTGACCAGGGTCCAGTCTTCCTTAAGAGAGCAGCATCGCATTTGAAGCACCTCTGGTGTTGCAAATGTCCATAGGCGATGGTAACCGCTTACCATCAAGTGGGCCGTCTGCCTGTATGCTGAACTCCTGCAATAAAAAATAATATTTTTTTTGGAATAAAACGGTGAAAAATGGAAAGCGAAGTTTATTTTGAATTATAACCTGGTGACGGATGTATCTTAAAAGAATTATATTTATATTAATAAAGTTAGAGAAGAATTATCTGTGATATATTTTCTGAAGTGTCAGTTCTACTGCGCGTGAACTGTACACACAAATTTTTTAAATTTTCATTTTTTAATTGCTCCTGACAGATATCAGACACTATATGCCAGGGTGTTATTGCCAGCCTTTAGGATGGCAGTGAGGGAATAAAACAAAAAGGATGGGGTGCGTTATAGATATACGACACATTGATTTCAAGTAATTGAAGGGGTAGAGGGCAGTGGAGGGGGAGGGTAGAGAGGAATACTTACCCTTTCTGCAATCCCTATTTCATGAAAACCTATATAATTCTTGATATATTAATGTTTTTGTTAAATAAATTTACTTATGTTTTCCACTAATATTTATTTATTTAGACAACACAACAGATAACAATCAGTAATTCATTTATATAATATAGTTTGTAAATTATTACATCTAGATTGAGATCCAAGCGTGCTGACACATCCATGTTAAAATTATATTTTCGCAAACAAAATTATGTGAATAATGTCAGTAATAGTGATTGAATAAATAATTAAAGCTATATTTTTAGTGATTCATTATAAGGTAATCGATTAAGAAAAAGAAAACATTAAACAAAAATTACCTAACAAGTGCAGAGGTGTGATTCAGTGTTGAAATTATATTTTTTTAAAGCTAAAGGTTTTTTACATTAAATATACCTAATTTTTTGTTTAATATTTTCTTAAGTTTTCGCGACTTGTACACATAATAAAACTAAGTTCACTCAAGTTTAGCAACGAAACAAACCAACTTGACTAATAATTTCTTTTATATTTTCCTTCCATTCATTTTAATATTATATTAAAAATTTTTAGAACTAGGCATGTTTGCTGAAGAGTTTCTTGCGCCGCTTCTTCTCTTCAAGCCACAACATGTTGTGAAGCGGTGGTAAATTAGATTAGGCTCCCATGGAGTAAATAATATCCATAAACAAAATTAAAACTAAATAATTAAAATGAACAAGTTGGTGGTAGGCTGAATAAAAACTTTGACAATACACGTTTGACAAATGTCATCTTTGTCTTCCGTGACCACGGCAACTGAAAAGCGGCCGAAACGTCGGATAAACCTAAATAAAATAAATTACCGCGCTTAAAACCGTTAAAACGTAGTTTTATTATTTATTAATTTATTGTTTTTTGAAGAGAGTTCGGTGTAGACAAGACAGATTCTTGTCAACGGATTGTAGTATGATGTGTTGTTTTTACAAACTTCCAGATGAATGTTTTGTTATGTACACGTTCATTACATTTCGTGTTAAGGGAGTAGGGAATATTGCACTTATATTATAGGTCCAAAGTTGAAAATTCCTATCAAAATCGAATATTTAAGAAAAATGTTATTGTGTTCATTTTGAGTCTGATTCCATGAATATTTTTTATATCTTTGAATTCGTGATAACATGAGTCAAAATATTACTCTACTTGTATGGAGTTTCGTTAACCAAATCGATTGACAGTGTTACATACCGTCCAAGAAATGCGCACACCTGCCCATCGTAAAAACGCAGTTTATTACCTCTTTGATTTAGGAATTCTTTTGTTTACTTTGTGTTTAGAATTCGCAATTAAGAATAACATCCTATTGTTATCGTACTTGTTTTATGGCCGTCATTAGTGTCAAATTAATCCTTGTTATTATTGAATTGCGTAGAAGCTTGCAGATGTGCGGATTAACTCAGTGACCGTGGCCCTTTGTCGGTATTATACAGTTTAATATAAAATTATGCCCGAACTGAGGGGTGGGGCAGTCAAACGACGACTACGATACGAATAAGACGTACATTCGATGAGCGATACAGTGACGGACTTTGCGCGTGTTATTGAATCTTGCAGTTAGTACTGGCTGTGTCCAGTCATATTTGTGCCTGTTTTATACGTGTTTGTACAGTTCTAATTAACTCTATAGTAATTCCAACGGTATTTTAATTCAAGTCCTGTATAGCTCTTAACCAGCACATAGGAATCGTTACGTGATCTACTCGTTTAGAAACACAAAATATGACTTTTTTACGCACTACTGAACCTAGACGTTTTCTAATGCTAACAATTTTCTCGAACTATTCGTAATAAAATGACAATAGAAGTTAATGTTACTTTTTCCCCTTGAGCGAAATTAATGACAGTTTCGGCTAGGACTTTAACAGCGTAGTAATTTCGACAATATGTTACCGAATAAAACCTATAACAAAGAAATATTACGTTAGTACTAGAATTTTCATGTACAGAGAAGGTAAACAGAGTGGGTGCTACGGACAGACATAAAAGACTTTTAACCGACTTCAAAAGAGAGGAGGTTCTCAACTTCATTGAATTGTTTTTATGTATGTACACCGATTACGCTACATATGGTCCAATTTACGTGATTCTTCTTTTGTGTGATGCGAAATTGCTGCCATTTGATCTCTCAAAACTTTAAATAGTTTGGCCCCGTAGTTGTCATTTTATGAACATATTTGTTTACGTGCACGATGTAATTGGCAAGATTTTCACGATATTCCCGTTTCTTGGGACCTATATTTTTTTTAGGCACGCGGCCTTTCGCAGGCCTACCCATAGCCAGACACTATAAAGTAACAAATAAAAGAAACTGCGTTTAAAAAATCGACTTCAAAAACTAAATAGTATAAAATAACATAATTAAATTTTAATTTAATACACCGCATATTTTACTCAACATGGCGAGCGGCCAGGTTGCGTACTTTTTTAACGACATATATTTGATACTGGTCGCTTTCAGCTTGTCTTGGAAACCAATACAAAGCAATAATATCTAAGCAAGTATACGCTTCGGAACACCTCTTAATTCGTAGAAGTCGTTGTTTGGATGTCCTAGATGACCTAAGTTGCACGCAGTATCAAATTAATCCTGTACCGTAACATTGGGAAATAAACATTAATATATATATAAAACGCAAAAATTTTGTACCTGATAAAAATTGCGCGGATACTCCTCCGGTATGAAATTTCGCACACTTATCAGTTTATATAGAAAAGCTATATATAGCTTTTTTTAAATATACATAAAAGTACATTAAATCAATAAAAAAACATTACACACGCCATGTATTTGACAGACATACGCATCTTTTGTTTATTGTTCAAACCAAATTAACAGTGTAGTCTTGGCGAAATCTGTGATTAAAGTATAATCTTTGACATTAATTATTATGGTTGAATTTCGACCACGGACCACTTGTTAATTATTAGCATTCTTTATGGGTTATTATTATGACATTGTTTGTAGGACATTTAATTTATATTTATTATTGGAATTTTTATATACCGAACTGGCCAAACATGATCAACTTTAATACCATTATGCATACTCTGATATGTAAATTTTCGTCTATAAGAAATAAATAAACTTTGACTTTGACTACCGCTAGGACGATGATAATGAGGCCAACCTTTCCATCAAATTGTTGAGTAAATGGGCGTTAGTAACTAAAACGTATCTCACGGAATTCCCCCAAAACAAAGCATTACAAGAAAGCCAGCAAGAATTACACAATACGCCCAACATTTCAAGAATTCACGGAAAGCTCAGCCCAAATTTATGTTAAGACATATGTTGGGAGTTTTCCCAATTACAGTAGTGATAAATATTGAAAGCACGGCTTCCGGCTTTTCTTTTACACTTGAAACTACGGAAGGTATCAGGGTAGGAAAATTGGAATTAGTCGTATCTATTAAGTTGGCAAGAATTATGTGTAGAACTAGCTTCTGCCCGAGACTACGTCCGCGTGGTGCGGTTTTTTAATTATCCCACGGGAACTCTTTAATTTACTTTAATTACTCATTTCTTTTCAGGATCAAAGTATCCTGTATGTTGACCAGAGATATAAGCTACCACCATAGAAAATTTCACTTAAATCGGTCCAGTCGTTTCAGAGATTAGCCGGTACAAACAGACAGACAAACAGAGAAACAAAAATAGTTGTATAATAATAATTTTCCCGGGAACAGTTTGTAGTTATTTGGGTGCATAAAAATTAGCTTATGCCGGCGAAGTTTTCATTAAAACGATAGCTTGCATTCTGTTTTAAACGCTGCGGTTCTTTGTCTCCCGAGATTCCAGCGGGAATTTCAAGTTGAGCGTGGAGCAAGTCGCGGGCATTTCCTAGTGAAATCATTGTATAGGAGTGCCAATGATGGTATAGTTCACCCTACGCTGTCATCATGGCAACCATAGTATGGCATGGTAATACGTAGTATAAAATGACGCAGCCAATACGCTTTGAAACAAAATACATTTATAAATTTTCCTTGACGTAGAAACATATTATTTCTTATCCTTTATTCTAAACGTACTGTTAAAGGTCGCTGAAAGTTTTTTTGGCACAAAAAACTGTCGATTTTCAATAAGTTCAAATGAATTATTCATTTGTGAAAAAACTATTATAATACTGTTTTACTTCATCAGTATTGTGCGTATGCTTTGTATGATTGCCAACTTATGTTGAGTTATGGCGACGAGTTAGCTAATGCTAATATTAACCAAATTTAACCAATTTGGTTGAAATGCACAAAACTTAAGGAGAGGACGGTATGGAATGACGTTGAATGACCCGAGTTTATGTTTATGGGAGTTGCATGTGGTCAAGTCATCGCAACGGACAACAAACTAGTGGTTGTGGTTAGCGCAACGCGGGAGTCCATATATTAATAGTTGCTGTCTCGCTCGCACATCACCCGTCCCGCTCACACATTGTTCTATATATTGTACCAGCAATATACTACTCATCTGGCATCTGAAGTATAATTCATAAGTACCATCCGAGGACTTATTAGTGCTGTGCACTTTCAGGAGCTGTCTAGCTGCTCCATTGGAGGTGCATTCCGAGGTAAATGGTGCTTATTACCCCATTGGATTTTGTGCAGAATTTGGCATACCTCTCACTCTCTCATATATAACCTATACAGTCCACAAAACAATTACTCGAACTAGCGAAGCTGTGTGAGATCCGTGATTCAGCACTGCACAAGATACCGTTTAGATATCCAGGGACCAGGAATCCTAAAATCCGACCGTACCCTTCAGATTTAAAAGGCAGAGAAATAACAAGAAATTGTAGGAGCGACTTTCAAAATTGCGGTTTAATAAATTTAACGTAAAAGTGCCTTGAAGTCTTAAGATAACAAAGGTTGGGTCGTTTCAATTTGTCATATTTATTGATCAGCTCCAGCCATTAGTCCAATTTATCTGGCCGTTAGGCTAATTGACCGAAATTCTAACTTTGACTTTGACATCGTTGAGAAGAAAGTAAATCTTAAAAATAATTTCAAGTGATTATTCTTCAGTTAAATTTAAAAGCAAGCAGTTAAAAGGTGGAAAGTGAGTGCATTCGTCTATGCATGTTTTTAACTAAAGATGTTGCCAACGCTTAGAAGCCTCGATGAAATTTTACTTCCTCCTAATTTCCCACATGTCATAGAGTTTAGGGGTTTATACAGCAGATGGCGAACCTGATGGGCGGCGGTTACCGTCGCCTATAGACATTCGCAAGTTCAAAGATGCTAGCTACCAATACGCTGCCAACTTTGGGAGCGGGATTGGAACTTGGCCACTGTTAGGAGTCACACTCTAGATCAGGGGTAACCATCCAGACGGGAAAATGCTTGTAGCAGCGAAAGGTAGACCTAAATGATACTTCAAACGTCAGAAAGTAGTATTCGCTGTTGAGTGATGATATGAACAAAGTGAACTGATTTATTTTGGAAACGGTAACCTTAAGTACAAATATTAACAAGTCGTACTGCTAGTACAAGAGCGGGACGGATGTGCAAGCGAGATAGAGCAACTATTAATATGTGCAAATGCAATCCCGAGTTGCGCTAGCCAGTAGCAGTTCGTCCGCTGCGGTGAGTAGATGTATACAACTCCCATATCCTGGCCGTGAGTTGTTTTGTCCCCTTATGACGGGCTACCCGACCATAGTAATGAGTATTCTATCTCCGTTCCTGCACGGATAATGTCGTCGGGGAGTTCCATCGAGTCCTTGTTGTAAGCGGAATTAAGGTTCCACTTGAGTCCATATTTCACAGCCCATTTTCTCAAGGCACTAATTGCTGAAGATAGCGTTTAAATACATGTAACTAGATTTAATATTTTGTTAAGAAATTGCGTGTTGAATTACGACCTTTGTGGGTTGAGCTCATTACTCCAGGACATGTATTACATTACGTTTCGGAACAGGTAAATAATTAAAGACCTTCTAATATACCGTTCTAGGTATTATTATCCCAAAACAGAATGTTAATTACTAAGCTTAAGATAATGTAAGAAAACACCTTTTAAGACATCAATACCTACTCTCACTCACTCATTAGGTTTATATCACGATTTAACAAAACTAATCTCATTTCGCTCTTGAAAAGCATCGCACATTTCGTATGAGGCGACGCGGTAACAGTTCAAGAAAGACTTGGTATTTGGATTATGACCTATTAAAAAAATCCTAAATTTTTGTATTTTTTATTTTTTTTATTGCAGGAGTTCAGCAGACAGGCAGATAGCCCACTTCATAGAAAGCGGTTACCATCGCCTATGAACATTTGCAACACCAAAGATGCTAGAAATGCGCTACTGCTCTCTTAAGGGAGACTGGAACCTGGACACTAATGCCATTGTTTTTTTTTAGTTCAAATTATTTCTATTTATTCGATTTTAATGGCAAGTTTTCGATATTTTATGTACTTCTTTGTCATTAGCGTACAGAATAAAGAAAAAATACTTTTGACCTTTGTCGTTTGGCGTTTATTTCGAAACTGTACCCTCGTCAACTCACCTGACTGGACCCAAAATCCTGTTTCAAACATTTAACTAGTTTTGGAAACTAGCTTAGTCTTTCATGGGTAAAACCAATAGGGTCGAATGTCTAGGGGCTGTTATAATATCACAATTTAACTATTGAAATCTCTTGTTGCTTTAGTAGGAATAACGGGAATTTATAGGGCTTATTATAGTAGAATTACTGTTAACAAAGATATTTATTGTCTTTTAACTAATTCCGATGGACCTAAAGGATTTTTAACCTAACCTAAACCTTACCAGTATATCTAGATACTGTGATGTATGTAAACTGCGATAGGTGATTAGCGTTTCGTACAAACATGACCGATACTTAAGAATCTTGCTTCTCCGGGTGCTGGGGAGAACCCAACTCACATATAGTCCAGTGTGTGACCGTTTCGACGAGTTTCATCAGAATGGCCCGCATATAACTCGCCATTCGTTACGTTTAACACACTATACTATATTCCTCAAGCAATACGTACAATCGGTCCCAATACGCGCAACTGTTGTATGAAGTTTATGTTACTTACCGAAAGGCATTTTAGTATGACATGTACAAACAAAACAATGGCGGCGATAACAAGACTGATTTTTCATCACAAGAGTGCCAAATATGCCCAAAATCTCAAAAATTAACAAAATCGCCAAAATGGCCTAAAAGATTATATTAAAGAAAAGGCAAATCACAAAAAACCTATCCCACTTTCAGGGAAAACTTTCAAGTACATAAATCTATCCCAAAGTTGAACTAATTTTAATTCTTCTATGATCGTCTTCTTTTGTTTACTTATTGATTGGCATACGTTTCTACGGAACAGCCCATTGTTTTATTGTGCTCTTTTATGGCCACTTGCGTCCGAATCATTAGCCAGGTGTGACGGACTAAGTCGACTACGATACGGGTACATTGCATTTGTGCAGTATAAAACGATCGGCCTAATTGAAGGAGGCAGTCGAGCGAGAACCACGACCAAAGCGAGACGTGAGTACTGCAATCGGGAATCTAATAGTGACGGAATTTGCACGTTTTATTCAATTACGACCTTCTGCATTATGTTTGGATTTGTTGTTTTCGGTTATATTTTTACTTGTTTTACACGTGATTGTATAGTTATAATAAACTCTATAGAAATTCTAACGATATTTAAATTCGAGTCCCGCAACTCGTAACAGTATTCTCAAATTTGAAAAGCTTTAATGCAAACCAACATGACTTCTAAGAATTTGAAAAGAAAACGAATAATAAAACTTGTAATATCTTACTCTATGTTCGACCATAAACGAAGGGATTACCGATTAACAAAAAGCGAATACATTTAAATACTTAAGAAATTAGCGCAAACAAATGACAGTGAATTATTAAAGAATTAAAAATAATTTAAACATTTACCAGTGGAACCGAAGTCACAAAAGTTATGGGACGGGCCGCTCAGTAAGCTAGTACATGAAAACCTGTTGACTTCCTGCATTGGCGAAACTGAGCGCGCCCGTCTCTTAGCTGTCTCTAAATGGGAGTCGGGTTTGTGGCTCCAGGCCTTGCCCTCGGCGAATCTAGGAACTCTCTTGGATGACACAACATTCAGGATAGCTGTCTGCATTCGTCTGGGGGCAAGTGTGGTAGTACCACATCGCTGTCGGTGTGGAGATAGAGTTGATAAGTTAGGCCACCATGGCTTGTCATGCATGAGAAGCGCCCGCAGAATATCACGGCACGCGAAACTTAATGACATTATCCGTCGGTCTCTTGTCACCGCCGGTGTACCTGCTGTTCTCGAACCGAATGGGCTATGCCGCGACGATGGCAAGAGACCAGATGGGATGTCATTGGTGCCATGGAAGATGGGACGCCCCTTAGTATGGGACGCAACTTGTGTTGATACTTTGGCGGTTTCCCATCTCCCAGTAACAGCCGTGACTGCCGGGGCCGCCGCCGCCAACCAGGAGGCCCTGAAACGCCGCAAATATGTGTCCATTGGTAATGGGTACATTTTTGTGGCTTTCGGGGTTGAAACCCTGGGGCCGTGGGGGCCTGGAGCTCATCACCTCTATCGAGACCTCTCAAAGCGACTAATTGAGGTCTCGCGTGACCAAAAGGCTGGCTTGCACTTAGGGCAACGCATCAGCGTTGCCATCCAACGCGGAAATGCGGCCAGCATTTTGGGCACTCTCCCCGCCGAGAGCGACCTGGAGTCTATTTTTTACTTATAGTTGGTATTTTTTTTTATTTTTTTTTATATTTTAGTTTAATTTTAGTTAATATTTATTTATAATTAGTTTTATTTCAGTTAGTTTATAATTACCATTATTTAAACATTGTTAGCAACTTGTGGTCGACCGTGGTCGAAATTCGACCATAATAATGTTACGAGCTACAGGACTCGAAAAAATAAATGCCGTTCGAATTACTAACGAGCTTATTAAAACTGTACAAACACGTATAAAACAAATACAAATAGAACTGGATGCAACCAGTTCACACTGCACGATTCGACGCAATTCAACACATGCAAAGTTCGTCAGTATATCGCTAATCAAGATTACTCCAAACGTCTTACCAGTGTCGTAGTCGCCGCTTGACTGCCTCACCCCTTGGTTCGGGCATTGTATTATACTAAACTGTATAATACCGACAAAGGGCCCCTGTTCACTGACATCTAGCAAGCTTCGACGCGATGCAATAAAAACAAGGATTAATTCGTTAGACACTTATTACAGCCCTAAAAGAGTAAAAGAATTAAATTAAATAATTCGTTTTACAACATGCCAGATGTGTGGACTTTGTCGGTATATAACAACAATTAATTTAAATTATAACTTTGAACATTATTAAGGTTCTGTTGTCAAACTACAATTCTATAATCACAGATTTCGCCAAGGCTACACTGTAAAATTTGTGTGTGTAATGTTTTTTTTTATTGATTTAATTCATTATGCATTTTAAAAAAATATTAGCATTCTGGACTCCTTCTCTATATCTTACACTAATATGAGAGGTTGTTTTTTTGATTAAACGCGCTAATCTCAGGAACTACTGGTCTAATTTGAAAAATTCTTTCAGTGTTAGATAGCCCATTTATCGAGGAAGGCTATAGGCTATATATCATCACACTAAGACCAATACGAGCGGAGCAACAATGAGGAATATTTCAAAATCGGGAGGTTTTGAAAATACCACTCGGACGACGTTGCGGGCACATCTAGTAAACTATAAGTATGCGAAATTGTATACTCCATCCGCGCATTTTTCGTAAAAAAAGGTACGTAGTTTTTGCTGTGTTTTTGCTTCACGTTGTAATATGTAAATGAAATACATGTTTTACTAAGGAGTAAAAGTATTATAGGTTCTCCAAACACTCCCGTTGTAGTAATGTTTTCATTGTTAACAACAATAATATTGCGATCCAATCGAAGTTTCAAAAGCTAGACAAAATTTTGTAAATTAATACAAACATTATTGAGGGACTATTAATCGGAGTAATGTTTAAGAAACATTATACAAGTAGGCTTTTCATTATAAGCAGATGGTATATATAGAAGTAGGTCAGAGGCTGTCTGTTACATTTATGAATAATTCCACAACTGCGTCATTACAATTAATAATGCCTGGATACCCGAGATATATTTGGTTAATAAACGAAATCTCTTGTAGAATAATAATTGCAAATACACTCTTTCAACAATTAATAATAAGTTCTAAGTAAATTAATGAAAACTAAAATTAAACCATACTACAAATATAACTATACTTAACAAAACTAAGTTTTAACGGTTATAAGCGCGGCAATTTATTTGATTTTTGTTATTCCGACGTGATCACGGAAGACAAAGATGTCAAGTGTCAACGAGTATTGTTAAAGTTTTATTTAGCCTTCTGCCACCTTGTTTATTTTAATTATTTAGTTTTAATTTTGTTTATGGTTATAATTCACTCTATGGGAGTCTAATCTAATTTACCACCGCCTCGCAACATGTTGTGGCATGAAGAGAAGAATCGGCGCAAGAAACTCTTCAGCAAACATGCCTAGCTAATTTTATATAATATTAAAATGGGTGGAAGAAGGTTAATTTTTCTTCCTTCCTTTTAGTTTTATTATGTATACACCTAACTATACTTATAAAATAAAAATCTATAACTAACAGAAAGACTCCAGGTCGCTGTCGGCGGGGAGCATGTCCAAAATGCTGGCCGCATTTCCACGCTGGATGGGAACGCTGATGCGTTAAGAGGTCTCGATAGAGTTGATGAGCTCCAGGCTCCCACGGCATAGGATTTCAACCCCGAAGGCCACAAATATGTATCCATTATCAATGGACACATATTTGCGGCGTGTCAGGGCCTCCTGGTGTGCGGCTGCAGCCCCGGCTATCACGGCTGTGGCTGGGAGAAGTTGCGTCCCATACTAAAGGGCGTTCCATCTTCCATGTCACCAACGACATTCCATACATTTCACACGTGTAATGGATCAAAACATATTATTTGTATGAAAGGTTATTAAACTTTTGACATTTGAAGAAAACAGGTTGTGTTTCTAAGTTTTCTTTTATTTTGTTTTATATTTTTCATAGCCACTCACCGTCAGCACTCTCGTTCGCCTTTCACCGTGTCATATTAATATGGTAATTAATATTAATGTGCCCGATAAGCAATATGCCAAGTGCGCGTCGAGATATTCACTGTAAAGGGTTCCATAGTTGTGGCAGGATTTTGAAACATTCTTCATTGTTGCCCCGCTCCTTTTGGTCTTAGCGTGATGATATTTAACATAACCTTCCTCAATAAATGGGCTATCTAACACTGAAAGAATTTTTCAAATCAGATCAGTAGTTCCTAAGATTTAGCGCGTTCAAGCAAACAAACAAACTCTTCAGCTTTATAATATTAGTATTGAGAGATAACTACAATAGTTAGACATATGGTTACGCTATGATTTTAACCGACTTCGAAAAAAGGAGGAGGTTCTCAATTCGTCGGGACCTTTTTTTATATATGTTCACCGATTACTCCGTGATTTATGATCCGATTTACGTGATTCTTTTTTGTTCGACGCGGAATAGCTGCCATGTGGTCCCCTAAAAATTTGACATAGTTTGGCCCAGTACTTTTCATTTTATGAACATTTTTTATAAAAAAACTTTCCTTTTAGTTCCATATGTACACCGATTACTCTGAGATTTATGATTCGATTTACGTGATTCTTTTTTTGTTCGACGCTGAGTAGCTGCCATGTTGTCTCCTAAAAATTTGACATAGTTTGGCCCAGTACTTTTCATTTTACAAACATTTTTTTGTTCCCGTTTCTTGGGACCTATATTTTTTAAGAAGCGCGGCACCATTCGTAGATCCACCCGTAGTAACAAATAAAAAATAAAAACTTCGTTTAAAAAACCCGACTTCAAAAACTAAAATGAACATGATAAACTAAGATGTTTTAGATCTAATATATAAAATTCTTGTGTCACAGTTTTCGTTGCCATACTCCTCCGAAACGGCTTGACCGATTTTGATGACTTTTTTGTGCTTATCCGGTATCTATGAGAATCGGCCAACATCTATTTTTCATCCCCCTAAATGTTAAGGGTAGTCCACCCCTAAATTTTGTTTTTTAATTTTTAGATATTTTTTTTATTATTATTTTGTTATGATACAGCATTAAAAGATACATACAACCCTAAATTTTCAACCCTCTACGATCAACCCCTATTTTTTACCGGGCAGGACGACGTCTGTTGGGACAGCTAGTAATATATATTAATAATAATAGCTTTAGAATAAGTTATTTTATACATTTTAATTTTTGAAGTCGGTTTTTTTAAACGAAGTGTTTATTTTTTTGTAGACAATTATATGTTCTGCGAAGTGGTAGTACATTGTTTTGTTCTATAATATAATCAAAAGTTTTCGCAGCCCACGTCGTGTAAGGCATTTTTTTACGCATTTTTTTACACCTTGGGTTAGGTTAGACCATTATTGGACTTTTAGTAAGGATCCCTAATTTTTTTGAAAATATAATATAGTTTGTAGCCTTCCTCGATAAATGTACTATCCAACCAACCAGCGTCAGGCACCTACTGTCTGGAACATGCTGAACTGCACCCATTTGATGCCATCGTAAAATAACCGTAGAAAAAGTACCAAAAAACCATGTTTTGTCTCATACCGTGAATATTTATGTTTTTTGGTAAATTATTGATCAGTAAATAACTAAAAGAAATTATTTCATTCGCTCCCCACTTTCAACCTTTTGCGGCAATAGGAATCCTAAAAGAAGAATATAAAGGAGGGTAAACGAAAAGCAGTATTGTAGCAAACACTAAATTCGACAAGAATAAAATATAGCAAATTCTGAGTTATTCTTGTTCTTGGCATTATATCGAAACCTTTGGCTAGCATCAACACAAAGGAGCCCGTTACGACGTACAACAAAAAGTTTCAAGGGACATAAGTAATATCTATAAAGCTCAACTACTTTAACATACAATACGAGGAAATCTTATTACTCTTAGTAGTGTAGCGAAATGTGACGAGGAGTTTTTCTTTGAAGGAGACATATTACTAATCGGAATATTGTTTGTGCGAGCAGCCGTGAAGTTCTTTGGTATTGATTAATCGTTTATCGCTAGAGGTGTTACGAAAATTTAAAAACATAAATACGTATTTACGTACGTGTTAAGAAAAACCCTTTCAACTTTATGTAGAGCGGTTTCAGACTAGCGTTTTATACGCGCGTCTAAGCTCGTTTTTGGAAGCGCATGTAGGCGCGTATAGGCGCGCCTTTTGGCGCACGCGCATCTCGTACGAGCGTTGACGCGCTTCTTAACTCGTATAAGAGCAGAACGCAAATAGCATTGTTTCTTCGTCAGAATCCAAGTTGATACTGACACGATAACACTATCATTTCAAGCGAACACGCCGAAATATGCCCGTTTACGCGAGTCCGGCTTTTTGAAGCGCGTAATGTAGCGCGCGTGTAAGCGCGTATGCTGAAACGACGCGCAGAAAAATACTCTAATATTAAAACCGCCCTTAAACCTGGTATTAGATGGTTCATTCATGTCTTTCAAATTTGATGTATCAACTAAATTGGTCCCAAATATAAACATGCTTTTATCCGTGCAGGAACGGAGAAAGAATACTGTTACATGCCGGCAAAGTGAATGCACACCTGGTTTATTACCCTTCTCGCATTTTGACTTCTTTTGTTTACGTTGTGTTTAAAATTTGTAATTAACAAAAACATTGTATTGTTATTGTACTTGTTTCTATATGCGACTATTATGATATTAGCAAAACGTGTACATTGGACAAGCTATATAGTGACGGACTTTACGCGTGTTATTGAAACCTGCAAGTGTATACTGGTTGCGTCCAGTTATATGAGTTTGTATAGTTCTAATAAATCCTATAGTAATTCCAACGGCAATTTGTTTCGAGTCCCGCACTCGTAACAATACAAGTTTCTGCGTTGGGGCGGCCTGTCGTGAGAGGCGACAAAACAACCCACAGCCAGGTGGTAGGCCATTTGCCCGACTGAATGGCAAAAGCCTCCACAAATCATGCCAGTGCTGCCTGTCTTAGGGCAGCAAGTGGCCATGAAGGTCCAGCATTAGGCCTAGCTCGTCATCCCAGCGCTTGCCTTGCCCTACCCCTGCTCCTTTTATTGACCCTTGGGCACCAGTGAGTCACTGGCTAGATCTACTTATGTGAATATACTCACATGCAAACTTGAGATGCACCGGGTATCCCAGCACCAGGCCGCCGTGGTGCACCGCGGCGCACTGGTACACACCCTCGGTGCTGCCGTTCTTCTTTCGGGACACCTCCACGGTGCCATTTGCTGATACCCTGGAATCATGATTCCATTTTAATAATGCCAATAATGGCTTGAAAGCCATGAATATTTCATATATACGTTTTGAAGTGATAATTTCTTATGGGAGGGTAAAACGCTTCGTTACGTAACGCTTTACGGCACTAGTCTGTCTGGCTTCCCTTTCTCTCATGCAAGTTATCACTTCTGTTCAAATTCATTATATTTCACAGGATACGTAACCAGTGGCGAAATTCGGGATATCTTTACTTTTACCCAACAGTGGGCGCGCAAAAAGTTCCCGCGGCTGTGTCAATTTAATTTCTGGTTTTAAAAAGTAGTTCTAACAATATTATAAAAGTCGTATTGAAGCTGTATCTCACCTCTTGATCTCGTCATTGCCTCTCCACCAGGTGTAGAGTTTATCTTTAGTCTTCAGTTTGTCTTCGGCGTCGAGGGGCGGAGGGGGCCGGCGGGTCGCGATGCGCTCGGCAGAAGGCACCACGCACGCCAGCGACGCCCGCTGCGTACCCCACCATGTTATGGGCACATCTGGATAAAATACATAAACATTTCAAAAAATAATTCTCTTCTTTCTTTTTATTGTCCGCAGCAGGAAAACAGGCAGACGGCCCACCTGATGAAAAGCGTCGCCTATGATGATTTGCATCACCAGCTTTGCCGTAAATAACGTTTTTTTGGGCGCCCTATACTAGCTTCTATAACTGCGCCCTTGTTTTCTTTAGATACATATGCCTACTTTATTCCATTCAAGGTGATAAAATAATTCACAAGGACCTTGGTGTTGGTGGACCAATTATTTGATATTTTAGAAGAAAAATCGTTTTTTTTTTAAAGAACTTGAACTTGAGATAAAGGCTTAGATAACATAAACAACAAAAGGCCACTATCTTTAAGGATATATCGTAAATAACTTTATGTCAATATACGTTTCATAACAGAATGAATGTCTATTTTTATATATATATTGATACAAATAGTATCAATATTAGTTTATGATGGTATATTTATTTGTAGCACATATATCAACATGCTTTTGATCGAGTATCTCCCCGGTGTATTGAATGTATACAATATTTGGGTAAATAAGTATCTAATAACGGAAATATAGAAGGCATATTACAGAGAAAGGAAAATATTCTGCGTATTGCTGTAATATTTCGAACTACAAACTTTCCGTATTATCTTCTCTAGGTACCTTCTACAGCATCTAACAATTTACAGTGTAAACTCTATATAACGACACTGAAGGGACTGTCCATTTTATGGCGTTATAGAAAGTTGTCGTTAAAAGGAGAGAAGTCTTTTCTTTGTCTTGTTTGACGTCTTTTCCTACACCAGTAATTTTGTTGTATTTTTTAAAGTGATAACTTCTTATGGGAGAGTAAACCGTTTCGTTACGTAGCGCGTTACGGCGTTAGTCTGTCTGGCTTCCCTTTCTCTCACATTAGATTTTAGATTTTTTGATTTAGTTATCATCTCTTTCGGGGGCCTCAAGACGCACACGGTCTGTCTTTTTATTTGATTATCCATATCTTGTGATATTCAGGCATCTCGGTGATAAAGGAAGCACTCAGTAATTTCGGTATTCCGGGATGTCTATAAAGCGATAAAAGAACGTACACAGCCGGGCAGTTCAAGTAGTGCAGTTCTACAGGTCATCTAATGTATGGACAACGATCTATTGTAATCATTAGTTTAATCAATATTACTCGTTTTGAAGCGAAAATGTTTTAATTAAAAGAAAAAAAATATTTAGATTTAAAAAGTCATACTCTTGATTACATTTATAATAATGGCTTATTTATTGCCGAATACAGTATTTTAGGAAGTAATTTGGGTGCACCAAATTGATTAAAATGTATTGACAAAGAAGTCTTTTTATATAAAATCGAATTGACGAATTGTTCGATGATCGAGCTGTCAAAAAGAAAATAAATCTCTGGACAAGCTGTTAATATAAAGATCGGCTATTTCTAGATAAATGCGTAATTTGTCAACGAGATACCATCAGGAAACACAAACGACAAAACTAAAACTTAATCTAAAATACATATATGACATTAAAAAGAAAAACTCAAACCTTTTCCCAAGTTCTCAGTGCTCCTCTGCAAATAGCCTTTCCTAGGGTAGGGTCAATAGGGTAGCGGACACTGGACAGTCGTATCAACTGAGATACTCTTTACCATCTCACAAAACGTTTTTTACGAGCGTATAAAGTTGTCACGTCTTAACTTTGTAAAAGAAGTCAAATAGCGTATTATTATTGTTTAAACATTAATTAAACTTATTTCTATCATGATACTTTTAAAAGTAAGATGATAAGATGTAATTTAAAATCCTGTTCTTTTATATTTAGTGTGATACGTGTCCGCATCCCTATTGGATATGTACATAATTAAGTAAGACTTACCTCAAATATACGAAGAAAATGAAGACTTATAGGGTATAAGTCTTCATTTTCTTTTTTTCCAAACATTTATTTTAGTAGTAGTAGAATTCGCCACAAAGGCAGGCAAAGGAATCTTAGTCCATACAGCCAATTCTGATGTACAAGTCTTCGTATATTAGCGCAGTTGTATTGCAGGCTACAACCGACGCCATGCAATGGAGCTCTTGTGGAAACTCGAAAGGCCACATCTGACTATACAGTTCACATTTCTCACAAAAACACATAATTGCTTTTCAAAAAATTTCTATATCCTACAACTATTGAATGAGTAATTGTACACATTTTTAGAAAATAAAATTGCACAGCACGACGTCTCCTTTTAGTTCCTTCCTACGGGTTCCAATTGTGAATCTTAGCTATCCGGCGACCTACTTAAACACATACAAAAAAATTCATCATAATCGGTAAAATCATTCTCAGGGTAAGGTACGTAAGTATACGGAAAATGTACATATTTTATAAGATATAAGAATAATGTAAAAATTTTATAATGAAATAAAAATGACATACTCATTTTTTAATACGTAAAATAATATTCATTTATTCATAGCCACAACTACAATAGATAACAATAGAAAAATAAGATAATAATTTTGTGCAGTCCGTCAGCAAAGTCCCGAACTAGTAACGTGAAGCAAAAACTTTGTAGCCCTTTTTACGAAAATTGCACGGACGGAGAAGTGTGAAATTTCGCACACTTATTATTCATACAGAGAAGGTGCAGAATGCTATTATTTTAAATTATGCATAAAAAAACCATTACATCAATAAAAAACATTACACACACTATCATGTATTTGATACACACACGCGTATAATATACTCTTTTGTTTATTAAAGTCAAATTAATAGTGTAGCTAAATCTGTGATTACAGAAGTCTTCACAACAGAACCATAATAATGGTCAAACTTATAACTTAAATTGATTATGGTCGAATTTCGACCACTGGGAGACCACAAAATCTTACAATGTTAATATTGTTACGAGTTGCAGGACTCGAATTAAAATGCCGTTGAATTACCATAGAATTTATTAGAACTATACAAACACGTATAATAATATAGGTACAAATATAACTGAACACAACCAGTGCAAACGTAATGCACGATTCAATAACCCGCGCAGTCCGTCACTAAATAGATTACCGAATGCACACAAATCTTGCGCCGCTTGTGGTAATCGCTCAACTGCCCCGTCCATCAATCCAGGCATTGGTTTATACTGCACCGATGCAATATGCCTGCTCGGACGCGTGACCGAATATCCTAGAATCACACCTGGCTAATTAATGCCATAAAAGGTTACAATACACAATGGATTTTTGTTCTAATCACAAATTTTAAACACAAAGCAAACAAAAGAAGTCCAAATAGCGAAAATGTGATAAAATGTACAGGTATGTAGGTCTGAATTTGTCTTTTGTCGGCACCGAGGTCGTAACAATATATTCTACTAAATACAAAGAACCTCAAGTCATAGTAGCTTTGGTAAGGAAGTAATGTTCTGTGTAAACAATTGGCGCCAATATTATTATAACCGTAGAACAAAAACTAAAAAGTAACATTTAGCATAACAATAAAAGTAATTTAAAAACGTTTACTCGAAAAGCCTCCAATTTCCCATTCTGGGCTAAAGCTTGTTATTACAATTCAGAAACGGCCTTTGTGAACACAGTTGGGATTATTTGTGTTTTCATAAAGCAGTCTTGCCAGTTGCGTGAATAGACAACAATTCGCGGGAAATTGAGAAATAAATATGATTGTATCTTTTTGACTTGTAAAAACCCTTGTTGATCTATGTAGGACAACCTTTTTATACGTTTCTTTTTCTATATATTTTTACTTTATATTTGACATTGTCATTCTTTTGATAGCTCTGAAAATTGTTCTTGGAATTTAATTGTTAAAAAACCAGAAATAAATAATTCGTATTAAAACAAAGCTTATCTCCTTCCTTCCACAATCCGCCACAATCTATTAAGCGTTTTATTATTGTTACAACTTAGCACCCCGATAAAGACAAATTCCACGAAGCACATTATATTACCTGTCTTCGTGATAGTCTTCTTTTGTTTACTTATTTATTGGCATACGTTTCTAGAAAACAGCCCATTGTTTTATTGTACTCACTGGTATTGAAAAATAAATTCGAAAAGTTAATTATGCCATTCATTAAGTAAATTAATATTTCCATGAATACGCTACTAATTTATACGTCATCTCGAATGCCTTCAGCGCTAAAGAATATCAAGACGTTCCCATTTCGCCGGTTAATAAACTTCATTAATTTCAAGAATTAATGGTACTGGTTAGATACACAAATCCTGCAGAGCCTTTTTTGGGTTGTTATAAATCAGTTTTCAAAGTTTCAGGCAGAAAATATAACATAATATAGCAACCCTGTTAAAAACAGAGACGTAATATATTCCCTTTAGTTCGGTTTCGTTATTATAACAGTGTTGAAGTAATTTGATCTTAGTTTTAAAACTCTTTTTCCAAAAATTTTTCGAATGTTTGGAATTGTTTTTTTTAATCGATTACTAGCAAATTTAGGCACTGGATAATCGCGAGCTGTTTACATCTGTGTTACGGGTAACATCTATAATAGCCCGGTTCAAATTTACACAGTTCAGGTCAGTTCTCGATGTCGCTACTTGCAACGTCCTTGGCATTGATTTTGCCAATATCACGGTGAAAGAAGATGGTTAACATATTCGCTAATGTAGCGAGTATCATATTGTTACATATCGACAAAGAAATGCGCACACCTGCCCGTCGTAAAACGCAGTTAATTGGCTTCTCGATTTAGAAATACTTTTATTTACTTTGTGTTTAGAATTTGCAATTAAGAAAAACATGCTGAACACACATGAAACATGATGAACTCCCAATCGCCGGCGAGTGGTTATAATGTTCATAATTTAATGAGAATATTATTTTTATTATTATAATTTTACCCTACCCCGCAAGGGACCTGGCGTGAAGTTATGTATGTATGTATGTATAATTTTAGTTGGTACATATAATTACATATTTAGTTTTTATTCAAAAAGGCAGACGGAGGCAGAAGAACGGACGTAACAAATATTATAACAATAAATAACTGAAATGAAAACAAGACGTAATGATAACCACGAAAACAGCAACTAATCTATACCAATATATCACTATCACTACATAGTATAAAACAAAGTCGCCTTTTCTGTCCCTATATCCCTATGTGCGCTTAAATCTTTAAAACTACCCAACGAATTTTGATGTGGTTTTTTCCAATAGATAGAGTGATTCAAGAGGAAGGTTTATATGTATAATCACTACATAGTATAAAACAAAGTCGCCTTTTCTGTCCCTATATCCCTATGTGCGCTTAAATCTTTAAAACTACCCAACGAATTTTGATGTGGTTTTTTCCAATAGATAGAGTGATTCAAGAGGAAGGTTTATATGTATAATCACTACATAGTATAAAACAAAGTCGCCTTTTCTGTCCCTATATCCCTATGCGCGCTTAAATCTTTAAAACTACCCAACGAATTTTGATGTGGGTTTTTCCAATAGATAGAGTGATTCAAGAGGAAGGTTTATATGTATAATCACTACATAGTATAAAACAAAGTCGCCTTTTCTGTCCCTATATCCCTATGTGCGCTTAAATCTTTAAAACTACCCAACGAATTTTGATGTGGGTTTTTCCAATAGATAGAGTGATTCAAGAGGAAGGTTTATATGTATAATCACTACATAGTATAAAACAAAGTCGCCTTTTCTGTCCCTATATCCCTATGTGCGCTTAAATCTTTA
This sequence comes from Dendrolimus punctatus, assembly GCA_012273795.1. Lineage (NCBI taxonomy): Eukaryota > Metazoa > Arthropoda > Insecta > Lepidoptera > Lasiocampidae > Dendrolimus > Dendrolimus punctatus. The sequence continues at coordinate 21,735,418 of CM022535.1, forward strand.
AAACTACCCAACGAATTTTTATGTGGTTTTTTCCAATAGATAGAGTGATTCAAGAGGAAGGTTTATATGTATAATACATAATATAATATAACCGTAATTAATTTTGTATCAGCATTGCACCCGTGCGAAGCCGGGGCGGGTCGCTAGTATAATATAAAGAGGTAAATTTTGTGACGTTGTAGGGCGTAATCTCTGAATCTAATAAACCGATTTTAAAAATTATTGCACTGTTAGAAAGCTGCGTAAACGTAAGCTACGTTATAGACTATATAACATGACGCTATGTACCACGGGAACGAGACAGAGCGCGAGTGAAACCGCGCCGGGCCTATAGTAACAAATACTTAAGCAAAAATAACAATTAACTTTCAAGAAATGGAACACGAATGAATTAATAACTGGTGAAAAAGATGTCAATCGCAGAAATATTACAAATTAAAAAAATAACCACGCAAAGATTTTTTATTTACCTAAATAAACGTATCAAAAGCGCAATGATATAATGTTGCTATAATATTAAAAACCGCATATAACTTAGTTCAGTAAGTAAAGATACAATGTTTTTCACATATTTATGCAATCTACTACTCACTTGGTTACTTAACAATTTTGTTTATATTGGTCCCCTAAAATAAAAAATAGACGTATAGCATATATACTTCAATTGAAAATTATATTATGTAAGTTAATATCTTCTTAAGTTTTCGCGGTAAGTATACATAATACATAATACAATTAGGGTTGCCAACCATGCTTTATAATAACGTATCCTATCCGTTTATTTTTGGTAAATGGACTTTTCAAAATTTGAATTTGAATATACATTTACATAAAATAAAGTATGTGAAAACACTCTATTTGCAATATTTACTCTGATGCATAAAATGAAATACTTATATGGTTAATTACTGAACTACTTTCGGTCCAGCTTTCACTGAAAGAGTTTATTCAGTAATTAATCTAAAATGGCGAGAAGAAAGAAACCGGAAAACTATAAATTTATAAAAAAATATATTCATTGTTTATTTATTAAAATTTAAATTGGGAATGTAAAGATATCTTCTAAAAATTTAAGGATAATGAAAACTTGTTAGTGTGTGCTAGAAGCACACAAAAATAGTGTCTCTAAGAGAAGAAATAAATAAAATTTTGTAAAATACAATTTTCTTCTTCCAAATACTTATATTTTTACTTACTGCCTACTTAAAAAATGTAGTACGTTATTTTTCTGAAAAATAGTTGGCAGCCCTACATACAATTATGTTTTAACAGTTTCAAGCGCATTAAGTAGACCAGAGTAAGCGACCCGACGAATCGAATAGTAAAAATGATTATAATTCCTAATCGCCAAAAATGTAATCTTATTTAAATTAGTAATAGTTATATTTTGAATCTACGCCCTCTACAAATAATAGAAGAACAAAAAAGCGTGGCCTCCATTTTCGCGTTGTTTATTAATTTTTAATTCGCGAACACATTGGGTACTACGCGGCGCTGTACGCACTGCGCAGGTCAAGGTTGTACGTCTATCTCTTTCACCCCTACGATACGGTTCTCTATCTCGCTCTCTCGTAGAATCCCACGTGAACATCCGTTTTCCAATAACAATTCGTTACACTGTGTCACTGTGATGGTACTCGGTCACATGCAGTGTTTCCATATTGAATGTCCGAAAATTCGGGAAACCTAAAAAAAACTGTACATTTTTTTAAACGCATGTAAAGCTACTCTATTATTTTAATTTTTAATAGAATATTGGGAGGCGTCGCTACGCACAGTCACCTCCCTCCATGTTTCCAGCGAAGGCCGCGTGGACGAGTTGTGATCCCCGGACTCCCCCCCTCCCTGTTGTTGAAGAGGGTACTCTGAATTCGTCGACAACGCACATAATGTAGACCACGTTATGTGCGTTGCTTGTTTGTTTAATAATAAAATCATGTTTTATTTTTCTTATATTTTCGCAACTAGTGTACATAACAAAACTACGTTTTAACGGTTTTAAGCGCGGTCATTTATTTGATTTTTATAATTCGACGTTTCAGCCACTTTTCAGTAGCTGTGATCACGGAAGTCAAAGGTGCCAAGTGTCAATGAATATTATTAAAATTTTATTTGGCCTAACGACAACTTTTTCATTTTAATTTTGTTTATGATATTTGACTCTATGGGAGCCTAATCTAATTTACCACCCCTTCGCAACATGTTGTGGCTTGAAGAGAAGAAGCGGCGCAAGAAACTCTTCAGGAAACATGCCTATAGCTCTAATCATTGCTTGCATCATTGCTCAATCATATTAAATGGGTAGGAGGTAACATAAAAGGAATTGTCAATCAAGCTGGTTTGTTTTATGGTGCACGCAGAAAGAGCTAACAGTGTCTTAAAGTCTGGAAGTTGGTTTTGGCTGGGTTTGGGTCCTAATAGTTTTAATGATCGATATCATATTTTTTCTTTTAAAATCCTAAAAATTATTAAGTACTAGCAACATCGCCACTTTCGATTCCATTCAATGATTTTGCACCTTATTTTTGGATTCCTAAAGTTTATTTTGGTACAATGATGTAATTTAGAAAAACAAAACTTTTTTATTTACGTCCGCGGAATGACGCCGAATTTTAGCGTCTGTAGTATTGACGGGGAATGCGGAAGGATGTTTTGGCTTGAAAGTTAACCTTTTACTGTAGTACTTCGTAGATGACACATCCCAATTAATATTGTAAACGCGAAAGCAATCTGTTTGTATCTGATCCGTTTACACGAAAAAACTACGAGACTGATTTGGATGAAATCCGGTATATACGTAATGTTGATACAGAGGATGGCCAAGGAATACTTTTCATCTCGGAAACTAGGATAGGTTTAGTGATTTTAATATTTTTGTCTATGTTTATATTGTAATTTATCAAAAATGTAAGTATAATTTTCTATTACAGTTATTATTTTCCTTCATATTTACGTATTTATTAGTATATTATATCCATTGCATACGTACCCATCCAACCATCCATACCGAGTTTCTGGCCATCCAAAGGTTGTCTGGAATAAATCGCTCCCAGCGATAAGACCGCCAATTGTACTTATCATTATGATTGTATGTTTGAATTTATTTTGTAATATTATGTGCATTGTGTAATACAGTATGTTCTATCTATTCTATTATATAGCTAAAACAATTTATACGCTAACTCGCTTAAGCTTGAGTTCATAACTGGCTATTGTCGGTCAAAATTTAGAACGCATTGGCATTTTGTAAGATAAAAACAAAAGTGTCGGATTTGACTTAACTCTGACCTCAATTCTATTTAACTAATTATCATTTAAATAATCGATTTCCGTAAAACATTTGTCATAGAATACACGTTAAAACCGTCAGTCAGTTTGAAATAGAATTAAGAATATATCGACGGCTTCATAAGAAATGGGCGTACAGACAAACGTGCAGTTTTACACAGGGGACAAAATTGTGAATGAAACAAAACTAGTTAATTGTATAAGGCTGAAATTTGGAATACCCTTCTATTTAAGTACTGCACGCTGGTAAGACTTGCTAAATTGTTGTATACATCGATTTTAGTAAATAACAAAAAAGTGGCATTTTTGCGTATACGCCCATTTGTTATGAAGCCCTCGATATATAGGTTATCTTTGAACGAATCGAAATTGCGAAATACTTAACCACAAACTTGAAATGTGTTTCGCTTCAATCATTCATAGATGGCAGCAAAAGAATAACACACGTTATTTAAAGTCGAACACTATTTAATAGTTTTAAAGGTGGTATAGTCATTGTGCCAGAAATGTATCCCATATACCGACATCTCCATCGGTCTGGTTTTTCAATATCACAGGTTTTTTTAAAATAAAAAGAAATTTTCTTTATTTCTAATCGCCTTCCTTAAGGCTGTATGCCTGTTTGCCTACTTCAGGCAATGAAGAAAACCCAATTCGTGTGCCGAATGTATTATTGTAAATTGTCCTTATAATTGACCTTGACCCAGGCCCTTTGGCCGTACACTAATGCTCGTATCGCACGACCCGGCCTGAATTGGGGGATCCTCTTAATTGGATGAGGGCGCGGCACAAGTGTTTACGGGTCTTTTCGGTTGTTACACGGACATTCTTTAAATTAGAATTCTTCAGCAACTATTTCATTTTCTAAGCAATTAGGTTTTGTTTACACGCCACTAAGAGTATATTAATACAGTTGATTTCATATAGAAACTAGTATTCGCCTGCGAATTCATCCACGCTGGATATATAGCAACGATCACAGATGTTTTACACAGAGGATTTTAATCATTGAAGTTTTTTTTAAACAATTTTTTTTCAACCTGGTCACTCTGAACCGCTACCAAGAAAAATCCCAATATTCCTGACACCAAATTATCGCAGATTTTATAAGTCCGAGAAATTGCTGTTGGTCTACGAAAACCGCATTCAAACCGGCCTAGTAGTTTTGCGTGAATCCGACACAAACACAAAAAATCTAAAATACAAAAGACTACCCTACACCTTTACAATTTTATAATATCTCTAATATATAAAATTCTTGTGTCGCAGTGTTTGTCACCACATTCCTCCGAAACGGCTGAACCTATTTGTATGAAACTTTGTGTGCATATCTGGTAGATCTGAGAATCGGCCAACAACTAAATGACGAACATTCGGTGCAAGATAAAAGTAAAATGCCTACTTGTACTATTTTGATTGAAGTTATATAAAAATTACCGTAATATAAAATTGGCATCTATATACTTAAGGTCATTTATTTTAGTTAGGAACATTTAAACCCTAAGGTGCAATATTATAATAAATAAATAAAATTAGTTCTTGATTGGGTCTTTGCTTAATAAAAACAGACATGAAATCAAACAAAAATAAAATAAACTTATTATACCTCTAAGAAACATCAGTAGGTAGTGCAACTGCTTAATATAATACTTAACATGAATAAAAAAAAAACACTCTAAGGGACATCAACAATTACAACCTTCATTTTGATTTAAATGAGTTTTTACGAATTAAATATTAATTTAGAATTATGTTTTTAAATCAAAGGTCTAAAAACCTAGTCTTTTGTCCACCTACTTATACTTAAAATGTACTAAAGGCAGGTTATGGTGTAATAAAGACAAATATTTCGTGTTATCAAGTTGACGTTTTCAACAGACAGATCGCGATGCGTTACTCTTGAGAAAGCGTGGCGAAATCAAACCAAAGTTCGGCAGAATCTTTTGTTTTTACCGAATGTTCGGCCGAAGTTCGTATTCGGTTCAAACCACATTCTGCCCATCCCTATTTTTTATCTAATTTCTACACAAATTAAAAAATGTCAGCAATGAACATACCTGGCTTGAAGGCCTAGTTGCCAAGCCATAAACTCCAGAAGCTATTCTGACAGCCAACGGCTTTTAAATTAAGAACAACCTAACATATCGTTCAACGCTCACATGCGCAGGCCACCGCTGCATTCTTCCGCCCGTTGCAAAATGTCCACTTTATTGATGTAGGTCAGTGTCCCTGTACTACTCGCACTTGTAGATCTAGTATATGCCTATCTCGCTTCCACTCCGGGCGCAACGGCTCTGGAATTTATTGAACAAGTTAACCCGCCTTGAGTTCGCTGGACTAGATGTAATAATTTAGCGATTGTAGAATGATTGGTTTTGTATGAATATAATTATTTGACCTTGCATTCAAATGCAGGTAAGTTAAGGAAAATATATTGTTAGCTGTTTAATTATTTTAGTATAATATTTATTTATAACACACAAATCTTAGTTTATTATGTTTAAACATGGAGGAAAAAACTTTTAAATCTCATACGACTTAATAGATCCGCCGGTCATTCCTTCTCGTTTTTAATTAATTTACAAATAAATCAAAATTTGAAAGTCAAGTTAACATTATTTTTTCGTGTTGATTGTTTTGGTGTAACCAATAATTTGCCTCTATTTAAAGGAGAGTTTGGCGAGTATTGAACATGTAACCATCATAGAAACAATTCAAATGCTTGATATATGTATATATATATATTTTTTTTCAAACGCGCAAGTTGTGACTTTCATCATTTCGCACTCTGAAAAGCAGTCAAAAAGCGCATTAATTATTTAATCACTAATTGAAATTATGTTCCTTAATAAAATAAATAAACATAAATATTTCTTAGTTCCTGAAATATAGTAAATTAATATGGAATAACGGTGAACGGTGAAGTTTCCGATTTCCATTGAGCGGAGCACCAATGTAGAATGTTTCAAAACTGGGCGGTTTTTTTTACCATTTCACGCGGACGAAGTCGCGGACATAAGCTAGAATAACATTTTAAAAATAATTTTTAATTTCAATTTCAAGTTTAAAAGTCCTGTAAACATATAAACACTACTACAAACGCAAAAATGTCTTTTGGCTAATTTACTTTTACAGAGACACGTCTTTTACTACGCGTTTTACTTAAAGAATAAAACGCCAAAGTTTTTAGTAATAATAATAAGTTTCAACAGACATCAACTGCTTTATTGATTGAAAAATACATGAAAAAGTGCATACAAACAGGCCGGCGATCAGATGGTGAGTGGACCCCGTTGTCCATGGAAGTATCGGGGGCCTGTATACCACTTCCCCCTTACAATTAAATTCGCAATGAATAGAGTCCTACTGGTTTAACAGTCCCTTACAATTTCCAAGGTTGAGCAAGTCGATCTTATTAGGTCTGGCAAACAGGTTAGACAAAGAAACCTCAAAGGAATAAAAAAAACAACTTTTGGACCGTCTTAAATATACTCAATGGCGGCCTAGCCCAATGATGTTTTATGCGAGATATATTTTCAGTAATCAAATGACTACAATATAACTGACGTTAATTATAATCTGTATATTAATACGTGAAGCGAAAACACAGCAAAAATTGTGTACCCATTTTTACGCAAATTGCGCGGACGGCAGAGTATGGAATTTCGCACACTTATAGTTTACTAGCGACCCGCCCCGGCTTCGCACGGGTGCAATTATAAAAACATAGCGGCCCGCTCCGACTTGCACGGGCATCACTACATAGAAACCTCTAAAATTAGCAATGTTGCCTTAGTATATGATGCATGTATTATACATATAAACCTTCCTCTTGAATCACTCTATCTATTGGAAAAAACCACATCAAAATTCGTTGGGTAGTTTTAAAGATTTAAGCGCACATAGGGATATAGGGACAGAAAAGGCGACTTTGTTTTATACTATGTGTGTAGTGATGATATAGCGCAAAAACGACGAATGCTATTATTAAAAAAAAATATAGAAATATATTAAATCAATAAAAAAAACATTACACACACTACCATTTATTTGACACACACACATTTGTACTCTTTTGTTTATTAATAATGTTCAAACTTATAATTTAAATTAATTATTATGGTCGAATTTCGACCACGGGTGACCACTAATTAACGTTACGCTAGCAACGCCAGTGCGTTGTATATTCGTCTATCCCACGAAAACGACATTATTTGTGGATAAAAAGTATTTTTAAGTACAGATGCCACCAAAATTGTGTACTATTCGGCCAAATACCAACTTTTAAAAAAGTACGCATATTTGCTCAAAATTGTATATATTTCCATCAGAAATTTATAGTTAAAATACGTTTTAACAGTGTTAAATGCAAGCAGAAGGTAATGTCAGGAGCCTTAAGAACAGACGAGCGTGCATGACAAGAGCTACGAATGTCAAAGAAGCAAGTGAGGTGTGTAAGAATAAGCCTGTATGGCGCTCTTCGTGCCTACCCCGCAAGGGACCTGGCGTGAAGTTATGTATGTATGTAAATGCAATTTTAATATTACGTTTTGATGAGTTTTTAAAATGTCAGAATCAAATAAAAAATCATTTAAAATCAAAACCATGTACCCATTATTCGCGAAAACGTGAGAAAGTAACTTTACAAATTATTCTTTCAATACTAACCCGCTACGAAGAGAATTGCCTAATGATTCATTAGCCGACTAATTAACCAGCTAATAGTTATTTGGCTAATGGGTGAATGATTTGCTAACCGATAACCGACAGCTGGTGGTTAACGCGGTAAACTTGTCAGTTATCGGTTCACATCGACAACCATTAGGCAGTTAGTAATTATAGCCCGCAAGAACCCAGACAACACGAAAAGACTTGTGGTCACTCGGAAAGTTGAAGGAAAGAGACCTCGTGGTAGATGTCCAAATATAAGTGGATTGGCCAGCTGGACATGTTTACAAATTCAGCCCTCCACCATACCCAAAGCCGATCTCAGTGCAGGAAAGCAATGCCATCAGAGTCATGAATCATGACCCTCAGCAATTAGGGAACAACTTAGAATAAATCAACCAGTTGGTGAAGCTATTGATAACTTAGCCGTGGCTATTTCGTAAACAACCATTAATTAGCTGGCTTTTACCATAGTCACACATCTCTAATTTATATGCTGTTTGTTTACGGATAGACTAGGGTTGCCAGCTATACTTTATAATAACGTATCAACTTTATTATTGGTAAATAAAGTTAATACTTTTGCATAAACTATGTGAAAATACTCATTTCCAATATTTATTGTGGTGCATGAAATGAAACATTTATGCACATAAGTCCTAAACTTTAACTGATACTTCTAATGCAATCGTGTGTGAGTAAAATAACATTAAAAAAATATTAATAAAAAAAATGCTTTTTCCTTACAGATACTTCATTAATCCCTACTTAATAAATGCGATACGTTATTTTTCTCAAAAACAACCCTAGGATAGACATAGTAGGATACGCGAACCAAATTTACTTATTTAATTTGGGAAACGTACAATAATTAATATTCTTAAATATGAAACACAAAATCAATATATATAACAATCAATATTAAGTTTCCATTAAAAAATAATTTATATAATAATAAAAAAATTGGGTCAAATGGTTAATTACAAAAAAAAATACAAATATACGAAAATTACACAAAATGTCTGTTTAATTTACATTAGGTCAATATTAAACAAAATATAAATGTCACCACAATAATTACTGATAACTGATAAAGAGAAGTATAAAAAAAACCCTGTGTCCATCTCGGGACGCCTGACAGAAGTGATAAATTGAGTGAGAGAAAGGAAACCAGACAAGCTGGCGCCGTAACGCGTTACGTAACGAAGCGGTTTCCACTCCCATAAGAAGTTATCACTTCAAACGTTTATGTCATTATTCTAAAAATCATTCTAAATTACAACATTTTTTAAATTTCGGGACCGTTAAAATTTTATTGGCAATATTTCGATCATCTCTTTGGTTAACGTTTTGTTCCAACATCACACAACAAATCGATAGTTGTTCGACTGCATGATTCGATATTAAAACGCTATAAAATAGTTTATGAAGGCTAGCTTTACGAGTGCGAAACATAAAAAGCGATATCATTGCTTTTACAAGTCTCCCAGCAAATTTCTGGCAAAATCTGATATTACTTCTTTACTATAAATAAAACTATGTGACCTTATACACACTCTTTGGTTAAGTCATTTTTTTTTTTTTTATCGGTCTGCAAAATTGAATATAGATTATAATATTTTTTTTTTTATCTTCATGAAACCGTTTCATGGCTTAAACTATATTCTGTTTATGCAAACACGGCATGCCTAATATAATTGGTTATCTACGCCTATCGATGTATGATTTTACAGTGGTACAAACAGAATATAATAAGGGCAGTAAATGTAAAGGAAAGTACAAAGTTAAGAAGAGGATTGAAACAAAGCATTGAGTCGTTTTTTAATAGATGGAGCAGAGTCAGCGAATATGTCGACCTTTGTACGCACGGAATTACTATAGTTCATCATTCTGTATAGGGTAGAGTGTTGACCTATATTAGTTCTTACTTGTGGTAAGTTAAAAGTTTTGCGATTAATTAAACGACTGCCGTTCCGGGGGACACAAATGGTTAAATTTTGAAGAGTAATACTAGAATGTACAATTCCATTTAAAATATTGTAAGTCATTATAATGTCGGATATTTTCCTTCGAGCATATAATGGGGTAATATTATAGTACTGAATGCGATCATCGTAGGATTGTAAAGAACGACACTTATTGTCTGAGTAAGCTAAATAATACAAGAATCTTTTTTGTACTCTTTCAATCCGATTAGAATGTACTTGATAGCCTGGATTCCACACTACACTACAATATTCCAAGATACTACGTACCAAGCTGCAATAAATAGTAATGGTTAATTTGGGCTCTTTGAATATTTTCGTAATACGGGAAATGAAACCTGATAATTTGAATGATTTTTTAATGATGTTGTCTATGTGAAACCTGAAGCTTAAATTACTATCAAGGGTAATCCCAAGGTCCCGGATAATAGATGTTTCTTTAATTGTGTCATTGGCAATTAGATATTCGGCACGATGGGTTTTTTTCTTTTTAGTAAACTTAATACAAAAACATTTTGAAGGATTTAATGCCATCATATTATTATTGCACCAATTATTAACACGATTGATGTCGTCCTGTAAGTAAACAACATCGTGAGGACTTGAAATTATTCGGTACATCTTTAGATCATCCGCATACATTTTAAAATTGCTTTGAATTGAGTCGCAAAGATCGTTTATAAAGACAAGAAAGAAGAGTGGTCCTAAATGAGATCCCTGAGGGACGCCTGTAGGTACATCAAATTTAAAAGATTTGTAACCGCGAACCATAACCAGTTGGCTTCGATTTCTTAAGTAAGATTCGCACCATCTCAGTAAAGAGCCGTGGATCCCCATGATGTCTAATTTACGTATAAGCAAGCGATGATTAACAAGGTCGAATGCTTTACGGAAATCCGTGTATATTGCATGGACTTCGCTATTATTATCAATGGATTTCGATAAGTCTGTAACATATTCTAACAAATTAGTCGTGGTGGATTTTTTCGGAAGAAAGCCATGTTGATTGTGGTTAATTTGAGGTTGAATGAAAGGTAAAAGCTTTTTGTGTACTAACGATTCGAAAATTTTGCCACAAATAGACAGGATAGAAATCGGTCTGTAATGTGTTATATCGTCAAGAGTATCGGATTTATGAATAGGTGTAATATATGCTAACTTCCATGCAGTTGGGAAAGTAGCGGTTTCTAGGGACATATTAATTAGTTTTGTAAGCGGCTTATAAAGATTCTCAGCACACTTGTTGAGGAGTAAAGGAGGTAGTTCATCTGGTCCAGGTCCTTTGTTACAATTTAGTGTTTTTAAAGAATTTAAAACTTCATCTTCGCTAATACAGAGATTACTTACTGATGTTAGATTATAAGTAGAACTATACACATAATGACTTGACTGATTAGAAATATGTAGGTAGGGATGATTATAAACCGATTGGAAATATCTAGCAAAAAGATTTGAAATTTCTTGACCTCCCTTTCCAGTTACGCCATCTAAATGCATTTCATTTGGTAACGATGAACTAGTTGACTTTTGATCCTTCATAAATGTCCAGAAGTATTTGGGATTTTTACGTATGTGCAAAGCTGCTTGAATTTTAAATTCATTAAAACAAGTTTTAATCATTTTGTCGCATCTGGTACGTAAAACATTGAAAGTAACTTTGTCCATAGGATTTTGGTATTTTTTATATCTTGAATGATATTTATTTTTCTCTTTAAGAGCCTTTATCACGGAAGAATTAAACCAAACAGGGTATTTATCTTTACGTTTTTGGCGTAATGGGGTGTGTTTGTATACTAAAGGCATGATAGTACTATAAAACGTATTAAGCATAACATCAACGTCTGTAATGCCCTTCCATAGTATTGCCCAATTTAAGTTACTTAGTTCAGTATTTAAAGACACATAATCAGTATGATAAAAATTGTAGTTTGAGGGTGGTTTTTCTTTTATCTTGTTCAGACTTTTACGTGCTATGTTAATTTCTATACTTGGATGGTATTTATCTTCGGGTATAACCGGGACGTTGACATTTGATATTTTGATGTCAGATGGGTTATTACAAAACACTAGATCTAACATTCGCTGATCACTATTAAAAACAGTATTACATTGATGCAAGTCGTTATATGCCATTGTATCTAAACATAAGTTAACAATATTATTAGAATTGGTTACGTGTATCAAGAGACCAGTTTATTTCAGGCAAATTAAAATCACCTATTAAGAGAGTGAATGAGTTCCTGTTGATTTTATTTTGGATTACATTAGTAATTCCGTCGAACATGTATTTTACATCATCATATTTTATTGGAGGAGGAATGTATACCGCACAAATGTCGACATATATGCCACTACTACATCTAATAGAAACCCATAGGTCCTCTGCATTAGTCTCCCATTTTACTTTCCTAAGCACTTCGTGTTTTTTTAAAATTGCTACCATTATTCCACCTCCATCTTTTTTAAGGGATATAGTTGACGATCTATCACGTCTAAAGACATTGTAACGTTGATCAATTAATTCATGATCAAATACAGTTTCATTTAGCCACGTTTCAGTGCAGATTACAATATCAAAACAGTTGTTTAATAAAGAGATATAAAAATCATGCGTTTTAGTTCTTAAACCTCTAACATTTTGATAATAAATGTTTAATTTTAACGAAGAAATCTTAAATGAATCGAATTTTATTTTATTTATGTAACAAAATCATGCAATTATTTAAAAAAGAAAAGAAAGTAATAACAGATTGAACTTCTAATCAATTTTTTCAAGAGACTCTAAGTCTCTTATATATTTAAAATCACTGTTATCCGATTTTCTCATAAAAATCTTACCATTACGTGTCCAAACATACTTGTAATTTCTCTGTTTTGCTTTTTGCCTAGTGAGTGCGTGAAGTTTTTTATTATAGGGTGATAGATGCTCACTTACATAAAAACTTTCTTTATCTCCAGAAATACCTAGGAGACTATTATTAAGCTTATTATTTGGATTTGACTTATTATACATTATACATGCAGCCAGAAAACTATCACGTGTTCTTGGACTATCTAATTGAACAATTATAGACTTAGGTCGGTTACTTTTAGGATCCTGTTTAGCTACACGCGTTACATTATGAATGTTATGTTCAGTTATATTACATGAAATTACTTTACTTAAACTAAGTACAGTCGATATTAGGTTTTCACTTTTACGCTCTTTAAGACATTGGATCTCAATATTGCACGCCCTTGATTTTTGTTCCATAGTGGTCAAGCGGGAACCGAGATCCTTCACCGATGCTTTTAAATCGTCGTTCTCCTTTTGCAGCTTCTCCATTGCATTCGTTTTTAACTTAAAATCAGATTTGATCTCTTCAAAGGCGTCGTTAATAAATTTCATGGATTCATTAACCTGGCTGATTTCGCAACGTATGGATTTAATCTCGGTGTTGACTAAGTGTGACATTGTTTCATTCAAATTATCCATTAGAATCTTAATTTCACTTTTGATTATATCACGTACTTGTCCCAATGTTACGGGACTACTGGCATCACTGCATTCAGGCACGGACTGGGATGATGTAGCTTTTGTCATCTTCTTGCAATGAGTTATGTTAGTGTCTGGATTTATGTATCTAATACTGCTTGAACGAACTGGAGTATTGTCAGCGTTGCCTCTTTTAGGTTTACATTCCGGACACAGCCAAGTAAGAAAATCCTTTGGATAAGTAAATGACTGCAGAGAAGACATGATGCAACTGACATGATAGTTTTGTTTGCACGATGAGCAATTCAGGAAATTTACTCCCTCTTCTATTTGTTGATCGCACCCATAACATTTATTTCTGCCCATCTTGATTATAATCAAATAAGTTCACTAAGTTTATATAAAAAGAAGTGTTTAAAATCGAATATGTTAAATTAAAGAAAAAAAAAACAATTGTCCTGTATAAAATTAAAACGGCTACACTACTAAAAGCCCTCAGTGTTTTTGCACACTAATAAACGCGTGCGTCTATTCACGTCGAGCGACCGCACGGATGATAACACGATATAACTAATGTAGGTTGCGGGTACTTTATTAACACGTCTTTATCACTTTGTTTCGTTAGAATATCCAATAATAATTAGTTTTACACTGTAACACTATTCGGATAATGTTTTTAAGATTTGTGACATTAACTTTAGCTATAATTCACGCATATATCGCAACTTTAGATATGTTAATTTTAATATAATGCACGGAGTAACTCAAAACGCGTCCGACTCGTAGCGTAGTTCCAGGGCGCATCATTTATACTTAAAGTGATCCTAACCTAGACTTCCTAATATTTTAATTAATCATAATTAAACATAATCTATGTCACTCAGAAGAAATAATGTAGCTTTCTAACGGGGAAAGAATTTTCAAAATCGGTTGAGTACTTGCTGAGATTATTGCCTACAAACAAACTCACAAACTTTACCTCTTTTTTGCAGTATATAGATATAATATAGATGATTATAATAGATTAAGATTATATGTATACTATAACAGACCACTTTTAATCATATTATATAATTATCAGGGACGGGCCGAAATTCGTTTAACATTCGGATTAACCGAATTTCGGCAGCTTGAACCGAACTTCGGCATTGGGTCGAAATTCGGTACAAGAAAAAAGTAAAATACTTGCACTATTTTACTGAAATTAATAGAAATCATATGCTATCATAACCGTAAAATATAATTAAACGTTTATATCCTCATGGTAATTTATTTTAGTTAGGAACATATAAACCTTAACATATATGTGATAAAAATTAAATAAAATTAGTTCTTCTGAATTAAAGAGGCTTTGCTTAATTAAAACAAAAATGAAATAAACTTTTTATTTCTCTAACAACCATAAATAAGTAAGCAGTGTAACTGTTTAATTATAATTGATAACTTGAATAAAAAAATACACTTTTAAGAGACATCAGCAATTACAAGTTTAATTTTAACTGACATCACTTTTTTACGAACTAAACATTAAGAATTTACAATTCAAGACGTGAGTGGATGAAGGTGATATATCGCATATTCGGTTTTTTGTTTTTTTTGTTGTGTAGATGAAGGTTATAAGTCGATACCAAATGACTACAGACCTTAGACCATAGATATAAGGCATATTTAAAAAATTAAAAGTTGAAAAAGGTGTTCAGTTCAGTTCAGTTTAAAATAAAAGTAAAACTTTTATCTCGATTTACTCAGAATTGGAATTATGCGACTTATCACCTTCATCCACTCATGTCTTCAATTATAAAATGATGTTTTTTTCAATCAAAGGTTTATAAATCTATTTTTTTATCCACTACTCGTACACAAAAAGCAGAGGCACGTTATGTTGAAAAAACACCAAAGATTCGGCGTTATCAAGTCACAAAACCAACAGGTAACGACGTGTCACTTTTGAGAAAGCGGGGTCAAATCAAACCGAAGGCATTATCCGTGCAGGAACGGAGAAATAATACAATTTCCTGCGACCTGTCGTAAGAGGCGACAAAACAACCCACAGCCAGGTGGTAGGGCATTTGCCCGACTGGACGGCTACCATGCCTGGTCTAAAGCACGCTGCCATAACAACCTTAAGTTGTGTTCCGGCATTAGTGACCAGGTTCCAGACTCCCTTAAGGGAGCAGTAGTTAGCACCTTTGGTATTGCATATGTCCATAGGCGATGGTGACCGCTTTCCATCAAATAAGCCGTCTGCCTGTCTGCTGAACTACTGCAATAAAAAAATCGAAGTTCGGCCAATTTTTTTGTTTTAACCGAATATTCGGCCGAAATTCGTATTCGGTTCAAACCACATTCTGCTCATCCCCAATAGTTATTTTTTCTCTTTTAGTATTAGATGCAAAATAAAACGATAATGTTTTAAGTTTCCGTCAGAAAATTAGCTGCTAATTAATATTAATGTTGAAATGCAAGAAGAAAAAACTGTTGATTAGAATCGTAAACAAACACTGAGTAACGTTTGTTCTAACTGGTGAGCGTTAGGCGAGTGATTAATTAACTCATTATCATCGCAATTATTTAAGACAGGAAATAACATACAAATATGTGATATATTATTAGAATGAGTTGATTAAGACGTTTGTATGCTTATTCAATTGGCATTGTCTTGTATGTGAAGTATTCTTATTATATCTCTAATATATAAAATTCTCGTGTCACAGTTTTCGTTGCCATACTCCTCCGAAACGGCTTGACCGATTTTGATAAAAAAATTTGTGCTTATCCGGTATCTAGAGAATCGGCCAACATCTATTTTTCATCCCCCTAAATGTTAGGGGTAGTCCACCCCTAAATTTTTTTATTTATTTTTTAGACAAAATTTTTAATTTCTATTTTTTTATGATACAACATACAAAAATACATACAACCCTAGATTTTCAACCCTCTACGATCAACCCCTATTTTTTACCGGGCAGGACGACGTCTGCCGGGACAGCTAGTATATATATATATATATATATATATATATATATATATATATATATATATATATATATATATATATATTCGATGCCGAGAATGAACAAAGGATACTTTTTATGATTTACCCTCCCATATGAAGTTATCACTTCTAAAACCGCAAGAAAAGATAGATAGCTGTATTATCTATGATCTTAGCCTGTTGCGTGTATAAAAAAATCATATATCAGTGCTATAGAAAACAATAAACAAATCAGCGTGTTTGCAACTCAAATGCATTATTAGTGACAATGACGTGGCACTATGTTGCCCAATAAACGCTCATTGCACTACGAGGTGACGCAATCCGGTCGATGAACTTCGTGCACACCCATATTATCTATACAGCATGAATCGCGATTATAGTATTTGTATGAAAGCTTATATAGTTATTACTTAATATTTATTTACGAAATGTTTATAACACAAATTGCATTATCTATAAAATTATGAAATGAAATGAAATATTTTGGAATTTTTGGCGGGAACTGAAAAGAGGCTGTTCTGTGCAGTTTTGTTTTCTAAAAATTACTATAAATGAATAATAGTTGTAGGATATTGATAGTTTTTGAGTAGTAGTTATGTGTTTTGTGAGAAATGTGAACTGTATAGTCAAATATGGCCTTTTGAGTTCTCACAAGGACTGTTGAAAGGCACTAGTTGATTACCTACAGATCAACTGTTCTACACATAGGCTTAAGAAAATGAAGAAAGTATATTGTAAACTAAGATCTGGCTTAAAGGCCTAGCAGCCAATCCATAAACCTAAATAAAATAAATAATGTATTCTGTAGCCATTTCGGCACACAGAACTCTTATATAATCGCCATGTCTTGTTGTTCGTCTGTCTATGTTCTGTCTTTTTTTTTTATTGCAGGAGTTCAGCAGACAGGCAGACGGCCCACTTGATGGATAGCGGTTACCATCGCCTATGGACATTTGTAACACCAAAGGTACTACTAATACGCTGCTGCTCTCTTGAAGGAGACTGGAGCCTGGTCACTAATGCCGGAACACAACTAAGGGTTGTTATGGCGACATACTTTAGACCAGGGGTGGTAGCCATCCAGTCGGGCAAATGCCCTACCACCTGGCTGTGGGTTGTTTTGTCACCTCTTACGACAGGCCGCCCGGCCGCAGGAATTTGTATTCTTTCTCCGTTCCTGCACGGATTTATCACACGTTAAACTCTTATACGTGGAGATATCATAATCTCAAATTGAACATATTACTATGTAATTTATACCATCGCGTACCCATAAGTCCCTAGACTCAAAGGGCGCGGGTTCGATCCTGGCCGGAATGCATGCACCACTTAGTCAGTTTTCTAAGAGCATATTGTTACTACTACCACGTGCTAACAACGGTGAAGGAAAACATCATGATGCAACCTGCACATGGAAAACACCTGTGTCAAACCTGCCTAGAGCCGCCTTGGACAAGCATGGCAGGTATACTCCGTTCCCCTATACTGGGAAGCCCGAGCCCAGCAGTGGGACATTTATGGCTTGTTATTATAATTCAAACCATCACCATTCATTCCGATGTATAATATAAAAATTTAACAAAATACAGAAATTCTTATGCAAAAGGTGTTCAGGTATGTAATTTAACGGAATTTGTTTTGTATAAAATAATTCACATAGCTTCAGATATATATTAATTATTCAAATAACATAATTAAAATTCGGTATGTGTTAAGAAAATTATTTTCGCAAGTTAGGTATGCAAGATTGAAGTCAAAATATTTTCTCAACATTACAAACACAAAAATGTTGCTGCTTAGTAAAAAATAAATATTAGAATTAATCTTACCTAGAAATAAATATTTACATAGTATAAAACGGTCTCTATTTACAGTCTGCATACATTATGTATCCATACATCATTTTCTTACATAACAAACAGTATTTAACTGTTTTTGACAACTTAAGCCATATCTTAAGTTCCATTTTACAGTAGAAAATTGTTTTTATATTAAACGTTTAAAAAAAATTCAATTTTAGTAAAATTTTATCCGAAAATGTATCTTGTAAAGTACATTAATATATACATACTGTTACGAGCTACATAGGGCTCGAATTAAAATGCCGTTGGAATTACTATAGAATTTATTAAACCTATACAAACACGTATAACATAGGTACAAATATAACTAGACCCTACTAGTACAAACTGCACGATTCAATAACACGCGCCAAGACAGTCACTATTTCGCTTCATCGAATGTACGTCTTGCTCGTATCGTAATCCTCGCTTGACTGCCCCATCTCTCCATTCGGGCATTGTTTTATACTAAGTATACAATACAAAAAAAGGACCGCGTGGACTGAGGTTTCCGAGAAACCGTAATCTGCACACCTGGTTAATGATTCCTGCGAACGGCCCACAAAGTCGAAAACAATAACAAGAGGCTATTGTCTCATTGCACATTTTAAACACGAAGTAAACAAAAGAACTCTAAATGCGGGAAGGGTAATAAACCAGGTGCGCATTTGTTTGTCGGTATGTAAAAACATATTTGTATTTGAACAATTATTTCTTAAATTAGTTTGATTATTTATGTATCTATTGCCTTTTTCCTGCACTACCTACATCGCCTGATTCAAATTACTTTAATTTAGGTTGCCTGGAACAATAAATAATATCATTTATTGTTCACCAAAATTAAAACTACGTTTTTAAAAACTATATACAATAAATGTTGAGCAAAGGGCCTTATCGTTTAAGCGATCTGTTCTTGGCAACCCCTTAAAATGTTTTTTATAAATTCTATAATAATTCCAACGGCATTTTAATTCGAGTCCTGTAGCTCGTAAAAATATTACATTATTATTATTACTCCTATCCTATTTTTAATGCTGGTAACCCGTTGGCTTAGCTCGTGGTGTTCCAAACCAAAGCTACCAAGGCGAGTACTGCACGAATGCAATCCTGAGAGTCAATTCAAATCTACGTGCAGTGAGAATGACGCAATCCTGTTCGTACGAAGATCAATGATCTTGCGATACGACCCGAGAATTAATGTGCGGGTTATGTTTGTTTTTCAGTTATTAATTAGGTCCATGATATGAATAAATTTGTTTAATTAGCCATTTGTATGATAATTGTTATGTATTTGGCAGTCTTATAGCTAATAAATAAATCGGAGAAGTGCTTGAAAGTCCATGGACGATAGTGTTTTAGAGGTGACAAATTTCCACTGTTTTTATCATTTGGCTATTAAAAAAGTATTTAATTATGCTAACAATTATCAATACATATAATAAAACTGTAGAGGTCAAATTTCTGTACAATGAAACAAAAATGCTAAAAACTGAGTCAGGGGGATCTAAGTTGCCCGTTAGGCAACTAATACCTAGCCTACTAACCGCAAACCCGCGAAAAGTAAGTATAAAGTCACAGGTATTATTATTTTTAAAAACAAAAGTTTCGATTTTGGAATTAACTTGTTTTCATACCCAGACTCTTTATTAAGTGCCAGTAACATAGTTTAAATATTAAAACCTCTTTATAACTAAATTATTACCAATGTAGACCAAAAAAAACCGCCTTTTTTAGCAAAGGCGTTTGTAATTTTGAATGCCGAGAACCATCATCCCGAAAAATGTGATAATTTATTTATTGGGATGGTCGGTAACTATGCGGCATTTTTTTTATTGTATGATTTCAACAGACAGGTAGACATTCCATATGATGGAAAGCGGCTAGCATCGCTCACAAATACTTGCAACACCAGAGGTGCTAACAGTGTTTTTTTATAGCCTGAAGCAGGCAAACAGGCAGACCACCTGACGAAAAGTGGTTACCGTCGCCTATGGACTTTGCAACACCGGGGGTGTCGTTAACGCGTTGCCGACCTCTAAGAAATTGTATAGCGCCCTTCTTTAAGAACCCCATGTAAGTGCAAATGGATGTACTCCCGCTCTCGAAAGAGGGACTCGAACTTAGCCACTATGCCGGAACACATCTCAAGGTCTTTATAGCAGCATACGCTAGACTACCTCGCTGTGAGTGGTAGCCTTCCAGCCGTGCAAATATGTACTCTTCCGATTGGCTGTGGGTTCTTTTGTCGCCTCTTATGGCAGGCCGCCCAATGCAGAATATTGTATTCTTTCTCCGCTCCTACAGGGATAGCAACTAGGTAAAAACCTGTGTGAATACTTGCTTTCAAAATATATTAGGGTCTAATCTAGATCTAGATATCTTCAAGTCAAACCTATTTTACTAGCTTTTATTGAAGTTGTATGTAAATTCGGGTCCAATCATGCAAGTTAAATTTGTCCAACTTCCCGGTTTCCTGAGCTGAATTTCATTGAGCTGAAATTTTGCACGCGTATGTATATCTCGCGACAGTGCAATAATAAGGTACCATGGAGCGAATCTGATTATGGAGTCGGAAGGTGGGCATAGGAACTCCTGTACTAAACAAGATAGACCTGTCGTAATTGGGCTCGTTTTACTTGTCTTAGCTAGCACTCTGCTGCTACATGATATGCAGAATCTTAAAAGCTTGTATAAAAACCTTTTTAAAAAACAAGTTATTGTTTTAATTCCGTAAAACAACCCAACTGTAGCTAAAATTGTAGTCCCTTACTAGCCCACTTCTGTTGTAGAGGGATTCTCATTCTAGTGGCTCAAAAGCACTTGATAAATAATTCAAGTGATTACGTCACACCACTCGGTGCTCGGGGCCAGGGGACGCATGACGTCATACATTAATACGATATCCTGTAAATTGTGTTTTCCAACGTATAAGGCCGCGTACACACAGGCCCAACGAACCCATAAAACCGTTTGGTGGCGTTTGCTTTGAGGCAGTATAACTAATTCTTTCACTTCCTTCCTCCCACTTTAATATTATATAATTTTTTAGAGCTAGGCATGTTTGCTGAAGAGTTTCTTGCGCCGCTTCTTCTCTTCAAGCCACAACATGTTGTGAAACGGTGCTAAATTAGGCTCCCATACAGTAAATAATATCCATAAACAAAATTAAAATTAAATAATTAAAAAGAACAAGTTGGCGGTAGGCTGAATAAAACTTTAACAATACTCGTTGATACTTCTTCTTCTACATCTTTGTTGTCCATGACCAAGGCCACTGAAACTCGGCCGAAACGTCGGAATAACCAAAATAAATTACAGCGCTTACAACCGTTAAAAGTAGTTTTATTATGTATACAAGTCGCGAAAACTTAAATAAATATTAAGTATAACTAATTGTTTAAGTGAAACTTCTTCAGAATCATGGTGATCTGAAACTCGATGAAACGAAAAAATGTGTGCTCGGACACATAGTAGACGTGAAACTTTAATGAACGAGAAAAACGAAACGCAACAAAGTTTTAACTTAATTGAAGTTTGACGAGCAGGTTTTTAAATTGAACAAGTACATTAACAATCTCAAGAAAAAAACCGAATTAGATCCGGAACCAAAAAACATCCATAGTATACTCTAAAATTATGCCGCTTCCCACCACGAGATATACCTTCTACGAGGGGGTTCATGGTATACACGCGGCCGTA
Source organism: Dendrolimus punctatus (assembly GCA_012273795.1). Taxonomy (NCBI): domain Eukaryota; kingdom Metazoa; phylum Arthropoda; class Insecta; order Lepidoptera; family Lasiocampidae; genus Dendrolimus; species Dendrolimus punctatus. The sequence continues at coordinate 21,757,372 of CM022535.1, forward strand.
ACGCTTTTTCGTGTCAGAAAAATCTTAATACCCCCGTCTATAGAGAAGTTTCACTTCAAAAAGCAACACTAAAAAGAGATAAATATATAAATTACGTTTTAAATGAAACTCAGGAAGCTAGAGTACATCCCAGGTTAACACTTAGGACTTACCCTTTTTATCCCGATAAATGATGTCGTTAGTATAGACCAGAGGTACCCAACCTTTTATGGACTATCGCCCCTTTTACAAGAAAAAAAATCCAACGCCCGCTTTTAGATAATAGTCAATTATACGAATTATTATATATGTATATATAATTAATATTATATATATATATATATATATATATATATATATATATATATATATATATATATATATATAGCGAAACACAACAAAAACGATAAGATATCAGTAGGGCTATCCCTTTTAAATATTTTATTTTAAATTTAACGCCTTTATAATAAAAAAAGTAGGGCTAGATAAAATGTTTTTCCATGGACATAGAGGTTATTTCAAAATCTACAATAATATTAAATTTCTAATTAGGTAGCTACACCGTGATCGCCCCCTTGGATGTCATAACGACCCCCATTTGCGTTTGGACCGACTACCTCCCCCAGGAAGATCTCCAGCGCCCACTAGGTGTTGGGAACCTATGAGATAGACAAATGAAGCCTAGTTTTTATTGTGCCACCGTTGCAACTCGCCAACGAACACCTTGCAATGGCCACGCGAACAAAGTTTCGATAACATTTTTAGTAAAAAATATTTGTCTTATTATTAGGGATGAGCTAAATATGGTTTGAACCGAATACGAACTTCGGCCAAATATATTCGGTTAAAAGAAAAAAATCGGCCGAAGTTTAGTTTAATTTCTCTTACTCTCCTTTAATTGTTGATATCATGACTTGATAACGCCGAATCTTAGGTGTTTATAAACCATAACCTGCCTCTGATAAATTGTAAGCACGAGTAAGTGGATAAAATAATAGGTTTTTAGACCTTTGATTTAAAAATCATCGTTTTCTAATTAAAAATCTTAATGTTTAGTTCGTAAAAAAGTTATTTCAGTCAAAATTAAACTTGGTAATTGCTGTTTTTTTTTTATTACATGAGTTCAGCAGACTGGCAGACGACCCACTTGATGGTAAGCGGTTACCATCGCCTGTAGACATTTGCACACCAAAGGTGCTACAAATGCGCTGCTGCCCTCTTAATGGATACTGGAACCACTGGTCACTAATGCCGGAACACAACTCAAGGTTGTTATGGCGACACACTTTAGACCAGGGGTGGTAGCCATCCAGTCGGGCCAATGCCCTACCACCTGGCTGTGGGTTGTTTTGTCGCCTCTTACGACAGGCCGCCCGGCCGCAGGAAATTGTATTCTTTCTCCGTTCCTGCACGGATTTCCTGCTGATGTCTCTCAGAAGGTTTTATTTAAATTCAAGTTACGCATTATAATTAAGCAGTCAATAATAAGTTCATTTCATTTTTGTTTTAATTTAGCGTCTATTTAATTAAGCAAAGGCTCTTCAATTAAGAAGAACTAATTTTATTTAATTTTTATCACATACAAGTTAAGATTTACATATACCTAACCTAACTAAAATAAATGACCATCAGTATATAAAGGCTTAATTATATTTTACGGTTATGATAGGATATGATTTCTATTAATATCAGTCAAAAGAGTGCAAGTAGGTATTTAACTTTTTCTTGCACCAAATGCTCGGCATTTAAACCGAATTTCAGCCGAATGCCGAAATTCGGTCAAACCGAATGTAAAACAAATTTCGGCCCATCCATGCTTATATAATATAATACATCTACTAAAAAACTGAGCGTAAACAATTCCTTTGTGAATTAATGGATTTAGATGGATCTAGACAGAATAAATTAGAGGCTTTTATTTATTATAATATAAATTATACATAGAAGTAATATACCTATGTGTCTGGCAAAATGTTACCATTACATTGTAGCTGTATAATAAGAAATATTTTAATGTTACTAAAATCATAAATGAGGTGAGAAATCAGTACATAAGGGGATCTTTGAAAGTTGCACCCGTGACTGAAAAAATGAGAGGAAGAAGATTAAGTTGGTATGGGCATATAATGAGGGGTGAAAGTCACGTGACAAACATAATGTTCAACTACAAGATGGACGGGCACAAAAGTAAGGTAGACCAAAAAAAGATGGATGGATTGTGTGACAGAAGATGTATGTCAGAGTAGAGGAGTGTGGAAGAAAAAGACATATTGTGCCGACCCCAGTTAAATGGAATATGGTGAAAGAAAATGAGACTCAAAATTACAGATGTCATAGAGCTAGCAAAATTGTGAAATTATTGAATATCCGAAATAATAATCCGAATCGGTAACCGAATTTGATATATACTTCGAATAATTTCGGATACGGGTAAACTCTATTTGTATTTATTTTTAGGGAATTTTAAACATCAAAATGTTACGAAACATTTTCAATCGTTGAACCGACACACCTTGAGGTCTAAAGCGGCCACCAGACAAGCCCACTTGATGGACAACGATTACAATGACCATCACCTTTAGTCATTGTAACACCAAAGGTGCTATTAATGTGCTGCCCGCTGTCTAAAGGAAGACTGAAAGCTGACCACTAATCCTGGAACACAACTCAAGTTTGCTATGACGGCATACTTCAGATCAGAGGTGGTAGTCATAGAGGCGAGTAAATACCCTAACACCTGACTGTGGGTTGTGTTATCGCATCTTACGACAGGCCGCCACTAAAATGGAACTTTGTGCTATATCATACACATACCAGTATATCTAGAAACGTGTCCATTTTACTAAGCAACCTTACAAAAGTAGCTTCTTTAATCCCTCAGCTGTGAAATCGTAACTTGTAATTACCTATTTGTACAGTCCCTAAAAAGCCTAATGTCCGAAACTGGCACTCTCCGAAACTATCGGATAGTTTTAATTCCACTAACGTGGAAATGCGGCATTTAGTGAAAGTTCCCAACGACAAAGGAGCCAATCTCTTTTTAAGCTTTTTTACAAGCTTTTATTTAACTTGCAATGGAAGTTCGGGTGGAATCTTGCAAGTTAAATTTGACCAACTTCCCGGTTTCCGATTGAGCGGAAATTTTTCACGCATATGTATATCCAATACCAAATATACCAAGGAGCTGATCTGATGATGGATTCGGAAGGTGGCCATAGGAACTCCTGTACTAAACAAGATAGACCCGTCGTGTTTGGGCTCGTTTTTCTTGTCTTGGCTAGCACTCTGCTGCTACATGATATCCAAGATCTCAAAAGCTTGTACCTTTTTTAAAAAAGATAATTCCTAATCAACTGTTTATTGCATTATTGAAATTTGGAATTAAATACGAAGCATTGTTTATAGTTTAGAATAAACTGTTAATATTTATTAATTAACAAAAAAGTTACAATAATAATTTACGAATATTACCTAAAATATTTAGCTAATTAATTACGTCTACGATTAATTCATTAATAAATTTCGTACATAGTATTGCACCCCCTAAAACATGGCGTGGTTGACGCCCGTTATCCTGAAGTTTCCAGTGCCCAGGCCAAATAACATGAAAAAACTACCCAGCACAAAAGTTGAATTCATAATCATGGTATGTCGGATTTTTGAAGTGAAACTTTTTTATCGACGTTGGAAAAAAAAGTACCGTCACATTTTTCGGTTACGTGTCACGACACATTTTTCGGTTAAACGTCACATTATTTTGCAGGATGGCCGAGTGTCGGATGGTGGTTGCGCAGTAACGAGTTGTTGATAGATGGATTGTGAGACGAACATTGTAATGTCTTTACTTTATTGTGTTTTAATTAATATGCATACGAGTTTGATGATTTATAAATCAAAATCAAAAGATTTATTATAATTCTAATTCCAGTGAATTTCAAAAAAGAAAGTAATTATATCTCTTTTTCTAATACTTTGGTGTGATTGTGTTATTTTTTGAAGTGAAAGCTCTTTATCGACGTTGGAAAAAAATTACCGTCACATTTTTCGGTTACACGTCACTTTTTTACGTTACGCGCCATCTTTTTATTTATTTAACCAATTTGAAGAAGTTTCACTTCTTACGTGTATACAACTAGTACACGCACACATTTTTCATGGTGGTGCCCATTCGTGGTGTCACCTCTAGTCGCTTTGTATCCCTAGTAAAGGACCTGGTAGTGTGCGAAATACATTTCCCCCGCCTCAAAAAAAGGACTGGAAGAACCAGCTCGTGCAATTCTATCTAATTTCGTTCTATAATAATAGTACAATTCCTTATTAACACAATACCATATATTTATAGTACGGTTAGCAAACTAGTTGTAGGTATTATTACCCCTAATACAAGCGTAACTTGCTTAGCCTGGAGATGTACAATGCGTGTGTATGTCTGCTGATTTATTTATTATCTGCCAATAATGCCGACCAAGAGCATTAACCTGTAATACATACACGTCTACGTAGGCATCAGTCTAACACAACACGTAATTCATTATTTGTCACTCAACGTGTAAAAAAAATAAAGAGTCTATTGAGCCTCTGACATGCCTATATATATCTTGTTCTTTATTCAAATAGTGACTATTTATAATGACAAATATAGACATAATAGCACCGCCGCCAGGGTTGCCAGAACAAATAAAATTGGGTGTGTGTGCAGTTCACACGCAGTAGCAGTGAAATCAAGTGTGACAAGAAGTGGGGGAATTTAAATTTTGTGATATCACCTTTTTTGAAGAAATTTGAAGTATTAACGGAAACATTTCCACCTCTATCTGTATGGGCATAGTATTTAAATGATTAAATATAATGTATTCTATCTCGTGCTGTCGCAGGCTTAGTCCTCTAGATTTATATTTTATCACAATTATTCTACAGAAGTTTCGTTCGCCTTTGGTGCTACAAACGTCTATAGGCCAGAGTAGCCACTTGCCATGAGGTGAGTCCTCTGCCAGCATGCCAGCTTTGCAATTAGAAAAAAATTGGATGGCTTATAATTCCCCCGCATCCCGGACAAAGATCTATGTTACTAGATATGTCAGGAAAATTCCGCATGTATGGCAACCCTAACCGTGGCCAAATACGCCATAGTGTGAGGGGGTTTTTGACACATTTGAATTCTTTCTATTGTCAGAATAGCCTGAAAAGCGTTTCCAGACAATACAACGCAGACAAAAGCAAATACAGATGTTCAGTAGACCTGATTTTCTTTTGTCTCACCAGTGGTAAACACAGGTTGTATAAAGTCACGTTTCGACGCAAACAAATACTTTTGGAAGCGCGTGATCGCAGCTATTAATATTAACGCATCTCATGACAATACGTTTCAAATGTATTCATTAGTCAAGCGACATTTTTTTTAACCGACTTCAAAGAAGGAGGCGTTTCCCAATTTTTTTTTATGGCCATGTAAATTTTTTATGAACAGGTCGTGTACATATTTTTTTATGAACATGTTGCCTGAACTTTTTTGCGTTGTATTCATCAAAGCTTTAAAATGTCACGTAGAAATTTTTAATGCTATTGGACTTTGGGTTCCAAAGATATAACAAGAATTTATGAAAATCTGAACATTTTGCGCTATTTAAGCCATACTTGAGGCTTCAACTTTTCATGTAGATACTATTAACCCTATGGTATTGAGACTACATACACATATATACCAACTTCAAAAAATAACAATCTAGTAGGTTTTCAGTGAGAGCGTCAAGAGTTACTTTCGGCTATAACATTATAGTCTGAGTTTTCAAATAAATGTCTTTAAGGATATATGTGTCACCTCTATAAAACCCTTCTCTGTGTAAACCAGAGGCCCTTTTGTGAACTACCGGCCCCTTTTCAAGAATTTTTATTAACCTTTTCAGATTTTAGATAATAGTCAATTACACCAGTTTTATATGAATGTCTATTATCTATTAATAATCCTCCGAAAACGAATTAATTAGTTTATACTTACTGCCTGTTTAAATCGTAAATAAACATTTAATAATATAAAATTTCTTATTAGGTTGGTACGCCGCAACTGCCCATTTGAATGTCAATCAACGTCTGCTATTTGCCTTTGGACCCGCTACCGCCCCTGTTAGGAACCCATGGTGTAAACTGACATCCACCTGACGTATTTTTTGTGTGATTTATTTTTAGTCGTCATTTTTTCTCAGCTCCAGACGGAACTACTTATAAAATTGGGTCATCATATCCAGCACGTGTTGCAATCCGGGAAATGTATATTTCCTTAATATACATTTAACTTCCATAAGATATTTTTGTCATTACATCGTCACATCTACACAGATAAGCTGTATCTATTTCTACATTCAAACACTTGATCACTGACCATTATTTGTCCATTAAATAAAATTTGTTGCAGTAAACAGAACTATATTTTTGTTTGCATGTGGGTATATATATGTAATTTATATTATTATAATCTATCAAACTATGTATATGTATATTATTTTGGATTGTCTTTAATTACGATTGAATTAGTTTTAATTTAGTTAAAGCGCTAAATTTTATTTTTTAATGTCTCCCTGGACACCGGGTTGTTCTAATGGAAATGTATTCATATAAAATATAATATAATAATAATAATATAAGTATATAATAATATAATATAAATATATAATAATAATATAAGTTTAAGTTATGGTGAACAACAAAAAGTTTTCATTTATTCATTCACATAGGAGATTGCCATATATTCTCTATATGAAGGTAATACAGAGAAGTTGTTTGATCTAAGATGAGATGTTGGAATCTCGCTTCCATAATCCCCCTTTGCTGTCAACGGGATATCCACCCCCATTCCTTGAGTTACAACCCCGGTTGAATTACACAACGGCCCACCTGTTTTGTTTTTCTTTCTCTGGACGAACTTTATGGTCCGGGCTTATAACTACTTTTTGATTATTAAATATTTTCTTAAGTTTTCGCGACTTGTATACATAAGAAAACTACATTTTAACAGTTTTAAGCGCGGCAATTTATTTGATTTTGGTTTATCCGTTCTTACTTTTTGATTTTATTCTTTTTTAAGTATCTTTTTTTATCCTTTTTCTTATTTTTTATTTTTATTATTCACTTAATTTTTAATGATACAGAATCCTTAAATCTAAGCAATCTTCTTACTTGCTAGGTTCTATATTTTCTTCTTATTTCTATCGGTTACACGTTTTCTAGTTTATAATACTAGAAGTCCCAGCAGACGTCCAGCCCTCAAAAAATGTAGGACCCGATTTCAGTGCCACCTACCGGATCCAAATGTGGATCTAAGCCATTAGGGAACCCATTCAAATACAAAACAATTTCATCAAATTCAGTAGTTGTTCCCAAGATATATGTGTGTATATATATATATATATATATATATATATATATATATATACATATATATAGCGAGCGTTTGGGCGTAGGGTGTAGGTAGTTACCGTCGCTTATGAGCAATAATAATACCAGAGGTGCTAGACCCTGGTCTAGCACCTCTGGTGTTACCCCTGGGTAATAGCATATTCCTTCGCTACAGAGATTAATATTATTTCTCCGTTCCTGCACGGAGGTTTCCTCTGCTCTCCTCAAACTCTTCGTCAAAAGACATAAATTGTTATTAAAACATGACAAAGCTATGCTTCAGGGATAGTCATATAAGATTTTACTCACTATATTAACAAGATGTATCGAGTTAAAATTATAAGAAAATACGTGAGTCACTTCTATACAATATCGTAATGAGTGAAGATATATTATGCGTATAATTTCCAAGTGTATAATAAATAGCCAAAGTTTACATTGGTAATGAAGGGGCCCCCAGATTTGTGTTTAAAAGTTCGTTTTGCGGTTTGTTGATTCGTTCTGTCTGGCCATTGACAAACACAGCGCGAAGGAGTGCGGCGCGCGGCGCTATGTCGCGCACTGTTTTGGCGGCGCGCGCGCATCCATTAGCCGCGGCGTGAACGCCCCCGCCCAAGGCTGTCTGACGGCCACGCAACTCAATCAGATTGCCAACTTACGTTACCACTATTATTGTTCTTTCAAATGCTTTTTTCTCACCTAAGCTTTTCCCACCCGCGCTCGAGCGTGCTATATGATGACGCATTGAAATCTTATTCGTCAGGGTAATCCCTGGTGACACCTACACCTTACAATGTTGTATGTTTATATTGTTACAACTTAGGCTCGGACAAAGACAAATTCCACGTACAGATCTGTAAAAGCACATTTTATTACCTGTCGGCATTTGAACGAATTGTAATCCTTTTATAATCGTCTTCTTTTGTTCACTTATTTATTGGCATACGTTTCTAGTTATTGTGGAGAACAGCCTATTGTCCTATTGTACTCGTTTACGGCCGCTCAGAAGCATCATTAGCCATGTGATGCGGATTATACGTACAAGCTAATTCTAAGAAATTATATCGACGTTGCCGGGCGTGCACATTTGTATTTGTGAAGTATAAAACGATGGCCCGATTGAGAGAGGGGTTCAATTGAGCGACAACTACAATCTAGGTGTGACGTGTGTACATTCTGTATTCTAATAGTGACGGACTTTGCGCGTTTTATTGAATTACGACCCTCTGCATTACGTTTGGATTTGTTGCGTTCGATTATAATTCTAACAGCATTTTAATTCGAGTCCCGCTAACTCGTAACAATATCATACTAGGACAGCGATTTTACATAAGTAGAATTAGTTTTATTCTTATTTTATTTAACAAAATTGGTCGTTTTGGTCTCACGCGAGAAAAGGCACTTGCACTGAAAATCAGCGTTGTGTCGGATATAATTCCTGCACGGCAATATGCTAAGTGCAAACCTTGTTTACTGAAAATGCGGGGTACAAATTCTCAAATTATGCCCTGTGTACCTATATAATATTGTATATGGAATTACGTCGCTATGTCTTGAAAATTTTCTTTTCTTTATTTCGTCCACGCTCGACTTGAAATTCCTGCGTAATTCCCGAGACGCGAAGTACCGCAACAATTAAAAAATAATGTAAGCTATAGATTTTGTTTTCTGAAGCCCAACTGTGATGGAAAGTGATTACCGTCGCCTATGGACATTAGCAATCAAAAGGTCGAATTTTTACGCACCCGGACAACGACAATCCGCTCGAGGGAAAATTCGCGAGGGATTCCCGGGATAAAAAATATCGCATATTACATATTTGCTGTTAATCATGATTTGTTGTTGTTGCCCAGTAACTTTTACGTGAATCCCGAACAAACAGAAAATCACAAGGAATAAAAAATGCATCATGTTCGCCATCGTTTATATAATCTACTCATTTTTTTATAATAACGTCAATGTACAGACACGGCATGTTTAGAATTTCATAATATTTTAGATAACAAAAAGTATTTTAGACATGACGTGGTAAATACTGGGATCATTAACTTGATTTCAACTCTAGGGTCTGCTCGATTGATATGAAATGTTTATTTATTTTTCTCCTAAAAGCAAAAGAAATGTTTTTGCGAAATAAAAAAAAGCTATAAATAATTGTATGACCTAAAGTTATTACAAATTAACAAAGTAAGATTAGTGTGATACTACGTTTTCACAGAATATTAAGTTCAAGTCGTCAAGTTTGAGCTAATCAACGATTTATTTAATGGCAATTGCAACTGGCACAGACGAACGATAAAGTGCAACGATTTGTCGCACACACGATAGATAAATCCGCGCAAATCGGTTTGCATCAATCGCTACGACATATCGTTACGTGTGTAGCGGGCATTACACGTATCTGTCAAACAGGGGCGTAGCTACTACTGTAGCAGCCGTATCATGATACAGGACCCCGAGGCTACAGGGAGTGCCCCCGAACAGTGTAAGCAAAAATTCCTAAAATGATATCTACAATCTTTTATATATTCATTTTTGAGAATAACTGCTGGGCCAGCAGAAACGGCATCAGACTTGTCATTGTAGAGGCAGAAAATGTAGAAAAACTGAAATCATCTTCAGCTATGGATCACTTGATAAATAAGTTTCCGAAAAACAAGGCGAGAAAAGTGTATCTTTGTTTTGAATTTTTTTTCTAACTTAGCTCCTAAGAGCATTAAGTATATCGAATAACTTATAATCCATGTATATATTTTTATACATTTTTTTTATTGAATTCAAAGATTCTTTGTTTCTTTTATAAAAACACTACCCTTTCTGTGAGCTCTTCAACATTTTTGATACAGGGCTCGTCTAAGCCAAGCTACGCAACTGCTGTCATATTTCATTTCCGAAAAATTGTATGTGTGATAAATGGGTGAATAAAAAATGTTTGTGGCCATAGAATTAATATGCTTAGATCCCAAGTCCGTGCCAGAAAAATCAAGCACTTATGTATATACTTACAACATTATTTCTGCTTTTGTGTGGGTGTCAGCGAAAATAATATGACGCTCACGCACACATCGATGGGGTTTTTTTGGTTTTGTGCTTCAACTCGCAATGTAATTTTGTAGGAAACTATCTCTTTATGTATTATTACTCTAAGGCTGTGACATACAGACAGACATGACGATTACATAATAGCTCCATTTTTTCCCAAAATGGCTACATAACCTTAAATCTAAGTATTCGCGACTAGTATATAGTTACATAATAAAATTACGTTTTAACGGTTTTAAACGCGGCAATTTTTGGATTTATATTATTCCGATTACATTTTAATTATTCAGTTAGTTTGTTTATGATAATTATTTACTCTATGGGAGCCTAGTCTAATTTACCACCACTTCGCAACATGTAGTGGCTTGAAGGAATCGGTGCAAGAAGCACTTCAGCAACATGCCTAGCTCTAATAATTTTATATAATATAAAAATGAGTGGGAGGTAAAAATAAAAGAAAATTGTCATTCAAGACGATTAGTGTTCTGGTGCAAGCGGAAAGAGCTCACAGTGTCTTGAGGTCCGGCAGTTAGTTTTTACTAGGTTTGGTTCTTCAGAGTTTTGATGATCGGATCCCAAACAGGTGCTACTTGCTTAGCATCTTTTCTATTGATTGCGTGATGATACATATATCATCACGCTAAGGCCAATAGGAGTGGAGCACCAATGAAGAATGTTTCAAAATCGGGGGAGTTTTGAAAACAAATTCCACGCGGACAACATCGCAAACACAGCTAGTCTAATATAAGCCCTTGACAAAAGCATCCTGCATTTGCCGAATGGCACATTAACAAACCTAATTTGGTTTTGAAAAAATATAAACGGAAATGCACATAGCACTATTCTGAGTACTAGACTCAGTCTGGACTAAGACTGAATACTAAACGCATTTCTTCACTGAAATAGCCTGAACTTCCTCAAAGAACAATACAGATAGCATGCTTAGAATTTTAAATTGCGTCTATTTGAAGCTGGGGCACGTTGTTACATGATTTAATGGCTTCCGATTGTGCAAGTTAGCCTTAATCAGCATGTTTTGTGTTTAAAGTGAAGGTAATTTTAGTGGGAATTGTCAAGTGTTGTAGTCTGGCTATCGAAAGTTGAACCTGGAATTATTTGCAAACTTTTTACATGGCATCTTATACGAATGTCAACGTCAATTTTGACAAACAAGATGGCGGTTTTCGTTTGGTTGTGAGTGGATTTGCCTGTGTTGATATTTTGGTGGAGTCCCATCTTCCGGACACAGCCTTGACAGCCGGAGCTGCTGCTCACACCAGGAGGCCCGGAAATGTTGCAAATATGTGTCCATTGGTAGTGGGTACGTATGTGGCTTTCGGGTCGAGACTAGGGGGCCGTGACGAAATCTGATTTTGATTATAGCTGATAAAACTAAGTTTTTACCGAATATTACAGTTTATTTTTCAAAAAATGTAATGACTACTGATTTCCAGCTATCTACCGGAATTAAAAATAGATAGTCTATATTCTATTGTAGGTCATTCTAGATTCGAGATATAAGGGTTAGTAATAACAAGTATTCCAAATTTCATAAAATCCGTTCAGTACTTTTGGCGTGAATGAGTAACAAAAACATCTTACAAACTTTAGTATTTGTAATATTATCGTTAGAAACGAGTATGGTGTATCTATTGTCACACATAAAGTACACAACATAAATAATTAAGTAACTACCAAGTATCAAAATAGGTTAATCCTAATAATTTTGATGTTGCCATACATATATTATTTAAATTTGCCGCCATTTTCCAGGGTCAACTTTCGTTGGCCAGACTATATTTTGCGATATGTTTTACTAGCTTCTGCGCGCGACTTCGTCCGCGTGCTATAGTAAAAAACACGATTTTGAAACATTCTTCATTGGTGCTCCGCTCCTATTGGTCTTATTGTGATGATATAGTCTTCCCCGATAACTGGGCTATCTAACACTGAAATAATTTTTCAAATCAGACCACTAGTTCTTGAGATTAGCGTGCTCAAGCAAACAAACAAAAACCTCTTTAGCTTTATATATAAGCACTAGCTTCTGCCTGTAACTTCGTCCGCATGGAATAGTTTAAAAAAAAGTAAGTTAAAAAATTTCCCCGATTTTGAAACTTTCTTCATTGGTGCTCCGCTCGCTTTGGTCTTAACATGATGATATAGCCTATAGCCTTCATCGATAACTCGATACCGAGCTACCTCACAGGTATTAAATTAGAAAGTTATATTCTGATGCAACCTAACGATACTTATTGTAATATTGTTTTTTTTTAATGTCATCATTTATATGTATATATATCAATAAAATCGAAATGTTCTTTTGTAATATTATCATAGCAACTTTTTACTAAATACATATGAAAGTTTTACCGTGAAAAAAATGTCTACCTGTCTGTCTGTTTGTTCCAGCTAATATCTGAAACGGCGGGACCGATTTTGACGGGTCTATAGATAGCTGATGTTATACAGATTAAACTTAGGCTACGTACTTATGTTTTAGAAAAAAATTAAGGCCTTCGCGCACGCCAGCGGACCGGAAAGCAAATTAAATTTCACGCGGGCAAAGTCGCGAGTAACAGCCAATAGATAATATATGTCATAAAGGAATACAAACAACTTAATTAAAATTCAAGGTAAAAAAATACATAAACAATCATTTAAAATTAGATCATATCTCTGTAAACAGATATTCCTTAATATGATATTAATGAGTTAAAATACTTCGCTACCAACAAGGAAGTCGTTGATATAATAAATATTCAAATTGAATTCACAACGGGACGTGCCCTAATGTTTTGGTAATGCGCCATTTCGGTTTTATTGCGTTTCGGCCTATCATTCCGGGCCTTGTTTTTGGGTAATGGAGTGCGTGCTACGAGGGGCATGACGTCATTGGTCATGTGAAGGACGAAGGGCGAATCCGCGAAAGGCGTAGGGTAGGCCCGATTTAATACCCATACCGGGCTTATGGTGTTCTGAGGACAAGTACTTGTCCTATTATGAAACTATTATAGTGTAATTCCAAAAAAACATTACTGTTCTAAATAATATTGCGATCATCATACAAATTTTGAATATTATTATAGTCCAAAATCCATTAGTACTGATACGGCATAAAATCTGAAAAAGTGATGCTTCAAATATTTATATGACAAAGAGGGGACATGACATGTACGACTGCTAGTAAAATGAGGTGACCGAGACCGATCATATCTGATTCTTAACGAACATTTCCGAACTACTAGTAGAAGTCTTATACGGGACAAATGAGGGAATGACGCTCACCGCCTCACCGGCCTCATCGCTTCAAATGTACTGCCGCGGCACAAACCGTCAAAATGTCCTCGCCTCATTTGAAGTGGTACATTATACTGGTTTAGTACAAAATGTCGTGTTACTCTTACAAACTCATATTAAAATCATGTCCTACCGAACTCTAGAGCACCGGTGAGCTAGATCTCAATATAGGCTCTCTCAAGGCTTTTTTCTTGACTTAGCGGTGTAAAGACGACATACACTACGCCACACATTACGATGAAACTGGGATGTAAAGTCCAAAAATTACGCAGGCGAAAGGAACACTTTTTTCGTAAATAAACAATTTTATTTTGAAGGCAGCTAAAATTAACAAGATTAATTATCTTTAAAAGGTTCGTCAAAAATATCGCAGCAGTTCAATTTCATCGACGCCTTAAGGGAATCCCGTAGACTCCCAGTTTTAGTCCACTTGGTACAAGGTTCTTTTTTTTTAATGTTGTCTTTGCATGATTTGTGCTTTTATCCGATGTCAGTCTTAACTAATTTTACATTTATAAATGCAAATGTGTACAATTGCACAGTTAATTTAGTTTAGTTAGTTTATTTACGATTTTGTTGAGTTGATGAGAATTTGTTTCTTTCTGACGTTTTCACGCTTTAATTACGCAATACATCGTCATGGAATTTTGCATACACGTTGTCAGGGGTATAGGATACCTTTTAACAAAAAAGAACTGTTCCCGAGGGATAAAATAATATAGTCGAAAAGATGGCGCTCCAAACGCGTTTTGTTTTGCTGGCGCCACCGTAGCAAATCTCTAAAAAACATCGTCATAGCAACGTGAATGACAACGCAATTTTAATGTGTTGCTCTCATTGTTAATTCCACCTTCGTTAGGTTGCGTTACGTTTATGATCAAAAGGTGTTAAAATCAAAAATTGCGTTTGATATTTCTCAAAATTATAATATGTCTACTTCATGAAATACATAACCGTTTTTTATCACTGAAGGAACGAATGCGTGCAGGATCTCAGGGCCCGGGAGGAGGTTATCGGAGGAAATGTGGGCTTCCCAACGGCCGGTCCTCCACGCTATCTACAAAATCTACAATAACGGGAGCGAATCTGCGGCCAAAAGCTAGTTATTTATAAATATGCGAGTAATTAAAACGTTCAAGCAAATACCTATTAGAACTTAAAATATAGGGCTTCGCCTAACTTCAGAGTTCTTGTGGCAGGTCCAAAAAACACTACTCGACAACTTGCTGTTCAAAACAAAAAATTCTCAAGGATATTTTCAAATTGCATTACATCTTTGATAGATGTGTCTAGGTTACGGAATTGTCTAACACTTTTTTTATTGTCAAAAGCAGCACTGAATTTGAATTCGTCCGTGACCTACGTTCAGAAAACGTATGTGTATTGAATTTTGTGCAAGAATTCTCAGAGTAAAGCTTATTATTTGTACAACAAAACATACATCAACTGACTTATTGATATGTACTTTGTGAATGCTTGATAATGAGTTTGTTCGCTGTTAAATTTCCCAATAAATAAAATATTCAATCTACGCGTCTGATTAATCTAACCCTACTTTTAAAAAAAATGTACTATAAAATCTTTCTTTAATTATACAAATAAACTAAATATATATAAATTAAACAAAAAGTGCCAGACCGCTGTCACGTGCCCAAAAGACTGGCTGCTCGCTGAATGACAACGCTAATGCGTTGTCCGAGGTATAGACCGGTTTTTTGGTCACGTGAGACGTCTACCAGGCATTTTGCTATGTAAAGTACGATAAAGTTGTAGCCACAAGCCAGACTCCTAACGCGAAACAGCTAGGAGACGGGCACGCTCAGTCTCATTGGCACACGTATCCAATAGATTTTAATGTACCAATGAGCAAAGCGGGCCGTCCCATGGCTTCTGTAACTTTGGGTTTAAAGATTTTTTTTGATTTGGGCAAGCCATAGACCGCGCATTTCTGGCCTCGATCAAGTATTTTAATTTACATTAAATTACTATAATACAGCGCCATCTATGTGCGTGAAGCAGTCTATCGGTTCCCCTTAACATGAGCGGCGTTTTACAAAGAAGTTTCATAATGGTCTCACCGGAAGTAGCCTCCCCGCCATCCCATCCCCACTCCTACACATTTCCTGTTTGAATAAAACAAGAACTCGGAATTTAATAGCCTTAAATAATTTACTTTATGAATATTAATTATTATGTTTCAGGGAATTTCCGAATATTGTGACGAATTAATTATTCTGTGATCTTGGACAATCTTTACTAATATTATAAAGAGGATTTTTTTTATTACAATAACATTAACGTAACAAATAAATTCAAAATTTACAGGACCGATTTCAAAAATTCTTTCAAAATTCGAATGTTAAATTATCCTTGACTAATACAAGCTATTATTTATTTATTTATATTCTGTTTTAAGGGCAAGAAACTCTTGTGAGCGTTCTCCAAACATCCACCAAAGTTTCATCACAATCGGATTAATGGTTTAAGAACGCATTGAGGACAAACATACAACATTTATTTTTAGTTTTATAGACTATCCCTCGCGGCTACATTCTGGTGTACCCCACTCTGAAGAACAAAGACCACATCAAGGATATGGAAGATATTTAAGAAACAAAATCAATCATTCATCACGTCATTCGATTTCTTCGAATTCAAACGAAGATTTGAGCTCTCGAAAGGAGGGGTCACCCCCAGTCACCCCCTAAAATAATTACCGTTATACGTGTGCAAGAACGTACCTACTACGTTCGTTGAGTGCACCGGGGTAAGTCGGGGTCGGACGTCGAACCCTAATTACGAGTAGCGTGTCACGCGACCCTTTTAAATATTACGCCAAACAGAAATGTCAGGAACGAATTAACTACAACAATATTGCGGAAGGTTCTTGACCCATTATCCTCCGTCTACACCCATTTAATGTCCCTGCTCCATCTGGGATCAGAAATCCGTATAGGACCCGAGAAAGAATACAATTTCCTGTGTCCAGGCGACAAAACAACCCATAGCCAGGTGGTAGGGTATTTGGTCTAGAGTATGCCGCTATAACCTTGAGTTGTGTTCTGGCATTAGTGGCCAGGTTCCAGTCTACATTTAGAGAGCAGCAGCGCATCTTTAGCATCTTTCGTGTTGCGAATGTCCATAGACGATGGAAACCCCTGTCCATCGGGTGGGCCATTTGCCTGTCTGCTGAACTCATCTAATAAAAGAAGTATCAAGATCGTATCAAGTGAAAATCCATCGTCTCTGCCTACCTTTACGGGAAGCACGGGCTATCTATATATTAACACGTAAAGCAAAAACTTGGTACTCGTTTTTACGAAAATTGCGAGGACGAAGGAGTATGAAATTTCGCACATTTATATATCTTTATATATATATAAGAAGCGACGAATGCGAAATATTTTTTAAATTATGCATAAAAATACATTAAATCCAAATAATCAAATCAATCCAAATAAAAATACACTACCATGTATTTGACGCATATATACTGTGTGAAATCTGTGAATATAGAAGTTCTTTGACAACAGAACATTAATAAAGCAGAAATAGCGACGTAATTACATTCCTCATACATTTTATACACAGATCATATTTTAAGAATTTGTACGCCACATTTTCAGCAATGAAGGTTTGCACTCAGCATAATACTGGTGCCGGAATTATTTCCGACACAGCGCTGATTTTCAGTGCAGACCTTCCTTGTGGCGTAAGACCAAAACAAACCAATAATAATAATTAATAAAACCAATTCTACTTATGTAATAAACTTTACATATGTCCAAAATCATAATTTAAATTAACTATGGTCGAATTCCGACCACTGGGCGACTAGTGTAGATCATCACTACATAGTATAAAACAAAGTCGCCTTTTCTGTCCCTATATCCCTATGTGCGCTTAAATCTTTAAAACTACCCAACGAATTTTGATGTGGTTTTTTTCCAATAGATAGAGTGATTCAAGAGGAAGGTTTATATGTATAATACATGCATCATATACTAAGGCAACATTGCTAATTTTAGAGGTTTCTATGTAGTGATGCCCGTGCAAAGTCGGAGCGGGCCGCTATGTTTTTATATACAACGTTCATAGTTTTTCTGTAGTGTATTTAATTTTGTATCAGCATTGCACCCGTGCGAAGCCGGGGCAGGTCGCTAGTAGAACATAAAACAATATTTTGGTGCTATATTAAGAAAAAAGAATGACATATTGACGCTACAGAAACACGTGTACATTTTAAATCAAACTCGAATACAATTGAACGCAACTGGCTGGGATCATGGTCCGACAATTTTAATTCGCGTTTCAATAAAGTTATGCCCATAAATCTATTTATGTTTATTGCCTAACGAACCTTAATACGATCGATTTAGCCTTCAGTGGTAAATAACACGTCTAAATGGGCCCCTCTTGGGTTTACACTGGTGTTAATAGTTTCTTGTTTACTGATCATTGTGATATTTTTGTTCGTGACACAAATTCTAATGCATTTACAATAGAGTTGCCAACTATCCTGTATTCCCAGGACATGTCCCAGTTTGTGTAGTGTCCTGAGTTCTAAAGAGCCGTGCTAAGGTCATCTATTTTATAATTCACGCGCCACTCTCGACAGTCAAAAGAAAGAAATCGACAACTGCCAAAAACAGCTGCAATCATCAAACCTATCTATAACACAGATATGAAGCGTATAGTGTACAGGTACTGAAGGAAATTGGTTAAAATAATTTAATACAAATAAAAGTGTTTGTTTTATATTTTAATACATCTATCCGTGCAGGAACGGAAAAAGAATAAAATTTCTTGCGGTCAATCGGCCTGTCGTAAGAGGTGACAAAACAACTCACCCAGCTGGTAGGGCATTTGCCCGACTGTATGGCTACCACCCCTAATCTGAAGCATGTCGCTATAACAAACTCGAGTTATGTTTCGGCATAAGTGACCAGGTTCCAGTATCCCTTAAGATAGCAGCAGCAGCGCATTTGTAGCGCCTACGGTGTTGCAAAATCCATAGGCGATGGTAACTGCTGTCCATTATGTCACTACCACTAGTCAGTAGCCGTGATCACTCACGGAAGACAAAGATGTCAAGTGTCAATGAGTATTATTTTTAGAGTTTTATTTAGCCTACCGCCAACTTGTTAATTTTAATTATTTAGTTTTAATTTTGTTTATGATTATTATTTACTCTACGGGAGTCTAATCTAATTTACCACTGCTTCGCACTATGTTGTGGCTCGAAGTGAAGAAGCGGCGTAAGAAACTTCAACTTCATATTAAAATGGGTGGGAGATAAATTTAATACTTAAAAATCCGGACGTAGCCGTACGTAGACGCTGGTATTTGAATATACGTAACCTTTGTCATCACTTGCTTGGATAATAAATATTATTTATTGTTCAGCTGAATTCAGCGGCCGTATCGTATAGACTTCTAACATTTCTCAAAGAATCGTGTTTCCTCATCCATCCATCACAGTGATCAACGGACTTGTCAAAAGTTTGTTTTTTTATTGTTGTCACACTTCACTTACATGCTTTATATTTCAATCCCTTACACATGAAATTATGTGAAGAAGCATGTAGTTCAAGTCTATATATAATGTACAATGTAATAAATCCGTAAAAGGTTCAAGTTTGTACAATCTTATACTAATATATAAAGCTGAAGAGTTTGTTTGTTTATTCGTTTGATTGAACGCGCTAATATCAAGAACTGCTGGTCTGATTTGTTAAATTGTTTCAGTGTTAGATAGTCCAGTTATCGAGGAAGTGTATAGGCTATATATCATCACGCTAAGACCAATAGAAGTGGAACCCCAATGAAGAATGTTTCAAAACCGTGGGGGTTTTGAAAACAAATTCTACGCGGACGACGTCGCGGGCACAGCTAGTGCGTTATAAAATTTTAAAAAATCAATGCTAACTCGGACTAGCTCCGAAAATCCAAACTTTAAAGTTTTTGTCAGAGCATCACATGAACAGTGCGCGCGCGATGCGAAAGCCAGGAGAAGGCAAAAGGTCGTGGAAGAAGCAAGGTAACCGTGACTTACCTCGCCACCAGTCCACCGCCACACTGCACTCGTCCCCCGGTTTTCACATTGATCCTTAAATTCAGTTACTACAGTTTATTTCTTTATTGTGTTCCAACAATCGTTATATGTATATTGCGGTGACAGTACTGACACAAGCCGAATGCATCTTGTTTTGCGCAATCTTCATGTTCTTTTAAAAGTTTATTCTTTTCTTGATGGCAAGGATGGGATGGAAGAGTTTATAAGGTGTTCCTCGGCGCAACCAAAGAGTAATCAACGGATTTAAGTGAAACTCAATGCAGCTAGCCCGGGTCAACAAATAGGATAATTTTACATACATACATACATAACTTCACGCCAGGTCCCTTGCGGGGTAGGCACGAGCAACAGAGTGCCATACAGGCTTATTCTTACACACCTCACTTGCTTCTTTGACATTCATAGCTCCTGACATCACCTTCTGCTAATACACGATCAATTTGATCATGGAAGGTGTGTCGTGGCCTTCCGCGACTTCTGCATCAATAATTTTATAATTTTAGGGATAATTTTCTCCCGATAAATCAAGCCTATACCATTTTGTCGTAAGCAACTTTTGGACCATAGTAATTTTTTTGTTACAAATGTTTTAAATTTACATATAATTAAAAAAATATATATTATTATTTTGATTTGAGACCCTAACTTTTAGTAAGATTAAACCCTAATGAATCAAAACCTGAAAGACTTAAAACAAAATAATAGTTTTGAATACTATAAGACTAACATGGTAACGCGGCCAGCCTTTTTGGGATATCCCAACTAACGGTGATTTGGAACCCATTTTCTATTTGTAATTCTTATCTTTTGTAAATTAAGGTTGCAACACCGAAGGTGCTACAAATGCGTTGCTGTTCTATTAATGAAGACAGGAACCTGGTCACTAATCCCGAAACACAGCTCAAGGTTGTTATGGCGGACACTTTAGACCTGGGGTGATAGCCATCTATCAGGCATTTGCCCAACTAGATGTCGGGCAAATGCCCTACCACCTGGTTGTGTGTTGTTTTGCCGCCTCTTACTACAGGCCGCCCTGCCGCAGGAAATTGTATTTTTTCTCCGTTCCTGCACGGATAAAATTGTACACTGTATTGAGTAAAGATTCTATTTTACCATAATTATTATGGACCCCTTTAATTAGGGAATCAAAAAAGCTTAAAAACACGGTGACCGCAACTTTAAGCATTCGTTTAAACTCTTTAGAGTGAAGTTATTGTCTTATTTCGAAGTCAAGTTAACGGATAATTGCTTCGTTAAAGATCCTATCCGGCGACAGATGTTCGGGCACCTGTCTTTCAACGATTTATCAATAGGGTTCGAATTGTTATCTACCACTTTGTATCGCTTGTTCTGTTTATTTTAAACAACATTACCTAACCCAGTTTTGGGCATTCATTATGTTATAATAAGAATAATTATATTTTAATAAGAATAATTTCCATTTTACCAACGATCCCCACCAACAGCCATCTGGATCATAATTATTTTACCGGTAAATATGGAGCCTTTACTGTCATTTTATCGTAAGTTGCTAATCATTAAAGTGGAAAAAATTTAAATTACGTGAAACTTCGTCAGCGCGCGTCATTGCAGAAACTTTTAACTATTTTCTTTTTACTTTTTATTTGTTTCGTCAAAATTATGATATGTGCATGTAATTTGTAACCTGACGAGAATTGTAATTTAAGTTTTTTAACGAAGGGAAACCCGATTGAGGGTCGTCATATCTCGGCCGCTGTGTAAGGATTCGCCAGGTCGGGGTGGCACTAGCACCTCTAGGCAGAATTAAAGATGCTGTTTGCCACACATTAGTCAGGGATACCCACTAAAACCCCTCGGTATTCCATCCTTCGCCTTTAATTCCAGGGCCTCAGGTTCATGGCATAGCCCCTCCTAGCCCTGGGAGGAGTTATAAGGTCCAGCACTAACGCCACCGATATTTCATGTAATTTAGTTTTTTCCACTTGTATTACATACATACATACATACATATCACGCCTGTTTCCCATTTGGGTAAGCAGAGACGATGCATCTCTACCTGCTACGATCATGACAAACTCTTTTCGCTTCATCAGCTTTCATTAATGTTTTCATACACAGACGCTTATTTAAACTGCTTTTTATCTGACCTTTCTTCAAAATATCTTCAATTTGAGCATGGTGAGTACGTCTCGGTCTGCCGGCGCCGACTCTACCAGTCACTTTAATCAGTCCACTCTTATTATAGTTTTGTAAATACATTTTATAATAAGCGGAATTTAAATACAGTAATAATATTAATTATATTAGGTAAAATTTCACGTCTTTGTATTTATTTATTTATGAACGAGAGATAAGAGGATTAACTGCTTTTCTCGTAGGTATTACGAGTTCTTATAGCTTAAAATTTAAGTAAGATATTCCACCGTTACTTGGAATAACTTAACTAGGAGTATATAGACAATACTACCCATAGTATTTGTATACCAAAAAGACCAATTATTAAACTAAATCATTCTCGTCTCGAATCCACTTGAATATCCACAAAAAATATCATGAAAATCGGTCCCACCATTTAGGAGGAGTTTAGCGGCGCCACCTACCGGGTCTAATTGTAAGTCTAAACTATCCCCATCCGTGACAACACACAAAAAAAAACACCTAAATTTAATCACCTAAAACCCACTTGAACACATATAGAAAATAATTTCACCTAAATCCTAGAACGCGATTGCAACGCCACCTACCTATTTAAATTTTTCAACATATGAACATGACATTCTAACTATAGGCGATATTTGCAAAGATTAGTTTTAAATCGATTTAATTCTACAAATATTATGAAGTTTGTGAGTTTGTGACATTGTAGGGGAAAATCTCTGGATCTACTTAATCGATTTTGAAAATTCTTTCAACAGTGGAAAGCTACATTATTCCTGAGTGACATGGGTATATTTTTGATTATGATCAATAATAAGTATTTTTTTTTTCTAATGCCCACGGGTCAGTTAGTCTTCAATGAAGTTGAAAGCGTAATGGCTAGCTCACGCGTCTCGGAACTCAAAGGACTCAGGTTCGATCCTGGCCAGAATGCATGCACCCTGTAGTCAGTTTTCTGATCTTGTGCATATTGTTACCATTACCAGGTGGTAACAACGGTGAAGGAAAACATCGTGATGCAACCTGCACATCGATATAACCGATGTGTCAAACCTGCCAAGCTGCCTTGGACAAGCGTGGCGGGTATACTGTCCGCTCCCCCAATAATGAGAGGCCCGAGCCCAGCAGTAGGACATTTATGGGCCGATGTTATATATATTCAACATTGGACAGGGCTGAGGAGGGAGGGACGAGGCGAGAATAACATTAACTAAGTCATGCAGTATCTAAAATCAAGTTCTAAAACCGTTAGTAATGGAGCTCACATTCCCAGGACCTACACCGTTCACGAACCTGATACCCCTCGGATCCCGTTAACTAAACGCAATGCCGATATCACCATTACCTGCATACCTTTGCAACTATTGGCTAGCATTCCTAGATCGAAATAGTGCTGCAAATATTCCGATGTTCGATATTGTCGATATCGATAAGATATTTATATCGATTGTAAATTATTAAAGCGTGTTGTTGGTTTCCATTTGAAATTTAAGCTTATTTTTAAATTGATTTTTGATGAGTTATTATGTCTATTTACTAATTACTAACTAGAAGAGTAAGTTCTTACGCTTCTTTAAGAACCATAAGGAAGCCTTCAAACTTACTCTAACTAAATATGAATAAGAGCGTTAGTCTGTTAATAAAAATGGAGTACTGGACTCTAAAACTCAAGCTGTTTAAGTTATGACGATCTTAGAACAACAGTACCAAAATAACCAATAGTAGACTCATATAAATATGAATGCATTTTTTATTTAAACAAATTTTATTTTATTAAACAAAAAAACTGAATTCTATTCGGCAACAAAAACGCATCCATATTATACTCTACTATTATGCCGCCTCCACCACGTATAGTCTAAATTTATGCCGCTCCTCCGCGCGGCCGTAACGCTTTTTCGTGACAGAAAATATATAAGTTTCACTTCAATCATTTCCAGTACATTCATTAATATAAATACATAGATGTATACAGTGTGTATGTTACTTTAAGCACACAAGTTTTCAATAAATGCTTCATTTGACGTTTTTCTTCACGTAGAATCTAATCATTGCAATACGAAACACATATAGAACGTTCCAAATCATATAATAATATAATATAATAGTTCACAAGTAGGTATATATACGAGACGCAGTGTTTTGCAACTTTGAGAGATCCTTCTCCTACCTATTAATTTAAAAAAAAATGTTAAAGAACAACGACATGATTTTCCAAAATCTGACTAAGGATACTAATGTATCTTCAAACAAATTTCTAATGGCCAGTTGCATAATTCGCCTCTTTGATTCAATAATGTATAAATACATTATCTTTATATTATCTGTAAAGTGTACATTTTAGAACAAGGTTTTTTAAGGATCAGAAAATATTGTATCGAAATGAATATCATGGTATCTTTTAAATTCAATATAGCTTGACAGGAAAACAGTTATTTGTTTCCAAGTAATTTTTTTTAAGACTAAAAAATCTTTTTTACACTTCAAAGAAACTTAAATTTTCAGGATAACACCACAATAAAGCAAAGAGGCTAAATATAATCCCTTAATCTTTAATTTATATCTTTTTTAAAGCACCTAACTTACGGCGACATTGACAAAATCAATGCCAAAGGCGTTGGAGCAAAATTAACAAAAGTCAAGTAGGTTATTTAGAATAGAATAGAATATACTTTATTGTACAAAGATGCTACATAAATTCAAGAACATTAAATAAAAGTACAATCGGCGGTCTTATCGCCCATGGCGATTTCTTCCAGACAACCTTTGGATGGAGTATAGGAAGGACAACAAAAGTCGGTAGTTGCTAAACTAGCACTCGTACAATAAATTCATTTATTAATAAAAAATAAAAAAAAAAAATAAATAGTAATATATATATGATGATATATATACTAAAATAAATACACATATTATATTATATACATACAAAAGTAAACAATAACACTATAGCTTGAGATAGTAATCTTTAACTAATCTGTTAAAAGAAGGTAATGATCGTGTCTGCTTGATGTTTAGAGGTAATGCATTCCATAGTTGAATGGCGTGGATGGTAAAAGACTTGTTGTAAAAACTTGTTCTGTTTACAGGCGTTTTCAGTTTCAAATTCTCTAACAATCTTAATAATCTTGAATCACTGTAATTAAGAAACTGAAAGCGTTCCTTGAGATAAGCTGGGGACTTAGGATTAAACAAAATGTTGTGAAGAAGAGATAGTATATGTGCATTCCGGCGAAGGCGGATGGGAAGCCACTTGATTATTTAGTAGGTAGGTAGAAAACGGCAAAATTATCGATATCATCGAACCGCATCTCTAGTATGAAGGCTCTCACGCCAACCTCCTCTCCCCCCGCCCCTCCGGAAATGCCTGCGCCGGCGCAACGGGCATGCAAAGCCTATTGAGGTCAACGTACCACTTCAATTAGGGCTCGGAAATAAGTGAAATACCACAGAGAGCGTTCATATTACTCTATAGGTAGAAACAAGTCTATTGATGAAATAATATTGTGCAATTTTATTAACCGACTTCAGAAAAGGAGTTTCTCAATTCATCGTGTATATATTTATATTATGTATTTTCAGTCATAACTTTTTTGTTTCTAAATGGATTATGATGATTTTTGGGTGAGATTTATATAAATTTTATTGGTAATGAAATTTGGGTTCCAACAGCGAGGTGGTAAGATATTTTCCCGTGTGGATGGCTACAGTCCCTAGTCTAGCCATCATCCTTGAGTTGTATTCCGGCATTAGTGGCCAGGTTCCAGCCTGCCTTTAGAGAGCTGCAGCACATCTTTGTTACGAATGTCCATAGGCGAGGCTTTCCATCCAATGAGCCTTCTGCCGGTCTGCTAAACTCATACAATATAAAAAAGACCCAGAAGATTGAATTGTATAAAAACGATTATATAATAATAACAACATAAAACAATTTTTTGTATGTGCCTTTATGTACGCTTATTTCAACAATAGCCGAGCCAATTTGGATTTGGTTTTTTGCGATGTTTTTATTAGTGTCATAAGTATTTTATTCATTTAAGCTTTATCATCATGTGAATGGCGAGGCAATCCAATTGCTCAACACCACACACATAGTGTGAAGATTCAAAAGAACTAAACCGTTCAGAGTTAGTGTACTGTAATTCAGTCTATAATCTACACATATAATAAAACTGTAGAGGTCGAATTTCTATACAATGAAAAAATGCTAAAAACCGTGTCAGGGGGATGTAAGAAGTGAAATAGAACGTATTCATTTATCTATTTACATATATATATATATATATATAATTGGAATCGGTAGGTGGCGCTGAGATCGTGTTCTAGAATCCTCCTAAGCACCTGGACTGATTTTGGTGATTTTGTTTTTGTGTGTTTGAGTGGGTCCTCGCCCCGGATAGTTCAAATCCACAATTGGAACTGGTAGGTGGCGCTGGGATCGGGTCATAGATTTTTATTTTTTCAAAGCAGGACAACGTCTGCGGGGGCCGCCAGTTTATAATATTTTTATTTCTCTGTTTGTCTGTTTATACGGGTTAATCTCCAAAACGACTGGACCGATTTAAATAAAAATTTGTATGGTGGTAGCTTATATCCCTAGTCAACACAATATTACAATAATAAATCAATTATTATCTAATTCCTCTTTAAATTATTCCACTCACAGTCCAGAACCGGAGTGAATGAACGGAAACGTGTGAATGAATGACCAAATGACTCAACACAATGGCCCTATGGCAATATGCAGCATTATAATGTATAATTTCGCAATAAAATTTTATTACTGTAATAACTAATCTTATTTAAGTTGTAATATAATATAAATATTAATCTATGTACGAGTGCGTTTGCATGTTTTATATTTAATTATGCTAGACACAAAGACTTGCATAGAATATACATGGCAGTATATTTCTATAACTTTTGCCTGATCTGATATAAAAGTATATCAACCATCTGTAAAATACTTTTTTTTAAAGTCAATATTTTAAAAAATAATGACTCCCGCCGCTTACGCGACATCTTTAAAGTTAAAGACTGCGTTAAGCCATTATTTAAATATATCAAAATCACAATCGGAAAACTATAAAATGAAACATACAAAAAAGTGAATTTATTTGATCCATTAACCGTATATAATAATTAAGAGCTGGCTTAAAGGCCTACTTGCCAAGCCACAAACTTAAAATAAAATTAATGCATATAACGCATACGCAATAAATTTAGTTTTTAGCGGGAATTTGAATTTCAAAGTTCTCAACTCTGAACTAAGCAATAGTGTTGTTTCACCAACAAGTATTGTAATTATGCATTTTGTTTTGTATTTGTTTATTTTGGTGAGCAATCTATCTATCTATCCAATGTGGCAAATTGTTAGTACGTTATTTTCTAACACTAATTTAGTTGCATTTGCACACAGCCATTGACACTTAAAGAACATATTTCAGATTAGCAACTTCAATAATAATGGCGTGAGAACTGACGCATGTACTCGTTTGCAACCCTCTGAAAACCTAACCCCAGTCCATTGGAAAGTATGACTAACATGAGAACATGCGACGCCATGTTATTGGTCAATCCAACATAGCAATTATAGGTTTGTCCGTTCGTACTGCACCTGGGTGGCGCATGGGTGAACGCCCTCGCACGAAGGCTGCGTTCGCTGCTATAACCTCACCTACTAACCGTCGCGCCGATGACTCTTATAATTCGCTGCTGCATTTTCTAGATTTTTTGTTAGCGTGCTCAAAATCAAACTGGCAACTGGTCCAGCTGATAATAAGTGATTGCAGCCACGTATGGACTTTTGTCAGCTGCTTCTCTACGCCGTCTGCAATATTTTCTACCATTCGCCACTTAAATAGCACAATCTCTCCTTCCTATACTTGATTACGACGCCTTCCTATACTTGACGTCAGCTATCTACATCTTAACCAGAAATAATTAGATATATATAGAAGGGGAAGCCAAGCGGGAATTTTGGGAATTGCTCGAGCGTGGCAGAATAACATAAGAAACCTTTTACCCTATTATGTACCCCCAGCATATATGAACCCTTCATATACGGTGGGGGTATTTTTTATTCCATATTTTTTTTCAAACCGCCAGATTAAGGAAATTCCTTCATCATTCGCGTATGATTAATATAATTCAGTGTATTTTTTCTATATAATGTTGGTGTACAATAACGAGTATTGTATCGATGATGATGACGGTTTGAAGAGTCCCAGCCCTGCCACAATGACAATGGACTTCTAAAATAGATAAAATGGTTGAATAAATAATCAAAGGTGATTTTTTCTAACGCAATCTTGTCGCAAAGTTAGAGTAGTTTATGCAATGTTTTTCCTGTAAGTTTTTATCGAGCTCTCACTGAAACATCCCGCCATAACTAATTGAACACAGTTTCATCAGTTTCTTTTTTGGTTTTCAACTAAATCACTTAACCAAACTATAATAGAACCGATTCTTATTACAGATCACCTTTGTTCGGCTCTGTGGTCGAGTAGGCTGGCCTGACTACAGCGTAGATGCTCCGGGTTCGATTTCTGGTATGGTAAAGTTTGTAAAAGAACTTATCGTTATTTAATACTAACTGCGCCCCGCGGTGACAACTGTGTGGTGATAGAAAATCGTTATATTTTTAAAAATTCACAGAAATTATAATTTATAGTCTATGTGTTACTCTGATGTGTAAGCTATATTATTGTAAAGATACATCAAAAGTTTTTAAGTGAAAGACTAACAACCATACATCCACCCATACATTCTTAAAAGCTTTCGCTTTTATAATATTTAAAGAGATATAACTATTACAGAGATTTATTAAGTGATTTTAGTAAATGATATAAATGCATTAAAATAATTAAAATTTGCTATGAAACTTGATTAATATATAAAATCGAATCTATAAGGCTTTAAAGCTTCACTTATTGATCAATGATCGATTTGTCAAAAGTATAATTAATTATTACACGGAGTATAATGAACAACAAAAGGAAATCTATCTAAATTCATGACATTACAATTTCTAGCACAAAAGAATTAATGAAAGAATTTCCTAGAATCCTTTCAATCGCATCATTAGACAAGCTTCAGCGTCCGCGAAACAGCCTTTGGTTCCCAGGCATATACCGGTGTTAGTCGGAAAAGCGTCTATTAAGGACAGTCGTGACTCCGTCACATTCTTACGCAAATGGGGAGAACGGAACATTTAATAGATACCAAATGGATGGCAATCTGTAATTCTTATTGTTTGAAGTATACAAATGTCTGAAAGCACGACTGGGTACTCATAGAAATGGTCTATTTTATTAATTATTTCACATAAAAGAGGATACTAAGAATCATCCAGTAACAATGTAAGGCTAGTGATACATAAGCCGAAATTACGTCACGTTCGGCGTAATGCCGAATTTTTGATCTAGCGACAGTTTCCCGGAGAACGGATTCAATGTATTTCGAATAGCAATCAACACAACATTCGACGCGTTGTGCGACCGAAAATTCGGTGAACGTAGTTACTTTGAACCATATTAAGTAGATGCTCTGATACATTTTCGTATCTAAAAGTTCATAATTTGATCTCTTCATATAGCCAACACTGAAACCAATTAATACTATAAATATAGTATATATAATAGGTAGGTTTATATATAAATAATATATAATAATTAGAGTGAGTTGTTTTGAGAAAAAATTTGTATCGTACTTTTTCCAGAGCGTAACTCGCCGCGTACTATTACCGAATATTATTTTTTTTTATTTGCCGACGAAGCATCGGCGCCGTACCTTCGGCAGGTCGTCGTTACACTACTTCTAAATCCCACGTATAAGCTGTAACAGCTTAGTAGTTAGTGCATTCACTTCACAAAACCAAAAAGGCATTCACTGACCTAATGTTTATTATATATTGTTACAATTACCACGTGCTAATGATGAAAAAAACCATGGTAATACAACCTGTGTAATAAAAAAATAAAATAATGCTGAACAATGTCACATCACAAATAAGGCATTAAACTCAAAGCTACATGCTGTGTGCGATTCGGTAATCAATACTAACATTATCCAAAATGGAGCAAAGATATAAAACATAATCAGAATGATATTTTCATTTTAATTTCCATCCAGATTTTTTAATTAAAACCTGCTAACCAAATATACCGAGACTGCCTTCTCGGAAAATTAACTTGTGATTACGAAAAAAACTTAATTAAAACATATTGAAATTTCCTGGAAAAATAATGGGAAAAAAATATTAGGTACCTACATTAGGAAAATGTTTAATTAAATTACTTTCTTTGCTTAATTTTAATAAGGTGTGCGCTGCATTATTACTTAATATTTTAAGTTGTAACTTTGTTTTTTTAATAATGTAGCTGTTTGTTGTTTCAATAAAAAAAAATCGCAGCTGAATAATAATAGAAAAAGATTGGTATTACCATTGTCAGAAATTGCGTTACTCGAAATTAATGTGGCAAGGCTACCAAAAATTTTAATCATTGCTTTCGCGTGTTGTCTAAAAATATTGTTACATATCAAGAAAGACCCCACAGCTGCATGTTGTAAAAACGAATTCTTTGAATTTACTTTGTGTTTAAACTTTAAAAACATCTACTGTTATCGTACTTATTTAATGGCTGCAATTAGTGTCGAACGACTTAATCCTTGTTTTTATAGCATTCCAGATGTATGTTAACGCGGCCCCTTTTATACAGTTTAGTATAAAACAACGCCCGAACGGAGGGGTCGGGTAGTCAAGCGACGACTACGAAACGAGTAAGACGTGTGTAGTACTTTCGATTTTCTATATAATGACGGACTTTGCACGTGTTGAATTGCATTGAATCGTGCGGTGTGAACTGGTTGCATCCAGTTTCATTTTGTTCTTGTTTTATACGTGTTTGTACAGTTCTAATAAACTCTATAGTAATTCCAACGGCATTTGTTTTAATTCAAGTCCCGTAGCTCGTAACAATATTATAAATATTTTTAATGATAGAGTGGCGTGCCCGTGTAACACCATTGTAATTAACAGAATACCGAAACAGACAAACTTTCGATTGTCACGATGGTGCCTGGCGATTTTCACGAGATAGTAACAGCAGAATTTGGACCCTGGTCATTAAAGAGTCAATTAGGGATTTAGGGAGGTCTTTGTAGTGAAGCTTATGGCCTCAGAACCGTATTACGATTTACGGTGTTGATTAAAATGATTTCTTAAAAATCAAAAATGGAACTATTAGATTTCAACTTTTGCAACACTAACTGCGGTTGATGACCCTTTGACATTTGCAACATGGCGGATAGGCGGGAAACGAGGAGCACTTATTTGGATTGCTTTTTCACCTGCAATATACATATTTTAAACCATCTGTTGGTTATATACAGGATGTATGTAACCAACTTCTGAACCTTCATGTTATTGGTAAATGTTTTTGCAAAAATATGCTTCTGTAGATCATAATATATATTAATTATTTCTTCAAGGCTTATTTTCACAACAAAACAACATTGTTTTTGTTTATTAGTTTTACACAAAATTTTCGTTTAAACAATTCCCTGTACTTGTTTTTCTTTCCTTTGAACAAACTGGCTTTTCTAGGAATTTGCCTAGCCGCCTTATAAATATTAATTAGTGGGAAAACAAGATAATTATCAAAGGTTTTCTTGTCTCTTATGACAGGTAGCAAAATAGGACAACTTGTAGATTAATATAAAAAAATAACTTTTTCTATAAGCATATTCTAATTTTTGTCGTGTTTTGTATTTTTGTAGTTTTTGTGTGTGTATTTAACACTATAGCTTTTCGCGCGCTTGTAATCGGTCGTTGTACTAAAAGTTGTAGATTATATTACGTTATGAGTATGTATATAGATAGATAGATACACCAGTACAAAAATGAACTTTAGGTCTAAAACTATATCCAGTTATAGTATTATATCCAGTATTATATATAGTAATTATATCCAGTACAAAGGGCGATCTTGTCGCTAAAACGCGATCTCTTCCAGACAACCCCGGGAATGAATTGAGATGATAATGGCGATGGTGGTATACGTAACATATATATGGCATATATTTATTTAGTTTTGTATAAAAAAATATTTTCAACGTTATTATTCCCCAACTGCTTGAATAGCTTTAGAAAAGTATATAAAACACATACGTGCCTATAATAATAAGGTTAATAGGGTTGCTCGCCATTTTTCTTGTGATACTGTCATAAGATCCTGGCTTGGTGAAAACGGGACCACCTCAAGAAATACTGTATTGAATTAAAATAATTGATAGGCCGTTCATGTTTGCACTTGTACTTAATTATATATTTATTTTAAATCTTTTTGTATTTATTTTGCTTTACCTTATTAATTTTGACAACAATATTCATTCATTAACTTTTTACTATATTTGTACTTGACCTATGCATAATATTGACATTATTTAATTAAATTACTAAAAATTGACATTCGAAATGTAAATACTGTGCACTCCTTTAATGTGTCCACACATTAGAACTTTTATATTAAATGATTTGTAAGGTAACCTAATAATGCTGTTTGTATGCTTTAAAATTAATTAATTAATTTAAAAAAAATGAAAATATGTTACATGAATAATATATTACACATATATGTACATAATCAAAAATATAATTTATGTTCAAAAAATATAATTTTTTAACGACCAAAATGTAGCTTTTGAATCTAAGGTCCTGGCGACACTGGTCAATATGATAATAGGCAAAATAAGTCTATTGTTATAGAGTACGAAATCAAATAGATAGCACTAAAGGAAGCAACATTCCGTTGTGTCGTAATACGAATCGCCCACACACGCCCCTATCTGTAAAATTATAGATAGTTTACGTTTGTTTTATTTACCTACTCAATAAATCTATTTTCAGCTTTTAATGACCATTTTACGAGACCTAATTATAACTAGGAAAGCAACACGAAATTTATGCACGCATCATTAACACGCTCTTCTGCTCGTGTAAGGAGTTATGTTGGGATTAAATAAGTCATCAATACGAGGTACATTAAATCTATTCAGGTACTTTTTATAAACTTACAGAATGTGTCATACATTTTGTACAAGCGACACCCACTTATGACGTCATCATTATGTATGAGTAAAAGGAGTGAAATAGTGCATTAAGTATAGTTTCGAAATTAATAAAAAAAAACTACCATATTTTCAAAACCAGTCTGCCTATCTAATATGTAAAATTCTCGTGTCACAGTTTTCGTTGCCATACTCCTCCGAAACGGCTTGACCGATTCTCATGAAATTTTGTATGCATATTGGGTAGGTCTGAGAATCGGCCAACATCTATTTTTCATCCCCCTAAATGTTAGGGGTAGTCCACCCCTAAATTTTATTTTTTATTTTTTAGACAAAATTTTTAATTTCTATTTTTTTATGATACAGCATTAAAAGATACATACAACCCTAAATTTTCAACCCTCTACGATCAACCCCTATTTTTTACCGGGCAGGACGACGTCTGCCGGGACAGCTAGTAATGTTATAAAATACTAAATATGCCCTATTTGTACATTGAATATATAAAAACAACAACAGGACTATACAAACGATAACTATATAAACGATGGAGAACCCGATGCAATTTTCTTTTAGATTTCTGGTCTGCTTGTCTGTTTCTTCAGGATTCACGTAAAAACTACTGGACTGATTTCGACGCTTTTTCGCTGATCAACAGTTAATTCTTACACTTAAAGTATGCGGAACTTTTTATCCTGGGAATCCCGCGAGAATTTCTCTGGGAATAATTTAAAAGGGCCAGATTAAAAACAATCGTAATCCATCGTTTTATTACTGATCGATATTTTATGTCCCGCGAATCCTGCGTAAATTTCAAGTCAAGTGTAGACAAAGTCGCGGCCTTATCCCAATTTATAATATCATCTATCTATCCAACACCCAAAACGCGACTATCGTATATAATAAACTACAACAGCTTACGAATATTTGTTATACAATAATTATAGTGTACAGTAATGAAACATCGGCTCTTATTATAATAAGAGGCGATTTTTCAATTATCAGATAAAAGTTATCAGTCAAATATTATATATTATATTATATCCTTATACCTGTGAAAATCAGGCGTGCCCGGTCTCTTCAGGCATTCAACGGACTCGTGAAGGATCATTACCTCGGGCTCTAAAGTCTATAATAACATTAATAACGGCGGTTAACATAATAATTTTATTCGTGCAACTGTTATTTTTAATTTTTCCATATTGTATTTCATTCTAAAGAATAACTTTTATCTGGTGGTTGTAAAATCAGCCCTGAAAGGAGAATGTTATTCAAATGTTTTAAAGATTTTCTTCAAGTTCGCAACCTTATACGACTCCTTTCAAATAAAATGTTCACAACATATTTATGTCACGCGACAAAAACAGATGTTACGTGACAGTTATATGGGAACAAATTCCTCGGTGGCCACCCTAAGGCGTTTAGGTATAAACATAATTGGAAGTGTAAGGAATACATTTATTTAAACGTATTGTTACGAGCTACAGGACTCGAATTAAAATGCCGTTGGAATTATTATAGAATTTATTAGAACTGTACAAACACATATGAAACAGGTACAAATACAACTGGATACAACCAGTACTCGTACAAACTGCACGATCCGATAACACGCGCAATGTCCGTCACTATATTGCTTATTGAAAGTACTACACACGTCTTCCTTTCCACTGAAGGTAGCGCAGAGAACAGAGTCAATTGCTGGCTTGTGTGGAGACTCAGCAAGGTACCGCTATTAAATAGGTAACCTATAAGCTAATACTCCCTTAAAACCCCCTTCCTCCTATGTGCCCTGCGCTCATAATAGAAACAGCGTGAGACTTAGAGCGCAGTTTTTTTTAAGGCGGGCGAAATGCTATTTACTCACAATACTGGGTCCTTTGCAAGGGATTAGACCGTTATCGCTTGCGAGGGGGTTACTCGATTTCTCGTCGTAACCCGCTCGCAATTGATCAGCTTGTGTGGAGACTCCGAGAAGGTGCACGGGCAGCAACCAATAACCACTATAACCACCCTCCTCCCATGTGCCCCGCGCTTTTTGTAGGAACGGCTGAACTTAGAACGCAGTTACGCTCACACTAATCAAGTCAAGGACAGGACATGGGTCAAAAAATTATAAAATTCGTGTGACGCAATTTGTGGATGGGCTTATATGACCTTCAAAAATGTTTCTCAGTGGAACTTACTGTGAATAAAAACTTTTGAATTTGAACATGGACCACTCACGTTCCGCACTTTCCTGGTTGCTGTCGTGGAATAATAGAGGGTTTAAGAATTACGAATGAACTTCTTGAATGGCGCCCAACGGCGTAAACACGCGTTTATGATTGTTTAGCATTGTGTCAAATGTCAGATGTGTTATTGTTCGCTGGTTCAATAAAACCGTTCAAAGAATGCAATTCATTAATGCCAGGTTTCGATATCTTACTATCTATCCATCTAGATGGATTGTTAGTAAGATATCGATCTTACTACTATTGATTAAAATTTAACATAAACCTTACATAATATAACTAATTTATATAGTTTTGGTCGAAGATTTCGCCATGCGAGCCTCAATGACATCATCCACCGAGCTTTTGTCAGCGTCGGCGTACTAGCCATCCTAGAGCCAAATGGCTTGGTACGCGACGATGGCAAGAGGACGGATGGAATGTCACTTATTCCTTGGAAGATGAAAGGGCCGCTTGTGTGGGACGCGACATGCGTTGACACTCTGGCGGCATCACATCTTCCAGTTACTTTTTTTTTTTTTTTGAGGCGACGGAAAATGCCTAACCGATTTACGCACTCTCTGGGCCGTCACTAGGAAACGGCACGCATCCACAGGGGGCGGTGACGCTAGCAATTGTATGCTTTATTTGCGCTTCGTCCGCGATGGATTACACAGAGGAGTGTGGAGACTCCGAGTGATGCCGCACGGGCGAGCAACCTCAATACCCACTAAAAACCCCCTCCTCCCTGTCGACCCTGCGCTTTTGTTTGTGATGGAAATACTGAGATATAGAACATAGTTACGCAACAGTCGATCCAGCGCAATAAAGTGCCTGAAGTGTGCCCTGGGAGAACACACTCCACTTCGAGACGGGGGTAGTTGTTAAATCCCTTGCTTTACCTAGTAGCTAAGGGCCCCCTCGTTCCGGAACCTAACTCAGGGAGGGAAGTAATGCGCGTACCTGCCTCTCCGGGTGCCAGCTGAAGGCCGGCGACCTCGAGAAGAGACCGTAGCACGCGCCGAAGGACTTCGCTCCCTATCACTTTCTGCGGCCTCTTTGAGAGACATTACTGCCTCGCAAAAAGTAACCGCAGCATCCCAGCGGTCGTTGCTCTGCAACATGGCCGTTACCAAGTCGCCGAGCGATCCGACGGCTCCTACGTGCGTCTCGAGCTCGAAACGCTGCGGCGTCCATGCAGCGCACTCGACAAGCGTATGAAACGCCGTATCGGGTGCACCGCACTGGCGGCAATCCGGGGAAGGCAAGCAGCCCACAATGCGAAACAGACACTGATCGAAACAACCGTGTCCGGTCAGTATCTGTGTCGTCCTGAAAGTCAGGGTTCCGCTGGTGCGGGTGACCCATTTCTCCAGCTGTGGCCTGATTGCATCCACCGTAAAGCCACCGGCCGCAGGGTGTTCGAGGTCACGGGACCAGTCGACGAGGCAGCAAGCGGTTTCCCGCTTCCTGACCGTCTCTATCTCGACTTGACAGAAGGTCAGTCCTCTAGCTAGGGCATCCTGCTGGGTACGACAAACCCTGGACCGGACGTCTGCCTCAAGAGGCCAGGGCAGCTCGCCTGCCAAGAGTTGACACTCTGGCGGCATCACATCTTCCAGTGACTAAGTCAGGGGCTGGCAACGCTGCTTCAAAAGCTGAAGATCTCAAACGGCGCAAATATGGAACCCTAAGAAGGGGTTACGTATTTGTGCCGTTTCGTTAAAACTTTAGGTCGGTGGGGTTCATCGGTGAAGGTTTTATTCAAAGAAATTTGTAAGAAACTCTTTGATACCACCCGTGATCAATGCGTGGCAATACAGCCGAGCCTTCTTGGCACGCTTTCCTCTGGCAACGATTTGTTACATACTTTATATTAATTTATTCATAATTTAGTTTATTTTTAAATCATCTGTAATTAATTATTTAATTTAATGTAAATGTTATTTTAATTTTCCAAAATGGACAATTACCAAAATGATTTAATAATGGTTAGTATATAACTAATGTGAATTGCCTACCAATGGTAATATAAAGGAATTAGTAGTAGAAGAATTTCTTAGAAATCCTACATTAGTAGAGTCTGTCTAATAAAAGTAGACACTTATTTGCGTTCAGTTGCCTTTTGCTCAAATTTGGAAATCATGCAGAACAATTTCCGCACCTCACTTTCAATGGCTTTATTCATTCACATTCAAATCACAATAACGACGATAGCTCTTGTACCCATACTTGAAAACATTATTTTCAAGATATGATATTTTTAAATTAAACAAACAAAATACAGAAGATAATGTCCCAAGAACAAAAATTCCCTTATTTTGAGGTAAAATAATTCGCACAAACTTCTACCAGATAAATATAAAACTAGTCGGCCGTTAATTTAAATATTTTCCAATGTTAGTCACAGTGGAACAGTTTAATTTATGAAAACGGCGGGAAAGAACATCGGCCATGTTAGTTACGTCACCGCGTAGTGCCGTTCCCGCAATTTACCGTGTAATCGATTGGCGGTTAACAATTTTTTAATCGATTTTATTTATTGGAATGTTAGGCTTGATTAATTTTTCCGATTAACATGGATTGCAATTGAATAGGTTGTTGTAAATACCATTATGGTGTTCGATCGCCATGTTTTTTTATGACACAAAAAATATTGCTGAGAAACGGAGTTATTACAATTATTATTTCTTTGTCTTTTACATTTGTATGGCTGTTAACATTCCAATTTATTTTTATTTCAATAAACTGGTTCGGCGATGTAGTATACTTCAAAATAATGCCAAAATGAATGAACTATGTATCCATCCCGCAGTTTTTATAAGATACTATTTATATATCATTATAATTATTCAGAAACCAATTTATTAATATTATATGTTCGAAAATAAAAGAACTGAAATCTAAATTAACTAATACAATACAAAATATACTACAAATAATATTTTTTTAAGTTTTCGCGACTTGTATACTTTTATTATAAAAGTACGTTTTAACGGTTTTAAGCGCGGTTATTCATTTGATTTTTATTATCCCGACGTTTCAGCCACGTTTGTCTTCCGTGATGACGGTTACTGAAAAGTGGTCGAAATGTCGGAATAATTAAAATCAAATAAATTACCGCGCCTAAAACCGTTAAAACATATTTTTATTATATGTATCTACAACTTAAAACTTAACTAACCTAACTTTTTGTTAGCTTGGGAATTATCCCAAGTGTGGGTTTGTTTGCCCGTTGTTACGATTTTTTAATGGTGTCCTCTTACTTAGAATACACAGACACACACGCATTCACACACTCACACCCATATCCACACACACAAATATGTAAATAATATGGGACTATGGGTCTAAATCACTCTCTATCTGTTGTGAACGTTACTGAAATGCTAGTCACGTTACTATATTAAATAGCAAGACGGTTTTTTTCATGTGTAATATTAATAATGTATTGGTTTATAAACAAATATAATGATATTCAAGTAACAAACCCGGAAAAAATATACTATTCTGTCTTTATGTTACTTACATAAAATGAGACAAATAATAACTTCCTATATATTTTGGCCATAACTTTCTTTACGCATCGCTTGCTCTTGTATTTTACGTCCTACATCAAGAGAGCACTTACCCTTTTGAAGGCCGAAACGGTTGTTACACAACACTAGGCATTATTCGATATAGGTTACTGATATTAAACATTAGAACATATTGGTGATATTGGCAATACTAGAGATGTACCTATTGTAAAAGTCAGCTAATTAGCGGTTGTTTACGAAATAGCGGCTAAGTTGCTTCGCCATCCAGCCAATGTGCGGTTGAACTATTCGATTTGATTCTATTTAAGATACCACTTCATCTTCGGACGACAAGGTGGCAACACAACCAATGCATGAAAAATGAATGAAAATCTCTTATTCACACGTTCCTTCTGCGTATGGCAGAGCTGTGGAATGTGATACCAGAGCCCTTGTTTCTCGAAAATATCCCGGTGGGTGTCTTTAAGTGACGGGTATTGCCTCGGTAAGAATGCTCCATCTTCGACTGCATTATCGTCTAACATTAGGCGTGATCGTGTCAAACGCGAACCTATTATCATAAGCATATCTGGCTAACTACTCTATCTGGAAAAACCAGCCTAGTTTACGGTTTAGCCGTCAGCCGGCGGCTATCAGTTAGCGAGTCATTCACTCATTAGCCTAAAGAACCATTGTCTGGTTTTTAGCCGGCTAAATGAGCTACCATTAGCCGCTTGGCCGTTTTTGGAATTTCGGTTGGTTACCCACCGCTACTGTGAGCCTAGAGAACGATAAGTACGTGAACGGAAACCTCTAATGCCTAGTTTTGTTGCCATTACATAGGCTAATTCATGTTTTATATCTTTTGGAAGTTTCCTTTAGGCGTCGTAAAAAGATTATTATGTACTAACGTATACAACCATAAGATAAGAAATAAAGTTTTTTATGCGTTTTTAAAATGAATTATTTCGATTTGTTTTAAAAGATACTCCGAGAAAAGAATGGAACTCACTTTCACACAGCTTTTTATATATATGTATATATATGATTAATACTTGAATTGAGGAAATGTTTCCTTAGATAAAACGGCATTTCGGGCAAATCGGCTTTTTTAAATCGTTTCCAAACGGGTGCGAATGTACTTTTTTAGGCTAGGTTTTTTTTTCTTATAATTTCTTGCATTTTTGTTCATGTAAATAGCCTAAGGTTACCTTCTAGACTGGGGGTCTTATAACACATGTGATTTAGGAGTTGGGCACTGAAACCCAGTGCTGTGTCGGACCGAGTATCGGCACAGCAAAACACTGTGCCAACCTCATATCTTAAATTGAGCTCCACAAAACCTCTGGGTGTAAAGTCTCTCTCAAAGGCCGAGCGTACATGCGCAAAAGGATTATCCCACCGTTAACATAATTACATAAAGCATAGAAATAAAGAAAAAAAAACTTTTATTTGATCTTCACACAGCGAGACATAGCGATGAATTAAACGAATAAAAGTTTCGCAATGGTACCAAATAGATGCAGTTCAGCATATACCAGTCATTTGATTTGTTAAATCTTTCTATAACTTAAAGATCGTCCTAACCTAATAAGAGTTATGAATATTGTAATTTAATAAGCGACCAATCAGAGCAGAGCATGTGCCTCACAGCCTCATGTGACGGGCGCGTTTTGTGATACATTAGAGCGATAGTAACGCATCGAGTTGGATCGTTAAGAATTTAAAAGAAATTGTTGAAGTAAGATCGGTGCCCTGAATCCGCTGCTCGGTCTTAGACAGTGACAAGATATTGTTGTAAAGATCTTGCTGGGGAGTTTCTTGCCGCTTCTTCTCTACACATTGCTAAGCGGTGTACATAGAATAGGAAGTAAAGTTAAATTTTAACCTATATGTATGTCCTTCAGAAATTGTTATCCAGTGGAACTTATTTTGAATATAAACTTTTGTATGAAATTTGTTTTAAATTTCAAAGTCCTTTATCTGGGCTCACTCGCGTATTCACCTCCAGCCTGGCCGGATGATGGCCAGCCCTTTACGGGCTGGGCCCACCATTTGCTAGCCGGAGGGCTAGGTCTCTCCGGCCATCTTAGGTCTAACCTCAAGGTGAGAGAGGAGAGGATCGGACCGATCCCTCGTCTCCGGCCTCTTTGTGCGGGCGGATCAATCAATATAGGCAGCGCGTTCCATTAGTAGCTCACAACGCCCAAAATACTCCGTTAGCTAACACAACCCTCACAACGACCCATGTCAAGAGGTGGGTCAAGAAACCGTTCCACTTGGGTCTACGATTGTAACGGGAAAAATCGCGAACCTGGTCGTTGGGAGTCTCTAATGGAATGTAGCCTATAACATTGTTTCTTACGTGCAATACGTTAGAGCCCTTATTTGTCTATTAGCCCGGCGAATGGGTGGAGAAACAGCCAGTTATAGGGGTACGGAAATACGCCACTCAAGAGAAAGGTCTTATTATCACTGTTGAAGCACGACATTTTACTGATCTTGCACAGTTTTATCCTTTAGAATACAAAAAAACCTTAAAGCATAAGATAGGTAAAATTAGTAAAAAAACAGGCTGAAGAGAGTAATGACGTGATGTAAGGTTCTTGAATAAATATAACTTCGATCTTAAAACTGGCTTCTATTTTCACTCTTACGTACTAGAGTGAAATGAAGAGAGTCTTCATTAGTACAAAAAGACTCTCCTAACTGAATTCGAAATCGTTTTTACATTTTTGAAAACCAACCAATGAGACCGAGTTTTTACACAACTCTCATTGGTTAGTCGTATCCTAAGTCCTAGTTAACACAGATATATAGGCATTTATTAACAATAACAAAAATAGATCATAAAGTATTTGATAAATTAAATTTAAATATATAAATATGGAATTT
Organism: Dendrolimus punctatus; assembly: GCA_012273795.1. NCBI lineage: Eukaryota > Metazoa > Arthropoda > Insecta > Lepidoptera > Lasiocampidae > Dendrolimus > Dendrolimus punctatus. The sequence goes on from CM022535.1 coordinate 21,798,993, forward strand.
CAAGGAGGATAGGTAGTTATTTTATTTTATTTGGGGGGCTAACAGCTATCATTAATAATAACTAAAAATAAGATAAATTTAGAGAAGCTATTAATAAGCCTCCACAGATAACAGTAAAACTAAGAAGTGGAAAAAAAGAAATTATACAAAGAAACAATACTAAATGTACAAAAATATAAGGTACTTAAACTGATAAATCCGAGTTTGAATAGAATTTGACCAACTTTGCGCTAAACAATGCTACACTATTAGTAAATAAGTCTAAGTCTATATCTTCCAACTTACTTAACTTATTAAATTCGTTTGCTGTTCTGATACAGAACGAATTACGTCGGTAAGCTGTGCGCGTCAATGGTGTGTGTAATAATTTCCTAGGGCGAACATTAGAAGGAGGAACATACAAATGTAGTTTCTCAGTGAGATTAGCACAATCAATTTTGGATTGCGCAATTTTAACCAAGAAACGTAAATCAGCTATTTTTCTCCTAGTTTTGAGAGGTAAAAGGTGAAATAAAGTACAACGTTCAACGTAACTTTTCTGTGGTAATTTAAATTTGAAATTTATAAATCTTGTGAATTTTTTTTGAATGCTTTCTAGTCTTGTGGAATGTATTTCGTAATATGGATTCCAAATTTGACTATCGTATTCGAGGTGACTGCGGAGTTATATATAATTTGTTATGATTAGAAGCCAGGTGATGGGGTGTTTGTCCGACTGGATGGCAACCACCCCTAGTGTAGAATATGCCGCCATAACACTCACACACATAATTTGTGTTCCGGCATTAGTAGCCAGGTTCCAATCTACCTTAAGAGAACAGCTACGCACTTGTAACACCTTCGGTGTTGCAAATATCCATAGGCGATGGTAACTACTTTCCATCAAGTGGGCCGTCTGCTTGTCTGCTGAACTCATAAAATAAAAATGTTGTATATAAAAAACCAAATTAAGTTTTTGTATGAGTAAAATAAAGCGCAGGGCATGCTCGAGCGAACTGACATACTAACTTATTACTTTTTTATTTAGTTTATTTTTTTGTTTTAGATCAGCTGAAAGGCAGAGGACCTGCCTGATGGAAAGCGGTTACCATCGCTTATAGACATTTGTAACACCAAAGCTGTTACCAATGTCTTGCCGCTATAAAAGGGAGACTGTAACCTGGATACTAACGTACGAACACAACTCAAAGATGCTATCGCGACATCCACTAGACTAAAGATGGTAACCATTGGCTTAGTGTAAAGTTCCATCCTTCATCGTGAATAGATTGTCATTTCAACCCCCGTAGTATACAAGAAGCTTTCAATATTTTGCTGAGATGTTCTTTCGTTGTCAATCATATGCCCTTGAACTCCGGGCAGTATTTAAAGCAACTATTGATCCAACCCCCCCACCCGCTTCACTACCCGCCACCCACCACTCAATGCTCCAATGACACGCGACCAATGTGCACAAACACAAATAATTCTTACATATACCATTTATTCTGCAGTAAAGACACTTCTTATTTTATATATCAGTTTTGTACCTACTTTTTAAAACAAAACTTATATTAACCATAGTAATGTTTAACAGTATATGTTCAGGTGTGTAGAAGCTACATGTTTGGTATAAGGGTGATTTCCACGAAAGCGGAGATGAGAGAAGATGTGAACTGGCTATGATTTTGGTAAGAGTCCAACCAATTTAGTGCACATCTTCACTGCATTTAGAAAAATTATACATGATACATCAGAAGTCTGGCTCATATTTCGCCCAACAAATAAGCATCGCCATACAGCGCGGCAATGCAGCCAGCTTTCTGGGCACGCTCCCATCTGGCAGCGATTTGTTACACAGTTACATAGCTTGTAATATTTATAACTGAGTTTATTTTTTATTGTATTAAATTTACTTAAACTATCTAGTAGAAGATTTCTTAATATTTTGAATACTTCAATGTTATACAGAAATATGTTACATCTCCTATCCTCTTCCATTTAAGTATCTATAGATGGTGAAGAACGCCAACAACAACGAAATTTCAACTTATATTTTCGAACGCAAAAACGAGAATTTAAAAACAAATCAAGTGAGTAACAATGCAAGACGTTCACTGCACGTGACGCTCTTTTCTAAAATGAGTCCATTCGCACAATTGAACGCGCAGATATAGATTAATATCGTCGATGAGGGATTGCCAACGGTGTAGAAGCCCGATGAATTAAGTAGCTTCTTAAGTAATGCCGAAATTTGCTTGGTATTTAATTTTTATTCCGTTACATAAAGTATCCATTGTTGCTCGCAATCGGGGAGCTGGGTCATAATACGTTCCGCAAATTAACATAGCCATTCATTCCCGATGGAAGTAGTAGCACGTAATTTATTACTAGATCTATAAAAATTACTAGCCTAGTAACTACGGTCTCCGCAGTTGTTGTTTATTGAAGTTTTAGTAAGGATCCCTAATTTTTATATAGCCTATATTAATCAGGGATAGCCTTCGAATGGTGAAAGAATTTTTGAAATCGATCGCGTTGTTTTTAAGTATATTCGTTACAAACATACAAAAATAGAAATCACCTGTTTATAACATTAAGATTAGATTTACTTTATAATAACGAAAATCACAGATAGAAAGAAAGAAAAAATCGGAAGAAATAGCGACGTACCTACTTAGAAATATGTACGCCGCATTTTCAGCAAACAAAGTTTGTACTCAGCTTATTGCTGTGCCGGCATAATATCCGACACAACGCTGATGTTCATTGAAAACTTTCCTTTTGGCGTAATACTAAAACGAATACTTTGTGAATTTCCTTTAAAATTTGTAATTAATAATATATACCTACATAGATTAATCAGTATAGAATTAAACTACATAAATATCCAGTTATAAATCACTTTTTAATCAAAATATGCCACGACTATGATAACGTTATTTATTTTACGTATTAAAACATTTTTCCTTATTTAAAAATATATTTATAAACATATATATTCGTGTAATTAAAACTATAAAGAAAACCTACAATTCAAATTATAATCATAATTAAACTACCTAATAATTATAAAGATTGATAATATTTAAATAATTTTAAACCGAAACTATAATCGGTTCGAGGATTATAACATCCTTCCTAGCCATACAATAGAGCCACAGATACATAAGAATACAATTTCCTGCGGCCGGGCGGCCTGTCGTAAGAGGAGGCAAAACAACCCACAGCTAGGTGGTATGACATTTGCCCATCTGGATGGCCCTGGTCTAGAGTGCCGCCATAAAAACCTTGACTTGTGTTCCGGCATTAGCGGCCAGTTTCCCGACTCCGTTAAGAGAGCAGCAGCGCATTTGTTGCACCTATGGTGTTGCATAGCATTTTTCATCAACTTATGCAATTATAATTATTTATTTATTGATTATTTATGCAGTATTTTTATGCTATCACAGCAATATAAAAGAGTGAAAGAAAATGTCTTTCACTATTTTTTCATCACTTCATTAATACTTTGTTTATTCATATCCTTATTTATTATCCGTGCAGGAACGGAGAAAGAATACAATTTCCTGCGGCCCGGCGGCCTGTCGTAAGAGGAGGCAAAACAACCCACAGCCAGGTGGTAGGGCATTTGCCCGACTGGATGGCTACCACCCCTGGTCTAGAGTATGTCGCCATAACAACCTTGTGTTGTGTTCCGGCATTAGTGACCAGGTTCCAGGCTCCCTAAAGAGAGCAGCAGCGCATTCGTAGCACCTTTGGTGTTGCAAATGTCCATAGACGATGGTAACCGCTGTCCATCAAGTGGGCCGTCTGCCTGTCTGCTGATCTCCTGCAATAAAAAAAAAAATTAAACACTTTATACACAAATTTTACGCCAACAGCTATTCACCAGCAACTGCTATTCACTGCTGTACATAGATACAGGTATATACCTACATGTATACTTACGGGGCGCACATACGGTGAGTGTGGCATTATAAAGATATGACCTATGTACTTTCTCACAAACAGCTGCTTACGTATTCGTCCGATTTCGGAGCAGCTTATCTCGATCAGTGCGAGCTTCGTACAGTCATACCATATAGATACGCGTTAAGCGAACGCTCGGCCGAGCTACATGGTAGGCAGAGTGGGGGGTGTTAGGATTTATTTTCGTTACGGCATTTCTTGATTCGGTCGCCGCGCTCAAAGTCCGCGATAAAAGCTATGCAATATCCTCAATATAAACATGGATAAGACTTTCGTAACGCTCCTATAAATCTCTTATAATTATTATGAATAACGTGGTAAAAGTTATTACGTAACAAAAAGTGCTTCTGCTATTTTAGTTACTCTTTGAAAAAGCTTAGTGTACAAAATGGGTGTTGTATTATTTTTTCGATGACGACTCGCTTTTTCATGTAGCCTTTTCAGGGATAAAAAATGACTTTGAGTAGGGAGAAATAAATGGTAGCATGCGGGAACTACAATACATCCAGGTCGGGAAAGGTCGTCTTTTATAAAAATATACCTTACAGGCAGTTTTTATATATTTTGTAACAGGATTTTGCTAGAGTATCAGGTAGGTCGTTTTTCTTTCACTTGGGATTTCAGTATGATAAATATATATTACTTTAAGGCGGTACGTATATAATAGTACACATACATTGTTTTACGTTATGTATTTTAATGAATATTGTATTATTTAAGTATTCTATACTTATTATTTATATGTATTTTATAAACAGGCAGGTGACGTACATACAAACAGAGGCCACTGGGAAAAATCTCTGTCAAACGCATCTTAGCACCCACAACACATCATTTTATTTTCTAGTGTGGGTGCCACAGTTAACCGAACCATTTATGTTATCGAATGTTAATCATTATGTCAATAATATTGGCCGATTCTCAGACCTACCCGATATGCACAGAAAATTTCATAAAAATCGGTTCAGCCGTTTCGTAACATACAACACGACACGTGAATTTTATATATTAGAGATATTATAGACATTTATCTATAAACATTTACATATTTTTGTAGATATGTATTTGTACGTTATTAATATACATTAAGTATATATCTATTTAATATATAAAACATATGTATATACTGCATTTATATATTTGTCGCAGAACGGCCTCGTTCTCACGACATCTTTAGTTATTGCAGGTTTAGTGGGCGTCATCAGGATAAAATGCGAGCATAAAACACAAGGCCAACGGTTTATACACTTTTAATTTAGATTTAAAAGACATTTTAACATAGTTTAGACCGAGCAGCGGGTTCAGGGCACCCGGTCATACTTCTAACTTAAAACACTTTCTTTAAAAATACTCTAAGGTCCAACTCGACCTGCTGCCATCAACCCAATGTGCCACAAAAACTCCTCAGTCTACCGAAGTAGATACTACCAAAGTATAGAGGGCGTCCTTGACCCCGCCATATGCTCTGCTCTGATTGGTCGTTTATTAAATTACAATATTCATAACTTTTATTAGGTTAGAACGATCTTTAAGTTATAGAAACATTTAACAAATCTAATTAAATTAAGAATTTTAGAAGTAATTAAAATGTTAACAAATGATATTGTGCGTTATACATCCAGTCAATAATACATCCAATTATAACTTCCCTCCGACATATTTATTACTATAATGTAAGAAATTGTATTATGTATACCGCCATCGTCATTATAATCTCAATTCATTCCTGGGGTTGTCTGGAAGAGATCGCTTTTCAGCGATAAGACCGCCCTTTGTACATAACTAAATATAATTTTATTCTGAAGTTGTTTTTTGTGTGTACAATAAAGAGTTATTGATTGATTAATTGATATATTTGTATATATTCACGTTTGACCAACATTGTGCCTGATGTCAAGTGGAAACGCAGTTTAAGATGGAACACGCTTTCCCAGAAGATACCCGTCCACGCGTGACTTGAAGACCCCTAAATTGTAGGTATCAAGAAACTTCAGCGGTACGTATGATAAAAGTCAGCTTTAATGGTATTTCTACCATACATCGGTGGCGTGAGCTCATACGTCTCCTTGACCGGTGGTAAAAAGGAATTAATTAGGAAGGAATTAATTTGCGTAATTCTTATCAAAGTAATGTCTTTGAGAAACATTCGTAATTTTATTGCTAACAATAATATTACACTAATATATAAAGCTGAAGAGTTTGTTTATTTCTTTGCTTGAACGCGCTAATCTCAGGAACTACTGGTCTGATTTGAAAATTTCTTCAGTGTGAGATAGCCTATTCATCTAAGGAAGGCTATAGGCTACATACCATCACACTAAGACCAATAGGAGCGCAGCACCAATGAACAATATTTCAAACTTTTCTATTCCACGTCGACGAAGTCGCGGGCAGAAGCTAGTTATGTAATACAGATTATTCATAAGTACATTATGTCAATATATATCCTTACTTTGATAACGTGCAAGAGACATAGCAGAGCTTTAGGGGAGCTGAAGGCTTTTTAAGTAAATACTACTTACAAGGAAAATTATAACAAACCGCACTTTCATGGCCACAATTGTATTACATGACAATGGCGTTCTCTCAGCGTGTTAAAAATAAAAACACATTTGTAGTAATGAAACAGATGTTGCGCAGATAACTTATTTGTGTCAGTAGAATATTAAATCATCAACAACCTAATAGAGTGACGACGGCGAAGGCACAAGGACTTTGAGGCGCCATAAAGGACTGTTTAATAGTACCGGTTTCATCACACAAGGCAACTCATCACCTTCTTAGCCATAAATCCCGGCTTTGTTCATAGTGACTGATTCAATCAAATGGCAGAAGTGTTACAAGAAAGGTTAGGTACAGAGCATCACGAATAAATCTGAATGTATGAAGAGATTAATGAAAATATGTCAGGATGTATGTACAAGATGTATTAATAATAATGTAATAAAAGATACCATAACTGTCGCACTGCTGGGCTCGGGCCTCCCATTACAAGGGAACGGACAGAATACCCGCCACGCTTGTCCAAGGCGGCTTGGCAGGTTTGACACATCGGTTATCTCGATGTGCAGGTGGCATCACGATGTCTTCCTTCAACTTTCAACTCTATTGTAACAATATGCACATTAGATCAGAAAACTCTCTGAGTTTCAAACGCGAGCGCTACCACGACTTTGTCATGTTTATATGTATGTAATAAAACACTTTTTTATTGCATAAGTTCAGGAGACAGGCAGACGGCCCGACTGATGGAAAGCGGTTACCATCGCCTATGAACATTTGTAAGAGCTATAATACTGGCGCTCTCTAAAGGGAAACTGGAACCTGGCCATTTCGGAACACACCTCAACCCACAATTCTATATATTATAGATGGATATTAGATTTGAAAATAAATAATGTCACATTTAATAAGCAACGTGTATAATATATGTACACAGGCTGCGACGCGTCAATTAATCCGTTGAAAAATGGTGCCTGATAACCCTGAGAGAGACCTCGTACGGTGAAATATCAAAAACATAAATGCGTAGTACGTAAAACAGTAGGTATATCGGGAGTGACTCATTCTCGTCTTAACGTAAACTGCGTAAAAATGTTTTATTAATAGTATTTACAGCGGACACAGTGATTATTATGAAAAAATAATTAAAAACCGACTTCAAAAACTATAAAGTATAAATAACTTATTTCTAAAGCTATTTTTAATTATAATATCTTATTTTTAATATTATCTTAAACATCTTAAAGGCGATGCTTAGTAATTTTCAAAATATAATAACTATTAAGGTAGGTATGGCAATTAACGCACTCTGTTAAATAACGCCCAAACGACAGAAAACGTACTTTTATTCGAGTTAGCCGCGACATTAGTCATGGGAAAAATCACTCACCAAGAAGAAAAGAGTGATATATATCTTTTTGATACAAAGATATATATCCCTCTTTCATATCTTTATCTCTTTATCTTTACAGTGAATAGTGTCAGTGTCAACTGCAGACAAGATGAGTTATTATCTGTGAGTGATATACTGGCAGAGCCGACACGCGTACCTGTGCAACGCAAAAAAAATATAAACAAAGAGTGAAGAAATATCATAAAATTAATTACATTAAAACTAAATTACACCATAAAACTACAGTGTTACGATTTATTTTGGCTTGCAATTATATTCGGTTTCCTCGTTCACTCACTACGCATGCGCAGTGCGCGGGCCAATCATTCTCTCTCATCGCGTGGAACAGGAATGAACTAAAGAGTTAAAGATATAAAGATACATTTTGAATGCAAGTGATATACGGATCTAATCACTCTTCGCGTCGGATATATATCTTTTGAGTTAATCACTCAGGAATTACACACCTCTACGCGACATGGCTCACGCGCACAAAAGAATACACTATTAGAGACCCGTCTAGCGTAAAACAAAACCTTGCGAGCCGCCGCCATGTCAGTGACGCGCTGTAGTTTAAGAAGCTCAGAAACGAACGTCGCTGTTATAAAACCTGTCCTAAGAAAATTTTAAATAATTCGTTATTTTGTTATGTTTCTTGTATGATTTTACATTTATTTACATTTTAGGCAACTACCTTTCATATTTTACTAACATTTTCACTGTGCCCAAAATAATTTAGAGAAAAATGTTCAAAATCACAGTAACGACCAGTAGGACAATAACGCCCAGTCAAACGTCTGTTGGGCGCTATTACCCTTTGTGGGCGCTATTGACCTACACGTGGGCGTTAAATGTTAAAAAATATTATATTATTAAATTAAAATTAAATAATAAATGTGTGACAATAACTATCGAAGTAATCTTTTGTCTTAAATTATTTTTTAATCATGACCTTAAGGAACGTGTTGGTCCCACTACCTTTGGGCGTTATTACCCTTCACCGTTTAGTAGCGCCCAATGTTCGATTAGACAAATCTTACTCTTTTTGAAAAAAAATGCCTTTTATATTGTTATTTTGTACTAATGTATATTTATGATATAGATTTTTTTGTTAGAAATGATTATAGCCCAATGTTTCATACTATTAAGCGTGCTAAAAATTTCGTAGTTTTTATGTTAAATTTGAATTAATTTCATTCCTCTTGTTTGTAATAAAGATTTTTTTATGTGACTCTCATGTTTTATTTGATAATAAGCAAGAATCGTGTTTTTAATCATGACAGAAATGTCCAGCGTTTTATTTACTAAACGGGCGGTAATTAACATAGTATTTTTAATAACGCCCAAGACAAAGCTCTTAAAAATATATTATTTGCATGGAAATTATAAATAGTTACAATACTCAACCAGTATGTTTCGGTTCTAAAAACTATGCTTAATATTTTCATCGCATTAGTTATTCCATTTAATGAATAATTAAGTTTTAAGTTAGGTGGGCGTTAAATGCCTCGTGTACCTTATTATGTTTTACTTTGCACCGACTTCAAGATGTTTTAGATAATATATATTAAAAGTTAGATATTATAATTAAAAATAGCTTTAGAAATAAGTTATTTTATACTTTTTAGTTTTTGAAGTCGGTTTTTTAAACGATGGGTTTTTGATTTGTTTCTTTTCAGTGCCTAGCTATGGGTAGGCCTACGTAAGGTGCCGCGCGCCTTACAAAATATAGGTCCTAGAAAAAGGGAACGGATAACGATCTTACGATAGACAACCTAGCCGCAGAAATTAATATTTTTTCTATGTTCCTCGACGTGTCCTGTAAATATTTATATAATTATTCATGTGTTACTTCGACTAGCACACGGCTAGTTATTTTAATTTACCACAAAATATCTCAATTGATAACTGGGGTGGGAAACCTTAAAACTGAATACCAAAACCACCCACCGGCAAGCCCTTAAAGCTTAACAGATTGTAATTGAATTCTATGAATTTCGCAATTTCAAATATTTAGTAACAAGGATATTTTAATAAATATTGATGAGTATATTGTTTTAAATTATAATCAATTGTGGCTAAACTAATTTCAAAAAAAAATACAATCAGCTATCAAAACTAGGCTTAGTTCTAAATAAATTAATGTAAACTAATATTAAACAATACAATAAATACAAAATAATATAATAGATTATATTATTTTGTTGTGATGATAGATCATCATTATATTATTAATAGGTGAAGCAAAAACTTTGTTTCCCTTTTTTCGAAAATTGCACGGACGGAGAAGTATGAAATTTTGCACACAGATAGTTTCAACATATCTCCTTCTATCTAACACAGATAGTAGGAGAGCAAAATGCTCATGTTTTTAAAACTGCATAAAAAATAAATCAATACATAAAACGTTACACACACAGCCCTGGGTTTGACACACACACACCCTTATCTCTCTGCCGTCAGAAAATTAAAAAAACTCCGAACTATAGATAATGCATGTGACTCGTGTCCCACCTTTTTTTAAAACCACTGTTAAATCGCGGCATAAAATAAATCATTTTTGTACCATCATTTTATCTGTATAAATTACTGGTCACTAATTTATTATTTAATTATATAAATTTGAGCAAAATATTTACTATCATCAGTGACAAAAAAAAATAACTGGCTGGTAGAATGCCACAGACAAAAAATGTGATGACGTTTCATCAGATTTAGATATGGACCACCTGATTTTATTAGAGAAATAGTTATTTGTTTAACTAATCAGTTTTTATTTACTTTCCTCATGTTCGAAATGAAAAGCAGAGTGTTAAACTTTGGATGAAAGGCCTATTTAGGCACTCGCATTATTAACGCTCACATTACGCGCGTGCGCTAAATCATCTCGTGCCTAAATATGTCACTTTCCCCTCTCGTGTAACAATCTACGATTCAATATCGAATGGGAACTAGAGTGATACGATACTGATAATTTGCCGGTTCCTATATTACTATTCATTCGCTTGCCCTACCATCATTTGAATTTGATATTACTTGTATGGAGCTTATGTCAAATTTTAACCGATAGTAAGGCAAGTGAACGGTCGGTAAGATATAGTAATCGGCCATAAAAACATAATCACCATACGTAACGTCCAGTAACGTCATAATTCAAACGATGGTAACGCGAATGAATTTGAAGATATAGAAACCGGCCAAAAGGTTACACTCTATATGTCTATAAATTATAAAATTCTAAACATGCAGTGTATATTTAAGCTATTTAAAAAAATGAAATGGACTATATAAACGACGGAGAATACGATGCAATTTTTGAAGTGAAACTTCTTTATCGGCGTTGGAAAAAAATTACCGTCACATTTTCGGTTACGCGTCACATTTTTCCGTTACGCGCCATCTTTTTTCTTCCCCCTACCACGGTTGATTCGACCATGGTAGGCGCTTTATTTATTTAACTAATTTCTGTAAAGTTGCATATAGTAGATCACATTTCGAAAAATAAGGTCGTAAGAAGTTTCACTTCTTACGTGTGTCCATTAGTACACGCACACATTTTTCTTTAGTTTTGGAACGAAGTTCTTTATCGCGCGTTGCGAAAGGGGGCTAGACGGAAAAAATTAAGACCAAAAGTTGTAACGACACTTTTTGCTTTAGTTGTAAGCCGTGCGGCATGCGCTTGTTTCTGTGTCTGTCTCTCTCTCTCTCTTTCTCATTATTACTAAAATTGAGCCTACTGATTAAGTTTATACTACATTATATTTGTTAATAATAAAAAATATATAATTATAACTTAAAAAAATATATATATTACAATTCATTCACTAATTAATCGAAAGGAACTTCGTTCCATCCGGGTGTCGCTTGACACCTCTCAAGTTTTTTTTTTGTTCTGTTTGTTCGGGATTCACGTAAAAAATTCTAAGCCGATTTCAATGCTGTTTTCGCAGTTCGACGGAAAATTCTTAGACTTATTATGAAGAATTAATTAACATAAGAACAATCGGATATAAAACAAATGCTAATAAAGATAAGAATGCTGTCGCGTTCGCTCTCGCGCCCTACACCCTTCAGTGCCTCGTTACACGTCCGAATTAAAACTACACATGTTACGTTACGCTACAAGTTGTTTGGCAACGTCTAAATTCGTCTAGGCTGCTTTGTACAAGGTCAGTCGGTCTAACACATTCGTGCGTAAGACACTAGAAAAAAAAATGCTTCATTAAAGCCCAACCGTGTGACGTTACGGCCAAAGATCATTAGGTATCGTACCCGCAGAGAGGTGACATGTTTTACGACCTATTCTTATTAACGGGGTTCAAGGTAAATATATGTATACGCTAATTGATAGATAAATTACCCTTTATTGTACACCAATACAAAAATTAACTTGAAGAATAAAACTATACCTAATTATATATAAAGGTTGATCTTATCGCTGAAAAGCAATTCCGAATAACCCCAAAAATGGATAGCTGGTAATACGTAATTTATAGTACGACTACTAATATGTTGCCATTTTACCAGGTGGTATGGCATTTGCCCGACTGAATGGCTACCACCCCTGGTCTAAAGTATGCCACCATAACAACCTTATGTTGTGTTCTGACATTAATGACCAGGTTCCAGTCTCCCTTAAGAGAGTAGCAGCGCATTTGTAGCACCTTTGGTGTTGCAAATGTCCATAGGCGATAGTAGCTGCTGCTGAAATCCTGCATTTTTTTAAAAAATATATACACATTTTTTTAAAAGTACCTAAATGTACCTAATTTGTAAATGTTTCGAGTACACAAAAATAAAAGGTATCCTCTTCATACTGTAAATTTTTGATGAAAGAAGAAAGTATTTGTCATATTTTGGAGTAAACGTAAAACGTGCAAAAAATGTGAAAAGTCAAAAAAATAAAATTAACTTTATTAGTCAAATTTCAATATATAGCACGTTTATAACGTTTGATTATCAGCCATTTTTCTAATATAGAAGAAGCCTTCATCGTTTACTAAGCCAAATTATAATGAACAAAGGGCGTACAAAATATACACAGCATTCAAATGTAGAGATACTATATAGTAAAAGAGATCTAATTAATACAGGCTGTCGAATAAAGAAAGAGGACTGTGATTTCTAAACAGCATTTACAGTAAACCTTAGTTATTCCCTTTGACCTATTGAAATTGCTATGAAATTTATGCTTGTATTAGGGCATATTTTCAATTTGACCTTTGAACCACTCCATAATAAAATAACTAAATTCGATATCTTTATTTTTTAATATATTTATTTATATATGTCTTTATACAAAACTCTGTTATTCATTTGTGAAAATGTTTAGTTACATACATACTTACAAATATTATAATCTATATACTGTTATTTAGATTAGCGTTTAACTATAATTTCGCCTGACGTTAAGAGCATTAGTCTCGAATAGAGCACGCTTAGCTAGTAGGTCCTTAATTAAATTATCATCATTACGCTGGCAGAAATCTAACCTTGTAAATGTTTTTAAATCAACAAAAAACAAATGCAAATAAACAAACATAATTATATGTTTTGCTTCTGAGAGTGTTTGAAATAATCAACGCATGAATGAAATGTACCTATTAGCATATTCGCAATGGCATAATCTTTGATGAGTTCAGTGACCGGGGCCGCAACTGGCGTCGGGTTCCGAAACGCGATGAGGAATAAGTTTAATTCAACGTGGAAATAGATATTTTGTTAATAAAAAAAACTTGTTTTTGTATTACGCAGTATGTCGTGTAAGTTTCGTTTCCGAAATTATGCTTTTAGTCATAGTTTGGCTTCGAAAATATTGTAGACACGTAAATAGAGTGGTGCCACCTAGCATTGCCAACCATACTTATACAGTGAAACCTGCTTAAGTGAGACATCAAGGTACCTGCAATGTGGTTTCACTTATAGAGATATTCCACTTACCCAATGTTTCAGATATCCAGGTATAAATAAATATCTGTCTCATTTACAGAGGGTTCCAGAATATAGGTTAATTCAGTTATACAGGTGCGATTATTAAATAAAATAACGTGTTATGTAAACATTATAAATTAGTTTTTTTTTAATAATAAACGTTATCATACAAATGTAATAAACAAAAGTATTCAAGCACGTTTACACGCATCATCTTCATTTTGCATTGAAGAAGACGAGAAGACATAAACAATGTTGCTTTCAGTAAGTTAAGTGGGGAATTTGCGGGTAGAATAAGTAAGTCAACTAAAAAAACGATGTTATCTCAGTTACAGAGGTCTATGCATATAAAGTTCACTCGCGTGAAAATTATGTGAAAATACTCTATTTCCAATATTTACTCTGATGCGTAAAATTAAATTATATGGATAATAACAGAATTATTATCGATCCAGATTTCTCTGAAAGAGTTTATTCGGTAATAAATGTAAAATGGCGAGAAGAAAGGAAAAGGACACCTATAAATTCAATAAATAATGAATTGTTTGTTTATTTAAATTGGGAATGTAAAGATTGCTTACAAAAATTCAAGGATAGTGAAAAGTTTTTAGTGTGTGCTAGAAGCACACAAAAATAGTGTCTCCAAGAGAAGAAATAAGCACATAAGACTGAATAATGGCTACCACCCCTGGTCTAAAGTATGCCGCCATAACAACCTTGTGTTGTGTTCCGGCATTAGTGACCAGGTTCCGGTCTCCCTTAAGAGAGCAGCAGCGCATTTGTAGCACCTTAGGTATTGTAAATGCCCATATGCGATGATGGTAATCGCTTTTCACCGAGTGGACCTGTCTGCTGAACTCCTGCAATAAAAAAATCTATTTTTATTTATTATTAAACTGTATAGCCTGGATTTCTTGATCAACTTCATTTTTACTGGCCATACAAAAATCGCTTACCTATTTCACAGAAAATCTGAGACGATCTTTGCGAAGTATTCGATATCTTCAAACGTTAAGCCCTTCGCAGCTCTTTGCCTCCCATTCACTGTCAAAAATGATTACATCAAACGGCCTTTTCATTTATTTATTTCCATCGTAATTTAATTAGTTTTCTTTGTAGTTCGATCTTAGAAGTTCCCAGAAAATTGTTAGCAAGGACTTCCCAAGAAGAAATTAATCAAAATGCCCATATAAATGTTTTTTACAGAATGTTTACTATCGTAACAGTTAGATGTTTTTTATGGTTGTAGTCACTTTCGCAAAAACAATTATGAAATTACTAAGACATTATCTTGCTCGAGACTTCATCCAAGCTTGTCTTGAAATTCTTTCTTTATTCTTTACTAGCGACCCGCCCCGGCTTCGCACGGGCATCACTACATAGAAACCTCTAAAATTAGCAATGTTGCCTTAGTATATGATGCATGTATTATACATACAAACCTTCCTCTTGAATCACTCTATCTATTGGAAAAAACCACATCAAAATTCGTTGGGTAGTTTTAAAGATTTAAGCGCACATAGGGATATAGGGATATAGGGACAGAAAAGGCGACTTTGTTTTATACTATGTAGTGATATTGATAAACACAGTTTCGACGCAGCAACGGTCTTTGCACTAATGTATTGTGACATGTATAGACTGGTTCATATGAAACGAACGCAAAAGGCACGGCTACCGCGTGGAATAGTATTGGGCAGTACATGATTTTGAAATGAGTTTGTAAGAGTAACATGACATTTTGTACTGAACCAGTACAATGTACCACTTCAAATGAGGCGAGGACGTTTTGACGGTTTGTGCCGCGGCAGTACATTTGAAGCGATGAGGCCGGCGAGGCGGTAAGCGTCATTCCCTCGTTTGTCCCGTACAAAACTTCCGGTTCGGAAATGTTCGTTAAGAATCGGATGTGTTCGGCCTCGGTCACCTCATTTTGACACTGTCATGTTGTCCTTTGTCATAGCAATTTCCGTAGAAGCATTATTGTACTTTTGTAGCATAAGCCTCGTTCCGTCCTTCCTTTTAATTTTGAGTAAGAGGAAGGACATAATGTTGAAGTGGTACATTTCAATTTTTGAGCCGTGTCAGTATAAATGTATTTTTTCGGGACAAATGTTTACAAATGGGACGGGCTCACACGTGTACTACTCATCGCTAGCGGGGAATACCATTCCACCGGTAAAACAACAGGGGCCTGGCTGCTTTCCGTAGAATGTCTAGCAGGCTTAAACCGAGTATGTGTGAAAGAGCTAGCACGGCACGGAGCCGAGCCATTGGCTTGTTAGCTGAAATAAAAGTCCTTAGAAGAAGATCCTGGATATTTGAAATCAAAGAGCTAGTGGATGAGTCCAATATCATAGATGAGACCAGGGCATATCGCTTACGCTGACTTGGCCACCTACATAGAATAGGGGAGGATCACGCGGATGGTCGGCCCAGATATCGCTGGAGTGATGTAGTGGAGGCTGGTCTGAGCGAGCTTCAAGTCTATGACTGGCAGGAGACAGCGCTGAAAAGAAAGGACTGGTGTATTCTCGTCTCTAAATAATTTCTATTAAAAAGAAATTATTTAGAGACGAGAATACACCAGTCCTTTCTTATATATTAACAACAAAAAATATTCTTAAGCATATGGAATAATTATTATTATATAATTTATAATATATTATTTTTTAACCAAGCTAAAGGAAGTCATTATTTTAACGTCGTTAAAGTGGTATGTGTTTCGAGTTAAAAAACCAAAAGCTCGATAGAACATAAGGTTATGAAAAGAAACAGTTTATATTTATTTGACACTTACACCACTTCATTTTTTTATTTATTTAATGAGTAGAAAGGATTGTAAAACACATATTCTAAAAAAAAATTGTGACAGATACATTAAACAAAATCGAGATAAATATCATTTACTTTTTTTTAAATTGGCTATTCACCCGGGAATTACTACAAAATATTGTTTCATGCCTCTCCTTCTTAGTGAAAAATCGACATGAGTTAATTTTTGATTTAACTATTGAAAAAAAAAGAAATAATAGGTTTAAAAACAAACTCGAAAATAGTTAAGATAATAATAAAAAGTTGAAACTTTGGGTAAATTATTTTTATTTGATAGCAAAACGATCCTCATAGTATGTGGAAAACGCCACGGAAACCCTTTATGGAAAAAATGAGAAAAAAATACACGAAAAAAGAGAAAACAAAAGAAAGACATCAAAATAATAAAACTACGTTTTAACGGTTTTAAGCGCGGTAATTTATTTTATTTAGGTTTATCCGACGTTTCGGCCGCTTTTCAGTTGCCGTGGTCACGGAAGACAAAGATGACATTTGTCGAACGTGTATTGTCAAAGTTTTTATTCAGCCTACCGCCAACTTGTTCATTTTAATTATTTAGTTTTAATTTTGTTTATGGATATTATTTACACTATGGGAGCCTAATCTAATTTACCACCGCTTCACAACATGTTGTGGCTTGAAGAGAAGAAGCGGCGCAAGAAACTCTTCAGCAAACATGCCTAGTTCTAAAATTTTTTATATAATATTAAAATGAGTGGAAGTCGTGTGAAGAAGTGTGTACAAGTCGCGAAAACTTAAGAAAATATTAAGACATCAAAATATAAAAACCCCTAAAAAAACATAAAGCCCGGACGATCTAGTTCTTCCGGAGAGAGAAATAAAAAAATGCCTTCGTGTAGCATTAGTGGTTATCTCAACGTGCCAGTTCGGTTGTTATTCCAGTTTTATAATACGGTGTTTTAATAGTTTACGATTATTTTACTGAGAACATATTCATCAATACGCTCCACTTAACACAGGTCGCCAGACGGAATATACAAACAACCAGCTTTTCTCAAATTTGAATATCGTTCTTGCTTCTTTTTGTTATTATAATTGAAGACATGAGTGGATGAAGGTGATATATCGCATATTCGGTTTTTTGCTTTTTTTGCGTAGATGAATGTTATAAGTCGATACCAAATGACTACAGACCTTAGATATAAGGCATATTTAAAAAATAAAAAATTGAAAAAGGTGTTAAGTTCAGTTCAGTTTCAAATAAAAGTAAAACTTTTATCTCGATTTACTCAGAATTGGAATTATGCGACTTATCACCTTCATACACTCATGTCTTCAATTATGGGAGAAAAATAATACTAACGCGTCGCACCGTCTATGCTATATTATATAGTCAAATGAATTAATTTATCTCAAAATGGCATCTTACAGATTATTTATTAAAAGTCATTAGTCTAGCATCGCTTCCAAAGCAATTTTAGTCACTGTTAAAGAAGAACATATTTTTACTTCATAATAATGTTACCAGTGCGGGACTCGAATTAAAATTCCGTTGGAATTACTATAGAATTTATTAGAACTATACAAACACGTATAACACATGTACAAATATAACTGGGCACAACCAGTACAAACTGCACGATCCAATCACACGCACAAAGTCCCTCACTATATAGCTTATCGAATGTACACGTCTTGCTCGTATCGTAATCGTCGCTTGACCGCTTCTCCCCCGTTCGGGCATCGTTTTATACTAAGCTGTACAATACTACAATCGACCGCGTGGACTGAAGTTTCCGAGAAACCGTAATCTGCACACCTGCGGCCATAAATGAGCACAATAACAATAGGATGTTTTTCTTCATTACAAACTTTAAACACAAAGTAAAAACAGGCCAAATGCGGGAAGGTAATAAACTACAGGTGTGCATTCACTTTGTCGGCGTGTAACAATAATTATTATTATGAAGTATTACCGCGTCTGTGTGGCGATGCCTTAGGAATAGCGACACCTCGTACCTAACAAGGGCCAAGGCAAGGCCCCCGTCTCCGTGCTTGCCTTAGCCAGCCGGCATGGAGTGGAGATCGCTAGAGCTAAGACTCAAGTTCCAGGGCTCAAAGTGATAAATGGCCTAACCTTGGAATTGGCTTCGGTGAACCTACAGCCCACCTCTCGAAACCCCTTAGCCATTCACACCTATGTCTTCTATAGCATTTTATTGGGGCCAATGCAGGAAGTGGCGAGTCACCGTCTGCTCGTTTTTCCATGTTCCCCAAACATAGCGACGGGCAGACGACATAGTCCCCATTTTCCCAGACCGATAGTACCAATAGCAGTTCACCCCAATAGCCCGGTACTTTTTGTTCTCGTTTCCCACAATAGTCCTACACTGACCGGAGTTTCTCCTTGGGTGCATTAGTATATAGTGTAGACAGGGATAATCGTCGGTCAGTGTCACGCCACATAATATAATAGGTTGTTCGGATGTTTTCTTTCTTTCATCTTTTATCACTAGTAATTATCCAAATATATACGTTATTCATCTAATAATCTGCACGTCATGATTTCCAATTTGCAAATCCACCTTATAGGAGTATAGTATGTATATTTATTAATATTAATTCATTAACAAAAAGCATTTGTGTCTGAAATATAAATACATAGTCGTAATTACCATTATATATTTTTTAATTAATTTATGTAAATTAAAATTAATTAATTTTACAAACATATGTCAATAGGAAGTATATACGTATAAACAAATAAAGCATAAAAACAATATTTCATTTATTTAAGTATGTCCTCCATTTTTTGCAAAATATAACTCATCGGCTCCCCTTTTACTTTTTTCTATCGGGCATCTACGCAACGGTTCCTATAACGTTTATTCCGCGTACAATAACGGCTTGGAGGGAACTTTCCACCTTCGTTGTCCCTCTGTGCAACAACATAGGCTCATTTACGGGCGTTATAAAATCCCTTCGAGGCCGGCAACGTGTTGAAAACGCCCCTGGTGTCGCAAACTTCCATAGGCGGCGACCACTTTCCATCAGGCCCACCTGATGAATCTATGTCATGTCAATGTATATATAAATGAAGTAAAAAATGTATATCAAGATCGTAGCACAGATCTATATTATCTCTGCCTTCTCTATTGAAAACAAGCGAGATAATGTGAGTATGGGCGATTTTTTTTCTGCTAACAAAGATTGCAAAAAGTCGAAGATAAGTGTAATTACAATGAGATTATTATTATTAGTTAAAACCAGCAATTAAATTTGATTATAAGTCATTTAGCGTAGATGAAATGTTAATTATAATATAATCCTATTTGCAGTTAACAAATAACTTGTTTTTTAAAAAGGTTTTTTTTAAATACAAGCTTTTGAGATCTTGAATATCATGTAGCAGCAGAGTGCTACCCAAGACAAGTAAAACGAGCCCAAACACGACGGGTCTATCTTGTTCAGTACAAGAGTTCCTATGGCCACCATCCGACTCCATCATCCGATCAGCGCCATGGTACCATATTATTGCATTGTCACGCGATATACATACATATACCGGCAAAATATCAGCTCAATCAGAAACCGGGAAGTTGGTCAAATTTTACTTGCAAGATAGCTGCATCCATTGCAAATTAAATAAAAGCTTGTAATAAAAAAGGCATTACTGATAAGTTAATTGAACAAAAGTCGCAGAGACAATTGTATTTTACTTTCAAATTCCCAAAATAGAAACGACCGTAGCGCCATCTTTCTCGCTATTTTTGTCTAACCTACGGAAAGGCCGTGATTCATCGGGATAAAAAGTATCCTAAGTTACGTCTCGGGATATAAGCTAGCTCTATGTGGAGTTTTAATAAACTTTCAGTAGTGTTCACGTCATGCTTTAACACCCAGACAGACAGACAGACAAATATTCTAAAAATTGTATTTTCGGTACTACTAGTCAGTATTAGACCACCTGGTTTAAAAAAAAAAATTAAACGCATTTTACAAACTTAAACTACTATTTACAGCTTTATTATAATATAGTTTAAAACGTATTTAATTCATCATCATCCGAGCGTTAAATCCCGGTTGCGTTTGGAGCGTTCACTCCGACGCCCAGGGTCCGCTTTCCTACTTTGTCTACTCCACTTCGCGCGATCTTCAGCATCTCCCGTTTTGAGACCATTGGTGCGCATGTCATCTTTCACAAAGTCAAGCCAACATTTTTTGGGCCTTCCCCTTCGACCGGGATCTGGCTAGACATTTGTTCCCCACATAATCAGCCGGTCTGCGTAAAACGTGGCCGTACCAGCGTAAGCGATAATCTTGCAGTTTGTCTGCTGTGTCACAGACATGAAGACTGCCGCGGATGCGGGAGTTCCTGACGCGCTGATCTTCTCGCGTGACTCCACACATCCACCGAAGTATATTCACTTACGTGACACACAGCTCCTGCTTGTGTCGCTCAAGTACAGGCCACGCTTCACTGCCATACAAAAGAACAGGTCTAATGATGGATTTGTAGATCTGTCCTTTTAATTTAGCCGGCGTTTTGGGGTCACAAATGACACCTGTCACCTCACGCCACTTGGCCCAAGTTGCTGTGATACGGGCCTTGACGTCGTGGTCGATATGGTGGTGGTATAAATTTAAAACTTATTTAATTAGATATCATAAATTAATTACATATTTACAGTTCATAATACATGT
Organism: Dendrolimus punctatus; assembly: GCA_012273795.1. Taxonomy (NCBI): domain Eukaryota; kingdom Metazoa; phylum Arthropoda; class Insecta; order Lepidoptera; family Lasiocampidae; genus Dendrolimus; species Dendrolimus punctatus. The sequence goes on from CM022535.1 coordinate 21,820,270, forward strand.
GTGAATTTGCAAAACAAGCAACTAACATTTTTGAAAATAAAATAGCACGTTTGTATAAATTGGTTTTTTTTCTAACAAGATAAAAGTTTCAACAAAATTTTATTACTTTGTGTTTAGATGGTTAATTTAAAATATTTTCTACTTTAATATCTGTTGGAATCTCCAACAAGAAGTTTTAATTGAGGCTGATAAGATAATTATAATCAGATGATATCTTAAAATATATAACACAACTCAAATTCTTGAGATGTGGCTTCATCTGCAACAGTGTTACAAATATAGGCCGTTTCAGGTACATATGGTTTAAAGCGTTATTTAAGACGCGACATTGTTACAGACTTTAAATATTGACAGATAACGTATGTTTATACACAAATAAAGATATGCTTATCGGCGTTACTTTTCAACGCTTGAAATAAGATGCATTCGGCCGTAGTCGGTCTTATTCATATTGAACTAGCTGACCGGGCGAACTTCATACCGCCGCATTCATATTTTCTGAATTTCTAAAATACTTTGTTTCATGACACAAAAACAAAATCACCTAAATCGCTCCCGGTGATTAGGAGAATTCTAGAACCGATCTCAGCGCCACTTATCGGTTCCAATAGTGGATCTAAACCGTCCCGGGACCCACTCAAACACATAAAAAAATTCATCAAAATCGGTAAAGCCAAGTTATAAAATTACAACGAAAAGTGGCATTGATTTTTATATATACAGATTACAGTAAGTTTGTAGGCTTATTTAAGAAGAACCTTAAATAAGCCTACAAACTTACTCTTACGTAAAGCTTTAACGCAGGTGCGGCCGCAGTATTTGTTAGGCAAACACGCTTTTTTTATTGGTTTTGTCTTACGACCAGACTATAGATAAGCGAGCAGCGCATTTACAGCACCTTTGGTAACCGCTTTCCATCAAGTGGGCCGTCTGCCTGTCTGCTGAACTCCTGCCATAAAAAAACACACTGCCATGATTTGACACGCGCATATATCCTCTTTTTTTATTGTTAAAGTCAAATTAACAGTGTAGCCTTGGCGAAATCTATGATTATAGAAGTATAGTCTTTGAAAACAGAACCTTAATAATGTTCAAACTTATATTTCAAATTAATTATGGTCGAATTTCAACCATGGGTGATCACAAGTATAATTAAATTTGCATTTTAATTTCAAAAAGATTATTTAAATTGAAAATTAAAATCCAAAAAAACTAAAATTATTATCCGTCTTACACCAATTATTTATTGTTTCAAATTAAATTGCCTCTAAGTAATTATATTTTAATAAATTGTATTACTTAATCTATAGTTACGTAATTTAAACTTATTCATAAGTAAGCTAAATTTAAGTATGCACATATTCATTGTGCTTTTATTATTAAATTACTAGTTTTATAAAATTTTCGCCAAACGTTTAAATACACGTCACTCGCGACCAAGATGGCTGGCGTCTAGTTTTTTTTATGAGGCGAGGGAAAATGCTACCGATTTACGCACAAACTGGGTCCTTGCAAGGGAACAGAACTACGTCGGTAGGGGGCGGCATCACTGCAGCAATAGCATGCTTTTAGCAGTAATCCACCCGCGATCGACTGAGCTAGTGTGGAAAGACTCAAAGGAAGCTGCACGGACAGCAACCCCCATACCCACTAAAAACCCCCTCCTCCCTGTAACCCCACGCTTTGTTGTGTAGGAAAGGCTAAGACTTAGAACAGAGTTACGCCCAGCCGATCCAGCGCAATAAAGTGTCTGGATGTGCCCCGGGAGAACACACCCACTTCGTCATACGGGGGTCTCGATGGTCCTTTGCTCCCTAGCAAGCTAAAGGCCCCCGGAAGATTAAGCGTTGCTATATAACGTGCCAACCCCGCCAGCCTTTTGGGTAGGTTACCGGTAAGTGACAGAGATTTGGGACCTATATTTTATCTTAAGTTATTTTCCCCCCTTTTTATGTAGTTTTAGTATTGTTTGCTTTAAGCATAAAGCAATATCTTCCACGCAACCTCTGGATGAACAAGGATCTTAATGACAATAAATTCTTGGCGTGCAGCTTAAGGGCCTTACTTATAATCTCATTAAGAAAGGATTAGCCATCTCTTAAATAAAAGACTCTTAAGTCCCTAATCAATGGCTGTTTCAAATAAAATTTGCCATCTTGCCTCTTAGCAGTCACTTAAACTACCTCTCGATGTTGGTTATTTTTGACAGTTATTTATGAGTTACTTTACCACCACCTCTTATCTTTAAGAAGAGTTTAAGGGTAAGATTATCGTTAATCAATTGCTGAGCAGTTTCTTAAAAGTTTACAAACGATTGTAAGTAAGGCCATAAGACTATACTAGTAAATAAGATACAGGTATAATTTCATTTAGATAAAGAGATATTTCTTAATTCTGTATTCTTCGAGTGGTCAGACGGCTGATTCCTACCCCGGTCAACGGATCTATATTGATCGGCCATATGGCCGAGGAAACGTTTTTATGACATAAATGACTTTTTTTATTATAAATAGGTTTGAACTCTAAAATAGACACATAGGACTTTAATAGTTGAGTGAGTATATTCATTATTTCATTTTTATTACGTTGCAATAACAACGTATTATCCCCGCAAATTGGTAATGCGCTGGAACCTTGTCAAATTAATGTGACGTCATCCGCAACTCGATATGTACGCGTACTCGCCGGCCAGTGATGCTAACAGTACTGAGTGTTCGGCTACGGTTACGTCACTAAAATGGCGGCCAGGTGCATTAACAATTTGCTGGGATAATACCTACATATTTCTGTATGCGTTTTTTTTATTTAAAAAATTAAAGTTTGATTTGGGTCGCATGCCATATGTGTGATTGAGGAGGTGGGCACTGAAAATAAGCGCTGTGTCGACTACGGTTCGGCACAGCAAAATTCTGGGTGCCAACCTTATTTTCAAATTGCGACATACAATTTTTGTATCTGTATAATTTTGTACATACTTTGTTATCTTAGTACAATTTTGTGTTGTGTGTCGCTATTGAAAATGAATATTTTTTCTTTCTTCTTTAGTTATAAATTGTGCGCAGAAGGTTTGCCGATGGTAGCCCCGCTTCCTACGACTGGGATTGGGGCTTGTCTAATACAAAGAACTAGACGACCGCGGGTCGTGGCTGTGGGATGCGGGAGGGTTTGTCATCGGCAAAGCTTATAACATCGATGATATTTCATAAAATTTATTTTTTCCCACTTTTATTTTTAGCAATGCATTGTTGTTTTCTACCTACACTTTGTAATAAGCGATAATAAATAATTTTAATACAGGTAATATATATTACGTAAAAATTCTCGTCTTTTTATTTAATCATTTATGAACGAAAGATAAGATGGATTAATGCAATAAATATTTTTATTAAGACACTTCGAAATAGTTTTCATTGCACAATTAAAAATTATATGAATATTTAAAGCATGCAATTATTTTTTAATGAATAAACATTTTTACCTTGAGCTAGACCAAACGAGACGGCTTTGAGGCTGTCCTTGGACCCTATGGCGACAAGAGAGCGAACGATGCTGGTAAGCCAATCATAGACGTATGCATGGAAAGAAACTTGCTTGTGTCGAACACCTTATTCCATCATAAGGATATCCACACGTATACATGAAGAATGAATGAACAGAAAAGTATGATTGATCTGATTTTAATAGATAGTCGCCTCCGAAACACAATAATGGATACAAGAGCCTACAGAGGTCCCACTCTTGGAACGGACCACTACCTGGTGATAAGCCGGTTTGTGGGTCTTTTCAAGAAGTGGAGGCACTGGCGAGAGCGTACCAATTTCGGGGAGCTTGAAAGAATAAGATGTGAAAAATTGGAAGATATTAGTGTAAGGAGTATGTATGCGCGCCTAGTCGAAGAAAGGCTTGCAAAAGCGGACTTCTCCGACTTAGATGTGGATAATGACTGGGATAGTATGAAAGAAAGTATAGTGGAAAGCGCAAAAGAAGCATGTGGATGCGCAAAGAGGCATATAACAACGAAAGGTGACGAATGGTGGGACGCGGATGTTAAATCTAGCGTAGAGAGAAAGAGAAAAGCCTGGCTGGATTATATTGCATCTTTGCATCAGAATGACAGCATGAAAGAGATGAAGAAAGAAATGTATCGCCTCTGCAAGAATGAAACCAAAGCTTTAGTGAAAGAGAAGCATGAAAGAATAAAATTGAAAGAAGAAGAGAAGCTGGCGGAGAACTTCGAGGCAAATACCAAACTCTTTTGGAGAGAGGTTAAGAAGTCTCGGGGATGTTCGTCAGCTTCCAGAATGGAAAGAATTAAATCTAAAGCAGGGGACATTCTTGCTAACCCACGAGAGGTTTTAGCGCGATGGAGTGAATATTTTAGAGAAATGTATGATACTATCCCGGATGCTGGCACCACGACTGAGTCTGTGACTGACTTCGAGGAGTCAGCATCCGAGATCACTTTGGAAGAGATCGAATGGTCGATAAGAAGTCTGAAAAATGGAAAGGCAGCAGGAATCGATAGTGTGTCTGCTGAGATGATCAAATATGGTGGCACCTGCGTCCGGGACGCTTTCCTGTCCTTATGCAACTTGTGCTGGAGGACAGGAAAGGTTCCCAACGACTGGAGGCGCGCTGTCATCGTGCCCTTGTATAAAGGCAAGGGGTCACGTATGGAGTGCGCCAGCTACAGGGCCATCAGTTTGATCAGCACAGCATCTAAAGTGTATGCGAAGATTATTGAAAGGAGAATGAGAGTGGTATCCGATGGATTACTGTGGGATGCACAAGGGGGCTTCAGAAATGGAAGGGGATGTATGGATCAAGTTTTCTCGCTCCGCAATATCGTGGAGAAGCAACTGGCTATGAGCCGGAAGGTTTTCTGCGGTTTTGTGGATCTAGAGAAAGCATTTGACAGGGTTGTGCGGAAGGACCTCTGGGACATATTGCCCGGATATGGGATTGATGGCCAATTGCTGCGTGCTGTGCAGTCCACTTACGAGGACTGTATGGCATGCGTGCGGGTGGACGGCAGCCTGTCGCCCTGGTTTGTCGTCAATATTGGCGTCCGACAGGGCTGCGTGCTGTCGGCTTTGCTGTTCATCCTATATCTGGACAATTGTCTCCAGAGATTAAGATTGATGGATGTTGGGGTGCGGATGGGTGATTAGTTGTTAGCACTTTGCTTTATGCAGATGATGCCGTGCTTTTAGCCGAATCGCCATCGGAACTGCAAACACTAGTCACAATGATGAAATATGACTGTCAGGCGAGAGGCTTACATTTGAATGCGAAGAAAACAAAGGTTATGGTGTTTGAAAGAGAAACAACCAGAACGAATGCAAGGATAATGGTCGATGATGTTATGCTGGAACAAGTGAATGAGTTTGTATATCTCGGATGTGCTTTTAGCAGGGATGGAAGGTACACCGCTGATATAGAAAGAAGAGTGAATTTGGGGAATAGTGTGAATGGAGCGTTAGGTAAACTTCTAGGCGCTAAGAACCTCAGCCAGAAGGCCCAGCTTGCCATACACAACGCGGTGCTGGTACCTACGCTCACGTATGGAAGCGAGAGTTGGGTATGGAATTGAGAGCACGAAAGTAGAGTAAACGCGGTCGAGATGCGAGCACTGCGCAAAATCTGCGGAGTGACGCTCGCGGACCGCGTTCGTAATACCGAAGTAAGAAAGAGAGTTGGTCTGAAAGAGAGTGTCGGGGTGAAGGTAAGGAAAGGAATGCTCCGGTGGTTCGGGCATGTGGAAAGAATGTATGATGAAAGAATGACTAAACAGATATACAATGCAAAAGTGGATGGATGCAGAAGTCGCGGAAGGCCACGACACACCTTCCATGATCAAATTGATCGTGTACTAGCAGAAGGTGATGTCAGGAGCCTTAAGAACAGACGAGCGTGCATGACAAGAACTATGAATGTCAAAGAAGCAAGTGAGGTGTGTAAGAATAAGCCTAAATGGCGCTCTGTTGTTCGTGCCTACCCCGCAAGGGACCTGGCGTGAAGTTATGTATGTATGTATGTACCTAGAGCTATGTTAATGTTAGTAATATTAGGTTTATTTTTTTTATGCCTTGTATTGTAAAGCGAAACATGTACCAAGCATTTACTAATAACATCTTTCATCTCAATGTTTCTGACCAATAAATCATTTTATTGAAGTCATAACTTCTTAGGGGAGGGTAAACCACTTCGTTACGTAACGCGTTACGGCGCCAGTCGGTTTGACTTCCCTTTCTATCACGCATACCAGCAGTAAGCAGGCTTCTCCTCTCTCACTTTATCCCACAGCGCTAGCTGTATTTCAGTAATTAGATTTAATAATTGTACATACATAAAATTCCAATGCACGTATTCAAGAATTGTAACTAAGAATAAAATATATTTTATAATCAATAAAAGATTTTATTAAAAAAATAACTGTCCCGGCAGACGTCGTCCGGCCCGAACAATAGGGGTTGATCGTAGAAGGTTGAAAATTTAGGGTTATATGTCTTTTTAACGCTGTATCAAAAAAAAAATATCAAAAAATGAAAATATATTTAGGGATGGACTACCCTTAACATTTAGGGGGATGAAAATAGATGTTGGCCGATTCTCAGATCTACCCAATATGCATACAAAATTTCTTGAGAATCGGTCAAGCCGTTTCGGAGGAGAATGGTAACTAACACTGTGACACGAAAATTTTATGTATAAGATAACTTTAGATTATCATATTCATATACACAAAATTTAAGTAAAAACCTAAGCTTTTCTCAAGTTAAACAATTTCAATATTAAATATTTCAACTTAGATTAGTTTAAGTTACCATTTTTAATTTAAAACGATGCCAGCCTTCTGGGAGCCTTGCCTATTGACTTCGATAACCTATTGCGCTAGGTAAAACCATTGGGATAAATACGCTCGACTTCAATGATCTAGGCTCTGTATGCTCCTTGTAGTCTAGGGGTAGTAGAGAACTAGCTGCGCCCGCGGTTACACCCGCGTGGTCATAAAGAATCGTTATATTTTGGATAATCCACACTATGGGCCTTACTTATAATAATCTCGTTAAGAAAGGATTAGCCATCTCTTAAATAAGAGACTTTTAATCTCTGTTTCAAATATAACTTGCCATCTTGCCTCTTAGCAGTCACTTAAACCACCTCTCGATGTTGGTTATTTGTGACAGTTATTTATGAGTTATACTACCACCACCTCTTATCCCTAAGAGGAGTTTATGTGTAAGATTTTCGTTAATCAGTTGCTAAGCAGTTTCTTAAAATTTTACAAATGATGAAAAGCAAGGCCATTAATCTTTATAAATTATAGCCTATGTTTTATTCTGATGTGTAAGCTATGTTATTACTGTAAAGTTTCATCAAAAACCACTCAGTAGTTTTAGCGTGATAGAGTAAACAAACATACAACCATACATCTATGCATACATGCTTACAAACTTTCGCGTTGATTAAATTTTTACGAGTCGCGAGACTCGAATTGAAATGCCTTTAAAATTATTATAGAGTTTATTAGAACTATACAAACACGTATAACACAGGTACAAATATAACCGAACACAACAAGTCCAAACGTAATGCAGAATGTCGTAATTCAATAAAACGCGCAAAGTGCGTCACTAATAGATTCCCGAATGCAGTACACACTGTAGCGATCCTGGTTCTCGCTCAACTACCCCCTCCCTCAATCACGCCATCGTTTTAGGCGCCGTCCTATTGTCATCGCTCGCGCGATGGTTGCGATGCGATTTCATCGTACGATGAAACCGGTCGCGCGATTAGAAGGCGCTGTCCTATTGTCATTGTACGATGAAACCGGTTTAGAATCGTGTTTTGGAGCGATGCGATCACACTAGAAATGGCTCTTAACAGAGATGCACAGTTTCTGCTATCGGGTAATATTTGTTTAATCGTAAATAACATTAAAAAAAGAAAACGTGGACGACATAATATACTTTATGAAAAAAAAAATCGTTTAAAAAGCACCGACTTTAAGATGTTTTTGATAATATATATTAGTAATAATAGCTTTAGAAATAAGTTATTTTATACTTTTTAGGTTTTAATTTTTGAAGTCGGTTTTTTAAACAAAGTTTTTTATTTTATTTGTTACTTTTTAGTGTCTAGCTATGTATGGGTAGACCCACGAAAGATGTGGCGCTCCTTAAAAAATATAGGTCCCAAGAAACCGGAACAAAAAAATGTTCGTAACATGAAAACTACTGGGCCAAACCATGTTAATTTTTTTAGGGGACCAAATGGCAACTATTCTGCATCAAACTAAAGAAAAATCACGTAAATCGGATCATAAATCTTGGAGTAATCGGTGAACATACATAAAAATAGGAGATTTCGACGAATTGAGAACTTCCTCCTTTTTTGAAATCGGTTAAAAACAGAAATCAACGCGGTGAATTTCATGAATATTTGTCTATGTCAACAGAAACATTTGATTACATCTGTAATGGATTACGCAGTGATTGTACTCGTTATACTCGTGTAAGTGTGGAAGAAGAGTGCGTCGATGGTCGCGCGATGAAATTTAGACAATTTGATCGCATCGCATGATCGCGCGACCGTCAATAGGACATTCAGTAGTGATCAGTATGTTTGAACGCACGATCGCACGATCATTTTTCAGACGGCGCCTGTTACTGCACAATGTACGTGGACCGAATTTCCTAGAATCAGCTTGTACTTTAAAATCCGTAAAACCTGGCTAATGATTACAATACAACAATAGGCCGTTCTCTAGAAACTTATGCCAAAAAAAAGTAAACAAAAGAAGAAGATCATAAAACAATTACAATAGTTTCAATGTTATTAGTTCAAATGCCGACGGGTAATAAAATGTGTTTTGTTTCAGATGTGCAGGTGATTTTTGTTTTAGTCGGGACCTGAGTTGTAACAATATAATAAAACGTGATATCTCAACCTTGTGATATTTAGTGATTCCTCTAACCTCTAAGCAATAAATATTGGAGCGGATGAGAGATATATAAATATATCTCTTTAATTAAATATTTTAGTTTTTTCTTTATATGTGTTTGATTTAAATATACAAAACAGGAAAAGGCGATAATGGTGTAATTTACACGTTAGATTACCATCAATTTGAAACCGTTAAATTTTCTCACGTATTTAAGACGGAGCATATATTTACTTCTCGCGTAATGTGTACTTTGGCAACATTATTCATGATAATTAGATATCCGTTACATTACAACCGGTTTTAGATGAAGAGCAAAGATTGAAATGTAGGTGAAATAATCAGATAACTGTCTTTAACTCTCGCCTATGTTAACTGGAGAACTCACCACCAGGGCCTCACGACTGGGGATTGTTTTCCCCAAAAATTTTTTTTACCAGAAAACATTTTTAAGATAGATATAATTTTCTGTCTAATATACGTTCCTCTACTGGTTCCGTGGAGCCCATTTATTATTACTAGCGGTCGACCGTACCTTAATAATTAATGTCAAAGACTATACTTCTATAATCACAGATTTCGCCAAGCCTACACTGTTAATTTGAATGTGAATTTGTGTGTATATATGTGTGTAAATACATGGTAGTGTGTGTAATGTTTTTTTTTTGATGTATTTGTATTTGATGTATTTTTATGCATATTTTAAAATAAGTATTATCATAATATTTTCTTAAGTTTTCGCGACTTGTACAGATAATAAAACTACGTTTTAAGCGCGGTAATTTAGATTAGGCTCCCATAGAGTAAATAATATCCATAAACAAAATTAAAACTAAATAATTAAAATGAATAAGTTGGCGGTAGGCTGAATAAAAACTTTGACAATACACGTTTGACAAATGTCATCTTTGTCTTCCGTGACCACGGCAACTGAAAAGCGGCCGAAACGTCGGATAAACCTAAATAAAATAAATTACTGCGCTTAAAACCGTTAAAACGTAGTTTTATTAAGTATTATCATTCTGCACTCCTGTATACAAACGTGCGAAATTTCATACACCTCCGTCCTGGCAATTTTCGTAAAAAAGGGTACAAAGTTTTTGCTTCACGTATTACTATATAGATAAGGAGGGGGAACGCCAAGACCGCTTAGCAGGTTGGACACATCGATTATCTCGATGTGCAGGTTTCATTGGGATGTTTTTCACCGTTGTTAGCACTTAGTAAGAATATGCACTCTAGGTCAGAAAACTGCCTATGTATAAGCAAGTTTTAGTTTGGGACGCGAATACGCTAACCTCTCGTCTTGCTTGTCGCTGGAACGTAGAAATTCAAACCAAGCACCAAAGTATATCTAATGACCCGTGCCCACTTTGCTGGGCTTCAGAAAAAAATTATTAATCACAAACAAATATACCTTAGTCATTCAGCAATAATTTAGCTTTCCACTGGTAAAAGAATTTTTAAAATCGGTTTAGTAGATCCAGAGATTACCCCTACAGCGTCATAAACTCACAAACTCAGTTCACAAACATTACCTGTTTATAATATTAATATTAACAGTATCACTACAAATGGATTTTGTACGGTACAAATGTACCAGCTCATACGTGTCCGACGCAACTCTACAATGCATTGGCTTCGACCTTCCTGTTTCATTTTACATATAGTTATCACTTTCTCTTAGACCAGCGGTCCCTGCAGGGGTTGTCCTGCCTTGAAAAGAATTTCGAAACCACTTATTTAATTAAAATAAAGCCTATCTTACTCAAGAAAGAGATAATGTAGTATTCTAACTGTGAAAGAAATTTTGGAAATCTGTCCAGTAATTTTTTCGTTACAACACACAAAAATTCAAACCTTTCTTTTAGTATAGATGAACTATTTTCTTGCTTGCTTCGCAATAGAAAAAAGTTACGAACAAGCGACCGAGATAGCTGACGTCAAATCACAGGAAGGAATAAGTAATTCCTTACGAGTACCGCCTCCGTATAAAATATGAATAAAAATATCCAAACTAGAGATACGACCAATTCGGCTTCTATTCGGTATTCTGCCGAATACAAAATACCAACTCGTGAAAAAAGACGCACAGATTATATACTAAAAACTGTATATATGTATATATACTTAAATACACATACTTAAACCATTATTGAACTCTGCTTACGTCACTTCCCACCCACCAGAAATTTTGTTGTACAAATATGTCGGGGGAAAAATCCCAGATAATTACAGCCCTTAATATTAATTTTAAGTACTTACGCTGAGTGTGAAAAGATTTTCCATTAAAAAAACAAGATCAAGATTTTTTACTTTCTATACTCAGCCGCCATTGGGTTTGATCGTGATTTACTCAGAATTAAACAATCTTCAATAGTGTCTATTGCGGCGAAAGTGTAACTTATACTGGTGATATGTACCCAGCACAGAAGTTGATTTTCACCTAAAATTCTAAATAGTATTATGCCGTTATCTCCGAAGCAATCGATTTCACAAAAAAATATGTAAATAGCAAATAACAAAAAAATCTCATAGACGCAATTGGTTAGATCAGTATTTTCTGAGATATTGACTTGAATTCGTTACTGGTATAAATGTTTTATGGTTTATCGAACGAAAAGTTTGAAGTTTAAGATTTTCCGTATTATATTACTAGATTTTCGAATAGTGAAAATTTGATGATGAATATTTTTTGAACGCCGAATTTAATTGCCAGAACATAACGTACTATTATTATAGAGCAGTTAATTTCCTATAAAAAATTGTATTGCGTATTTATAGTCATTTATTGTAGAGTTATAAAATTCATAAATAAAAATGAAAATTGTCTTAAAATAATCAAACTTAAGTTTTCAATATCATTCAAACGGTGAGATTTACGGAAAAAATAAAGGATACCTTTTTTGTAGAGCATTAAATTTCCTACAAAATTGTACCAGAACATTTTTCTGTACAATCAATTAATGATGAGGTATGATTTTTTTCATTGAACCGAGAAAAAAAACTGCGATGCGGAGGATCTTCCTATTAAAATTAATAGCTCATATTTGGTGAGATTTTTTTTAATGTGTCTAGCAAACCATTTTTCCGTGTCATTTGAAAAAAAAATTATTTTTATCACAAATTATTGTTAGTTAACTCGATTTAATTAGAGTTGTCACTAATAATCGTTTTGACCGAATGGCGAACAGTTCAAAATGATGCCGAATACTGAGAAGCCGAATATCCGTGTCGTCTCTAATTCAAACCACGTGTATACATTCGATTGTTATTCTAAGAGCGGAGTAGCGTCTATGGCGAAACACGCGCCCATGAACACGGTAATTAAAAGTAATAAAAGCCCACTCATAAGTTACAACTTTATAATAACATTTTATGATATCCTGTTAAGACCGTAATGAATGAGCTTAGCCTGTTTTGTACAGTGAGTTGTGACTAGTCTGTGATGATATGAACTACACATGCAGAATTAAAGAAATGAATTATAGCTGTCATAAAATAATTTAATTACAGTATGAAATTTAAAATTGCATATTTCTGTTAAGTAAAATACACTAATGTTATTAATTATATATAATACAATAAATTTTAAGATAGATAATAACACTTTATTGCTCACTAAATATACAATTTCAAAATATACAATATTGTCATGGCCTTACCGCTACTACTACCGGCGGCCTTATCGCTTAAAGCAATCTCTTCCAGGCAACCTAACTAAAGGAGTAGCTTAAAATAATCTGGCGCTGTAGGTGATGTAGATCATTAGGTATGTCTACACTTACATATAAATAAAATTGGATTGTCTGTTTGTAATATTGAAATAACCGCTTTTTACTACATGCATATGAATTTATATACGGTACATACACCAAATAACATTTTTTACAATTTTTGTCCGTTTGTTCCTGCTAATCTCTGAAATGGCTGAACTGATTTTGACGGGACTTTTATAGGCAGGTAGCTGATGTAATAAGGAGTAACTTAGGCTACTTTTATTTTTGAAAAATTCTTTTATTTTGGAATTATGACGATTTACAATCACCACGCGGGAAAGACCGCGGGGCGCAACTAGTCATAAATAAATATGTTTAAACTACATCTTTTAAAATTAAATACACACACTTAAATTACTTTATAAATTAAATTAAAAGATATTTTATGAAATTATGAGTTTAAAACGTTTTCTACTTAAATATTTAATTTTAGGTTTAGAGGTATCTCAAGTACGGGTACATTAAGACATTTAAACATCAACCCATGCAATGCGGTACTTTTTTTCGTAAAATGAGGTAACCAAACAAAATCACTTTTCAGTTGAACTCTTCATTATATTTCACAGGAAACATAATTATGTAATAACAGCCCATACATTTTCCACTGCTGGTCTCAGGCCTCCCACTATTGAGGCACGGACAGTATACCCGGCACGCTTGTCCAAGGCGGCTTGTTAGGTTTCACACATCGGTTATCTCGATGTGCATGCATCACGATGTTTTCCTTCACCGTTGTTACCACCTGGTAATTGTAACAATATGGTGCATGCGTTCACATGCGTCCACGCGACACTCAACATTAGGGTAGTTAAAAAATTCTTTATAAAGAGATATAGTGTGAACTATCCAATATTAATACATTTGCGACAGTAAAAAGAAAAAAAAACGATTTTCCATCACCACGCGTGTAAGAACGCGGGGCGTAACTAGTTCTACTTATATAGTCTTGAAGGACTATGGGATATAATACAAATACTTAAATTTACTTATATTGTATTAGATTATTTATGGTATTGCAATTTTTATAACTAAGGCATATAGTCAACATGATAAAATATTTACTCATTTAAAATTTTAATCAATGTAAAATAAAATAAAAACTCACAGACAGGTATTGATAAATATTATGATCTCAATATATTGATATATATATTAATATGTGTATTTTTGTAAGAGAAACATACTTGTTTTAGAAAAATGCCGAACATGATAGTCTGATTAATGAATAATATGATAATCTGATTATATGTTAAGAACAGTATTTAATAAAAGTTGAGTTTATTCATTTTATTGATTTTATTCAGTATACTATTGTATCAAATTCTCTCCCCTGGTCCAATAAGTATCTACCGTGGTTCTGATGTCTCTCCCCGTCCGATGTATTTACCCTGGTCTTCGAAAAATGAACTAAATATGTATAAAGTGACTTGCCCTGACGTGAGAAGGTAAATAAATAGGACTAAAATCATAATATAAAAGGTTTCATGAAAAAACTCTGACTTTTCTCCTTGGCCGTGTTCTCTAGTATTTAAAAACCGCTTATCGTAGAATCACCCATATAGATAATCTTGTAAGTGGTTCGTCTAACTACTAAAGTGGGGCTGTCTGTCTGTCTTATCGGAACCGCGGAGCTGGTCGAACCAGTCCAGCCTTTGTACCTCTCTCATTCAATAGATGAAACCCGAACTTAGGTTTATTATTATTTCAAAGGCTTAGAACGCACCGCGATTAAGGCTCCTGCCGCAAAAGGTCGAAAGTGGCGTGCAATAGAAACAACTTTTTGTTGGTATTTTTTATGGAAGTATAGTTTTGCGTTTGATCACTGTCTCACCGGATGTCGCGTGTTGACGCAGTCTACGATGGAACACGCTTACCCAGAAGATACCTATTCCCTCGTGACTTGAAGACTTCAAGATTGTATTTGTCAGGAAAAACTGACTTCTGCAAATTATTCCACTCTTCGGCAGTGCGCACTAGAAAAGATGAAGCGAAACGCTTGGTTCTGACTGGTGGTGTTTCCACCATGTAACGATGGCGCAATCCGGTGCGTGTGGTGGTCCGATGGTAAAATGGGGATGGAGGAATCAGCTCGTGCAATTCTAAGCAACAGTCCCCAGAATGTATCCGATAGAAGACAGTTATCCTCGCGACCTTGCGTCTATGCTGTATGATAGATACTGATCATTTGCCAAAAAAAAAATACCATCAATTTTCACGATATGAGACGTAACGTGGTTTTTATTTGGCACACAAAACAACAGCTAAAACTGACATATCATGTATCAATGATTAGGTCTAATACGTAAAACTCTAAACATGTGAGCACATAATGTACTGTTACATGCCGACAAAAAGTGAATGCACATCTGCCTGCCACAAAGCGCAGTTTGTTAAAATTCGTAATTAGAAAAACAGTCCATTGTGTATTGTCATCTTTAGGCAGGTGTGTCGAACTGACTAAGAAATCTGATCTCTGCTGGCTGGCAGCCATATTGTATCGGTGCAGCAATGGCCCAATGGAGAGATTCAAGCGACAGTCAAACGAGTATTACGAAACGAGCAAGACGTGTATATTCGATAAGCGATATAGTGACGGGTTTTGCGTGTGTTATTGAATTGTGCAGTATTGGTTGTATCCAGTTATATTTTTAGCTGTGTATAACACATATTTGTATAGTTCTAATAAATTCTATAGTAATTCCAACGGCATTTTAATTCGAGTCCCGCACTCGTAACAATATGTTACATTTTTCTATAGTTTCAAACCGCTGGCGTTTAATAGCAATGCGTGCTACACATTAGTTTTTAGTGTGGGAAAACTACCAAGTATTTTACGTTTAAATAATCACAACTATTGTTTACGAGTGTGTGAATGTATATCATTAGTTTCCAAATTCACATTGTAGTATCACACACGTCACCATTCATAAGGAAAATAATTATATACATTAAATAACGAGTTTTAAATATTTTCGTATGTTAAAGTGTGAGATTGAATGCTGAGAATTTCTAAGCTATCTTATAGAATAATTATGAACATATTTGTTAAACGTGTTATCAAACAGATGTATTGGGATGTTGGACACGATATCATAACATCCGCAACGGTGGACATTTAACAGGGATTTTTTTCTATTAATAAATATATCCTATATTACTCAGGGATAATGTAGCATTCCAATGTTTCCCTCAATGTCGCCAATGTCGCACAAGACATTGCGTTTCATACGCTGGTCGAGTGCGCAGCATAGGCACCGCAGAGATTTGAACTCGAGACCCTCGTAGGTCCGATCGACTCGCTGGGCAGTTTGGTGCAAGCCATGCTGCAGACACTGCGTTTCATACGCTGGTCGAGTGCGCAGCATGGGCACCGCAGGGTTTGAACTGGAGACCCTAGTAGGTCCGATCGACTCGCTGGGCAGTTTGGTGCAAGCCATGCTGCAGACACTGCGTTTCATACGCTCGTCGAGTGCGCAGCATGGGCACCGCAGGGTTTGAACTGGAGACCCTAGTAGGTCCGATCGACTCGCTGGGTAGTTTGGTGCAAACCATGCTGCATAGCGACGATTATTGGGTGGGTGCGTCTAATTTCTGCGAGACTGCAATATCTCTAAAGAAGGCCACAGAACAAGAAAGGGAGAGTACCGACGTCAGTCGGGGACCTGGAGGCGCAGATATGCGCAAGATCTCCTCCCGTAATACCGCTGCCGGAACCCTCCAGCATCAAGGGAACAGAGGAGTCATCCTCCTGTTGACGAAGTGAGCTTACCTCTCCCGGGGCATTCTCCAGCACAGATGCGCTAGGATCAGCTTGGGCGTAACTACGTTCTAAGTCTCACGCTTTTCCTACCATGAGCGCGGGGTACGTGGGAGGGGGTGGTTTTAACGGAGTATTGAGTAGTCGAGTCTCTACATAAGCCGGCGATTGATCTGGTGGCTGTTCGGGGCTTCACCTCTCATCGCTTTGATCCAATCCCTAGCAAACGGCCCAGCAGTGTGCGAAACGCGGGGACCTGCGTTTCGCACACTAAAACTGCCTAAAAAAAATCTAATGGTGGCAAAATGTTTGTAATCAGTCCTGTAGTGTGTGAGATTATGATTAGCGGGCTAAGTTTATGCCGGCCGAACTCGCTACAACCCGGAGGCTCCGGGTTCGATTCCTGGCATGAAAATTCTTTTAATAAGAGTAAATTCGCTTCGTGGCATTAATTTTTTTATCAATTTATTATTTATATAGTTTACTAACTGAGCCCGCGCGACGTTATCCGCGTGGAATTTATTTTAAAAATCCCACGATTTTGAAACATTTTCATTGGAGCTCCGCTCCTATTGGTCTTGGCGTGATGATATATAGCCTTCCTCCATTAATGGGCTATTGAACACTGAAAGCATTTTTCAAATAAGACCAGTAGTTCCTGAGATTAGCGCGTTCAATCAAACAAACAAAATCTTTTTTTTCTCTTCAGCTTTATATATTAGTATCAGATTTTTATATTACATTAATCTTTTATATTTGTTTCTAATAGGACTCGTCATATTTTTCGTATATCCGCGAGTCACTGTAGCGGCTCAAGCAGAAGAGCAGCGCTGCTTGATTAAACCAGTATCATGCCGATTTAGAACTTCATTTCACAGTTGTATTGTCTTATTTATAAGTATGTTTTGGTTTGTATGTAGTTCTACATACATGTTTTTTCTTTCTTCCTTTTATTTTCTTTAATACGTTTCCATTTGAAATAGACGGTCGCATTCAACTGACGACGTCGGAATTTCAAGTATTCAAATAAAATTAACTCAATTGGGTCTGATAATAAAACATTGGACAAATAAAAACATGCCTGTATATCAAATGAATCCAAATTTTAAACAGAATCGCACCGAGACCCGCATTTTGAATGAATTTGTACCTCTCTAATTAATTTTATCCCTTCTGTCGGAGTTACATGGCCTATTTCTGATTTAAAAAATAAACGAGCAGACTTTACCCACATTTTGTTTATAAATAAATTATTGTATATTATTCAAATGGGTAATAAGACTCCTGCAAAGGATTAGTACCGGCTTGCAACAATATGCTTAACAACAACACGATGCGAAGTGGTGTACATAGAGTACGAAGTAGCCTTTATTTTTAACTTTCAAATACATACATAACTTCACGGCAGGTCCCTTGCGGGGTAGGCACGAACCACGGAGCGCCATTTAGGCTTATTCTTACACACCTCACTTGCTTCTTTGACATTCATAGCTCTTGTCATGCACGCTCTTGTCATGCACGCTCTTGTCATGCACGCTCGTCTATTCTTAAGGCTCCTGACATCACCTTCTGCTAGTACACGATCAATTTGATCATGGAAGGTGTGTCGTGGCCTTCCGCGACTTCTGCATCCATCCACTTTTGCATTGTACATCTGTTTAGTCACTCTTTCATCATTCATTCTTTAACTTTCATTGAAAATATTTTTCCATTTTCATCCATTTTTCTATTATTTCAAATAATTAATTAATAATCGGCAGAGAAACACATTGTATATCACCAAGCCCCAAGTTAAGTAAATTACGCTTGTGTTATGGGTAATATACAACGGACAACTCTGGTACCAAACCAAGACATCCAGACTACAGTAAAAATTTCACAAATATCAGTCAAAAAAAGTTTTACGACTACAACGTAATACCGTGATTCTATAAACGCCTCGCATCGAGTTGGTGCGATGCGTCTTCTTGTTTTTAAATTCGTGCCGACTAGTGTAGGTCAGGTCAGGTAAAAAGCATATCAAATACACGTGCATGTATGAAGAGGTTAATGAAAGTAGATGAAGCGATAGTTGTTTGTCAGGATCGTCGCAAGTGGAGATCTGTCTACCCCCATGGGAAAAAGGCGTGATAATATGTATGTAGTGTGGGAACGCTTTAAGAGGACGGGAAATCATGTTCGCAGTTCCCACCAACAACTGCCACGTGAAGCTTAAAGCAATTAGCGTTACACGGTCTAAGATCACATTATAGGAACAGTAACTAATTAGTCACGAGTCAAATATTAATTATACAATCGTTAAACTAGAAAACTAGCAATGTACTGGTCTCTATCTGCTTTTCATAAAAATCAAAATACTTTACTCATGCTTAGTTCTGGTGAAGAACATTTTTTGAAAATCATACATACTTCACCAATCATAATACCCTGACAAGCGTGTGCGTCAGGAGAAGGAGAAATAAAATAAGCAACATTAATAAAACCCCCTACCGAGAGTTCACTATTTCTTTTATAAAGGATCACCAACACTTTCAGTAAATTTAAAACCAAATTAAATAGTACCTTTTTTATTGTAGGAGTTCAGCAGACAGGCAGACACTTGACGGAAAGCGGTTACCATCGCCTATGGACATTTGCAACAACAAAAGTGCTACAAATGCGCTGCTGCTCTCTTAAGGGAGGCTGGGACCTGGTCAACTCAAGGTTTTTAATGGCTACATACTTTAGAACAGGGGTGGTAGCTATCCAGTCGGGCAAATTCCCTACCACACTTGCTAGAAAAGGGATACTACACTATTGAAGAATACTTAAATAACAAAACTTCAAATACATAGCCACTCGCTCCAGCTGTATACTATCTCTTGTATAAAGTTTTTATCTTGCCGAGCATGTAAGGAATTTATGGAGATATGTTGCAGCATAAAATTTTAATACTTATCATGATTATAAATATAATAATATTTATCTTTTTTGCTTGCTATTGTATCCAACTCCATTCAGTCTTCGAAAAGTAATTGTGTATTTGTATAAAATTTATTTAATTTTTTGGAGGAAACGTAGCCTGCCTTTCTGGGCATCTTACTTATAGAAGACGGTGATCTGGGCTCAGTATTCTACCTATAGTCTTGAGGGACTATGAGTAGAATACAATACAATTATAAGTTTTCTTGCATTGTAATCGATTGTATGTAATTTTATAATTGGTCTGTGAAAATTTATTTCAATAAAAAAAATATTTATAAATCAATTTTTAGCTAGACGTGTTGCTGAGGAGTTTGTTGCCGCTTCTTCTCATTAACAGCGATAACACGTTGCGAAGCGGTGTACATAGACTAGGAAGTAAAATTAAATTCTAATTTATATGTATGACCTTCAAAAAGTGTTCTCCAGTGGAACTTATTTTGATTAAAAAGTTTTGAATTTCTAACAGTTTTTTTACATTTGATCAATGAATGACTTATAGGTGAACACAGCTTGCAATTTAATTTCTTCATTGTTATTCATATATAACTAATGTTTAAACAGTAATGAAAATAAAAGTATATTGTAAATTAAACTAAATACTGTTACCTGTCAAAAAAAACAAATTCACACCTGCATACCTGTAAAAACACATTTTATTACCTTTCGGCATTTGGACTCCTTTTGTTTACTTTGTATTTAAAATTTGCGATTAGCCAAGTGTACCGGATTTAACGTACAAAATGATTCTAGGAAATTAGGTCTACGCGGCCGGGCAAACATATTGCATCTGTGCAGTATAAATCAATGCCTCGATTGAGGGACGAGGCAGACGAGCGAAGCAAGACTTGTGTACATTCGGTAATCTATTTAGTGACGGACTTTGCGCGTGTTATTGAATTACGACCTTCTGCATTACATTTGGACTTGTTGTGTTCGGTTATATTTGTACCTGTGTTATACGTGTTTGTATAGTTCTAATAAATTCTATAATAATTCCAACGGCATTTTAATTCGAGTCCTGCAACTCGTAACAATACTTAAAAATAAACTACATAATAAATAAATTATACTAAAAAAAACTGAAAAATATTCCTTGCGAGGCCAGATTCGTCAAACTTTAATAATAAATATTTTTTTCTCTATACTAACACGTTGTACCTGCCTTAGACATGCGAGGGTTGTTCTCGATTTCTCTAAGAAGCACTCATCAGATCCTGACTTGGCGAGAATGGGGCCACCTCAAGGTATACTCTGAAAATCGGTCTACAATTGATAGAGAAATCGAATACAAACATATGGTCGAATTGAGAACTTTTTCCTTATTGAAGTCGTTTAAAAATAAACAATTCACTAGGCGCCAGCGAATATCAAAATCAAACAGAATTTTATACTACTCATGTTAATAATACAAACATCGCGTTATTTAAAATGTCACACTTAGATTAAAGTAAAAGCGTTTGATAATAACAATCCAAATATAATTTATCAAATTTTATCACTTGAGTGCTTGTTTGTGTAATATTATTTTCTACGCACAATTTTAAATACAGTCTGTATTATTATGTAATCTTATCTTGAAAGATATTATTGTAACTATAAAACTATAAATAGGAATCGGGTAAGACTTTTTATTGGCTATTCTGACGTTTAGACCACTTTTTAATAGCCAAAGTGTCTTTTTAGTAGTGATCTCGCAAGACAAAGAAATCAAGTTAATGAGTATTGTTAGTTTTTATTAAGCCTAGCCTACCAATAACTTGTTCATATTTTTTTATTGCATGAGTACAGTAGGCAGGCAGACAGTCTACCTGATGGGTTGGCTATGAACATTTGTAACCAAAGATTCTACCAATGTGTTGCTATTCTCTAAAGGGAGACTGTATCCTGGCCACTAACACCGGAACACAACTTAAAATTGTTATGGCGGCATACTCTAGAACATTAATTAAAATGTATCTAACCTAACCAAATCAAAATTTGCAGTAAACCTGCGAAAAATCGAAATGTGTGCTGGGACACATAGTAGACGTGACAAATGACAGTTGAAACATGACTGAAGAAGCGCGTAAAAGACAAGTGAAGTGAATTTATTGTGAACATCCTGCTAGATTTATTTATATTAACCTGAACCTGAAATAAGGGCATTAAATGTTGTTTCTCTTGTTTTTACAGGTAATATTTATTTACTTAAATTGTAATAGCGATAAGTTTATTGTTGAAAGAACATCACATTAATTAAATCTCTTGTTTTTACAGAGAAACAGTTTAGTCGTTATTTCGAAACTCCCATTTGCAAAAGATAAAATACAATATAATCATTATATACTTATACAATTTGAAAACCTGCCCGTAAAATTTCAAATTAAAATTTTGTTGAGATTCGTTTTTTTATATTATTTTATTTCTTTCTTTCTGAAAGAAAAGTCTTCAGAAAGATCCTGGGTCCGACGGCGAACCCGAAAAATTGCCGAAATCGAAGAGCTGGTGGATGAGCCCAGTATAACAGGCGAGAGCAAGGCACATCGCTTCGGCTGGCATGGCCACCTACATAGAATGGGGAAGGATCGCGCGGTGAAAAGAGTCTATCGGGCCAGATATCGCCGAATAGACGTAGTGGGGGCTGGCCGATAAGCCTATGACTGGCAGGAGACACTGAATAGAAAAGAGTGGAGTATTCCCATTTCGGAAGCCAAGACTCATCTTAGGTCGTTGAGCTACAGCAGTACGTTATTTATTTTGTTTAAAATGAATGAAAATGAAGTTATTTATCTTTCAAAATTGACAATGTCTTGTTACTATCCAAATTAAAAGACAGAACTGATCATAAATTTAGTCCTTGCTGAATTACAAATGAAACCTAAACAAAAGAAAGAGCGCACGCGATAATTTATATCGCTGTCCCGCTCTTGCCACGTGCCACATTCATTAATGCCATATACGTGTTGATTATTCGCATTAATAGGTATCTTCTCTTACTGAAATCTTAGTCGTTAACTCCTAATTGGAAAATTAGTTAATTAGTTGGCAGCACTAATTTTAACCTCGAAATTATTATGAAGTTTTTTAATATACAACATAATATTATTAATATTATGTTGTAATTAATATAATTAAATATGTTTTGCCACAGTGCTCCTTTTTTCATTAGCTGCAATCGAAAACGATTTCAAGTGAGTCTTATTTACACTGGATTTTTAATCTATGATATATATAAAATCAATTGCTGTTTGTTAGTCTCGCTGAAACTCGAGAACGGCTGGACTGATTTCGCTAATTTTGGAATTGAATTGTTTGTGGAAGTCCAGGGAAGGTTTAAAAGGTGAATAAATATGAAAAAATGCTTGGATATAGTAAAACTAAACAATTTCGCTTTCCCTTAGAAACTATTCCTACCTGACAAACATTTGATGTTCGTCTTGTCGTTTAGAAATCAATTAAATGTAAAAGTCGTTCAGAAATTAAATGAAATTTAAAAGTGAAGTATATTTTTCTTTTTTTTTGGTTTTGAACATCAAACGTTTAATGTTCGTTCCGGTTAAGTTTTAACCACATTTCTCACTAATATTAAAATATTCTGTAACTATCATTCAGGTTTTTTATTTGTTTATTAAGAGTCGCTCACACACACCGATGGAAAAAAAGAAAACATTTATATATGCAAAAATTAATATTGTATTAATTATTATAATTTTAAATTGACATGTATAATTTTGAACTAGTTTTAAGTATATATGTACAATTTGCAAGCCTGACCGGCAAAAACATGTGAAACCTAAAAGTAACATAATATGATCCATGTATACACCATGTTTTTGAGCAAATAAACGATTGATTGATTGAAATACTCATAGAAATATACTGCTCTAGGTACCGCGTATACAGAGCATGCCGATTCTGCACCAACAAATCAGATAAAGCTGATGTTATATGAAATTTTAATTTTGAAGAGAATATTTTACTTGGATGTAAGTTTAGTTTTGTTAACTAAAAATGTATTATCTACTTTTTAGCGGTTGCTTGAGTATTTTTAGAAATAATACTTATCATTTCTCATATATTGAAACTACGATTGGATTTGCTCAATCAAAGGGATGAAAACGACAGTTTTCGTCCCTGGGAAGCGATTCTCCTTGCTGTCAAAAGTTTAGAAAACTTTGCGAACCATAAATAATACATGCGACTCGTGTCCGAACTTTTTTTACAGCCACTGTTAAATCGCGCCATAAATTGCAATAAACGCCTTTAAGGCCTGATTTTACTAGAGAAGTAGTTGTTTGTTTAACTAATCAGTTTTTATTTACTTTCTTCATACTCGAAATGATAGGCAGAGTGAACCTCGGGTGAACGGCCTATTTAGGCACTCGAATTATTAGCGCTTGTGCCTAAATATGTCAGGTCTACCTCTCGTGTAACAGTCTACTATTAAGCGCCTTTAGAAATGGCACGCGTATACAAGTATTGCTTTTTCGTAGAATTTAGGCGTTTGGAACTCTTCAAAATGTTTACTCTGGATTTCCTTGGGATCCACCTATCAGATCCTGATTAGGTGACGAAGGGACCACATCAGGAGTATACACTTTCTTAAAAAGAAAAAAATGGAAATCGGTGCACAATTGACGGAGTAGTAGCGATACAAACATAGAGTCGAATTAAGACCCTACTTTCGGAAGTCGTTTCAAAAATTTCTTTAATTACTCAACTAATTTACTCTTAAACAAATGAAATTGCAAAACGATGATTAATGTTTTCATTTCATAATGTTACTTAGTTGAAAAATCTCATTTTGTAAACATAGCGAGAGCGTTTGTTAAATGTTTGACATCAGCATCAACAGACTGTCAAATAGAAACGATATTTTGAGCGAACACTAACAACACTAGTTAATGTGGGAATTGAAAAAAAAACCGTATTTCAGCGAACTGGAGTTGGATTGCGTAGACATGTTTGCGAATTAATTAAACGCACACACAGCGGCCGATTAGGGAAACCATGCTTTGTGGGATATTTAAATATTCATACGAAGCTCAAATTCTTTTAATCGAATAGTAGCGCCTCAAATCTAAACCTCAATTGCACAGCTATAAATTCTGTTAAGCGCAATTTGGCTCAAATTTCTTTGTTAAAATAAACAGCTAACAATTTTGTTATTTAGCCCTCGATATCGTGTAAGCATATGTTTTTGTTTTTTTTATGTTATTTTAGTGTTTTATTCTTTACCAATAGGTGGACGCGTCTTATCAGAATCTTCTTTTAAAATATTATTGTTTCCATATTTTGTATGTATTAGACTGTAAGCATTCCTAAAATAAAAAAATATTATATTCTACTCTATTTTTAACTTACTTCCAAAAACTAAAACCACTGTTAATACATCCTATTAACAGTGGTATTTAATCTGTGCAATCACACGTCACTGTCATTAATGTCAAACAATAATGACAAGTGACTGATCATCGCCAGCTCTTCGCCCCCTTCCAATAACTGAACCGAACACGATGACATGCATTTCTAATATAAAAAATCTGTTAAAATAATAACTAAAAGGTCCTGTATTCCTGTTCCATTTATTTTTGTATTAATAAATTTTGTCCTGAATAAAATATTGATTTCTATTATTTAAATCATAACAATTAAATTACAAATGTTTCACCTGTAGATTTTAGTTTCATATAGATTTCTATATATAAAACGTTTTATGTGAAAATAAAAATGTATGTATTTTATGAATATTTAAATTTAGAACATAACATAACATGTTCTTTTATGTTTGTTACATCATATTTATTCTCTTCCATTAAAATTGTCATATTTCGCACTAGCAGTTTTTAATTATTTCACAGTCCACTATAATATTATTTTTAATTTTACATATAGTGTATTTTTTAAATTTGCAATAATTATTGGACACCCTACATTCGTTTCCACGGTATAATTCGTACAGAAGTTTTTTTTCACGTATTTTTTCCACAAACAAAACTCATAGACAATTTGGTACCGTATTAAACATATTTTTTATACTAAGTAAATATAATACAAACTTTGCATCTTTTCCTTTAATTATACCGACAGGTGTTTTATTAAGTTAATTAGTGTTGTTATAACTTCTTTTTATAAATATTTGCGAAAACTAATGGTTCAATTATTTTTATATGAACTTTTTGTAGGATGGTCCGAGGGGACGTTTGTTCTTTGTATTTGCTAAAAGCGGTTATACAATTAGACTTTCAATTATGCGCTGCCCTACAACGTCGCAATTAAACCTATTATTATTTCATCAATATTGGCTTTTAATATGTGTTATTATGTACATAAAAATATATACAACTATCTTTTGTCCGCGAGTTTGTCCACGTGAACTCTTAAATTTTTCGAGGTCAAACTTATCCTTTATGTTGACCAGGGATATAAGCTGCCACCATACAAAATTTCATTTAAATCGCTCCAGTCGTTTCGGAGATTAGCCCATACAAATAGATAAATAAAAAAAATAAAAAAATCTAAATTAGTTCTATTTGCATTCTTACATCCCCCTGACTCGGTTTTTAGCATTTTTTGTCATTGTATAGAAATTCGAACTCTACAGTTTTATTATATGTATAGATAATAATAACGCCTAATCGTCCCACTGCTGGGCTCGAGCCTCGTGCTATCGGGGAACGGACAGTATACCCGCCACGCTTGTCCAAAATGGCTTGGCAGGTTTGACACATCGGCTATCTCGATGTGCATGTTTCATCACGATGTCTTTCTTCACCGATGTTTGCGCGTGGTCATTGTAGCAATATTTAGGTTAGGTCAGAGAACTGCCTAAGTGGTGCATGCATTCCGGGCAATATGCTATTATGACTTTATAAAAATATATATTAAATATTACAAGCTTTTATTTAACTTGCAATGAATGTGTATATATGTAAGTTCGGGTGGAATCTTGTAAGTTAAATTTGACCTACTCTTCCCGGTTTCCGATTGAGCTGAAATTTTGCATGCATATGTATGCATGGGTAATTTTGCATGCATCGGTGGCATGCTGATCTGATGATGGAGTCGGAAGGTGGCCATAGCAACTCCTGTACTAAACAAGATAGACCCGTCGTGTTTGGGCTCGTTTAATTGTCTTGGCTAGCATTCTGCTGCTACATGATATCCAGGATCTCAAAAGCTTGTATTTAAAAACTTTTTTAATTAAGCTTATATTATTATTATTTCCTCATGACATGAGAAACTAATAACTGGTAAACATTTCCTAGATGGACTGTAAATTATGGATCTGAAAAAGGCTTATACTGGTTCCAAGAACGATGAAATTTCATTTATGCCTTCTATGTGTATAAATATATACCTTTATTGCATGCTTATAATCAAACCAGAAATCTGCAACGATCCCGTGAACGTTGCCCACAAACTGCATTGCAGTTTGGCAAAGTAGGTGTTTAGTAAACGTTGTAACATTTGGATAATAAAAAAAACTAACTAATTAGGCATAAATTAAAACCATTTTATGTATTCTAACAATAGGTTATCATTTAGAACCTTTAAGCGCTTCTCCTGAAAAATGCAAATTTTGTTTTGTAACGGTTTGTTTCTCATAGTGCTATAATAACATGCAGAGAATATGCTAGAATCGCCAATGGGACGCAACCAAGAGTGTGCGTCGTCTCACGCCATAACACCGTAATGTAATTCCGGCTTTACTCAATTTGGCAAAATAAACATCGGTGAGGCCCGCGAGCATTGTAATGGCGCGACCGGCGCGGAGGCCCGCCGCGGTGCGCCTGTGCCGGCCCGCGGGCCCCTGACCTTGCTGCGCGCACGCGGCGGCACCCCCCGGCGCCCGCGCGCTCACAACTGCCTCCCCCGCTTCCCCCAAACACGCCACTTTGATTTCAACAGGTTTATGTAATTATTTTTTTTTAATTGCGTAATATTTTTTTAATGAAATGGTTTGGGTCGATTTTTGTTTAAGGACGCTGGAACTGAAAATTAGCGATCTGTCAGTCTCCAGCTTCATTGCTGTGAATGACAGCCACTGTGGTTGATCAGGCTAAGCCTTTACCGGCCAAACTCACAACAACGCAGTCTCCTGACTGGCTCGATTCCGACTTAGGAAATTTCGAAAACGAATTTTTCGTTATTTACTATGTATAAATGGGCGTCTTGGATTGTTGTATATTACCGTACACAAGAGTAACTTGCTAAGCTTGCGGATATACAAGTGTGTATGTCTGCCTATATTAAAAATAAAATTAATACGTACATTTTTTCGAAAATCGTATCTGTTTATAATGAACTAGCTGTTCCCGCGACGTCGTCAGCCTGGAATTTGGTTTCAAAACAAGACAAGAAATCTAAAAAAAATGCATGGTGTATATAGTCTAAATTTGCGAACCGTCCTGTTTCCCAGAACCTGTCCTAATTTTTGTAGTGTCCTGGAATGTCCTGGATAGTTTATAAGCAGCGTCCTATATTTCTAAATCGCCCTGGTACGGTCATGTATTTTAAATTTACCGCGCCATTTTTTCAATTCTTACGTTACGTTACAGGCGCCCTCACAGCTCGCGAGTGTCGAACTTTCAACTCGTGTAGTATTATTCAAATACTTTCATTATTAAAAAATATGATAATTATCATTACTAGAATTTCATTACTTATTAATAATTTAACTAGCAACTCTATTACTACGTCCTGTTTTTGAACTAAATATTCCTGGGGTTTCTAACTTCAAATCCTAGTTTTTTAAATTTGGGGTTGGCAACTCTAGTCTATTCTAGTTGTTTCTTTAATAACTTATTTAGATTTTTATTTTTTATACTAATGTTATAAAGAGGAAAATTTGTGAGTTGGTGACGTTGTCTCTGGATCTACTAAACCGATTTTGAAAATTCTTTCACCAGTGGAAAGCTACATTATTGAGTGACATAGGGTATATTTGATTATGATTAAACTTTTTTCCGTGATGCACAGCGAAGTGGGCACGGGTCAGCTAGTATTATAGATAAGACTTTAGCACAAACGTTGCTTTACTCATTTTTGAAAACCGAAAGCTTTTTCTAGAATTTTATTGAAAAACATTAAACTTCTCCGCACGACACCATTGTAAGGTTAACACGTGGTTGTTTCCAATTTATTTTTCTTCTTAGTGTTTTTACAATGTATAATACATCACTTCTGCATTCGTTTGAAAGAAAGAAGAAGAAAGAAAAAGTATTTATTTAGGACAAGATACAGAAAGTCTTACATGATAATATAATTATATTACAATTTATTGTAATGTCCTTAAAAGGCTCTTGCTCAGCATAATGCTAGTTTCACAACTGCGCTGATCTTCCGCAAGCACCTCCCATGATGCCACGGCTTGGCTTCACAAAGCAAATTAAAACAATAAACATTCATTATAAAATTATGTAAAATGATTAGTATATGAACACTCTTATAATAACAAATTAGAAAAAAAAAAAACAAGAAGTGACGACAAGCAGAAATGATAAATTGGCAAAGATTAGATACAGCATATAATAATACGATAATAAATAGGTACTATAAAATACTTGTTCGTATTTAAGGTCTTCTGGCGAATTGATGGTCAAATAAAATTTTTTAAGTTTGTTTTTCATATTTGGTTTGCGCAAATATGATCACATTGCTGAATTTCGTTGTAAGCTCGAATGGCTTCCTATCCGCCTTCGCCGGAATACTCATGTCTAATCCCTTTTGTACAATGTACTCTTTAGCCCAAAAGCGCCCTCCTATTTGAAGGAACGCTTTGATTGCTTTCAAGAAAGTAGCACGAGGCTCTTGAGATCATCAGCAAATCTACGACTAATGACGCCAATACGTTCTACACAATTGTGTCAGAAATCTTTTACTGTACAGGCTGTAAGGTTGTGGAATGCTCTACCGTTGAGTGTCAGAAGTGCAAAGTCACTTACATCTTTTAATAAACTCCTCAAAGATCACTATTTAAAGTTGTAAACAGTAATTTATGTATGTCTATGTAACCCTATGTACATATATTTGTATACAAATATGTATGTGTATTTATTTATTTTTCACTTGTAATATATGTTTGTATATATATATTCTAAATTATGCGCACGAAATACCTACCCATTATTAAAAACGTGAAATTATCTCCAGAAGGTTGTCTGGAAGAAATCGCTGTTAGCGATAAGACCGCCGATTGTACTAGTTATAAGATTCTTAATTCATGTGTATTATTATTTTCTTGTGTGCAATAAAGAATATTCTATTCTACATCACCTAATCTTTTTTGTTTATTTATTGCATGAGTTCAGCGGACAGGCAGACGGCCCACTTAATGGACATTGGTAGTGCCTCTGGTGTTACAAATATCCATAGGCGACGGTAACCGCTTTTCATCAGGGGAAAAAAATGCATGAATATTTTCATCCGTGCAGGAACGGAGAAAGAATACAATTTCCTGCGGCCCGGCGGCCTGTCGTAAGAGGCGACAAAACAACCCACAGCCAGGTGGTAGGGCATTTGCCCGACTGGATGGCGACCACCCCTGGTCTAGAGTATGCCGCCATAATAACTCTGTGTTGTGTTCCGGCATTAGTGACCAGGTTCCAGGCTCCCTAAAGAGAGCAGCAGCGCATTCGTAGCACCTTTGGTGTTGCAAATGTCCATAGGCGATGGTAACCGCTGTCCATCAAGCGGGCCGTCTGCCTGTCTGCTGATCTCCTGCAATAAAAAAAAAAAAAAAAAAAAAAATTCAATAATGGGCTTTCGTAACCTGCTGATAATTAGAAAACTCGAAAATATGTCAACGACTATTATAATGAGCCTCTTACCACGAAATGGAACGTTAATGAGCTGATAACTTTAATGACAATCAATTGCGATAACGTGGTAGAAGCCCAGTTGAACATACATCTGTACTGTGATTAGTAATACATTTGTACATACCCTCGCGACCCGGGGAAAGCAGAAAGTCCCTGAGAAGTATATGTATATGTTTTTCGTGCAGAGAAAGAATGCAAGGTGGTAGGGCATTAGCCCGTCTGGGTGGCTACCTTCCCTGCTCTAGAGCATGCCGCCATAACAACCTTCAGTTATGGTCCAGCTTTAGTGGCCAGGTTCGCTATACACAATTTTGACAATATTAAAAATTTAATACCTCAAATACAAGCTCGATTCCCTAATTCAAATTTTCAGGGCTTCTTGGGGACAGAGTAAAGCAACTTTTCTGTAAGTTTGAAACAAATCGAAGTTCGCAAAAATAAGTTCTAGTTATTTAAAAACAGCTCCAGCGGCCAGATTTGCACATATCGGGCTCTAATTTTCAGGATCGTCTCCGTTCTAGTGTACTCTCGAGGAAACAATCAGCATCAATTGAAGAGCGCTGAGCGTCTACATTTCATATCATTTTTAGAAAGATAAAACTTGTATACAGTACAGTAGACAATTTCTAGAGGCACTTAAAATATGATTTGTACAGGTATTCAAGCAACAAAAAATAGAAAATATCTTTTTAGATTCAACTTCTATAAGTCAACTTATCGACTGATTAATCTAAAAAATCTCAAAGTCGGTGCCAAGAACATTACTAAAAAAAAGAATAATTTTTTGAAAATTTTTTACTTCAAGACGTCGAAAAAAATATTTATTATTTTCTTTTTAGTTTGTAGTCGGTTTTCTTTAAAAAAATATGTTGAGTAGTTTAATGCAATTATAATTAGCACTTCGATAATATTACATCGTATAAATACAACTTAGACAATAATGACGGCTGTACCGACAGTTTCCCCTAATTGGCAGACGTAGTGTAAAACGCCCTCCGGCATGGTGAAGCAGCCTATGGTAATTCTGAATTAATGTAGTTTCCCACGATGTTTTTATGTCAACCACATTAGGCCAGAAAAACTGCCTAAATGGTGTATGATCCCACGCAGTCATTATTATCACCCATTAACTAACCACAAAAACCATTTATTAAAATAAGGAAAATTATACAAAACATCCTGTTTATAATGAAACAGGTGCGTAAAAGGTAATAACCACATTATCATAGGATATTAAAGTAATAAGTAATTTCGGTGGAAAGATTTATTAATATAAATTAAAATTAATTCAAACAATTATATTTCAAATTCTCGCTCAAGCATTACCAGTTGAAGATATAAATTGACAGAATTCAGAGAGAGAGAGAGAGAGAGAGAAACTTTACTGCACACCAAAATATAAAATTACAAAAAACCGATCATATTTACAATATTTTCTAGGCAATACAATAGGTAGCCTTAATGCTCAAAGCAATAACTTTCAGGCAATCTAAATCGAAGAAATATGAATCAGGCGATGTAGGAGGTGCAGGAAAAGGAAATAGCAAATAAACAAATACACATACTCATCAAATTCAAAAGTTTTTATTCAAGACTAGCGTCAGCTAGCCGGGTCACCGGCAAGCGTTGTTTTGCCATATAAACGATAACTTCTGCCCGCGCCTTTGCCCGCGTGGTGCGGTTTTTTAACTACCCCACGGAACTCTTTAATTTTTCGGGTTCAAAAGTATGCTATATGTTGATCAGGGATATAAGCTACCACCATGCAAAATTTCATGTAAATCGGCCCAGTCGTTTCGGAGATTAGCCGGTACAAACAGACAGACAAACAGAGAAACAAGAAATTAAAAAAATCAAATTTAGTTCTATATCACTTCTTAC
This sequence comes from Dendrolimus punctatus, assembly GCA_012273795.1. Lineage (NCBI taxonomy): Eukaryota > Metazoa > Arthropoda > Insecta > Lepidoptera > Lasiocampidae > Dendrolimus > Dendrolimus punctatus. The sequence continues at coordinate 21,852,400 of CM022535.1, forward strand.
ATCCCCCTGACTCGGTATTTAGCATTTTTTTAATTGTACAGAAATTCGACCTCTACAATTTTATTATAAGTATAGATAAGTTCCACTGGAGAACACTTTTTGAAGGTCATACATATAGGTTAAAATTTACTTCCTAGTCCATGTACACCGATCTACGAATCAAATATATATACATAGTCTTATACATACACGTATAAAATAATATATTTCAAAATATATAACATATTATTATAAAAATATAAGCATTGTGTTAATCAGACATAGCTATTTGTTGACAATTTGTTTTCTGATTAAATTTATAAATGTTGATAAGGATGATGGATGGCTACAGTGTTCTGGCACCAGTGGCCAGGTTCCAGTTTCTCCTTTAAGGCCGGCAGCACATTAGTAGCACCACTGGTATTGCTATGTCCTATGTCCATAGGCGATGGTAACCCCTTTCCATCCCAGTTGGGCCGTCGCCTGTCTGCTGAGCTTCAGCAATACAAAAAATATCCCCAATTGATATAAAATGTTTTTAAAAGATCCCACGTGAAAACCCTAGTTTACGTTTAGAAGGAATTTATTATGATACAGAAGCTACAGAACTGACTTAAGCAGAATTTTAATTTTTATAACACTATTACGATAGAACACAGAATAATTAATATTCTGCAGTGGATGTATAAAATCATGCGGAAAAAGCGCACCAGGAACTCCTGTACCTACGGCAGTCTTCGCGTCCGTGACATAGCAGACAAACTGCAAGAGTCGTTTACGCTGGTACGGAAACCGGCTAGTTTTGGGGAGAACAAATGTCTAGTCATTCCGTCTCCGATCTCTCCCGGTTGAAGGGGTAGGTCTTGGGCCATGCGGTTTGACATTATGAAGGATGACATGCGTACCAATGGTCTCAATACAGAGGATGAAAAAGACCGCGTGAAGTAGAGGGAAGCGGCGGAACGCAACTGGGATTTAAGGCTCGGATGATGATGATGCCAGGACATGTAATTTATACACAGAAGCCAGCCTCAATCCAAAATATTCAACCTATTATAGAAAGAAAAGAAAGAAAGAATATTAATTTCAAATTGCGACTCACACATTTCAAGTTTTTACGATTGTTACCATAAAATCATACACGAGTATTATTCTGTATTATAAAGTAGTATTTCCGAAAAATGTATGTGCATTACATAACAGTAATGGTTTCATACGGACTTTGACGAGGACAAATCGTTGGGCCGCGATCTTAAAAGTTTGAAAAACCTTGAACGCTCTCAAAGGTTAGGTTAGGTTAGTTCCTTTGCCCTCCTTCCTGTTCCCTCCCGCCCTAACAGCGACCTTGAACGATAAGATTCGGGGGTACTTATCGTTCAAATATCGGTCGGGAGATGGCGCTGAGTGCAGATTGCCGCACGCGCGTGTTAGTATTTTCTTCGTTGGAAGGAGGGGGTCTATAAGAGCCACCGCCGTCAGGGCCATCGGATGTATCTTTGGTTCCCGAGGTCCTGACACACGGCGTCAAGATGGCACAAAGAGGTGGTTTAGTTGGTAGGTCCGAGCATGCCATCGGGAGTCCAACACTACCCTACCGTGCCCCGAAGAGTAGGGTGTCCATGACGGATTACACCTCATAAAAAAAAGGTTAGTTCCTTTGCCAACTTTTGCGGGGGGGCCGAAGATCCAATTATATCTACAGACATATTTCAAACGTAATCCACAAAAGCGATATATTCACAATACAAAAAATTGTTAATAACCTCCGTCTTGGCGAGATGCCCGGTTCATTCAACTACTTCATCTACTTAAGTCCTTAGAAAAATTAACTTTCATATTTATATTCCTTTTGATTATGCGGTCAAAACCTTACGAATTACTATAAGTTTATGACAGTATCTAGTCTTTTTTTTACTGGAGTACGTCAGACATACTGACGACGAACCTGATGGTAAGTGGATGTCGACTACATTTGCATTAATAAAGATGCTAGCAATATGCTGCCAGCTTCGTGAGGTAATCTGGAACCTGGTCACTAATGCCTGGTCTCTAATCCTGTGGAACAGGGGTCTATTTGTATTATTTCACTTCTGTTTTCCACTAAAGGGAATCCCAACGAACGCACATAGCTCAGAAACTTAGTAAGTGGTAGTGGGTCGGTCACGTCTCTCAGGATTTACGGCTGATGGACCAAACGAGTTCTGGAGGACCACAGCGACTGTTTGATTATTGTTTAGCCTGTAAGACGCTCTCCAATCCGGTGGACCAACATCCTGATATCTTTGCTGGTAGAGTCTGGATGAGCGAAGTCGAATAACGGCCGGCATTTGTGGCATAAACTTAAGAAGACCTACAGCAGTGAACGTGGATTCTCACAATAATAGAGTGACACGGCTGCTACGATGCTATGTAATCTAAGCGTTTACTTGGCTAAAAGACATGTTATTGAGAAAGAATGTTTTGAACTAGCGTAGTAATTCTTATACTAACTATTTCCAACATGCCTAAAAACTTTAGACTTATTTATTATGGTATAAGTACAGCATTTAAAAAGTATGTATATATAATTCTTCCATTTAGTCAAAGTTGAAAACAATGTCATAAAAGCAATTTCAGAATTTGTAACAGAGTAACTTTAATTATTTTATTATCAATTGAGGTCAATAAAAGAGTTTTATAGCCGTTTGAAAACTGGCGCCTCCGTCAAGGCATGAATTAAACAATAATAATTTAATACAAATTTTAAAAGTTTAATATGAAAGTTCCTTTTTAAACATGTTGTGATATACGCCGTTTATCTATAAGATATCATAACGGCAATGGGCCATTCTACCCTTACCACGTCTTGCATGCGAATCATTATTTACTTCATCTCCTAACGGTAGTCTATAGACTGATAACTTGCTCACCTTATACGCAAGCTTCCAGCGTATGGTCTATTACACACTCTCATCGCCTGGATATCAGAATTTCTGACGGACCGATCGATACGAGGAGTCGTATCTACGACTGGCTACTCCTACCATCTTATGCCAATTAACAACGGCGTTGCTCAGGGGTCGGTTGTCTCTGCAAAACTCATTGTGCTTCATATTAAAGTCTTGCTTAAGCCTGGTATCTATGGGTACGCAGACGATAGCGCCGTTGTAAAGAATACACATCCACTGCACGAGCTGACAGTCGAAATCCATACACCTATGGAGGCAACGGTAGAGCGATTGAATGTAACTTTAAAGGCAGTCTCCAGCTAGAGAAAACTATCATAGTTACGTTCAATACTTCTAAGGCCCAGGCGTGTCTTATATTGCGAAAAGGAATTCTTTTGAACTAACTCCTACTTTCCGAGGAATACCCGTTCCGATAATCGATGAACTTTAGATTTTGGCATCTCCTTGACATAGACTCTCAACTTTGGCTCCTATATCGAGTATATAAGTATAGCACAAATTGCGGCAAAAAGCTGGGTATACTCTCAAAAGGGAAATAATACTTCACATCGGAAGAGCTGCTAGTGTTGTACCAAGCACAATTACGAGCATATATGGATTACTGCTCTGAACTTACGGATGGCTCAAGCAAATATCAACTAGAAGCACTAAAGTCGATTGCGCGGAAAGCCAGCAGGCTGGTTGGCAAAGGCCAGCTTTACGACGACAAAACTCTAAGTCTCAAACATCGACGCGGGCTTGACAGCTTATCGGATACACTTTGGAGAGTGTGCAGCTGAGCTCTTCGATCTGATCCCGCCATCCCTTCCATCATCGGACAAGCTGATGCACCGGCATGCGGCACCGGTATATGGCGGATGTTTTAACCTATAAGAACGAAGCGCTTTGCATCTAGCTTCATCATACGCACCGCGAAGGAGTGGAACTCATTGCCGGAGTCGGTTATTCCTATACTTATTACCTTGGTATCTTTAAGTTCCATGTGAATAGGTACTTTCTAGGTAAGCATGCTCAATTCTAGACTATACCTTCACTCCACATAGGGCGGAGATAGGAGATCGTAGTCACACGCGAACCTATATATATATATATACTACTATATAAAAAACTGACTATGAGTACAAAAATTGTAAGTGACTACGTGATCTTGTATTATGCAACAAAAACAGATAAAGATGGACGTACCATATGTGGTTGATAATTAAACTGACAGACAATGCACTAAATCATTTGTATTAAATGTTATTAACAAAAATATTAGTATACTTTCCTTAAATTGTTTTGAGAAAATAGAAATATTGTGCTAAATCCGAAAAGTATGTGAAAATAGGAAATTACGAGAGAAAAGATAAAATAATACGATTTACAGATAACACTGGACACTCGAAACAATAACTACCTAAGCGCGTGTACACACGTCACCGCCACCGCGTTTTCAGTGTCGAGGAACAGAAATTCACAAAATAAGTTTACATAAGCGCATAATAGCTTTACTTATTATTCTGAGAGACAATATTTTGAAAACGGAGACCAAGATAAGATTTGACGATGTAATATTTTATACAAAAATGAAAACATAATTTATTTTTTTGAAATGAAATGACATCTTTATTTGTATGAAAGAACAAAACAATACAATTTATTCTCTTTATTTAGGTAGCTGTTCATTCCGTATATTTGTATATTTTATATTATCAATATACATAATTTATATTTCACTTTAAAAAATGCCATAAAAATCCATCGCAATTTCGGAAACAAAAAGTGAATGATACAGTATATTCATATATATATTTACCGGAGTATAGAGAACATATTACTACATATATGAAAAATGTATGTACAAAACTAGAAGAACCAAGTACCTCTGTTAAAATCCAAAACAACATCATGTTGTTTATTTTCTCCAAACACTCCTTCAAATATGTTAAGAATATTGTAATTATTGTGATCGTATACAGTAAATTGAGACAAGCCTCGGCCTTGGCGATGGCCAAAACGCCGGTTTTTGCGTCTCAAATCGAAATGGCAAAAAAATAATTCGGCCTCTACAAACCGCGGCGAGTGGAAAATCGTTGATGAATGAACCGTTCCGCAGAAAGCTCCATTAGATTAATTGCTTTGCGATTTATTTATAAATTTGCTGAATGCCGATTGCGGGGGTGGTTCGAGAAAAAGTTTGCGAATCTGTGGTTTATTGTTTGAGGTTTTTTGCTAGTCACGTTTGAAGCTTAACTCTTTTCCAATGTTAATTCCCTATTCGCGAGTATGCCTGCCTCTTTCATAGACGAACGTCCTTTTCATAAATAACTTAAAATGTGCGATTGGGTTACTTTATCAAAAATATTTGTGTAAGAAATATTTGCTATTGTTTACCAAGAGACCGTGAAGTAAATTTATTTTAATGCTTCTGCTACACCTGTGATAATGTTAGTGACTGTGTCTAGCAGATATAGCCAAGGTCTAAACACATTAATTGAAATGCCACATTGTTAATGACGTTTCATAGTGACAGATAACACAATTCATACACTGATGTAACTTATCATTAACGGTATTATATTAGTCACATTTAGACACAGTCATTAACATTAACACCATCCCGAGTGTAGGGGCATAGAAAGAATGACGGCAAGCATTTGTTATTCACGGCCTTGAAAACTACCGTAATATCATGAGATTTGAAATATACCTATGTCATTGCAATAATAGGATATTATTTTTTAGAAATGGAAGTTATCATTTATCCTAGCTCTATATCCCGGTTGCATTCGGACCGCTCGTCAATTTTGCTTCTCTACTTCACAGTGTAATAAAATGAAAGTATTTTCATTGTGGATGCCAGTTGGTAGGGTATTTGCCCGCCTGGATGGCTACCACAATCTTTACCTCTGGTCTAGAGTATGCTGCCAAAACAATTTTGACTCGTATTCTGGCTTTAGTCGCCAGGTCCCAGTCTCCGTTTAGGGAGGGAGCGACAACACATTAGTGGTATCTTCGGTGTCTATAGGCGATGGTAACCGCTTTCCATCAGGTGCGTCGTCTGTCGATCTGCATTGCGTGAGTCATCATGCAATAAAAAAAGTTTGTACTGAAACTTGAGATAGAAATATTGAATTCATTTTTTATGTCAAATTGCTGTCACGAATTACTGTAAGACATTTTTACGCCTTTATAGTCTTTTTCTAAACTAGTATATGTGCCCAATGTATATATTATGTAAACAAGTTGAAACACCTGCTGTAAGTAGGCTAATCATTAATTAGTATTTATATCGATTAGTTTACGAAATGGAAGGTGATACTGCTAAAAAAACCTTTATTATTGATACTTCGTTTTTTTATTATTATTAATATTATTATCTTGTATATACATATATATAATTCAACCAGTTCTCCCCACGGCTAAGGGTAAAATCCTACGATGTAAATCTATTTAACTGACATAAAAACTAATTTAGTTTTTTCAGTGTAAAATTATCTAACTAATGGTGAAAACAGCTACATACTTTAGGATAGGTTTTCCCAACGTGGTCGATATAGTTTCCGAGAGATCGACATAAATGAAAACTGATTTAGGGGACTACGAGGTCTGAAAATCGACTCCTCTTAATAACACTAGTTTTGGTTTGAAACTTTCAAGACACCGTATAAGTTGAGTTAAGTGTACAACTTGTTATAAAAATGACTATATTTTAGTAGGAAGTAACATTGCTGTATGAAAATGATGTAAAGTTTACTCACTTAAGTATTTTGTGTCAATACAAATATAATACTAGAGGGGACTTTTAAACTAATTGGGCTATGGGGATCTGAGATATCAGTTCATTTCGGAAAAGGGTCTCCTGTCCAAAATAATTTGGAAATCCCTGGTTTAGGAGAAGTTAACGGATACACAGACACACAGACCGACGCGGTATGTAACGAAGAGGCTTTTTAAAAGTCGTAAAAATGAAATACAAAGAATTAGGTAGTCTATTAATATTTTCTTAAGTTTTCGCGACTTGTATACATAGAACCACGTTTCAACGGTTTTAACCGCGGTAATTTATTTTGTTTTGGTTATTCAGACGTTTCGGCCGCTTTTCAGTTGCCGTGATTACGGAAGCCAAGAGGACCATCGTCAACGAGTATTGTTAAAGTTTTATTTAGCCTACCGCCAACTTGTTCATTTTAATTATTTAGTTTTAATATTGTTTATGGTTATTCTATGGGATATTATAATTTACTCTATGGGACCCTAACCTAATTTACCACCGCTTCACAACATGTTATGGCTTAAAGAGAAAAGCGGCGCAAGAAACTCTTCAGCAAACATGCCTAGTTCTAAAAAATTTCATATACCTAAAAAAAATTCAAATCAGACCAGTAGTTCCTGAGATTAACGCGTTCGAGCAAACAAACAAACTCTTCAGCTTTATATATTAGTATAGATAGATATATATGCAGTCAATAGTATAAACAATAGATCAGTAATTAATAGTACCTACATATATAATAGATATTAATGCAATAACTAATAGTGATGCTAATTAATATACAAACGCTACAATTACGAAAATTAATGTCACGCTTTAAGTCGCGCTGTAAACGTTGGTGCTGTTTTAAAAATATCGGAATCTAGTAACAAATTGCAGATTTCTAATGTAGGCGGTGAAATTATTATCCCAGTACCTTAATGTTGCGAACGAAAACGCCCCGAAAGCCAGCAATGTTAAAGCGCTTCCAAGAGAATTTCATTACACATCCAGGGAAGCTCGTCATATAGTAGCCTGAAGTTTGGTGCGGATCTCAGTGCACGCATTGATATGAATTCAGAGCAATCATTAGAACTATCATTGTTGTCCAGCTCAGACTAGTATTATATGTCGATTAATACGCTATAGCAAACCATTATGAATTTAGTATTATTTATGTCTTGTTCGTCACTCCGTCCGTCGATTTTTCTTTTTTTTTTCTTTTAATTGTAATTATAACAATGTTTATATACACTAGTAATTGTATAATTTATAACTAATGTTGATTGTTTCTAATTTACTTTGTGGAGCTAAGCCATGAAATCACTCAGAAGTACTTGCGGAAGATCACCGTTGGTTGTGGAACTAGCATTATTGGTATCGCCAAGAAACCTTCTTTCGGCATATATAAACTTTTCTTCTATTATATTAAATTCGAGGAGCCTTAAGAACAGGCGAGCGTACATGACAAGAACTATGAATGTCAAAGAAGCAAGTGAGGTGTGTAAGAATAAGCCTAAATGGCGCTCTGTTGTTCGTGCCTACCCCGCAAGGGACCTGGCGTGAAGTTATGTATGTATGTATATTAAATTCTTCCTTTAAATCTGACGGCGCGTTCCCCTTTACGCACGTCACGTGAATCATTCATTTCATGACATCAAATAAAATAAAATAAATAAAATCACAACGCATTTTAAATATTTAATAATATATATATACAATTTATCGCGCCCGCAACGCACTGTAAATTAAACACAATAACTACATTACATAATTACTACATGGACAATATAAATACCGCATTCATTAAAAACTAAATACATTATAAATATAAACAATATACCAATAAATAAATAAATAATAAAAAGTGATCAGTGAAGTGTACTGAAAAGAGGTGCAGCTGTGTTTCATGTCCATTTATCAGGTGAGTGCGTGCTCCGGTTTCTATTCAAAATTGACCCAATGTCATATTTTCTTACTTTAAAGCAGTTCACTTCTCGCTAAACCCAGCGCGCCGCAATAACTATGCCGAGCAAGAGCCTTTTTAGGACACCACAATTAATGGTTAAATCTATTATCCTGTAAGACCTTTTCTTCCTTTCTTCTAGACGACTTGCGCAGGACTGTACACTCGGCCGCACTCTCTCACTCACTTTACAGAAAGACAACTAGTCGCTTCTCTCTCGCTCATCGCCGGCATGAGACAATGCTTGAAGCTATATAATCAGGTTGTAAACAAACAAAATTTTGTTAGGACAAGGTCGAAGTAATTACTGGAGAGGCGCGCAGGGCACACGCCACGCACCTCCGTTGTTCATATTTTATTTAGATAACTTTATTAACAACTTTTGTTCTTTCTGTAAATTTTTGTATTCTTCTCATAACTATTTATCAAGGAGTATGCACGGTAAATCGTTTTTTTTTAAATACAGTAATAAAGCTAATCCATAAATGCCCCACAGCTGGGGCCTCACTCAGACAGCTTAACTTTAAGGCAGCAGAAGCACATCAATAACCTCGATGAGCTGGTTTCATCACGACGTGTTTCTACAAAGTCAGCACGTCATAATTATAAAAATATTCATTTAAGATCGGAAAACAATTAAGCCTTCGAAAATGACTTCAAACCACGTCATTGGAATGAGATACTGTTGTCTGTTACTAAAATATCCAGTCTTAAAAATGATGACGAAAAAAACCGTTAAAAGTAAAGTACGCGATGAAACTTCTTATAGACTAAGAAATTTTTGAGCCTTTACCGCCATTTGGATATAAGTATATTTTTTGTTGCAAAAGGTATTTGATATTTCATTTTTTATTCACAAATTAATATTTATTACATATAATCGTGTACAATAAAAGAAAAGTTAACTTATTTATATTGCATTCTACCCACAGTCCCTCAAGACTATCTAGGTCACCGTCTTCTATGGATAAGGTGCCCAGAAGGCTGGCTACGTTCCCTCGCTGGATCGCCATACTGATCCGATTGGCCGAGGTAAGCACCAGCCTCATGATCACCTGAAGAGTCAATGAGTCGTTTTAGATAAACTTTTGTAGAGGTTCATGGCCTCAGGACCCCACGGTCCAAGCATCTCAATAAACGGCCTAAAATATAAGTCTCACTAGTGATTCAACTGTTTGCGCCACCGAATCGGCTGATCTAGACGTTTTTGGTAAATGGAATGCGGCCAACGTGTCTACGCAAGTCGCATCTCACACCAAAGGCTTGCTACGCCGCCAGGGAACTAGTCATTCGTCAGGACGCCTACCACCATCAGGTGCAATACCGGTGTGGCGTGACCATTTGCGGGCACTGCGGCGGCAAGAAAGACCGTGATGTCCCGAGCTGATTACATCTGTTCGTATTTTAAACTTTTACGTTGTTTTCAGAGTTTCAGTTTGTGTCGTGTTTCACGGCGCTCACTTGTACTCCCTTGGGGACGGTTACAAACCCCCCACGCCAGAGTAAAGACATGGAAGATGCCAGGGGATAAAAGTGTCCCCCGGTAGTGAATGTGAACTTCGTGGTCCCCGCTTACCAGGGCACGCGGAGTTGGTTGAGCTTCCGTTTTCCCGGTACTCTGGCATAAGGCACTAGAAGGAACACCCAGGGATTTTAGTGGCTATCTTTAACTGTGGCCATCTTTAATTCTGCCTAAAGGTGCTAGTGCCACCACGGATCTAGCGAATCCCAGACATGGGCCGCGAATCGTCCCTCCGAGGTTCTGTGCACGTCAGAGCCATACAGTTTATATAGCACAAGTGGTCTCAGTCATATTGACCAAGTACATGATCCAAACGTAGCTTATTATAACTAAGATGTACTAACTTAACTAGGTTTAAAATATTCTACTAAATGTATACTTACACTATTTCTGTTATATAATAATAGGTAGGTATATATTCCCGGAAAATGATAAACTAACAACAATACCTACCATACACACTATTTAATAAAATAAATTTTAATTATAATGATTTTAATGAAACATTTACGCAGTACAAATTTGGCTCGTTAGTATTTAGTAATAAGATGGTTATTTATTATACTAACTGCTTCGATTTTCGCAACTTGGTCTGCCGGACCATTATTTTATGTAACGTAAATTTTATTTTTATTCAATTACGAACATTAAGCTTTAATTAACGTATAAAATAGGCAAATGTCCTTATTATGAAATATACATTTGAATTTAATCAGTATACCTATACATGTATAATTTCTTGGGCTTACTGACTGACGTATTATCGCACAGTCAAAACTAAAAGAAAATCTACCTAATAATATATGTAATAAACAATATTTATATTTGCTACTTTTTAGTTATGCAAATATTTGAATAGTTTTAGAAAAAACTAAATAAATAAAACAAGTCAGTACGTATAGGCACGGACTTGTTTTATGCGAAGGTTGCTCTTGATTTCCCTGGAATCCTCTCATCAGACCCTGATTTGGTGAAAATGGGACTACCTCGGCTAAACTGTTTCAAATAATAAGCTTTTGAGGTCTTGGATATCATGCAGCAGCAGATTCCTGGCCTAGACAATTAAACAACCCAAACACGACGGGTCCATCTTGTTTAGTACGTTAGTTCCTATAGCCACCTTCCGACTCCATCATCAGATCAGCTCCATGGTACCATATTATTGCATTGTCACGCGATATACACATGTGTGCAAAATTTTAGCTCAATCGGAAACCGGGAAGTTAGTCAAATTTAACTTGCAAAATTCCACCCGAACTTAAGCTTGTAATAAAAAGAATATGAAAATTGCTCCACAATTGACGGAGAAAGCTCGTATCAAACATACAACAAAAAACACAGACCTTATTGAGTGGGTTAAAAAAACAGGACCCTCTTCACTGCTTTGTTCTAAATTATACCTTTGACATCGAATATCTCTGACCACAAGCGAAAACGATATCGATTATTAAAACCCTTTGATAATAAATAAAAAAAATGGTTAAAACAAAACATTCGTTAAAATTAAATATTGATGAAATTTCACAATGCTCCGCTAAAACATCAGACAATATATAATAATATAGAGCAATGGAGCCTATAAATATTTATTGGGAAACAAGGACCCGGGAGTTAAATGCCCTGCGAAACGTGATAAATAGCTTGCAAATGAATGATGTTTTTTGCCTTTTGGGTAACTGATAGGATTAAGTACATAAGTAACCTTCCGGGTTGAGACTCTGAACTCTATCGAACTTTTCGATATGATTGAGTCTCTCGTGATCTTTTGGTCATTGGAAAAGACGCCGATCCATTTGGATCGATCGATGAATATCGAAGTGTCAATTTCATCTTTTTTCGGTATTTGAGATACCCTAGTATAACTCGGTTGTTTGCTCGGCATATGTAGCTTCTTCCTTGCTTGCTTTGCTATCAACGAATTGGAAAACGCTCATAGAAATGTAGACGCTCGGTAGGCTTCAGATACCGCGTATAACTAACATGTCGATTCTGCATGGACAAAGCAGAAATCAGCCAATAATTTAAATTATTTTTTCAAAGTATTTAAATAAAGTCAGGGGAGATAAGAACTGGAAAACTCGGTTCTGAAGATGAAAAATACCAGAGTCTCAATTCTTATTTTTTCGGTATTTCAGATACCCGGTTGATTAGCTCGGTGTATGCCACTCCTGCAGCGATACCGAACGAATCGGGAAACGCTCATGAAATATAGACAGACGCTTGATAGGCTTTAGATACCGCGCATACCGGACTCTGAATCGACAAATCAGAAATCAGCCAAACTAAAAAAGCAATTCAAATAAGAATAAATATTTCCTTTCCTTTCTCATACAGCCCAGTCCTTTATTCAGGTAGGTTAGGGGCTTTACATACTTACGGTGTTTTCTAGACAATGGTCATTCAATTTAAGTTGATTAATCATCTTATAGTATAGTCGGGCTGTGTGAGGTTACAAAAGTGTAATACATCTTTGGCAATAGTACGTTAACAAGAGCAAATATGTTCCTGAAAATCGCATCTGGTTCTTTTTGGCCGTTGTTATAATTCAGATCAGCAGCCCAATAGCGAAGCTGTTTCCATCAATTAACAATCATGTTTATCTTATGAGAACGTTTATTCACAAGAATATCAAGGCTCAAATAGTTTTAAGGAATAAATACTAGTGCTGTTTAAAGAGGTACTATAGCTGGTTCTTCACGAGTACAATTGGCTTTAAGTGAGAATTCAAATTGGATCAAAAAATTACTCCGTGCTTTAAACCATTAGTGTTAGTCTTATTCATATTCAGCTAGAGTAAGTTTGTAGGTTTCTTTAAGAACCCACGAACACAATATGACTAAAACACGGAACCTACGCAAACAAAAATATCAAATGAAGTGAAGCATTTTTAGATACTTGTGTGCTGGAAATTGTATAGAGCGCCTGCTTACCCGTATCGCAACTGAACCGCGATTGGCATAATTAATTGCTGCGACTCAACGACCTAAAATTAGTGCTGGCCTCCGAAATGAGAATATCACCACTCCTTTTTTTCTTTTTTTCTCCAGTGATATCTGGGGCGACCAACTGGTGGCCGTTGGTCAGCCCAGATAGGCTTTTTTTCACCGCACCATCCTTCCCCATTCTATCTAGGTGACCAAGCAAGCACAAGCGATACATGCGCTTCGCTCTCGCCTATAATATTGGGCTTATCCATCAGCTTTCCGAGTCCGTCTGTTGATATCGCTTGCCACTGTCGGACGCAGGATCTTTCTTAGGATCGCCCGACTTCATCCTTTAGCCGGCCTCACTTTTAGAATCCAAAACTCTGACTGTATATTATTCGTGTTGTGCCTGCTTTCCCTGGCATTGCCTTGACCACATCTATTAGTAAATTGCAACAACGGCACCAAAATTTTATTCGCTGTATTCGTCTATTCCACGGAGAGGACGTGATTTATCGGGATAACAGTATCCTAAGTGTTGATCCGGGCTATAAGCTAGCTCTGTGTCGAGTTTCAATCAGTTATTTTCACGTGATGCTCTTAACAGCTAGATAACACTCCCAAAAATTTTATACTCTGAATCTCCTGATCTGAATTTGCCTCGCTGATTTTTTTGCATTATCGAATGTATTGCACAAACTCGAACTCTCTACACTTTTATTATAATATACGTAGCTTATAACGCTATTACATAAAATTTTACGATTTCCACTATACTTACAAAATCAACTATCTTCAATACATAAGTTTTATTTCCATCCACAAACAGAATTGTCTTGGGACAACCGCAGGGGTATGTATATTCAAGCAGTCGTGTAATTTTGGAAGTAGTATTCATTTAATATAACAAGAACAGTGTTTACGTAAAGTAAAGTTTCTTATCCAAATTTACTTAAGGGTTTCTAACATGCGTAACCTAATTACAGGCTTGTAGGGAAGTCAATGCCGACGTTTCAGTATTTGTAATAAATTTTACACAACAGGGAGTACTCCGTAGAACTATTTGATCCCACTAACCTAACCATAACACTACTGGCCAGGTATAGATCTCCATAGAAGCGCTTGTATCACGTAATCACGTAAGTAATACGGCAGCAAATTCAAATTCGATTTTGTCCAAATGTGTTGTTATAATATATATGTAACTGCAAAGAAGCGGGTTTACTACAGAATTAATTCCGTATCGGGTTTTTGATGAAGCACACTCGCGGACAAGGCATCTCTTCCCTGCCAAGGCCTTATGGAGTGGTGAGACCATGCACCCTAAGCCCTGACGTTAAAGCAAAGGACGAAACAGCGGGGGGTTTTAGTGGGTATCCCCGACTCGGTTGGCAATAGTATTTCATAAGGGTACCCCAACGTGGCGAATTCCTCACGTCCCCGTCATGTTCGCCCGTGGCGATAATCCTCAATCGGATTCCCCTCGTAGAAAAAAGGTTGTAGGTGGTATTGGAAAAACAAACTCCAGAAATTTTGTAGATTGCTACAATTTGATGCCCCCTAGACCTTAAAGCTTCAGATATTTGTATTTACACGCTTTCATCAGGGTTTTTAGTAGCTAGTAATACTGGGCGCCAGCGGAAGGTTGCAAGGGGGTACAATTGCACCCCCCCTGTCAAAATTTAATAAATTAATTTAAGTTACTATTTAACTAAAAACTGTTCATCACCTTGACAATGAATTCTACTGAATTCACATGAAAAGAGAAGACGAGGATAATTCCTCCTCTGTTCTTTCTTGTGAACGCTGAGCTGAATTTTACATTACATTTATCTGCATGTTATTCATGTATAATTATTTATATTATATTAGTTAGTAATGTAATGTTAATAATATATGTGTATAAGATTATATTGTTGTTATAATTATGCTATGTAATTGTGTAATGTCTGCCGTAATGATACCTTATTGGAATCGGTGGAAAATCAGCTCGACAGACTAGCATTATGCTGAGACTGATGGCCTTTTTAGGAACAGTTTTGTTTTTAAGTATATTTTGCTAACACGTAGTTTTATATTTGTTCAACTGTCTTATATAATATTATTATAATGTGTAGATGTAGATGCACTTACTGGAAAGTAATCCTAGCGGCGTTCATGCTAGTAATAGTAATTCACCGTCACTACAATACCCTAACTGTGCGTAGAGCGACACGCTCTTGGGCGACTTTTTAATTGATGATAATATGAAGATATTAGGAGGGTAAATAACACATGCGGTTGTTAAGGGGCTAAGCACCTAAATACATATCGCTCGCGTTTTACCATAATTTGGCAGATATAAATTAATAGAATGTGCTTATGATAAATCTCTATTCCAACAATCTCAACAGTAACGAATTTCTCACATAAATTTGATATTGATTTCATATCAGATCGTATATACTGCTATATACTACGTACTGCTCACATCTATGGCCCGGAGCAACAGCTTATCAGACTACCCCCTCGACTCCATCCAGGGTCGCGTCGTTCGTATCATCGACGGTCCCATCTAACACGAGGTATGAAATCGCCTAGCCTTCGAAGAGATTTGCGTCCCTCTGCGTATTTTATTTACCGCCTGTATAACGGGGAGTGTTCCGAGGAGCTGTTTGATCTGGTGCCAACGTCTCACTTTTACAACCACAGCGCTCGGGAGCGACGGGATATTCACCCCCATTTCCTTGAGCTCCTACGCTTAACTACGCAACGGTTCTCTAGAACATTTATTCCACATACAACAATGATCTGGAGAGAGATTCCCGGCGCAGTTTTCCCTTTGCGCTATGTCATAGGGTTCTTTGAGGCGTTATAATTTTTTTTAGTGGTCGGCAACTCGTTGGCGGCACCCCTGATGTTGCAGACGTCCATAGGCCACGGTAAGCACTTTCCATCAGGTGGGCCGTGTGCCTGTTTGCCTGCTGCGTCAGGCGATAAAAAAAATAAATTAAAAAAAATTTTGTTAGAAATATATTTTATAATAATAAATAAGAAACCTTTTCTGAATGACAGTGATGTTTTTTGAATAATATGTAATATAATTTTTGTGATTTTATTTATGAAGCGAAGTGTTTGTCGGCATCATAGCAAGTGGAAATTCATCGTCGCTGCCTACTCCCTATGGGAAACTGGCGTGACAATATTTATGTATGTTGATTCTTTTCTAGAAAGTACTATTTTTTAGAAAAAAAACCATCCCATCAAGTTCAGGCCAAAACTGCAATAGCATAACTGATGCACGCACTAACTACCACAATACTAAATTTAGAACATACTTAATAATTATATTGTACAAGAATTAAAACTCATAAAAACCGTTTAACACGTTGAACGCTTTACGGCCCACCGGCGAGCCTAGCGTACTATTCCGTTTGAGCCATGCCAAATCCATGAAATCGCAATTTTTTATTAACTTCAGATTTTCATCCCAAAGTTTATAAAATGCGGTAATAT
This sequence comes from Dendrolimus punctatus, assembly GCA_012273795.1. Lineage (NCBI taxonomy): Eukaryota > Metazoa > Arthropoda > Insecta > Lepidoptera > Lasiocampidae > Dendrolimus > Dendrolimus punctatus. Next base: position 21,868,970 of record CM022535.1, read on the forward strand.
GTATAGAAAATAAAATTTAGCGACTTTTACCGTCTAGTTTTAGTAATATAGCAAAAGGCTCACCGGTGGACCCTGTGGCCTCCTACAAAAGAATGCCGATTATCCGTTGTCGGGGGCCGCAGGGTCACGCCGTGGCCCATTCGCGCGTGCTTCGTCCGCAGCGATGAACTTCGGCCGGTCAGTATTGCGCGTATAAGTACCACTCCTCATCCTCATCCTCGGATTAGCAAGTACTTTACTTGATAATGAAACCCATTTGGTGGGAAGAAACCGAAAAAACAGGAGGCACCTGCCAAAACTGTCGTAAGTACTAAACTCAAAAAGAGAGAATACATTGCTAGAGAATGTCGTGATGGTATTACTGTAATGAAATGGAGGGACAAAAGAGAAGTGTTGGTTTTGTCAACCAAACACAGACCTATTAGCAAAAATAAGAAAGCGTCAGGGTAATGTAGTCATGAAACCGCAGATTATTGTCGACTACAACAAAGCCAAAGAAGCAGTCGATTTATCAGATCAGATGTCTGCGTACTCGTCGCCGTTGCGGAAATCCGTAAAGTGGTACGAAAAGTTAGCTATTGACTTACTACTTAATATGGCGATGGTAAATGGTCTGACTCTGTACAAATCAGTAAGTAAAAAATACATGCACATGGCAGATTTGAGAAGATTTATAATGATGAATCTCTGTATAGTGCAACAAAATACTGCGGCTGTAGAAAGACCGAAGAGAATCAAACACGTCCTGGAAAAGAAAGAGGGATTAGCTAGAAAAGTTAGAAGAACATGTCGCCAATGTTACGCAGAAAACGTACCATGGGCAGCAAACAGGCTAAAACAGAGACGAAAAACGTATCTACTTATTGCCAGAACTGTCCAACTAAACCTTACCTTTGTTTACCTTGTTTTAACAAAATTCATCATTGATTTTTTTATGTATTATGACTGGCTAGTTAAAGAATTGTTAATGTGATAATAGAAAGAAGTGCCATAATTGTGATTGTTAAGACTTTATAAATATTTTAATATGAACCTTTGTAAACGTTCAATGCGAGATTTTTATATGGCGAAGAAGAAAATGTTATGTTCTTTTATATTCTAATAAATAAATATTCATAATTATTTATTGGTTTTATTTACACTATATAACGATTTCTACTGAATCTTAAGACAACCCTAGCAACTTACAATAAACTCAATTTTTTTTACAAGTTTCTGTAGGATTTGAAAACCACGCCGTCCGGCTACGCTACAGGGCCACGCGGCTCATTTCTATGTACGTTTTGTTTGATTGCTGCAATCTGTGGCTTGTAGGAAGCGTTTTTGTTGGACCCGTCGGGCGGCTCACAGGTGACCCACATGGCTTGAACGGTACAGTAACGAAAGGCTCACCGGTGAGCCCTGTGGCTTGTACGGAAAATCTCTATTTTTTATACGGCGTTCAACGTGTTAAAGGCGGCGGTTCCTATATCTTGCTAATCGTGTATTTGCTTTTCTATCGGTACAAACTTGACACAAGCTCCAATACAAGTAATGTCAAATTTATACCAATGGCGAGTCAACGAATGACTGGTACGCTATAGACCCGGCCATAAGACGATCTCATCAGTTTACAAAATGTACCGGCAAACATTTCACGTGTATTGTGACCAAACAGGAATTTTAATGCGGATATATCCGACAATAGTTAAGATTCGCCGTCCCTTTCCCACGGTGGCGATTCCCCGCGCGAGAGACTCGAGTCATCGCAATTCGTGAAACTCATTTCGTTTAAGTTAACATTTTTATTGTACTGTATGAATAAGTTACGGTATCCGGAACTGCCTATCCAATAAGATTAATTTATATATGGTACTGGTTACGAATTCGATTCTCATAAGTATCAACTTTTGTAAACAAACTAGTGGTCGCCCATGGTCGAAATTCGACCATAATAATTAATGTCAAAGACTATATTTCTATAATCACAGATTTCGCCAAGGCTACACTGTAAATTTGACTTTTAATAATAAACAAAAGTGTATATATGCGTTTGTGTGTCAAATACATGGTAGTGTGTAATGTTTTTTATCGATTTAATGAACTTTTTTATGAATAATTTAATTAAAATATTAGTATTCTGCACTCCTCTATATAAACTATATGTGTGCGAAATTTCATACTCCTCCGTCCGCGTAATTTTTCGTAAAAAAGTGGTATAAAGTTTTTGCTTCACCTAATAATATAATATTTACAAATTATTTCATTATTATGTAACGATAGTAATCATTATCGTCATTTAAATTACACGTCAACGGTCTCGCGAAAATTATCAACAAGTAAAGTAAATAAACCTTGCTTACCAACTTTTAAAAGTATTGATAGCCAACCAATAAAATGTTATTATACTGAATGTGTTAAACTAAATGAAGCTAGTCTAATTGGAGTATTTAGAATTAAAAAGAAAGAGTACTTACACCTATTCTAACAAGTTGAAGTTACAGTCTTACGTTAATAAGCTCTTGACGTTCAAATTACGATGTATTACAATGTCGACATGATTGTACTCATGGAAAAAGGGGTCAAGGAAATCGAATTGTAAGTAGAGGAATGCACGATGGCGTCATAATAAGTGGATCGGTAAAAACGTAAACAAAATAGTTAAGGCCGTGCACCTGGAAGCCTGGAAACGAGAAATAACAAAGCATGTCTATTGCCTTACCGCTGATCGCCGGCTGCTCTCATCTCACCTGATCCAATCGGACTTACCGTGACCAAAACGCGTAGTTATAACTAGTCTAGGTTAGGCCGTTTGACCCGCTAGGCGACGCAAACAAGCGGGACGCATGCGTCCGCCGCGGTAAACAAGGCTCGCTCCCGGGCCTAAACACGTGGATCAGGACGAAAAGGAAGCTAATGGAACAACACATAACGAACACATGGAAGAAACGCACCCGCGGTGGCTGCCGCGAACACACCCAGCACCAACACTCGTAGTAATGTGACCGCCATAAAAACACAAGCATTTGCACAACACTCGGAATTTTCGATTAGCGGGCTGCGTGGACACTATCGGCGCAGCCCGCTGCCTCCGGCGTACTGACGGCCGCGCCGCCGCCTCTCGCTCACCCTGCCCGCGCCCCTCGGGCTCGGCCCCACCACCAGAGCCTTGTCCATTCAACGCATTTTCTGTCATAAGCAAATCGATAATGGCATTATACTTCCGCTTTCAAGCACGCGCGCTGCATCCAAACTAAGGTTGTTGTGCCGCTGCTACTGCTATCTGCGGCATGTGCTTTTTCAAACGCCACGAAAAGCCACTACTCATCTGTTTTACCTACATTTTGTCTCTGTCTAGCATACCTTAATTTGAAACTTTTTACATTCGTTGCATACAAACAGTTATGATGGCTTGAATTGAATCGGTTAATAAACCAACCCCTGGTTAGTACCATGGACGATGCGAACACTACATTGATTCAGAGTAAACTGTCTCGCCAGTCCAGTGGTCCTTAACTAATCACATTCAAGCAGAAAAACGCTGAGGCAGTATGGGTTTGTTGGGTAAACTATGAATTTAACACAGATTTATTAGTTCACATAAAAACTCCAGAGAGTACACTTGCTATATGTACCGGATGGTATCAATCGTGCCTGCTATCTGTAATGCTATGATAAAACACTTCTTTATATGTTAATTTATTAACGGAGTGTAATATTTATTTTAATTAAAACTACACGTGCGAAATAGACGAAAATGTGAAGAGAAAAAAAATGACATAGAAAATAAAAGAAAATTACTAAAGTTCTTAATTCAAAAATAACAGTGGCCAGTACTAAACCTTTGTAACTACAATAAAAACTTTTTGTTAGATATTTCAACACTGTTCGAAAATTTTAATAAATTATAAAATATTAATAATATAAAACCAATAAAAAAAACAATAATTGTTATTTATCAATAATATTGTAAAAGTGAACTTAATGGTTAAAAATCGACATCAGAAGTTCGATGAACGGGCTGCCGCGGCCGAACTTGTTTACAACTGTATTACATTAGTATAAAACTATAGTTTTTCATTTTTATAATAAGATAATTTAAATGGAACCGGTCTTATTCATATTGAGTTACGAGTAAGTTTGAAGGCTTCTTTACATTTCTTAAAATATACTTCAAACATACAACTAACGTTGGCTCAGCGACCTAAAATGTGTCTTGGCCTCCGAAACGAGAACACGCCACCTGTTTCTGTCCTGTGTTTCTTGCCAGTTAAGGGCTTGAATCTCACACAGGTCAGCCTCCACTCTGTCCCTCGCGCTGGTCCTCAAGGCGTAGAGGAGCGTCCCCTGAGCGGCGGATAGGGGAGTGGTCGGTAGTACAGCCTAGCTACGTTTCCCACTAAGTCCAATGGACTCGCTGACCAACGAGGGGTGTGGTGTGTTGTGGGGGTTGTGCAGAGAGTTAACACCCCACTCACGGAAAGACCAACTGTTACTCCACACTTTTTTTTTCAGGCGGGTGATATGCTGTTTACGCACAATACTAGATCCTGGCAAGGGATCAGACCAACATCGGTCGCGAGAGAGTGCTGCTGCTTGCTGCATGCTTTGTAACCCGCTCGCGATCGACTCAGCTTGTGTGGAGACTCCGAGATGACAGCACCCAATACCCACTAAAACCACCCTCTTCCCATTTGCCCCGCGCTTTTGTGTAGGAAAGGCTGAGACTTAGAACAGAGTTACGCCCAATCCAGTTTTCTTTTTGTTTGTGTATTCATCAGTAGTGGGTATGTCGTATCATAGTCTTCATGAATAGGTCGAGATTAGAGGAACCATGTTATTATCATTTTCAAAATCTAAATGTAGTTTTTTAGAAAGTCCCTGGAAGAGCTAACTCACTTCGACGACAAGGGTGATGACTCCTCTGCTCCCTTGATGCTAGAGGGCCCCTGAAGCGGTATTAGTCAGGGAGGGAAATCATGCGTATATCTGCGCCTCCGAGCTCCCGGCTGACGCCGGCGCCCACGTGGAGGCGCATGAATACGCGCAATTCATTTCTCTCCCTACCTCGTCCAGAAAATTGTCTCGAGTTCAAACCTCTGTGGTGCACAGGCTGCGCACTCGACTAGCGTATGAAACGCCGTGTCAAGCGCGCCGCACTGGTGGCATTGGGGTGAAGGTTGACAGCCCGCAATCTGAAGGTCAGAGTTCCGCGTTTCCGCGAGAGCCATCGCAACAGCTGCGCTCGAGTCGCTACCACCGTACACCGGCCACAGGGTTTTCCAACTCTACCGACCAAGATTATTGCCCTCTCGGCGAGGGACAGCGGAGCAGAGCTCGATGCTGGCGGTTGACGTCGGAAGGGAGGGGTGTTTGGGAGGAAGGGGAAAGAATACAAGGATTTGGAGTGGATAGGTTGGTAGGTAGGACACCACTGTTACGGAGTAAAGGGGGGCAATGTGACAGTGGCCGCTCGGACGCATCCCGTTGTACCGCTACCTAGACGGAGATGTGTCCAGGGCGGCACCCCCTGGGGGAAACTGTTACTCCACACTTACAATAACTCAGTATGACTACGACCGAATATTGGTAACGTATTGGTACAGATTTACTTTTTTTTTAAATATCAAATTGTTTATAGAATTCTATTCAATCATTTTATGTAGTTTTATACAGATACCAGAGTTTGTCTAAACTTAAAGTCTACACAACTGCCCAGCAAAACATAGAGGCAAGTCGAAGCCAACCAGATTTGAAGTAATACAATGAATGTCATGTTGTTTATGACAACTTAGGTATTTGTTAGTGAATTGAAAAACGATTGCAGCGCCATGTATTTTGCTAATATATATATTCTAAAGAAACGACTTCTTTGTAGGGATAAAATGTATGATAAGTGTTAACTCGGGTTATAAGCCAGCACTATGTCGAGTTTCATTTATATACGTTCTGTAATTTCCATAAACGATGCGATCACAGCGCCATCTTTTTCGCTAGTTTCTCGTCTATTCCACGAACGATATTATTTATCGGGATGAAGAGTATCCTAAGTTACGCACCGGGATATAAGCTACTGTATAACGAGTTTCACTTAAATTCAGTAGTTTTCATGTGATACTCTAACAGACAGACAGACAGAAATACAGACACATAGAGAGACAAAAATTCTAAAAAAAACATTTTCAGCATCTCCGGGTCCTAACTTTTCGTTTTTTTTTTTCATTTTTAAAACGCATTGTACGAACTCGAATCAATGACAGATTTAGTTATACTAGAGCTTGCCTCGTGGCTGCGTCAATCCATAGGTAGTATCTTCATTTTACTTACATAAAAAATAATTCGGTTTTTTACATATTATATATATATACACATATATATATATATATATATATATATATATATAATATATATATATATATATATATATATATATATATAATACATAACACGAAGTTCGACTATATGAACTTAGTGACTATATGCGGAAGACATGTGTTCCGCAAAGTATGTACCGCGGCACATTGGTATACCGTGGTCATTAAATGGTGTGCCTCAGAAAAATAAGATAATGTTATATAATTCACACAACAACACACTATTTGTGTGAATTAGGATTTTCGACTCTTACCATAATAATAACCAGAAAAGAGAACGCCTCAGGGCAATATACGAAGAGATGAGACAGCTTAGTCAACGAGTACGCCAAGTTTAGATCGTCTATGCTCGATTAGACAGGCTCATGTTACGCATTGAATACCTGTTCTGCAGTTTAAACTTTAGGTTTGTAGATTAATAATAAATATTATTTCGATAATTGATAAATAAATGTTGATTAATATTACTAAAAAAATGGTGTTTATTTCTGGTGTACTTCCAAAAATTTTCGTTTTCCTAGATGTACATTGAACACAAAAAGTTTACGGAACACTGGTCTAGACAACTGCTCAGCAAATATAGAGATGAGTCGAAGCCAACCTGATTTGAAGTAACAACGAATGTCATGTTATCTATGGCAATGTAGGTATTTGTTAATAAATTTAACTTTGGAATATGCTGCCTCTTACTGTCAGAGGCCAAATCCTTACCAACATTTAGGGCGGCTTGCATGACGTTCTTTAATTTCATTTAAGAAACACTAAACGCATTTACTATCCTTAAATACGATAAGCGTCTTGCACAACGCTAAATTTACCGGTAAATACGTTTACAGAACTGTCAAAGTTAATCATCCAAAAATGGCTATTTAACGCCTTAAAAGCGTTTAAACATTGTCATTATTATGAAATTGTCACTTATAAAAAGTCAATTACAGATTGTCACCCGTATATTATTTGCTTTAATTATTTATGTCAATTCTAAATACCCATTATTCGTACAAACTAACGTGGTAGCAGAGTAATAAAGTTAAGGAATTGGATCCAGTAAAGATATTTTAACTAGGAAAGAGTAAATACAATATTCTAGTATTGTAATCGACTCACAATGGATAAGGTGATCGCAGAGGCTTCAAGTTAAAAAAAATGCACCTAGATGGTAAAAATTATAAGCCTTGGCGGTATCGTATTGAGACAGCGTGCATGGCAAAAACCGGCACTGAAGAAATTTTGCAAGGAAAACTTCAAAAGCCCGATGAGCCTGCAGCATTTGATAGTGCAGATGCTAAAGCAAGATATGATATAAATTTACATCAATTTCTAAGAATTGACTGTGTCTTTTTAACTCTGATGAAGACAAACATGACGGATGAGATTCTAGAACAAGAACGCCTATATAATGGAAGCAGCGAAAACTTATGATCTTTGTCTCAAATTCTTTGATTATAAAAAGGACCCTGAACATGAGATGGGAAGGAAAATCTGCATTAAAGAATATTTCAACAACTCTTTTCATAAATTAATGTTTATTATTCTTTATGAAATTGTAAGTTATTAAAAAGTCAATTACAGATCGTCACTCGTATTTTATTTGCTTTATTTATCTCAATGCTAAATACCCATAAAATCGAAAATAAAACCGCAAAGCAAAAGATTATTCTTCAGGTTGCCGCTAAAATTATCGAAATAAACTTAACCAAACGAACAAAATTTCAAATGTCAATTTGAGATTGGCCAACTAGAATCCTTTTTACGTAGGAAATAACTAACATTTAAGCTAAATTTCGTGTGTTTGTTCGATAAAACGTACCGCCACGTGAAATGAAACACATTTCGCTGTTTTATCAATGGCATAAACACATTTTACTAAATGACATGGGAGTGTCTCGTGAAAGACAACGTAAATGCATTTACTATTAAACGCGTTTAGAGAGTTAAATAAAATTAACTAATTTTATTTAAAGACGATCGTTGTGCAAGCGGGCCTTAGAAATTTACTCAGAAACACTATTTGACCACAAATAGCTATTTCAGATTTACGCAATATAATCATGCTAAGACATTTATTTATTATAATAACTTATGTGTTATTGTATATATATGACTATGTATATATGTATGTATTTGTATATTTATTTCTTTTGTGTATTGCTTTTTTCCTGCACCACCTATTTCGCCTGATTCAATTTGCTGTTATTTAGGGTGCCTGGAAGAGAACGCTTTGAGCGCCGCCTGTTGTATTGCCTAGAAAATATCGTAAACATGGTCTGTTTTTGTAATTGTATATTTTGGTGTGCAATAAAGTGTTATCTATCTATCTATACCCTGGTCCGAATTATCTCCCCTGATTTTTTTCACATTTTTAAACGCCTTGTACAAATTCAAACCATTTACAGATTTATTATAGTATAGATAGAACGTAGATTGAAAAAGAAAAATAATAGGGAGCAGGTGAACGAAAAGAGATAGAATATAGATTTAAAAAAATATTTTTTATTTATTTATAAGATGTTGTAATTGAAGTAAATTGACTATCTTTAAAAATACATATAATAATAAAAATACACTAAGTTCTAAAGAAGTTACTATTTTAATATAATAAAACTACGTTTTAACGGTTTTAATATATTTTAATTTTACGGTTTTTCGAAACATCATGGACACCCGACCTTACTTCTTGCGGATAGTAGTGTTGAACTTCCGATGGCTCGTAGCTACCAACTAAACAACCAAATATTCTATTACATCGCCGTAATGTCATGGTCTTGGGAATCGTAGGTAAGAGACCTCGTGGTAATGTCCAAATATCCGTGCAGGAACGGAAAAAGAATACAACCTACAGCTAGGTGGTAGGGCTTTTGCCCGACTGGATGTCTACCACCCCTGGTCTAAAGTATGTCCCCACAACAACCTTGAGTTGTGTTCCAGGATTAATGACCAGGTTCCAGTTTTCCTTAAGAGAGCAGCAGCGCATTTGTAGCACCTTTGGTGTTGCAAATGTCCATAGGCGACGGTAACCGCTTCCCATCGAGTGGGCGTCTGCCTGTCTGCCGACTTCCTGCAATAAAGATAAAATAAAAAAGGTGCATTGACTCGAGGCCCAATTCTTCTATTTTAACCAGCCGGGACAGCTAGTAAATAATATAATCAAAGATATATACATAGAAGAAGATACCATTAGAAGAAATGACGCAAATATTGAGAAGCTACCAAAAATTGTAAACGTTTATTTCGCGAGTTTGCGCCATTGAAATTTCCGTAATTGTCAAAACTACGACTGAGAGGACACTGTCCAGCGATTTTGACAAGACGGTTATAGCAGAATCCGGGGCCCCAGGTTGCTGACCAGTACATTTCAATACTTCGGCCCTCCACCGTATTTAAAATCTATCTCGGTAGAGCAGAGATGTTAGTCGGCATACTCATCAGTCACGTCCCACAACAGTGAGGGTACGACTAAGAAGGAAGACCCCCTAAGTCTCCGAGGACCCATCCTAATAATATTTTAAACGCGAAAAATTGTAAGAATGTATGTTTGTTACTCTTTACGTTACTCGTATTTTGTTGAAACTTTACAATAATATAGCTTACACAACAGAGTATAACTAATATCCCCAAATTAAACAAGTTACGCTTGTGTTATGGATAATATACAACGCACTACTCTGGGGCCGATCCCAGACTCCAGACCATAGTAAATCACGGAGAAAATTCGTTTCCGAAATTTCCCATGCCAGGAACGAACCCGAAATCTCTGCGTTACCATGAGGTAGGCGAGAAAAAGCTTAACCCACTCAACCACAGAGCTTGAACTATTAAATTATTTAACCTTCACAAAAATAAGTAATAACTGAAGGAGCACATTGAATTTAAAGTGTAAGGTTATCTATATTTACAATTTGTTGTGTATCGTTTGTTGGAGATTCTAATAAATAAAATTTTAAAAATTCAGTCGCCGAAGTGTTAGCGCCGTACCTTCCGGAATGTCGTTACACTGAGAGGCTAGAAATGGGTTGTCGTCAGTGAAAGTTTTACCAATTACTTCTTTTTTTTAATACGAGGAAGAATAGAATTATTAGGCTACGTTCCATTAGAGACTCACAATGACCATGTTTACGACCGCGATTTTTCCCGTTCCGCTTAATACTCAAGTGAAACGGTTATTCGACCCACCTCTTGATATGGGTTCTTATGAGCGTTGCGTGAGCGAAAATCATGAAGTCATAGTGACATTTTCGCCACGACCATAACGACCGCGGTCGCCTAGTGGAACGGAAGACGGCACATTTTGGGCGTTGTGAGATACTACAAGCCTTTAGTGTACAATTTGTACACTTGCTTGTGTGGGTGGATGCTGTCAGTAGTTTATGGAGTCCTGGTGCTGTCTTGTAGTAAGGTGAAGAAAATTACCATGCTGCTTACAGGGATTTATTCTCGTACTGGTTGAGCTGATCCGTGGGTTCAAAATAGTGGTAGTTGAAGTCATATTATTATAGTACGGCTAATAGCAACTCGTGGCGACTTGATAGCAACTCAATCACAAAATATTTGTGAGCGTTATTTATAGTAATATCATAATATTAAAGTAGCGTAAAGTAGGCCATAGCGTTAGCAAAACGCTGTACGTTGATTTCTTTTTGAAGTGAATCTTCTATACAGATGGGGTCTTACGATTTTTCGCTCACGAAAAAGCGTCACGGTCACGTGGTCTAATAGTTGCATTTTTAAACTCGTGATATCTTTCGAATGGAATGTCCGAATTGAATAATTCAAAAAGTTATATAAAGGTATTGAAGCAGTCTTGAATATGAAGTAATTTATTTTGATAAGGATTAATACCAAGATACAAATAGAGCCTTTTCTAGTGGCGGCATTTTAATTAAATTTGTAAAATTAAAGAACACTCATTGTGGCATAACTATAATAGTTAGACATATGCTGTCGCGACACTTTTTGTAGTTAATGATGTGTTGTGTGTGTTCCACTTGTCCGTTGCCATTCGTTTTCCACTTGTTTTTAATTTGTTTCGCATAGGCCATCCTAGTTTACTTTTAAAAAGAACTAGAACACTGAACACAGCGTGCATTATATAAAGACATTGAGAACATAATAGTTTAGAAAAAAAAAGAAGAAATAAAGTTAAATAATTAAAAAGGAGTGTGAAACTTCTTGATGTGGCAGATATTATTGTAGGCAGTACAAAGACAAATTTATGCAAATAAAACAAAAATATGTTTATTTTATACATTTATTATCTTTAAATCTATTTGGTAAAACAGAAATAACTAACAAAAAGAGTAAAATTGTCCTCAATGGATGCACAGTAATCCTAACAGCCCCACTCAGAGTCAGCTAATACATCATTAACCTAACTAGCTCAAATTAAAACTCATTTTCCTCATTTAATGCATGCATATATTCTATATTGCAAATAATTTGCGAACATTACACACATAAAAAACATTCCAATTATTAAAAATGTAATTAAATTTAATTGATATTAAAATAATCCTGAATTTTGGTTCTCTGAATGTGAACGGTAAATGCATAATATTACTTATTATAGGATGAAAATATTAAAAATAATGTTGGTCTAGGAGACGCTGAAGAGCGACCCTCACCCATCTGATAACCAGACGAGATATATTATAATATATACTTGATAAATAAACAATTATTTATCAAATAATATTGATTTGTGAACATGTCTGTCTAGCTTGCCAATCGAAAAGTGCTTATTGCTTTTGGAATCTTCAAATCATGGCAATAATGTGGTATGGATCTTATAGTCGTCATAACATTTTCTTAAGTTTTCGCGACTTGTATACATAATAAAACTACGTTTTAACGGTTTTATTTGATTTGCATTAGTCCGACGTTCCGGCCACTTTTCAGTAGCCGTTGATCACAGAAGACAAAGTTGTCGTGTCAAAGAGTATTGTTTAAAGTTTTATTTAGCCTACCGCCAACTTGTTCATTTTTTTAATGTTTATTATTTATTCCATGGGAACCAAAGTAATTTACCACCACTTCGAAACATGTTGCGGCTTGAAGAGAAGAAGCGGCGCATGAAATTCTTCAGCAAACATGCCTAGCTATAATAATTTTATATAATATTTAAATGGGTGGGAGGAAGGACATATTTGTCTTCTATAATCAAGCTTACTGAAAAGTGGCCGAAACGTCGGAATAATAAAAATCAAATAAATTACCGCGCTTAAAACCGTTAACCCGTAGTTTATTATAGATAATTTTCTGTATACATTTGTGTCTTAAGTTGATTAATATAAAACATTCTCCACCGTAATATCGCACTTTAGATGTGGAAAATTCGTCTAAAGCTTTTAAACATCATTAAATAGTTTTATTCACTGCAAAAATACTTTTTGTAATGACAACAATGACCTTCTAAGGAAAAACAATGTACTACCCGCGCGCAGAAGGTTTGCCGATAGCCTCATGACGTCACGCGTCGATGTCAGTACGGTTGACAAAAAAGGTGACATAAATAGTTGTTGCAAAAATGTATTATTCTGTATACTTTACAGAAGTAGTCATCGGCAAACCTTCTGCGCGCGTCTTATATACAAAATATTTTGTCCATATATGTACTTATAATAATTTCACTTCATATAGTACGTCGGAAGAGATCATACAATGGTTATATCGATCTACGAGTTCCAAATAACTCGAAAATTTATTGGTAATAAGGTTATAGACTGGCCGAAGGCTTACTTGATGTACATTTATAATAGCAAATTTACTGCTTACTACCACTGTGGGTCCTCGTTGGGGAGTACCTCAACCTGGCCAGTGATGCCAGAACACAAATCAAGATTGTTGTGGCGACATACTCTATTCTCATAATTCAGAATAAACACACAAACATATTATATCTCAAGTTTATCATCTATTATATATATCTTTATCTTTAACGTACAGACGACTTTCGTCGGATTTTCAGGCGAGTAAGACGACAAAGAAAGACGAAAGTCGTTTAAGGGTAAGCCCTTACGGGACTTTTGCTTACTAATAATGATATAACATATAAAGCAGGGCTTGAAAACGTTATCAATTACCTTAAAAATATAGGTAATTACCGGTATTTTCGATAAAGATACTCTACCATACAATTTTTTTTTAACATTACTTGGTAACTATTATGATTCTGACGTTATAATATAACGTTAACAATCGTATGATTTACGTTAGTATCGATAATTTTTACGTTATTTCAAGCGACGTTGCCAATTTGTAAAAGTGGCTTTATTACGACTGCATTTTACCGAAACAATCGATAACCACAACTCTAAGGACCTTACTTATAATAATCTCGTTAAGAAATGATTAGCCATTTCTTAAATAAGAGACTCTTAAGTCCCTAATCAATAGCTGTTTCAAATATAACTTGCCATCTTGCCTCTTAGCAGTGACTTAAACTACCTCTCGATATTGGTTACTTTTGACAGTTATTTACGACTTACTTTACCACCACCTCTTATCCTTAAGAGGAGTTTTTGGGTAAGATTTTCGTTAATCAGTTGCTGAACAGATTCTTAAAATTTAAGAGCGACGATGGCAACAAAACATAGTTATAACCGTAAAATTAGCGATAAAATTGTATTAACGTTATATCTTTTACTGTTAAAATAGCAAGAAATAACGGTAATTTATATAACGATATTTATTTTTTACCGTTTTCTGAAATTAGCTTAAATAACCACATCTTTACCGGTATTTCAAGCCCTGTTTTAAAGATTCAATGAAAACATGTCAAAGTAGGGTAATAGACAATCTTTTAGCCGCTCCACGCTTAAGCGGATGTGGAAGGCCACTTCAGACTGTGAATTGTTAGCTATTTTTCGGCAAGTAATAGAGGCATCGTGAAATTTGTAAATACTTATTTTATGATATCTGAATACAAAAACGCATACTGGCTGTAAAATTCATTTGGCAATCAATATTGTTGAGGCATATTAAAATTATAATATCTTTAAAATAATAAGAAGTAGAAAAGTGAGTCAGGCGTTTAGAAAGTGATTGTGCATGATTAAATCAATTAGATTTTTTTATGGTATTGGAATTTAAAACGCCGCAAGAACATTGCTTTTCGACCATGCTTCAGCTAGCCGCGTTATTATGTACAGATATTACATAAAAACCGTAAAATGGGGAAATCGGGACACTTTTTAAGTTCGACATTGATTTTTTATCGTTTTTTTGTAGTTATAGTAATAAAACGGAGATCATAATGGTTCCGGTAGTTTATATTTTCCTTTCTAATGCATTAAGATATAGTTTATTAAATAATCATAAAAATTTACAAAAACTCACTTGTCCCTATTCACTCAGGCGTTGGGGTGAATCGGGTCGCTTAAGGGGTTAATAGAGTTTTTCGCTAGGGCTGGCATTGATACTATAGGCCGGTACTTACAATACCTACCTGGTACCTGCAGGTTTTTAGGTTAGGTACGTAGGTACTTGACATAAACCTACCATTTTTAAATTGTCAGTCTCCTAATATATTATCATAAATGACCCAATGTTTTGAAGTACGTTTTTTATTAAATATTTATGACAGCATGACTGAGTGAACAGAAAAAATATTGCAAGCTTCAAATTTAAATCTACACAAAGTGTAACACGTAACATAAGTATGTGTATATAAGGTCGCAAATAAAACTTGAGGTTTGTCCCAATTCACCCCTTAGATCCTATTCCCCCCATTTTACATTATTTATTGCACACGTTTTAACGACGCCTCGAAAATTACTCAACAATCATGCAATGTCGCGATACTTCCTCCATATGTATGTGCGTATGTGCTCCTTGATGTCGGTCGTGTATCAGTGCGAGGAGGAGGAGCGGCGGCGGCGCGGGCTGCGCGTGCGCCGCCGCCGCGACGACGACCGGCGGCTGCCGACACAACGCAACATATAAGCTTATTCACTACCATCATCGAACAATGTCATAGTATCGCCGTTGTATAATTATCACCAGCTCCTGTAACTCTGTTTTGCGATCAAGCAAGTGTCGGCGTAGAGTAGACATTTGATGAGCAACCCCTTTATTCTTAAGTTATGGTGTACGAATGAGATGAAACAAAAAGTTAGAGCGAGTCAGAGAATTTGTTTACTTAGGGTGCATGTTTACCGGAGACGGAAAGCATAAAAGTGATATCGAAAGAAGAGCAATAGTAATAAGGTGAATGGAGCGCTAACTCTTTTATGAACAGCCAGAAAGAAAAGAAAAAGATAAAAAAAAGAATGAACTTGAAAGGCACACTTGGCTGTCCATCTAGGGGTGTCGGTGCCTACACTAATGTGTGGCAGTAAAAGTTGGATATGGCAGAAGAAGCATGAAAGTAGTATAAACATAGGTGAAATGAGAGTGATATTGACCAGTCGAGCCGGCCCTAAGAGTATTATGGTAGTCAATACAATGATTCCAGTCGGGTGACAATGATACCAGTTGAGTGAAAATGGTTCCAGCTAGGTGACAATGGTTTCAGCTGGGTGACCATCGGCAGACAAACACACACATTGTATATCCCCACGCTAAGCAAGTTACGCGTGTGTTATGACTAACATACAACGGAACACCCCGGGACCGATCCCAGACACCCAGACTATAGTAAACAACAGAAAGATTGTTTCCGAAATTTCTATGCCAAGAGTCGAACCGGAACCTCTGCGTTCCAGCGAGTTCCGCCGGCTAAGACATAGCCCGCTTAACCAGAGAGTCGTCCACAATGATCCCAGCACGGGTGAGAATGATCCCAGCATAGGTGAAAATGATCCCAGCGTAGGTGAAAATGACCCCCCCAGCATAGGTGAAAATGATCCCAACATGAGTGAAAATGATCCCAGCATAGGTTGCAATGATTCCAGCAGGGATCTAAAGTTGTGGTAAGTTTTTTTTGCTAGGAGATTGTCACTCCTTAGTGTTTTTTTTTTTGATGATAGCATGTTACCATTCTTACCGGGAGCTCTCGCCATGTTTCCCCTTGTCTCTGTCCGACGAGCGACGCCGTTTCTTCTCGTTGTCGGACTCCGAAGAACTGCCCGAAGAGTTATGCTTCTTTTTTGCTACTGAAGAAGAAACAACTATTTATATTTTTTTTTTTTAATCCTTGGTGCTAGATATACATAATATACGCGTTCATACATTATTCAAGACAGAATATGTTAATTTAAAGTAATTATAGCGTGACAACATTTATATGCAGTTTTATGTGTGACAAAAATGATGAATTTTTACCTGCAGCCTTGGTCTCTCTATCGCGCTGTCTGGATTTAATGAGGCGAACTATTTCCATCAGCTCCTTGCGGGCTTCGTTTCTTTCGTCCTCCTGAAACACAGGAAATACAGATTCACCAGTTTATAAAGTATTTATTACTGTTATTACGATGATGAGTGCATTTCAGGTTAATTTTATCAATCAGGCCATGTAGGGGAATGTAAAATAATACTTTATTGTACAATAAAATTAATGACACAATAACCAAAAACAGCTTAGAATTAGAATTATTATTTATTAAAACCGAGTCAGGGGGATATAAGACGTGAAATAGAACAAGAATTTTTATTTCTGTATTATCACCGATTTAAATGAAATTTTGTATCGTGGTCTCAATCCCTGGTCAACATATAGGTTACTTTTGATCTCGAAAAATTAAAAAGTTCCCGTGGGATAGATATATATGTCGGAGGGAAGATATAAATCGGATAATTGTTGATTGGATTTATAACGCACAATATTATTTGTTTACATTTTAACTACTTTTAAAATTCTTAATTTAATTTAATTTGATTTATTAAATGTTTCTATAACTTAAAGATCGTTCTAACCTAATAAAAGTTATGAATATTGTAATTTAATAAACGACCAATCAGAGCAGAGCATACGGCTCGGAGCGGGTCAGACGCCCTCTATTAGACTTGAGTAGTATCTACTTCGGTAGACGGAGGAGTTTTTGTGGCACATTTGGTTGGTGGCAACAGGTCGAGTTGGACCTTTGAGAATCTTAAAGAAAGTATTGAAGTTGGAAGTATGAGCGGTGCCCTGAACCCGCTGCTCGGTCTAAACTATGTTAAAATGTCTTTTAAATTTGAATTAAAAGTGTATAAACCGTTGGCCTTGTGTTTTATGCTCGCATTTTACCCTGATGACGCCCACTAAACCTGCAATAACTAAAGGAGATGTCGTGAGAACGAGGCCTTCTCCGACATATATATAAACTCCATTCCACTTTTGCAATGTTCATTTTAGTTAAAGATGTTGTTGGTCTACCAGCGCGAGGAAAATCTTCCAGCATATCTCGACCTGTTTTGAACGCTTTGCACCACTCATAAGCACGTGTTTTTGATAAAGTCGATTCACCGCAAGCCTTCTATGACATCATGGGAGCTGCATACGTCTAGTCATAGCAGCGGACAACTAACTACTGACTAGCGTAGAGCGGGAGCGATATTACTAGTTGCTCTATCTCGCTCGCACATCATCCGTCCGCTCACACGCTGTGCTATTCATGCCAGTGGCGATGCAATTTAAGACAAACTCTTGTTCGATTTTTTGTTTTGAAACTCGCAATACGTTCTAGATATAATCTAACTAAAATTACCACTGTATTTAATCTAAATGACCGATGCAACTCAAACTCCGCACCAAAATGAAAACCAGTTATGACAATCTAACAAAAAAAAGGATTTGTAACTAAACAAATCATTCATTCATGAAACTTTTTTCACAGAATGTATAGATATAGGAGTCGCTCAAAGTTCTCACTTGCCGATTGTCCAATATTTTTTTTTCACGATGTTGCAATACATATTTTACATACCTTCTTCTTATCGCCTTCTGGAAGACTTTCGTCTCGATTCTTGTCGCGGTTCTCTGAAGTCGAGGTTTTGCGTTCGCGAGACCTAAATACAAAAAAATACATTGTATTATAAAATTCTAAACATCGACATGAATGTACATTAGAGCTACTGAATGGAGTGACCCTGCCGATTGGAGGGGCGAGATGGAATTGATGTAATGCTCCTCCGTCTCAAAGGGAGACCTTCCAGCGAGGCTATAGTTGTAGCTCACAGGCTTAGGCCCATCTATTATAGTTGAAATTTTGAATATATTTTTTGTATGTTTCGGGAAACGTTTGTGATCTCAACTATTGCACACCACCATCTATTGTATTGTCTCCACTACACTATTAAAAAAAAAAACAACTGGAATAGACTATATAAACGATTGAGAACATATTTTTTTCTCAGCTGTTTGTCGGTTTGTTCGGGATTCACGTAAAAACTACAGAGCCGATTTCGATGCGGTCTAACCTGATCGACAGCAAATTCTTAGACTCAATCTCTGCGCTACTTTTTATCCTGGGAATCCCGCGGGAACTTTTGTAGAAGGAATTAAAATGTCCCGTTTAAAAAAATATTCAATGTGATTCTTTGCTGATTGATTGCAAATTTAATGTAATCAAGTTTGTTATATTCTTCATCAGGCTAAACAAAACTTTACCAATACACATTGACACGACATTTTTGTCGTCCGTGATCACGGCTACTGAAAGTGGCCGCAACGTCGTCAAAGTAAAATCAAACGAATTACCACGTTTAAAACCGTTAAAACGTACTATTATTTCTGTTTATTGACTTAAAAAGTCATTAAGCGATTTTTTCGGACTGACGATGATTGTATGAATTAATTAATTTTGTCAATATTACCCCTTGTCCTTAGAATTTGACCGGGAACGCCTTCTCTTACTCCTGTCGCCATCCCTGTCCCTCGTCTTGCTCCTATCTGCATCCCTGTTCCTGTCTCTGTCTCCCTCCCTGTCTCTTGTCCTCCTATCGTCGTCTCTCTTCCTCTCGTCGCCACTCTTATCGGCCTGTCGCTGTCTGTCTCTATCGCGCGACTTCTCACGGCGCTCGGACTTTTCTCTCTTCTCCTTGACTCTTTCTCTTCTTTCCTGTTGTTATTAAGAATTGTTGTTTATTTGCCACACACAATTAAAACACGATGCGTTTACTTAAGGTCACGAAATGTTTCTTCTTGAATTATTTTTCATTTTTATAATTTTAAAATTCCCTTTTTTAAATACCAATACGTCAGGGCATTTATGGGAACTTTTATTATATTTAACTTTAAAGTTCAAAAACGAATTGTATATCAATCAGCGCGTTCCACTAGTAGCTCACAGCGAACACGTTCACGACCGCGATTTTCCAGTTCCTTTTCTTGTGGGCGTTACAATAATAAACTCTAGTAGAACAAATATTTCGTTCGACGTAACTTTATTATTTATTTGACTGTAGATAAATTTTGTAATGAGTTTATTAATACAAATATTACATTCTACAAATTCACTTGCCACATTAGTAGTCTGACCGTGTGCAGTGACGTATGACGACGTCATAGCTCAGTAACATGAATTGTATTAATTTTTATCCCATACCCCGTATAGCCGGGGATAAAAATTGATACAAGACCGACATAAAATAGATTACAGATACCTGTAAACTATATAAATGACAAATCTTGGCCAAAGTGACAAAAACACAAAACCTATCCTACTTTCCGGGATAACCTTTACATAAATCTATCCCATTATCCAGGATGAAAATTATCCCTTGGCCGCCCTCGGTATTAAAATTACGTATGTACCGAATTTCAGCGAAATCGGTCCAATAGCTTTCCATAAAAGCATAACAAACAGAGAGACAAATATATTTTTATTCCGGAAACTATCCCACTTTTTACGATAAAAACTATCCTGTGTTCATCATCGGCATCGAAAATATATATGTATTGAGTTTCAGCCAAATTGGTCCAAAAGTTTTTCGTGTAAGCGTAACAGACAGAGTTACTTTTATCCGTGCAGGAACGGAGCAAGAATACAATTTCCTGCGGCCGGGCGGCCTGTCGTAAGAGGCGACAAAACAACCTACAGCCAGGTGGTAGGGCATTTGCCTGACTGGATGGCTACCACCCCTGGTCTAGTTTTAGCTAGACGTGTTGCTGGGGAGTTTCTTGCCGTTTCTTCTCCTTAACAGCAATAACACGTTGCGAAGAGGTGTACATAGACTAGGAAGTAAAATTAAATTTTAACCTATATGTATGACCTTCAAAAAGTGTTCTCCAGTGGAACTTATTTTGAATAAAAACTTTTGAATTTGAATTTGAGTATGTCGCCATAACAACCTTCAGTTGTGTTCCGGCATTGGTGACCAGGTTCCAGTGTCCCTTAAGAGAGCAGCAGCGCATTTGTAGCACCTTTGATGTTGCAAATGTCCATAGGCGATGGTAACCGCTTCCCATCAAGTGGGCCGTCTGCCTGTCTGCTGAACTCCAGCAATAAAATGAAATTTATAATATTATTAGGGATACCTCTGTTCGGACTGTTTCCGGTCCTCCCGCTCGCTTTTCGTCCTCTCGCGCCGCTCCTCCCTCTCCTTGTTGTCCTTGTCTCTCTCGCGTTGCCTGTCCCTCTCCCTCTCGCGGCGATCGCGCTCGCCGCGGTCAGTACTATACAAATACATACATTTTAGAAGTTTCGGACGCGTTCCGTTTGTAGCCACAACGCCCAAAATGCTCCTGCAGCCGTTCCACATGGCGACCACGGTCGTTATGGTCGTGACGAAAACGTAACTAATAACGCCATTTTATTTTATTTAGGTTTATGGCTTGGCAACTAGGCCTTTAAGCCTATGTGTAGCACAGCTGAACTGTAGGTTATCAGCTTGTGCTATTCAACGGAGTTCTTGTGACAACTCAAAAGGCCACATTTGACTATAATAGTTCAGATTTCACACAAAACTCATAATTACTACTCAAAAACAATCAATATCTTACTACTATTGTTCACTTAAGAGTAATTTTACACATTATTAGAAAAAAAAACTGCACAGTACAACCTCTTCTTTCAGTTCCCGCCAAAAACTCCTATATATAAATTTTTAAGTCTTCGGACGCGTTCCGTTAGTAGCCCACAACGCCCAAAATGCTCCTGCAACCGTTCCACATGGCGACCACGGTCGTTATGGTCGTGGCGAAAACGTCACTTATGACGTCATTATTTTCGATCACATAGCACTCACAACGACTCGTGTCAAGAGGTAGGTAGAAGCGGGCGTTGGTCACAGAGCATTAATTCTCTATATAAGATTGACATTGAAAAAGGCGCGATTTTCAAATCAACCAATCACATTTGTGTATTTTGTCGTTTATGACGTTTATCAAAATCGCGCTCGTGAACGTGGTCTTTTTGAGTCTCTTGTGGAACGTAGCGTTGGTGGTATCTTCATTTTTTAATTATTAAGAGAGAACAATACAGAATATTTATTGTTTCCAAGAGAGAATTCTGTGTTAGTGCTGAAAATGTCAATTGTTTTATGAATATATTTCTTGGTAAGTATATCTTTATCAGTGTCACGTTGGTTATTACATTTTTCGAAGCTAAGCCAAACTGAAGTCAGTGACAAAATTCTTAAAAAACGATAATTTCCAAATTAACTAATATCTTATAACTATTGTTGAACCGATTTATAATTTAGCACTACAAAACCCCATCCTACAACTGGCTTTAAATTCGTGCCAGGAACTCTTTAGGTCAAAGTTAAAACAACACATCAGTCAATGCTATTAAAAACAGAATTGTAGCTTACTTCTCTTTGACAGGAGCTTTCTTGTCTCTGGTGAAAGTACTCCTGAGCATGCTGAAAGGATCGTAGCCCTCATTAGGCTTGTCCTTCTCCTTCTCCTCTTGATTCGAAGACTTGGAGGGGAAACTGTCGGGGACGTTGCCCACGGCCGAATACAGCTTCGGGGCCGTGTACACCGCCGAGGAGAGGCCCCCCTCACGACGGCGGTTGTCGCGAACGTCGCGGTTATCTCTACCAAAATAAGTCAATATTTAAAAAAAATTCCTACAACAAAAGGGACGTACCTGCACAAGCTTCTTTTATTAATTAAAAAATACTAGTTTCTCTCAAGTTTCACTTCTATTGCATGTGAACTGCACACACACACACACACGCACGCACGCACGCACGCACGCACACACATACACACACACACACCACATTTTTGTATTATACCTCTGTTGGTCGTGCTTCGGGTTGACCCCTAGCGCCAGGGCGAGCATCTCGGCGCGATTCTCGGCAGCCTTCGCGGGGGGCTCGCGGCGACGATCGCCCCGGACGACCTTGCGCTTCGACTGACTCTCGCCGTCATCTGTGCAACCAGAAGACCGATATTCAAGCATCGCCAATCTCATGTTTAATTATCAACAGTTTGAGATACAGACCCGGGGCCCTGGTCCTGGCCTCCATGATTTTTAAACAATATAATTAATACCTATTAAATATACGAAGCAGCGGAGTGTTGTAATATGATAAGAAGTGTATTAATATTTACTTGTGAGATATCTCTGTTTAAGTCGACATGATTTCTACCTTATTTACAAGCTTTTTTTGATGTCAGTTATAAAAACACATTAGAAAGAAAGAAAGATATATTTGATTTAGGACAAATACAACAATACAATATTATCAAACAGTAAATAATAAGTCCTAAAATTGGACCCAGTGTCAGCATATGCTGACCAATTAAGATCAGCGCTGTTCTTCCGCCTGGGACCAGCAAGTGAAGTCACGAAGGACAATAATACATAACGAACAATGCAATTCAATAAGATAAAAAACTATAATATATTTAAAGACAATATTAAAATAATGATAATATAATAGAATAGAAACTAATGTAACTAACGTAACCAACTATGTAAATTAAAATTCAAATAGCACTTGCGTCTTGTCTTAGATTAGCCTGTGCAATTTGGTGTACATTCAAAAATTTCTTAAGTTTGACCCTAAAAAGTGAAACTGAACGGACGTTTCTAATCGGTGGAGGAATATTATTCTGCATTATACAAAAAAACTTCTTAATTAAGGATGGAGATTTAAATTTTCGAAATTTCCCCATAATCTTCTGTGAAGTAAGAAAGAGAGTTGGTCTAAAGAGAGTGTCGGGTAAAGTAAGGAAAGGAATGCTCGGTGGTTCGGCATGTGGAAAGAATGTATGATGAAAGAATGACTAAACAGATATACAATGCAAAGTGGATGGATGCAGAAGTGCGGAAGGCACGACACACCTTCCATGATCAAATTGATCATGTATTAGCAGAAGGTGATGTCAGGAGCCTTAAGAATAGACGAGCGTGCATGACAAGAGCTATGAATGTCAAAGCAAGTGAGGTATGTAAGAATAAGCCTGTATGCACTCTGTTGTTCGTGCCTACCCCGCAAGGGACCTGGCGTGAAGTTATGTATGTATGTATGTATCTTCTGTGAACTTACCATGGTGGTCATGTTCGATATCTTCCTCGAAGTCCAGAGCGTTGTAATCTATCTTCTCGTGGCCCGATCGTTCTGACAAATAAAATGTTGAATAATTAGGTTACCTGTATTTTGATTATTAATTAAAGCGTTTTTTATATGGAGAGTAGAGATAAGCAGTGGAAACTGTCAGACGATGTGCGACTAATAAGGGTGGCGCTGCGGAAGTAATTAGAGTGAGATAAAAAATAAATAAGGAGCGAACGATATTAGCTTTTTTTTAAGGATAGGTATTTTTTCATTACACTCATTATTTCTTTTTTATTACAATGTTCTGTTTCTTGTGCTTTATATTTTTTTTTGGTACTTATACTTGTTTTTTATAATTAATTATTTTTTAATGTTTATAGCACGGGTCCCATGCCATGACATATGTGATTGAGGAGGTGGGCACTGGAAATCAGGGCTGTCGGACTGCATTTCGGCACATCAAAATGGCGGCTGTCAACCTCATTTCCAAATTGCGTTACTCAAGACTTACTATATCTTACTATTGTTTATTTAACCTTGCCCTTGATAAAAAATTAACATTACATCTAAGGAGCTTATTTCTAACTAAGATATGCCCGCGACTACGTCCACATTCGACTTGAAACTCCCGCGGGATTCCCGGGACGCAAAGTACTACAATATTTAAAAAACTGTGCCGGAATAAGCTAATTTGTATGCACCCGCACAATTTTAAACCGCTCCCGGGAATATTCCCGGGATATAACTATCACACATTCTAATGGATGAAATTTGCTATCGGGCAGTGATAAAACCACATAGAATTCGATTTTTTTAAATCTGGTCATTTAAAATGGATTCCAGTAATATTACCGCAGGATTCCCGGGATAAAAAGTAACGCAGATTTTATGTCTAAGAATTTGCTGTCATCAGCGAAAACCGCATCGAAATTGCCCAGCAGTTTTTTCGTGAATCCTGAAGAGACAGACAACAAATCTATTTTTATAATAGCTTTAATCTACAGACACTGTATGTTTGGTATTTTAATCTTACAGGTTTTAACCACCAATAAGTAAGTAAGATACAAGTACCCGGCCCTAGACATATTCGTTACTTACCCAACGTTGTGTCCAATTCCCCTTCTTCCTTCGGCTCCAAGGGCTCCGGAGTACCACCCTCCTCGGCACCTTCGAAAAATAGTTCAAAAGGTTAAATAATCATTTGTGCTGCCATAGACTAACCATAAATAAAGTAAGTTTAAACAATTCAAATGAAGAATAAATCTCGCCCGTTAACGTTTGACATCTGTCATGCCTTTCACAAGATCAAAAAATATATAAATACACGCTTATCCTATAAAAAGCCATTTAAATTTAGAATCAAAAACTATTATTATATTATTTTATTTACAACCCACTAGTTAGTCCGAACGAGATTGTAAAACAGATAGTCAGAGACAAATGAAACACAATACAGCTTGTCATAGACAATTTAATTGGTACAAATGTTTAATCATTAATAATAAATAATATTCCTTACACCACACCTCTAGCACAGAGAGAAAACATAGTCACAATATTATTATACACATAAAAGAACTCGTGGAGTTATTTTAAGACGCTCATTGCCGAAACAAAAGTGTGAGTTAGTCGTTGTTATCTATATTGTACTTTGACACTTATCACGCGATGTCGCGTGGATTGTAAACAGCGCGAACACTCCACTTCTTCGGCGATCGGCAATGACTGTTTTAGCATATCAGGAAAGAAATTCGCATTCATTTTAATAGCATGTGAAGTTCAGTATCTCATTATATATCTTCAAACATTCCCACACATCAGAATTATTCAGGCTTTTTTCAACTGCTTGCAGTCCCAGCGGTTATAAATGAATGTAATTATAGTAGAATTATTTTCTCTGTGCAGTTTGGGTCATAAATAATCGGAGCAGTGAAGCATTTCGCTCTCTTCCACTCACGGGCCTTATGGGCAATCATAGTGATACGCATTATTATTGTCGATAAGCGTTATCGATAGTGTATTTAGTTTTGTCATTTCGTGGGTTAGTGATATAAATGAAAGAAAAAAATAGATAAAACAACGTATTTATTAAAATAAGAATAATAATGATTTAAAATAAATTATTAATTAGGAATCTATGTATTAAAAAACTATAAGTACAAAAGTTTAGAATGTAACAAGTTTTTTAAAAATAAATATATATACTTATATCTAAGTTTAAAATTAACAGCAAAAAAGATAATAATGATTTTTATAACAATTTCTCTTTCTATAAAATTTCTATATAATCTCTCTTTGATAAGAATGAGTTTTTATCGTCAATGGAGTTGCGCCCGCGCAACATGCTCACCGGCCTAGCCGGGCTGAGGCCGAGTTTGATTTATGACCCAAACTGCACGGAGAAAATAATTCTACTATAGGAGACCATAATCCGAATCGTTGTTAAGCTTTCAAAGTAGAAGATATGAAGCGTTGGATGACAGCTGTAAAACACCTTTTTTTAATGTGACATTGACATTTATGTACTTCAATGTCGTTTATGTTCACTTTAAGATTATTGAACAGTGAAGATATTTTATATCACAGGAAAATAAAAATACTGTTTTAGGACTATTCATTTATTGAAAAAATGCACATTCTTAAATTTTAATAATCGTCAAAAATATTTCAAAACTAAAAATAGTTTTTTTTATGTCGAATGAGAGAAGCAGGAAAGCGCTTCCCAGGCTGTGTATTCAACAGAATCAGACGTAATATAACATCGGAGCTGAAATTTATACGGGCAAAGCTTTTAATACCCTAGTAAGCATAAAACTACTTCAATGATATTTGAATAGTCTAATTTTAATTATATTTATTACATATACACTATCATGGTTTTTGATTGATATATACAAACTTGAATATAATAACAACACGTTTTAACGGTTTTAAGCACGATAATTTATTTAATTTTTATTATATTATATATTGTCTTTTTATTTTCCTCCCACCCATTTTAATATAGGTTTATAAAATTATTAGAGCTAGCCATGTTTGCTGAAGAGTTTCTTCCGCCGCTTCTTCTCTTTAAGCCACAACATGTTGCGAAGCGGTGGTAAATTAGATTAGGCTCACATGGAGTAAATAATAACCATAAAGATAATTAAAAAGAACAAGTTGGTTGTAGGCTAAATAAAATTAAACAATACTCATTGACACGTGACATCTTTGTCTTCCGTCATCACGGCTGCTGTAAAGTGGCCGAAACGTCGGAATAATAAAAATCAAACAAATCACCACGCTCAAAATCGTTAAAACGTGGTTTATAATGTATACTAGTTGCGAAAACTTAAGAAAATATTAAACTTGAATATGTATGTTTTTTTTTATATATTTCGTGATTTATTCACATTTAATACTTACCATTGGCACATAAATATCTAATATACAATGCCAAAACAATGTGAAGCAACGTAGATTGTGCTATCGTGTTTATATCCGATTGCTATAGTCTACTACATTAATTCATTTAGATAAAAAAAGGAGATGGATGGAACGTGTGAAGAATGAACTGGGGCCTAATTCTGCCGTTAGAATATCTTCATGTTTCGTAGATATTCAAAGTGCCATCCACAAAATCTTAAATCGCTTTGAGCGATAAGGCCGCCTACTGTATCGCCTAGAAAATATTGTTAACATGGTCTGTTTTTGTAATTGTATGTCTCTCTCTCTCTCTTAAAGTAGTAGGAAGTACATAAAAAAAAATATTTGTTATAATTTATTTATATCAATATAAGAACGTATACAGCTGCGCAGTTTGTACCAATTTTGGCCTTAAAAGTACGTTTCATTACGTAATTGTTGTCGTTATTAAGAGTGGGCGTAATGCTATATAGAGTGTATTATTGTATGGAAAACAAGCTAAACCCACCAGAGCTGAGTGATCCGGACGCTTAAAGGAGTTTGTCGTTAAATCGAGTGGCGTTACATGTGGTTTACACTGTATATTAATATTCCTTTTGTACTTATATGTATTGTGTATGCTTATCATTTATCATTATTTATAAATTACACCATCGTCAGTGTGAAAAACCCATTAATCCCTGTCAAGGGTTGCCTGGAAGAGATCGCTTTTTAGCGATAAGGCCGCCTTTTGTGCTATCTCTTTTATTTTTTTAATTATTAATTATTTCGTTCCCTTGTTTCCCTACCTCTTTCTGCCGAGAACCAGTAAGCATACTCACGGTTAGGATGTCGCTCCACTTGTTTCTTCGGCGTTTCACTTTGGGCCTTGTCAGCCCTCTCTTGCTCCGCACGCTACAATATACACATAACACTACATCGCTGACCAAAATAAACATATACAAATATATAATACATTACAACATGTGTTTATTTTTTATTACAAGAGTTCAGAAGACAGACGGCCCACCTGATGGAAAGCGGTGCTATCAATGTGCTGCAGCTCTTTAAAGGGAGACTGGAGCCTGGCCAGCAATTCCGGAATATAACTCAGGGTTGTTATGGCTATTCTACTAAATATTCTAGAACAGAGGTGATAGTAGAGTTGGGTAGGACATGGTTTCAAAATGAGTTTGTAAGAGTAATATGTACCATTGAACATTTTGTACTGAACCAGTACAATGTACCATTACAAATGAGGCGAGGAGTTTTGTATGGTTTGTACCGCGGCAGTACATTTGAAGTGGGGTTGTAACAGAACTTCGCTTCCGCCTCCGTTACTGCGGAAGTTCCGCAAGAAATCGTACCTCCACCTCCGCATCCGTGTAATTTTAGCGGAGTCATAACGGAGGTTTATTTACGAATCATACGCAAGCAGCGACACTCGCGACGACTCAGCCGTCCGGCCGCGCGCAGTAAATGAACAAATATCAACGCGTGCGGCGGGGGGCTTGCAAACGTCTTTTGTCAAATGAATGATACGCTACAGGAATCAACCTGTCGAATTGCTTGGACGCGTTAGACGTACGTACGAAGTTTTACCGACGCGATGTAATGTATAAACATACTACTATTTTTTCTACATCCAATTTCACTTCCGCCTCCGCCTCCTTTAACCTCCGCTTCCGCGAGTCCCATCCCTCCGCTCCGCTAAGAAGGCCTCCGTTACAACCCTAATTTGAAGTGATGAGGCCGATGAGGTCATCTGTTCCGTATAAAATTTTAGTTCGGAAATGTTCGTTAAGAATCGGATGTGATCGGCCTCGGTCATTTTACTAGCAGTCGTACATGTCATGTTGTCTCTCTTTGTATGTGAATATCCGTAGAGGCGTTATTGTACAGTTACGACCTCGGCACCGACAAAAACAAATCACATCTGCATATCTGTAAAAACACATTTTATTACCTTTCAGCATTTAGACTTCTTTTGTTTACTTATTTGTTGGCATGCGTTTACTAATTATTCTAGAGAACAGTCCATTGTTTTATTGTACTCATTTATGGCCGTTGCGGTCGACTCATTAGCCAGGTGTTTCGTATTTAAAGTACAAACTGAGTCTAGGAATTCAGTCCACGCGGCCAGACGGAAATGTTGCATCTGTGCTGTATAAATCAATGCCCCGATTGAAGGAGTCGAGTTTCAAATCATAAAGATTGTAAACAAGTTTCACTTCAAAAATGAGAACAGAGTGCAAGCGTACCTCGAACTCGGAGAGCTTGATGATCCTGCGCTGCGCCTGGCGCCAGTGCGGCGGCGTCACGGAGCGGGAGCGCGAGCGCGACCGCGACGGCGTGCGGTAGCGCTGCAGCGACGCGACAACCACACATCAACACAATTTCATCTAAATACACTTTTCGTCCCGTCTACTCGAAACGAGGCGAAGGATTCCCCGATAAGTGCGACGAACAGTGACAAAATTTTGAATTTGGAACACTTCGAAACAGTGACGAAATTACTTTTGAATTTGGAACACTGTTTTAATTAAAAAGTTTTAACGCAATTCGCTTCGATAAAGTCCTGGCCGGTAATAAAATGGCGCGCATGACGACGCGGCATTGGCCAAATTAAAAAAAACACGCGGGAACATTTATCAAAATATAACAGACAATTTTAATCTGATTCCCGCAATTTGAAAAAATATCGAGTTCTAAAAGTGAAAATGATATATTAACACCAGAAAGTGAAAAATTAAACGAGGAAAACTGTCATAAACAATTTGCTACCAAACAAATCGAGAGAAAACGTTAATCTTATATATAAAATTCTCGTGTCACAGTGTTAAGTTACCAAACTTCTCCGAAACGGCTTGACCGATTCTCATGAAATTTTATATGCATATTGGGTAGGTCTGAGAATCGGCCAACATCTATTTTTTATCCCCCTAAATGTTAAGGGTAGTCCCCCCCTAAATATATTTTTTTAGTTTTTTGATATTTTTTTTTATTTTTAATTTTTTATGATACACAATAAAAAATACATACAACCCCAAATTTTCAACCCTCTACGATCAACCCCTATTTTTTAATAGAGATATTAGTATTTTTATGATTTTCTATTGGGACGATTTAGATTTTAATTTGAACTAGGTAGATGGCGCTGCAATCGGGTACCAGAATATAGGTGTTCTTTTCGTTGTTGTATGTGTTAAAGTTTGTCCCAGAAAGGTTTAAATAAAAGATTGGGCCCGCGCGGGGATATTCTTCCTAAACGCTGGGCCTGATTTTAATGAAATTTTTTGTTTGTTCAAGTGGATTTGAGAATAGTTTAGATTAACATTTGGTCCCTGTAGATGACGCTGGAATCGGGATCTAGATTTTTATCTTTTAAAGGCAAGACAATGTCTGCCGGGTACAGCTAGTATTAATATAAATTTGGTTACTTCACTACTAAAAGCATCTCTTATTTATTTGAAGGGGATGAAAAGCAAAACGCGGTAGATGGTACCAAAATTATTTAACCTCGGATCCCTCGCTACGCTTAGGATCCAAACAATCGCTCTCGCCTTCAGTACATTATTTTGGTTCCTTATGACACAATCTACTATATAAATTTTCATATTCTGAAAATATGCTTGGAGTTGCCTAATCACAGGGATGAAAACCGCACTTTTCGATCCTGGCAGACGAAACCTGCTGTCAAAAAATGTAGACAACTATGCTGCTTGTTTACAGTCGGTTAAATGGCGGCAAAATTTGTAATTTATAAAAAGATCAAAAATGTTGTAACATTATTTTACTCTTATAAATTACTTATCACTGAATAATTATTTAATTTATATGAATTTTAGCTAATTATTTACTATTTTTGTGACTAAAAATACTGTCTGGTAGAATGCCTCAGAAAAAGACATTTATTTGACGTATTATATTGTGACATATTAAATGAGTTCATCAGATTTAGATATGGCTTTAACACCTGATTTCACTAAAAAAGTTCCTAGTTAATTGTTTAACTAAATCAGTTTTATTTCTTTTCCCCATATTCGAAATGAAGAGCGGAGTGTTAGCCTCGGGTGAAAGGTCTATTTAGGCACGCTCGTGCGCCAAACAATTTAGTGCCTGAATAGGTCACTTTCATGCCTCGTGTAACAACCTACTATTAAGGTACATGAACTAAAACAAATCAACTTACAAACACACCACGGCCCTTGATGATTCTCCCACTTCGGGTGTACGCGTGGCGATCCCTCTCCCGGTATCGCATCCTGTAACACAATATTTTATTAATATATATATCGACGGTTAAAAGGTAATAGGGTATAAGCGACAAAAACTAAATTGTTCAGGAGAGCAGTTTAAAGTTTAAAATTTCAGAAAAATGGAGATAGCTTTTTCATTTCTTGTGAAAATGGAAACAGCTCTAGAATAAAAAAAAAAAAAGCATTAAATGGTAGTTTTATTTATTTGATTCCACGTTGTTTTATGTGGTTTAATGTCGCTTAAATCAATTGATTTTCTTTATGGAGTAATTCGGCATAAGTTACACCTATATTGAAAAAAAACGAAGGGTAGAGTAGACTTAGCTACATTTGACATCCTTATATCAAGAGGTAATAGGGCATAAGTCACATGACTGCAGAATAACATAAAAGGGTAAAAAGTATAAGTGGTAGTTCTCATTATTATACCAAAAAGTAATGGAGCATAAGAAACAGTGTTTAGCAAAAAAAAACAATAGGATGTTTGTAAACTTAAACTTGTAAATGGTAGTAGGGTATAACCGACGCTTAATGTCTTTGACGACAATGGTAAAGAGGCATTAGTTCCAGCTTTCAAAACAGGTACTAATGGTAAACAGTAGTATACGCCTGGAGCCTTTACGGCAGTAAAAAGTAAAAATGTATTACCGACTATAACCCAAAAGTGATGCCATTTTTACAGAGGTACAAGCGCCTTTAGAGTAAAAAAGGCCCAAAATTCGGTCGGTTAAATGAAATGACACTTCAAAAACGCATTTTATTGCTTGGGCATAAACGACACGAAAGTCATCTAGAGCCATGGGAGTGAGCGCATTGGAAAGAGCGAAAAATTGTAAGTAGGATGGCATTCATAACTCATTTTCGACCAAAATGTCGCTTATGTCCTATTACCTTTTAACCGTCGAAATATATATAAATATATATACATATAGGAAACTGGTGCAGTCTATCCGTGCAAGAATGGAGAAAGAACCTTTGTTGCACCATTGGTGTTGCAAATGTCATTGGTTGCAAACATAAGTTGTTTTTAACAATCATTTTTTGATTATTTAACATGTATATTTACTTAGCTTCAAGACATTTAGTGAATCAAGTATTTGCATGTCACGCATATGTAAACTTTTATATTATGTACTTCCTATTCATGTACCTATGTTTTTGCAAATAAAGATTAATTGTCTTGAATAAACGCCCGTGTTGTACAGATGTTTCGTGGTTTCCTTTCTTCCATGTCCCCCGATACCGTCTCCAGTCATGTGCCACTGTCCAAAATCGTCCAAAACCTCACATATATAAACCGGTTCAGGAGATTACAACTCATATTGGAATATTCTGAGAAATTGTTTCACACGGTGCCAACACGTCATGTTCAAAATTGCACCACTTACCATCAAGTGGATGTTATTTCCTCGACTTATCACACTCAACTATGTAACGGTTCTCAACATACATACAACAATGATATTAAGGAAAGTTCCCTTTGAGGATTTCCATCTGCTTTGCATGGATTTGTTTCAGAGGGATGTCATAGCATTTCTTCGAGACCGGGAATGCGTTGACATCCCCGACATTGTAAACATCCATAACCAAAGATAACCACTTACCACCAGGTATCATGCAGGTTTACTTGCTTGAGCCAATAAAAGAAGCTCTCCGAGTGTGATTATGAGGATGCTATGCCTACCTGTCCCTGTCCCTCCTCGGGTCGTCCTTTTGGTCCTGGTTCCGATCGGCCCTCATCAGGAACCTGTTGGTGGGCACGTCGGGTATCTCCCTGGGGTCTATCTTGGAGGTTACCACCAGTGGATGCGCAGGCGCTTCGGGCGGCTCCTCCTCGTCAGCCGACGGTCCCGAATGGTGTCTGCACAAGACAATTTTCAATATTTAATTTCAAAATGTAGTCGGAATAAACTAGGATATGCCCGCGACTTTGCCTGACTGTTGACTGTGTTTGACTTGAAATTCTCACGGTTTCCCGGGAAAAAAATATCACCATTTTATAACATTAATATTGCTATAGATAAGTGAAAAAATCACACTGAGTTTTGTTTTTTTTGTCATTGCCAGAATAATTCGCGGCATAAAAAGTAGCGCAGATTTAAAGGCTTAAAATTTGTTGTCGATCAGCGAAAGCTGCATCGAAGTCGGCCAAGTAACAGATAAGAAAAAATGCAATGTTCTCCATCTTTTATATTATCTATTCGAGTTTTTTTTTAATAGCTTC
This sequence comes from Dendrolimus punctatus, assembly GCA_012273795.1. Taxonomy (NCBI): domain Eukaryota; kingdom Metazoa; phylum Arthropoda; class Insecta; order Lepidoptera; family Lasiocampidae; genus Dendrolimus; species Dendrolimus punctatus. Next base: position 21,902,563 of record CM022535.1, read on the forward strand.
AATTCACATTGACATTGACATACATGTGGCAATGACATTGACATGTTTAGAATTGCATAATAGATGATTATATTTCAAAGACACAAAATAAATCGACCTACTTCTTCTTTTTCTTTTCCTTCTTATCTTTCTTCTTCTTCTTGTCCTTCTTATGAGATTTCTCAGACTCGGCATCGCTTTCCTCTTTAACTTCTTTCTCCGGTTTACGTTTCTTTCCTTGAAATAAGAAATAATCATTTTAGTGCGTGTTGTTGACGCACTCCGTTTAGTTTGGAATTTGATCATTGAGATTTCTGTAATCTGTAAATAATTTATCGTAAGCAAATTCTGAAAATTTATATTTTTCCAAAAATATGGTAATGCGTAAGCGAGAAAGAAAGCTCTATTTAGGTAGTCTCTTAAATTACATTCCGCATTCTTGTCACATTCGTGAGGCTCCTCACTCGTAGACAGAGAACATTAGAATGGGTGCGAGGTAAAATTAGTCGCAAAAACTTAAGAAAATATTATTAGCCAGGTGGTAGGGCATTTGCCCGACTGGATGGTTACCTCCCCTGGTCTAAAGTATGTCGCCATAACAACCTTGAGTTTGTTCCGGTATTAGTGACCAGGTTCCAATCTCCCTTAATACAGCAGTAACGCATTTGTAACACCTTTGGTGTTGCAAATGTCCGTAGGCGATGGTAACCACTTTCCATCAAGTGGGCCGTCTGCCTGTGTGCTGAACTCGTCCAATTAAAAAATAATAAAAATAATGTATACAATTTTCCTCGCAATTTTCCTAAAAGTACTATAGCTTTACGATTTAAAAGCAAAAAGACTATATTTTCTTCAAAAACAAAGGTGACAACCCTAGGGTACATCTATTCTGCCTGTTCCCCTAAATGGGAGGCCTGAGCCCTGAGCAGTGGGAAGATCCAGTCCAACGTACCAGCGTTCAACTTGACCAGCTGGCCGCAGTTGGTGACGACGACGTCCTGCAGGGGCCTCGCGTTGCGGTCCACCGCGACGCTCTCCAGCTGCCTGACCAGCGCCGCCCCACCGACCACGTGACCGAACACAACATGCACACTGCCGACAACGGAAACGCGCGCTCAGACACACACACAGACCGGATTCATAGCCGGTGCTACATGAGGGGTGTAGTTTCAAAACCCACCAAACTCACAATGACTATAAATAAATAAAAATGTTAGAATTTTTATTTATTTTTTGGTCAAGGTGAGGAAATCCGGCAGTGGGGAAGTTCATACAGCTTTCATTTTTTTTTTATGAAATTCAACGCATACTACAATTCAAACAGAGTTAAACGGTGTCTTAACTTTACCAACCGATTTTGTCATCGTTGCTATTAAAAAACGGAAATAGCGAGAGATGTATGGAGTACGACCACTGACTTTTTTTTGGACATGCTGTATAGTAATTTATTTCTTTTACAGCTAACAGTGCAACTTACGTGTAGTAAAATAAATACTATAAAATATACAAAACTAAGGTGAAAACGATATATTAAAAGTTTGTTTAGTACATTATATTTGAATTCGCCAATGGCCATAGAAAATATGTCAATTTCATTGAAGTGTTTATTGTACGAAGAGATGCGCGTAATGCAGTATTAGTACGAAAATTACCCAAAGCATTATTATTGTGTATTATTCGAACTTTCATTAATTTTAGTGAGTTATGAAACTACATCATATCTTAATTATATATACAGATGGTTATAGGTCTAAAGGGGCCCACCATTATATATTCCTACTAGGATATGCCCGTGACTTCGTCCACGCTTGATTTGAAATTCCCGCGGGATTCCGGGATGAAAAAGTAGCGCAGATTAAGTAAGGAATTTCTTGTCCATCAGCGAAAACCGTATCAACATCAGTTTAGTTGTTTTCACGTGAATCTCGTACAAACAGACAAGAAATTTAAAATTAAAAAAAAGCATTTAACACATTCTCCAGTTTTTTTTAATAGCATATACGGACACGGCATGTTTAGGATTTTATAATATTACTAGCTGTCCCGGCAGACGTTGTCATGCCCTGAATATTTAGAACCCAATTGCAGCGCCATCTACAGGGTCCATTGAGATGTAAGCTATCCTATCTTTTAAGTTGGATCAAACTGCACATGGTGTGCAAATTTGATTGAAAGTGGTTCAGTAGTTTTGGAGTTTATTGGAAACATACATTGTGACACAAGATTTTTATATACATAAGAGAGAGATAATAATAGTATGAATGTACTCACTTGTCGAGATGCGGCGCCGGCTGTGTTGTTCTACAACACACAGAACAGAACAAGAATGATAGATGGCCGCGTGTCGCGTGGAATGCGGCCTCCGCGCTCGCAGCCTCTACACACCACGGAACATAACACAGTCTCGGTACACCAAATTATTATCACATACTGCATACTGCAGGGGGCCCATTCACCCATAGTCACCACATACCATTCTCATGTGCCTACTTCCTTCATCCTTTTAAATAATCTTTTTTTCCTGTTTTAATATAACACAGCGGTACCCACTAACCATGTTTGTTAATTTAAAAAAAGCTAAATCATTTGCAAGAGTTTTTGAAAATTATTTATCTCGATTAACCCAGCATTATTATTATTAGTGTGATAGTTACTGGTAATTGAGGCCAGTTGCTATGAAAATGCTTTTTAATTACTAAAATGAAACCTACCCTGTCCTAACTTGGAACAAATCCAGAAAATAAAGAAAATAACATTAAAATTGGTGAAGTAGTTTTGAAGTTCATCATGGTCAGACACTGTGACACAGAATTATTGAAATCATACCATAATTGAAGTTTTATGTTTATCATTTTGGTGAGCAATAATGTTATTATGAATATTGTATTAATATTACATTATTGACAACATAATATTAATAAAATATTCATATTAATAAATCATTTTTATATAAATGTAAGAGTGACTTTGTAAAAACAGGTCTATGTGTTCAATATTTATGCTGTTTGATTGAAGGAGGTGGTCTTTAGCCTGTTTCAATATCTTACTGGTCCATTACCAACTTACATAAAGAACTGGGAACCATTGGTGTCTTTGCCTCTGTTGGCCATAGACAACAAATATGGTCTGTCATGTTTCAACTCAAATGTCTCATCTGGAAAAAATATTATATATTCTTTAATGATAAAACATATTATATCTTCTGAATGCTTGTGCTTCATCTGGGATAACATTATAGTTATTGACAAATGCATCTTATTTATAGTGTTAAAAATAACATAGTTAACTAACAGCTACATTAGTGTTTATATGTTATCTGTCAATATTTAAAGTAATTAACAATTAATATTGTATCTCAAATTATGCTAAAAATCCAATGCTATTACCATGTGAAATGGTCGATAAATATAGCATTATCACCGATGAAACATTTATAATACATGGCATATTACAGAAAATATCTTTAGTTTAATTTTTACCATTATAATTGTTTATAAGGGTTTTTTGTTTTGATAAACTAAATAAATATTGATAGCCTTCTTGGTATGTTATTTGCTCCTTAACTGAGAAGGTAAGACAAATACCTAAAGTTATATTTTGTTAAAAGCTTTTTAATAAAAAAATATTTAGAAAATTTATGTGGGTGGTGACATATTTCTGCTCTAGGTGTCATAACATAACTAATTAACTTTTGAAATATGTGTTTACTTGCAGAATTGTTGATCACATATAAATAAGCTTCCTTAAGTAAGAACAGAATTCACCACCACCATCACATCTTAGTGTTAAATACCAGCTAATTTTATGAAGAACATTAATAAAATTAGTGCATTATTTATACACAGGTATGATATTTTATATTCTTAAATTCTCTTAAGAGACAAAATACATATTTTTACTACCTGTGCGCAGGCGGTTTGCCCTTAGCTTCATGAAGTCACACTTTGATCAGTAGAGTTGACAAAAAAAGTTACATATTCAAATTCAAGTTTTTATACAAATTAAGTTCCACTGGAGAACACTTTTTGAAGGTATAGATAGAGATTAAAATTTAATTTTACTTCCTAGTCTATATACACTGCTTCGCAATGTGTTATTGCTGTTAAGTAGAAGTGGCAAGAAACTCCCCAGCAACATGTCAAGCTAAAAATGGTTTGCTTCATATTTCATGTTCTATTTATATTTTAAGTTCTTTTTATATAAGTTTTATACAGAAGTATGTTACAGAATGACTTTTGAAGATACATAAATAGTTGTTCCCATAAATTTATTATTGTATATACTTTACATAAGTATATACAACAATAGTAAATAGTCATTGGCAAACCTTCTGTGTGGGGCTTATATATCTAATAATTGTGTTATGTATGATAATAATTATATAACTTGTGACAATTTACATAGTCATTAAATAAACTGTATACGACCTTTCACCATCCATCAGAATAATATTAGTGAACAAGTAGGAGAGGTTATGTTTACCAAAAATTTAAATTCAAGAACTCCGGACCATGTGGATTGCGGAAAGGGTAAGGGTTGTGGTTTACATATATGTCCCCGGATTCATAAGTAATGCAGGGGGTGGGAGGGGGGAGGAAACCTTACTCCTTCTGCAACTCCTATGGCGAGGAAATATAATAGTACTGAGTTATGAATGTTTTAGTCAATCTAACCTCACTTCTGTTTTTGACTAATATATAAGATAAATAGTGAATGGTCACCAGTCGGTTGCCACTGGTGCTTTGGTCTACACAAAACCTAACCTAACCGACTGTTTAAAATTCCTTATACTTAAATTTTCAGATACATACAGTCTCCTATTACGATAAATCCCATAAAAAAACATCTCAGTGTCAAAATTACCAGATCATTGTCGTGAATTTCAAACTTCGATAATTAATTGAATATGTATTTTTTCCACTCAAGCCAATTTCAGTTGTTATAAATAAGTCTTAAATATATTCCTAAACACATTAACCATTAAAATAATACAGGAAATCATCCGGGGACATATATGTAAACCCAACCCAGGGTAAGTATGCCTTCCTGAAAACCACACCACCCACCCAATACATAAAATTTGTATACCAGAGTAGCAGCTCATAAGTAAAATAAAGTGAATTATGTACCATCAAATGTTCCACCATAGATGGATTCCCCTCCAGTTCCATTGGCATTAGTGAAATCACCACCTTGGATCATGAAGTCTTTACCACTCTATGGAATACCATGCCCTGTAAACATCACAACATTACATAAATCAGGGTTATACCTAAACGCTTTGTCATAGACATTGATCTGACAAGCATATGATAGACACAAATTTTTTGTGTGTGTTAAATTTGAATTATTTTGACAATATATTGAGTCTTCTCAAGGCCTTCAAATTAGGTAATATTTAAGGGGTTTTTAAGTAGATTACCTTGTAAGTAAGCGGCTTTCCTGTATTCTTGCCTACTCCCATGTCCCCGGCGCATAAAGCACGAAAATTCTCTGCAGTTTTTGGAGCCACATCATTGAATAATTCGAAAACTATTCGTCCAGACGGAAGATCTCCGATGGAAATGTCCATGAAAACGCGAACTCGCGACGGCTTTTCATCGCCGTCCACAGTCATTTTTCCACTTTTTACGTTGCAGTATTGCAGTCAAAAAGCTTCTAAATTGTTAATAAATTGGAAAATTAATTTCGCATTCATTCAACGCAAAAGCACGCTCGTTATTTTCCCGTAAAACAATTCAAGTGCTGCACTGCTAGTGTCAAATGCCAAAAATGTCTACCATTAAATTGACACTTGACAGTGACAGCAATTTTTGTCAATACGCTTGGCTCTCAGAAAACCAGAAAAGGCTGGAAAGACAACTGAATAAAATTTTCATTGTTTCTGTTCGTATATAATAATATACTACATAATAATATAATATATATAAAAAATTCAATTAATCATAACAAAAGCTTGAAACATATTATCGAATTCATCCGTTATATATATATATATATATATATATATATATATATATATATATATAATCTGTGATCCGCAAAGCGCCGTCCGATGACAGTTGCGACTGATGAGATTTTCACCAGTGTCCTAACAGTCAGTACAATTATTTTTCTTAGAGATTTTTTGCGTTCTATTAGTAGGTAGGTATTGCAGTAGATGTCACTGTTCTCAAATTAATCACCAAATGAATGAATATAATATGTTTCTTTATACGCAGTTGTTTTAATACTTGTTTAAGAAATATTTGATATGTTTTTATGTTTTTGCAAGCCATATCAGCTAATAAATATATTTTAAAGTATGTAAATTCTAGTCCTCACCTTTTTCAAATTATAAAGCTCTTTTTAACTTTAATTAATAGATTTTAGATGAATTGTCGATTTACCAAAAATTTATTTCAAAGATGTCAATTATGTCAAAACCAAAATGACATTCCGACTGATACAAGTTACATTCGTGAACATATGTACTTTGTTTGTGTTTTGATTATTTTTCGATAACTTTGTTTGATTCCTGGACTCCAAAGACTTCGCTTATCACGTTTACTAGTGTTCTGTGATCACGTTGGACTTACGCATGTACCCTGAACACCAATTTGCCTAACGATTTGTTTTCTGATGACTTGGATTATGGTTTCTTCTAAAAGAGGTTGTTGTGTGCCCAGATATGGTAAAACTTGTAAGTATATCATCTTAACGGCACCAGATTAGATGTGGATACAAATGATGTTATGAAAATGTATGCCTTTGAATATTTTAATAAAAGGAAACATAATAAATCACGCTACCGCTAAATTGTAGTTTTATTTACTAACAAATAAACATTTTTTGGAAAGGCTTTTGGGAATTGCAGGAGTTAAATTATAACTCCCGCAATTTCCAAAAGTCTAATATAAAAATCAAAATAACACTAGACCCCCTGGATGGTTTTTGCCGTTGAATAATGCCGTATACCGATAGAGTGCGTTAGTATATATATTATGACTGTTGACTCTATACCAGTATATATAAAGTACTCTGTGATTTTCACGATCTTTTTAGACGCCGGGTCAATGTAGCCAACTCTCGTTAAATAAAACTTGTTGTCGTCAAAAAAAACTATTTTTAAAGTTTAATTTATATTTTATACTCTTTATAGTGTATCAGTCATTGATATATAAAAAAAATCAATGGTATCAGTACGAACTTTTCGATATAAATCTCAATGTAGCGCCTTTTAAGAATTGAAGAAGGAAAACCTGGCTATCGACCCCACGTGACCTCATCCGCCGGGATTAGGGTGATGTAAGAGGTCGCGATTTATGCTCCTAACGCCACAGATAGGCCACCAGACGCCAATGATGGCCATCGGAAGCCATGACAGGCCAACTAACGCCGTAGATGTAGCCAACGCAAAGCCGTGAAGGCCATCGCAGTCGCGGGTTGGCCCGCGCGAGCCGCCGACACCACGGCGGCTCCCCCTACACAGATACCGGAGGGTAGTGGCCCTCCGAGCTGTAAAGAGCCCCTGCTCGAAGCCCCCTCACCAACACGTCACCACCACAAGTGGCGTAGTTGAAGAAAAGCGAACGATTTAAGAATTAACACCGCTCCTTTTCTCCATTGAGGTATAACATTTACGACGTTTTGACGTTTATATGATCTAAGCTTTTCTCTAACGCGAGTTGGGATCACTTAAACCATTCAGATTTCTATCAAACATCTGAGCGCTCAAAGATAACCAAGGTTTTATTCGTGACTACATGTGATACTGGCTACGTTCTAGGGACTCACAACGCCCATGTTCACGACTGCGATTTTTCCCGTTCCACTTGCTTGCCGGTGTTGCAACGATAAACCCAAGTGGAACGGCTATTCGATCCACCTCTTGACATAGGTCGTTGTGTGATCGAAAATGATTGTCATTAGTGCCGGTCGCCTTGTGAAACGGCTAACGGAGTATTTTGGGCGTTGTAAGCTACTAATGCAACGCCCTGTTAGTTCAGTTCCGGACTAGCAGCCAAACGAGGCGGTCACGCTGCTCAATATCTCGGATTTTTCTGCAGTTTTTCTGCACATTTTCCAGTTTTGGAAAGCGACGAATTGCAGTACAGTTGTGTAGTGTTGTGTTGAGTGTAATTTAGTTTCAATCCCGGCGCGGATTGCAGTTTTTTGGCTCGGTGAGTTCTTTTTTGATTTTCGCTTCGCACGCATCTATTGCGTAAGACTGCATGACGCAATATTAACGGTTTTTCGTGTAGTAATAACACGCCGGCACGTAGTGCCAACCTTGGCTCGAGTGTGGGCATCCAGTAATGGATGCCCACAATCCCAAAGCACCGCCTGGGCTTTCGGGCGCCCCTTGCAAGAGGGGCCACCTGGAATCTAAGGACGGTTGGCTCGGCGCCGAGATTGGTGAGACGAGGCGGAAAAAAGTCCTGTCATCAACCGTTAGGCGCAGCAAATCTGCTGCAGGGCCTTCAGGCTGCCAGGCTGCTGCCGTTATCACGGCGGCAACCGAGGCGCCTGTCTTGTTAGGGCGGGCGGCGTCGGTCGTGGATTTGACCACCGATGCCCCTGCTGATAGGAATTTCGCTATGGGGCCACCGGTCGGTCCCGTGGCGCGTAGGCCCCCATCCGGCCGTGCGGCGCGCGCGCGCGCGGCACACCCGGATATAGGTAGTGAACCGCTGCGCGGCTCGAGCTCGGCTGTTGACCTGGCCGTGTGCGAGTCGCGCACCATAGACTATGGTGCCTTCGGTTCCCCGACGGCCTCTGCACGGGCTTCACCCGTGCAGGGGTACGGCGGGTACGAAGACGGCTTCCGCACACCGCTCTCGGGTAGCACACCAGACTCGCTGGATAGTGCGCTCGACGGTGCGCTGCGCGCGTTTGAATATACCTGCCCTGCTCCGCCTGCCTACGACCAAAGGGTTCGCACGGCGGCCGGAACAGAGGCACTAGGGGACGAGCACCCCACGACGACGGTGGCACACAGCGCACAGGCCTCACCTGCGCATTTGCTACCGGTTTGCGACGTAACAGTTCGCAACGTCGGGGACGATCGTTCCGCGAGCCCGGTCGATGCGCGAGCTTCACTCGCGTCAACGACCGGATTCGCGAATAGGGTTTTTGTAGGCGCGGCAGCGGCGACCCCTTCGTCTTCCTTCCCTAATGGGATGGGAGTCGCTGTCGCGATGTCGGCGCCGGCGTGTTCGACGGCTGCGACGACGGCGGTGGCGGCGGCGGCGTCCACGTCCTCGTCTTCGGCGGCAGCGGTGGCAGCGGCCACACCATGTCTCGCGTCCATAGGTTCGTCGTCTTCGGCGGCGGGTTTGGTGGCGCAGACGACGTCTTCGGGGGCAAGCGTGCCCCCTTTACTGTGTACCCCGGTATTCGCGGCCGGATCGAGGTCACGGTTCTGGGATCGGTCTCGGAACAGTGACGCCGATTCGGCGACCACGTCGGGTGCCTCCACCCCAGCGCGCGCGCGCTCGCCTTTGCGCCCCACGGGGGGCGCAACCGCGTCGGTCGCGTCGGCCGCGACCGCGTCCGTACTCGCGGGTGCGGAGGCCTTCCTTCGCACAGAGGGGGGGAAAAGGGGCGCAAGGCGCGCAAGGCTACCGCCGCCAAATTGGTCGCGGCCAGCCAGTGCGCCGCCCTAGTAGGGAACGTTTCGTTGCTCGGCCCTGGGGAGCTTCGCCTCGCGGCATGCGCCCAGGTGGCCGAAATCATTCAGATCGCCCAGACGTCGGGCAATCTGAAGGGGGGCTACGTGCGTCGGCTGAAGGATGCCGCGAGCAGAGTGTCGGACATTGTCGACACGCTGGTCACGCGGGATCCGGAGGCCGAGGCATGGAAGCTCGGCAACGAGAACGCGCGTCTACGCATCGAAGTGAGTTCGTTGCGGGAGGAAAATCTTTCCTACCGCAGGGAATTTGAAGAGATGCGCAAGGCCCTTAAGGCCTCTGCTCCGGTAGCGGAGCCGGCGCCCGCCGTCGTGGCGGCGCCACCCCCCGCGCCTGTCAAGCGGAAGGCGCGGGCGGTCGCGGCGGAGGCAGCGGCGATTCCGGAATCGCCCGCTGCGCCCGTGGCGACTAAAAAATCGCGTCCGGCTCCCGCCGCGTTGGCGGGGCCAAAACCGACTTCCACCGACGGGGCGGAGTCGGCCGCGGCGCCCGCCGACGGGGCGGGCTCGGGTTCGGGCTGCGGTCCGACAGTGGCACCCGCCGACGGGGCGGGTGCGGGTGTGGGTGCGACGTCCACCCCTCCGCTCGGGCTCAGCGGCGGCGGGTACGATGCGCTCTTGCGCGTCGTGCTCGACGCTGTTGCGCCATTAATCGACGCGAGGTTGGCCGCCATCGAGGACCGGCTGAACCCCGCGCCGACCCTCCGCCCGCCGCTTGCGGCGGACCGAGGCAAGGCGCCGGCGCCCAGACGGGCTCCTCGCGCGGCCGTCGCGCTCGCGGCCACCGCGGTGGCCACCGGACGGCCAAGACCGGCCACGGCTGCCGCCGCCGTCCGTCGAGGTATGGGGGAAGCTAGTACCCCGGCCCCGATGGAAGTGGTGGTGGCGGCCCCGGCCGCAGGGGTGGCGGGCTCCCCACAGCCGCCGCCCCCAAAACAAAAAAAGAAACACAGGGGAGGTGTGAGACGGACGCTCAGGAGGAAGCGGAGGGCGGAACGCGCCGCCGCCGCTGCCGCCCCTGTGGCCTCCGTCTCGGCCCCCACCCCTGTGACACCGGCTCCCAGGCGTCGGGCGGCGCCCGCGGCCGCGACACCGGTCGTCGCGGCCCCCGCCCCCCGCCCTCGAGTCGCCGTCGCCGTCGCGCCACCGCCGGCGCCCGTGGCCCCCGCCCCCACCCCCGCTCCCGGGGGGGAGGCGTGGACCACGGTCGTCGGGCGGAAAAGGGGTAAGGGGGCGAGGGCCAACGGGCCCCCTCCCCCCCCCCAGGCACAAGCTGCTGCCCCTTCGACGGGAAGGAGGCAGCAACCGCGTAGGCAGGCTCCGAAGCCTGCCGCCGTCTACCGCGAGCCGAGTACGGCGGCAGTCGTCATCAAGCTGCTGCCGGACGCGGTCGCGAAAGGTGTCGGCTACCGCGACGTCTTTGCTAAGGCGAAGGCTTCGGGGGTGGTCGACATCACCGCCATGGGTCTCCGCGAGGGGCTGAAGGTGGTGCGGACCGCCAAGGATGGGCGCCTCCTCCAGTTCCAACCGGGACCGGAGGGCGCCGCCAAGGCGGATCGCGTCGCCGAGGCTCTTCGCGGGGCCCTTGCAGGGTTGGCCGAGGTCATCCGCCCAGTAAAGCGTGGGGAGCTTTACATATCTGGGCTGGATGACTCGGTCACTATCGATGGGTTGCGCGACGCGGTCGTGTGCGCCAGCGGATGCAGGCGCGACGACGTGCTCGCGAAGCACATCGGTGCCGGACCGGGCGGCCTGGGCGCAACATACGTGTTGTGCCCGGTCGCTGCCGCCAAAACCATCGCCGAACTGGGCTACCTCGTGGTGGGCTTCACTTCGGCGAGGGTGGAGGCAATGGAGGCTAGACCGATACGTTGTTACCGCTGTTTCAACGTCGGTCATAGCGCCCAACAGTGCCCGGATACGTGCCCGGACCGGTCCGGACTGTGCCTCCGCTGCGGTAAAAGCGGACACAGGATTCCGGACTGCAAGGCGCGAAAACCCCACTGCGTGGCGTGCGCGGCGGGGGGCCTTAACGCTGCCCATCCTACGCTGGCGAGGTTCTGCCTACCTCCCTTCGTAAAGGGCAAATTCGTCCACTCGCGGACGAGACGAGGTGCGGCTGCAACTGCGGCGACGGCGGTGCAGGCAATGGACACCTCCAATGCCTAGTACACCCGCTACAGCGTTTTTTCAGGCCAACGTAAACCACTCCCCCACCACCCAGGACTTGTGCCTGCAGGCGATGGCGGAGTGGCGAGCGAACTTGGCCGTTATTAGCGAGCCGTACTACGTTCCCCCCGCCGGCAACTGGGTTGGCGATCTCGACGACACGGTAGCGGTGGTGGCCAGGGCCGGATCTGGTACACCGCTTACGTGTCTCGAAAGAGGAAAGGGCTATGCGGTGGCGGAAAGCGGGAGTATCGTCGTCATCGGCGTTTACTTCTCGCGGAACCGCCCTCTGGCGGAGTTCGAGCTTCGCTTGGACGCCGTCGGGGCTGCCGTTCGCAGATTGTCACCCAAAACGACTTTCGTGATGGGCGACTTTAATGCGAAGCACCTCTCCTGGGGAAACGTCATCACGGACCCTAGGGGTCGGGCAGTTGAGGATTGGGCTCTTCAAGCCGGCCTCACAATATTGAACCAGGGGTCGGTCCAGACCTGCGTACGCGCACGGGGTGGATCGATCATCGACCTGTCATTCGCCACTCATGCGGCCGCCCGCAGAGTGACCGGATGGAGGGTGCTGGAGGAGGTGGAGTCGCTCTCTGATCATCGGTATATCAGATTTGAGCTAACGACCCCCTCCTCCGGTCCGAGCCCTGTTCAACGTCGCCCCCCTCTCCTCCCGCGTTGGGCCCTTACCAAGCTCGATCCGGAGCAGGCCGAGGAGTGGGCATGTACGGAAAGCTGGGCCTACCCAGCCGATTTCGCGAATTTGGACACGCAGGCAGAGCACATGCGCAAGACCCTGACGAGGGTTTGCGACGCTGCGATGCCACGCGTCTCCAAACGGCAGCCTTCGTGCAGGCAGGCGGTCCACTGGTGGACCGAGGAGCTCGGCGAGATGCGAAAGGCAGTTCGCACCATCAGCCGCAGGCTCAAACGCTGCAGGGCGCGCCGTCCTCCGGACTATGTCGCGGAAAATGGACTCGTGGGAGAGTTTAGGGAGGCCAGAAAGGCCCTTTCGATTGCGATATTGCAGTCGAAAGCCCGGGCTCGGGCCGAGCTCCTCGAGACGCTCGATCGGGACCCTTGGGGGCGTCCGTACCGTGGGGCCCGCAACAAGTTGCGGCCTTGCACTTCCACGGCTACGGAAACGCTCGAACCCGAGGTGCTCCGTTCGGTGATCGATGGGCTCTTCCCGGATCCGGGGAACTTCACTCCCCCCAGTATGGGTCCACCCATTCCCGACACCCCCACGGACGAGGAGCCTCACTCCATCTCCGAGGGGGAACTCGACGTCGCCCTGGACCGGCTCCGGGGCAGGAAGACGGCTCCGGGACCCGACGGGGTCCCCGGTCGCCTCCTCTTCCTGGCTGCAAAACATCTACGCAGCCAGCTGCGGGACCTCTTCGAAGCCTGTATTCGCGCAGGTAGGTTCCCGTCGCAATGGAAAGAGGGGCGTCTGTGCCTTCTTCCCAAGGGAGGTCGTAAACCTCCCGACGATCCGTCCGCCTACAGGCCCATAGTGCTGCTGAACGAGGTCGCCAAGGTCTTCGAGAAGATCTTGGCGGAGCGGCTCGTGAAGCATCTAGACACCGTGGAGCCGGGGCTATCAGATACGCAGTTCGGGTTTCGGAGGAGGCGGTCCACGATGGACGCCTTCGAGACGCTGCGAACGGTGACGGACGAAGCTGTCCAAGCGAAGGACGTCGTTCTTGCGGTGTCGCTAGACATAGCGAACGCCTTTAACAGCCTCCCTCATGAGACGATCAGGGAGGGGCTCCGTGCACACGGAGTCCCCCCGTACCTCACGAGGCTGTTAGGCGAGTACCTGCGGGATCGACACATCCTTTGGGAGGGCGGTGAGTCCGTCAATCACGAGTTAGGTCGGCGACGTGTCGCGTGCGGCGTTCCACAGGGGTCGGTCCTCGGACCGATCCTTTGGAACGTAGGCTACGACTGGATCCTTCGGGTGACGGTCAGGCCCGGGGTAGGGCTGATCTGCTTTGCGGACGACACCCTACTCACGGCACGCGCCGCGTCATTCGCGGAGTCCGTGGACGTCGCCAACGACGGGTTGGCGATAGTCGTAGACAGAATAGCTAGGCTGGGCTTGAGGGTCTCCCCCGCGAAAACGGAGGCCATCATGTTCCATAGGAAGTTTCGTAATCCACCCCCGGATCTGTCCGTTACAGTCCAGGGGGTGGCGATCAGAGTAGGGCCCACGATGAAATATCTTGGGCTAGTCTTAGACGGGAAATGGCTGTTCAAAGCGCATTTTGAGCAGTTAGTTCCCAAACTCGTGAGTTCCGCGGGCGCACTCTCAAGGCTTCTTCCCAACGTGGGGGGGCCGGGGGGTGCGACGCGGAAACTATATTCTGGCATCCTGAGGAGTATGGCCCTTTACGGTGCCCCCGTCTGGTTCGAGTCGCTTCACCGCCACAATCGAACCCTGCTGCACCGGGCGCAGCGGGTTCTGGCCGTGAGAACCATACGTGGGTATCGTACAGTGTCTTGGACGGCGGCGACACTCTTGGCAGGCGAGCTGCCCTGGCCTCTCCAGGCAGACGTCCTGTCCAGGGTTCGTCGTACCCAGCAGGATGCCCTAGTTAGAGGACTGACCTTCTGTCAAGTCGAGATAGAGACGGTCAGGAAACGGGAAACCGCTTCCTGCCTCGTCGACTGGTCTCGTGACCTCGAACACCCTGCGGCCGGCGGCTTTACGGTGGACGCAATCAGGCCACAACTGGAGGAATGGGTTAACCGCACTAGCGGCACCCTCACCTTCAGGACGACGCAGATACTGACCGGACACGGTTGTTTCGATCAGTATCTGTTTCGCATTGTGGGCTGCTTGCCTTCTCCGGATTGCCGACAGTGTGGTGCACCCGATACGGCGTTTCATACGCTTGTCGAGTGCGCTGCCTGGGCGCCTCAGCGTTTCGAGCTCGAGACAAAGTTAGGAGCCGTCGGATCGCTCGGCGACTTGGTAACGGCCATGTTGCGGAGCGACGACGCCTGGGATGCTGCGGTTTCTTTTTGTGAGGCAGTTATGTCTCTGAAAGAGGCCGCAGAAAGGGATAGGGAGCGAAGTCCTAGGGCGCGTGCTACGGTCTCTTCTCGAGGTCGCCGGCCTTCAGCCGGCACCCGGAGAGGCAGGTACGCGCATTACTTCCCTCCCTGAGTTAGGATCCGGAACGATGGGGGCCCTTAGCTACTAGGTCAGCAAGGGATTTTACAACTACCCCCGTTTCGTAGTGGAGTGTGTTCTCCCAGGGCACACTTCAGCACTTTATGCGCTGGATCGACTGCTGAGTAACTATGTTCTACATCTCAGTCTTTCCTTCACATCAAAGCGCAGGGCCGCGAAGGGAGGAGGGGTTTTTTAGTGGGTATTGAGGTTGCTCGCCCGTGCGGCATCGCTCGGAGTCTCCACACTCCTCTGTGTAATCCATAGCGGACGAAGCGCAAGTAGAGCATACAATTGCTAGCGTTATCGCCCCCCGTGGATTCGTGCCGTTTCCTAGTGACGGCCCAGAGAGTGCGTAAATCGGTTAGTCATTTTTCCCCGCCTCAAAAAAAAAAAAAAAAAAAAAAAAACGCCCTGTTAGTTCACAGTTCAATTTACACTCATCATCTTATAAGATTCGACTTAGAATCCTAAGTCGTGGCTGTTGCGTCCGTCAGCCGCAGAGTCCGATAATATTCTTGAAGCTTTTACGCCTTTCCGAATCCAGATCAATAACTAGCATAAGTTTTGTAAATGACCTTTCCGTTATTTACTATGATCTGGGTGTCCTACCCTGTCCTGCCCTGCCCCCTGTACCAGATTGCAAAATTAGAGTAGTTTAATAACTTAACAAGGGTTTTAGTCTATGAGTGAAATGGATAATAAACAAAAAGTAATTTCACACAAATAATTTATTTGTATTTACATAACTAATCAGTTTGATAGTTCATCGATTACCTTTCTTAGAATAAATACACGAAAGTACAAACAATAATAAATAGGTAGATACATAATATAATTATACAACTACATACTTCTAAATACAGTAATATTGTAATCTACACAATTATGAGCACTTCATTTTTTCACTTTCTCACTTAATTTGAAAAGGCACACTCTTGAAAACCTTCACAAAAATATACATACTTAGGTACAGTTTATACATATCAAACAAGAGATTTCTAAAAATCTCTCCAAGTATTTAAAATTCCATCGTAAATCTCTATTGTCTTTCTTTGCTAGTTTTTATATATATGATCTCGATGGCAAATTTCTTCAATGCCACTGTTTGTGTACTTATATTGAGATGCGAGATAACTAAACTGGTTACGTACTGGTTAAGTAAGACACCTTCGGGCACAGTAATCTTTAATGAAGAACAAATGAAGCCCGAGCATTGGAGCATTGTAGGTAATAATTTTAACACCACAAGTTGGTGCAAACTTTTCCCGTGTTAATAATACCGTAAAGTTACCAACTGTTATAACGGTAAAGTTCGAAAAATTTCAATTAGTTATAGGTATGAAATTCATTCGAATGTTATGCTTGAGGAAAGGGTATCAATTTCAGGTACAGCAGTCAACTACACTGACTACACAGTTTGCTGATGATGAAATTGGAAATTCCTGGAATTAGTTTTTTTTGACGTCAATAATTCTTGGGTCCTTTCGCCCGACTGACATGTACTCCTTGCAACCTGAGGAAAGAGGGCCCTAATGCCAAAAAGATGATACTGATGAAGGGGTGCTTCACAAATTTACAGGCAGCAGTCTAAATTCCACGACTATCCGCGGATTGACACCGCATGTCGGTAGCACTCCAGCTCGCTGCAGTCGCTGGACGAGGAAACGGAACTACCGGAATATGTGACGCAAACTTAGCCGACAGCAGATATTATCAACTTATTATGAAATGATTTTGCAAAAAGCACGAATTACAGAAACTGCGCATCGGAATTATAACAAAAATGGTTCATTAGAAGCTTGGCATCTTGACAATATCATAGTGCTAAATGCAAAAGTGCGCCCGCTCAAATCTGCCTAAACACATTCAGGACACAGTCTTGTAAAATACATTACAAATTCTAATGCAATATCTTTATCAATTCAAAACACATAAGATCAGTATAAACATAATACAAAACAACTACCAACTACAGAATTTTCAATATTAAGGTATATGCTGCCAGATACTTCAACAAATATCACCTATAAATCAGAAATCTCTTCTTATTGGTTCGAACTTTGTAGGAAATGCAATTTATATATAATTCTCAAGTCATTATTAGAAAGCCAAATATCCCCCACGAACGATGTTCGTGATCTTTTAATAGAATAGTGACATGTATAGGCCAAGATTGTAGTAAGGAATGACATCGCTAGTCTAAATGTAGAATTTAAAATTTTAATACATTTATACACAGTGAAGACAGAACTGAAATATCTAGAAGCACATACGCAGCTCATAAAGTACAGAACTACATAGACTTAACATAAATAGTAATATTTAGTACATAGTACATACATGTCGACACTTCATTCAGTCTTCTCGTTGCACTCAGCTCATACAAAACGATGTAGGTACTCTATTAACTACTGAGATATAATATTAATTACCATTTAATCATTAGAAACAATACCTTCAACTCTCACGGTTTTATTCATAGAGTTTGAGTAAGTTATAGTAAGGGTTCTTAAGGAACGCTTCTTTAAGAACCATAAAGAAGCGTTCAAGACCGTCAATGATTTCCAAGTCATCAAATTTTATCGTCCTCTGCAAGTTCTGCACCAACTATTTTCCTTTGGTTGCATGCACCGAAGTACGTCTCTAGTGTGCTCTTTAGTTAAAAATTGATAAACTATTTTATCTAGAACGTCCCCATATCAGAAAGATCGCAGCACAAGTCCATAGGCGACGGTAACCGCTTTCCATCAGGTGGGCCGTTTGCCTGTTTACTGAACTCATGCCATATAAAACAGACAGCCCGTTAGCATTCGTCAACTGCAAGAACTATTTACATGGCATTTGGTCTATAGTTTTTCATGGTTATTGTAATTTGAGGGTAGTTCATTATATTGAAATTCAGGTCGTCTTGCACGAATAAGTCGATGTATGAGGTTGCTAGGTGCTACTCCTGCAGCCGGTGTTGTAAGTTCACCTCTAAATTCCTCTTTTTCCGACATGTTCACTTGTAGACTTAACCCCAAAGTTTCAGCCTCGCATTTTCCTTATCCAGCCCCTGCCGGCGAACTTGCGCAAATCGTCGATTCATGGGGCTTGACGGTGTCTTACGGTACGTTTGCCGATACGCGTCGTCCACCCGGGACTCGTCTGCTCCGTCGTCCGTCGGTCCTGTGACAGACGTGACGCCCCCCGCCATTTCAACATGGTGATCCTCATTTCTGATCCTATCCAGAAGAGAAACGCCTAACATAGCCATTTCTCTTATGGATAGAATCAGAAATGAGAAGACGATCTATAGCCCGTTGAGCTACTTAATTTGCGGACCAGTCCACGTCTCTATCATCTTTAAGCACCACGGTTGAAGGTATTGTTTTAAAGCATAATATAAAACATGTAAATGGGTTTTTGCTCTATAGGCCAGTGTGATCTTTATTTATAAATCAGTAGTGTGTGAGCTGAGATTAGTTAACCCGTTATTTAGGCGGTGTATCATCAAACATGCTATTTTATGGTTGAATACTAAAATGGACTTATTTAGCTGCTTATGTCAATTATTGGCCAAGTTTGGACAAAATAAATTCAATATTCAGTCATAAAATGGCCATCCTCTACAACTCAATATTTCAAATACAGACATATTTACTGTAGTAATCCTCATTAGCAGTATTCTGACACCATTTAATTCCTTAAAATTTTGGACATCATTTGCCATTTTTACTTTACACAGGACTGTGTTGTTATTAACTTATACATTTGCAGAGTAGAATCTGCAAAATTGTGAGAACTCCTAGTCCAAGTATTGACTTTTGAATATCCAAATTGTAGCAGAGTTTATCCATGAAATTGAGTTTGGGTTTGTAAATGTTTGATATTTTCTCCTTCGTGGCTCTGAGTATAAGTCAATTATTATGAAATTTGATAAATATTTAATTACTATAACAGTGATAAACGTACTTAGATAGTTTTTATATCGAATACGACAAGAGTCCTCGCGATGTATTAATGCGGGCGAAATTCTATATACTTCCTTATAAAAGCGTGGGGCACTAAGCTGGTAAATGTAGACTATAGCAGAATTATTGACAAAGCAACTGTTCTGGATATTATAGGAGGCATTGTTGTAAATATAACGACATTTTCGCTAGATTAGACAAGAGTATCTACTAGACTAAGGCGCCGTGTTCGAAGACGGTACAACGGGGAGTGTTCCACGGAATTGTTCAGAATGGTGCCATCGTGTTCCTTTTACCATCACACCGCACGCTATCGGCTGGGCGTTCGTCCCCACTTCCTGGATCCGCTTCGCTCCGTACGCAACAGTTATCTAGAATGTTGCGCACCGCGGGGATTTGGGAT
The DNA here is from genome assembly GCA_012273795.1 of Dendrolimus punctatus. NCBI lineage: Eukaryota > Metazoa > Arthropoda > Insecta > Lepidoptera > Lasiocampidae > Dendrolimus > Dendrolimus punctatus. The sequence continues at coordinate 21,921,924 of CM022535.1, forward strand.
GAGCTCCTAGCCGTAGTTTTCCAGCAGCGCTACAATATGGGTTTCTTTAAAGAGAATTTCATAATATTTCTTCGAGGCCGGTAGTGTTCTGTTGTTGCAAACGTTCATAGGCGACGGTAACCGCTTTCCATCACGTGGGCCGTCTGCCTGTATACTGTACATACTATAAATAAACGGCGACGTGACAATTCCAGGCTTTTTTTAGGTTTATTAGATTTACTCAAGTAGGTATATTTGTTTTGAATAATAATCACAAACAAAACTAAAAGTGTGATTTGCAAGCCTGGAATTAATAAGCAGAGTTCAAAGGTGCGAACACAGTTTTACTCTTTTCAGACTGTCATTTATCGGTTCCGTATCATGCTAACAAATTGACTAACCGTTTCAGGGAGCTCAGTAGTTTTTAAACACATAAATTGCCTATAAATGTACTGGAAAGAGTAAAGAATTGCTTAACAACTCAACAAACGTCTTTACATCTTTCGGGGATGTGAAAATGGGGTAGCTCGCTAGCTGCTTATGTTGGAAGACCCACAAACAACGGCATTCCTCTTGTCGTCATATATCAGGGCACGATGAAAACTCATCTCCAACTGCGGGCGGTCCGTGAGCCGACGGATGGTCGATATGTGCCAGCTAATGCAATTCAGTTTTACTTAGTTAAAGAGCTACATTCCTAGCGGTATACATACCGAAGTACAATTAAGTCCATAAATTAAAACAATATTATGTGAAAATTTAAGGACAGTAGCGATTACTTTGATAGATACAATTGTCTAACACTAATCTAATGAAAACGTCGTTAAACTAGCAAATCTACGTAACGGCTTTCATGGTTTATTCATATTTATTGGTTGTAACACAATTAAATCATATAAGTACGTCGGCTTACACATTGCAAGTAATTTTATGCTAGCATTTGTTTTTTTTAATTACTACTCGTCAATAAGCCAAACAGTCCAGTCAAATAAGGCGAAAAAGGAGGCAAATCTCGGAATGGTACAGCCAGTAAGTTTGTTTGTTCATTGTTCAAAACAAAACTTGTAAATAATTATATGTTTTATAACTTTAATAATACATGCGAATATTACATAATGCATAGGAAGCGAAATATTAAAAAAACAACCCTTTTTTTCGGAAACTTGAATATCTCAAGACACGAAAACTTAGGACACTTTTGAGAAAACTTTGAACATACCAAAATAAATGTTTTCACAAATATACAGCTTATTGGCTTTCATTCCGAGGTGAAATCCTAATTTGACTGGATTATTAAGAGATTGATTCACAACATAATGTAGTTATTTGGTCAATTGAAGTTCAGATATGAAAATCGAGAGCTAACATCGATTACAATCGAATATAATACCACACCGATAACTTACAAATCAATTAACAACAACAATTAGGTACAAGGGGAAGATATGCTATAACTCTTTGGTCCTATACGGGCGTAGCCCTGCTACTCACGAATTCACGACATTCATAGTACGACATAATAAATGACATCGATGGATGTTTATAACAATGAATAATCGATTAAGATCATCAATGACATCGAATATAATATCTTTATAATTTGCTAGGCCTATATGTTGGCAGCAATTTGTATTCTTTTTTTTTAATTTTTCTTTTTTTTAATCTTCTATCGTTGTACGAGTTTTTTTGAAAAGATTATACTTTACTTAGAAATTATATCAAATAATTATAAATAAATAAAAATTTTGGTAAAAAGTTTTGAATTTAATTTTCAGTCGAACATTATTTATAATCATATGCCATTTCTCATATACCATATAACAATCGGCCGCTCTCAGAGTTTTTAAATAATGACTAAATGAGTAGATAGTTAAAAATCATCATTATTTTTATAATAGATAAATTGATATTTTCTTTATTTATAATGATTGTTCAAAATCTCTCCAACATACATACACACAGCGATGGCACAATTAACGAAACAGAAAAATAAACTTCTATTTACTCGACGAATTTGTATTTGCGGGAAACAAGAACAAATCAATGAAAAAGATGGCCGTGACCTTTTTTTTCAAATCAGAGCTACATAAGATAAAAAATATGAACAGCCAGCATTTTGAAAGAAGAATACATTATTTTGTTTAATTTTTGGGGTATACTGGATTTCCGGTAATTTTGCCGATGTGTGTACTTTGTTTGACTTAAACAACAGAAAAATGAAAATCGCGACAAATGCTTACGGGAACCTGAGTGCGGCGGAATGCTACATATTTAAGTTCTTTAACTCAAAATAAGTAGATTCGTGTTTTCTAGTTAACGATCTAACCATATATATATATATATATATATATATATACCTTTGCGTTCAACTTGAGTTAATAATCAAGTGAACAGATAATATACTTTAGTATCTTTAAGATTATAATCTGGACACATCCCAAGTAACAAATTTTTACACACGATGGGATTAGCATCCTCACCAAATTGTTCTTCATGTATTCAGATATGTAAGATAGATGATATCTTTCATGTATCCAAACTAACAACCTAAGTACTGAGATAAATTTATTTCATACAGGCTGGTGCAGCTATCTTGCATCTGATTTATATATATGTTTTTTTTTAAATTAATAAGGCGAAATAGGCAATTTGTGTCTAAGTCTTTGGGCAGAATAAAAAAATTGATGGCAACATTCAAAGTAAATTATCATAGTTTTATATAAACATCTTTTCTATTCCATTGTCTAAGAATAGTGTCTTTAATATTTCATTTAAGAATATCGAACTCAATATTAATAATATTTTAAACTTAAATTGATGATACGCTACAGTTGAAGTTATTAGTTGTGCGCAGGTTTGCCGATGGTCGTCGCTCCGCTTCCTACGACTGAGAGAACGAAGAACTAGACGACCATCGGCAAACTTTCTGCGCACGTCTTATATTTGAAATATTATCTATCAAACACGAAACTACCTTCAAACAGAAAATAATATAAACAATCAAAAATTGGACGTCGATTTTTTTTTAATGAACAATGTAAAACGTGTCACTTGGGGGTTCTATAATTACGACAGGTTGCAGTCGGGGTTGGCAGATTCACTCTCAGCTCACTTGATGGAGCACGCGAACTGCGCCCGTAGACGCTGCAGCGATGATGTGTCTTTCTAGCAAACACAAAACAAATGTTTTGATTATATTTAAATACTAGAATTCGCCCGCGACTTTCGCCACCTTAATTTGAGTAAGCTAATTTTTATCCTTATTTATGACTACTTTACTATCGGTAAAAATCCAAAGGGATTCCTAGTACGTAAAGTACCGCATTAATTAAAATAAGAGTTTAATATTAAGATAAGTGGAGATAAATTTACCTTCAGACGTGCCCCTGGATGTGGTTCACCACTGGCCGCTGCGTTATCGTTCTCAACATCTCCTGCAATAAAGGAAACAATAACATCGGTCACAAAAAAGTGTTCTGTACTTTTGAACAGACGCATCTGTTGTTTTGAGAGTGTATGGACCAAATTGTATGGACCATAAACCATCAGTGTTCAGGGTGTATGGACCAAACTGTCCCCAGATTCGGTCTATTGGTTCATAAACCCTCAGTGTTCCCCAGATTCTAGTTCATTTGAAATACATAAGAATAAATGGGTCTGATCAAATGTACTAACCGCTGTTTAGTTTTTTGTGCACCGGTTTAATTTCTCAAAGCAAATCAAATCAAATTATTTATTTGCTCGAAAACATATCTAAAAAGTTGCAGAGAAAAAGCGTACGCAACAAGGGTTATTAAATTGGCTTTAAGTTAAATTTTATTTTTGAAGGTAGTTGAAAAATATTGATGTTGTTGTTTAAGTCTAGAGCTTTCGACGTAAAGGCCTATCAAAAGGCCATCTATATTTATCCTTTTTTCCCTCATCCTCATTCACCTGATACAAGTAAAAAAATATACTTATGCGCGATAAATGTAAGGTACAAATTTTAAAGTTCAAAGTCTTGGGACTTTACGCTATAAACCTTTTTTAAGGACATTGGGCGTTTAGTTCACGAAAGGGTTGCAAAACCTAGGCGCCAGGAGGATAGTGTAAAAAAAATACTTGACATATCTCGAAACGACCTAACTCGAGGACTGCCTGTATTGTGTAACAACCAATTAGATAGATTAGCTAATAACATGACAGAGTTACGAGCTCGTCTGATTATCAGAGCGTGAAATTCATGTAATGTTTCGAATTAATACCTGGTTGATAAGTGAACGTCGTCGTTTGGTTTCCGTTGTCGTCGGGATCTGACCGCGACCCAGACCCGGCGCTGCCCGCGCTCACGCACCAAGCGCCCGAGCCTGACGCACCTACAAATTCGGATTTCAACAGTTTTTATTCATATTTCTTGAAGAAAGAAAGAAAATAATTCTTTCTTTTCTAAAAAAGAAAAAACTTTATTTTCAAAAATAGCTACGTTATTACATTCTTATACATTGTTATCCACGGAGCATATTTTGAAAATTTGTACGCCGCATTTTCAGTAATCAAGGTTCGCACTCGGCATATTGCTGGGCTGTGTCGGAATAATATCCGACACAACGCTGAATTTCAGTGCAAACCTTCCTTTTGGCGTAAGACAAAAAGTAATAACTTCATGTGGGAGGGTAAACCGCTACGTTACGTAACGCATTACGGCGCCAGTCTGGCTTCCCTCTCACTCACGCACGGCGGTAGGCAGGGCAGCCTCCTCCTCTCTCATAACCTACAGTGCTAGCCGTATTTCGGACACACGCTTACTATATATTTATAAATTATTATAATATATAATTATATATTTATGTATATATAAACTTACTATTTATAATAGGCATAACGTTTAGTAATAACCTAAGCTTTTCTCAAGTTAAACAATTTCAGTATTAAATAGGTCAACTTAGATTAGTTTGCACGGATATTCATAGCAAGTTCTCTATTTATAACCGTGCGCAGAAGGTTTGCCGATGCCCTCATGACGTCACAAAAAAGGTTACATAAATAATTATTGCAATAAATTTATTATTGTGTATACTTTACATAACTATATACAATAATAGTAAGTAGTATGTAACCTGCGTGCGGCTTATAGAAGTGAAATATGTTTAGGATCTTTGGGATTTGAATCTTGATTAAATGAAAAATACGATACTAAAAAAGAGATAAACACATATCTATAGAACTAAGCTTGCGAGAGAACGAGATATGAGGTTTACATTGTGCCGAAATAAAAGTGATAATAATATTTTTTGTACTAAAACAGTGAAAAATTTAAAGGGATACTTAAGGTATTATATTTATGTTAATAAAAGTTAAAAAAGAATTATCTGTGAGTATATTCTCAGAAGTTTCACTTCTGCTGTGTGTGAACTGCACACACGAGTTTTGTTTTATTGCGTCAGTTTAACAGACAGGTAGACGGCCCACCTGATGGAAAGCGACAACCATCGCCCATGGCCATTTGTAACACTAAAAGTGATACCAATGTGCTGCCCCTCTCTAAAGGACGCTAAACCTAGCCACTAATGCCGGAACATAATTCAAGGTTGTTATAGTGTCATACCCTAGACCAGGTGTGGTAGCCATTTAGTCGGGCAAATATTCTACCACCTGGCTGTGTGTGGACAACCCACAAATTGAAAATTGGATTCTTTCTCCGTTCCTGAACAGAAGATGTCAAAATTATATTCTATAATAACCACCAAATTGATAAGGCCTTACTGTCTGTTTGCCCTGTCCTTCGGCTGAAGGAGATGCTCGGAGAGGAGTGTGCCACCGCATCAGACGAGTCCAGCTCCAAGGACGACTGGGACGCGCAAGAGCCCTCGGAGTGCGTTCTGGAGCGAGATTGGACGCACTCTTCTGATGGTGAGTCGTCTGCCTCTTGCTGCATCGACTCTTCCTGCAAACAACTCAAACTTTAAGTAGACCTTATTGTTTTTCTTAGGATATAAATTGATAAATAAAAGGAAACGGAAACGTTTTCATATATTCTTGAGCCCAGATTCGAAAAAAAACGTGAGTGATTTTAACATTTCTTTTTATTATGTTGATATTTTTTAGAATAGTAGTGGATTTAGCTATATTGAATGAATTAATCGTGTGGTTTACACCACACCACCAGTGTTTTCATATTATTAACTTGCTGTTCCCGCGACTTCATCCGCGTGGAAATTTTGGTGGATCCCTAATTTTGAAAGTAGCCTAAGAAAGAAAGTCCCGTCAAGATCGGTCCAGTCGTTTCAGAGATTAGCCGGAACAAACAACAGAAATATTACAAATTGTTATTTTATATAAAATATATACATAAATGCATTTAGTAAAAAGCTGTTATTTTGTCATTACAGGCACTTCAATTTTATTTATCTCTATAGGTACGTTATAGACAAATCTGATGACATTGACATGACATTTTATGGGTTGCAATATTCTAACCTGTGGTTGCTTCGTCGCCACCGCCACTCTCTTCTCCGATAGTCTCCTCCGTTCTACTTTCTTACCTACAGACGCGTCGTTGTGACTCTCTTCGCTTGAGCTGCCACGTTCTGCTTCCGCAACTTCTGTCAAAAAGTTTACAATCTAAAATATTATAAATCGTAAGTGTTGTCTATTTTTTCTTTTTTTTGTGTTCGTCTGTTTGTTCGAGGTTCACGTAAAAACTACTGGGCCGATTTCGAGGCGATTTTCTCTGGTCATTGGTAAATTACTTCCAGATTTAAAATCTGCAGTACCTTATTACCCTATGGAAAGTGTTACCGTCTCCCACTGACGTTCACCTCAAAGGCGTTACCAATGCTGCCGATCTCGAAGGAACGATTAGACCCGGACCATTAATGCCGGATTACAACACGAGGGCTGTTGAGGTGGCATGCTCTAAAATGGAGATGGCAGCCATCTAGATGGGCAAAAGCTCTACGACCTGGTTATGGGTTATGTTATCAGAGGAATTAGTGTTCACTCTTCGTTCTTAAACGGATTATAGAGACAAGCACTCATTCACCTGTAGATTTTTTCTGTGTCTCCAACTTCTGTCTTAGCAGAGGATAGAAGCCACGAGCGGTGGTGTTGTTCGGTTCATATTGTAGAATCAGCCTGCAGTACTTTAGTGCCTCTGCATATTGTCGCCGCATTATTGCCGAGAGGAACTGAAATAACATTATATTAGGTGTTAAGCCATTTTGGGATATAAAACTTACTGCAATGATCTGAGAACTAAGTAAAATCCGTAAATATATTAAATAAATTAAAACAAAAATACATAAGTCACAATTCCCAAGCACGTACGCCGTAATGGTGAACCACAGCATACTGAATTATTTTTGAAAATGACCTTTATACACTTTTAAATTAAAATGTCTTCCTCACGATTATTATATTGATTTGATTTCCTCATGATTAATGGTTTTCTTAAATACAAATTGTATTTTTAACTTTGTAATTTTACTTCATATTTTGTTACAAAAGCCGGTGCCCGATCGGGTTATGAGTTGCTACTTTATATAATACGTATGAATCGCCGCCAAGCGTAAACGATAGTAATAATATATACACGAATAAAAAACGTAAGCGTCAATAATTTCATGGCGCTTTTGACCTTTTCGTCGCTAATTTGTTTACAGAGACACGAGTAATAATATGTTTGATTAGAACCCGAAAACGCCAATGAATTCATGGCGTTTTCAACCTGCTAGTCGCTAGTTTCTTAGATATAGGCTATGGGGAATCTAGTTGTATGAAGTCTACACCATTGAACTTCCCGCATACATCCGCAGTAACACCACAAATCATCATGTCATCCTTCTCACTTAGTATTCATTTCTTTTTTACACGCTAAGAGATAGTATGATTATAAAATAGGAGACACCGATACACTATCCTCCATTATTTGTACTACCAGTAGATTGGCCGATGTCTAATACTTAAGTGACATCAGGTTTTTGTGTCAATTTGCAACGTTACTTGTGACAGTCTCTGAAACCAATTTTTAAGTAATTCTAAGTCACTTTTTAGTTCATTGGGACTCCCGCACTCACGCGAAAATGTCCCGAATCAAATAAGTATAAAAATAAAGTGACAGCAGTTTAACAAGTAATAATAATGAGATCTTAGACCTTACCTCAGCCAGAAACTCGCTCGGTGCCGACGTGGGCTCGTTCCCGTCCGAGCAGTCCTCGGGCTGGTCGAGTGCCTGTTGGCCGCCTCCATTATGCGCCGCACTTGCACTTGGGGTGGTGGCACCTCGAATCTAAAACGATTGGCAACCGGAGTCGTCGCGCCCGAGTCCGTGTCCAGGGAACGCAATCGAAAATGGGCGCTTGTGGGACGATAACGTTCGGGCGTTTCTGTAAGCCAGAAAATACATAAGACACATAAAAGCATTTGTTATATAAAGCAATTGTTGGCGTTAGCTATTTCCCAGTTAGCAATTGTGCCTTGAGTTTATAGTTTCTTGCAACCCCCCACGTTGCCGCCGCTCGCTCTGCACGTGAGTCAGTCGCCAAACGCCACGCTACCGCGACGCACGCGAAGTTGGATCGCACCCATTACTTTGCTATCGAAGATTTCCACGTCCTACAGTTAGACGCTTTAAAAGACGCTTTCAGAAAGCAAATGTCAATCTTCAGGACACGGACAAACAATTTTGTATTAAGAATTATATTTAATATTTATTATTTCAATATTTATTAGTTTCATATTAAGAACCTGCCTATAAAATATAAAAAAGTGTTATGTGCTGTCAGTACATTACTACAAACGCTAAAACGTCTCGAAGTTAATTTACCTATACATACTTACTTTTTGAAGACTATCGAAAAGAACGGAAAATATTTTTTTCTGACTCATCTTATTACGAAATACTTTACTTCATTAAATTAATTCCTATTTAAACAATCACCAAAAATTTTAATTACTTTTACTTAAAATTAATAACTGAAACGTTATTCACTTTACAACAAAATAGACATAAATTGTGTTATCTTGCAAAGTTGATTTAACAAAGCTACCCACCTTCAGTATAACGCGACTGCCCCTCGATGTTCTTCTGTCCAGCCGCAGTGGGCAATGTCACCACCAACCGCTTAGACTGAAGTGCGGGGGGCGATTGTGTCGGCGATAGTGACGGCGACGGGTGTCGGCGGGGCGATAATGCCGAACGTGGCCTCAGGACAGGTTGACGCTCGCGGGCTACTCTTATTTGCTCACTCAGCCTGAAAGCTACTCGCGACGCTGTGTCTGCGAAATGTAAAACCGTTGTGGAATTCCGTTGAGCTTTTCGGACCTGATTGAATTGGCAAGTTATGCCCTCATGATGTTATGGACAGACATCTACCCCTGGAGCTTGAGTCTTAGCTCTAGCAATCTCCACTCCGAGCCGACTGCCTAAGGCAAGCACGGAGGCGGGGCCATTGCCTTGGCCCCCGGAGTCGGATACGAGGTTCCACTACTTATTATATTATTTAACAAAATTGGGTCGTTTTTTTGCCTGAAAATCAGCGTTCTGTCGGATTTGATTCCGGCACAATAATATGCTGAGTGCACACCTTATTTGCTGATAATCCGACGTATGGACGTAATTTCAAAATATGCTCTGTGTATAATAATGTCTAATGTAATTATGTCGCTATTTCAAATAAAGTTTGTATTTTTCTTTCTTTTCATTTGCCTTACAATTGATAGAAATAGTAGGTTAAATAAAACTTTAACAATACTCATTGTCACTTGACATCTTTGTCTTGCAAGATCACGGCTATTACATTATTATATATTCTATAAGATACATCACTATGATTATCATGGGTTTGGTTTTATTATGTTTACTAGTCGCGAGAACTTAGAAAATACCTAAGATCATATAATCTACAACTCAATGGAAAATACTTAGATCATTATCTCAATGGATAATAATCGATGGAAACTTGATATTATTTGTATGTCAAATATTAATTAGAAGTAAGGCAAAGTAATCATTCAATCTAAGTCACTTTTTATTAACAGCACCACCGTCAGTATTAAAAACCTATCAATCCCTGCCAAGGGTAGGTAGGTAGGGACCGGGCATTAATCAACAAATTATTACTTAATTGTTAAATTTATGTCCAACCGATTATAAGGGCTTTACTTGCCAGTTAACTCGCTTCTTAATTAAATATTGCAAATGTATACCAGGCCTAAGATACTGTGGCGAATGATGCTGGAACCATCTAGTTAGTTTAAGAACTTTTAGAAAAAGCTAGACAGTGAAGCGACAAGCGCGACACGAAGGAGTTGGTAGAAGAGTTTAATAGAAGGCACTGATGAGTTTAGTGGTGAATTTAGTGAAAAGTTTAGTGGACAGTAAGCGAAAGAGTGTAACGTACTCCGAGAGACGAGCTAGAAGCGGGCTACACAGGGTAATATCGGAGGTTTGCACTGCAGTAGCAGGAGGTGGTCTACGCAATATCGGCGACGGTATTGTGAGCGAGACACCTAATCGTCGGGACTGTACATCGTTTGTAGTGCGTATAAGGGCAACCCTGCAGAGAGGTATCACGTACGGCTGTGTCAATAAAAGAGTTTAATTAAAAACTGGTGTTCTCTTCCAATCCTAAGTGCGTACCCCGCGCGCACGTACTATAGGAATTATGTGATGAGACGTATACAGCCACCAATATTCCTAATGCCAAAAGTCTGGACGAACTTGCTCAATAAGGTGTCGATGACACAGGTCTTGCGAACATTGAACAAGATGTCCACAAATTAAGATTTTTATCTGTACTGTGACTGAATTCAGGAGAACTGCATACAGTATTATATGTTATGATCATTGAATATGTATGTACGTATGTAATGTATTATGTGCCGGTACTACGCCATTATATCGGTGACTACCATAATGATAGCGATATTCGTAACTAAATAAATATTTTTTCAAATAAAGATAATAGAAAAGAATTAAAACGTTTTGTCAAAATGTGCATCGGGCACTGAGCCCGAATATAAATACCTAACGGTCTGAGCGGGGGTGGCGGTGGCCAGGACGTATTAGGCCTCGCTGGCGGTGGCAGAGGCTTCGGTGGGGCTGGCCGGTAGAGCCTGGCGTTGGGCACGGGCTTGCTGAACCTGCGTTTACGCCGCCTGCCCTGACCCTCCACGTGATTAGAGCGTGGTTTTGATTTAGGTTTGGGCTTAGGCTTCGGTTTCCCTTGGGGACCCGGATATCTGTAAAACAACAGAATAACCACCTGATGGAAGGTACCTACCGTCGCCTACGGACCTTTTGATTTGATTTGAGGGCGAAGTGGACCCTGGCCGCTAATACTAAAACACAACCCGCGTTTGTTACGGCACCATATGCTAGATCAGGGATGGTAGCCATCCAGACGGGTAAACGCCCTACTACCTAGATGTGTTTTGTGTTGTTGCGTCTTAAAGCAGGCATCCCGGTCGTAGAATAAGTATTCTTTCTCCATTCCTGCAGAGATAATTGGAACAGATGAGATCTAAACTCTGACCAAAGTAATGTAGTAAACAGTCAAGTTATTTAATAAAGAGAAAGATTGTAGAAATTTTGATGATTATTTGTAAATTGTAAAACATTTGGATTAGAATAAAGTAGACCTTTTAAAGTAACTGTGCTCGGGTATTTTTCAGATCTGTATGTCATGGAAACCACCAAAATTTTGCTTTCAAATATATCAAAGATCATGGTAATTATTGCTTAATTTTCAAGGTTGTGTGATATTACTTCCGTACCTATAATGTTTGCTTTCAAAACTCCCCTAGCTTACTATATCTCAATTCGCGAGATTTAATGTAAAACCTTATTTCCTATGATACTCACAGTCTTGGATTAGGCGTATAAGTGCTTTTGACCCTAGCGCTTCCACAGCAAATTCCCGAGATGTTCTCGGCTGGAGCCCGTTTAACACGCCGCGGTGCACCTAGGTCGATCACATCCTCCGCTTCTTCAACGTCACCGTTTCGACTGTTTGACGACAAGAGAAAAAGATGACTCGTTAATCAATCAAAAGTGACTCATTACCATACTCCACATATTGCTGGTGTAATTGAATTAGTTACAATTTCATTAACAAAAATTTTAATTAATATGATGGTGAACTAAGGTGTCGAATTGTAAAGGTCAATTGTTTAATAGCCTACTACAATAATAATAATAATTCAAGCTAACTTGTCTATCAAATAGGAACCACTATGGAAGATGAATTTATAATAACAAACTAGAACGAATGTAATGAAAAGTAGCGTGTATTCAATAATAACTCTTCCAGACTATTCTGTTGACAGTTCACCATGTTGATATTCCGTGAGAAGCAATGTAAAAGATGAACGGATGCCACATCAACACACACACAAGCGTTTACTATCTCTTTGTAGCAGAAACATACTGTATTATAATGGATTTGAAGCATTCGAAGCAGAGTAGTAGCGAATGAGATTGTCCAAGACAAAGAATCTCGTTCAAGACTAGAAACTGACGCCGATATACTTTAAACTACTCTCATTATACCATTTAACATTAACCTTTACTTACGAAACATGCCCGAAAATCTAATCTCAGAAACTTAAAGGACCAAATATACCGTATTCTCGGGAAATGAAAGGTACATAGTGGTTATAGGTTTTAATATGGTTTGACTCGACGATTAAATGACGTCGTGGGACGTGACCTTTGACATTATTTGATTAAAGGGGGAGCAGAAGACCTTGAATTTGCATACAAGATTGTGCTCGACACTCCCCAGCGACACATGTAACTAAAACCCTTAGTTCAGAATAGATTAAATTCCCTTTAGATATCTCGGAGACATAGATAGCAGTAATAGATTTTCAGCTACTACTGCTGTCTGTGTCTCCAAGAGATAATATAATAAATCTGTAGGATGTCTCGAGTTTGTATAATTAATTTAAAAAAGAGACTAAGTTAGACCAGCAGATTCTGAAATTTCAACTTTTAAAAATCTTGACTATCTGTCTGTTAGAGCATCACGTGAAATCTATTAATCGTATTTACAAGAAACTCGACAGAATGCTAAATTTTATCTCGGGTCATTACTTGGGATAATTTTCGTTTCGATAAATGATGCCATTTCCGTGTAATAAACGATTATAGCAAAAAAAATGGCGAGTTTTTGCCTTTGCCATTATTAACAAACGCGTCATGGTAACGCGAACCAAGCTTCGCTGGCACAGCTAGTATTATAATAAAATCTATATTTATAAACAACGTTGTAGTGTCTGTTTGTGATTTCAAAACAAATGCCAAAATACAAGTTAAAGTTAATACATTTTAGAACTTTCATTTATCAAAACGGATTCCTTTGAAAATAACGATTGATGTCATACATTTGGGTTTGTATGGTGTTTATTTTTTATTATGTTACAAAAGATTCACTAAAATAGAAAAAAATAGACTCCAGATTGCTGTCGGCGGGGAGCGTGCCCAAAATGCTAGCCGCATTTCCACGCTGGATGGCAACGCTAATGGGTCGCCTCAAGTGCAAGCCAGCCTTTTGGTCACGAGAGATCTCAATTAGACGCGTTGAGAGGTTTCGAAACAGGTGAAGAGCTGCAAACACCCACGGCCCCAAGGTTTTAACCTCGAAAGCCACAAATATATACTCATTATCAATAACAAACATATTTGGCCTTTCATGGCATCCTGGTGTGCAGCAGCAGCCTCGGCTGTGCCTCGGAGATGGGAAGCCGCCAAAGTATCAACACAATTTCCGACCCATAGTAAGGGGCGTTTCATCTTCTATGGCACCAACACCAAGGCTGTTTTAATTCAATATCTACCTGTATTCAGTTTAATGGTACCCAATTCAGCGTTGCATATCGTCTACAATATTATTACGAGATCTGCGTATAAAATGAAAAAATCTTAAAGATTTAAATACAAGCTTTGAGATCCTGGATATCATATGTCAGCAGTAAAACAAGCTCAAACACGGGTCTATCTTGTTTAGTACAAGAGTTCTTATGGCCACCTTCCGATTCCATAATCAGATCAGCTCCATGGTACCATATTTTGCATTGTCACGCGTTATACATATGCGTGCAAAATTTCAGCTCAATCGGAAACCGGGAAATTGGTCAAATTTATCTTGCAAGATTCCATCCCAACTTACATACTGTTACATCCATTGCAAGTTAAATAAAAGCTTGTAATATGGCGTATATCAGGCGGTATTACAAGCGAAGCTCCAGCTTTTAATCCGACAAGATGGAATTACAGAACAATTAAGAAGAAATTAATCACCCCGAATGACATGTGAGGCGAGATATTACCTCCGTCGGACAGCGGAGGTCGGTAATCAATTACCGAAGGTTTCGCTTCGTCATCTATATACTTGTATAGTAAGTAATCTATATAACTTACATCGTAACATGTAACGTTTGAAATTATGTATGTGGGTCGGAAGAAAACGGATTTCAAGAGTTTCCACGTTTCCTATGCAAATGTTGAGATCGTAATATGAAGAGAAACATTGAAGAGCGGCTCCTAAATGAAAAATAGTTTTAAGCGAGTTTTGTTGTTATATTCAAATCTTAAAGATAAAATTGTATTCTGTAGATGCGAAAGACGTATAAACGAATAAACTGAAGGGAAAAAGACTTCTGTGAAAAACATAGGCTAACTTTTGTCTCAGAAACAATCTAAAATGGAATGAAATAGGTGATAGAAATTTGTATAACGGTAGCCTATACAAATTTTAACAGATAATTATAATTCCTCATATAGGGATTATGTAGCTATATCATACAATAATCGTGATAATAATATGGAGTCAAGGGTCATGGTACCGATAGTGGTGTCTGTTAACGGCCTAATAGCGAAGAGCTTCGACCGACACCTAGAGAGGCTCTCGATCGGGAAATGGATGAAGGGTCAGATACAGAAGGCGGTTCTCCTGAGCACGGCACGTATTGTGAGGGCGTTCCTGTCTCTGGATCCCTTACCACCGGTAGCCTGGCCTAGGCCCCGTTTCCGACGGACGTCATCTTTTTTTTTAATGGTCTATTTTATATATTATACTACATATATCGAGAGCTTTATAACAAATGGAATGGACATATACGCAAAAATGCCATTATTTTGTTCTTTACTAAAATCTATGAAATGTTACAATTTAAAAAGTCTTACCATTATGCAAGTGTACCTAAATAAAAGGGTATTCCAATTTCAGCCGTATAAAATCAACTAGTTTTCCTTTCATCGCAATTTTGTCCCTTTCGTAAAACTGTACTTTTGTCTGTACGCCCATTTGTTATGAAGCCCTCGATATAATGTGTATTAAAAACAGGTGTAGGCATTGCCGACTGGATGGCTACCACCCTGTCTAAAGTATGTCGCATAACAACTTGAGTTGTTCGCATTAGTGACAGTTCCAGTCTCCTTTAAGAGGCAGCAGCGCATTTGTAGATCTTTGTGTTGCAAATGTCCATAGCGATGGTAACGCTGTCATCAAGTGGCGTCTGCCTGTCTGTGACATGCAATAAAAAAAAATGGCTACAAAGTAACAATAAAGTACCATTGCTTAATACATAATGTTGAGTAAATGGGCTATGTACGAGTACATACCCTCCCAGTATAAATGGTAAGCCCAAAAAAATCTGGCTGAATGAAATGCGTAACAATGGTCTTACAACAAGGGATGCTGAAAATCGCGCGATGTGGAAAAGGTGGAGGAAAGCAAACCCGAAGCACGCAACTGAGATTTAACACTCCGATTATGATAACGAAACGTATGTAGTATGTAAGCATTTGTATTTTTTATTGTAAAGGGGGCCAGCGCATAATAATTAAGTATTTGCACACATAGCATAAATCTAATATATAAAATTCTCGTGTCACAGTTTTCGTTGCCATACTCCTCCGAAACGGCTTGACCGATTTTGATGAAATTTTTTGTGCTTATCCGGTATCTATGAGAATCGGCCAACATCTATTTTTCATCCCCCTAAATGTTAGGGGTAGTCCACCCCTAAATTTTTTATTTTATTTTTTAGACAAAATTTTTATTTCTATTTTTTTATGATACAGCATTAAAAGATACATACAACCCTAAATTTTCAACCCTCTACGATCAACCCCTATTTTTTACCGGGCAGGACGACGTCTGCCGGGACAGCTAGTATAGTATATAAGGCTGTAATTTTGTTAAACGTGACTACAATAAAGACATTATTCACATTGGGACAATGTATTTTATACTACTAACACCTCAGTCTACGAGCAGCCCCCGCACATACCACACGTATTCGACCGCTTATCTAGTAAAGGCACTAATGTTTACATGAATAAAACCAATCATAATTAGGGTGTCATAAAGTATCAAAATGTTCGCACCTGTTTGTTTAGGATGTGAAATGGCCGAATATAAATGATCGCGTATGGTTTAATCTCGTAAAAACATAACGTTCATCGCTGGCCATAAAACGATGAAAAAGGGCAGCCAGTGTTTATATAGTATCTACACATAAAAACATCGTTTGCTTTACGTGCTTTTCTAAATGCTTATAATAAGCAGCCTGTAAGACGCCACTAAATTACTCAAAACAAGGCGGCACAGCATTTGCCGAGCGGCTTGATTGAAAGTTTTTACTGCCGCCTAATGTACCAGTGGCTCGGACTTCATACACCTCGATTCTCCATAGCTTAAGTTTAAGAAAGTACTACCGACCAAAAGGTCGAAAGCGCCATGCATAATTTGACGTTTATGCTTTCTGTTCGAACATATTATTAATAGTGTCTCAATAAATTATCTAGAATCCGCAAGGTCGAAAGCACCACGAATATACAGCACTGACGTTTTTTATTCGTGCTTATGTTATTGTATGTAATACGAACTCTTACGCTGAGCAGCTTTGCAAAATGAATATCAACTCATTACCCGATCAAGCACTGGTTTTTGTTACAAAATATGCGGCAAAGTTGCAAAATTAAAAATGAAAATTTTTATAGCGTTTTTTCAACAGCGGTGTAGTCGGTGCTTGCATCATACGGTGTAATGGTAGTTTCAATTAATGCAACACCAACATTATTGACCATATATTGAATAATTAATAATATACTAGCTACCGTAAGTAAAGACAAGAGAGATAAAAAAACAAAGTTTGGTATACAATATCTAAAAAGAAGAAGAAGAAAGGGAGACCTCACCAGAACGCAGAGCTGGAGTCAAGATCACACCGATTGCTTGCGACGCCACAAGAAGGACGATAATTGTCAGAAATACTTAGGTTAACTAAATTCTATCAAAAGCCAGCTGCATAGAACCTAAAAACGCCGACATTAATATTGAAAACTTTAAATTTGTGAAGGGACTGGAAGACTTTTTGTCTGGAACAACGAAACTGCTAGAGAATACACTGAATCACTAAACGCAGTTATATTGAAATCAGACGGTACATTGAATATATATAATATAGCTGATAATTTTCTATATTGCTTCGCTACACAAATGAGTAACCATTTGACATATAGTAAATAAATTTACGCCCACTGCCTGCAGCTAATAAATCTAAATGATTGCATGTCGTATGCTTATGAAACAACAAATGAAATACACGAGGTTAACGTTCGGGAGTTGGATCGATGTCTCCATACGGGGAGAGCTATGACCTTCCACTGGCAAGGGAAAGTAGTGCAGATAGAAAACTTTCTCAATTTATACATGAAAGGAATCTTAATACAATTACGCAACAATTATATATCTAGTAAACAGTGAGATTATTCTACAGTACAGGCAACCACAAAAGCTCAAATATTTTGAATGAAACAGTTATCATCACAACTGCTACCTCTCTCCAGGATCTTCTTCCGCGTTAAAATTAATTTTGTTTTGTTTTTATTGCCTGAAGCAGTCAAACAGACAGACGGCTCACTTAATGGAAATGGTTACCTATGATGGACTTTTGCAGACGCGTTGCCGACCTCTAAGAAATTTGTAACGGCCTTTTTAATGCAGTAGTTCAGCAGACAGGCAGACGACCCACTCGATGGAAAGTGGTTACCATTGCCTATGGACATTTGCAACACCAAAGGTGATACAAATGCCCTACTGCTCTCTTAAGGGAGACCGGAGCCTGGTCACAAATGCCGGAACACAACTCCAGGCTGTTACGGCGGCATACTCTAGACCAGGGTGGTAGTCATGCAGTGGGGCACATACCTGTGGCTGTTGGTAGTTTTGTCGCTTCTTACCACAGGCCGCAGGAAATTGTATTCTTTCTCCGTTCCGTGAATAAAAGGCCCGGATGCCCTTAATTTAAAGAACGGCATGTCGTAGCGCAAAGGGAAAACCGCGGACGGAAGTATGAGTGTGGCTATAGACACACACTTGTTATGCAGCGTTGTTGTCTAATTTAGGGACCATTTTTAATCATCAGATAAAAGTTATCAGACGAATAAATTATAACCTGACTAAATTCAAAAGTAAAACATGTTTCATTCATTGCTACTGTTTGAGCGGATTATTCTAGACCAGGGATGATGGCCATGCAGACCTGAATGCTCTACCACCTAGCTGTGGGTTGCTTTGTCACCGCTTACGACAGGCAGCCCGGTTGCATGAATTAATATTTTTTCTCGTTCCTACACGGATAGAGAAAATATCTTGAAAAGATTGTTAATTTAAACTACTTATTTCACTTTACATCCGTGCAGGAACGGAAAAAGAATTCAATTTCTTGCGGCCGGGCGGCCTGTCGTAAGAGGCGACAAAACAGCCCGCAGCCAGATGGTAGGGTATTTGTCCGACTGGATAGCCACTACCCATGGCCTAGAGTATGCTGCCATATCAACTTTAAGTTGTATGCATGGCCAGGTTCCAGTTTCTCCTTCGAGGCCGGCAGCACATTGGAAGCCCTTCTGGTGTTGCTAATGTCCATAGGCGACAGAAGCAACTTTCCGTCACAGTCAGGCTACGAGCCTGTCTGCTGTGCTTTAGCAATAAAAAAATGATTGTTAATTATGTGATTATAAAATAATTATTCCAAAGAGGTACTCGTCTACTACGCTTTTCCACAAGCCTCCACACAGCCCATTAAATCACGACCACAGTGCATTTAACGTCGTACTGCCTAAAAGCTTCATTATTGCATTGCAGGTACTTTGTAGCAATTTGCATTTGTTCCGTACACTGCACAATTTGAATCATTAATGCAAAATAAATTAACTGTAATATAAAAAGAGAAAAAATATTTATTTAGTACTACATACAAAGCAAAACATACTTATAAATAAGAAAATACAACTAGGTAATGAAGTTCAAGTCGGTCCTAACTCAGCATGATGCTGGTTGAATCAATCAGCGCTGGTCTTCCGCTAGGGCCTTTAGAGTTGGATTGAACGAAGCCACGGCACCCTAACGTTCAGGCTGACACAGGTCCTGACGGGGCATGGTTGCTTCGGAAGGTACCTGTGTCGTATAGGCCGCGAGGCCACGTCAGGGTGCCATCACTGTGACACGGGCGACGAGGACACGGCGCTACACACACTCCAGGAATGTTCAGCCTGGACGGAGCAGCGCCAGGAGCTCGTCGCCCATACCGGACTAGACACTTCGCTCCCGGCCGTGGTACGTACCATGGTCGGGAGCTCTACCGGATGGGACACCGTCTCCTCCTTCTGCGAGCAAGTCATGTTTGCGAAGGAGGAGGCGGAAAGGGAGCGTGAGCGTAATTCCCTGCTCCGCTCCCGACAAAGGAGGACGCGCCGACGCCGGAGGTCGGATAGTGACCTTCGGCCGCCGTAAGCGGGCGGCGCGGGTGGGGCCCCTAGGGGTATAGGGGTTCTCACTCATCCGCACATGCCGTCGAGACGAGAGCGCGAGTGTTCCGCGCGCGCTCATCTCTCTTCCCGTGGGGCGAGTTACAGACCGCCCCAAGCCGGAAAAGACCCAGTAGTGGCCAGGGACCTAGTTCCCTGGCATTGAAAGAGGGCCAGTGAGCGGGGCCCACGCCTGCCAGGGCACGCGGAGTTAGGAAAACCGCATACACGTAGCCCTGGCATAAGGCGCAGGACGGAACACCCAGGGGTTTTAGTGGGTATCCCTAACTGGGGAGTGGCAATAGCGTGGCTCCGGTTCTGACCGGGCACGCTAATGCCACCCCCGATCTGGCGAATCCCACATTCTCACCGGGTCGCGAACATCCCCCAGGCTTCTGTGCCTGTCGCGGCTTAGTCCTCAAATGGATTTCACCTGGCCAAAAAAAAAGGGCCTTTAGAGTGGCTCACGGAAAGACAAAACAAAGAAAATACGGCTAGTACTATTAGAAAACAGAATACTATGTGAAAATTAATGCTACAAAGCGAATTTATAAACAAGAACATAATAGTATAAAGAACGTAAAGCTTAAAACTGTTACTATTATTTTTTATATTTATATATTATTGCGTGAAGCGAAACAACAACAAATACTTTGTAGGTACCCCTTTTTACGAAAATTGCGCTGACGGAGGTGTATGAAATTTCGCATACTTATAATTTATATAGAGACGGAGTGCAGAATGCTAATATTTTTTCAAATTATGCATTAATGCCTGGTTTCTATATTCTACCGACGATTGTCTGTAACTGATTATTACAGTTACAGTAACTGATTGATTTTGAAATTACCAATAACCGATAGAGTCGTTTATCAGTTTTACTAATTCCGTCCCAAGCGTTTTGTTAACGCAACGTCGTTACTAGTAGTAGATGCAACGTAATTCAATAAATCGAGGAACATAAAAACACGGGTAAAAGAACACAATACCGAAATGCAATGGAAGGCCTACAAAGTCTGCGATCAGTGAACACATGCTGGACAAACCCAACTACCACATCAGATTCGATAAACCAAAAATCCTCGCGAAAGAAATTGTTTCATACCTAGAATGATGTGTGAGGCGATTGAAATATTGAAAAATCAAAAAACATACAAACTTCAATAGAGAATATGGTTGACAAGTACCACCTGTTTGGGATCCGATCAAAAATATTAAGACCCAAACCCTGCAGAAACCAACTGCCGGACCTCAAGACACTGTGAGCTCCCACTCATTTTAATATTATATAAAATCCGCTTCTTCTCTTCAAGCCACAACATGTTGAGAAGCGGTGGTAAATTAGATTAGGCTCCCATAGAGTAAATAATAACCATAAACAACATTAAAACTAAAGAATTAAAATGAACAAATCGGCGGTAGGCTAAATAAAATTATAATAACACTCATTGACACTTCGACATCTACTGAAAAGTGGCCGAAACGTCGGAATAATAAAAATCAAATAAGTTACCGAGCATAAAATAGTTAAACGTAATTACGAGCTTTTATTTCACTTGCAATGGATGTATGTATGTAAGTTCGGGTGGAATCTTGCAAATTAAATTTGACCAACTTCCATGTTTCCAATTGAGCTGAAATTTTGCACGAATATGTATATTGCGTGGACAATGCAATAATATTGATAGCCATGGAGCTGATCTGATGATGGAGTCGGAAGGTGACCATAGGAACTCCTGTACTAAACAAGATAGAACCCGTCGTATTTGGGCTCGTTTTGCATGTCGTGCTAGCACTCTGCTGCTACATGATCTCAAAAGCTTGTATTTAAAAACCTTTTTAAAAAAGCTTATTTTATTATAATTCTGAAGCATGTAGATAGCCCTTAAATATCCCACCGCAGGGCAGGAGTCTGCCCTATATAGCGTAAACGGTATACCCGCTTGACAAACGTGCCTAGAATCATGAAGTTCAACAGAAAAGGAGATTGTATTGAAAATTGGTTCAGCCAAGGCTTCTCTATGAAACCTTTGAAATCCAGAGCACAATACTCTCACGGTTGCTCTCACGTAATAGGCTTTTATGAATCGGAACCATTGTTGAATTCAATTAAGGCTTCACAAATTGATAACTAAACTTCTACCTCGAGTTACTTTGTTTGTGCACTGTCGCTGAAAGATTTACCGATTAATTTATTGTTCAAAACAAGTTCATTGTTTGTTACTTAGTTATAAAGCCTTTTATTAAAATCTATTTGCTCAGTCAGTTATATATAGAAAGAAGAGTGAATTTGGGGAATAGTGTGGAGCGTTAGGTAAACTTTTAGGTGCTAAGAACCTCAGTCAGAAGGCCCAGCTTGCTATACACAACGCGGTGCTGGTACCTACGCTCACGTATGGAAGCGAGAGTTGGGTATGGAATAGAGAGTATGAAAATAGAGTAAACGCAGTCGAGATGCGAGCACTGCGCAAAATCTGCGGAGTGACGCTCGCGGACCGTAATACCGAAGTAAGAAAGAGAGTTGGTCTGAAAGAGAGTGTCGGGGTGAAGATAAGGAAAAGAATGCTTCGGTGGTTCGGGCACTTGGAAAGAATGACTAAAAAGATATACAATGCAAAAGTGGATGGATGCAGAAGTCGCGGAAGGCCACGACACACCTTCCATGATCAAATTGATCGTGTACTAGCAGAAGGTGATGTCAGGAGCCTTAAGAACAGACGAGCGTGCATGACAAGAGCCATGAATGGCAAAGAAGCAAGTGAGGTGTGTAAGAATAAGTCTATATGGCGCTCTGTTGTTCGTGCCAACCCGCAAGGGACCTGGCTGAATTTATGTATGTATGTATAAAATACTACATATTTAATACTACTACATACTATCATGTGATGATCTATAGCAAAGTTGTTGTGCATGAGCCAAAGAAGGTTTCCGAGTTGGTTCACAATTGAATCCGGTAAGTGGCGCTGCTGTCGGCATATCGATTGAAGGTTTTCCAGGAAGGACAACGTCTGCCGGGACAACTAGTACAATATAAAGCGTTTAATATAATTTGGACATTGACTAATATGATGCTATGGTGGCGCACCAGGCATCCACCATTTAATCATGATCATATAGCTGCGCAAGGCTGATTTTGAATCAGGTCTACATAGATTCTTAACGCCTAATTCATTGGAGAAGTAGGTAGTTGTTTGATTAACTAATCAGCTTTTATTTACCTTCCCCATATTCGAAATGAAATAAAAAAAAACACGCTTTCATAAAAAATCCAACTAAAAAACAGAAAATAAAATGTAATAAATTTGGTTTCTGATGAATGGGGTCTTAAAAAAAGCGTGGGTGTATTCAAAGCGCTTTTTAAGATATTAAAGAAGAAGAAAAAGCGCTTTAAATACACCCCACGCTTTTTTAAGACCTCATTCATCAGAAATCAAATTTATTACATTTTATTTTCTGTTTTTTAGTTGGATTTTTTATGAAAGCGTGTTTTTTTAGTTTTTTAACTATTATTTATTTTTATTTTTTAATTTGATTTTTTTAAATGTTTTTAATACAAGCTTTTGAGATCCTGCATATCATGTAGCAGCAGAGTGCTAGCCAAGACAAGTAAAACGATCCCAAACACGACGGGTCTATCTTGTTTAGTACAGGACTTCCTATGGCCACCTTCCGACTCCATCATCAGATCAGCTCCATGGTACCATATTATTGCATTTTCACGCGATATAAACATACGAGCCCAAACACGAAGGGTCTATCTTGTTTAGTACAGGAGTTCCTATGGCCACCTTCCGACTCCATCATCAGATCAGCTCCATGGTACTATATTATTGCATTGTCATCGACCTTTGTTTGACAGGTGTGCAAATTTTGAATTAAATCTGATCGTTCAAAGTAGGACGAAATCGAGCTCAAAGGGGTCGGTTACAAACATACATACATACATACAGGTGAAGCTAATAAAAGCGTGTTAAAGCTTGAGTGAAAGAGCTATTTAGGTACTTGTACTATAAGCGCCCTGGCTCGCTCATAGGCCCTATTATCTCATACTGAAAGTAGTCACTCACCTCTCGTGTACACAATCTAGTATAACATAGTTGTAACTTAATTCATACTAACACAATAATACATTATCACGAAATAGATAAAAATGAAAATCAGAACTTATTATAATTCTTTTTGTTTTATAGTTACTTCTTTAAAACATATTATTATTAATATACAGTAGTCATCGTTATCTTTGGTTCATATGTAAGTATATGTGGGTAGGTAATCTTGGATAGTTATTGACATGAAAGATGAATACTTACTCCTAAAAAATAAAAAAAAAAAAAAAAAAAAAAAAAAAAAAAAAAAAAAAAAAAAAAAAAAAAAAAAAAAAAAAAAAAAAAAAAAAAAAAAAAAAAAAAAAAAAAAAAAAAAAAAAAAAAAAAAAAAAAAAAAAAAAAAAAATAATAAACTAATTACATAACATACCTGTCACCTCGAGCAGGTGGACAACGTACTAACGTAGTATCTTTTAGGCCAGCTTTTTTGGGGGTTTTCCTGGAATCAAAAAGAAAATCGCTGTCATTTTTAATGGAACAAACTCAAGAACATCTTTGTCTCAAATACCACTTGTTTCCTGTCTATGCGAAACGTAGGGGATGTCTCAAAAATCACTATTACTGCTACAGTATTTATTATTTTTTATTATTAGTTTTTACAGGATAAGCAATCAAAGAACGAAAATAAGTAAAACTTCCCATGTGTTTCAGATTTGTCGACTACATTTGGAAGGATTTGCAGCAAAACAACAGACTGATGGCCCAACTGATGGAAAGAGGTTACCATCTGAATATTTGCACCACTAAGGCTATCAATGTTCTGTTAGCCTCGAATATTCTAGACCAGGGGTGGTAGCTGATGGTAGCATCATGCCCTGCCCGACTGTGGTTTGTTTTGTCGCCTCTTAAAACAGGCCGCCATACTGCAAGAATTAATATTTTGCTTTACCACACAGATTGTACTTCACACGGCGGCAACACCTAGTGCTTGATAAAGCCCAGACGAGGCCGCATATGGAGTGCTGCTCACACTTTTGGGCTGGAGCACCTGCCTACCAGTTTAATCTCCTGGACTGTATTAAACATCGAGCCGTTCGCGTGATGAAGATCCCATACTCACAGACGGTCTAAATACGTTCGGCCTTTAGAGAGACTTCGCGTCTCTCTGCGTATTCTACCGGCTGCATAATGGGGAGTGTTCAGAGGAACTGTTTAAAATGGTGCTTTCGTCCTCTTTCTACCATCGCAATGCTTACCATCGCTTGGGAGTTCATCTCCACTTCCTCAAGCCGCTTCGCTCATGCACGCAAGGGTTCGTTAGAACGTTTCTCTTGCGTATGGTGGGGATTTGGAATGAGTTCCCAGTCGAGATTTTCCCACAGCGCTTCGATATGGAGTTTTTTAAAAAGGGTGTCATAAAATTTCTTCAAGGCCTTCAGCGCGTTGGTAAGATCTCTGATGTTGCAAACGTCCATAGGAACGGTAACCGCTAAGGTGGGCCGTCAGCCTGTCTGCTGTACTCCAGCTATAAAAAAACAACAGATAGAAGATCAGAACATATTTGAGGATTTATGAAACTGATCAATGTGTTTAAATAAAATATCCAAAGTATGTCGACAACAGGCCTCGAAACATTAGATTATATCTCTTCACGTTTCATATAATTGGAAGCCTGAAACCAATAACTGTCAGGCAACGTCAAGCAATATCGGGAGTGTCGGCGAAATGAAAATTTTACGATACGATGTAGTAACCGAATTAAAATACCACTCGCTAAGTGAATTAATCTTTGAAAACGCTAATAAATTAAAAATCATCTCGAATGCGTTGACCGCCAAAGAGCAATGAGACATTTACAATTTCCCGGTTGTTTGATTAGCTATTTGACCTAAGAACTAACAACCGCTTCTAGAGCAATTTCAACAGTAAGTAAGCTTTGGAAGCGGCAGTAGAATCTAAAATTTCAATAAGTAATCTGTAAAATCACATTGACCACTGACTTTCGACCCTAAACAACAATTATTAGGAAAGTTCCCCAACCTGCGAATAAGTCCCAATCTGGGGCAACCTGTCCAATCTAGGGAAAACTACCCAATATGAGAACCCTGCTGGTACAGGCGTGACGCTAAGTGTGATTATGGAAAATGTCACGAGATATGTTTGACACTGAGCCATTACCCTAATTTTCTTTAATAATTTGGATTACATATTTAAAAATACTTCATGTATTAAAAAAAGAGACGTGGACAACAACTTTCCTGGAGGTTAGTGAAAATATATGAAGCGAATGTCGTTTGTAAGGATCGTCGCAAATGGAGATGTATAGTCTCTGCTTTCCCCCATGGGAAACAGGTGTGATAATATGTACTAATGGTCGGCCGTGGTCGAAATTCGACCATAATATTTGTTGTCAAAGATTATACTTGTATAATCACAGAGTTCGCCAATGGTACACTTTAACATTTGCATGTGTGTGTCAAATAGATGTAATGTGTGTAATGTTTTTTAATTACTTTAATATATTTTTATGCACAATTAAAAAAATATATTAGCATTCGTCGCTTCTTCTCTGTATAAACTATAACGGCCTTATTTATAATAATTTCGTTAAGAGAGGATTAGCCATCTCTTAAATAGAGACTCTTAAGCCCCTAATCAATGGCTGTGTCAAATGAAACTCGCCATCTTGCCTCTTAGCAGTCACTTAAACTACCTCTCCATGTTGGTTATTTTTGACAGTTATTTATGAGTTACGTTACCACCACCTCTTATCCTTAAGAGGAGTTTATGGTAAGATTTTCATTAATTAGTTGCTGAGCAGTTTCTTAAAATTTAACAAACGATTATAAGTAAGGCCATATGTTCGAAATTTCATACTCCGTCCGCGCATTTTCGTGAAATGGAGTACAAAGTTTTTGCTTCACGTATTAATATAGTTTATATATTATATTGAAGCGTATGTAACGAAAGCGTTTTAACTTTCCTAGAACTATTTTTCTATACCTAGCTTCAAACTGAATTAATATTCTCACATAAAAATGCAATGCACTACTTACTACCCACTGCCAGGTTGCAGGTCACGAGGTCGGAACCGCATTGCCCCTGTACGTGTTTTTAACACGCAAGTACTGGGTATTAACCGCGAATTATCCTAATTTTATGACTTGGGAAGTATTATTGCAGCTTAAATTATGTAACAATAAAATGATGTCACAAATAAATGATATGGTAAATTAAACATTTTCTCTATAACGCTGGATGTAAATACCATTTTTAACGGTCTTCTAAAAAGGAGGGGGGTATTCAATTCATCGTGCAAATCTTTACTAATTTATAACGCTGAAAAGTTTGTTTGTTTGCTTGAACGCGCTAATCTCAGGAAGTATTGGTCTGATTTGAAAAGTTCTTTCAGTGTTAGATAGCTCATTTATCGTGGAAGGCTGTAGGTTATATATCATCACGCTAAGACTAATAGGAGTGGAGCACCGATGAAGAATGTTTTAAAATCGGGTGGTCTTTGTTCAATTACTTTTTTAACTATTCCACGCGGACAAAGTCGCGGGCAGAAGCTAGTATTTTTTATGTATTTCCAGCCTTACTTTTTTAAAATGAAACTTCTTTAGAATCGTTGTGATTTGAAACTCAATGAAACGAAAAAGCGACACTTAAAAGAGATAAATACAAATCTATACCACTAATCCTACGAGAGAATAAGATACGAATATTACATTGTGGAACACAACATGCTATTTACGAAAGCAAGTATTTTTTTATCTTATATAAAATTCTCGGGTCGCGGTGTTTGTAGTTAAACTCCTCCGAAACGGCTTGACCGATTCTCATGAAATTAAGTGTGCATATTAGGTAGGTCTGAGAATCTGACAACATCTATTTTTATCCCCCTAAATGTTAAGGGTAATCCACCCCTAAATTATTTTTTTTATTTTTAGACATTTTTTATTTTTTTACGATACAGCATTAAAAAATACATACAACCCTAAATTTTCAACCCTCTACGATCAACCCTATTTTTTATTTGTTAATTATTATAAACTTTAATGCTGTCGGCATATCCATTGAAGCTTATCCGCGCAGGACGATGTCTTCCGGGACAGCTAGTAATATATAACTTATGTTCACGCCATGCCACAGATGGTGGCAACAAAAAATCCAGTATGGGAGATTTTTCTGGCCACCATTCCAAGACGATGTGGGCACGCCACCCCATTCAATTATTCCTTGTTTCTTCTTTGACCAATCAACATCTACACACGCCACAAGCCAAGTCGTGCTATTTTAACACGCTTTTATTATAATACCAAAAAACTAATTGTGATTATATGAATTAAGTTTAATTAAATATTGTATAAATAAAAAACTGTGTTTATATGTACCACCCGCACAAGTATAATATTGTTACGAGTTGCAGGACTCGAATTAAAATGCCGTTAGAATTAAACACGTAAAACACAGGTACCAATATAGCCGAACACAAAAAATCCAAATGTAATTCAGAAGGTCGTAATTCAATAAAACACGCAAAGTTCATCACTATTAAATTCCCGTGCATGTACACACGTCACGCAGTCGTAGTCGTAGCTCAACTGACTCCTCTCTCCATCAGGCTGTCGTTTTATACTTCACAAATGAAAATGTGCCCGCCCGGCCAAGTCACCCCCGTTTTCTAGAATTAACTCGTAACACCTGACTAATGATGCTAATGAGTGAGTACAATAGGCTGTTCTCCACTAAAAACGTATGCCAATAAATAAGTGAACCAAAGAAGACGATCATAAGAGGATTACAATTAGTTCAAATGCCGACAGGTAATAAAATATGCGTTTATAGATCTGTGCGGGGAATTTGTCTTTGTCGGGGCCTAGGTTGTAACAATATGTAAGTACCGTGAATAATTCATGTTAAAACTCTGGAAGGGATTAATATTAACAAACGGGGAACCTCATACTTTTGACAAGTAAATAATCAAAGCTCCTACCCTACGGTGATATATTCTACTTATATTAAAGTCAACGACAAAAATGTATTAAAAAGGCACCCTACAAGCTTGGTAACTACTTCGGTCTACGAGCCGACCCCAACCAGTGTGTACCTTCTACCTGGCCCCTTTTGTAGCAAACACGGTACCTAACCACTAACCAGCATAAATTAACATCGCAACCTCACAAAAAAGGTTGACTTTATGCCCTATTCAAGCGTCACACAAAATTCCTTGAGCATAACCTTGTAATTCTCGTTCTTTATTAAATTCATCGCATTCTAACAAGAAGTGATGCTGAAACCTTGCAAAGTCGTATAGATGAAATAAGAAGTTGGATATCGGGGTTTTGTGGTATGCTATATGCTCATATCTTTTCCATTTCGTATAATGTACTCTTTAGCCCAAAAACGCCCTCCTATTTGAAGGAACGCTTTGAGTTCTTTCAAGTAAATAGTAAAAGGGTCTTAAAAGATCATCAGCAAATCTGCGACTAATGACGCCAACACATTCTACGCATTTCTGTCAGAAATCTTTTACTGTGCAGGATATAAGGTTGTGGAATGCTTTACCAATGAGCATTAGAAGTGCAAAGTCACTAATAAACACCTCAAAGATCACAAAGATTTGGGGAGTCGTTTTCCCGTCTAGTGTAATCCAGTAATACAAAAGGTGTACGTTTTTATAGCTAGAGTATAGCAGACTAGCTGGAGGCCCACCTGATGGAAAGCGATTACCGTCGCCTATGGACTTTGCAAAACCAGAGGTAACACGAACGCACTGCCGGCCTCGAATAAATTTTATGACACCCTTTTTGAAAACCTCCACATGGTAGAGTTTTGGGAAAACCTCAGCTGGGAGCTCATTCCAAATCACCAGGGTGCGCAAGAGAACAGTCTAGAGATCCGTTGCGTACATGAGCGAAGCGGCTGACGGAAATGGGGATGCACGCCCAGTTGATGGAGAGCGGTGCCGTGGTAAAAAAAAGACGGAGGCATCATTCTAAACAGTTCCTCGGCCCACTCCCCATTATACAGTCGTCAGAATATGCAGAGCGACGCGAAGTCTCTCCTAACGCCAAGCGTATAGTTTTAAAAATTGATTTAAAGCTAACCAGATACAAAATATCAGGTCACGAGTTCCGACCTGAATTGGTGTTGGCAACAATGCACTTATCAGGAGCACCCTTCACAAAACCCGGCCCACTTCGATCCGGTGGACACCGAGCGAACAATACAACGAAATGGGACACCGTATCGATGTGACTGATCACGTCATAAAGCTTACTCGAATCACTGAGAGTAAGCTGAAATAACCAATATACACAGAAAGCAAGGACCTTTACTTAATATTTGTTTTTTTGACGCAAATTATATTCAATAAGAGACAAATAGAAGGGCAAAGAGAGAGAGAGAGGAGAGAGAGAACGAAAGAGGAGATCCATTGATCCATGTCCCTGTAAATCTTTTATTCCATGAGTTCAGCAGAGAGGCAGACGGCTCATTTGCTGGAAAAACGGTTACCATCGCCTATGGATATCTGTAACTCCAAAAGCGCTACAATGTGCTGCCGCTTTCCAAACAGAGACTAGTCATAACTCAAGCTTGTTATGAAGGCATACTCTAGACCAGGGGTAGTAGCCATTCAGACGGGCCAATATCGTATGCCAACAGTGCCAACCACGGTAATAGACCGCTTTAGAAATATGGTCAAAGATTCTGATAGTGATGATGAAAATTTGCTAAGGCGACCAAAATCGACTAGTGAAAATATTTTTTATTTTATTTTACAACGATAAAGTAAACTACAACCACAAAATTTACTTCACACACTTTCTAAACGAAGTGATATGTTCATTGCATAAAGAGAAATAGAGTAAAATGCCGATTACACGCAAAAATACAATCGACGTTATCCAAGAGTAAATAAAAAGAGTCAAATTACTCTAGTACTACGTATACTGGTGTAGCTTTGTGTTTAGGCTAATCGGCCCTAAATAATATACCTAAAGCCAAGTGCTAAAAAGGATATTATCGACAGCCTTTCTAACACAGTTGTTTTTAAACAATCTGATAACGAACACTGATTATCCTTTTGAAAAAATTACGATACACATACGCTCTGAACTTACATAAATATCGTAATTCTTGAATAATCTAGCCTTAAAAGCTCATTCCTTATGAAAGCGTAATTCAACTTACTTTGCCTTTTACATAAACCGTCTTCAACCAGTTTCCTCGCAAGACCCTCATAAACCTTACGGCCTTGACATAAGCACGTAAATACTAGGTCCTAGCATTTCTGTAACATTTCACGCCTTAGTAACCTTTTGTATAGTGCCTTATCAGTACTAAACGCCAAGTAATAATCGGGCAAGTGTGTATTTACCATTTATACGCGGACAGCATTTATCGCCCTTGATCGCTCCGGTTTTAAGCCCGAAGGGCGAATGTAATAACAACAACAAACATTCACTTGACAAATACCATTGAGTACAAAACAGAAATTAAAAGGCTTTGAATTTGTGAACATAGGATACTTTTGATCCCGTACAATAAAACCGACTTCAAAAACAAAAAAGTATAAAATAACTTATTTCTAAAGGTATTTTTAATTATAATATCTTATTTTTAATATATATTATCTTAAACATCTTTAAGTCGATAATAATTTTCAAAATATAGTTATTTTTATTGTTTTACTTTGCACCGACTTCAACATGTTTTGAAGCCCGTTTTTTTAAACGCAGTTTATTTGTTACTTTTTAGTGTCTAGCTATGGGTAGTCCTACGAAAGGTGCCGCGCGCCTTAAAAAAATATAGGTCCCAAGAAACGGGAACAAAAAAATGCTCGTAAATGAAAACTACTGGGCCAACTATATAATACTTAGTTATAACTATAATTAAGTATTAATAAAATAAAAGCTTGTAAACTTATTATTTCTTTTCTCTAAATTTTTGTTGTAAAGTAGCGATAATTAATTTTGCACTTGTCAACAAGGCGACCTTACACAACATTATAGAACAATGTTACCTCGTCGCAATATTAGTTTTAACGAGGTGGCCATCGGCAGTAATCTGCTTAACGGGCTTCATCCTATTGCGTAGTCTGCCAAGCGACGTGTAAAACGATGCCAATCCAGCCTGCGTTGCAGACAGCATGGCGACAGCTGTACTTGGCGTAATGTGTTTATCTTTTTGCTACTACCGGATTTTATGTCAGATGTATGTTTTATAACACATTAAAGGATAATATTGCACATATATAGATCTGACACGCACAGTGAAGATATCTGCAGATGCGACGGTAGATTATTTGGCTACGAAATACAAAAAAGTTTTTGATAGCTAAACCTGATAACCTTAATAACCCCATATCTCTAAACCTCTGAATATATATTATTCAAACTAATTTTAGTGAAAAGCATATCTATATAATAATATATCATTATATTTTGTTGAATAAATTATGGAGAAATTTGAGATTGTTTTATTTTAATTAACACTACAAGATAATTCTATTACAATTCAAACAGTTTACAGGCAGATGACAATATTATTATATTGTAGTAGAGTCAGAGTCCGGCAGTCGTATGAAATTGATACTTTGACAGTGACGTTTATGATATTGGCGAAAGGATGCTGGTACCAGGGCTTTTTCTTTTTGAGGCAGGGGGAAATACATTTCGTAAGCTACCGGGTCCTTTACTGGGATTAGACCGAAGCAATGAGAGTCCCCCTTCCACCCATGTCAATGGTAGGAAAAGCGCGAGACTTAGAACGTAGTTAGGCCCAAGCTAATCCTGAGCATCAGTACTTGAGAATGCCCCGGGAAAGGCAAAGTCACTTCGTCAACAGGGGTTTGGTCCTCCGCTCCCCAGATGCTGAAAGACCTCACTGGTCCCAGGGCTACACCAACATAGTTCAAATCTCAAACAAGAAAGATTATGAACATAGTACAAAATTTACACGGTAAGGCGGCAGCTTTGGTAGCGCATATTATAATTACACAAATACCTACATAATTTTAGATTCCAGTCTTTTTTGAATAAAATGACTGTGACGCAGGATGAACATGATGGTTTCATAAGGATTCTGGATTGCCCGTTTAAGCAATCCGCAATCACAGAATCCCTTCGGTACCTTAATAAGCAGCAATGATTAGGTATCATATATTTTACGACACTATCAAATTCAAAATGTAACCGTATTCATTTTCCCCTGCAAGAATAAAGTTACATTAAAAAAGTTACTACATTCTGTTAGAATTTAAAATGACTTTTCCAAAATGGCGAGGCGTCATTCCCACACGTAATCATTATTCGTTCATAATACAAATCCCTCTCACTTTAACTATTATGGGCCTAACAACTTAAGGCTCCTACTGCCGCGAAAGGTCAAAAGTGGGGGAGCAAACGAAAAAACAATACAATACAATTTTTACACTAAGCGACGTAACGTGCTGTTTTCGTAATTTTTCTATAGTTCTATAGCTCGAAGCTCCCTCACCAACACGTCGTCATCAAACCGACGTTGTTGAAGATTTACGCTTAAAATTGTTACTAATTGTAAATGACTTAAACATTGACAGACAACGTACTGTGGCGAATGACGGTGGAACCATCTAGTTAGTTTAAGAACTTTTAGAAAAACCTAGAAAATTTTGCAAGTAAAAGACAAGGACGGATATATTTTAGAAAGGGATAGACGATGAACGTAAGTTCTAGAATTGAAGGTTCGGGAAGGAAAAGACAGATAGATAGATGTTTAGAAGGGGACAAATAGTAAACAAAAGAATAACGAAATTATGGGTCATTTTCTGGAACCTACCGGGCAGTTTTAGAATTCAGTTCAGTTTAAGACAATGAAGCGACAAGTGCGATACGAAAGAGTTGGAAGAAGAGTTTAATAGAAGACACTGACAAGTTTAGTGGTCCATTTAGTGAAAAGTTTAATGGAAAATCAAGTGAAGGAGTGAAGCGTAGTTCGAGAGACGAACCAGAAGCGAGCTACACGCGGTAATATCGGAGGTGAGCATTGCAGTAGCAGGAGGTGGTCTACGCAATATCGGCGACGGTATTGTGAGCGAGTCAACTTGTCGTCGGGACTGTGCATCGTTACTCGTGTGTGTAGGGGCAACCCTGCAGAGAGGTATTACGTGCAGCTGTGTAAGTCAATAAAAGCTAATCATCAACGACTTTTAACGCTATAAATAAGACGCATTTGGTTACAGCCGCTAATACTAACATTATCACAGATGGAGCAGGGACATAAGAAGGAATCCCTTTAGGCCAGTCATAAACTTTATTAACGGCGAATAAAATAATTTTTACGGGTTTTTCCGTACGAAATGTAGGAACATCAGGATGGATCGCGTGCCCTGCTAATGAATATTTACGGGCGGACAGGCGCCGTGCTATATCTGCCGACAAATCCCCGAAACACTGTCGGGACAACATTTCATAGAGCGCTGATAAAAAAATCACATCCAATTTGCAAGTGTAAGTGACGCTTGGGAGCTGCAAAGCCTTGGGAGAGCTAACCTGGTTTTGTGTTTACTGGCTGTTAAACAGCCGCTTTAACATCCAATGTTTCTACATAAATTATTAGACGAAATTTTCACTGTCACTCAAATAACTAAGAACTTGGTTAATTTCTCTGGAATTTAGGCCGATGACGACGAAGAAATGGAATTACACTAAAATTTGCTAACTTTAGTAGGGCCCACCCTAAAATCACATCACATAAATTTCATGAGTTTTGACCCCCAAAGTCCTTCTCAAAGTAGGCCACATTCGTGAGAGTTCTCCTTCCGCAGTGTGACATCACATACTACCCGTGCGCAGACGAAGGAAAGAAGTCGGTGAACAATTTTCGAGAGGGTTTCTCTCGATTTCCCTGGGATCCACCCATCAGATCCTGACATGATGACAATGGGACCAATTCGGGAGTATACCTTTTCGATTAAAGAAAAAAAAATGAAAATCGGTACACAATTGACCGAGAAATCAAGTAACCAACATACAGAAAAACACATATAGTCGAATCGAGAACCTTCTCCTATTGAAGTCGATTAAGAACTATCATATACTAGACTAGCTGATGCCCGCGACTTCGTCCGCTTGGTGTGGTTTTTTAACTATCACTATGGATCAAAAGTATCCTATATTTTGACCAGAGATATAAACTACCACCATACAAAATTTCATTTAAATCGGTCGGGTCACATCGGAGATTAGCCCGTACAAACAAACAGTGAAACAAAAATTTGAGAATTCTATTTCACTTCTTACATCCCCTAACTCGGTTTTTAATTTTACAGAAATTCGACCTGTACAGTTTTATTGTATGTATAGATTACGACTTAAGCAAAATTAATGTCACAAGATAATAAAAGTGTGAGGATAAATTGTAGACCTTGACTTTAAAGCAATATCTTCACAAATTGCATATAGAGAGTGTTACTTTGGCACTCGAGACACGTAAAAGCCTCCGGTCTCCACGTGAAGTACATTTACGATGTGTAATGGGCTCATTCTGTCCCATTAACTGCCGATCCGAGCGGGGGACGCTATCAACGAACGTGCTATAGAAAGTTAGGGACCTACATTGATTGTACACGCACCGTAAACCATGCCATTATTCATGTTTTTTTGACGTGAAACTTCTTTATAAACGGGGGGGTCTCAGGACTTTTCTGTGACGAAAAAGTCAGGTTTTCATGTTGGGCAAGTACATTAACAATCTGCCTGTAAAATTTCAAGTTAAAATGTTGTTGCGATTCGTTTTGCCACTTGTCCATTGAAGTTTCACTTCTACTGTGTATCCCAGCACACATTTGGATTTATACTTTGTTTAGTGTTGGAGTACAGCAGACAAGCTGACGGCACTCACACTCGGTTACCGTGCCTCACCAGAAAGAAACAGAAAGATTAATTTAGAACTGCAATAAATAAAGTAACACCACAGAATATACTTTAATTTGCCACGGCTTCAGGATGTTGTTAATATATTTATTTTTTGGTTTTGAGTTACTTTTGAAATCGATTTTTTGTTTTTGTTACTCTCTTTACTGTTGAAGTAGAGCAGATAGGCTGACTGACGATCCTCGTGATGAAAAAGCTGTTAACATCTATAAACATTTACAACACTAACTTGAGAGAGGAGCGGACAATCAAATAAAATTAGATATTTTTTATCATTTTACAAAAATATGGTAGCCAATTTCTATCGTGATATTGACAATATTGTCTAGAAAAACATTATCATTGTTGAGCAGGATATGTCGAGTTTTGAAATAAGTTCCTTTGGGGGGCCCTAAAAGGGTCTCAAACGCACTGTGAAAAGTTTAACATTGCCCCGAATAGACCTAATACGCACCAAAAACGGCCACGCAGAGAACGTGTTAAAAGTAAGATAAGATGTTATTCTAAGCATTTATTGTAACATGTGTCCGCTCCCTTACCATAATAAGGCTGCAGACACTTGGTAAAGTCCTCACGAAGAATGAAAGCATCGTGAGAAAATCAGCCAAATTACTGATGTATGTAAACTCCTAAACCCAGTTAGGAGCTGATGCTATTTTTGGGAAAAAATATTGTACCTACTTGTGTTTTTATACAATCCACTTGCTTATGCAATACGCTGAATGGAAAGTTGCAAACTTTGTTTGCTGAATATTTTAAATATTTCGCTATTTATTCAAATAAACATTTTCTTTCATTTCTATGTAATATAAACAAAACTAGCCAAACAGAGAAGTTTATTGGACTTTCCCAACGATACGTTTCTATTCCATATCGAACCAAATACGGGATTCCCGTAGGGCATAGACAACTGCGGTTAACTTGAAAGAATACTCTTCGTTGGGTATCCCCCAAAGTGCTTTGTTGCGAAATGAATTGTTTCGCCATTTTTCTTTATTTGAAGTTTGATGCGGGGAATTTAATTAAGCCGGCGATCCATTATCGGTAACGAACTCACGCGTAAAGTGTTATCTTGCTTTTCGCTTCGTTGAAGACGGTTCTTTATACATACAGAAAAATTTAAACGAAATCTCATTTCTGTAGGGTTGTACTTTCTCTATATATAATTTATTATTGTTGACTCCCTGACGATTCAGTACCAGCTCCCTCATCAGAGAACAACTGATGAGGGAGTTGGGACTGAATCGTTTGATGTAGGTATTTTCATAGAAGTTCTGGCAGAGCAGCCTCAAAGACGGCTAGTTTATTAGCCAGCCTTAGGAGATGATGGGGCTGACATGCCTATGTGGCAAAAGTCCTAAATAAATAAAGATGCTAACGCAGGGGAATGTGTTTTCTTGCGACACCATCCTCGTGTTTTACACCGAGGGCTGTGTGGGACTCTTGAACGGCCATATTCCAAACCTGACCAGAGGCACCAGTTCTTAGAAAACCTAGTGGATGCTCCTGATTTTTAGATGCCTACATACAAATATTGAAGTAGTATTTCTTTTCTTCCGGTGTATTTAGGTTCAATTCGGTAGGTATTTTATTTATATATGTAAGTGTGAGTGTGTAAATACCGTATTAATTAAACTTAACAAAAATGTAAAAATTAAGTAATTATGATATCAGTGTAACACCTTTAATTTAAAACTAGCTATAAAAAATTATAAAGAACCCACAGCCAGGTGGTAGGGTATTTACCCGTCTGGATGGCTACAACCTCTGGTCTAGAGTATCCCCCATAACAATCTTGGGTTGTGTTCCGGCATTAGTGGCCAGGTTCCAGCGACATCTACGAGTCCGGCAGGACATTGGTTTAGTGTTGCTAATGTTTATAGGCGACGGCAACCACTTTCCATCACAGTTGAACAGTCAGCCTGCCTGCTGAACTACAGCAATAAAAAAACGTAGATTATTCGTTTTTTAAATAGAATCTTTGAAAACAAATCGCGTGATCTTATGTAGTAAACGCTATTGATTTACAGTACCCACCATGTTAATAAGGTCAGGTAATTGTATTGAAGGAGAACAATAATTATAAGTATGTTTACTCATGAACTAAGTAAACAGTGATGGATTTAAACTATCGGCACTAGGTGCTAGTGCCCAGGGCGGCAGAATTTGGAGAGTAAAAAAATCAACTTTGCTATAAAATCAATTATTTTAAAAAATTGGGAAATTATTGGTTACATGCCAAATCTTAAAAATCGCGTTCTTATTAGATATTTACAAAGTCTAGTTACAGTGCATAGATAATATGGGGGTAATTTTCACGGGCCCCAAAAGTTAAATTCGATCTTGTAAGTCAATATTATAAGGTTGGGCCAAACAAAGATTTTATTAGTTTACTATATTTTTTAATTACCTTTGATTATATTGTTACAATTTAGCCACCCCCCCCCCCCCCAACAAATTCTACGAAGCACATTTTATTACCTGTCGGCATTTGATCTAATTGTAATACTTTTATAATCGTCTTCTTTTATTCACTTATTAATTGGCATACGTTTCTAGAGAGCAGCCCATTGATTTATTGTAATCGTTTATGGTTTATGGTTATGGCGAATCATTAGTCAGGTGTTTCGGATTATGTCGACTACGATACAGGCACATTTGTATTTGTGAGATATAAAACGACGACCTGATGCGGAGAGGGGGTAGTCGAGCGAGAACCACGATCAAGGCGAGACATGTGTACATTCGGGAATCTATTAGTGATGGACTTTGCACGTTTTATTGAATTACGAACTTCTGCATTACGTTTGGATTTGTTGTGTTCATTTATATTTGTGCCTGTGTTATTTGTATAGTTCTAATAAACTCTTTAATCATTCTAACGACATTTTAATTCAAGTCCCGCTAAACTTGTAACATTATGTTTGTAGATTTTTTTATGCTTTTATATATTTCTCCACTTTCTGAATCAAATATATTTCCATAGAATTTGTATAAACATAATTTCGATGATTGAAACATGGAATTTTGCAATTATACATTTTGATAGGTATATTTATTCGTCGGTGATTGTACTTATAAATCCTGTCTTAGAGATGTATCACACATATTGATTCCTCACTACACTAATTATTACCGGTCTTATCCATAGTTAAATAGAGTAAGATTGAACGTTTTTTTTAAAAACCATAAAGAAGCATTCAAACTTTCTCTATCTCTCTATGAATTAAAGATGGCGTTAATGGTTGAATTTATTTATCTGTTAATTGGTAATTGATAAATTTTTTTACCGATATTTTTATTGGTTGAAAATACCGATAAATCTTTTCGTTGAAAAATTAATTTTGCTTATGTGAGCTCGAATGGTTGAGTTTATTATATGTATTATTTTTGATTCAATGAACTTTCCTTCATACTTCTACATTTTGTTAGATATAAAATTTAAAAATCCACAACAACTAAGTAAACAAAGTCTCTAACACACAAAAAAAGTCAAAACACAAAGTACAAATCTCTTGAAATATAAATACACAACTTTACCTAAATAATAGAAAATATGCACTGACCCAAGGTAATATCAATTACCAAAAAATATATTACGTTTAAAAAATCAACCAATCACGTCATCTTCGCGATCGGTAAAAATACCATTTCATTTCAATTTTCAACAAATAAAAATACCATTAAGTGTAAAAAACACCAAATTGAATATTGTGCTTTATTTTGAGATTTATAGAGCATACAATCAAATACTCAAAATTCAATATTTACATGATAAATTGAAAACATCTGCAAAGCGAAAATAAATCTTGTGTTGAGGACTGTAAAGTTGATACTTGCATGTGTATAATTTCCAATAATTGCCTACGCGACTACACGCAGTGTATTTGTTAAATGGTATTTTTAACCGTTTAGCTTAATTTTATTTACCGAATAGAAGTGTTAATTATTTTACCGGTAAATTTATTGGTTAATGGTTATATTTGCCACCATTACTATGAATAAGACCGTCTAACCGGCTCACTTTAGTAGTAGACAGTAATGGCTGAGTATAAGCACGCATAATTTAATTATAAATCACGGAGACTATACACCTTAAAATGTTGAGCTTGCAAACCAGTAAGATCAAAATAAATATAGAAAAAATACATGTTTTTTTTCATATAATTAGTAAGACTTCTAATAATTAATATTTAGTTATTATTTTACCTTAACCACAAAGATTAACAATGTTTAAGGCAAGAGTAGTTTAAACTTCCTCAATTAAAAAAAAGTAACTATGCTAATGAAGGTCCACCGTCCCAGTTAAAAATTTACGGGTACGAAAAGCACCCATAGAATGAATTCCCTTAGCCTTGGGAAACGTATTTTCGGCGGAAAACTTATGTATGAATCTTTTGCGAGACCAAAGTGAAGATGTGTGGTAAGCATATTCCGAAAGATTCCTGCGTAGTGGCGTAATTTAGACAAGATGAGACATGTGTAGGAAAGGTCTATAATTTTTTTCTGTTCCTTTTTAAACCATTATCGTAGGCTAAACACGAACAGTCGCCATGTAGCTGGCTGGGCTCTCCTTTTTCTTCTTGACGGGGTTATGGCTCAAGAAGAAGAATATCAAAATTCAAACCGGAAAAATAACTTAACAATTACAAGACTAACTATTGCGAAGATTTTATTAACCTCATAGCGAAGCAACTTTTGACCTGATTGAGATTTAAAATGTATTTCTCACTTAGATTATTTGCTGCTAAATATGTTGGAGAAATGATAGTTTTATTCAGTGTATTCTTCAGCTACAAAAGAAAGGTTCCTAAAGACTAGAACATGTCACGTGAGTTGTCCACATACGTCGTATCACAACAAAAATATAAAAACATCAACAGGTATTCAAAGGAATCGATGCCACAGCAACCAAGGTTAGAAGCATAGCAATGCACGTTTGTAAAGAGAATTTACATATTATAGGTAAAGACCACAGACAATATAGAATAAAAAACCCTGCACCATTAAAAAAATTGTTGGGGTTATTCCAGCCATGATCCACGACGCAATTTCCTTATGACTTTTTAATTCAAGCATGGTTGAGTAGTTATTATTCCTTTTATTAATTTTGAAGAGCGCTTTTCAAACAAAAGTAACTTGTTTAATCACTAATGCTTTACGTACACGGAACATTGCACTGCAATTGTCATACAACGCACCTGCGTTTTCCCATCATTATTTTTAAAAAATAAACCTGTCGGTATTGTTTTTTTTTCTAACGATTTTCCCGTAAAACTATTTTTACAGTAAATAAATAAAGATGATATAATAATCGTAATAGTTAAAAAATAATCCAAATAAAAATTATCAACACAAAATAGAGATAAAAATGACGCAAGTTTCAGTAAGAATTGGAGATAAATATGATAAATAGGTATTATTATGCCAAATGTAACTAACCTTTGATTTCGGGGTGTATGATATCGCAATCTGCGTGGTTTGATCCACGCTTCACGCGTTCTCACGGCAGACTTGCCTAAGCAACGTCGCTCGACACTGAGTACCATTCTTACGCGCATGCTCCTCCTTCCTTCCCCCATGGGGGGGCTTTCACTAGCAATCGGATTTTATTCAAAGGACGAGAGTTTAAGGGCACTTGTACTAAGTAAAGCACGCTTCATGTATTTGGTAATTCAACAAAGAAAATTGAAATATTTTATATAATATTTTACTTTTTGAGGGAGAACGTTGTGTTAGTCACCAATCACCTCACGGTAATAATGTTAAGGCTTGTTACAATGGTCCAGATACTGATTTGAAAAGCGGTCTTCAAAATATTCAACCAGGAATATTAAAGTCACTCAACTGGGTAGCGCCGCATGAAAATAATCAGCATTGGATTCCTTCGAATTTGAACTCAGTAGATCTAGATCTTTGTCGTAGAATACATAAGTATAATAGGAGAATCAATGTTAATCAGATTTTAAGCTTAAAACAGGGTTCAAAATATTTTAGCATGTATAAAGGAAATAATAATCTATAAAGCACTTACGCATTTGGTGCACGTGGATAAACTAAATTTACCATTTTTCTAAAGGTATTCACAAAAATTTGCGTTTTATACAAACAATTTAGATACCAAAATTTTAAATGACAGTAATTTCATAGATAAAAATTATATAACTTTGTGTTTTGGTTTCAAATAATTTGTTTTTGTAGAGGGAGCATTTTGTTGTTTAACTTTTTCAAATGTGACCGACCTTTCTGAAAATTTAAATATTCCCGCAATATTATCTATGCTTTAATAAATAAATTATTATAAACCAGTCTGTGTGTCTTTGAGAGTTTTGGCGGAAGCTGAAGCGGTGATTTTGAGCTTATGCAGTTTTATACTATAAAGGTGTGTAA
Organism: Dendrolimus punctatus; assembly: GCA_012273795.1. Classification (NCBI taxonomy): domain Eukaryota; kingdom Metazoa; phylum Arthropoda; class Insecta; order Lepidoptera; family Lasiocampidae; genus Dendrolimus; species Dendrolimus punctatus. Next base: position 21,964,055 of record CM022535.1, read on the forward strand.
TATCACTTCAAAATAAACAGTTAATCTGGGATATTGATAGATTTCGAGAAATAAATATGTGCTTTTGTGAAACATTATGTAGTGAAATGTAGCTATTCGAGTTGTTACAAAATTCCGTTGTTTAAGTCAGTCAAGGCCATAAAATTTGCCTGAGCTGTACTTGGATCTGTAAAGAGCACATTGTCTATAATAACTAGAATAATTATTCTTGGTTACAATATTACTGATTAATGGTTATTATTATTATCAATAAGACACTTGATTCGAAGAAATAAGAGTTTATAACAAGAATTCACCTACATCACACAAGGATATCTGTGCTAAATTCCTTTGCCTGCCGTTGTGCTGAAAATATTCGACCAGTGTAGCCACATTTAATATTTTATTACGTTTTCAGTATATTCCAAAGATTTTTATGGAGATCGGTATTTCAATAGGCATGTTGTCAGAAGTCACTATTCATTAAGGGTCTTACTTATAATCGTTTCTTAAATTTAAAGAAACTGCTCAGCAACTGATTAATGCAAATCTTATCCATAAACTTGTCTTTAGTTGAATATTTTGAGTACAACCTACGTTAATCATTCAAATTTCGTTTATCTGTGCTCCTCTTAGGTAAAGGCCAGGTAATACACGTTTATAAGTGAAATAAAGATATTCATTGATCAGGGTCTGATTCTCACTTGACTGATACTGTTACTTAAGAGATGCCTAATTGTTTCTTAACGAGATTATTATAAGTAAGGCAGTTCATGTAGGTATTTGTATTTAAGATAAGTATTTGTTATATCTAAAATAAGAGACGATCGTTTTTATGAATATCATGTTCAGGAAATTTTCCGAATACAATTTTGGATTACTATACTATTATAACCAGATTGCTGATCTGATAGAATACTACTCAGTTTGCTTTATCATTCCACCTACATGAAAGTGTAAGGACGTAAGAATTTTTTTTTTACCAGGGGAAATCCGATTGAGGACTAAGCCGCGACAAGGGCAGAACCTTGGGGGATAATTCGCGACCTAGTGTGGGATTCGCCAGATTGGGGGTGGCACTAGCATGCCCAGTCAGAACTGGTGCCATGCTATTGCCACTCCCCAGTTAGGGATACCCACTAAAACCCCTGGGTGTTCCGTCCTTCGCCTTATGCCAGGGCTACGGGTATATGACCTAGTCTCTCGGCAGCCCTGGCAGTCGTGGGCCCCCATCACGAGGCCTCTTCCATTGCCGGGGAACTCATTCCCCGGCATCGTCATGCTCTCTTTGGCGTGGGGCGGTTTGTAACTCGCCTCACGGGAGGAGAGATCAGCGCGCGCGGAACACTCGCGCTCTCATCTCGACGGTATATGCAGGTGAGTGAGAACCCCTATACCCCAAGGGGCCCCACCCGCGCCGCCCGCTTACGGCGGCCGAAGGTCCGTACTAGCCCTTCGGCGTCGGCGCGTCCTCCTTTGGGAGCGGAGCCGTGACGTGCGCTCACGCTCCCGCTCCGCCTTCTCCTTTGCAAGCATAACGTGCTCGCAGAAGGAGGAGACGGCGGCCCATCCGGTGTTGCTCCCGACCATGGTGTGTACCACGGCCGGGAGCGAAAGGTCAGATCCGGTTACGGCGACGAGGTCTCGGCGCTGTTCTGTCCAGGCTGGACACTCCTGGAGTGTGTGCAGCGCCGTATCCTCGTCGCCGGTGTCACAATGATGGCACCCTGAAGTCGTCTCGCGGCCGATGCGACACAGGTACCTCCCAAAGCATCCATGCCCCGAGAAGACCTGCGTCACCCTAAACGTCAGGGTGACGTAAGGTACCATAACATCCTTGGGTTGTGTTCTGGCCCTAGCAGCCATGTTCAAGTCCCCTTTTGAGACAATCACAGGCAGCATATTGGTAGCAGCTCTGGTGTTCCAAATATCGACAAGCAATAGTAAAAAAAATCCCATCAGATAGGCTATCAGCCTGTCTGCTGTAATACAGCAGATAGCCTATCAGCCTATCTGCTGTACTACAGCAGATAGCCTATCAGCCTGTCTGCTGTACTACAGCAATGGACTATAATAGTATTATTTTATTTCTAGATGTATAATGATTTTTGTTCTACAATTTAATACTTCCTTTTCAGCAAAGGTATTTTGTAAAAAGTAAACAAGAACCTAGCTTTTACATTATAAAAACATCAAGGTCGCGACAGTTACAGAGGAAGCAATTCTAATATCCTAAATAGATTAGCATCAATCAATCAGTATTTTTTATCCACGGTCCAAGGTGAATATGTTTTATTATTATACAATGCTTAAATATCGATCATTGTCACTGTAAGTAAAGTAAGTTTTAATTAATCAACTCTGACTGGCCGCAAAGGGTATTCGGGTAAGGGTATTAAGTCCCGGGATTGGTGCTAGGAGTTGGGTATTTTCAAACCTTTGAGGAGAATATCAATAAACAATTCTAAAATTTATTGCAATGATAATCAAGATTAATGAATGAAACATGTCAAGAAAATCGATTTTATTGTTTTATTTTTCTTGCAATATTTTTTGTAGTCGCATCGCTATTATCCTAAAATTTAATCTGGTCACACTGCTTTAGATTTTTGAATTTTTGACATTCGTCATTTGATTGACGAAAGTTGCAGCAATGGCTGAGTTGTTGTTTGTACCGTTTAAAAAGTCTTCCGACGTAGATATTGTGAAACCCTTGAAGAATTTAATACAAGCCACATATAACACCGCAGAAAGCACAGAAGATTACACCGATGCCCTGAATGAACTCAGCCGGCTGCGAGCCAACGCTGTGTGGAAAGTCTTCGAGAAGTGCTCCTTGGACACTATTTACAGGTAGAATATTTTATTGTGGTTATGAGTCACCATTTATTGTTGATTCATTGTAATCGGCTAGAAGTAGGACTGTTTTATTGTTTAAATTAGTGTAGATTTTTCTAAAATGTCCATTATAAGTTGTTTATGATTACTCTATGATGTCATTTCTAAACATTGATATACATTCGTAATCAGAGGCCTATTAGTTACACAGAGAGCTGGGAAAGTGCAATGAACGGACATTTATTGCTCAATTGCGTTCCACTAATTGTATATTGCATGAAGAGCTTTATAATTTAACTTCCTTAGAGGACAAAGACAATACATACATATTGTGTATGGTATTACTTAGACACTAAGCTAAATGTTTATTATGTTATTAATAGTTCACAATTTATATTAGTATGTAAAAAATTAGTTTGTTGTTTTTCTAAAGAAATATAGAGGGTCTCTAAGGGTGAAAGGACACTGACAATTGTGTTCACTAAACAAAATAGTGTTCTGTTTCTTGTATTATTTTTTTATGCTGGCAATATGTAAGATCTACATAAAAATGAAAAGGTTTTGAATAATGTTACATTTCTTGTATTTGTTTGTGTTTATATACAATTTTGCAAACTTCCAAAAACTTGCACTTAACTCTTAAGCAGCTTTAATTATATTGGGTAGAAGTGGACCTCCTTGATCCTTCTTTTGTCATGAATTCATGAAATTCAGACAAATTGATTCTAAACACAACCCTCGTTCTACCCGAGACTTAATCTAGGCTAATACTGGGGTTTGCCTTCCTCCTATTCTACACCCCAACTAGCATGATATTGGACTTCCCTTAATAGAAAGGTCTGACTTGGGAAAAAAACACCTAATATTAAAAAGCTGTATGAAGGCCCTGACTATGTTGGGGTGAAGACATGTCTGAAGGGCCCTTATATAAAAAACCTGCTGAAACAGACAAATAAAACTTTTTTTTTTGTATTCATAATCATGATTAAGTATTGATTTGTAAGAACTGTTCCAGTAAGTAAAATTCCTAAGTGAGAGCTGCTTTAACTTATTTCTAAATGTATAAACACTTTACTCACACATAATATTTAAATAACATTACTTTCTTCTGTTCTATTTTTTGCTTGTTCTATTTTCATATACCTTTTTTTTAATTTTTTTATTGCAGGATTTCAGCAGACAGGCAGACAGTGGTTACCATCGCCTATAGACATTTACAACACCAAGGTGTTACAAATGCACTACTGCTGCTCTCTTAAGGGAGACTGGAACCTGGTCACTAATGCTGGAACACAACTCAAGGTTGTTTTGGCGACATACCTAAGACCAGGGGTGGTAGCCATCCAGTCGGGCAAATGCCCTACCACCTGGCTGTGGGTTGTTTTGTCGCCTCTTACGACAGGCCGCCGGGCCGCAGGAAATTGTATTCTTTCTCCGTTCCTGCACAGATAAATACCTATAGTAATATTATTAGTCACTGCAGGATTTTCCTTTTGTTATGAGCTGTTTTTTCCTGCACATATTAAATTGGTGAAACACACTTAGTTTTATCATAGTTAACATATTTTTTTGTATTTCCTGCTTTTAAAATACTACTTAAGTATGCTTCGGTGATCATAATCAGTCTATTTTATTTTAATAATATAATATAATTCATTTTTTTGTCGTTCGTTATTTCCTTTTTCATCTGTGGAGGTTTAGAAATACCTAGTTAGTCTTTAAATATCTCTGTAACTTTAGTTTGTAAGTCTAGCTGTTAGCCCCCCAAAAAAATAAAATAATAAAAAATGTTATCGAGTGATAATTAAATTTAACAATTATTTTGTGAATAATCATCTACAATAAACTTGTACACATTAATCATTACTAGAGCTTTTTGTCAAAATTCAAATGTATAATAAAATCTATAACTATTTACATTGTAGTTATAAATACGTAGATGTTATAGATTTTCCAAGAAATCCTGTTCTATGATGAATGGAGAAATAGTTTTACATAGGTCATGTCATCATTTACCCAAGAATTATTACCAGCAGTCTAGTCCTGTAACATGTTTATTTAGTTTTTATATTATATCATGCTACAATTCAAATATTTTAGTTTTAAAGGGACTTAAGACGTGTTTATTATATATGACGGCCTACCCTTACTTAAATAACTATACAGTACCTGTTATATGGTTAAGCATAAAATATGATAATTATACTGTGCTAATTGTGTCAATGTGTTCAGCTGCCCTTAGACAAGGTGTTCATCTCAAACTTGTAAATTGTCTTAGCTTCTTTAGAGTCCGGAGAGGTAAAAATAGAGAAATTTACACACAAATCTAGCTTTTCCACACTCCACACTTAACATAGTGCTAGCTCCCTTGTTCTGAACAAGCCAGCTAGAATTAATTCCAAAGAAGCATAGTAGTAAATCTCGCTTTTGTTTCACCATATCCCAATTAATTGGGGTCGGCACAGTATGTCTTCCTTCCACAATCCTCTATTCTGACATACATCTTTTGTCACACCACAAATCATCATATCTTCTTTCACGCAGTTCATTAATCTTTTTTTTTTGTCTACCTTTACTTCTGAAGCAGAATAGTAAATAAACCACAATAAATGTAACCAATTGTAATTGTGAGCAATTGTGAACTGTTATCCGCTTTCTTGTATTAATTTTAGATATCTAATCAAATGTATTTAGCTATAGTTTTCCACAAATAAAATAAAATAAGGTCTCTTTTTGTAAAAAGAGGATTGCAACAGGTAACTCGACTAATGCACATGAATGCATGTGAAGAGTTGACTGGTATTAAACTTATTAATAGGTTGAAATTAACTTATCATACAGTTACTATGATGCCCTGGTATGCTTGGAGAGCAAGATTCCACCCCAAGAGGTCCAGATTCCTTTCAAGTGGAAGGATGCATTTGATAAAGGTTCCATTTTTGGGGGAAGGATGAGTCTCAGTGAGTATTCACATTTTTGTTGTCTAATTAAAAATAAATAAAAATACCTTTACAAAGCTTTATTTCATGTTCTTTCTTGTGTGTGTGTATAAAAGCTTATTTGCTTTATTATTTACATATATTTTTTTATGCTTTATTATTTATATATTATTTTTCAATAAATATTCGAAATGGATTCTCTTAAAGTTATTTAAACTTTAAGAGAATCCATTAAGTACTATTCTCCGATATTAATCACAGCTACAATAACAAGAAATAGCAATCAATTTAAACTATTTCTCTTTAACTTTCGTTTGTTTGTTTTGTATGCAATGAAAATAATCTTAAATATTATATTCGCAAACAGTATTATGATTAGATATGGTATAGCTAAGTTCTTTGAGACATTTAATAGCCCTGGGGCCCGATTCTGCTATTTCAATATCTTGGTGTTGTCGTTAGCCATTCACTATCAAACCTGTCAAACCACCTTGGACGAGTGTGGTGGGCATACTGTCCGTTCCTCTAAATTGGGAGGCCCGGCCCAGTAGTGGACATTTATAGGCATAGTATATAATTTATACCTGCATAGGCTAAAAGAGATAGAACAGACAGATCAGATACAAGAAATAGGACAGGGGGAGGAAAAAAAAAGTAATTGGAACTATTCATCACATGCATCACAATTAGCTGAAATTTGTTTCGAAATGATATTTAATGAGAGTATGATTAGGTGTAATCAAGACAATGAATGGAGCATGGCTGTTCCTCCTGTCTCCAATACTTTATATTCTTTGCAATAAAATATTTTTCTGTTCCATACATTGTTGTTTACCTATAAGGTAGCTAAGGCTATGTTTAAATAGTGTAAACTATATAACGACACTGAAGGGACTGTGCATTTTATAACGTTATAGAGAGTTGTCGTTAAATGGCGAGAAGTGTTATTTTTGTCTGATGTGTTTTGCTGCACCAGTAATTTTGTTGTATATTTCTACTTATTTTATTCATATCTTGGTGATAAAGGAAGCATTTAGAAATTTCGGTAGTCGTGATGGTGACAGTCGAGTTTATTATGGGTTAGGATAACAACGCGATAGAACATACACAGCTGCACAATTTTTACTAACTTAGGCAATTTAAAAGATACTTTTTATTACTTAATTTTTTTTCTTTTATTACTTATAATAATAATAATATAGGTTAATAATTATTTACTTATTATATTAAAGTCTTTATTATTACTCAATTGTTGTCATTATTGAGAGTGTATAGCTATATATAGTAGTGTATCATTTTATGGAAGACAAGTTAAACCAACCAAATCCAAGCGATTTGACGCTTAAAAGAGTTTGTCGTTAAATGGAGTAACGTTACATGGAGTTTACATTGTATATCTATAATCTTGCGTGCTATCTTCCTGTTGCTAAATGTGTTAACTGTTAATGATGATTCCAGCGATCAGTTCGCTGGGCTACGAGCGTATGTGCATCCTGTTCAACATGGCAGCTATGCAGAGCGCAGTCGCTGCGCAGCAAACACTCGATACGGAGGAATCGCTCAAACTCGCTGCAAAGTTGCTACAGGTTTGTTCAGAGATTTACATTAGTTCACTTCTAAGTCGAAACGTGATTACGAATGGATGGTCTATGGGTGTGGGTTTGCTTCTCATTCAAAGCATTACTTTCTCGTTTTATAAATAGCTATGGTTTGCAAGAGGTCGACATGGCAATCTTCTAGTGATGTGACAATACATATCAGGTATAGACAATTTTGTGGTAAGCAACAATATGAGAATAAAATAAATTAAACCAACTTTTTATTTCATGTAACATTTTCAAACAGCCTTTTTTTATTGCTGAAGCACAACAGACAGTGTGGAAAATGGTTACCGTCGCCTGTGGACATTAGCAATACCAGAGGTGCTGCCGGCCTTGAAGGAGTAACTTAAACCTGGCTACTGATGCCGGAACCAAACTCAAAGTCGTTATGGCGGCATACTTTAGATCAGGGGTGGTAGCCATTCAGTCGGGCAAATGCCCTACCACCTGGCTGTGGGTTGTTTTGTTGCCTCTTACAACAGGCCACCCTTTCACAGGAATTAGTATTCTTTCTCCCTTCCGGCACGGATAATATAGACCTATCCGGTGTTAGAAACTCTGGGTGCCATTACCGTATAGGAGTATCATTATTTGGTACAAGTAAAAGAGTCAAACATTGCATTATTTATTGTTTTTAAAGTAGTTGAAATTATTTATTGCATGATATTTTAAAAATCGAGATAATAAGGATATTATTATAAAGCCTATTCGTCTATATGTATAAAATATTGTAAAATGTGGCAGCATCCATATTTAATAATATCATACATCTATAGACGATATGGATATGAATGTTGGTGCCAACTTATTAGTATGCAATCGACATTAATAATTTTGAAAGATCTCGAATTTTGTCCTTGGTATTTCTTACTTTGAGATATTTCTATGTGTGTTTAGGTATTTGGCTAACATTTTCTGAAGTGTCGTAATTTCTTCACCAGCAATCGGCGGGCATCTTCACGTACCTCAAAGCAAACATAATGATGGCAGTGCATCAGGAAACCACACCAGACTTGAACCCAGAGACCCTTGATGCGTTGGCTAAGCTCATGTTGGCTCAAGCGCAGGAGGTTATTGCTTACAAGTGTATACGCGGTAAGCTGTATTTATCATTATAATTTTGTTTGCTCCTACAATAATCTGATGATAAGCCTTATAAAAGGGAAAGGCGAAGATTTAATTTTATGTTGTTGTATTTTACTTCTAAAATTGTATACATTTCTCTCTTAGTTCCAAAATCACCTTAAATCACTAGAAATTTAAAATACTTTTTAACTAAACTATTTATGAAACTATAATTTACATACTGTCTCAAATCACTAAGCTACAGGAAATTAATTTAGTCTTTGAATTTCTAACACTTCATTCCCTTGAATGACAGCATTGCATGAGTCCATTTGGCCCATAAGCCCTCGAAAAGGTAAGTAAATTGCAATAAACCCCTGGAAATTGCTAAAAATTGCATTTACTGTGATAAAAAAAATTGTGAGTGTGTGTGTGCAATTCACATACAGTAGAAGTGAAACTTCAGAGAACTCATATATAATTCTTCTCTAATTTTATTGATATAAATATCATTTCTTTTGCCGACATCCGTCGACATATCATAATTCAAAATTAACTTCTTAATTATCACTTTCGATTTTTCACTGTTTTAGTGTAAAAATATTATTATCAGTTTTATTTCGGTCCAAATTGGACATATGTTTAATCATCGGTCTGCTGCACAATGTAAAACTCGTATCTCATTCTCTCGTAGGCTTATTCCTATTGATTATTTATGTTTATCACTTTAGTGTCGCTTTTGCGTTTCATCGAGTTTCAAATCACAATGATTCTAAAGAAGATTCACTTTTAAAAAAATCCAGTTTCAGGGGCTTTTTGCATTATACTTGGATTTTGGAGGGCTTATAGGCCAAATGGACATGACATCGAAATACAAAAAAAGTTACTTGATCTTGTTCCATAAACTTTTTAAATCGCTAACACTAATATTTTGTCCATATTTTTGCAATTTACTCAAAATTTTGGGTGTATGGACCAAACTGACCCCAGATTCTGAAATTCGAATTTGCAATGAAATACAAAGAATAGATATGTCTGTTCAAAAGTACAGACCACTTTTTTTGTTGTGGGCCACTGTAATTATTATACATCATTATGCTCTGCTATATCCCAGTATCGCCACAAAATAGTGCTTAATGCCAGATACTGAATTGCAGATGAGATGAAGGAGAGCATGGTGGCGAAGGTGTGCGCGCAGTGCGAGGAGTTCTACACGGACGCCCTCCGCATGATGCAGAAGGAGCACCTCAAACCCCTCTGGGAGAAGGACTGGATACCCACTGTGAGTGCATGTATTTCACCCAGTAGTCATTTCACCCTTGACACATTCATCAGTCACAAATTTCCCATATATTAAAGTCCAGTTACATTGAATTCAAATTCATTTATTTGCTTAAAACATGGTACAATCAAACAAATTGAATCATGACCCACCATAAGGTCATTTTCTTACAGTCGTGAAATACAATTAGGTTGAAATTCGCCTGAACATACATTTCCTTGGTAACGAACTTGTTATCATGTTATTAGACATTGACAGTTACTGACTACGTTGTATTAAACAGATCGGAGAGACTCGTCTATACTCGTGTAACATCTGACAAATGCTATTACGTGCTATTACTATCTCTGTCATTAAGTATGTTGGATTAAGTGCCGTTTCCTATATCTTACCGACCGTTTATTTGCCTTACTAACGATTAAAATTTGAAGTAATCTCTATACAAGCAATGTCAAAATTCAACCTACGGTAAAGCAGGGGAAGTGAAGTGGAGTGAATAGTGAGATATCGGAACCGGTCATAAATCGACAAGCCAAAGGTGACACAGGCCAAACCTTTTGTATATACAACATTAGATATTAGGGTTATCGTTATACGTTAGGTAGCAGAAATACACAAGAAAACAAAACATTAACAACATAAAAAATAGTTTGTTAATTTTATTAATTGGTTGTAGTATTTCATAGTAAGAAATGGCACTCATTTTACTTTACTTAAACCTGAAACCGGGTATAAGCACCATTGTTTTCAATGACGTCTAATAGTCGATTACGCATCGACCCGATTAGACGATTGCAGATGTCGGTTCCCCTCATGTAATTCCAAATTCCATTACAGTGCTGCTCAATTGCTTCCTTTGTCCTCTCGTTTCTGTTATCCCACATTTGAACCATCAAACCCCATAAATTTTCTATTGGGTTGAGGTCTGGTAACCTAGATGGCCATGGAATTAGAGTAATTTCATCTTCATGCTGGGTAAACCAGTTCGAGACAATTCTGGCGGTATGTACTCGACAATTGTCGTGAACGTAGGAGAATACAAGGACTTCTTCAAGTGGGTACACTATTCGCACTGTCGGTAACATTGATTCTTCCAACAAATCGACATAGTTTAATGCGTTTTGACGAGGAGAAATTTGGACAAGTTCACATATACCCCCGGTACCCATCCAGGCCCACATGTTAGCTGAAATTCGACCAGATAATTGATTGGGTACTACGTGATCCTCTGTATCGCGTATTGTTATAACGCCACAAAGTTAAGCGACCATGTTGAGAAGATCTAAATGATTTTTCATCTGAAAATATGGTATTAGTCCAGTCAAAGTCTAAATAATTACGTGCAAAATTTAATCTTGCAGTTTTGTGTGCATTCGTTAAGTGTACTTTCTTAGCATAATGCCGGTAATGCAGTCCAATACGGTGTAAATGATTTCTTATGGTTTGTAAACAAACGTCGTAACGTGCCGCGAAATCTTGGGTACGAGAAAAAGGATGTTGTTCATAATGGTGCTGCATATCTGTACTTTGTTGGTTTGTTATTCGACGAACGCCATGATTATGTTTTCGTCTATCTTCAAAAATGCCCTCTTCAGCGTGCCGTCTGATCCATGTTCTCACTGTGTTATTTAACACTCGTGATATTTCTCGAATGCCATTGCCCTCCTCACTGAGCACTACAATCCGAGCTCTTTGTTCTGCGAGACTACCCATTATACAATTTAATTTTTAGATATTGAGTTCTAATTTTTTTCTCATTGACTTTACTTGACTTCTGAAATACTTTCAGAATGACATTTTATTTTTAAAATTATAATAATTTTTCTATAATGAAAAGAGTTAGGATTATAAGGTAGATTTCAGTTCGAGATTCAAATTATTTCAAATCATTACTGTCTTATCTAAAACATATCTAGTACAATGATAACAAAGTTTAAAATTGCGTAGTTCTGAGGCTAGTGACGCATTTTTATTAATGTTTATAACGTCCTAAGTGCAACACACACAATAAACCTTACTAATTTGATGGTTTTAAAGGAATTATTAGCAAAGTGGGTCATAAATCAGTTGTGCCGATCGTACATTAATTCCAATTATAATTATTGTCAAAAAATTATCCTAAAAATTAATTAACAGAGTAAAAACATTTATCCAACAACCATTTATGTAGTCTTTGTTTAAAAAGACTTGTGGGCAAATATTTAAAATCTTCTGGAAGTTTGTTATAAACCTTCACTGACATATAATTTGAAATTTTCTGTAAGGACAATTTTCAAATTTTTCTTACAAATTAGTCTTACATATAATGTCTTAACATCTAACTTTTAAAATATCTTTATATATATAATTTTAAGATCTTTACAGCTAGCTCTCTTTATACTCTGTGCAGGAACGGAAAATGAAAACCAATCTTGAGCCAGGTGGCCTGTCGTAAGAGGCGACAAAACAACCCACAACCAGGTGGTAGGGCATTTAACCGACTGGATGGCTACCACCCCTGGTCTAAAGTATGTCGCCATAACAACCTTGAGTTGTGTTCCGGCATCAGTGGCCAGGTTCCAGTCACCCATAAGATAGTGGCAGTGCATTTGCAGCACCTTTGCTACTGCATATGTTTATAGGCAATGGTAACGCTTTCCATCAAGTGAGCAGTCTGCCTGTCTGCTGAACTCCTGCAATAAAAAAAAACCAGTGGTACCATGTCAGTGCTGAGTTTAATATTCTCGATTGAATATTTTAAGGTCAGTCTGCTTCCCGAGTCAGTGGGTGGAGCAATGTAACTCAATCTTAGCTCTATTCAATTATGTATACAAGTCGCGAAAACTTAAGAAAATATGATCTGTTCAATTGTTATTTTACAATATTCACCGTTATGAATTGTTGAAAGGTGGCAGCGAAGCAGATGGCGTTCCGCGGCCTCGCGCACTACTACCAGAGCCTGGTGTGCCGCTCCAACAAGGCCGTCGGCGAGGAGATATCTCGCTTGCAAGTAAGCCCCTTACCAACAAGAACATTGATTCAAAGTAATCGAGAATATGTAAAAACGAAATTCATTTCAGGTTATTTACATTTTCCTTTACTTAGTACATATATGCATACAATCAAAACAAGTATAAACGTAATGCACGATTCAATAACACGCGCAATGTCCGTCACTATATAGTTTATTTCTCCGGAATGTATCACACTGCTTGCCATGTACCTGGCTGTCTATAACATTTAACTATATCATGGCATGTATGTGTACGTAACTGAAATAAAACATATGCACCTGTAGAGTCAGAAATGCGATATGGTACTCATGCATAGGTACTACCATTGGCGCTCGTTGTTGTGGTAGAATACCTAAGCCTAAGCAGATGGTAGGCATTCAGAAGGCTAATACATACGTTGACTATACTGTAATGCGACGGGAACCTTTGGAACCGCAGTGTTATATTGGAATCCTGGTATCACGTTGTGGTACTGGTTGTGGTCCAGTTGATATTTGTAACCCTGTTTATATCCAGGTTTTTTAATAAGTTCTATAGTAACTCCAACGGCATTTTAATTCGAGTCCTGTAGCTCGTAACAATACATACTCGTATTAAAACACATTTCTTTGGTGATGATATTAAAATGTCTCATGTGTTGCTAGTTCGCCGTTGAGCAGCTTAAAGGAGCCCAGTCCAGGATCACGCATCCAGGTTTCCTGCAGGAGCAGGTGACGAAGGCCTCGAGGAACCTGGCCGAGGCGAACAAGGACAACGACTTCATATACCACGAGCGCATCCCGGACGTGAAGCAGCTCGAGCCCATCTCCAGGGCAGCCATCGCCAAACCGCTGCCGTTGCAGGACAAGTGGGCTCAGGGTGGGAGAGGTATGCTTCAAATTACTTATTGCTCATTCAACGTAATAATAATCTCTATATATATATATATATATATATATATATATATATATATATATATATATACACACATACATATACATATATAAGCAAAGCTTGTTTTCTTTGTCCGAGGTAAACTCGAAAACTACTGGACCGATCAGCATGAAACCACAACCATTCGACACTGGAATTAATCGTAGATGGTTATGGGCTATATATTTTTCAATTTCTATGAGCCCTTTGCCATGTTTTCTCAATTGTTTGTTTATTAATTTATTTGCTCCCATAAAACAAAAGACAGGCATTTCATTTATTTTTCTAGCTCATAAAAGAGGAACATGATTTAACATAACCTCTATGTTAGAAACAAGATGATTTTCACTAATAACAAACCGTGATCCGTTTTAAAAAATTCTATAATGTCATTCGCCAGGCGAAGCGGGCGGGAACGGCTAGTTGGCAGATAAACACAAATATTGTATATGTAATTAAACAAGTTTCACTTGTATTATACAACAAACTTCTCGGGGGCTGATCTCAAACACTGCAGAAACAGTTTGATAAAGTAGAACGATTGTTTCTCTCGCTCTAACAACAACCATTCAACACTTCATTCATTCGTTCACTAATACATCACAATGTCAAAAATGAGAATTATTTTTTTGTCTTCTAGTAATATTCTTTTTTATTTGTAGTCAAGGTCACTGAATCATAAGCAAAGCGAATTTATCCATGTTATTTTAATTTTGTCTTTGATCCAAGTCTAAAATCCGCTAACAATTAAGTAAGTACGCATTTAACAATACCAAGTTTCATGTGAAATACAGTGAATTTTAAAGTTTACCAAGGATGTCTAGTTGAATTTGAAGCAAAAATCTTTTTTGTGGACGATCTTTACCAAAGAACAGTCGACGTGGTAGGTTTTTTGTAATGGTTAGTTTGCTTTAATCAAATAATTATCTATCACAAAGTGTTAGGGCTTTTACTTCCAAAATTATATTAATTATTATTAAACATCATAGGTTATGTTGACAAAATTCATACGTCGTAACTAAAGCACCTTGATACTTGCACGATGTTTGTTGTCGTACTAAAAATCACTAGTAAGTATCAAAATTATTCTTGATCTAATATCGGAGTTGCTAGAGTTTAGACAAAGCGAAAGTGGCGCCTCTATTATTTTCTACTCTATTTTGTCACATTATAATTCGGTGCCAATATTTTATTATTTTTTATAAAGACTGTAAAGCTAAATATTATGAAAATAAATTAATTTAAAAAAATGCTTTGCATAACCAACCAGCGACCCACATCTACACCAAGTAACTACGAAAACACTATTGCTCTTTGGCGCCGAGCGCCTAGTCAAACTATATACAAAGCTGAAAAGTATAGTTTTAACTTAATCAGTCATAAATTTAAAGTCCCAAATAATTATAGTGCCTGACACAAATTTTGAGCGGTCGACGGAACGGTACAATTGGGTGTGTTTTACTCATAAATTATCCAAAATTATTCAACTTATGAGCATCGTAACAATGTAACTCCTGCTTGGGTTAGATACCTCCAACCAAGGCAGTTGCAATAGTATGGGCTGGATGGCTTTTTACCAAATTCCTTTGCTTCGATAGTTAAGCACTAACTGTGCCATTGGGAAGAGCTGGAGGAGGCCTTTGTCAGCAGGCACTCTGAGAAGATAGACTTGACTAGAGGGAAACATTGGAGAAGTTACCACATCTCAGATTTAAGGCTTATATTATTATGATAACATTGTCAAGTTGTCTTCAATTGCACCCAGACCTGTTCGCGAACCTGGTCCCGATGGCCGTCCACCAGGCGCTGCAGGCCAGCTCGGCCAGGAAGAGCGAGCTCGTCAATGCGGAGATCAACAAGCTCAGAGACGCAACGCAACTGCTCAACAGGTATTCTATAATGCTCCTTTTGCATTGAACACGTTGGTACTTATTCTTAAACAGTTTTATTTAGTTTGTCCTTTTTATTGTGTTTTTTCAAATTTAATCATTACAATTTTACCCCCTACCTGTTGTTAATAAGTAGAAAATAATATACAGTTTTTTATAATAATAGACAAGACAATAATAATAGAATAATAATAATAGTTAACATGTCTCCATACTATAGTTTGAGACAGGTTGACATGGCAATTTTCTATTGATGTGATGTCACTAGAGTTTATAATTTTAATAGTAATCGTCAACATGTCTCTCCATACTATAATTTGAGACAGGCTAACTTGACAATTTTCTAGTGATGTGATGTCACTAGATATAATAATTTTAATAATACTAGTCAACATATCTTTCCATACTATAATTTGAGACAGGCTAACTTGACAATTTTCTAGTGATGTGATGTCACTAGATTTAATAATTTTAATAATACTAGTCAACATGTCTTTCCATACTATAATTTGAGACAGGCTAACTTGACAATTTTCTAGTGATGTGATGTCACTAGATTTAATAATTTTAATAATACTAGTCAACATGTCTTTCCATACTATAATTTGAGACAGGCTAACTTGACAATTTTCTAGTGATGTGATGTCACTAGATTTAATAATTTTAATAATACTAGTCAACATGTCTTTCCATACTATAATTTGAGACAGGCTAACTTGACAATTTTCTAGTGATGTGATGTCACTAGATTTAATAATTTTAATAATACTAGTCAACATGTCTTTCCATACTATAATTTGAGACAGGCTAACTTGACAATTTTCTAGTGATGTGATGTCACTAGATTTAATAATTTTAATAATACTAGCCAACATGCCTTTCCATACTATAATTTGAGACAGGCTAACTTGACAATTTTCTAGTGATGTGATGTCACTAGATTTAATAATTTTAATAATACTAGTCAACATGTCTTTCCATACTATAGTTTGAGACAGGTTGACATGGCAATTTTCTATTGATGTGATGTCACTAGAGTTTATAATTTTAATAGTAATCGTCAACATGTCTCTCCATACTATAATTTGAGACAGGCTAACTTGACAATTTTCTAGTGATGTGATGTCACTAGATTTAATAATTTTAATAATACTAGCCAACATGCCTTTCCATACTATAATTTGAGACAGGCTAACTTGACAATTTTCTAGTGATGTGATGTCACTAGATTTAATAATTTTAATAATACTAGTCAACATATCTTTCCATACTATAATTTGAGACAGGCTAACTTGACAATTTTCTAGTGATGTGATGTCACTAGATTTAATAATTTTAATAATACTAGTCAACATGTCTTTCCATACTATAATTTGAGACAGGCTAACTTGACAATTTTCTAGTGATGTGATGTCACTAGATTTAATAATTTTAATAATACTAGCCAACATGCCTTTCCATACTATAATTTGAGACAGGCTAACTTGACAATTTTCTAGTGATGTGATTTCACTAGATTTAATAATTTTAATAATACTAGTCAACATGTCTTTCCATACTATAGTTTGAGACAGGTTGACATGGCAATTTTCTATTGATGTGATGTCACTAGAGTTTATAATTTTAATAGTAATCGTCAACATGTCTCTCCATACTATAATTTGAGACAGGCTAACTTGACAATTTTCTAGTGATGTGATGTCACTAGATATAATAATTTTAATAATACTAGTCAACATGTCTTTCCATACTATAGTTTAAGACAGGTTGACATGGCAATTTTCTATTAATGTGATGTCACTAGAGGTTATAATTTTAATAGTAATCGTCAACATGTCTCTCCATACTATAATTTGAGACAGGCTAACTTGACAATTTTCTAGTGATGTGATGTCACTAGATTTAATAATTTTAATAATACTAGTCAACATGTCTTTCCATACTATAATTTGAGGACAGGCTAACTTGACAATTTTCTAGTGATGTGATGTCACTAGATTTAATAATTTTAATAATACTAGTCAACATATCTTTCCATACTATAATTTGAGACAGGCTAACTTGACAATTTTCTAGTGATGTGATGTCACTAGATTTAATAATTTTAATAATACTAGTCAACATGTCTTTCCATACTATAATTTGAGACAGGCTAACTTGACAATTTTCTAGTGATGTGATGTCACTAGATTTAATAATTTTAATAATACTAGCCAACATGCCTTTCCATACTATAATTTGAGACAGGCTAACTTGACAATTTTCTAGTGATGTGATGTCACTAGATTTAATAATTTTAATAATACTAGTCAACATGTCTTTTCATACTATAATTTGAGACAGGCTAACTTGACAATTTTCTAGTGATGTGATGTCACTAGATTTAATCATTTTAATAATACTAGTCAACATACCTTTCCATACTATAATTTGAGACAGGCTAACTTGACAATTTTCTAGTGATGTGATGTCACTAGATTTAATAATTTTAATAATACTAGTCAACATGTCTTTCCATACTATAATTTGAGACAGGCTAACTTGACAATTTTCTAGTGATGTGATGTCACTAGATTTAATAATTTTAATAATACTAGTCAACATGTCTTTCCATACTATAATTTGAGACAGGCTAACTTGACAATTTTCTAGTGATGTGATGTCACTAGATTTAATAATTTTAATAATACTAGTCAACATGTCTTTCCATACTATAATTTGAGACAGGCTAACTTGACAATTTTCTAGTGATGTGATGTCACTAGATTTAATAATTTTAATAATACTAGTCAACATGCCTTTCCATATTATAATTTGAGACAGGCTAACTTGACAATTTTCTAGTGATGTGATGTCACTAGAGGTTATAATTTTAATAATAATAGGTAGGATATTGACAAAAATTATTTTTCCATTCAATGTCATAGTTTTCTAAAACGTTTCCGGCTGGTTCTCGTGCTTCAGAATGGATTATTGCTTTTTTATTTTAACATGACGAAGAGGCAACCGAAACCATTTTCATTGACAACTATTATTAACTATTATTATTAACAACTATTACAAGCAACAACATCAGCGTAATTTTCTGCCTTAGAGTTTGGACTTATGGTAAGAACTGTGAACTACATATGTATATTTTTAATAAACATAATTGGGTTGTTTTGGTCTTACACCAAAAGGAAGGTCTGCACTGAAAATCAGCGTTGTGTGGGATATAGTTCTGGCACAGCAATATGTTGAATGCAAACCTTGTTTGCTGAAAATGTGGTGTACAAGTTATCAAAGAATGCTCGGAATAATTTAAAAGGAATCTAATTACGGCGCTATTTCTGCAAGTAAAAATAATTTTAACTGCTTTTCAAATTCACATCCCACAAACACGTAACAATAGAATGGACGTAGTGTCAGCGGTGTATCGATGTTTGTCGGCAGCATCCTGGCGTCGCTGAACCTGCCGGCGTGCGTCGAGGCGGAGGCGGGCGACGCCGGCTGCCTGCCCGAGTCCATCCGCGCCAAGGCGAAGGCCGTGCGCGAAGCCGGCGGCGTCCAGGAGCTGCAGCGGCTCATGGCCGAGCTGCCGGAGCTGCTGCAGAGGAACACCGACATCCTCGACGAGGTATCAAAGCCCCTCCAATGCTCTATATCTATAATATTATAATCAAAAACATGACGTGTCTGCACATTGAAGTTGTTTAAAAAAAATAACTGGAATAGGTCATATAAACAACGGAGAACACGATACGGTTTTCGCTGGTCAACAGCATGTTTTATGTAATAAAATGGTTCATATTTCTTATCCCGGGAATCTTGCGAGAATTTTCCCCGGTGCGGTTTCTTCGGGTGCATAATAATTAGCTTATTCCTACACAGGTTCCACTATAAGGAGAGCTTAGACTCTTTTTTTTAAATTCTGCGTTACTTTGTATCCCGGGAATTTCATTTCAAGCCGAAATTCCCTGGTAAGGCACCTTGGTTGACAATACAAGATGTTTGCGTTGTGATTAATGAATCTATGTATAGTTAATGATCAAGAAGTTGCTTCTCGCCAAGGCGTCCCTCTGTGCTACGACATGCGGTTGTTTAGTAACAGCGTCATCCAATCTATTTGAGGTTGGCACCTTGTTGCCAACGTCCCTGGTACATACGATAAATGTCCATTGACAGCGGTAACCACTTTCCATCACGTGGGCTGTCTGTTTTTTCGTTCACACGAAGTGGTTTTTTTTTTGGTTTTTTTTGAACGCATCGTACAAATCGCACCATTTATAGATTAATATGTAGTGTGTCTGTGGTCCGCGCGCAGGCCGAGCGCATGCTGCGCGAGGAGGCGGAGGCGGACGCGAGCCTGCGCGCGCAGTTCGGCGCGCGCTGGTCGCGCACCGAGTCGGCGAAGCTCACGGAGGCCTTCAAGGCCAACGCCACCAAGTACCGGCAGATCATCGACAACGCCATCCGCGCCGACAACATCGTGCAGCAGAAGTACGCCCAGCACAAGGCCGTAAGTTTGTATAACTAAAAATCCGGCTCGAAGGACCATAAGTAGGGTTGTTCCTTGATGATAGTTATTTTATAATAATTAATAGAACTACGATTTTAAGAGCGGTGTTTTATTTGATTTTTGTTATACCGATGTTTCAGCCGCTTTTCAGTGGCCGTGATCACGGAAGACAAAGATGTCAAGTGTCAATGAGTATTGTTGTAAAGTTTTATTTAGCCTACCGCCAACTTGTTCCTTTTTATTATTTAGTTGTAATTTTGTTTATGGTTACTATTTACTCTATGGGAGCTTAATCTAATTTACCACCGCTTCGCAACATGTTGTGGCTTGAAGATAAGAAGCGGCGGAAGAAACCCTTCAACAAACATGCCTAGCTCTAGTAATTTAAATTTAATATTAAAATGAAAGGAAAATAAAGGAAATTATCAGTCAAGTGTTCCGGTTCACCCAGAACATCGGAATAACAAAAATCAAATAAAAGCTTTAAAACGTAGTTTTATTATATATTTATTTTATGTATATGTGGTGAACAATAAATGTATGTATGTATTCTATTCCATCCTCGTGCTAGAACATCGCCCTGCTGAGCGGCAACGAGGGCGACATCAACGCCGACCTGCCGGAGGCTCCCGAGAACATGTCCAACGACCAGTCCGCGTTGCGCACGCTCAAGTCCCTCATGGACACCGTGAGTACACCACCACCTTTGCAGATGATTATTTCATATACTAGAGTTTGTCCCGAGGGTACGCTTGTCACTAACTTCACTACTATAACAAAGAAACTAAGTTCATATGGGCTACACTACTGCACAGTGAAACAGAGACGAATTGCGGGCAACCTGATTTGAACTAACACAATGAATGAGATGTTGTTTATGAAAACGTAGGTATTTGCTAGTGAACTCACGAAACGCGATTGAAGCGCTATCTATTCTGATTTTTTTTTTCTTTTAGTTTGTTTGGGAAACATACAATAATAAATATTTTTAAATATAAAACACAAAATGAATACATATAACAATCAAGTTTCCACAATAAAATAATTTATATAATAAAAATAAAAATTGGCTCAAACGGTTAATTACAAAAAAAATGCAATTATACGAAAATTACACAAAATGTCTATTTAATTTACATTAGGTCAATATTGAACAAAATAAAAAGAAAATCTCACCACAATAATTACTGATAAAATACAGAATAAAAAAAAGTTTGTCATTAATCTAAAAATTGTAAGTCATTGGACCAATCTAAATTACAACATTTTTTAATTTGGGTTTTAAATTGATATAGGTTACCTATGAAAGGATCAATACTTGTGAATTGTATTGCTGACAAGTGCGGTATAAAAACGTGTTTTTAGTATAGTTTGTTTTTATAATTAAATATTAATCCATCTTTTAATGGTGTGTACAGTTATAATTTAAAAAATATATGATTTTTTTTACTTTGGTTCAAAATGTAGTGTTTCGATAACACAGGTGGAGAGGATAAAGGCCGAGCGCGACGGCTTAGAGGCCGAGCTGAAGGACGCGACCATCGACCTGCGCGAGAAGTTCCTGTCGGCTCTGGCGGCCGACGGCGCCGTCGACGAGCCGGTGCTGTCCGCCGCCGCGCTGGGCGCCGCGCTGGCGCCGCTGCAGCGCAGGGTCCAGGAGACCGTACAGCAGCAGCAGGACCTCGTCGCCGACATACAAGTACCTATTCAGTAGTGTCTAGTATCGTGTCTTGAACAGTTTTTCTCATTTTTAACCAATTTCAAAAAATGGGAAAGGAGGTTCTCCTTTCGTCGTGTTTAATATCTTTTTCAACACATTTACTAATATCTGTATACTTTTTTCTAAAGGGAAAAACTCCAGACCATACAACGGTATGTGCAAAAAATATGTACTTAGGTGAAAAAGAATAAATTAAATGTTCCATCAAGAATTACAATTTTGAGATTATGTCTGGTGTGCACCGAGATTTAACCATTGGTTGAAATGAAATAATCGCTAAATATATATATATCTATATATATATATATATATATATATATATTTATATAGTTAAACATTAATTATTTGATGGTACACACCGGCCTAAATAAGCAAAATAATGGAACCTCCTTGGAAGCTCTTTTGATCAATACATTTATCTCATGGGACTTTTGTGTGCTATTGTATTTGCTTGTCTATGAATGGCGATAGTGATACGTTGTGTGAATGGGCAGCGCGCGCACAGCGCCCTGATGGAGGCGCGCGGCGGCGCGAGCGGCCGCGACGAGGCGCTCGGCAAGCTGTGCGCTGCGTACGACGCCTTCCAGGACCTCACCGGCAACCTCAAGGAGGGCGTCAAGTTCTACAACGACCTCACACAGGTACCCGACAGGGACGACTTTATACCACCGATTCTCGTGTTTGCTTGAAAGTTATTAGAAAACTAGCCTCTGCCCGCGACTCCGTCCACGTGGAATAATTTCAAAAACCCCGATATTGCAACGTTCTTCATTGGTGCTCCGCTCGTATTGGTCTTAGCGTGATGATATTGTTACGAGTGCGCAGGCGCAGGACTAGATTAGGTTTAATGATTTTTTTTTTTGAAATTGCCTGCATATGTGATGTCACACTAGGGAGTGAGCTGTGACACAGATGAGGTCACAGGTCTGCAGTTCAAATGATATGACTAATGGGAGTTTTTGGCTGGAAGTGAAAGGTGACGTTGTGCTGTGCAGTTTTATTTTCTAAAAATGTGTAAAATTACTCTAAAATGAACAGTAGTTATAGGACATTAATAGTTTTTGAGTAGTGATTATGTGTTCTGTGAGAAATGTGAACTGTATACTTAAATGTGGTCTTTCGAGTTGTCACAAGAACTCCGTTGAAGGGAAACCAGCTGATAACCTACAGATCTGTGCTACATATAGGCTTAAGAAAATGAAGAAACTAGATTATAATCTAAGATCTCGCTTAAAGGCCTAGCTGTCAAGCCATAAACCTAAATAAATAAATACAACGAATTCGCTTGCCCCGGCAGCTGCTGGTGGCGTTCCAGAACAAGGTATCGGACTTCTGCTTCGCGCGCAAGACCGAGAAGGACGAGCTGCTGAAGGACCTGACGCAGGAGGCGGCGAGGGGCTCCGCGCGCCCCCCGCCGCAGCCCCCGCAGCGCCACGCCGACGTCGTCGACGAGGTGCGTCCCACGACACTCATTACATACATACTAATAGCATCACGTATTTATCTTCTTCTTATATATACAAATTAATTTTTGTCTGTATGCCCCTTATAGAAATCGTAACTTATCATTTGATGAGCTTTAGCGAAGTTGTTGTGCATGAGCCAAAGAAGGTTTCTGAGTTGGTTCACAATTGGACCCGGTAGGTGGCGCTGCTGTCGGCATATCGATTGAAGCTTTTCCGGGCAGGACGACGTCCGCCGGGACATCCAGTACTATAGTAAATCTGGAAACGCTACGAGTTTGTACATTGCGTTTGAACATGCGATAGAAACCAGGGCGCTAACTCGAACCGAATTATCTGTCTCTCTATTAGAGCTTTACATAAAAACTAGTGAACGGATTTAAACAAAATTCAAAACGGAGCTAGCTTATATCCCGGATTGTAACTTAGGATACTTTTTATCCCGATAATTGACGTCGTTTTCGTGGGATAGATGAAAATGGCGAAAAAGGTGGCGCTGCGATCGCATCTTTTTTGGAAACTACTGAACGTAAATGAATGAAACTCGGCTTATAAATCGATTTATTTAAAATTCAGTATTTTTTTTAATTTTACGTGTTGTTTTCTATATTAGGTCCTTTTATCTGCGATCGGAAAATGTTCCAAAGCCGATGATTTAATTGTTTTGAATGAATAAATGGATAACTCGTTGCACATACATTAAAGTACAAGCGGTTTTATCGCGAAAATTTCCTCCAGACTGCCCTACACAATTATTATCGACACGGATTACATTATTTACGTTGTTATATTCAGGATGTGTAACAAGGTATATTTCACATCCAGCTCGAGAATGTGCGCTCGTTTTAGGCACCTTTGTGGGACGTTATGTAGCAGTTTCTGGGCAAGCTCATTTGGGTGAACAGTTAGACGTTCCTTATATCTGATGCAGGTGATGGCGATCTCCTCCCTTATTGTGGGAACTGTGGAGTACTTATGGGCTTCGGCATTGGTTGTTTACGAACCTTTGTTATTAACATTAATAATATAATTTATCCATCCAGGAACGGAGAAGGAATACGATTTCCTACATGTGGGCTGTCGTAAGAGGCGACAAAACAACCCACAAACAGATGGTAGGTCATTTGCCCGACTGCATGGCTACCACCCTTGGTCTAGAGTATGTCGCCACAACAATCTTGAGTTGTGTTCCGTCATTAGTGACCAGGTTCCAGCAAATGTCCATAGGCGATGGTAACCGCTTTCCATCAGGTAAACCGTCTGCCTGACTCCTGCATAAAAAAAAAAATGGTACTCTGGAACCGTTGGAGGATTTCTGGTGTGGCTTACGTGTTCTGACTAAGTCATTTTAGTAATTTGATTTTGGTTTGTAATATGCCCGTTGTTCCTGCAGCCTGCCCAGGTGAAGAAGGAGGCGCCCCCCCGGCCACCGCCCCCGCAGGCGCCCGCCGCCTCTGCGCAGCCCTCGGCCCTGCCCTACCCCACGCAGCCGCAGGGTGAGTGTAGCTCATTTAACACCATCATCATCATTAGGGTATTTTATTTGTCATCAGAGAAGAGTCATTGCCAAATATGTTGTTTATAATTTGTAATTTAAATAATATTCATTGATTGCAAAAGAAGATACAAAATAATAATAACCCATAATCGTCCCATTGGTGAATTGATTGGTCAGCTTTCATCATTATGTTTTCCCTCGCCGTTAGCACATTTGAACCTGCGTCCTTTGCGTTTGAGACGCGACTCCACTAACTACTAAGTTATCACGGTATATACATAAAATAATTTATTGCTTTAATTACATAAGTTAAACAAGTGCAATATACAATAGTGCTTAACAGCGTTATAAGAGACAGAATGCGTTTTTAGATCGATTTCTCAATCATTTTTACAGTATTTATACACACTTTATTGCGGTGAAAAAAATATATGTCAATCTTGATCATATTTCTGACGTAAACTTTGTACTCGGAACGCATTTGCGATAAATTTTCTCGATAGAAAATAATTGCAAAGTAACCTCTAAACGAGTTATTCAATCTTCGTTTTTGTTATTACTGTTAATCTTACATCGATAAAATAAATAACAGTAACATATCATATTATAACAAATACAATTATAGAGTTTTATTCGGTTACTTAACTTAATTTGGAAGTAATTAATTATTTTATTAAAAATGACTGCAAAAATCCCGCCTGCCGGTCCCAATGTATGGAATTTGTTAGATCGCTTTAGAGCGTCGGCTAATACGGACGCGCTGCTCTTCTCCACGACCGCCATTAAAAAATAATTTTAAATAAACGAAGGAGCAATAATAACAAGAATTTTGAAGCGGTCGCGCTATACTTATTTGGCTTATACGGTAGAGGTTTGGTCTAAATCACTAGCTGTGTGGGTTCGAACCCTACTAGTTTCACTTGATCCAGAAGATTTTTTTTATAAGAAAGTTGATAAAATGCTCTTTTTCTCTTCCTAAATAATTTTATAAAATGCCATAAAAATACTTTTCAAAATTTTTGTATTTCATTTCATTTGGACTTTTATGCTATTGACAATAAAATTTTTACCTTATCGGTAACATTAAAATTCTAAAGCGCCATCTATGTTTATCAATAGAAATGACGTAGACACATGGATAGTTAGAAATATGAAGTTTCGTTGTTCAAGTTGAGTGCTCGCTCCATTTTCCTTTTCTAACAATTTTTTTTATTTAGCCCTATTATGTTTTTAACACGCTTTTATTAGCTTCACCTGTATGTATGTATGTATGTTTGTAACCTTCCCTTTTGAGCTCGATTTTGTCCTACTTTTAATGATCAGATTTAATTCAAAGTTTGAACACCTGTCAAAGGTCGATGACAATGCAATAATATGGTACCATGGAGCTGATCTGATGATGGAGTCGGAAGGTGGCCATAAGAACTCCTGTACTGAACAAGATAGACCTGTCGTGTTTGGGCTCGTATGTTTATATCACGAGACAATGCAATAATATGGTACCATGGAGCTGATCTGATGATGGAGTCGGAAGGTGGCCATAGGAACTCCTGTACTAAACAAGATAGACCCGTCGTGTTTGGGCTCGTATGTTTATATCGCGTGACAATGCAATAATATGGTACCATGGAGCTGATCTGATGATGGAGTCGGAAGGTGGCTATAGGAACTCCTTTACTAAACAAGATAAACGCGTCGTGTTTGGGCTTGTTTTACTTGTCTTAGTTAGCACTCTGCTGCTACATGATATGCAGAATCTCAAAAGCTTATATTTAAAAATTTAATTTAAAAAAACATTAACATTTAAAAAATAACAACTAAAAATGAAAAATAAATAATAGTTTAAAAAAAGGCGCTCTTTAAGATTTTAAAGAAGAAAAAGCGCATTGAATACACCCCACGCTTTTTTTAAGACCCCATTCATCAGAAACCAAATTTAGTAAATTTTATTTTCTGTTTTTAGTTGGATTTCTTATGAAAGCGTGTTTTTTTTAAAACTATTATATATATCTATTATTATTTATTTTATAGTTCTTATCTATACAGATAAATAAAAGTGAAGTGCCCGTTTGAAATCTCAAAATAAAATCTAATAAAATCGGACCAGGAGTTTCCGAAAATGCTATTTATAGAATTTTTGTCTGTCTGTCTGTGTGTCTGGATGTTCCGGCTAATCTCTGACACATGGATCGATTTTGACGTAATTTTCATTGGCAGATAGCTGATGTTATAAGAAGTAACTTAGGCTACGTTTTTAGGGTTCCACGAAAAAAAATCCACAAGTATATTTGTCTCACTGTTTGTTATCCTTTTATGGAAAGACTATTGAGCCGATTTGGCTGAAACTGAGTACATATGTTATGTTAATACCGAGGGTGGCCAAGAACTACTTTTTATCCCGAAAAATGAGATTTCCGAGATGAAAATATATTTAGCCGAACGGGTCTAAATGATCAAACGGCTGAATGGCCCAAATGGTCGAATTGACCGAAATTACTGAAATGGCTGGAATGGCCCAAATGACCGCAATCGCTAAAATGGCCGAAATAGCTGAAATGGCCGAAATGGATGAAGTGGCCCAAATGACCGAAATGGCCCAAATGGCCGAAATGACTAATATGACTCAAATGGCCGAAACAGCTGAATTCACTGAAAAGGCCGAAATGTGTGAAATGGCTGAAATGGCCCAAATGACCGCAATGTCTGAAATGGCCCAAATAACCGCAATGGCTGAAATGGCCCAAATTACCGAAATGGCTGAAATGGGCGAAATGACTGAAATGGCCCAAATGGCCGAAATAGCTGAATTGACTGTAAAGGCCGAAATGTGTGAAATGGCTGAAATGGCCCAAATGACCGAAATGGCAGAAATGGGCGAAATGTCCGAAATTACCTAAATGGCCGAAATGGCCCAAATTGCCGAAATGACCAAAATGGCCTAAATGACCGAAATGGCTGAAATGGCCCAAATTGGCGAAATGACTGAAATGGCTGAAATGGCCCAAATGGTTGAAATGACTGAAATGGCCCAAATGACCGAAATGACCCAAATGACCGAAATGGCCGAAATGACTAAAATGACTCAAATGGCCGAAACAGCTGAATTGACTGAAAAGGCCGAAATGTGTGAAATGGCTGAAATGGCCCAAATGACCGAAATGTCTGGAATGGCCCAAATAACCGCAATGGCTGAAATGGCCCAAATTACCGAAATGGCCGTAATGTGTGAAATGGCCCAAATGACCGAAATGACCAAAATGGCCTAAATGACCGAAATAGCTGAAATGGCCCAAATGGCCGAAATGGCTGAATTGACTGAAGTGGCTGAAATGGCCCTAATGTTTGAAATTACTGAAACTGCCGAAATGGCCGAAAAAGCCAAACTGACTGAAATGACCCAAATGGCTGAAATGGCCCAAATGACCGAAATGACCAAAATGACCCAAATGACCAAAATGGCCCAAATGACCGAAATGGCTGAAATGGCCCAAATTGGCGAAATGACTGAAATGGCTGAAATGGCCCAAATGGTTGAAATGACTGACATGGCCCAAATGATCGAAATGACCCAAATGGCCCAAATGGCCGAAATAGCCAAACTGACTGAAATGACCCAAATGGCTGGAATGGCCCAAATGACCGAAATTACCAAAATGACCCAAATGACCGAAATGGCCCAAATGGCTGAAATGGCCGAAATGGCCCAAATGGCTGAAATGGTTGAAATGACCCAAATGACCGAAATGGCAGAAATGGGCGAAATGTCCGAAATTACCTAAATGGCCGAAATGGCCCAAATTGCCGAAATGACCAAAATGGCCTAAATGACCGAAATGGCTGAAATGGCCCAAATTGGCGAAATGACTGAAATGGCTGAAATGGCCCAAATGGTTGAAATGACTGAAATGGCCCAAATGACCGAAATGACCCAAATGACCGAAATGGCCGAAATGACTAAAATGACTCAAATGGCCGAAACAGCTGAATTGACTGAAAAGGCCGAAATGTGTGAAATGGCTGAAATGGCCCAAATGACCGAAATGTCTGGAATGGCCCAAATAACCGCAATGGCTGAAATGGCCCAAATTACCGAAATGGCCGTAATGTGTGAAATGGCCCAAATGACCGAAATGACCAAAATGGCCTAAATGACCGAAATAGCTGAAATGGCCCAAATGGCCGAAATGGCTGAATTGACTGAAGTGGCTGAAATGGCCCTAATGTTTGAAATTACTGAAACTGCCGAAATGGCCGAAAAAGCCAAACTGACTGAAATGACCCAAATGGCTGAAATGGCCCAAATGACCGAAATGACCAAAATGACCCAAATGACCAAAATGGCCCAAATGACCGAAATGGCTGAAATGGCCCAAATTGGCGAAATGACTGAAATGGCTGAAATGGCCCAAATGGTTGAAATGACTGACATGGCCCAAATGATCGAAATGACCCAAATGGCCCAAATGGCCGAAATAGCCAAACTGACTGAAATGACCCAAATGGCTGGAATGGCCCAAATGACCGAAATTACCAAAATGACCCAAATGACCGAAATGGCCCAAATGGCTGAAATGGCCGAAATGGCCCAAATGGCTGAAATGGTTGAAATGACTGAAATGGCCGTAATGACCGAAATGGCCTAGATGGCCAAAATTACTGAAATGGCCCAAATGGCTGAAATGACCGAAGTGGCTGAAATAGCCAAAATGGCCGAAATGACCAAAATGACCGAAATTACCAAAATGACCCAAATGACCGAAATGGCCCAAATGGCTGAAATGGCCGAAATGGCTGAAATGGTTGAAATGACTGAAATGGCCGTAATGACCGAAATGGCCTAGATGGCCAAAATTACTGAAATGGCCCAAATGGCTGAAATGACCGAAGTGGCTGAAATAGCCAAAATGGCCGAAATGACCAAAATGGCCAAAATAGCCGAAATGGCCGAAATGGCCAAAATGGCCTAAAAGGCCCAAATAGCCGAAATGACCGAAATGGCCTAAATTCCCAAAATGACCCAAATGGCTGAACTGACCGAAATGGCTCAAATGGCTGAAATGACCGAAATGGCTGAAATGCCCGAAATGACCGAAATGGCCTAAATGACTGAAATGGCTCAAATGGCTGAAATGACCGAAATGGCTGAAATAGCCAAAATGGCCGAAATGGCCCAAATTGCTGAATTGACCGAAATGGCCGAAATAACCGTAACGGTCTAAATGGCCAAAATGACAGAAATGGCCCAAATCGCTCAAATGACCGAAATGGCTGAAACGGCTGAAATGGCTGAAATGGCCCAAATGACCGAAATAGCTGAAATTGCCCAAATCGCCAATATAGCTGAATTGACTGAAATGGCTAAAATGGCCGAAATGGTTCAAATGGCCCCAATGACCGAAATGGCCAAAATGACTGAAATGGCTGAAATGACCGAAATGGCTGAAATGGCCCAAATGGTCGAAATGACGAATATGGCCGAAATGGCCGAAATTGCCCAAATGGCCGAAATGGCTGAAATGGCTGAAATGGCCCAAATGGTTGAAACGACTG
The DNA here is from genome assembly GCA_012273795.1 of Dendrolimus punctatus. NCBI lineage: Eukaryota > Metazoa > Arthropoda > Insecta > Lepidoptera > Lasiocampidae > Dendrolimus > Dendrolimus punctatus. The sequence goes on from CM022535.1 coordinate 21,994,282, forward strand.
AAATGGCTGAAATGGCCGAAATGGCCTAAATTACTGAAATGGCCCAAATGGCTGAAATGACCGAAATGGCCCAAATGCCCTAAATGAACGAAAAGGCTTAAATGGATGAAATGACCGAAATGGCTAAAATGGCTGAAATGACTGAAATGGCTGATATGGCTAATATGGCCCAAATGGTCGAAATGGCTGAAATGGCCCAAATGGCTGAAATGACTGCAATGGCCCAAATGACCGAAATGGCTGAAATGGCCCAAATGGCTGAAATGGCTGGAATGAATGAAATGGCTGTAATAGCTCAAATCGCCGAAATGACCGAAATGGCTGAAATGGCTGAATTGACTGAAATGGTAAATCATAAAAACCTGTTCTCCTTTCTGAGATAACCTTTATATAAATCTATCCCACTATCCGGGTTGAAAAGTATCCCTTGTCCACTGTCATTATTAAAATTACATATATACCGAATTTTAGCCAAATCAGTGTATTAGTTTTTCTGTAAAAGCATAACAAATAGAGAGACAAATACATTTTTATCCGGGAAACTATCCCATTTTTCGAGATAAAAATCATCATAATATATATTCATCCTCGGCATCAAAAATATATAGTTTATTATTATTATTATAAAGTTTTTTTTTATAAATTTTTTTTAGTATTATTATTATCTGTATATCTTTCAAGACCACGGGCCATAAAAATGGCCCGGACTTTTGGAGGGCTTGCGTGGGGCCACGGGGAGGCCGACACGTAAAGGCCTCTTGACAAATTTAATCTAAATGTGGCGTGACACTGACCGGCGATTATCCCTCTCTACACCATACAATAATGCACCCATGGACAAGCCCCGGCCAGTGTAGGACTATTGTGGGAAATGAGAAGAGAAAGTACCGGGCTATTGGGGTGAACTGTTAGTGGTACTAGGGCTCTGGGAATATGGGCATAATCCCCATCCGGTAGTTTTTCCATAAATGCATAACCAATAAAAAGACAAATATATTTTTATCCCGGAAACTATTCCATTTTTCAGGATAAAAAGCATCCTATGTTCAGTTTCGGCACCGAATCAAATCAAATCAAATTTATTTGTTTAAAACATGGTCAAACAGTTGGTATATATGTCACAATGTACACATGTTTTGCTCCCATAGGAGCATACAAATGTTTCTAATAAATTTAATTAAATTATATAATATTAAATGTGTTTCTGAATATTATTTTATAAAGAATACCAGTTCACTGGATAGCTATGACTAGCGTTAGAAGGCATGTAAAGATATAATAGTTTCAACATCTATGCCACCTCTCTCTTCTTGTTTATGTTATGTTCTCTTTTATGTTTTGCGGTTCCTATGTTTTTATAATAAATAAAACTATACTAATTAAATCAAAGTGTATTTAATAACAAAACATGGTGTCAGAAGATGGCTGACACGGACTTCAAAGTTCTGCTTCAGCAGCAGAACAAAATGCTGAATATAATGCAGGAACAAATGGCTCTATTGCAAACTCAAGTGAAGAATATGGCGACTGGCTCTGAAAATGTGAAAAGCACTGTTAGTGTGCCCTGGCCGCTGCCGTTAGAAGTAGACGCAGGAGATCCATTTGAAAATATGGAATTCTTTCAACTTCGGTGGCAAAATTACTGTGTTGCAACGGGTATGTCCAAATGGGGCCCGGAAAAAGCTGAAATTAAAGCAGGGATCCTTCTAAATGCTATTGGCAATGCGGCAATGAAAAAATATTTAGATTTCAATTTAACAGAAAGTGACAAAAAGAGTGACGAAAATATTTTCAAAAAAATGCATGATGCCATAGTCAAAAGATCCAATATAATTTACTCAAGATATTTATTCAATATGAGAAGTCAATTATCGTCTGAGAACTTTGATGACTATCTGCTTAGTTTGAAGAAACTAATTAAGCCTTGCAATTATGGCAATGTAGAGCAAGAAATTTTAAGAGATCGTATAGTCGTTGGTATAAAAGATGGACAAGTAACTAAAGAGCTCTTACGCAAAGAAGACCTAAATCTAGATGATGCTATTTATATATGTCGAGTAGCTGAAAGAGCATCGGCTCAAGTAGCGGATATGCAAAAAGAAGAAAGTGTGAATGAAATTAAATCAAAAAGTGTTGCCATGAATACTCCTAGAAAATGTAAATTTTGTGGCGGAACTCACATATTTAAAAAAAATATTTGTCCAGCATGGGGAAAACGCTGTGAAGAATGTGGTGGAAGAAATCATTTCAAAAGAGTATGCAAGAAGAAGAAAACTATAAATGAGATAGAGGAAGAAAACTCTGATGACAGTATATTAATATCTGAAGTGAGAGCTAACAAATCTTCAGGTCATATGGAGGCACCACTACTATTCAAAATTAATAATAAGTGGCTTCAGATATTCTGCACTCTAGATACAGGTGCGCAAGTATGTGTTATGGGAGTGGAGTATTATAAGAATATTACAGGTGATAAAAACGTTACCAAGTTGAAGCCTTCGTCTCATAAGTTGAAATGTTTCAATGGTTCATCTATTGCCAGTTATGGGGTAGCAACTTTTGAATGCTCAAAGAAAAATAAACTATACAAAGTAAATTTTCACATTGTAGATGTGAAACATGAACCTCTACTTTCAGAAAAAGCCTGTGTTGCCCTTGGTTTTATTAAATATTGTGGTGCAATGAAAGTAGAGTTGGATCAAACAGAAGTTTACAAGATTATGCAGAAATATAGTGATGTATTTGAAGGTTATGGTAAACTTCCTGGAGAAGTCTCACTGGAGTTGGATGACTCTATCCCTGCTCGAATTCAACCAGCTCGTCGTATTCCAATATGTTTAAGAGAGAAACTGAAGCAGGAACTTGTTAAACTCGAAGCTGATGGTATTATCATAAAAGAAACTCAACATACAGATTGGGTAAATAACATTTTAATTGTTAGTAGAGATTCTAAATTCAGAATATGTTTAGACCCCATCCCTTTGAATAAAGCCCTCAAAAGACCTAATTTTCAATTCACAACTCTTGATGAGATGTTACCAGAACTCAGTAAAGCTAAAGTTTTTTCTACAGTTGATGCAAAGAAAGGGTTTTGGCAGTGTAGCTTGACAGAGAACAGTAGCAAACTCACCACATTTTGGACACCGTTTGGTCGTTACAGATGGTTGCGCCTGCCTTTTGGACTAAGTCCATCTCCGGAGATATTTCAGCAACAGCTAACCAGCCTTCTCAAGGATCTCAAAGGTATTGAAATTATAGCAGATGACATCCTGATTTATGGTGTGGGTGAAACTATTGAAGAAGCCACAGTCGATCATAATATTAAGTTTGAAAAATTACTCCAAAGACTCCGCCAGGTAAATTGTAAATTGAATAAAGAGAAAGTTAATTTATTAAAAACTTCTGTTAAATTTTATGGTCATGTTTTAACAAATGAAGGCTTAAAAGTGGATGAATCTAAAGTAGATGCAATTAAAAATATGCCTACACCAAAATCAGATAAAGATGTTCTTAGGTTCCTTGGCATGGTTGGGTATCTCAGCAAGTTCATTCATAATCTCAGCTCACAAGCTGCTAACTTAAGGAGGTTGACCAGAAAAGATGTGGATTTTGTGTGGACTGATGTAGAAGAAGGAGAATTTCAACAATTAAAGAAATGTATAACCAGGTTGCCTACTTTACAATATTTTGATGTAAATAAAGAAGTTGTAATTGAATGTGACGCCAGTGAGTACGGATTAGGTGCAGCTTTATATCAGGATAATCAGGTGATATGCTTTGCCTCTAGATGTTTAACTCCTACAGAAAAAAAATATGCTCAAATAGAAAAAGAAATGTTGGCAGTGGTGTTTGCATGCAAAAGGTTCAACCAGTATGTAGCAGGTCACTCGAGAACAATAGTTAAAACAGATCACAGACCATTGATCAATATTGTGAATAAACCTTTGATTGAAGCACCAAAAAGACTTCAAATGATGCTGTTAACCTTACAGAGATATAATGTCCAGCTGGAGTTCATTCAGGGAAAAGATAATCTTGTAGCTGACACTTTGTCAAGAGCACCGGTGTTAGATGAACCTAGCAATTCATATGACTTGGAAACTAAGATTAAAGAAAGAAAGGTTTATAAATTAATAAGCAAAATTAAAAATGTTAAGTATTTAAGGATATCAGATAAATTACTGGAAAAAATTAAAAGAGAGTCAGAAAAAGATGATAATTTCACTCAGCTAATTAAATACATAGTTAATGGTTTTCCAAGATATTTTACTGAGATGTCAAAAGATCTAAGAACTTATTATAAATTTAAACATGAGCTTTCTACTTCAGATAATTTTATATTTAGAAATAATCAGGTTTTGATACCAAAAAACTTGAGAAAAGAAATGCTCCAGAAAGTTCATATCAGTCATAATGGGACAGCAAGTACCCTTCGCTTAGCAAGAGAGAATATGTTTTGGCCTGGAATGTCTGAAGACATAAAAGAATATGTTGAAGAATGTACCTTCTGTGCGGCATATTCTGTGTCTCAACAAAAACTTCCTTTAATTAGTCATGATGTACCAAGATATCCATTCCAATATGTGTCTATGGATGTATTTTCTTTTAGAGATCTCAAATATCTAGTTACTGTAGATCATTATTCTGACTACTTTGAATTGGATAAATTATCAACACTGACAGCAAATGAAATAATCATTATTTGCAAGAAAAATTTTGCCAGGCATGGCATCCCTCAAAGAATATGTACAGATAATGCAACAAATTTTGTGAATGAGCATTTCAAGAAATTTTCAGAAGAATGGAATTTTGAGCATGTTACTTCATCGCCTCACTATCCTGAATCGAATGGTAAAGCTGAATCTGCAGTAAAAATAGCTAAGAGGCTTCTTGTTCAAAGCATAGAAACTAAACAAGATTTATGGTATTGTTTATTACATCAAAGAAATGTGCCCATTGAAATGGATAACACTAGCCCTGTCCAAAAGCTATTCTCTAGAAGAACTAGGACCGGGCTGCCATGCCTGTTAAGACATTTAAAACCTTCACTAGTTGCAAATGTGCCAGGCAAAATTAAAGAAAGGAAGGAGAAACTGAAACATAGACAGGATAAGAGAAGTTTGGAACTGTCTGATTTGAAAGTAGGCCAGCAGGTAATAATTCAATTGCAACCACATTTAAATAAGCGATGGAGTTTTGGATCTATCGTAAAGAAGTTGGATACAAGATCATATATTGTGAGAGTGGAAAACAAGGAGTATAGAAGAAATAGAATACATATTAAGCCTTTCAATGGAAACATAAAGGAGTCAGAAAATTCATATAAAGAAAATCATTATTCTAATCAGCACTTCACAGGTGTACAGGTTGAGCAACAAGAAAATGTACCAGCTCCTTCTATAACAAGCTCTGATACTGATGCAAGCACACAAGTTTTGACTGAGACATCCAATACTCTCAGACGAAGTGAACGTGTCAGAGCTATTCCGGAATATCTGAAAGATTATCATCTTTAAAGAAAGGGAGATGTTTCTGAATATTATTTTATAAAGAATACCAGTTCACTGGATAGCTATGACTAGCGTTAGAAGGCATGTAAAGATATAATAGTTTCAACATCTATGCCACCTCTCTCTTCTTGTTTATGTTATGTTCTCTTTTATGTTTTGCGGTTCCTATGTTTTTATAATAAATAAAACTATACTAATTAAATCAAAGTGTATTTAATAACAAAACAAAATGGATCATAATTATGAAATAAAATACTGATAAATGTCAAACAATAATACTAATAATAATAATAGTAGTAATAATAATAATAACATTCATAAGTCAAGGGAATTATTTATGTACAATTGAGGAATTCGTCCACCGAGTAAAACATTCTATTTAAAAGCCATTCCTTTAGTTGATTTTTAAATTTATTAATCCTGAACTCTTTTATGTGCATTGGAATTTTATTATAGACTTTAATGCACATGTTATAGCAGTTTCTGGTAAAGAGGGTTGTTTTTGGTGCCACATTTAAAACCAGTCGTTCACTATTTCTAGTATTGTTTGGATAGAGGTCTTTAGCCGTCGTAAAAATTGTTAAATTGTTTCTGACAAATAAACATATTTCATAAATATACAAACATGGCAGTGGTAAAATTTGTAGATTTTTAAAATGAGGCTTACAAGAATCATAAAATCGGATACCTACAATAGCTCGGATGCATTTTTTTTGAGCTACAAATGCTCTATTTATGTCTGTAAAATATATATATGTATATATATAATGAATTTCAGCCAAATCGGTATAGTAGTTTTTCCATGAAAACGGAACAAACAGAGAGACAGTTACTTTCGCATTTTAAATATTAATAGGGATAATAGGGAAGGAATAATATGAAAAAATTTTAATAATGAAATTATTTAATAAAATTTACCTATCTAAAAAGTTGCTGGAAAAATAAAAATACGTACAGCTTGATGAGGATTCGAACCCTGCACTTCCTAGTTACTATTGAGCATGGTAAGCCGTTGGGCTAAAGACGCTTAGGAAGGTGTGACAAAATATCAATACCCATTACGCATACAAACAGTCTATCTCACTTTAGGACAGTTTGTCTCGCTCTCGTGAGCCTTAAAATGAAATAAATTGAATCAAGTCAATCAAGCGGTGCGCGTCGGTATGATCAATTGCAATATTTCGCCACGCTCGAAGTTTTATTTGGCGCTGTTCCATCGAAGTAAATGTTAGCCGTGCGGGGTTGATTTCATGAAATGCCGATTTGAATTAGGCGTACATAGCCTCTTAACTTAACGATATGCGACAATCATTACTCAACGTACTAGTTTAAAACTGTGTTACGTCAAAGTAATTTCGTTCCGCAAGTTAATAATCTCAAAAAGATAGATATTTATATTTCGAACTACTTTTGAAATAATTCGTAAGCACACGAAAAATGAGTTCGTACATCACCAATTATACAGTATATGTAAAGAATACAGAGACAGCAACTTATTTGTTTAGTAAAAATAAATATACAAATATATTTTATTTATATTACACATATACTTTTATTTTATGTAGTATTTATATATACATAATAACTATGTATTATAATATATAATATAATTAAATACAAATTTGGTATAAAGAAATATATGTTAAAGATGAACAAAGAAAGAGAAATGAAAGAGAAACAACCAGAACGAATGCAAGGATAATGGTCGATGATGTTATACTGGAACAAGTGAATGAGTTTGTATATCTTGGATGTGCTTTTAGCAGGGATGGAAGGTACACCGCTGACATAGAAAGAAGAGTAAATTTGGGGAATAGTGTGCATGGAGCGTTAGGTAAACTTCTAGGCGCTAAGAACCTCAGCCAGAAGGCCCAGCTTGCCATACACCACGCGGTGCTGGTACCTACGCTCACGTATGGAAGCGAGAGTTGGGTATGGAACAGAGAGCATGAAAGTAGAGTAAACGCAGTCGAGATGCGAGCACTACGCAAAATCTGCGGAGTGACGCTCGCGGACCGCGTTCGTAATACCGAAGTAAGAAAGAGAGTTGGTCTGAAAGAGAGTGTCGGGGTAAGGAAAGGAATGCTCCGGTGGTTCGGGCATGTGGAAAGAATTTATGATGAAAGAATGACTAAACAGATATACAATGCAAAAGTGGATGGATGCAGAAGTCGCGGAAGGCCACGACACACCTTCCATGATCAAATTGATCGTGTATTAGCAGAAGCTGATGTCAGGAGCCTTAAGAATAGACGAGCGTGCATGACAAGAGCTATGAATGTCAAAGAAGCAAGTGAGGTGTGTAAGAATAAGCCTGTATGGCACTCTGTTGTTCGTGCCTACCCCGCAAGGGACCTGGCGTGAAGTTATGTATGTATGTATGTATGTTAAAGATTAGCCATAAAATAACTTTTTCATCATAAGAATAGATATTTTTTTTTTACATGTATATTGTTTATATACAAATTCTTATTTGATAATTTTAAGTAAATTTTCTGTTCCTTCATAATCTAATTTTTGCAAATTACACAGTAATAATTCGTTTAATTATACAGTAAACGAGTATTTAGGACATACGTAATTATATTATAATAATTAATGACGACTTATATAATGTATAACAATATAATTTTAAAATTGACTAACTGACGATAAAATAGAATCTATACGAATGTGACATTGTTTTATGCTTCTATAAAGATAAATTTTATATTAATTTAATAATTTAAATAATGTCATTATGGCCAAGCACTATTACAATCGCCTGTATTGTACGTCCGAAAGGACAAACTGTCAGTCCAACAATAAAACTCCAACAACTTTGTAATCTTATGATTGTGACAGTTAATACAATAAATGTTTATTCTATTCTAAATATATATCTAGTGCTTTTTTACATTGATATCTAGATTTATCTTTTAAATTTACAGTCTTACTCAAAAGATTATACAACAATGGAGCCAAAAAATAGGTAAATTTATGAGCAAATTCTGTTTTGCATTGTGGAATTTTGTTGACTTCATATTTCCGTGTTTTACTTGTATGTTTATTATATTTATTAGGGCAAGAATGTTGTTTTATAATTATTGTTTTCAAGTATATTTATCTTTCTGCAAGTACATTGAATTCCTTGTAATTTTCAGTTGCAGGATATCTAAATGGTTTAAAATTATTTACTTTAATAATTGTTCTGCGTGTTCTCTCTATTTTAATTAAAGCGGTTTTATTAGCTGCTCCCCATACTGATGTTCCGTACGAAATTAGAGATTAACATAGAGTAAAATATACAATTTTATTGGTATTTGTATCTCTAATATGACATAGTTTTTGCTTTGGCTTGTTATAATCAAAATATTGTTTTCAATTTAAGTTTCTATCGATTGTAATACCGAGGTACCTAATACTATCAGTCGCAGTTAAGGTGTAACAATTACAAGCTGCACTCTAGTGGTTTGCACAGTTATGAATTTTAATTGTTAAGCCCAATTTAAGTTGAGAACTGTTAATATAATATAATAGGAAAGGGTAAATATTTTGTTTTGAATAAATTTAGTGTTAGAAAGTTATTATTAAGCCAGTTTATTATAAGACGCATACCATTCTCAGTTACTGTACGTACTTCTTCCCAAGTATTACCCCGAAATACAATAACCGTGTCGTCTGCGAAAGTTATAATTTTTGCATTAGGTATTATAGTTTTACAAAGACTATTAATATATACTAAAAATAAGGTTGGGCCAAGAACACAACCTTGTGGCACGCCAAAGTTTATTAATTTTTAGAACTATGGTTTTCACCTATTTTTACGATTTGAGTTCTATCTTTTAACTAGTCTTCTAAAAGATTTAATGGAATACCTCGAATACCACATAGCTCCAATTTAGGCAATAAAATGGAAACAGAAACAGCGTCGAAAGCCGTGGCTAAATCTAGAAATACTCTGACACATTTTAACTTGTTGTCTAAATTTTCACCAATATGAATGGTTAGATTTAAAATTGCGTCTCTTGTAGATCTTCCTTCACGAAAACCGTATTGGTTATCGAAAAGGAGATCATTGTTTTCTAAGTAGTTCTTGAGTCTCTTGTTTATAATTTTTTCCAGGATTTTCTCCAATGTAGGTAAAAGGGATATAGCGCGGTAATTAGAGACAGTATCTCTGTTTCCACTTTTATTGATTGGGATCACTAAGGATTCTTTAAGTAACCTTGGGAATATTCCTGTCGAGAAACATGTATTACATAAATGAGTAACCAATATTTTAGAGGACATAAAGAAATACTAAGAATGGGACGCATCCAGCAGATGCAGTGTTTTTCAAGGATAAAATTATGTTAGTCACTTCTGTTTGATCCGTTTCATATAAAACAAATGAGTTTAGCGAACTGGCATTATTTAACAATTTAAGAGCCAATATATCATCAGTTGAATTTAATTTGCGTAGGATTTCATTAGCCAAGTTATCACCAATTTTTACAAAGTATTCGTTTACTAAGTCATAGAGTTTTCGGGGGTTCCTTTTAATTTTAACAGTTCATTAGGAACTGCTGATTCATTAGAATTATTAAGCCGACAGACACTTTTGATAATATTCCAGGTTTTCTTAATATTGTTTTTACTATTAATAAGATAATAATCGTTTTTTAGCTCATGAAGAATATTATTACAGTGATTCCTGTATCGTCTGTAAGTAATTTTTAAGAGATTGTTGTCTGAATTTTTTTTACAGCGGCGATGTAACGTATCTCTAAATTTCATACAGCGTAACAGCCCAGGAGTGACCCAAAGCTGCAACCTCTGTTTGTTATTAGATATTTGATAAATATGAGAAGTTTTTCTTATAGCTGCTTTCACTTTAGTAATAAGTACTTCAGTTATTTGAGTAGGATCTTGCCAGGCTAGGGAATATTCCCAATTTAATTCTCCGATTAATCTATTTGCTTGATTAAAATCAATTCTATAACAAGTTCTTTTAGTCGTACTTATTTTATTATGTTCAGACGAAAGCATACCAATATAAATGCAATTATGATCAGTTACAGATTTTTTACAAATGGCTGTAAATATTTTTAATTTGAACTTACGAAGCAATGATCTGGACAATTTTTCTCAAGTGTAGGTAGGTAATGACTGGATAGCAATCCATGCGATGCAAGAAGGTTCGGGTAATCTTCAGCTTTTGGGTCATTGTTCTTTGGACTTATGTCTATATTTAGATCTCCAAGTAGATAGATATCAGGGGTGTGTTTCATATTAATCAATATTGTTTAACGAATTTAAAAATTATCAATAGAGCTAAATGAAGGAGACCTATAAACACAAATGAATGCAATGTCTTTACCTATTTCAATGACTAGACTGTCAGCATCATTTAGGTTGGGTTCAAACATATGAACTTCTGATATAGTATTGCGTGCATATACTACCACACCACTACTTTGATTTATATGACTTTTTTGTATAAAAACAATTATAATTCAAAAAGATTGGTATAACACTACATTTCTGTAACCAACATTCAGTTAGTACTATGACATCAGCGTATGTCACATCTTTTAAGATAAATTTCAAAATCTTCACTTTTTATTCACACTTCTTATATTTTGTTGTACAATTTTTAATGAAAAAACATATTTTTGGTTAATTTGAGATACAGCACTAGTGTCGCCAACAAAAAAGACTCACCGACATTAATCGCACAATCAACATCGGTGATTATCCCATAGCATCATGAGTCATTAAAATAATACGGGTGAAAGTATTTATAATACACTTGTCTTTTGGTTAGTAACATAATTTGCAATTTTGTTGAGTATAGATTTTTCAAAACATCAGATTTACAATAGGTTCGAAAATTTGTGTGTTCAATTACTCTCAAAATGTATTTATAATCAATATGATATTCTAAATAATACATGCATATTTTATAGTTTATATTGAACCGATAAAGGCCATAAAACTGATAATATAAATAAACATAAGTATTTAATGATATATAGATTAGTTTCACACTTGATAGCTAATTACTTAAAACAATATCGAGTAGTTCTTTTACACTAAAAATATTGAAAGACCTAAATATAAAAAAAAATCATTAAAAATCTATAACCGAGGTAATAATTGACCGATTTAGTCACTTTTCGCGCAAAGCAGCCAGTTGGCCAAGTGTTTTCACTACGATCGCTGGTTCACCACCTGATTTACGAAGTAAGACATTTCAACGGGATACCCAGCAATATTTATATATATTGACAGTAACTAGATTTCTGGCGGCACCTAATATTTTGTTATTCATAGTATTAAGTGGCTCTGAAATGTGAATACGACTTTTATCCTCTTTAAATCGTATGTGTTCACATGATAGCTTGAAATTATCTCCATCATTAAACCTCTTATAAGCCTTGAGCAGTTGTTCTTTTTGTTTAATATTATAATAATAATAATAAGTAAGCTGTAAGTTAAGAAAATATTCATAAATGTTGGTTATATTCAATATTGTATATAATTGTTTACAGATCGCTTCAATATTTTCCGAGTCTTGCTTCGGCATATTTCTTATTTCAATCATATTATTTTGTTTCTTCTGTAATTCATGTATCTGCAATTCTAGTTCATCCACTCTCTTTAGAGAGGCTTCGTATTTTAGCTCAAGTACATTAACTTGTTATTTTACTTTATTTTTAGTTTTAAGAATTCATATTTGTATCAATAATTGTTTGATTTTGTTGTTTCATCTCTGTGATTTCTTCATTGAGCATATTCTTAAAAGTATGCATGAGAGAGTCTTTTACATCTTTGACCGTATCCAGGTCCAGTGCTTTTCGCTTTCGTAGGTTGACATTTTTCACAATATCATTTGTTTCCATTTCAGAAGACAGATTCGGTTGCGACGAAAACAGGGTCGAATAATTTGACTTAGGCTTATTTTGCATGATTTCTCTGAATTATTTGTATAGACTGTGCACAGGATGTAGCGTACAAGTGAGTATAAAGGTGAAGATAGTAAAAGATAGGCATATCTTGCCTTTCGATGCAATGATGCTACTCCGTTTAAATATAGATACATTTTATAATAGAAACGTGCGCGTCTTGCGTGTACAATTGTTTGGAGGAGGATATTATAAGAGAACAATACTCATATTTTTTTTATAGCCAGAAGTAGGCAAACAGGCAGACGGCCCACCTGATGGAATGTGGTTACCTGTCGCCTATGGACGTTTACAACACCAAGGTTGCCACCAACGTGTTGCCGAACCCTAAATTTTTTTAATACCATATCACAAGAATCCAAATTTACCTTGGTATATATATATTAACAGTGATTTCAAAAATAAAGAACCTGCAAAGCTACAATAGTATTCTTGCAATTAAATACCTACATAATGGTAATAATCGGCGGACAAACACACATATCCCCAAATTAAGCAAGTTACGCTTGTGCTATGAGTAATATACAAAACCCAGACCATAGTAAATAACGGAGAAAATTCGTTTCCGAAATTTATCATACCAGGAATCGAACCCGGAGTCTTTTGTTGTGAGAGGCCGTCATTTTAAAGTACATACTGTTATACTGCAACATAAATAAGAACCAATAATATATATTTATTCATCTATTTACTTAGTTTTCAACATTACCCCCCAATTTCAGTGTTGATCCAAAATAAACATTGCAATAAAGGTGTGTGTGTTCTGTTTAGGCATGCCGCTGCCATTCGCGGCCGGTGCAGCCGCTCCGTACCCGTACTACGCGGCCCCCATGCCCGCCATGTACAATCCGTACGCGACTTTGCCGTACCCACACCACGTGCGCTTGCCCCCCGCGCAGGCCTACCAACCGTACCAGTACCCCCAGCAGCAGGGCTACCAACCTCCCCCGCCGGCCGGATACAACCCCTACCCACAACAGTAAACAGCTCACTTCCCTTTTGCCGCGTCTTTATATCTTGCTATACGTTACTTTACCTTATACCATTTTTGACAGCCCATTATTTTATTCAGAACCTTAAGTTTTATTTTTTATCCGTACATACACTGATACTATTATTGTACGGATACAAAATAAAAAATATAAAAATAAGTTAATTGGTTGCCAATAATGGTATAGTTTACGCTTGTATGGAGTTTAAGGATCTATCTAAATGCAGTTAGTTATCTCGCTCGCTTTTAAAGATATAAATTGTCTGAAGGTATTTACTTACGCCAAATCTGTATTCTATGAATCTTATTTTTAATATTACGAATATTTCACCAATAACATGATTTGTTAAAAAAGGTTTCATACACAAAAACAGAATCTTTTCTTCTGCACAAGAATTCACACACATTTTTCTAAATAAATATCATTATTTAGAAAAATGTGTGTGAATCTAAATGGAATTTCTTTCAAACATTCGTTATATCATTGTTGACATTTGTAGATTAAAAAATTTGAAAAATAACATAGACTATATATGAGATATATATGAGATTTGTTGTAAATAAATACTGTCTTGAAAAATGTGGTAAGCCCTTTAAGGCCAAGTTCCTGTATATACCCACCATTCATTTACCTCTGTTAAAATTTGACATAAGCTCCATACATCTATTGGTAAAATTCAAGCGATGGTAGGTAAAGTAAATGAATGTAAAATACATGAACCAGTCATATGGCAAATGAATGGATAGTAAGATATAAAAACCGGCTAATTCTAACATTTATTTTAAATTCCAAATATTATTACATATATATTAAAAATAATGTACACATTATGCTAGCCAAAGCAGATTTTAAGACAAATTGGTTTTGCCTTGACCTGTTTATATGTCGCTATTAGATTTCTAATTGAATGTACATAAAGTTACGATAAGTAGACGAAAATTGAAATGTTACGTGTTTTAAGTTTAAAAACTAGTCGTAACGCACGAGCCGAGCAAGCGAAGCGTATGTGTCGTAGCGACCGACGAGTGTTTCACTTATAAACAAAATGTTTTGATACCCAGAGATGTATAGGGAACGAGGAAGATATTTTTATTCTGTTTTTTATTTTATTTAAATCTCCCCCGTTATATTCCAAAAGATATTCTTTTTCATGTCTCTTTTAACTTATCTTTAAAACTATATAATGGAAATAAATGGGAAGTCTTTTTTTATTTTTCTTTTGTTTTTCTTTTCCAATAAATCTTATATGTAAGATTTTTTGCTCTGGTTGTTCAATACATACTAATAAGAAAAGTCAAGTTTTTAACTATTTTTTTATTTCAACATCAAATATTTCATAGTTAGTCAGGCCTAGGCAAAAGCAGTTTGTCCAAAAACATAATTAGCCAGTAATATAGAAAAGTAAATATGTAGTTTGGTTGTTGGCAGCAATATATAGATAAATTAGAAACTGACTACAAATTCTTTGAATGTTACATTACTGTAATTTAACAAGTTATTTCCGTATGATGTAAGTCTTAATTCCTTAGTTGAAATTGAACTAAATTGTTGTAAAAAATACATTCATCATCATGTATTGCCAGCAAACATACTATATATTTGAGAAATTAGTTCTCTGAAATAGATATAACTAAACTACAGCCCCAACATTGATCTGATTTATAGATTCCTCTTAAAAATTCTAATTTGGACATAAAAATTGTAAACTTGAAATATATCCATCAAAAATATTGTTAATCCCATTATGAACGGTGAGAAAATATAAAATCATCTAAAATAGAACTAGGGTAACAAAAGTACACTATTGTTGGCATCCCAGCCAATTGGCAGTCAGTGAATTTATTCTAGATATCTTAGGTTTTTTTTTGTAGCCATACAATAATTTTATTAATTTTCATTATACGGATATAAAATAAAATAAATATTTTTTTAAATTTAATGAGGGTGCCAATCACCGATGCCAACAATGGCTTTAATAGTCTCTTCTATTAATTAATTGAAATTATAGTATGTATCATTTATTAGGCTAAGCGATTGGTGCAGGTCTGTTGAAAGTTCGGATTATAAAGATTGTTGATGAATTTATATATTAATATGAATATGCTGTAATATAATTAATAACATATTAATTCTAGGCTATTAATGAAATGTTAGTAATATTTAAACTATGATTTGTGTACTGTCCACTTTTAATTAACAACTCGTGGTCGTGTAATAGGTGCCTTTTCATACAAATTACGGTATTGCTTTGCTGCGGAAACGCACTTGTACTTGAAATAAGAAAAGACTTTATCATAGATACATCACATTTTAGTGGCAAAGGTGTTTAATCGTCAGTAAAGCCACCCAGCACTCGTTGAGAACTGGTTCGGCTCACTCGCAAGCTATCCCCACGGGGACGTCGCGTGAACTACTCGGTGACAACCCGCCGCTCAATATGGCGATATTTGGATATACTCGGCGTCCACCCGTGGAGGGCGCTGCTTGTTGGGTACCGGGGTGAATGCTCTACGCCCCTATATACTTTAAAGAGAAGCTAGAGCTACTACTAAAATCATCTTCTTACCAAACTTCAAATCCATCCAAAGGCTTATTGTATATAGGGTAGTTGACACGTATCATAGCGTTCAGATACCATGTCTATGTATAGAAATAATTTTAATGACGTCATGAAATAACGTCACATTTTGCAACGCTCGTAGAAAATCTATAACTTCGGTGTTTTGTAAGTCGATAAAAAGTAGGCACTTATATCTGATGATTTGATTGTCAACTACCCAATTGTCACTTTGCATTTTTTTGTTGTTTATTGTTTTTTGCTCTGACGTTTCATTATTCGCCTTATAACTGAAATTCGGTAGTCATATAATCAATTACAATTTTCATAGAGGCTGGATAATTATGTTCCGTAAGAAATGTCCATCGAATAGAGCAAGTTTACATGTTTGTCATATATTTTCTAAACAAGCTATTGCTATCTTAGGGAACTACACCATTGTGGACACCCTATTAATTTATTCGAAAAATTAAGTTTTTTTTATTTTGTAGTCATACAATGATAATCACATAATAATTATTGTATGGATACAAAATAAAAATAAAAGGTTTTGTTAATCTCAAAACAATGGTATAATTTACCCTATATGGTTTGAGGCTTATCCAGAAAAACGCTATAATTGTATTTTCTTAATTTTTTATATAAGTCGAATATTTTCTGCTTGTGGTTTAATAACTGACCAGCCTCTATACATAAGGAGACAGCGTTGTGATAGAAAATTATGAAAGTACATTAAAAAAATATGTATAATTACAAATGTATCACAAAAATATTTTTTATTTTGTATAATAATTATAATGAATTATTATTTTAAATTATGGTATTGTTATTATTAACTAAAGATACTGAAATCAATTGATGTTAATTTTATATTTTTGTAACATAAAATCTGGGTTTGTGTTTTACAATGTTATCAATTGATTTGTGAGCTTTTCAGTCTGTCATTGAACATTTATAAAATCGAGCTCATGTTGTGTAACTCATTACTGTAGAGTATGTTTAAGAGTCGATTTCATCTCGAAATCCATAAACAACTAATATAACTGTATGAAAATCACGAAGTAACGTTACACTATTTACGAGTGAGTTGTTGTGATTTTTGGTCAAGTTATACACTCAGTAGCCGTCGCCTGAAACTTGTTCCGCCGTCGGGTCAAGCACCCGGCGATGACGCGCCATGGAGACTGCAGATTTTTTACATTATATTTTGGCCAAGTTAAACTATGTATTTGTAATTTATGGCCTATGTGTTATTCTGATGTATAAGCAATATTACTGTAGTTTAATCAAAATCCGTTTAATAGTTTATGCATGAAAAAAGTAAGAGATCTATCCATGCAAACTTTCGTTTATATAGTGATTATGATTGTTTTAATATAAATTTACAAGTATACAGATTTTACCTGAATCGTTCAGATAACTTATTGTGGTCATTCTGACGATGTCATGTATGACACTATCAAACCACCTCGCCGCAGGGTCTACAGATTGGAGATGGTTTTCCATTTTTCTACAAAAAAAATTTATAGAAAAGAAAATAAAGATTTTGGATCAATTTTTTTTAGAATCTGAGCCAAGTGACGCAATATAATTACTAATGACAACGGTCTGGTCACTTCTGGCGTAATAGTTTCATCAAATTGGGTTAATTTCCAAAGCTCAATCTGGAGACCCTGGTAACAAGTCTTGAAGACCATCATGTAAAAGTGTAAACAATTATTGTTCTAAATAATAAGGGAACTAATTTGGTGTTGATTAGTGATTATTTTTAATTTCTTTATGCATTTTCTATTTAAAAATGCTTTTTATTGTAAAATATTCTTAATTTTATATTAGAATGCACAGGTGCTTAATGCAATCTCGACCATCGTATAGTTTTTTTAAATAAATAATTACTATGAAAAATGTGTTTTATTTTAGAAACATATTCCTCGTCCAGGAACGGAGAAAGAATGCAAGTTCTGTCGTAAGAGGCGACAAAACAATCCACAGTCAGGTGGTAGGGCATTTATTCAACTGGATGGCTACCACCCCTGGTCTAGAGTATAGCGTCATAACAACATTGAGTTATTAGTGACCAGGTTCCTTAAGAGAGCAGCAGCGCATTTGTAGTACCTTTGGTGTTGCAAATGTCCATAGGCGATGGTAACCGCTTTTCATCAAGTCTGCCTCTCTGCCGAACTCATACAATACAAACAAATACTTTTTATGTTTTTCAGGTTACTGTGTATTGCAGGACGTAAAACGCTTAGCTTTGTATGCTACGTCTAAGCTCCCAGGGTAATAAAGTGTTATGTACCCCAAGTAATATATACTCCTTGAGATCGGATAGCCTGTCGTAAGAGATGAGAAAATAATCCACAGCCTGTCGCCACATACCCTACGCAAATGTGCCGTTGTGGATAACTATCACTCCCACTCTAGGGTACAACATGATAACTTACTAATTTTTGTGTTACGGCATTAGTCATATTCCAGTGCCCCCTTCGAAATTGGCAGGTTTGATGTTGCAGTTGCAAATGTCAAAATGAAACGAAGGCTACGTTGCTCTTGGCCACAGAAAGATCGTGATTTTTCCCGTTCCACTTGTTTGCATGTGTTACAATTATGAACTCGAGTGGAACGGATTATGGAGTGTTGGTTGATTTGAAGATCGTGTCAACATATCAATAGAGAGAACTACTCTGTGGTCATTACACTTCCTTCCTCTTAACATGGGTCGTTGTGAGCGCTATGTGATTGAAAATTGTGACGTCATTAGTGACATTTTCGCCACGGCCATAACGACTGTGGTCGATATAAGGAACAGCTGAAGCAGCTTTTGGACTGAGTGAGCAAAAATTTGGATGCCATCAAAACTGTCTAATTTTGGCTGTATTCACTACCTATTTGTAAAAAAATTAAATGAAAATCTAATATATCACATGAACGCTATGCTTTAATTAAATAATCTTCTAAATTAACACAATAGTTTTATATGCCAAGTCTAACATTTAGAATTTGGGCGCAGGGGATTCCTCCTTTGAGTAGTCTCTGATCGGTGAGTAGAACTGGAATAAAAGAAATAAGTTGTCAATAATTGGCATTGAATACTGTATACTTCTTTGGGCCCACTCTCCTTCTCCTTTTATGAGTGGAGAAAGTTAGCAGGAGGCAATTAGTCACTACTAAAAGTTTAAAGATAGTTATTTGTGCGAGTCTTTATTTAACACTTGTACTGGGTACATAATTACTAGTAAGAACAATTTAAGTACATGTCTGTCTGAATATATAATACAATGGCTGGCTCTCTATTGTTGCCAGTCTATGGAATAGTTGCCAACATAAAAGTGGTGGTGAACACATATCACAGCCACAAGTTCTTTGAGAACTGGCACCCTTAGGTGTAGCCCAACTTGACCTATTGGTAAACAATTTGTTATTTGAAATATGTGCCTATAATAATGATTGGTATAAAACTTCATGTATATTTCTATAAAATATATGTTTGTCAATCTGTACCATAGTGACCACTCATACAACAGATTGCTGGACACTAGATACAATAGAATTGATTATAAACATTTTTTTTACAGTATAGTTGGTTTGGCTTCTAATACCAGCAATGGTGTACATCATCATTGGATAAAACTGCTTTACTTATGTATATACTCGTGTTGAATGTTCACACACTGTGGATTTGTGATAGGCTCCCAGCTATGTTACTTCTATACAATTACAATATGGGGTTTTTTGAAAATACTCTTATCAAATTTCTTCAAAACTGATTACATCTTTGTACTTCGGAAACCACTATCCATAAGGAGTGCCATTTGCCTGTCTATTGTATTATACTCTGGAATGTTTGACTTTTTGTAAAATGAACAAGAAATAAAAATTGAATTTAAATTCTTCATTATATTTCACAGGAAACAACAAGTGGCAAAAATAATTTAGAAATTTTCCATTGCCCCACAATATACACCCATTTGTTATGAAGCCCTCAATATGCGTAACTACTGGTGACCGAAATTCTGTTCATGCAGACATGAAATGTCACTAGCATCATCGATTTTCCATAAAATAATTACCTTGTATTGTTTATTCCTATACTCTTGCCAAGGCTCCGGGTTGGATTTTTTGTTCCAGGAGACGTCCGGGTTGCGCACCGCCAGCCTGCCAAGGTAGAAGACTGCACCCGCACAACCAATCCCCACGCACACATACAATGGAATTAACTGTCACAAAGAGAATAAAATAAACTTGCGACACATATAAATAACAGAACATGTAAAGTGGGGCTTTATCTGGAATAATGTCAAATGTAGGCTCTTTCATGCAGATATGGCATGAACTTGAGTTTTAAAATATAAAGTTATCAAAATTCCATAACCACCTATATTTTAGTAATTCATTTCGCAAAAGCCCTTTATCTATTGCGATAAAACTAGTAAATACGTAGTACAAACACTTATGCATCATTAAATTGTGTCACAATCTTAAGGATTTAGGCATATAGTTTAACATGTTTATAAATAACATTTTTACAGTTTTAAAAACTTCCAGAAGATATTGATTGAGAAATAAATATTGCTGGGAGGTTAATTATGTAAGACTAGATTTGATGCGAAGTAGCCTGATCATAAATAGGGCTAAGAAAACTTACGGCCTTGTGCTTCTTCAAACTCTGAATGCTCAAGCCTTGCATTTTGATTAAATTATAAGCTGATTTTCTAACAAGTCTTATAAAATTATGTCTCAAATAATCAAATTCGAGAGAAGCAAAAAAGCAATTTATTAAGCGAAGAAACTGGTAATTATCTGTCACTGTCAAATCAAATTATTAATGTTATTTAATTCTTCATGATGGCAAGCACGAAGATACAAATATTGGACTGTCTTGGAATGATGGAAACAAAGTAGAATTCTCTTGTGACAAATAAAAAACTCATTTTTTGTAAGCCTTAAAATTTTCCACACAAACATGCAATGCTTTCTGAAAAACTATAAATTTACGATTGTTGGTTACTTGGAGAAAACACCGCTTTTTAGTGTCCGCTAAAAACATTTATTTCAATTGCAAGGTTATCATACTGTCACTGTCACAAAATAAATCGAAAATTGCAGTAAACTTTTGACAGTCAAACTTAGAAAAGTGAACTTTTGACAGGTGCATTGCATCAAAAGATTCTTTTGTAATAATTTAACCTATTTTAATGATTTGGTGCTGTTATAGTGAATTGAAATATCTCATATTATTTAAAGGAATATAAATATTTATCAAAATGAGTTTTTTATTGTAAGTACACAAAAATGTTTTAAATATATCCCGTGTTATTGTATTATGGAAGTGTCTATTTTTAACTGTACATCTTTCCGTTCTGTGATTCTCTGACGTCTTGTTTACGCCTGTGCTGAAGTTTAGATGGCTATGATTTTAATAAAATGCTCCTATTTGGGAACCTACGTCATTCATTCACAGCCCGGTTTATAATAACGAGATGGTAGTATTGTTTTACTACACCATTCTTCCTTTCATTTATAAGAACAATATGAATATTTTTAACTAGTATCTGTGTTAATTCCAAAGTATTAGTTTAATTTACCGATATCTAAACGTTAAGGCATTAAAATACAGATATTGAAAAGCACATAGGGTAAGTAGCTATCTATTAATGCAATAAGTAATTAATACTAGCTTCATAGCTAGTATTATATATTAGCTTAAATATTCATCTCTTCCACCATTTCCTAAGTAATCTACCAGTTCATTATTTTTATAGTAAAGCACCTTGAATAATGTCCAAGGATTGTCCCAAGGTTGTAGCAAGTGTAGATGCATTTTCTCTGCCATATGCCTGTAGGAATCGGCTGTGATAATATGTATATAATGTTGTTAATGTACATATCAGTACTTGTATTTTATTGTATACTTTACAACATATTTAAAATATCTTAGAGGTAGCTGTATATATCAGTGGTAATTTTTTGTTTATAACACAGAATTATGAGACCATGGTTTGTAAATTCTGAGGATTTATTTTATTGTATTGTCACAATATAAATCAATTATTAATGGGTATTATACTCTATGGTGAAAAACTAATTGATATAAACAATATTAATAGAATTCTGGACAATTGTTTAAAATTTAAATGATTGAACGTAGAATAACACTGATGCTGATATTAGACAGATTAACCATAAAAATATTGAATCAACTTGGTTGAAAGGCACAGAACTGAAAGGACACCAAGATATACTATCACATTGAATGATTTATGTTTATATGATTAACTTTGGCTAATTCAACCAATTTAAAAGACAAATCATCTGTCTTGTATAAGCTTAAGAAACAATTTTTTTTTATTATTATAGTATAGGTTCATGTTTGACCACAATCTGGCCCTATGTGGAGCAAAGATGTGGTCTACGATGTATCACGCTTACCTAGAAGGTACCTATTCACACGGGACTTGAAGACACCCAGGTTATAAGTATCGGGAAAGACAGACTCCGGCAATGAGTTCCATAAACAAAAAATAATTTATTAAGTTTGTATAAAAAATGTTTCTATAATTTTTTATTGAAATCCAAGTTGTCATTTTTTGTATGATTGGAACATTCTATGGAAAATATACCTAAATAGTATGTAGGTTTTCAGTCTTTGATTTATAATTTGCAGTGGAAGTCGGTCAAACAAAACCTTCAAACCAAAGAAGAATATTCCTGAGGGAACACACCAGTATGATCTGATGCGGCATGCAGCTGCAACTTTGGGCTCGGGAAACCTACGCTTGGCAGTCTTGCTGCCAGAAGGGGAGGATCTCAATGAATGGGTCGCTGTTAACAGTAAGTTCATTGAGTGAATATAATAATAATTCAGAGAGTAAGAATCTTTTAATTTAAGAAATATTTATAATTTCATTGTTTTTCTTTCTGTGCATGTTACAGCCCTTTATTGCTGAAATTATTGATATTATACAGATGAAACATGAAGTCAGCTGTCTTTTAAATACATATATGATGTTATTAATGTATATTTTAAATAAAGTGGACAGGTTGCTGGGGAGTTCTCCTGTAGCAGTACTGAAAATTACTTTGGATGGAGTAGTAGACTCATGTTTCTCAATAAGTAGTCTGAAAGATTCAATTTTGAAAATTAACGAAATTGATTATGATTAATTCAATTTCATTTTTAACAGTATGGTGAAAGTGCTTATAAAATTAGGAAATATTAATTGAATATATGAAGATGTCTTGGTTTTTAGATAGTTCTTTAACAATAATAATTATGTTTTTAGAGAGTTATTCTTAAATGAATATGTGGGGAGATTCTGCTTTTAAAAGGGACTACACTCCCAATGAATGGAGAATTTGGAAAAAAATTGTGATAATACTGTCAATGAAAGTTGGCTTGAACAAGATCTATTGAGCATTTTTTGACGTATGAATCATTTTCAATTTTAAACTTTTCAACAAAAGTGTTAGTTCCTATAATGTCTACAATTTGCAAGTTAGCAAGAAAGTTGCAAGCATAAATAGATTTGAGTTAGTTAGGCTACTGAAATATGTTAACTTGTGTTACTATTTGTTAACTGTTAATGGTATTTGCTTTGATATTACCCAATAGGGGAGCCTACACATGTTACAACAAATTCTAATGTAATGAAAATACCAGGTGTTAAAAAAGCATCTTATTATTTAACATTTAAAATATCATGTCAGAAATAAGTTCTACTTTTTAAACAATAATTAATGCACTATTTGACTCCTTCTTGTACTTTCTTTACTTACGACATTATAAGTAGTTATGTCGTAAAATCATAATCCAAAATCTAGATGGCTGTGATCTGTCGTTTATAAAAAGTAACACAACTGATGTATTACAGTCCACTCTAATATTAATACAGGAAACATTAAAGGAGTTCTGCTGTAATTTATCACTTGTTTCTATTGCATTCATTTTAGACAACTAAACATATTTTAAGCTTAATATGTAAACCTCAGTTTATATCCTACTTCATACTATTACTAATATTATAAACGCGAAAGTTTGTAAGAATGTATGTTTGTTTGTTACTCTCTCACACAAAAACTGCTGAATGGATTTTGATGAAACTTTACAATAATATAGCTTACACATCAGAATAACACATAGGCTATAATTTATAAAGATATACTGTGAATTATCCAAAGTGTAATAATAATAATAAACTTGCAGTTAGGATTCCGACTATCTACCACCCTGTCAAAGTATGTCGCATAACAACTTGATTGTTTCCATTAGTACAGTTAGTCTCTTTAAAGAGCGCATTTGTAGATTTTGTTTGCAATTTCGATGTACCTTTCATCTGTTGCTGTCTGCTGACTCTTCGATAAAAAAAAAAAAAAAAAACTTTATTTTCCTTTACAAACAGCTAAGTAGCATAACAAATTTTTTTAGATGAACTAAGAATAATCTTGGGTCTTGGTCTCAGCACCTTCCCATTAAATTTATATAACAATTAATATAATATATAATGATATAACAATTTTCCATCACCACGCAGGTGAGGCCGGGGGCGCAGCTAGTGTGTTATGTGGTAATGAGTGGCCCATTGATTTATTGTCTTACAGCAATATTGGATATGCCTATTGAACTCAATAGTGTTATGTGTGAATAAGTCATTGTTTTCCTGCTTCTGAACAAGTTAAATGAATCATTGCTTTGATATAATGCCAAGGCATCATTTTATTTAACTTTGCATTTTCTATCCAAGTGAATGTTATTCCTTGAAACTTAGGCCCGCTTGCATAACAATCGCCTTTAAATAAAATTAGTTAATCATATTAAACTGCCTAAATATGTTTTACAGCAAACATATTGACAGTTCTTTAAACATATTTAGCGGAAAATGTTGCGCTGTGTAAGACGCTAATTGTATTTAAGGGTGTTAAAATTTAAGCAATCTTCTGCAAGCGGCCCTTACTCTAAGTTCAGAAACACATAAAAAAATGTATACTTCAAAACATAGAGATGGAACACAATTTTATTGATTTTGAATTCAACTATAAGACTAATGTGTTATTTTTAAAACATTTAAATCTATCTCCATAGATGGAGACAAAACAAGTCATTAAGGAACATCATATTTTGTTTAATTAAAGTTTCCCCATGAATCTTTAAATGTATGTTGAACTGTTTCATCTTATTCTTTTTTTTGGTGTTTAACTACGCCATGAAAAACTCTTGTGCCATACAAACACTGATGAAGATGGAGTGCTGAACCAAAATAGTTCTGTTATTTTGCAGAATTACTAGGAGTTCTTACAAATATAATATTTGTCATTTTGCCTCCTTATCTGTTCATGCCTCACTTGTGAAGTTCCCAATCCCAATTTCATCCCAGACTTGGATATTTTTTATCCCAGTATATGAAATAGCATTATCTCATTCTCCTATCTATACCAAGGACTGCCAACACATTGGCTATGTTCCTAGTGTTGCAAATGTCTATAGGCGACGATAACCATCTTCCTGTAGGCGTGCTATGCTGTCCTGACCACTATCCATGCATGAATAGAAAAAGCGACAAAAACAACCTACAGCCGGGTGGTAGGGTATTTGCCTGACTGGATGACTACCACTTTTGATTCAAAGTATGCCGCCGTAACAACCTTGATTGTATTCCGGCATTAGTAGCCAGGTTCACATCTCCCTTTAGAGAGTGGCAGTGCATTTGTGACACCTTCGGTGTTACTAATGTCCATAGATGATGTTAATCAGGTGAACCGTCTGCCTGTCTGCTGAACTCCTGCAATAAAAAAAACCCTGCAACTAATAAAATAATTAACAAATCACATTAAAATGTTTCCAGCGGTGGATTTCTTCAACCAAATAAATATGCTATATGGGACCATAACGGAGTTTTGTACGGAGAGTCATGCGCAGTGATGTCAGCTGGGCCCAAGTACGAGTATCACTGGGCCGATGGGCATACGGTGAAGAAGCCAATCAAGTGCTCGGCCCCCAAATATATTGACTATCTGATGACGTGGGCGCAGGATCAGCTCGACGACGAAACGCTGTTCCCTTCTAAAATTGGTAAGTATTTTCATAATTCAGTATCTCAGAAGTGCTAAAACGTGTGCCAGCAGCCAATGGCACTACTTAGCGTAGGCCTGTCCACAGTTGGCCCACATATTCTGGCCCTCTGCTTTCTTCATTCAACCCTTCCCAACAATATTATCTAGGTTAATGGTCAACC
Organism: Dendrolimus punctatus; assembly: GCA_012273795.1. Classification (NCBI taxonomy): domain Eukaryota; kingdom Metazoa; phylum Arthropoda; class Insecta; order Lepidoptera; family Lasiocampidae; genus Dendrolimus; species Dendrolimus punctatus. Next base: position 22,020,499 of record CM022535.1, read on the forward strand.
AGATTTCGTACACTACATTTACCTATAAAGTCTTCATTTTATCTACTCTATAGGCAAGATAGAATTAATTAATTTTTAATTCACAAAGTGTATGTTTGTACATTTCTAAATGTCGTAATGTAGCTGCATCTGAGAGATGTATCTCTATAAATTTGTACTTTAAAACAATTTAAAATTATGGCAAAGTAAGTTACATAATTATGTATTATTGTGCCACCTTTGCAAACTTGGTCCGCATGGTATTTTTTTTGCAAAACCCTAGAAAATTGTAGCCTAAGTTTTTCTTCTAACATCAGCTATCTGCTAGTGAGAGTTCTGTCAAAATCGGTCCAGCCATTTCAGAGATTAACCGAAACATCCATACAGACAAAAATACTAAAAATATGAATTTCAGATTGTTTGAGTTCAATTATCCTCTCTGATTTCTTTTTCATTTTTATTTTGACATTACAAACAGACTTCAATGTTAATTATCTGTACAGATGTTCAGTTGATTTTGCTAAATTACCATAAGTTGTCTTGTTCAGGCGTCCCGTTCCCCAAGAACTTCCTGTCGATGGCGAAGACGATCCTGAAGCGGCTGTTCCGCGTGTACGCGCACATCTACCACCAGCACTTCCCGGAGGTGGTGCAGCTGGGCGAGGAGGCGCACCTCAACACCTCCTTCAAACATTTCATATTCTTCGTGCAGGTGAACATTCTCATAGCTCGCTCATGTCTACCTATGGATGGCCACCACCCACCCATAAGAGAGCAGCAGCGCATTTGTAGCACAATGTTAATAGGCAATGGTAACCGCTTTCCATCAGGTGGGTCGTCTGCCTGTCGGCTGAACTCTGCAATTTAAAAAATAGCGGCTCGTCCCGGTATTGCATGGGTGGTTTATGGCACAAAAAATTACACCTTGGGTTGCATTATTGAAGTTCTAGTGGGATCCTTAATTTTTTCTAGCAGTAAATATAGTCTGTGATATTCAGGGATAATGTAGCATTCTAATGGTGAAAAATTTTTGAATCGGTCCAGTAGTTTTTGAGTTTATTCACTATAAACATACAAAACTATCATTTTGTTATTAACCTGATGTGCTTCATCTGTCCCTTGTTTCTGCCTAAAACACATTCACATATGTGCTTATTGTATTTCTATTATAGTATGTATCTATTTTAGCATGCACATATTCATAAGTTTGCCATTACAGCGAATATGGAGTTAGAATCTTTTATTTATTTATTGTGTGACTTCATCAGATTGGCAGACAGCGCACCTGATGGAAAGCAGTTTGCCTATGGACATTTGTAACACCAAAGTGATGCGCTGTTGCTCTTTAAAGGGCGACTGGAAGCTGGCCACTAATGCTGGAACACAACTCAAGGTTATTATGGCGGTATAGCCTAGACTAGGGGTGGTAGCCATCCAGACGGGCAAATAACCTACCACCTGGCTATGGGTTGTTTGATCCTCTTCTATGATAAGCCACCTGGATGAAGGAAAATATATTCTTTCTCCGTTCCTGCACAGATTAACAAGCTATTTCAATATTTGTAGGAATTCAGCCTTATCGAGCGACGGGAGCTGGCGCCACTGCAAGAGCTGATCGAAAAGTTAACGGCCAAGGAGGCCCGATGAGCCTAAGGGTACCACCCTCTCGTATCATAGCACCTAGCACTTGACCCTGGAACAAAAAATCCTAGTATACGACAATCGCCCCGTAACAAATATTAAGTGTACAGTCAAATGTGGCCTTTCGAGTTGTCACAAGAACTCTGTTGGTCGATGTTAGTCGAAGACCTACAATTTGGTTCAACCATACTGAAAACCTAATACGTCAGACAAGGCAGTATGGACTAGAGATGCCACAAATAGTGATTTAGCCGAATTCCGAATCGGCTACCGAATGTTTGACATAAGACAATGCAATTTGCGCGGTTTTTTTGCGATTTGGTATTTAGCCAAATAGTAAGTAGTATTCGACCGAGTAGTTAACGAAGTAATCCAATAGGCCGATCACTAATAGTTAACAAAGTGGTCGAATAGCCAGAATACCGAAGAGTTAATAAAGTGGTCGAATAGCCAGAATACCGAAGAGTTAATAAAGTGGTCGAATAGCCAGAATACCGAAGAGTTAATAAAGTGGTCGAATAGGCCGAATACCGAATAGCAGCCGGATATTCGTAGCATCTCTAGTATGGATTTATAGGTAAAATCATCGTTCCTGTCATTGTGGCGAATAAAACAACATCAAAATGTTAGAACCATAGATAATGGTATTAGTGATTCGTTCTTCGTTATTCAAAGAACAGGCAAAGCCCTAGACAATACAGCCTCCCCATTTGTATTTGTCCCACCTGTAGAGGACAGCCATAGACAAGAAATAATATGAGATATTTTTTCAGAGCGATTGTCAGTTTTAGGATTATTTTTCCACGGCTTGACATCAATCGCAACCCAGCACCAATAATGTAATGTAACATAATAATAATATATTTATATTCTATACATGTTAAGGTAATTCGAACGCTATGTTTACACGGATTTGTGTGGACGTGAAGGAAGAGAGGCCACCGGCCATACATTTGTGCAATAACGATAATTATTATTGCATATGTATGTATGTATATTATGACGCAAAATAAATGAATAGAAGACTAGTGGCACCATCTGTGATCGAAGACTGGCTTACGAGTAGGGTTGCCACTTGCACTATCTGAAATTGATATATTTGACCCAATTGTACTGTATATTATAGAAACATTATATATTAGAAATGTACTATATGGTCATCGCTAATTCGATTGTTGCTCTTTTTGTTCAGATTTTAATGATTAATAAATAAATACACATGCAAAATTACATAATGATAAATAAATGTATACCAATTAAACCCACGTTTTAACGGTTTTAAGCGCGGTAATTTATTTGATTTTGGTTATTCCGATGATTCCAATCCGGAGGACCAGAAGAAGTGTACCGTTATCACGGTCACTGAGAAGCGACCGAAACGTCGGAATAACCAAAATCAAATAAATTACCGCGCTTAAACCGTTAAAACGTAGGTTTATTATGTATACAAGTCGCGAAAACTTGAGAAAATATTAAATGTATACTATTTTATTTTGCTACATTTCCCAAAAGTACTATATTTTTACAGCTTAAAAACAAAAATACTATATTTTCTTTAAAAAAACATGGCAACCCTTACGAATTGTTTTTTTTGTGGTATTCTCTTTTCATGTGTACTACTGGGTATACATATTAATAGATTATATACGTTTTTCGAAAGTGTCACTGAAAGGCTTCAATTGAATCTAAATTATGTAGTTGCAATGATTTTTTTTATAAGTTTACTCAAAACTTGAGTTCTCTCATAGATTTAGTGAGTTATTTTTTAAGATTAGCGAGTTTCGTTTCTGTGTTTATATATTTTGTGATTGCAACGTGAGTGTTGCGAGTGGCTGTAGTGTGTGGCAGGCCTAACAAATCCAAATAGGGTCAACGCCCCTATTTCTAATGCCAAAACAATTTTTCTAAGTATTCAGGTAAATCGTTTTCTGAACTGAAACTTCTTTATCGGCGTTGGAAAAAAAATTATCGTCACATTTTTCGGTTACGCGTCACGCGAGTTGTTGATAGATGGATTGTGAGACGAGCATTGTAATATTTCTTTACTTTATTGTCTTTTAATTAATATACGAGTTTAAATCATTTACTTAGTATCATATATATTATATATATATATATATTATTGTTAAATTAATTTTCGAGTAAAGCTTCTTTAATGAAAAACTGTTATATCAGTAATGCTTAAGATCAAGTTAAACTAAAAATAAAAAATAAGATAGCTTGATCAGTTTTTTTTTCTATTTTGTTCATATGATATAATAGATTTCATTTATTTTTCCGAAAAAAAATAAGGGTTGCATATAAAAAAAGTTTTCACTTACGTGGTGTATTAACACGTAGTATAACACGTACACACATTTTTATTTCTAGTAATTTTAGTTAAGTAATGAATCTGATGAATGAAGGGGCTACCTACTTACTTACCCATTATTAAATGTCAAAATATACATTGACAGAGTTTACATACGATAATAGTCGTGGTAGCGTAATGGCTGTCACACACGTCCCAACCTCAAAGTACGCGGGTTTGAATCCCGGCCGGAACGCAAGCACCACTTAGGCAATTTTTGACCTAATGTGCATATTACATTAACCATGTGCTAACAACGGTGATGGAAGACTAAAGTTTCAGCAAAATACATTCAGTAGTTTTTGCGTGAAAGAGTAACAAACATACATCCATTCTTACAAATTTTCACGTTTATAAATTTTGTCAATTTATATTTTTATAATTGTTCTAACTAATGTGTGAGCGAGATCGGTAGCCCATAAATATATTAAAATGGACTTTGATAAAATTAAAAGAAAAATAAAGTAATAATAATAGATACAAAATATGTAGATGTATATACCTCGAAAATATGATAGAATTTGGGCCTGGCAGAAATAGGGGCATTTGTGTGTTAATTGTAAAAGTATTTGTTGGCCCGTCTGCACATATATGGTGGGGCTGCATCTGTATAATGTTAAAGATTTTGAATGTGGCCGAATGCGTTTTATTTTAAGTATATCAAATAGCCACATTAGTTTATGTACATACGTTATGTGTTAACGTCATTAACACAACGCATTACACCCATCGCCACATCTGCGTGAACGGCCTATGACTGTAACATTATCGCGGGTGTGGCCCCAGCAACAAAAAATATATAATGACAGGTTTCATAAAAAAATAAAATATATGTATATTACATTTTTTTATCCGGGACATTATGAAAATTATAGTTATTAAGTAATTAATATGAATTTCTAAATAGTTATCAATTGCTTTATGATGGTTTTCTAAGGCTGTGTCCACATTAGTAAAGCAACTCCTTTCCACGGGAATTTCTTTAAAAGAAAAAAATTGTTATTTAGGACAAAATAGAAATAAATACAACAATCAGAATATAATTATTTTAAATAATCTATATTTAGCATAAACTTGTTCAGAAACATATACCAATCTTTGATAGCACAGCGCTCACACTGCAGTGTAATATTTCGCTGTTCGTAAATGAGCGATATCACCTAAGATTTTATGAAATTGTTAAATAAATGCGTACATTATCTAATTTCTTATATGATATTGTTGTCTTACATTGCTTAACTAAGTTTGTTTTAACAAAACTATTACTTTACCAGTGTGGCTGCAGCCTTATAGACTCTTAAAGTAAACTCAAATTTTTTCAATTAATTCAATTTTTTATATCATGATACTTAAAGTGATGGCTATATTTTTATTACTAGCAGAGTTTTTATAATTTGAAGTCTGCTTTTGGCTATCTTATACTCATAGTTATAAACATATAAAATACAGTCTAAACTTGCCTTTATAAATATACATTTGATCTGAAAATAAATTTTAAATTATGACGAATATTGTAATATTGTCTATGACATTGAAAAGGGCGATATTTATCATATAGGGGAAAACTTATATATTAGTTAGCACCCAATTTATTCGACAAATCGTGACGAATACGCGTAGCGGAATTTCTTCCCCTTAAGAAAATAGCGCGTAGTCTTCGGCTTAACAATACAATGTTGCATTTACAAAGTAGCGCGAAAAAGCAGGACAGAAATATAGGACCAGACAAATGTTAAAACGAGATAGATATACTCGAGAAGAAACTGGAATAACTTGTAACTAACAAGGACGGGTGTATCTGCTGGACAAGGATGGACATATAATTGAATGACGTAATAAGGTTCATAATATCGGTACCGACAGCACGTAACAATATTATAAAATCTTAATATTTTTTATTTTGTATCCGTACAATAATATTATCATTGTATTGGCTACAAAATAAGAGGTTCCTTTAATTATGGGGGTGCTGACAATGATATACTTTAGCCGTAATTAGGCATATTAAGTGAATGCATTTAAAAATTCGAAAAACGCATTTCTGTACAAAATAATATTTTTATATACCAATCTTATGCTATTTAATCATATAATTGTAAATTAACGGTTATTGCAAACAGAACGGAACAGGCATCTACATTTGAAATTGAATTCCATGAAGTTATAACATATGAAAATTAAGTCTCCCTCCCGCTTTATGTAAACCAAAGTATCTCAAAGTTATGATTCCACGTACCCCCATTTCATTCTCAAAACAAAGATTAACCTCTTTAAAGATATTAATAACTCGCTGACCCTGAAAAATAAAAATTACTTCATTAACAATCAAATATACCCTATGTCACACAGGAATAATGTAACTTTCCACTGGTGAAAGAATTTTCTAAATTGGTTTAGTAGATCCAAAGATTACCCCCTTACAACGTCACAAACTCACGAACTTTACCTATTTATACTATTAGTGCAGTTAGGGCTTCTATTATGGGGGCACGCGAGGGCACACAGTGCCCTTAAAAGACGAAAATATCGGATAATTGCCATAAAAAATGAAAATATTTTTTTGTGACCTTACAAAAAAAAGGTTTTTGATAGGTTTTTATTTGGAGAGGAGTTGCAGACAAAAAAATATAGACTTACAGCTTTCAAGAATTAGCGTGTCCCCCATCAAGAAGTAACACAAAAAGGCCTGAGTATAGTGTAGATAAAAGTTTGCAAAATAAGTTTAGAAACAAGCTAAATACCTCGGAAATTTTTCAATTAATGCACTTACCTGTGAAGTGGAGCACACCTAAAACCGAAAAATATTAGTGGCGATGTCGGATATAGTAGGTAATATCTAAAACGAAATGTTGAGATGCTTTATAGATATTACAGTCGGTAGTAAAGATCATCGTAACGATTGCCTTCGTAGAGGATTTCTAGATTTATATATAAGAGGAAAGATTCTTTAGATTTGATACAGAAATATTTATTATTAAAACTATTTACTTACATTACAAACAGGACTTACACATCTAAAGTTACATATGACAGTAGAAAATATTTTATAACGATCATCTAAAGACACGATTTTACTTAATATAATCCAAAAAATAACTTGTAAAATAAACAAGGTATATTGTTTAGTATCATAAAGCTTTTTTTGTATAATTGATAGATTGGGGATCTTTTTAGGTGCCAGTACATCGGCAATCTCGATCGTAATCCGTGATCAAAATCGGATTTTTTGAATGATTGAGATTGACGGTGTACTGGCGCCCATAAATTAATTAATAATTGATTCAGAATTTGTTTCGTGACCATTGTGTTTGTTTATTACAGTCAGATTACTGCGAAAGTACGGGCGTTTCATAAAAGCTAACCCGATTTATATAACGACACTAAAGCGTGATTTAACGCTTGATATTATTACTTATATTTTATTGAAAAAATATATTATTGTATATATTTATGTAAGGTATATATATGATAATATTTTGTTTCAACAACTATTTATGTAACCTTTTTTTTGTCAATCCTACTGACCATCTCCGCGTGGCATCATGGCGGCAATTGGGTAACTTTCTGCGCACGGGTAGTACAGTCAAGTTCATAAATATATATGCATTGACAAGGATTCAAAATATTGTATGCAGTAGAATGTTAAAAAATATCCTTACAATTAAACAAATCAATAATTTGTGGTCAACTCTTAGATTCATTTATATGTGACAGACTCCGTTCAATAATATGTATGCATTACGATCATAATTATGTGTGCAGTGATGGATTCATAAATATTTTGAATACGGTTTACCTTTAAACTTGTCTAAATTGTCAAACATTAGATTTTACGAAACCTTTCAAACTCTTTAGTCAAAGTTTGCGATTGGTAACATTAGTTACTGGTCGAAAAGATATATTTGTTTTTTTCAAAGATAAAGTGTTCATGCTTATGAGACATTTACCTAATATTTCTAAAAGATAAATTAAAATTTCATCTTCTTTATTTATTATTAAAAATGTATAGAATTAATGAACACACAAAACATAAAATAGTGTGTATGTGTGAGGAAGGTATTCCTAAATTTTCCTAAAGAAAGTATTCCGAAGAATTGGGAATACCAAGAAATACTGTTTCTTAATGGTAGAGAAGGTGGCTAGAAGAGGGTGATGTAAAAATACATGTGTCGTTTGGTCGACCCAGAAAAACAACTTATGAACAAGATATGCATTGCATTTTCCACCAATTAAAAATGATCGACAAAATGTCATTGACGTAAATGGAGCGTACACAAGATTTTAAATTAATACTCGCTGGCTAAGCCATATTTCAAAGCGGACAAAAAAGCGCTTAGTGCAGCCACTTGTATTCTTCATATTTATGTACCAAGACTATAAAGGTATCTAGCAGACATAAAATCGATGCCTTTGAATTGTAGTGCTGGAGTCGGATTGTCAGAATTCCGTGGACAGCTCACAGAACAAATGTTTTTATACTGGAAGAGCTTGAGATCCGAGATCACCAGATGTTATCAGCAGTGTGCCGACAACGTATACTACTGAAGTACTTTGACCACATACCGCGAAGGAACCCAGACAACATGCAGAGACGTGGTCACTGCGAAAGTTTAAAGCAGGAGACATTGTGGTAGATCTCCAAATCGGTGGCTTGACTAGATTGCTGACCAGATAAACATTTCAATAAACTTGGCCAGCCACTATGTACAGAACCGATCTCCGTGGAACAGAGTTAATGTTCTCACTGCTATCAAAGTCATAATCCTCAGCAATGAAGGAACAACTAGAAAGAAGGAGCTATTTTTTTATATATAAAAATGTATCTAAGTTCATTGAAATGTTTTTATTTTGTTGATGTTCCATTCAATTTTAGGTTAATAATTTTAAGAGATTTTTTTTTAGTTTCATAGTTACAGAAAATAAATAAGTTTTCCAAAATCTTATTTTTTTAAAATTCGTATACTTTATTCTGCAAGTACCGAGTTAAGTAATACAACGAGAACACATTGATATTAATCAGAATCCTAAAAACACTAGCTAGTTACGCGACGTTGCCCGATGGGCAGTTGCACGTATTGGCAACGATGCATTATTACTTGCATATAAGGTACTGCAAAATGAATTCTAGGAAAAAGAAAATTTGAGTGAAATTCCCATATCTATAAGATATTTATGAATATTTGTCTAGTCAGATATTTTTGAATCCTATGCTATTGAGTTATATTTGATCATATGGCTGGTCACAAATTATTGTAAAGTGTCCAGACATATATTATTGAACCAATGACATGATCATGTATTAATGAACTACAGACTGTAAAGATATTTTTTAACATTTTACTGAGTACAATATTTTGAAGCCTTGTCAATGCATATATATTAATGAACTTGACTGTACATATTTTTCCTTTATATTTTGGAAATTGAATATTTTGAATTAGATTCTCGTCGTAATTTAATTTATTGTGTGCTAATTCTGACATTTTAATTATAGTATAATTACAAATATATTTATTTAGTTGAAATCATTTATTTTTCGCTTATAGTTAATGTATTAATAAAATCTCTTTTAGTCTTAATTTATTTAAGTTATTGTCTGGGAGCTTTAGATAACATAAAAAGAATTTAAAAGCTATTTGGAAGCCTGCATATTCTTTAAGTGTGAAATTCTTAACAGAGGGCCGGCCTAAAGCGGCCGATTTTGGAGAATCGCTTAGTGGTATTGACTCGTATCTAGATATACTGGTAGATTTAGGTCATAGTACAAGGTTCCTTCCCACTTTATTTTGATATTTGTCATATTACGAATCGCGCTACATTAACCCCAAGGAGGGCCTAAAACGGCCAATTTCGTAGATTCCTATTCCGTTTCGCATAGTAATTCGTATTTCAATAGCAAAATAGTGGAACCTTATGCAGTCTTATATAGTCTTACCAGTATATCTGGACGCATATCAATTTAAGTAATCGATTCTTAAAACTTCTCATTACTAATGGTGTGATTACAAGATGAATAAGTTCTGAAAAGTTCCCTCGTATGAGATTGTATATATTTTTGTGCATTTAACGAATGAATCGTTTGGTTTTGTATCGAATCATCGATGTATATCGTGACTGAAATGAGTTTTGTTTATTTAAGTTAGCTAATTTTTTTAGTTAACAAAGATGTATAATTATGGAAAAAGAATAGTTGTTTCATTTTTGTATCACTGTTCCCTTTGTCCTTTTACCTTAACCCGATATTGAACGGTTCATTTCTATCTTTCAACTCGAATTATTCAACCAGGGAGTCATAAACTTGAATCATTAAATGACATTGAATACCATCGTTTTCATTCAATTTGGTTGATATGTCTAACATCAGTATTAGATTCGTGTTCATTGCTTTGCATAAAAATTTGGGTATACTACATCTTAAAATAGTTGTTCAAATGATTCTAAAGCTTTTTTTAGTTCAGCTACCCGCATCGAAAGGGTATAATGCCGATCATCACCTAGTTTTTTTCAGTAATCATTCACAGTATGAATAACTTTGTTAAACCTTATACTAGTATCCCCTACTAATATTATAAATGTGAACGTAAGTGTGTTTGTTACGCTTTCACGCGAAAACTACTCAACCGATCATCATGAACCTTTATACACATATTCTTGGAAGTAACATCGGATACTTTTTATGAAAAAAAATAATCCACGCGAAGTCGCGAGCAGAAGCTAGTATAATATACATTAAAAAGACAATAATAATTGTGAAGTCAAGATATGAATTTACGCGGTGATAGACTCACGTCTTTCAATTCTGCAAGAATCCATTTTGAAACAAATACATGATTTTTCATTTAGCGGGGGTAATGAAAAACGGTTGTCTGTAAAGTCGCTTTACTGACGATAGTTGAACGTGACAACGTTCAACACTCAAGTATGATAGAGACAGATGTCGAACGCGGATGCCGATTGTGCCTCTTTGTCGCTCGTTCCGCGATCTCGCTTGCACTTCAAGTCTTAAATGGAACGCCTCAGAGCGAGGTAACGCCGCATGAGTCATGTTTTTTCGTGCGTGCAGCCGGCTCCATCCAATTATAAGACGTTGTCACGTCAAAAATAAAACACAAATATTACATTTAAACTCTTTAATTATTCAACTTATTGAATAAGACATTAAACTAATTGATAGTTTTAACGTATTCTATTCACACTATACGCATACTTCATAATTAAATGACAAAAAAATCAGAACCCACAATGTATGAAGTGAAGTTAAAGCCTGGTTATATCGCCTTTTTGCTTAATGTGGTATATATTTCACCTCAACAAATAATTTTCCTTCTGTCGTCAATTTATAATATATTTTAAAAGATACGGAGTTTATAGTTTCGATAAAATTATTTTTGAAAGTTTAAAAACTTAGTCTCAAATTTGAATATAACACATTGAAGCAAAGAGGCGATGTGTATGTGACAATTCTATTCATAACGACCGGTGCAAAAATAAAGAAAACGTAACTCCTTGTAAAAAAAATGGACAATAATTCATATTCGACTATGATGGCGGGAAAGTATACAAGTATTTCTACAAATAAGGACGCCCAGTTTATAATGAAATCTAACCTGTCTCTATAACGAAACAAGTTCTATGAATAGTTAAATACAGGCCATTTCCATTTAGACTCCTTGTACTGACCTTGTTAGAACCAGATTCTAGAACATTTTGATGTAGTTTTAAGATAATAGGGTAGATGTCAATTACCCTATTATCTTAAAACAACTGGAACATATGTTACAAAACTACCAATCCATTTTATATAAACAAGGATTCATCACGTCATCTTGAACGAGTCCAACATCATATTAATTTTTGTTTAAAAGTATGGAGGGTAGAAGAGGAAAATCTCAATGCATCAGGGTACGTTGAAACGCAGCCAATTTATGCAGGGCTATACTAACGAGTGTGGATTTTAAAAACAGTGCCAAAAATTATTAGAGCAGGATAGTAAATTAAAGATGGAAAGAAAGAATTTCGCTGTGTTAAAGCGCATTTTTAATAATTATCATAACATAGACAAACATAGATATGAAATAAATATACGATTCTCATGCCCCTAGTTATTTGTAAAATTATTATAGCTTGCAATAATAGTTATGATATTGCATAATGGTGAGTTATCTGTGGTGTAAATTTTTTTTGTAATGTACTTACTACGTTTTGTAATTTGTACAGCCACATTAAGGTCATTACTTGTTTGTATACTCCATGGAAATGCATACAATTTATATTAACTTTGGTGTTAAAGATGTCACAAGATTGACATTTTGTCGTGGTCCCATTCAATTATTCCATTTGTTAAAAAATAAGTACTTTATGAGTATCTTAAGTTATATACTGTAAAACTCAAATGTCATCAAAATATTTCATTGCATAAATAATATACGTCAAACCATAAACACGAAAGTAATAGAATAGAGAAATGAAAATTTCCACCAGGGGCCCTAAAGTAAAATACAGGTCTCAATACTTTTAAATTCATTCGAGGAATAAACTTGTGAAATTATATTCTTAATGTTAATTGACGATTAGCTGACTGTGCTGGTGGCATTATCTGTAATTCATCAATACTTTTTTGATTGACAATAAAAGAAAGTCTGCCGATTATTATTATTTATTTTTAGGTCCTTCCTGACGAACTAGATCGTCAGGTAAAAATGTATTTTTTTGTTTCTTGCTCATTTTAAAGAGCTTCCTAAATGGAGTTTGTTATCTCGCTAGGTGTTACCACATTCTCGAAATTATTTACGACAAATCGCAACACTGATATCACGAATGTTTCACAAAAAATAATTTTGATTAATATCTGAACACTTCATATACTAAAACTTTTTTGTATATAGAAATATATATCACATATAGGGTAAGATATATATGATATCAAAATCATTTTTTTATGAAATAATCACTGCAACTATGCACTATGCAATTTATTTTTAACACAAAGGACAATTGTCCGTTTTTTGGTCCACCCTGAAATCGGATGAACTACAACCAACTTCTAAAATCTTATATTATTTTTTTATTAAATATTATAGTAAAATTTAAAAAAAAATGTAAATCAGCAAATATAAATTCCAATTACATACACATATTTTTATTCTCCTCCATTATCATCGACGGTTTGTATCTTGGACTTTTCCTAAATGAGTTTAGACAATTCATATCTTCAAAAATGTGGTAACATTGCAAATAGGCATTTTTATTTTTTGAAAAAAAAAAACATGAGTCCTGAAACGCCCTGTAGTGGAACTTTTATTATAATTGTTTGTTATTGCTCTCCGATATTGTTGTGCAAGGGCTACCCTAGGAGTTGGAGACGGGCGGCGGGGGCGGGGGAGGCACGAGGAAGGCGCCCGGCGGCGGCGCCCACGGGGGCGCGCTGAACCCGCCGCGCCAGCTGCCGCCGCCCATGCCCATCATGCCTGCGGACCAAACGCATTATTTCCCATGGGGCTAGGCAGTGTGATGGAAAGTGGTTACCGTCGCCTATGGACATTACCGATACCATAGGTGCTGCCAGTCTTGAAGGAGAAACTGGAACCTGGCCACTGATAGAACACAACCCAAGCCTATTGTGGCTGTATATTCCAGACCCTTATCCGTGCAGGAACGGAGAAAGAATACAATTTCCTGCGGCCGGGCGGCCTGTCGTAAGGGGCGATAAAACAACCCACAGCCAGGTGCCAGCCAGGGCATTTGCCCGACTGCATGGCTACCACCCCTGGTCTAGATTATGCCACCATTACAACCTTAAGTTGTGTTCCGGCATTAGTGACCAGGTTGCAGTGTCCCTTAAGAGAACAGCAGTATATTTATAGCACCTTTGCTGTTGCAAATGTCCATAGGCGATGGTAATCGCTTTCCATCAAGTGAACCGTCTGCCTGTCTGCTGAACTCCTACAACAAAAAATACAGAGGTGGCAGCCATCTACACAGGCAAATGCTCTACCACCTGGACGCAGGTATTGTACTCCCCTCCGTTCCTGTTCGGAGAAAACTTCACTTCACTAATCGTTTCATAAAGAGATTGGCGCGAACTTTAGACCCATCAAATGCAAGGGGGTAATAACACCTGCAAGGTTCAGTTTGCATCAATACTATTGTATGGCTAAAAAATAAACATATTAAAATGTCTCAATTAATTTATCGCGTAAATTGACAACACAACAAAACATGGCAATCATTTGGCACCAACAATAATATAGTTATTTTTAGGTTATTGTATTGTATTTCATACGAGTATAATGAAAGTAGTGATGTTTTTTTTTTTAGGAAAAACGTTATGTATACGCACCAGGGGGCGGCGGCGGCATGTGCGGGGGCGGGTTGGGCGGCGGACCCATCTTGCCATCACCCTGTATACACATTGAGATATTATTGTTAATTATTATTATTATAAATCTATACTACATATAGTAAAACTGTAGAAGTCGAATTTCTGTACAATGAAAGAAAATGCTAAAAACCGAGTCAGGGGGGTGTAAGAAGTGTAATAGAACTACAGTAGATTTTTTTCAAATTTTTTGTTTCTCTGTTTGTCTGTCTGTTTGTACCGCCTAATCTCCGAAATGACTGTACCGATTTAAATGTAATTTTGTATGGTGGGAGCTTATATCCCTGGTCAACATATAGGATACTTTTGATCCCGAAAAAATAACGAGTTTCCGTGGTCGGGGTAAGTCACGGGCAGGAGCTAGTTATTAATAATATCAAACTTAAAACATTATTATATCCCTGTTAATATTATAAATGCGAAAGTAAGTCTGCAGTCTGTTCCGTTTTCACAGAAACTACCGGCTGAAACTCAGTATATACATATTTTCGATGCCGAAGATGAACATAGGATACTTTTTATCACAAAAAATGGGATAAAAAAATTGTTTGTCGCTCTGTTTGTTATACTTTTATGAAAAACTATTGGAGCGATTTGGCTGAAATTCGGTATATATGCAATTATAATATCGAAGGTGGACAAAGGATACTTCCCATCTCGGATAATGAGATACGTTTTGGGATAAATTTATATAAATGTTATCCCAGACAGTAAGATAGGATTTTTTTGTGATTTATCATTTTTGTAATTTTGGTCATTTTGGTAACTTAAGGTGTACATTTGTAGTTTTAATAACAAAAATGGGCATGGATACATTTCATCAGGGAGATGGTATAGTTTGCGATATATGAAGTAAATATTCCGGGGCAAATAGCACTAACATAAACATTTAATACAATGTCACCTGTGTTCTAACCTATTTAAACAAGGGCTCGCACTTGAGGTTCACCCGGGCACGGGTTAAACAGTCATTAACAAAGTTAAACAGTCATGATCTTTACAGTTAAATCACTTTTGCTTACAGAGCATACACTCTGGAAATCAAGTTACTTATATCCATACTAGGAATTACTCGCGACTTTGTCCACGCTCGACTTGAAATTACCGGGACACAGAGTACTGCAATCGTTTCAGTGAAGACAACCACGAATCGATCCCAAGAATATTGCCAGGATAAAAATAGCGCAGATTGTAAGTCTAGGAATTTGCTGTCGATCAAGGAAAACGGCTTCGAAATCGGCCCAGTAGTTTTTATGTGACTCCCGAATAAACAGTCCACAAATCCAAACAAACTGCAACGTGTTCTCCATCGATTATATATATATACTGTATTCCACTTGTTTGTTTTTTAGATTGTTTCGATGTACAGACAGGACATTTTACAATTTTATAACAGTACTACCTGTCCCGGCAGACGTCGTCGTGGCCGGTAAAAAATAGGGGTTGATCGTAGAGGGTTGAAAATTTAGGGTTGTATGTATTTTTTAAATTAAAAAAAGAGAAAAAAATTAAATTAGGGTGGACTAACACCTTAACATTTAGGGGGATGAAAAATAGATATCCGATTCTCAGATCTACACAATATGCACACAAAATTTCATGAGAATCGGTCAAGCCGTTTCGGAGGAGTATGGTAACTAACATTGTGACACGAGAATTTTATATATAAGATAGATAATAGATTAATTTTGTGGTCTTACCATGTGCATGGTCGAGGGGGCGGCGGGGGAACGCGGGCGGAGGGGGCGCCGGCGGAGGGGGCCCCCACTGCCCGGGGGAGGGGGCTGACTCGCGCCCAAACCTAACAACGAACAGACATACCAATGATAGATGTTTATTTAGTGATTAGACAAATTCAATGCACAATTTTTTCCCAGAACGCAAGTATCATGTCGGCCTAATACTAGTTAATTAGAAATAAAAACAAACATAAAAATATGAAGAAACAGATATTAAGTTAATTGATACACGAAAACTGTATCAGTAATAAGCAAATTGTGTTTTGCCAAAAAAAAACAAAAAAGAAGAGTAGAAATAAAAAACAACTACTTCGTGTTTAAGCCTTCTCTGTACAAAAATAAAATTTTAGAGTTGTCAATGGATTTACTTGTTGTTCATCACTAACAGATATTAGTCAAGTACTGTAGTGAATTTCACGTCTATTGACGACTGACCACCAAATCTTATAAAATCAAAATGCAATTCGACGGGTTTATTTCTTTTTTATTATTGCTATGGGCAACATCGCTGGTTACGCCACAAGTAATATTTGCCAATAGTTATATTTTTATTTAATCTATTAGTGGTGTAATTGTTCGTTGCCCTAAAGAAAAAAATAATAAAACCTAGACAAAAATGAAAAGAACCAACTGTCAGACCTCAAGACACAGAGCACACAAACCAACTTGACTGAAAAATTATTTTATTTTTCTTCCACCCATTTTAATATTATATAAAATAATCAGAGCTAGGCATGTTTGCCAAGAGTTTCTTGCGCCGTTTCTTCTCTTCAAACCACAACATATTGCTAGGCGGTGGTAAATAAGATTAGGCTCCCATAGAGTTAATAACAACCATAAACAAAATTAAAATGGACAAGTTGGCGGTAGGCTACATAAATCTTTAACAATACTCGTTGACACTTGACATCTTTGTCTTCCGTGATCACGGCCACTGAAAAGCGACCGAAACGTCGCGATAACCAAAAACATTTTTTTAACAACTCTGCAGACTCGATTTCCGTACACTTTTTTAAAAATTAATTTCTAGATTGAATTTTTAGAATTTAAACATACTTATTAGTTATTTTTATTCTTGTGTGTGACATTAATTTAGTGCTTTTCGTGTTGAGGTGTACCCTAGGTATAATATTATTTTAATTAATTCTAATTTTAATACTAAACTTATAGTAACGTAGAGTGTACCTGTTACATGCCGGTGTTGTGAGAAGTGCATGTGCAGTGTGTGCCTTATGTCACAATCGAATAAATCACCGCGCTTAAAATCGTTAAAACGTAACGTAGTTTTATTAAAATGAAAAGTTGATAAAAATGTCCACTTTAACACCGTAGTACATAGTGCAAGCATCAAGTGGGCGCCTCTCACCTAGCCAGGGCGCCGGCTGCGAGGCGGGCGGCGGCGGCGGCGGGGGGAACGCCATCGGGGGGGGAGGCAGCGAGGCGGGCACGCCTGCGAACCAACACCAAACCCGTAAGGTTACATGCCGACAAAGGTAATACGCACAGGTGCCTGCCGTAAAGCGCAGTTTATTGCCTTCTCGGATTTAGGGTTCCTTTGTTTACCTTGTATTTAGAAATTGTAATTAACACGCTCGCTCCTTTGAAACAATTATCGATATACCAAAAAGCCACAAGACTAACACTATCACTATCTCGTTTATATTCTATATACCCGCACGCTCATCGCGGACTCGCGGACACATATTTGCTAGAAGTGAGCGGGCGGGTTAAGAAGGACATACTATTGTTTTTTTGGCCATCATTAATGTCGAACTAATCCTTGTTGCGTATTGCGTCGAAACGTGCCAGGAATGGGTCGGTGCATTATAAAGCAATGGCCCAATGCGGAGAGGTGCAGTCAAGAGACGATTACGATACGAACAAGACGTGCGTACATTCGATGAGCGATATAGTGACGGACTTTGCGCGTGTTTTTGAATCGTGCAGTATGTACTGGTTGCATCCAGTTATATTTATGCCTGTTTTATATGTGTTTGTACAGTTCTAATAAACTCTATAGTAATTTCAACAGCATTTTAATTTGAGTCCTGTGTAGCTCGTAACAGTAACTTTAAATATATTCTGTTAAAAAAGTGTCGGGAATTGATGATTTTATAGTAAGATCCCAGGACTGCCATACCTTCGTCATTTTATAAAACCTGAAAGTTTCTCTGTGCACGACTAAGAACGTCCAGCGGCAATGGTTGTGGTCAGTTGGGCAGGTTATATGTAGTAAAGTTGTATAAAATAGTACCTTAAACGCGTTAAAGTATAAAGTTAAATCTTTTTTTATTTTCTTTGAGATAACTTTAAAAATCTCGTCATCTATTCCCTGACACTTATGACAGTTGCTACCCTCTGCCAGACACCCCCCTAAACATTAATAAAAATAAAATAAAATAAAATGTACTTTTGTTATAGTATAAGAGCTTTTTTTATATATCGAGGGCTTCATAACAAATGGGCGTACAGACAAAAGTGCAGTTTTACACAAGGGACAAAATTGTGAATAAGACAAAACTAGTTGATTGTATAAGGCTGAAATTTGGAATCCCCTCCGTATTAGATACATTTGCACACTGGTAAGACTTTTTAAATTGTAACATGCATAGATAGATAGATAGATAACACTTATTGTACACCATTACAAAAAACACAGAAAAACTTATAGCGTAAATATATTCTAGATGTGCACAATGGGCAGTCTTATTGCTGAGAAGTGATCTCTTCCAGACAACCCGTGGTAGTAATAAAAAATAGATGATTTTAGTAAACATCAAAGTCTCATTTTTGCGTATACATCCATTTTTATGAAGTCCTCTTATATGTTACTGGGTACCCTTAAAAAATTGTTTTCATGGTTTTCACATCTTGCCAGACACATTGAAAATCACATCCAGATCCGAAATATCATATCCATTACATCTCTAGTTTATTGGTGGATTTCTCACCTGGCGGCTGGCTTAAAGGCCTATTGCCAAGCCATATATATTATTAAAAAAAAACTCACCCGGCGGTGCCATGATGGCCTTGGCGGGGTGGTTGTTGTTGAAGAGCGAGGGGGGCCCGAAGCGTCGCCCGCCCCCTCCCCCTCCGCCCCCGCCCCCGCCCGGGCCCGAGGGCGGCGGCGTCGCCTCGCCCAGCTCCGCCATCAGCGACATGTACTCCTCGTCGATCTTGGCCTGAGAAAAGATATCACCTAACTATCACTACACTCTTGAGTATTATAAGTTATGAGTTTTCCTTCACCATCATTTGGGAAAAATTGGCTCAAACAATTGAAGACATGAGTGGATGAAGGTGATAAGTCGCATAATTCCAATTCTGAGTAAATCGAGATAAAAGTTTTACTTTTATTTGAAATTGAACTGAACTTAACACATTTAGCAATGTTTTATTTCTTAAATATGCCTTATATCTATGGTCTAAGGTCTGTAGTCATTTGGTATCGACTTATAACATTCATCTACGCAAAAAAAAGCAAAAAACCGAATATGTGACATATCACCTTCATCCACTCACGTCTTCAATTACAAAAAAGATCACAATAATACGAAAATAATACATACATAAAAGGTTTATATAAATGAGGTCTAATCGAAAAAAAAGTCACCACTAACAAAATAGAGATAAAAGGAAAGTATAAAAAAGTTTACGTCATTGCATTTTTAGAATTAAAAGTTTAAGTCATTGGATTATTTTACATAACAACACTTTTTTATTGATATAAATTACCTAAATTAAATAATGAATAGTTGTTGCGAATTATATTTATAGGTTTTAAGTAAAGAGACGCACATTTACACATAATATTAAAATAAGTTTGTGTGTAGTAATTAAATACAAAATAAACTAAAAATACACCATACATACAAACTAACATTAAACTATGAAATTAGTACCAGATCGCTGTATATATGTGTGTGTGTTTGTGTGTCTGCAAGTGTCTGTGTGTGTATGTGTGTCTGTCTGTAGCTGTGTGTGTGTGTGTGTGTGTGTGTGTGTGTGTATCTCTGTGTGTGTGTGTGTGTGTCGATCAAATATCGAGACGTCTATAAATAAAATGTCTAGTATGCCAAGTGGGCGCCATATGTGTGTATGTGATGGAACGTGTGCGTCACCTTGTTGTGGTTGTGGTGCGGCGCGCCCTGGCCGGGCCGCTTGTGGCGGCAGTCGCGCGCGATGTGGCCGGCGCCGCCGCACGAGGAGCACACGATGCTGTTGGTGACGTTGGGCTTGTCGGGGCACAGCCACGTCTTGTGGTCGGTGGCGGTGCAGTTGGCGCAGCGCGCCGCCTCGTGGTCGCGCAGCGTGCCGTTCAGCTGCGCCAGCTCGCGCAGCTGCATGCGCCGCAGGTCGTTCTGCCCCTCGGGCACCTCCACGCCCTGACGGATCACCTCCTTGATCTGCAACCAAAGCACCGCGATGACGGCAGGACGGTAGGAGTGGGGCGTGCAGCGCGAACATTCGACTCGCAAGAAAAGAGCAGCGAACACGGTCGTCTCGAAATATTCATAATAATTGTATTTTGAAGTGAACAATTTGCCTATAATATACAAAGTTAAAGGAACATTAGTACGTATATTACTATTGACCATTAAAAAAAATACTAGGAACAACAATTGCAGAATTAAAAAAATATAGAAATGTAGTTGCGGTAGTGGAACAACCCATAACCATGTACAGTTAGGGCGCGTTCCCACTATGTCGTAACGATTAATTTATCGTTGGACGACTGTCGTCTCTAGCTGTTCCCATTATAACGATTGTTTGTCGTCAATTTTTTTTATCGTTTATATTGGATCGCGATGACGTGGCTACGATAGATTTGCCGCCACGATTTAGTCGTAACGATCATTTATCTTTTTACGACTGTCGTGCTAGCCGTTCTCACTGTCTTTACAATCGGTCGTCATTGCAAAAAATGTCGTAGACGACAGTAAGTCGTGTCGTTCTATATGTGAAAACCTCCATTTAAACTGTAGTATGTAAGCATTCGTATTGTTTATTGTAAGGGGCTAGCGCACGATAATTAAGAATTTGCACATTTAGCAATAGTGTAGTATATAAGGTTTTCATTTTGTTAAATTAAACAGAATAAAGATATCATGCACATCGGGACAATGTACTTTTAATACTGCAACCACCTCAGTCCGCGAGTAGCTTCCGCTCATACAACAAAACATATAAGCCACGACACTTCAAACTACACGACTATCTGTCGTCAGGACACAGTGGGAACGCGCCCTTACAAAGTGATCAAGATACTCGCCTTATCGACGGCCTTCTTGACGCAGTCGGCGTTGGTGGCGGTGATGTAGGCGTGCAGGGGCTCGTCCTCGCCGGGCAGCGGCTGCCCGTCCTTGCGGCCCACCTTGCCCTCCTTCACGGACCCCTTGCCGCGGATTATGATCTTCGCGCCCGTCTCCTTCTCCATCGCTTGCGACACGAATACGAACATTCATTCATCAAAATAGATATAGATACGCTCCTGGACAGCTTCCTAGTGTAAAGTAACATTAATTACAAATAACTAAACATACTCACTTTTTTAACATAATATCATAAACAAGTCGTGAATATATTCAAAAATCTATTCTTAGTATTTTTGCATTTGTTTAAGACAGAGCGAGTACGATAATTTGCAGACCCTGGGTCTCAAGTATTCTAGATTGAAACTCTTCTACTAGTCTAGCAAATTGCGATATTTAAAACTATGACTAAAAAATACTATCTGTCTTTGGAATATGATATTTAAATTCACTTATAAATATTTATATATATTGTAGATATGTATTTGTATGGTATGTATATTAAGTATATATCTATGTAATATATATAATTTATGTATTTATTACTAAAATGTAAGTAGTTTGTAGTATATGTTACGTATACCACCATCGCAATTATCATATAATTTCATTTCTGGGGTAGTCTGGAAGAGATCGCTTTTTAGCGATAAGACCGCCCTTTGTACATAACTAGATATAATTTTAGTTGTAAGTTCATGTTTGTATTGGTGTACAATAAAGAGTTATATCTATCTATCTATCTGGTAAAAACATTATTTTTTATCCATCCAGGAACAGAGTAAGAAAACAATTTCCTGTGTTCGGGCGGCCTGATGTAAATAGCGACAAAACGAGCTACGGCTAGACTACCACCTCTAGTCTAGAGTATACTGCCATAACAACCTTGAGTCTGGCATCAGTAGCCAGGTTCCACAGGTGGCACGGTAAGCACTTTCCATGAAGTGGTTTGCCTGTCTGCTAAACTCATACAATAAAAAATGAGCAATATAAAGAGTTCAATGGAAGTGCATATGAATTATTTGTTGTAATCAACATACCTTTGAGGGTGTTCCCACGGGGCCCTATCAGCAGCCCCACGAAGTTGATGTCGGGGTGCTCCTCCTGAGGGATCATCACTTTGTCGTGCACGCGAATTATCGGAGGTCTATACGAAAAAATAATGATTCTTCAATGCAATCATCTTTGATTTGATGTAATATGTAAAAACAATTGACTTCTTTCAATGGAGATGTATGATATTAGAAGAATTAAAAGCATAAGAAATAAAATGTGTGTTAAGAAAATATTTAAAATCTGCTAATTGGTGAATTTCAAACTATCTTCAAAATCGTAATCAGTGTATTGAAATTTCCAATTTGTAATGATGAAAGAGTTATTTCTAAATTGACTATGAAGATTCAGCGTTGCACAAGGTAGCATCTCAGTCCTCTATTATTCCTGTTGTATGTGAATGATTTTTTACAAACATGTAAGTCAATTCATATTTTGTTTATCAGAACATACTTGTAATCCGGCGGCGGTTTGAACTCTGGGTTGATGGTCATCATGCGCTGGACCAGCCTGTGTCTCTCCTCCTCCAGCTTCCTGCGGGTGCGGTACTCGCGCGTGTTCAGCCTCTTGCCGTCCGTTGAGTAGATGGGCTCCGGAGACGGCGACCTGGACACAGGCACCGCTCCGTCAGTACGGACGACCACAAGAGTCAGTAGCCGACATTTTAGGGGGGTGTACTTTGTTGTTTGTGTACATCCAAAAAGCAAATCAAGTCTAATGAGGAAATGCCTTCACCGAACTAATCGGTAATAGAGTTCGACTCCTGAGACGAAGACACAAGAATCCAGAATTAAGGAATTTACTTTTGGTATTATTATTAAGGAATATATTAATTAATATATCCACTGATAACAATGGAATTGGTTTACAAATTAATGGACGTTTAGTGGGCTAAGAAGCGAGCTATGTTGATGTATCTTTTATAGATTCAAATTAGTAAGCTCAAGTGGAATTGCAGCACCAACTGCCCTCGAGTACTCGAAAACCGGACTGGTGCCCAATTCTGCTATTCCTATATCTTAGGTTTGGGAATATATGCAAAAGCGATATCTTCTCGACTTTGTCCCGGCAGAATAATAAATGGGAAAAAATTGGTACTGCCATTAGCAGAAATGCCTTAAATGATTATTGAAAAGCTACCCACATTTAAACATTTCAGTTTTCGCTTATAAATATTTCTAAAGGTAGTGAAAAGAGAGAGTAGCGGCCACGGGCACGCCATTGGTGCTAGCTGAAGGTCTATATCAGGCACACCTACGATTGAGACGATAGTGTCCGGCAATTTTGACTATATAGTCTGTCATAAAATGTGGTCCTGTAGGACACCTTCCATTCGGTGGATCGAAATAGATCCAGGTTCCTCAGTGGAGCTTTGTTAAGGAAAGCAAAGGACCGGAATAAGTGGCGCAAACTTGGGAGACCCATGTCCAGCAGTGAACAACAGTCTGCTAACTACAACAAGAATACTTGATGGAAAACAGATCAAATCATGATCCCAACAGAGATTTTCCTCTGTAATATGACATTAGGTTTTTATATTAATTCAACCTGCACTTTCAATAGTTTGACAACTTTGATTCAAATCATGAAAAATATTAAATACTATAATGTACAGACCAACGTCGCAGAGAGATTTTTAAAGTAACCCATAGATTTTTATAAGCAGAAACAGAGGAGAGGCATTACAAAAGAGCGTATTTGACGCGCAACTGGTCATTAGTATATAATTAATAATATCTGTATACATACTACAAAGTATTATTACCCTAAAATCTCGGGACCAACTCTTGAATTAATTTCTATAAAATGGTCATGCACAAGTCACAATTTTTACGAATTTTTATTTACAATACGTTTTAGAAATAACAATTCTGGTACTGCAGTATTGTATATGTGACTTGCAACAAACCCCATCATTTAAATATGTGCAATTTGAGCTAAGTATTGGCTGCTACAGAGTACATAAACAAAAGTATTAAATCTGTCACACATGTGAAGTAGTGACAACCTTGAAAAAAAGTAATAATCGTGTTTAGTTTTTTACTCAGAATCTAATCCATTGAATACTTTAAAAAATATTTTCTCACTGTCGAGTCAATACTTAACCCAAATAATGTGTTACACATTTATATAAAAATATATTGCAAGTCCTAAACGATCCTATATGTTCCTAACACAGCCTGAGAAAAAAATAACTCAATTAATTTCAACCTGAAATTTTAATTAGGATTAGTTCATTAACCCTGTAAAATAATTCATTAATTAACCGTCGTCGCTGAAAAAGGCTTATTATTGGTTTAATTGATTAATTGAATCATTCGATTGATTTGTGCAACCTGGAAACATTAAGAAAATTGCGCATTAGTAGCACTTTTCATTATTGGCATTCGTTACAAACTTCAGTTCTATCCAGATATATATGTAAAAAATATCTTTGTAGAAATGAATGAGGTTTATATCTCGACCAGACAGGATTGATACTAGGTAGTATTTTGAACAACAATTGACAAGCAACCGTCTGTAATAGCCTAGATTAATTATGACTACCACACAGAAAGTACGAGCAATGTCGTTAGAGAAATAATTATTGAAGTGATAACTTCTTATGGCAGGGTAAACCGCTTCGTTACGTAACGCGTTACGGCGCCAGTCTGTCTGGCTTCCTTTTCTCTCACGTATATGACAGCGGTAGGTAAGCTAATTCATCACTTCTTTCGGGCGTCCCGAGACGCAGGTTTTTTTATTTTTTATTTTAAGTGATTTCGAAATATTTATTGCTTTATTTAAAAATGGAACGTTAATTCATTCGCAAGGAGTAAAACTTTCATATGAAAGTTTGAATTTGAAGTGTCTTGGGATGTTTGTGGGTTGAGGGATATTAATTCTATTATTAGCATTCCACGCCGTAAGTCCTGTAAACAGAACAAATTAGGATAAAATCAGATTTATATGTGCCCTAAATGTGAATTTTGTTTAAGATTCTTGGCAAATACACTTTTAACACCCGTTGCGATCAGGTTGAAACATCAAACACCCGAATATTAAATAATAAAACACTACAGTTACAAACAAAGAACACCTCGAAGATGAAAAAAATGTCTGAATGTGTAATAATTGCGTTTGATACTTAGGCGTGGGGGAGTTGCCCCCGAGTGGGATGTCGGCTTGGGGAGTACCTCTCTTCGATGTTGGCGGGGATGCCCAGGTCCCCGGAGCGCAGCTTGCGGCTCACCTCCTCGATCTGCAGCTGCACTGCAAGGGAACAGGTTAGCCACGCGCGGCCACAAGCCACGCATTAGAACCACACCGATACCAACTCATCAATATACAACTAATACTACGCGACACTCACCTACCTGGCAACACCATTTATATATATATATATATAACTCAGCAAAAGTATTACAATAATAGAGTAGAACTTTCTGTTAAAGGGCAATACTTCGTTTGGGATGCTGCTCTTATCTTATAGTGTAACTTGAAAACTAGTTTGAAGTGTTATAGCTTATTTATTTCAATATTAAAGTATCAAGACACATTAGTCAAAATATAATAAATACATATAAATAAAATGAAAACATAATTTCTGAAATTGTTTGTATATATGAATTTAACTATTTCCAAGCCATTCCACAATTTCATCTAATTATTTTAGAGGTGTATACACATAAAAATCTTTTGTGAAAAAAATATTTTGAACACTAAATAATGAATTTATTCAAATTATTTAATTAATATTGTTCACTGAAATGATATAATAATTAAAATATGAATGAAAAATGTAGATGACAGAGCAATTTATATTAATAAAAAAAAATATAATCAAATTCGTAATTCCTCGAAAATAAGGTAATGACCTTAGTTTTTTAAATGTTTAATTAAATGAAATCCATTGGGATGGTTGACATATGATTGCCAAATTTATTTGGAGAACGATCATGCATCTTGTTGGGTAATAATGATGCATCACAAAGAATAATTATATGACAATATTATAAACCATACTATGTCTTTTATTAGTACAATTATAATAATATAATATGTACATCATTTCATTGCGTCACGATTGTCATTGAAAAAATTTACCTGATGTAATTAAATAATATTTCAATTAAAAATATCCTCTTTTCAATAGGGTATCTGCCCAGTAAGAAACTCCAATAATTTCTTGAAAGTACCGAGACTTCTAAATTCTTTTATTTTATTTGGCAGTTTATTGTAGACTAAGTACCTATTACATACAGCGTCTTGCAAATCTTAGACAGCGAGCATGATATGGCCGAAAGGTTTTCCCTGCCTCGAGTGCTGTAAGAATGTGTGCTAATGTTCTGATTAAGGCACATGATATCTACTATAAACATATAAAAAATTAGATAAAATTTGTAGCACATATCATAGTCTTTCTAAATCAGGGATTCCCAAACTATTGGGCAAGAAACCCCATTTTCAAAACAAACTGATACTTTAGACCCCTAGCCAGCCAAATCTCTTTAAAAGTCTCTAATAAAATAATGTCTTCACTTTTTTCTACTGATACAAAATACTTACCAATTTAAAACATTGCGGTTGGTTAAGTGAGTTTACTTGACATCATTTTCTCATCAAAATTTACAAAATAAATAGACATAAAAAGCAGTAAATATCAAATGTAATTAAGCATTATTAGTACAAATTATGTAAAAAAATTCTTAAGCAGGTAATTATTTTTGAACAAAAAACACATTTGTACGCCTAACACAACTGATACAGTGTCTTGAAAATTTCAAATAGAACTTGTGTTAATTAATAGGGGTCGCTATTTAGACCTCGACCCTAGAAATCAGTTTCCGTTTATGAAGACCCCTGGGAGACCGATTTCGACCCCAGGGGGGTTGATATCGACCACTTTGGGAATCCCTGTACTGCATGTAGAAAAAGGGTGATTAAAAAAATACAATACTTATTATTATTATAACCTTTTTACATATCTTGTTGAATTGTGTAAAAAATAAATACAGAGAGATGTTTAAAACATATCTAAATAATATTTATAATTTTAGATAATTATACAGAAGATATGACTACCTTTTTTGGTAAATTTAGTTGGTAATTTTTATACAGATTATCACGAGTTTGCTGTACTTTTCAGAAACTTTTGCTATCATTGTTCTCTTACTGGGAATTCCTTAAAGCCGTCTTACTCATTTTAATTAAAATATTGAAAGAATGTAACCATGCTCTTACTTAATAAATTCATGCTATATATATACTTAGATTTAAAGAATCTAAAGTTAACATTTTAATAGATTCATCACTCCACGTGACAAACTATCAGACATTACTTATTACATCTAAGGGTCGCAGCACTTTTGCTAACAATTTTAACAAATTATAGAAAAAAATCGGAAAAATATCTCATAGGAACACAATTTCATTAAAGAAAGAAGTATCGAGGGAAAGTATAATGAGACAAGTATTGTGACACTTACGTAGGTACTGCTCCTCCTGCTCCTTGGTGAGCGTGGAGGGCAGCACGGTGGGCAGGCCGGGGATGAAGGTCTTGTCGTGCTCCGAGCCCATCCAGCGCGTGCGCCGGCGCCGCGCACGCCGCTCCGCCGCCGTCTCCCCGGGCGGGCCTGCGCCGCAACATTAACACATTTTCATATAGAACAGTGATTTTCAATCTTTTTGAATACACTACCCCCCATCCCACCCCTTTACAGGTTGAAAAGTTTTGGAGACCCCCTTGGGTAATAGACAGACAAAAGTCAGTCATTTAAAAGACTATATTTATGTTTTTTTTCTCTATTTTGTTACTCGTATTTATTATTAAGGCCTTAGACTCTGCAAAAACTGCATAGCTTAGAAAGTACCTAAGTACGAGTAGAAATTTAAATTGCCTTTTCCCTTTTGCCGGCGACCTCTTGCGCAAGTCTCTGCCCACAAATTGGAAAACACTGATATAATAAAAACAAGCGTCAAACTTATTTTCAATTTCCTTATGAACTAAATTTAAGTAGCCCGCAGGGGGCTGAAGCCTTAGGTGAGTAGCGACACCTCATACCAGATCTGGGGGGCCAAGGCAAGGCCCCCACCTCCATGCTTGCCTTAACTAGCTGGCACAGAGTGGAGAACGACAGAGCTAAGACTCAAGCTCCAGGAATCGAAGTGATAAGTGGCATAACATCGGAAGTAGTTTCGAGGAATCTGCAGTTCACCTCTCTACACACCTTAGTCACTCACATCCATGTAACACTTGGCCAATCTTATACAGCATTTTTTTTTGGATCATTACCATGCAGAGAAAGGTGAGTCAGCGTCTGCCCGTTTTCCCATGTTCCCCAAACATTACAACGAGCAGACGCCATAGTCCAAATCCCTAGTTTCACTAGCAGTTCATCCCAATAGCCCAGTACCTTTTGTTCTGATTCCCTATGATAGTCCTACTACTCGGGGGATAATACTACTCCTATATCCTTCTTATGCATTATTGTGTACATCGCTGTAGGTACACATTACATTATCTAGGCTAGGTAGACTTACAGTGGCTCATGCAGGCCCTCCAAAATATGGACAATGGTCTTGAGAGACGTATATGAGATTTTAATTATAGTTTAAATAATAATTAATAAGCTATTTGAGTTGGTGAAATTATGACATCTTAAGACAGTATTCTAATACAAAATCGAGGAGGCCGTGCCGTCTTTTACAATGTAAAGAGTGTGTCTATTGATTTCACTGTCAAAAACCCAATTTTATACACTCAAATTAACCCAGTTGGCAGTCTCCCTTAAGAGAGCAGCTCTGCTCTCGTCTGTGCGACAACATCGACAAGTGCAACTGACCCTCGCCGTCGTCCTTGTCGTCGTCCGGGTGGTAGTCGTGGTGCGGGGGGCGCTCGCGGTAGCGCGACTCGGTGCGCGCCTGCATCTGCTCGAGCTTCTGCTGCACGCTGGTGGGCGGCGGGATGGCGGTGGCGGCGGACAGCGCGGCCGCCGCCGCCGCCGCCGGCTGCACCGACGCGCCCAGCCGCCGCTGCGCCACAAACGTCTGTTACGACACCACGCCACGGCCCAAAGCACACATTAAACACCAATTATATATAATATTTAACACCAACAGGCGGGCCCAATTCTGCCATTTCAATATCTTCCTCAAAGTACGATAGTGTCAAACCGCTTCTTTGCTTCAATAACATGACATATCCCAATACTCGCTTATTTCACTCACTCATTATATTTTGCTAAATTTATCATATTATCACAACTTTCTCATATATTTCAAAAAGCTTAGTAAATTGACACTAAATTTAATTGTAAAAAATATACAAAAAAGTTTAAAATATGTTTGGGTAAAATCTTTTTTTGAAATTTTAAAAGTGGCGTACTGTAAATTTGGGTTTTTAAAATACCACGTTATTGACGTATTAAAAAATTGATGTCACCTCTACAAAAATGAATATTGAAGTTTTTAAAATTAAAAACTTTATTTTTTTGTTTATAAAGAGTAGAATGGAGAGTGGCGTGCCACAGGCACACAATTGGTATCAACAGAATACTAAAATCAAACAAAGCTACAATTGAGTTACATTAGTGTTCGGCGAGTTTTGATAAGATATTAATAGCAAAATTGGGCTCCTACTCGGGCTTCACAGATAATAGTGTTAAAGTTATTAACTGTGGCCAAATGCATTTTATTTATTGGGTTAAAAATAGCGCCGTTAACAAATAGCTACATTAGTGTATATACATATGTCATCTGTCAATATTTAACGTCATTAATAATTAATAGCAATATCACATCATAAATAATGTATTAAACCCATTCTCTAAATCTGAGTGAAACGGTCAATAACTGTAACATTATCCAAAGCGAAGCAGTAGCATCCAATGCACAACAAAATTACAATATGGAATGGTCCGCGATGGATGACACAGAGGAGTGTGGAAGACTCAGAGCGATGCCGCACGGGCGAGCAACCTCAATACCCACTAAAAACCCCCTCCTCCCTGTCGACCCTGCGCTTTTGTTTGTGATGGAAAGACTGAGATATAGACATAGTTGGGTTTTTTTTAACTTTTATTATCAATGGACAACCTGCTTTCGTTATATTTTCATGTCTGTTTGATTGACGCCAGAGACAGCCGCAAGTGGCGCTTTAACATTGACACAAAATTAAGCTTGTCATTTATATGCAGCAAACAGTGGTAATAATTAAAGCTCAGTGATTTTTTGTCATAAAATTTCTTGAGACCAATTTCTATGAGAACATTTTAAAAATAAGATATTATCAAATATTCAAAGTATCCTCATAAAACAAGATCCAAGAAAAAAATCCTTATAAGCTATATGATTGGTGTAAGACTACAAGTGATAATGGATTTATATGGAAATCTGTCTTGAAACTGCTGATTGTTATTCACTATTTCATTTAGTTTCAGATTGGGTCATCATTTTAAAAATTCACTTGCAGGTTTGAAGTCTTAAAGTAATAACAGATACAAAAATCAAAGTTTCATATCATAGATAGACAATTGAGACATACTCGTACTGCAAGAGATCGTGTTTGTCATTAAGAATTGCAACAATAATAATGTAGATAATCATGGAAAGATGGAAAATTATTCTCACCGCAAATTGAACATATTTCTAAAATAAAATAATGTAATAAAATATGTATTCTATTATTTCAATTAATTAACTCTTCAAATAAAAAACGTAAATCAATTTACCTCTCTTTCTATAGCATTGCGCTGAAAGAATTATTTTTTAATTATATAAAAGATTTCTAGTGTTTATTTCGTGCCAGTTACATAAATTGAAACTACACTACATAGATTAGAGAGTAAAGAATCAAAGTGGCATGGCAATGGCAGGTATTGAATAAATACTAGTGGTCGCCCCTGGTCTAAATTCGACCCTAATAATTAATGTCAAAGATTATACACTAAGTAATCACAGATTTCGCCAAGGCTACACTGTTAGTTTGACTTTAACAATAAACAAGAGAACAAGACAATGCGATGTGTGTCAAATACAAGGTAGTGTGTGTAATAGTTTTTTTCATTGATTTTTTATATTTTTGATGCTTAATTTTTAGAAAATATTAGCATTCTGCATCTTCTGTATATAAACTATAAGTGTGCCAAATTTCATACTCCACTGTCCGCGCATCGTAAAAAGGGGTTCAAAGTTTTTAGTTCATGTATTAATATATAGATATTTAGGGGAAATTAGTAATTAATCTTACATTTCTAAAAAGGGTGGTCTGGTCCAACAGGATCTATACTCAATTTTTACTTTAGTTTAAGATCTTTGTAGAAAAATGTTTAGTTGTTTGATACTCATAAGACTAACGTAATTTGCTTAGCATGGGCATAATTGATGTGTGTCATTGTCTGCCATATTCACTACTGTTTACTTACTTTAAATGATGTCAGTTAAAAAAATAAGTACATCTATAACAGTGTTTTTCAATGTGTGGGTCCTTGCCGTGGAACCTTCTGTAGTGGAGTTGCAAAAGGTTGGGAAAGCTACTGCAGTAAAGTCTGTGCAATATCTGTAGGTTCATCAAATTGCAAGGACACAAAAGTACTTTATTTTATTTCTTCTATGACTTGATTATGAACATCAGTCGCTATATCGCTTATCATGCGTTGAATGGTACTTACTGCCAGAGAGAGGTATTTTTTTTGAGTTTTTCACCTCTTATTTGCCAAACATAATCTCCGCCATATCTAAAGCCGCTGGTAAAATCAAACTTTCGGCAATGGTATTAGGTTTTTCTGCTTTAGATACACGAAGAGCTACTCGATAGCAATGCTTTCTCATTTATGCGGGGCGACCGGCATCGTACGTGGTCGTACGTATGCGCGTAAATTACGTTATCTATTGGCGACGCATTCAATGTAAAAACATGTGTTTTACGTACTTAAGTATGTATTTAGTCGAACCCTTGATTATGAAAATGAATAATTATGTTGGATTGAATATTTGTCACAAAGTAAAATACATTAAAAAAACCGACGAATGAGTACCTACTCCTTTTTTGAAGTCGGTTAAAAAAAGGAACGGGTAGGGGGGTCGCGAAATATTTCTTCATAGTAAAGGGGTCGTGTCATGAAAAAGGTTGAAAAACACTGATCTATAACACCAAGGCCTAATAATAAAAAAAATATAAAACACTAAATGTAACTTACTTGATTTAGAAATACACAATACAATTTGCATGTATGATACACCAAATGTGTAAATTACAAATTGGTAGTTCCTGATATTAGTAATTGTATAAATAATATATTAATAAATTAAACATTTTATAAACTTTATTACACTAGTTTAAATAACTAGAAATGTATATATAAGTCTATTACCTGGAAATGTTAAAAAAATGGAATATATTCTTTAAGGACAAATGTTTAACTAGTGGTGCTACAAAATTACCTGTGCTACGGCAGCTGCGGCTAAGATTGCAGCTTGTGTTGCTGGATTTACGGTGCCATTGCTGGGCACTTGCCGTGCTGTGGCCTTTGTAGTAGTCCCCACCATTTGGTCCAGTAAAGCAATTGTGCCATCCCTGTGGACAAAGTTAATTATTTTATTGATCCCTTGTTGGAGGAGCCTTGTCCAATCTTCTCTATTATGGGTCAGTTGTTTTACTTCTTTATACGAGACACTACTCCCTTCCCTTTCCTTGTCTTTGATAAACATGCATAAAATGTTGTGTCATAGCAAATGGCTTTCTTTCCTCCAGAGTTTTTAATATTATGTGTTTCTCCTTTACCATAATCAGTACTTCTTCATAGGTCTTCTTTCAATAGACAAGTTTCAAGTTGATAGTCATATAAATAAAATTGGAGTGTCTGTTTGTAATATTGAAATAACTGCTTTTTACTACATGCATATGAATATATATACAGTACATACATAAAACAATTTTTTTTTTAATTTTTGTCTGTCTGTCTGATTGTTCTGGCTAATCTCTGAAATAGCTGGACCGATTTTGACAGGACTTTTATTGGCAGGTAGCTGATGTAATACGGAGTAAC
This sequence comes from Dendrolimus punctatus, assembly GCA_012273795.1. NCBI lineage: Eukaryota > Metazoa > Arthropoda > Insecta > Lepidoptera > Lasiocampidae > Dendrolimus > Dendrolimus punctatus. The sequence goes on from CM022535.1 coordinate 22,053,975, forward strand.
TTAGACTACTTTTATTTTAGAAAAATCATGGGTCTTTTTAACTTATTTTTTTTAACTATTCCACTCAAACGAAGTCACGGGCAGAAGCTAGTTAAAACTATATTTTAACAGTTTTAAATGCAGTAATTTATTTTATTTTTATTATTCTGATGTTTTGGCTTTGACTTTTCTTGATAGCTTTGTCTTCTGTTATCATAGCTACTGAAAAGTGGCTGAAACATCAGAACAATAAAAAACCAAATAAATTACCATGCTTGAAATACTTAGAACATAGTTGTAGTATGTAAGCATTTGTATTGTTTATTGTTAGGGGGGCCAACCACAATAATTAAGTATTTGCACACGTAGCAATAATGTAGTATATAAGGCTTTCATTTTGTAAACACAGAATAAATACATCATACACATCGGGTCAATGTAGTTTTAATACTGCAACCACCCCAGTCCGCGAACAGCCACCGCTCTATACCACATAGTTTTATTAAGTATACTAGTAGTGATAGCTTTAAAAATACTTTGTGGTAATTGCTGAACCATAATGGTGGAATGGAACAATTAAACAAACATCCTCAGACTCTTGACAATTATAATTAGTCAGATTTGTTTCAAATAAACATATATTAAAAGAAGTGATCTTGATTTACTTATTTATATATTATGTAAGTCACTCCAACCAACCTATCTTTAGATTTCCTGCCTCGACTCCTACTTCTGGACCTTGACCTGCTTCTACTTCTCTTCTTTTCCTTATGCCTGTCTCTGCTGCGACTGCGTTCTCTATCCTTGTCCCTATAATCAAAGTGTTATGTGTAGCATTGTTATTGATATAGTGAGATCCTCATTATTTTGGTTTAAGCTTCATGTTATTGTGATAAAATGTTATCAGTAATGTAATATTATTGTCCACATAAAACTTTATAACCCTTTTCAGTAAGCTGTTGTAAGAATTTTCTCATAAACAACAAGTATGATGAGAAGTATGTGTGAGCCAGCAGTACATTTGTCCCATACAAAATAATTTGTACTGATATGACTTAAAATTGAATATGCCTCAAACAATACTAGGGTGTGGTTTACATATATGTCCCCGTAATCATAAGTAATGAGGGGGGGGGATGGGGGGAAAGAAAACTTACCCCTTGTGCAACTCCTATGTGACGGAAATGTATAGTTCCTGAGTTATTAATGCTTTTGTCAATCTAACCTCACTTCTGTTTTTCACTTATATATAAGATAAATAGTGAATGGTTCTGAACTGACTGGGTTCTGGCACTTGGTCTACACGAAACCTAACCTAACCAACTGTTTAAAACTCCACATAATTAAATTTTCAGATACATACAATCTCCTATTTAAATAAATCCCGTCCTCTTCAAAATGTACACTTTCCGGTGCACAAAAAAGTCTCGGCGACAAAATTACCAGATAATTATCAATAATTTTAAACTTCGATAATTAATTGAATATGTATTTTTTGCACTCAAAACCAATTTCAGTTGTTATAAATAAGTCTTAAATATATTCCTAAACACATTAACCATTCAAAACATCCAGGAAATCATCTGGGGATATATATGTAAACCCAAACCCAATACTGTACAATAACACTTCTGCATATCCATATATTGACATGGCAAAGAGGGACAACATGACAATGTCATGTTACAACTGCTAGTAAAATTAGGTGACTAAGGCCAATCACATCAGATTTTTACCTAACATATCCAATTTGAATTGAAACTAGAAGTTCTGAATGTACTGCCATGGTACAAACAGTACAAATCTCCTCACCTGGTTTGAGGTGGTACATTGTACTTGTTTAGTACATAATACCATGTTACTCTTATAAACTCATTAAAATCCTGTACCCTAGTCTTCTACAGCTAATTTGAAGATGCCATATAGTTGGGTGTGTGCTATTTAAATGCAAACAACTGTGAAAGAGCTGATTTATACTGACTTCAAATTCGAAGGAAGTCGGTGCTGACTTCATACAGTTACCGTGTAAATTGATTTGAGGTCAGTACAGCGGTATTCTCCAAATTAGTAAGAAGGTTAATGTAAATCAGTCTTTAGGGTTTCAACGTGTATAAGGTGACGAATACCTTTTGGAACGATGACGATCTCGGTCGCGATCTCTATCCCTATCACGGTCTCTATCCCGATCCCTTTCGCGATCTCGGTCCCTATCTTTATCCTTCGCGCGATCGCGGTCTCTTGTTTTGGCACGATCGCGTTCCTTTTCCTTGTGGCGATCGCGATCCCTTGAACGAGATCTAGTCCTGTCTCGGTGCCGGGAACTCATGTCAGCTTGATTAAATTAACGAGTCCAATTGTACTTATTAGTTATTTACATACAATGCTTCCAGTATTTCAAGAAAAATAAATATTTCACTAATAATTGCTTCCAATGTGTTTTTGTACACCGTAAAATTGACACGACAAAAACAAGATGGCGTCTGATGTTTTTTCTTTTTTTTTATCAATAGTTGCCATATAATAAGTCTTTTATATTTTTATATTACTTTCCATAAAATCAAATGGGCATAAAATTAATATTATATTTATTATCTAATGTTCTCGATTCTCTCGAGCACCTTCGGTATATAGAATGCACACCCAGCTATATTATACTGTTACGACGGACAAAGACCAATTCACACCTGCAGTTTGTTACCTTTCGGCATTTGGACTTCTTTACTTTGTGTTTAAAATTTGTAATTAGAAACAACAGCCCATTATGTATTGTAATCTTTACGGTAGTCATTAGCCAGGTGTGATTCTTGGAAATTCAGTCCACGTGGTCTAGTAGATATATTGTATTTGTACAGTATAAAGCACTGCCCCAAGGGAGGGGTGAGGCAGTCAAGCGATAACCTGAAGCGAGGCAAGACGTATGTACATTCGATAATCTATATAGTAACGAACTTTGCGCGTGTTATTGACTCGTGCATTACGTTTGTACTGGTTATGTTGTTATATTTGTACCTGTGTTATACGTATTTGTGTAGTTCTATCAAATTCTATAATAATTCCAACGGCATTTTAGTCCCGCAACTCGTAACAATACTGCATCAAGTTTCATTTCAATAATTTTGTATAATATATTTGTTTATATGGCAGTATGCAAATCAACTTCATAAGAAGCAGTATTATAAATAAGCACCTATGAAGATTTTCTTCTTCCATGTTATAACTGGAAATTTCATTTGATCTTAGAAGCAGCAAGTATGTGCTTTATTTCATAAATATTTTTTAAATCTAAGTGAGGGTAATTAATAAACAGCATTGAATAAAAAACGCTAGTTTTTCTTAAATATATTTTTCAAAGATCAAAATACATTTCTTACAACTTATAACATTTCAATGATACCAAACTTCAAATTTAGTCAACATATTCATTCATCTCAATTATTTCTAACCATGTCACTAGAAAAAGTAAAAAAATCATGCAATTACCACAACAACTTGCTAAATACAAATCAAAAAGTTGTGTTGTGTATGAAAATTGTTTTGTGCAAACCATAGGTGGCTTATTATGGTCATTATTTAATACAACACAACTTCCTAAACAGAAAACACTTGTGGTATGAAGTCACAATTTTGTAGGCCACACCCTATAGTTAACAACAGTGCAGCTTAGAATGTGACCAGGATTTAACACAAGATTATGATAACTTGTTGATAATGAAGTCGGAGGAATATATTTCTTTGTAATTCAAATGTATTCACTGAGAAACAAGCTGAAACATGACTAACAGAAACAATAGGAGAGCGGCCTCTCAGGCCTCATACATTTTGTATGAGCGCATCTACATACGTTGGCGTCAGCACAGGACCTTGTAACAAAAATTTTTAGTGACATTGATTTTTCCTCAAAATTGTTACACATTACATACACAGTAGTCGTAGTATGAAAGGCTCGCCCGTTTTAAAATTGATTTATTTAACGTTCTGCGAGCACATGTTACCTACCTTTACAAAACAGACTATTCCACAAAAATTTATATTAAAATTACTTCTAATCTATCTAAATCTAAGTTGTTTCATTTAACCTTTCCAATATTGTTTAAGGATGTAAATTTTTTTTATTCGTTTTAATATTTATGATAAGCGTAGCGATTTTATGTTCTTTGTTTCTGATGATTTAAACTTTTGTTAAGATCCCATATTTATTGAAACATTGGTGGTACAGATTCTTTTACTAATACAAAAGCAGACTTTAAGGTGACGAACCTTTTCATACCGTGACTGTACCTATATATATACCATAAAAAATAATGTCATAATAATGCAGTTAAAGGTTCGGCACCAATGCAGACAACATGGAAGTCAAATCAAATTATATCGATATTTTAAGTTGGATGTCATTTTAGCGCTCGTTTCGTTTTTACATATACATCAATATGTAAATATTTTAGAATACATTGTAACACGTATCTGCATGTTTATTTTAGGATATTTTGCCATACACGACAAATGATTTTATGTTTGAATGATTTTACATGTTTCTGAAACAGTTTTTATAAACACAGATGTTTCTCGATGAAATACATGGCTTATGTGGTTTTTATTGTAAAGGACAACTGCATTTATAAAATGAGTATCCATTAAAACAAAGAAGCTTGTAAGATTTATAAATGAGAAGAATTACACTAGATTAAATTATCTGCAATCACCACATCACCCCTGTATAGCATTGGGAGTAACCATTAACTGCACTCAAAGTCGGAAATGATTAATTAATTTCTCATTAGTGTTACATCAGCTTAACAGAGTAACAGTTGTTTTGTATTTTTTTTTCAAATTTTCCTCTTATACATTAAAAATAAATGTTATCTCAATTTAACTTCAGGCATGAACATAGCTGGTGTATCCAATAATAATAAAATGTTTAACTAAAGCAGTTATCCAAAACAATGATGTCACTTTAAAGTTAACAAAAACTAATTGTCCCACGAACAGAGAAAAGGAAACTTAATTCTAATACAATCATATTTAAATCTTCTTAAAACTAAAATATTCTAGTCTAGCACTTAATAGCTAATATTAGTCCAGACCAACTTCTTGGAATCACTGTCCTCCACAACACTTAAACTTTAATAGAAAACTATGTTTGCCGATCTGTGAACAATTTTACAATCTGAAGTTTTCCCGGGAGTCAAATGCAGCATATATTGTCTTGTAGAGATAGCCTGAAACAAAATACACTTCCATCAGTTTGCGACTTTGAAAGTATATTAATAATTAATTAAGAACATAATCACCCACACACGGAAATTAGATGATAAACAAAGATATTAACTCTTATTTTTTTTTTATTCAGCACATTGGTGGTACAAATAACCATAAAGCAATTGTAACCATATTCCATCAGGTAGGATGTCTGCAGCTTGCTGCAGCTTATTGCTGTAAAATGCTGTGAGAAGGACCGAGGAGTCAAACAACCATTGAGTTCCAGACTTATTTTTGTGAATGGCAAAATTTGGAGGCCAAAGAATATTCAAACTTTTAGTAATTTTAGCTATTATTTAATTGCATTCAAGTTTGAAATTGTATAATATATTAAACAACATAAAACTTTTATTTAACTTCTGTACTGTATTATTTCCACTCCTCATAAATTACCATAGCCAGTGAGCAGTGGTCTCATATGAAAATCGATTCTTAAGGATTGTACACCAAAAACAGACATGATAAATTTACTCAAAGTTTATTTTATCCTGGGTTTTAGCACCTTAACAATATCTCATGACGCCCATTTCGCTCATAGGTTTGAAATCAATATTCACAAAAAATATGTTTTGAGATATTACCTAATTCTTGCAGAGCCTAAAGAATATTTATAATCTTTAAAGTTTACATATGAACATAAACATACAGGAAAATTAAACAAAAGAAAATGAAATTTAAAATATTCAGTATATTGCAGCTAAATAAATAATATTGATAAATGTTAGCACATACAATAATATATAATTAATAACTACTATTATTCAGTGCCCAGTAGACAGGCAAACTGTCCACCTGATGGAAAGCAGTTACCATCACCTATAGACATTTGTAACACCAAAGGTGCTGCAAACGTCTAAAGGGCAACTGGAACCTAACCATTAATGCCAGAACACGATTCAAGGTTGTTATGGTGGTTTATACTCCAGTACCAGGGGTCATAGCCATCCAGACAGTCAAATACCCTACCACTGTCTAAAAATGATTAGCTTTATTTTGATCTAAATTAGACCTATGAGTATGATAATCAGCGTTATCAACTCCTAATTTGTGCAGCACAATGTAAAACTCATATCTCATTCTCTCACAGACTTAGTTCTATAGATTTAGGTGTTCATCTCTTTTTAGTGTAGCTTATTTGTTTCATCGGGTTTGAAATCATAACGATTCTAAAAGATATTTAAAAAAATCACACTCAGAGTTTAACTAACTTTTGAGAGGAAATACCTATTTTTCATTTAAATATTTTTTACATAATCTAAGGCCAGACAATTGTACCAGGGCAGTGATAATTTTGACGAGCTTGAATATTGGACTTATCTCTTTGTGTCGGATTTATTATTATAACTTGGCTATATATTAATATTGTAATTTAGACACATAGCTTGAGATTTCTATATGTGAACATAAAATAATAAACAAAATAAAGAATAACTTTACATAGAATTTTAAATATTGTTTAGATATGAAACTCGCTATTATAAATCAAAGATCTACTTTGTAATACATTGTCCTTTAATATTGAGAATAAAGCAATAAATAGTAATAATTATCTTTGATTCCTACCTAATCTTAAACGGGTGCGCCCGGCCCGCCTTTCTTGCCGATGAGCGATTTGTGTATATGTGGGATGACTCCTCCGCCCGCAATGGTGGCCTTGATCAAGCTGTCCAGCTCCTCATCTCCTCTGATGGCCAGCTGCAAATGCCGGGGTGTGATACGCTTCACTTTGAGATCCTTCGAAGCGTTTCCCGCCAATTCCAATACCTAAAGAACAGTTTACTCAATAAATGTCCATAGTACACAAAACTTAAAGAACAAAGTTACTGCTCCTTTACAGCAGCAAGAAGTATAAAAAGTACATCGGAAAATGTTTTAGAAATGTAAATAAGTGGAAGCTAACCTGATCACTTTTTTCCCGCCAAATTTGTAACTCAAAAATTTCTTTATAAAATTAGAAGTTTTTCTGGGGAGGAAAATGCCTATCAGAACAACGTCGAAAATAGCACGCAGCGATGCGCGAGTTTCTAGAAAATGCCCGTTATTTCGTAATATAATTGGGTGTAGAGCGTCTGCCGCCATATTGGCGGGCGTCGCATAGCTTACCTCGGCCGTAAGATATTCCAGAATAGCTGCTGAATATACGGCTGCTGTGGCTCCAACGCGACCATGGCTTGTCGTCCTATTTTTAAGATGCCTGTGAATCCTTCCAACGGGAAACTGAAAACACAGAACGCCTACAGAATTTCCAATTTATTGATTTATTCCTCCTACATAAGTTGCTGGCCGCCATACTGAGAGGTCATTCATATTATTCAATTATGCCAAATATTGTTAGAAATCGAGATTTTAAATGGGAATAGCTTGTAAATTCCTTAAATAAATTAAGAGAGATGTTTTCAATACCTGCAAACCTGCTCTTGCTGATCTTGAGACTGCTTTTGCCTTAGCTTTGCCTGAATCTTTGCCCGCTTTACCACCAGCCTAAAATTCACGAAAAAACCCATTAATTTTGCTCGTACGAAGCTGAAACTTTGCCAGAACGTACACCACACTATTTCCCATCGAAACACACTTTAAAATCACAGCACTTTCAATTGGATTCCACAAAATCTTGCAAAACTCACCATTTTGAAACGTGTAACGCACTATAACCACCACAGTGAACAAACGAACACAGGAAAGGCGCCAAGCCAAATTGATAGACAAAGATGGCAGCGCCGCGCGCGGCGCGCTTATATGAATCAGTATGGGCAAACGTAACAAAACGGGAAGTGACGTACAATAAACAGTGAAATGGCGGGTTATTAATCAAGTACAGTGCTGCTAAGCGTGACTACAATAGTGTCGGAATTTGGAACTATTTGCTACGTTTCGTTTTACACAATCTCAGGTCAAAGTTGATTGAAATAACAGAAAGCAAAAAAGTAATATTAAAGAGACTATAATTTTAAATTGTAAATTTATTTTTTACACGATTCTCTTTTATAGAATAAATCGTGACCTTCCTAGGTTACCTTTCGATAGATACCAGAGTGTATATAATTTTTTTGAGTTTGTGGCTTGGCAAACCTTTAAAACTATAGTTTATACAAGAGTTGGCAGCACGGAAAATATTCAATTTGCTGTGGTTCAAAAGGCCTTGTAGCTGTAGCACACTCTCCAGATTGATTTAGGAAGTTTGAACACTCAGTCACGTCCGCGACTTACAACTTATAATGTGCACACTTCAATGACTTTCCTTATCCAGATACGTCATAAGACACGCCCTTCAGCTGAACGTAGACGACAGACGTAGACGTTAGCCGCGACTTATAATATGCACACACCTTTATGGTTCTGGTGTGCACATTTTTTGAGTTTTTATGGGCTCCATAACGTCACAAAATGGCGACCGTCGTTATAGCGCCTTTTCGTAGGTCATTTAAAATATAAAATCCAAATAGGTAATTTTTTTGGTTTTTAGTTAAACAATTCTTCATATATTTATTAATTCATTCATGCAAAACAATCTAAACTAAACTATAAAATTAAATACTACTATAAACATATTTACAAGTAAAAGATGTAGTCCAAATCGCTGTCGGTGGGGAGCGTTCCCAAAATGCTGGCGGCATTCCCTCGTTGTATGGCAACGCTTATTCGTTGCCCTAAATATTGGCCAGCCCTTTGGTCACGCGAGACTTCTTTCAATCGTCTTCAAAGATCTCGATAAAGTCGATAAGCCTCACGTCCCCATGGCCCCAAAGTCTCAACACTACAAAAGCTACAAATATGTATCCGTTTCAGGGTCTCTTGAAGTGCAGCAGCTCCCCCGGCAGTGACGGCTGTATTTTTAAGATGGGAAGCCGCCAACGTATCGACACACATTGCGTCCCATCTTGCAAGGTACCAACTACATTCCATTTATAATAATAATTAATTTCTAAGTACTCCGATAAAAGCAGAAAATATTTTTCTAGTTAATATATACTATATTTTTTCAAACTTAGCCCTTTTCTATGTATTCACTTATCCTACAACGGTTTAGATGATATTTTGTGGGTCCCAAATGAATAACTTGTAATAAGTAAAATCTTTGTGTCATAAGTTGTTAATCCTTCTTTTCCTCAATAGCTCACTTCCAGCTGAATTTAATAGACCTTCAAAATTTTCGAAAGGTAATCAATCGTAATTTATGGATGGCCCTTTACAAGTTTAGTGGATTTGACCCCTAATGATCGTTACTTGAAGCCACTAAACACATTTGGATGTACTTTCAAACGCTATCCAATATGTTGTGGTAATCAGCGTCAAATTGCAGATTCAAAATTGGTGTTTGAGATTACAAGGAAAGTGATGAACTTATTCCACGCCGCAGAACACATAATTCAAATTTTTATCGTATTAAGCTCAAACACTGATTTTTAACCGATTTCAAAAAACGAGGAGGTTCTCAATTCGTCGATATCTTTTTTTTGTTTTTTTTATGTATGTTCACCGATTACTCTGAGATTTATTATCCAATTTACGTGATTCTTTTTTGTTCGACGCGGAATAATTGCCATTTATTAGTCCCCTAAAAATTTGACATAGTTTGGCCCAGTAGTTTACATTTTTTCGAACATTTTATGTTCCCGTTTCTTGGGACCTATATTTTTTTAAGAAGCGCGGCACCTTTCGTAGTTCTACCCATCCATAGCTAGGCACTAAAAAGTAACAAATAAAATAGAAAAACTTCGTTTAAAAAAACTGACTTCAAAAACTAAAAAGTATAAAATAACTTATTTCTAAAGCTATGTGATATTATTAATATAAATTATCTAAAACATCAGTCGGTGCAAAGTAAAACATAAAAATGACTATATTTTTATTATTTTTTATTTTATACTTTTTGGTTTTTGAAGTCGGTTTTTTTATTTTTCAATCTACTAATGATGTCCACGCTCTTATGATCATTAAATTATTATGCTGGGCGGGAATTATATTATAGTCTGAGTAATCTCAAATTATCTACACTATTAATTATAATCGTAACATAGAACTCTTAATTTTTCTCAAATAAAGATTTTCTTTCTAATTATTTCTTCTTTTCTAAATATTAATACATTTAACTAACATTAAGAGTGTTTTTGTAATATAACGTAGAAAGTGGCTGTTTGTTCCAGAAAAAGTATATTTTGCCGCGCAATTCCGTCTCAAACTAAAGTCGTGATAAATGATCGTGAAAATGAAACAACATTTGTATTACAAAATGAAATTTATTTGGAAAAATATGAACTTTTGGCAGCATCATCACAGGTTACTATTTACAGTTGAACTTTTAAAATATCGAAATTATCATCGCTTGAGGCAGCTCAGGTTCTATAGCACTATAAAACTATCTATAAATTGTTCTTTGCCCCTTTATCTTTACATGTTTTTATTCACGTAACATAGAAAAATTATCTTGTAAATAAGAAATATAGCATAGCTGTAGAAAAATATCTTTAAGTAGTTTAGTTAAAAACGATACAAAAAGTTGTTTGTCCGATCAGTATAATTATTATGCCATAAAATATAATAAAAAAATATTTTCTGTGAGTAAAGAAACATATGTTTGGCGCCATATTTATAAATGGCACAGAGACCATATATTTTTTTTGTTGTTTATAACTAAAACTATACTTATTTTTAATCATAACTACGAACTTGACTAAAGAATTAAGTATTTTTTGATATTTAATGGCAGTGCTGCGAGTCGCTGGATGCAGGGCTTCTAGTTGCCGTCCGAGCCGTCTGTGAACTCGTCACACCTGTCTTCAAGCTCATACTGAAATATAACAAATGACCAATCATCTTAAAATCTTACATTAAGGAAGTTAATTAAAGTCACGCAACGCCTAATGGCCTATTTAGAACAGCTGCAGGCAGGTACAGCTTTTGTATGAAAAACCGTTTATTGCGTACCTATCTGTTGGCAAGCCGATATTAGACGCTTCATTTCTGCTTTTTAAATTTAATTTGCATGAATCAACCAAAGTAATCAATATAAAAATGAACTTAATCATTCAATGTCCTAGTACCGTCGTGTCATTTCAGTTGAGTGCCCTAAACCTAATTAAATTCAATTTGTTTGATTCATATAGTATTAGCATTAAGTGCATAAAAGTTGTCACTGAGAAGAATGCGTTTGTTGTAAGAGAGCGGCTTGTTGAGACCATAGTGTCCAACGATTTACACGAGATAGCAGCAATAGCATGGTCTATCTAGAGTAGGCCGCCATAACAATCTTGAGTTGTGTGGCTAAATTATAGTCCTCTCTGGGTAACCACTTTCCATCTGGTTTGCCTAAGTCTGTCTGCTGTAATTGACTACCTGCATTGCATGCACTGATGGAATTTATTCTTGATCTTATTTCATTGCAATAAAGTTCATCTAATATATAAAATTCTCGTGTCACAGTTTTCGTTGCCATACTCCTCTGAAACGGCTTGACCGATTTTGATGAAATTATTGTGCTTATCCGGTATCTATGAGAATCGGCCAACACCTATTTTTCATCCCCCTAAATGTTAGGGGTAGTCCACCTCTAAATTTTTTTATTTATTTTTTAGACAAAATTTTTAATTTCTATTTTTTTAAGATACAACATACAAAAATACATACAACCCTAGATTTTCAACCCTCTACGATCAACCCCTATTTTTACCGGGCAGGAAGACGTCTGCCGGGACAGCTAGTAATTATATAATAAAAACACGTAACGCTTTTTAAGTTAACGCTTAAATTATTTCAGTCCTCTGAAAATGCCTTCACTTCAAAAAATTATTTGAATATCGATTCTGTAAGTTAATTAGTTTCAGAAATGGCCACTTTATATTCAGTACTGGTAACATTGTAGCTCTACGCTCTCTCTATGTTCGCAATGCTTTGTCTAATTATTTCCACCTGCATTATTAACTAATATGTTTGATTTCAATGGTAAACAATAAAAATAACTTAAAATGGACATGTCTGTATAATTTGCGGAGTAGACACGATCAAGAGAGCGCCATACAGGCTTATTCTTACACACCTCGCTTGCTTCTTTGACATTCATAGCTCTTTCCATGCACGCTCGTCTGTTCTTACGGCTCCTGACATCACCTTCTGCTAATAAATGATCAATTTGATCATGGAAGGTGTGTCGTGGCCTTCCGCGACTTCTGCATCCATCCACTTTTGCGTTGTATATCTGTTTAGTCTTTCTTTCCACATGCCCGGACCACCGACACCCCGACCCCCGCCCTGTTGTGCGTGCCTACCCCGCAAGGGTCCTGGCTGGAATGTATGTATAATATGAAGGGTGTACCTCGTCGAGCTGCAAGCACTTGCCCCACTCGGCGAGGGTGATGCGGTGGTCGTTGTCGGCGTCGCAGAGGTCGAGGAAGGGCGCGATGCAGTGCTCCAGGGACATCAGCGGCGCGCGGATCGGGAACAATTCGTGCCGGGAGACCGACCTGAACGAAAGCAACACCACTCAGGAGTCATGTCTGTAAGGTGAATTGAAGGCTGCTTACTATACACATATATGTATTATGTACGGGTGGGGTTGTTATTAATAAATGCGTGTTCAAAGCCAATATTATTTATATTTGCAATTACAAATGATTAACGCGTCGCGGGTATGGATGATCGAAGTCAACTGCTACTCGGAGCGCGTCGCATGACATTCCATGCAAATCGCTAAGTAGGCAGTGTCCCTACACTTACAAAGGAAAAATGTATGTGTCCATTTCACATGCAGTAGAAGTGAAATAAAAACTTCGTTTAAAAAAACCGACTTCAAAAACTAAAAAACTAAAATGTATAAAATAAATAATTTCTAAAGCTATTATTATTAATATATATTATCTAAAACATCTTAAAGTCGGTGCTTAGTAATTTTCAAAATATAGTAATTTTTATTATGTTTTATTTCAAGATGTTTTAGAAAATATATATTAATAATAATAGCTTTAGAAATTAGTTATTTTATACATTTTAGTTTTTGAAGTCGGTTTTTTAAACGAAGTTTTTATTTTATATTTGTTACGTTTTGTGTCTAGCTATGTATGGGTGGATTTACGAATGGTGCCGCGCTTCTTAAAAAAATATAGGTCCCAAGAAACGAGAACAAAAAAATGTTCGTAAAATGAAAACTACTGGGCCAAACTATGTCAAATTTTTAGGGGACCACAAGGCAGCTATTTCGCGTCGAACAAAAAAAGAATCACGTAAATGGAATCATAAATCTCAGAGTAATCGGTGTACATATGGAACGAAAACGAAATTCTTTTCATAAAAAATGTTCATAAAATGAAAACTACTGGGCCAAACTATGTCAAATTTTTAGGGGATCAATTGGAAGCTATTCCGCGTCGAACAAAAAAAATCACGTAAATCGGATTATAAATCACGGAGTAATCGGCGAACATACATAAAAAAGCAACAAAAAAAAGATCCCGACGAATTGAGAACCTACCTTTTTTCGAAGTCGGTTAACAAAGAGTGACAAGGGGTGTGAGGGATTCTAAATTCCGTGACGTCACATTTCATATATTATATCGTTATAAAATTGTTACTTGTTGCAGGACTCGAATTAAAATGCCGTTGGAATTACTATATAATTTATTAGTACTATACAAATACGTATAACACAGGTACAAGTATAACTGGACACAAACAGTACAAACGTAATGCACGATTCAATAACATGTGCAAAGTCCGTCACTATATATCTTATCGAACGACTGACTGATGACTGACTCACCCCTCTGTTGGGGCATGCTGTATACTGCACAAATACAATGTCTGTAGACTAAATTTCTAAGAATCACACCTGGTTAATGACTACCAAAAAGATTACAATATACAATGGTATGTTTTTCTAATTACAAATTTTAAACACAAAGTAAACAAAAGAAAACGGTCATAAAAGCGCATCGATCTAATTAGCTCAAACGACGCCTGCGGCTAATAAATGTGCTTTGTGCGTAGCAATATTTAAGCTTTAAAACACGAAATTTGAAGTATTAACGAAAAGCAGAGACATTTCCAACCCTGTAAGATTCACAAAATTGCGTATAAATCACGACCAAATTTCTAAATGGCTGAAATTGCATTTGAAATAGCACCAGTCTTTTCTAACTTTGAAATTGGCAAAATCAATGCCGAAAGCGTTGGAGTCATATTTAAAAAATGAAAATCTCACCTGTCGTTGTCATGGGCGTCGAGGTCGCACCACTTCCAGATGGCGGCGTTGGTCCAGCGCCGGGTGAGGTTGGACTCGGCCTCGCGCTCCATCTTCAGGTAGTGGGGCGTGAGCTCGCGCCGCTCCGCCAGGTCGCGCATGATGTTGAACAGCCAGTCGCGCATGCGCCGCGGGAAGTCCGACATCTCGCTCTCGCTGCACTCCTGCCCAACAAACATTTATTGCACGCTTATAGTTTTTTTTATATATATTCAAATTATGCATAAAGAATACATTATAAACCATAAACAAAAAAATATACACACTACCATGTATTTGGCACACACACGCCTACGCCAGTAAACATTGAAATAAAGGAAGGGGCGGTAGATGGACCCTTTTAACTGTCAATCATCGCCCAAAATACAATTCGTTATTTAGACCAGTGCTAATCCTTGTGAAAATGGTAAAAACGGAAAAAAGAAATAAAAAACCAAAAACTTGCCTATTTGAGTTTTTTTACATAAATTTTGAGGTTATGTGAAAAAAGTGTTAATATAAAAGTTGTAGATCTTTTTATTATCTACAACTTTGCCATTTGACTTTTTTCCATATGAGATGTAGTTTTGCTGGAAATCAAGAAAGCGGTTCTTCACCCTTAAAACTCAACCCCCCCCCTTCATTTCCCGACCGCAAATCGCCCGCAAATCATTTTTCCTTTCATTTTTGTGATATTCTCTTTTCCGATGGGTGTCATCCTACTATATTTTTTTGTTTCAAAATTGTTTCACCCTGGTCTAATTTGCTAATGTACGCCTGTTTATTTTAAACGGCAATTTTGATTATGTGTGCCTGTACTACATTTTCTACAGGCACTTAATATAGTGACGAAATATTTATGTAACCATCGTCATAAATTCACTTATCTTTATTTATTTTTATTAATTAATTATTTTCAAATCCTCGCGACGTTTTATTTTGTCTTGCCTCCCCAAACCTATTTTCTTATATATAAAAATGAATGTTTGTCTGTAAATCCTTTATAGAATCGTAAACTATACGTTTGATCATATGATGTTGTTTAGCAAAGTTGTTGTGCATGAGCCAAAGAAGGTTTCTGAGTTGGTTCACAATTGGACCTGGTAGGTGGCGCTGCTGTCGGCATATCGATTGAAGCTTTTCCGGGCAGGACGATGTCTGCCGAGACAGCAAGTTTAATATATAAATAATAGAATGAGACATAATTCTTACCGGCATTTCTCTGCAGGCGCCGTAGTACTCGATCTGCACGTGGTGGTACTGCGGGCCGCGACATAGCTCCGAATTGTCCAAACACAAGCACCGCTGACGGTATACTTCGCAGTCCGAAGTCCAGGTCTCGTTGTGGTTGGTGCAGACCTAGCGCAATAGGGTAGTTGTGAGACTTAAGTGTTAAAGTCAAATTAATAGTTTAGCCTTGGTGAAATCTGTGATTACAGAAGGTTAGTCTTTGACAACAGAACGAATGAAAGAATGTTCAAACTCATAATATAATAATTAGTTTATTATTATCTTATCTTCGGGCATGTGGAAACAATGTATGATGAAAGAATGATTAAACAGATATACAATGCAAAAGTGGATGGATGCAGAAGTCGCGGAAGGCCACGAAACACCTTCCATGATCAAATTGATCTTGTATTAGCAAAAGGTGATGTCAGGAGCCTTAAGAACAGACGAGCGTGCATGATAAGAAAGAAGAAGAAGTAAGAATAAGCCTGAATGGCGCTCTGTTGTTCGTGCTTACCCCGCAAGGGACCTGGCGTGAAGTTATGTATGTATGTATTTATATCTTAATTATTTTGTAATAATTTAAACACTGCTCATACAGATACAGCTGGAAATATTTTGAAGGTTAGGTGAAGACACAATGTCACACTTCATGGACCGTGTGACTTAGACATTTATAGGTGGCCCCTCGACAAACGTAGCGTAGGGTGCTCTCCAGACCGGGATATGTGGCGCAAAGACCTACGTCCAGCAGTGGATAGGCACTGGATATGAAGGAAGGACGCAACTCAGCCTAGGACTTACCTTGCGCCTTGAGTCGGTCTCGTAAGGGCAGTCCTTGATGCAGTTGCAGACGGCGTCTCCGTGCTCATCAATCTCGCAAACACGACCAGCACTGCAGTGGACTTCAGGCATGGATCTATACACGATGGAAAACCATCCTATGAAATTATTAGTTCAGGTTCAAGCTAGTGATCCTGAAAATCGCCATGGACCACCGTCAACGACGTCTGCCCGCTTTCGAGTAGTGCACACGGCGATGACACGTGTTGTTCGACTCATAGCTCGCCCTGCAAGCCGGCGGACACCAAAACATGACTCATTCCGGCGGCGTTTCTTCTTAACACTTATGGTTTTAAATAACAATAACTAATAAATTAAGTAATATAAACAAGTCGTACTGCTAGCACAATGTGTGAGCGGGACGGATGATGTGCGAGCGAAATAGAGCGACTATTAATGTGTGCACTCCCACCAGCGTGACCAGATTTAGAAGATTTCTACTTTTTTGGTAGATTTTGAGGTACTGGCAAAAGAATTTAGTGTGTAAAAATAATTTGGTATATTTTAGTAGAATGCTTTTATGCTTATGCTATGTTTTCAAAAGTGAAACATCGATGTTAAAAATATTGATGTTTATGAACGATATATCGTTAAAAAACATCGGTTTATGTACGATGTTTTTTTTATCATCATTTAAATAAGTTATATACGTTAATACGTGAATGTAATGTAATTTTTAATTATATTTTTATCTAAATAATTAAAGAAACCAATGTTAAATTCTAAAATTCAATTAAAGAAAACATTGGTTTCTTTAATGATAGTGGTTTCTTTGTTATTTTTATTATTTTATCGTTTAATCAATAAAACATTCATGTTTTTACATTGTAACACGTCAGTAAAAAAATATAGTAGATTTTTAGTATTTTCTTGTTCTCTTTTGGTAGAATTCAGTAGTTTTTAACCTCCACAAGCAGTAGATTCTTCAAATAAAATCTGGTCACACTGACTCCCACGGTGGGCTGTAGTTCGTTGTCCGCTGCGATGACTAATCGTATGTGGCCCCCATATGTTTATTTTCGTTTAGTAGTAGTTACCTTCAAGAAAGACGTCGTTATCAGGGGATCCATCATGGGAGCTCTCATTGAGGATTTCGTTGACACGCGCTCTCTGGGCTTCCTGCATCAAAAACAATGATCGTTACTTTCACACTAACGCCGGGTTTATACAATTTAACATTGCTTATCATAGGTATGAAATTGTCATTACTTGTATGTATGGCCGTGGTATATGATGGTATTATGACGCGAATTAAAGCCGTTAGGGGCGGATCCATGGGTATGGTACCACGCTCTGAGGGAATACTCGTACAGTGGTTAACTTTTTTTATTATGGTATAGGTTCGCGTTTGGCAGCTATCTTACCTGACGTAAGTAAAGATGCGATCCAGAATGGAGCATGCTTATCTAGTAAATACCTATTCAGTCGTCACTCGAAGACAACTGGTTTATATGAATCGAGGAACACAGACTCCGGACAAATTTTCCGCTCCACAGCAGTGCGCAAAAGATAGGTCGAGGCAAAACGTTTAGTTCTAACTAATGGTATTTCCACTATGTAGCCTGTGCTTTTGGTTGTCTGAAAACGGACAGACCTGCTACTCTGCGGCGATGCTCAAGGCTATGAACTTCTCCTATCAAGCTTTGAGCTAATCGTGTACGACGAATGATATAGCGGGCACCTATAATAATTAAAGAATTGTCCAATCCCAGCAGTGGGACATTTCTGGGCTGGTATCATTTATATATATAACTGTTAATCCTTTTTTTTACATGATTAACATCTATCTTGCGTAACTATGTTTTAACGGTTTTAAGCACGGTAATTTATTTAATTAAAAAAATATATAAATATAATAAATAACCGCGCTTAAAACCGTTAAAACGTAGCTTTATTATGTATAATACTCGCTAAAACTTAAGAAAATACTATCTATCTCGCGAGCTTATGTTTAACTTATTTTACTAACTTCGACCCTGGTTTTGCACTTTTCGTTTGCTGGGCTGTCTGGCTGTTTACCATTTTCGCTAGAAAAAAATTTTAAAGCCAAGAAGTTAAGGTTACCTGGAATCGAGCCTCATCTAGTCTTTCAGCCATCCCGAGCTCCAAGTGCTCGTCCTCCGTGTCCTCGCGAGGTGCCGCTGGCGATTCATACCTGAACGGCGCCTGCGTGGTTGTTGTTCGGAGACGCTTGTGACGGCGTCTGTGTTTCTATAAGCATCATGATATTTGTTGTTATTTGACTTGACTTTATGTTGTTGGTCCGAAGACCTCACAACTTTACCGGGGTTTTTGGGGCGAGCGCCTTCTCAAGGTGAAGGCGCTCGAGCCCGGGGGCAACATGCTTGAGGGAACTCCCTAGGGAGTTTTACCTCGGCTGGACTGTTGCCATGAGAGGGGATGAATCTGATGATGCCCGCCAATGGGCGACACAATGAACTAATTGAAAACGGGCGACGGGTAATATAGCCCGAGAAGAAGGATCCCGGCGCACCGGGATCGGTGGTTCGCGGCGGCCTACGCTATCTTACTGCCGTTTCGCAACGTGTTATGGCTGGGAGAGAAGAAACGGCGAAAGAAACTTCCCAGCAACACGCCTAGTCTATCCTGTGGGGTCATCATGATAATCATTCATCATTCTAATCCTCAGTACGTGACTCTGGGAGTATTCGGAAAGAAGATCCTTGCCTCTATGGTCGACAAGGACTACAGATAATAAGAGATTTTTATTTATTTATTTATTTATTACGGACTTACAAATTGAACACATTCAGAAAGATGTTTAAATATATAAATGGTGTAATTAACACGACTTTCTTTTATATATATAGATGACACTTACCTGCTGCGCGTCGACGCTGCATATGACTGCGACCACCAGGGCCAGCACCAAAAGACCCTTCATTTTCGCCACCTGTAAAGACAATTATCATTACTTTTATATCTTTTCTATCTATGGAATATGATTCGAAATTTAGGCGAATAAAGCGGCGTGAACAGGTATGCCTGTTTATTCTATTCTGTTCTGTTCAATTCCCTTCTATTCTGTTCTATTCCCTTCTATTCTGTTCTATTATATTCCATTCGTACCATGCTTTGCCTGGCGATTACAATATCTAAAATGTTTTGTGAAAATGTGTATAAAGTCAGCAAGCTCTTCGATATTGACGGCCTCTGTGCTTGAGCGGGCTAAGTCTTTGCCGGCCTACCTCACTGCAACACAGAGGCTCCGGGTTCGATTCCTGGTATAGTAAATTTCGTCTGGGCGTCTGGGATCGACCCCATAGTCTATTACCCACAACACAAGCGTAACTAGCTTAATGTGGGGGGATATACAATATGTGTGTTTGTCTCCGATTATTGTTTAGGCAATAGCCCAAAATATCAAGGAGACGAGAGGATACAGTTAAACTCAATCTTGATATTCTCTCGGAATCTGTTATAGAAAACTTAATAAAAGCCGCCATAACGATTGCCACAGACTAGACTTCTATAATATTGTTACAATTTGGGCCACCTGCAGATCTGTAAACAAAGCACAGTTATTACCCGTCGGTGTTTGAGCTAATAACATTGAAGCGCTTTTATGAACGTCTTTTTTTGGTTACTTTGTGTTTATAATTTGTGATTGGAAAAACAGCCCATTGTGTATTGTAATCTTAATGGTACTCATTAGCCAGGTGTGATTCCTAGAAATTCAGTCTACAGACATATTGTATTTGCACAGTATAAAGCAATGCCCCAACGGAGGGGTGAGGCAGTCTAGCGATAGTCACAAGCGAAGCAAGACGTTAGTGACGGACTTTGCGCATATTATGGAATCGTGCATTAGGTTTGCACTGGTTGTGGTCAGTTATATTGTGCCTGTGTTATAAGTGTTCGTATAGTTCTAATCAATTCTATAGTAATTTTAACGGTATTTTAATTCGAGTCCTGTAACTTGTAATAATATATATATAAAACTCTGACATTCTTCTAATAATAATGCAGTTAGAATAGGCTGTAAATTGAACCTAATCAAGGAAGCGTATAAAATTAGTACTCAATAGTTCTAGCGTGGGTGTACGCAGTTTCCAAATTTACGATCGAAATGAGCAAACTGGGACTCTGGTGCTCGTAAAACGTTTTACGCGTTTGACGGTCTGACGGTACGTGCCTGCACTATGTCATTAAAGATGCAAGAGTTTATTTAGGATTCCCACATGAACCAAATATCAAACAGCAGATCTGCAAGTTCAACAACCGAACCATTCGTAAGTGGGTCGAGATATTTCAGATACACCTATGTTAAAGTCAAAACTAATTGGAGGGTTGAACATACATTGCGGACATTATAACTAGATAGACAACACTTTATTGTACACCAAAACATAGATAAAGAGAAATAGGAAAAAACAGGAGATAGGAAGTACAACGGGCGGCCCTATCTCTAAAAAGCGATCTCTTCCAGGCAACCCTTATTGCCTGTCGGCATTTGAACTAATTGTAATTATTATATATGATCGTCTTCTTTTGTTTACTTCTTTATTGGCATACGAAACAGCCCATTTTATTGTACTCATTTATGGCCGCTGTGGCCGACTCATGAGCCAGGTGCTTCGGATTATGATATGAATCGAGTGAGAACCACGATCAAGGCGAGACGTGTGTCCAAATCGGGAATATATATTAGTGACGGACTATGCGCGTTTTATTGAATTACGACCTTCTTCTGCATTACGTTTGGATTTGTTGTGTTCGGTTATATTTGTACCTGTGTTATACGTGTTTGGATAGATCTAATAAACTATAATATTTCTAACGCCATTTTAATTCGAGTTCCGCTAAACTCGTAACATTATAAAGAGGTAAAGTTTGTGCGTTTGTGACGTTGTAGGGAGTAATCTCTGGATCTACTAAACCGATTTTGAAAATTCTTTTCAGTGGAAAGCTACATTATTCCTGAGTGACATTGGATTGTATTTTTATTATTGATTAATAAGTATTTTTTATTTATTTTCCTAACGCCTAGCGAAGTGGGCACGGGTCAGCTAGTACAAAATACAGAATTATTGCTTCTGAACGTGATTTTTAAAATACTGTAAGGATTTGGCTTGACTTGTACCAACAGGTAGCCCATTCCAAAGACACACAGCGTAGACGGTAAAAGAATTGTAAACACAAGACGTATGTACAGGTGTATTTATTCTGTATTTAGTTGAAGGGCGTAAATTGTGAAGTTATAACATAGTTACATCAACACACACTTCACTAAAACTATTTACAAGCAGAATACAGATAGGACCAATCGTACATTTTTTCTAGAGTATTCTAGAATACTCTAGAAAAAATGTACGCTTGTAGTAATCATTAGTCCAGATTAAAAAGTATTTTCAAATCATTAGATTGTGCATCATTTCAAATGTAAGAATAATAATTTCCAGAGTATGTGTGCGTTTTACAACATGAGACGAAATCTCAAAGTACAAAGACTGATAATATCGTAGAGTATACGATCAATATCGAGGGTAATGTGGAAAGAAATGTATTGTTACGAGTTACGGACTCGAATTAAAATCCCATTGGAGTAACTATAGAATTTATTAGAACTACATAAACACGTATAACACAGGTACAAATATAACTGGACACAAACAGTACAAACGGCAGGATTAAATAACATGCGCGTCACTATATACCTTATCGAATGTACGCACGTCTTGCTCGTATCGAAATCGTAATTCACCCCTCCTTCGGGCATTGTTTTATACTAGACTATACAATGTCTTGACACAATGGTCGACTGCATAGCAATAGTTTCAAAAATTACACATGGTTAGTGAATATCATAAACGATTACGATACACAATAGAATATTTTTTTTCTAATTACAAACAAACACAAAGTAAACAAAAGAAGTCCAAATGCCGAAAGGTAATAAACTGTAGGTGTGCATTTCTTATGTCGGCCGTAACTATATGAAAATTACTACAATCAACTTAAAGAAAAAAGTTAAAATGTAGTGTATAATATAAAGAAGCAAAACTCCGCCAACAACAGCAGAGCTCTTAGGTAAATGTGATAGACACATTATTTCTCAGCAAAGTGCTAAGTAAAGCTGAATATAGAATTATGTATTTTGTTGTGAACATATCTCGAACTTTTCGCACCAACAAGCATATTTCAAAGAACTTGTTCAGTATCAATAATTCAATACGAATTACTTGATCAAAATTGCACAAAGGCCCATATAACCTTTCATGAACTTATCGTATTATCGTGTCTAAAAGAAAACTTATCTTAGATTTTTCTGATCACACACTCATGACCTTCACTTCAAACGATGAAGTTTACCACTTTTACATAGGCGACTAGGTTATTATGGAAATTGACTATGATATTATCTATTTCATATTTATTATATTAGTATCTATGTCAACTTGCAATCCAACGCTATCTATGCAATTAGAGCAATGAGCTAGCTCTGTGTCAAGTTTCATTAAAATCCGTCAAGTAGTTTTCACTTGATGCTCTAACATACAGACAGAAACAAATGCTAAAAAATCATTTTTAAAATCTCCCGGTCTGAATATGAACCCTCCCTGATTTAAAAAAAATTAAACGCAAGGTACACTTTCGAACCATTTATAAATTTATTATAGTGTAGATATATAAATTTTATCGTTGTTCAATTATAACATATCATGATGTATATATATTAGGTATATATCTATGTAATATATTAATGTAAATTATAATCTATATTATACCCATACCCATAGTCCCTCAAAACTATAAGTAGAATACTGAGCCCAGATCACCGTCTTCTATGGGTAAGGTGCCCAGAAGGCTGGCTACGTTTCCTCGCTGGATTGCCATACTGATCCGTTGGCCGAGGTAGGCACCAGCCCTCTGATCACCTGAAGACTCGATGAGTCGTTTTGATAAATTTTGGTAGAGGCTAATGGCCTTAGGACCCCACGGTCCAAGCGTCTCGACAGCAAACGGCAAAAACATATAACTCTCACTGAGGGTTGCACTAATGTAAATTATATATATATATGACAAGAGCTATGAATGTCAAAGAAGCAAGTGAGGTGTGTAAGAATAAGCCTGTATGGCGCTCTGTTGTTCGTGCCTACCCCGCAAGGGATCTGGCGTGAAGCTATGTATGTATGTATATGTATGTACGTGTATATATACATATATATAATTTATGTGTGTATTATTAAAAAGTAAGCAGTTACTATATGTTACGTATACTATACCACCATCGTCATCTTAATTCAATCCTGTGGTTGTCTAGATATAATTTTAGTCTTTAAGTTCATTTGTGTATTGGTGTATAATAAAGTGTTATATAATTATCTATCTATGTAGTACATTCATCTGACACCCTAGGTTACAATCCTGAGAACGCTACTCGCGATGACCTCATGCACATCTGCTGAAATCATCGGTCATTTTACGGCCACCGCCAGTTCTAAGAACCAAATGTTTGCACACGGCTGCAAAAACTATTTGCTTATATACAAAATGTTACCAATTGCATTCGTTGCAAAAATTACTGAAAAACTACGTAATGTAGTTTTGTAGATATATATTTATGTTATGTATATTAAGTATAAATCATAAGCTAGTACAATGAAGAAATTTGTAAATAATCGAATAATAAAAACGGACAAAGTCTTCAACTGATAAGTAACAAAATGAATCTTAACAAAAATTTTACTTGAAGTTTTACGGGCAGGTTTTCAAATTGGACAAGTACATTAACAATCTACCTGGTAACTTTCAAAACAGGTTATTGTATACTTTTTAGTTTTTTGTAATATAGATTTAAACACTATATATATACACACACAGATAGAGTTGTAAATGTTTTGAAGTTATCCGTTGACCTACTTCAAACTTCGTGTTTTAAAGCTTAAATATATTGTAACGATAAATGTAACGTCACGTCCGTTAGAATCCTCCCGCCTTTTGTCACACTTTGGTCGATATCTATTACGTATGAACTGCACACATACACAATTTGTTTTTTGTTTATGAACAGATGATTTTGTCATTCGAATTACATCATCCGCAACACCGTAGGTATCTCAAGCAGAATAGACTCGGTCTGGGTGCATGATAATTCTCTCAATTTAAACTGTCAGTACAATGTCACCACAATCATGTGCAATTGAATATAGTCATAAAGCTAATATATTACAAGAGCCTCGAAGCACTATTTATAAAAATGATTAATTAGAAATAACATGGACATGATGTAGGTATATGCCTTTACAAATCTACATTGATATGCCTATCTTCTGTAATCTTGAAAATTAAGCAATATGTATACCATCAATGATGTGGACGAACATTGAACATACTGTGGCGAATGATGGTAGAACCATCTAGTTAGTTTTAGAACTTTTAGAAACAACCAGAACAATCTAGAAGTAAAAGACAAGGACGGATATATATAGAAAGAAATAGACGATAAATGGGTTCTAGAAAATTCTTCCGGGTATATAAACAGCGTAAGGCGCGCCTACCGGGCAGTTTAAAGTGTTGAGTTCAGTCCAAGACGGTGAAGCGACAAGTACGATACAAAAGAGTTGGAAGAGAAAGTTAATAGAAGACAGAGACGAATTAAGTGGTGAATTTAGTGACCAGTTTGGTGGACAGATACGCGAAGGAGGTGTGTAGCGTAGTTCGAGAGAGGAACCAGAAGTGATAATATCGGAGGTGGTCTACGCAATATCGGCGACGGTATTGATGGTGTGACAACTTATCGTCGGGACTGTGCATCGTTGGTCGTGCGTATAGGGGCAACCCTGCAGAGAGGTACTGCGTGCGGCTGTGTAAGTCAATAAAAGCTTTTAAATTAAAAACTGGTGTTTTCTTTCAATCCATAACAGCGTACCCCCCGCTCGTACGTAACAATACCATTGATGTAGCAATAATTATTGTTACATCAATGGAACATACGATATATTTTATTTCAGAAAACATCATAGTTTCATCGGGATAGCTCGATAAGAATAATAATAAGGGTCGCTTGCATAGGCATCGCCTTTAAATAAAATTAGTTAATCAATAATAATAGATCACCGACTTCTATGGGTAAGGTGCCCAGAAGGCTGGCCTATGTTACCTCGCTGGGTCGCCACAGTGATCCGTTGCCCGAGGTAAGCACCAGCCTTCTGATCACCTGTAAAGTCAATGAGTCGTTTTGATAAATTTTGGAATTTTTAATTACGATGAGGTGATTATCCGTGCAGGAACGGAGAAAGAATACATTTTCATGCGGCCGGGCGGCCTGTCGTAAGAGGCGACAAAACAACGCACAGCCAGGTGGTAGGGCATTTGCCCGACTGGAAGGCTACCACCCCTGGTCTAGATTATAGCGCCATAACAACATTGAGTTGTTTCGTTATTAGTGACCAGGTTCCTTAAGAGAGCAGCAGCGCATTTGTAGTACCTTTGGTGTTGCAAATGTCCATAGGCGATGGTAACCGTTTTCCATCTAGTGGGCCGTCTGCCTGTCTGCTGAACTCCTGCAATAAAAAAAGGTGAAATTTTATTTATCTATTTTGTTTGTTAATAAATTGACAGTCTAATGCAACAAGGTTTTGCAACTTCTGAACTCGGTGCAAAGGAGAAGCGGCGAAAAGAAACCACTAGCAACATTGAAAGGCAACCAGTGTTGCTTACAACAAATGCATACGACCATGTCCCTATTGACCTATCTTACGCACGAACGGAACTAAAGATATTATAATTGTTATCGAATTGACAACAATCTGGACGACATTTGTTTCTATTGACCCAAATTTATACGACAATGAACATTAGGCACCATTGCGTTGTTAAATAATAACTTGCACTTTCTGGAATATTCAATGAATCGCGGAGTTGCAATGACCTACATATTTTGCAAATATTGTTCCTGTAATTAAAGTTTGTTCGAGAAATACAGTTCATTAAACGGTCTGCTTTAATATTTTTTTTACTTACAGAAAGAGAGAGATAATAGTTTATTGCACACCAAAATATACAATTACAAAGACAGACCATGTTTACAATATTTTCTAGGCAATACAATAGGTGGCCTTATCGCTCGAAGCGATATCTTCCAGGCAACCTAAATCAAAGAAATTTGAATCAGGTGATATAGGTGGTACAGGAAAAAGGAAATAGATACATATATAAACATTCCAATTAATTTAAGACAATCTAACGTTTCGTTCAGTAGTTTTTTTTTTACCGTACACGATTGCTTACTGTTTCGGAGTATCATTAATAGCTGAGTAATTATCTATATAAGTTTTTATTTTACTTTACGCACCACAGTAAAGATGGAAAATAGAGTTGTTTTTGTTGCAGGGGTACAGCAGACAGGCAGATGGCGCACTTGATAGGCAGATGGCGCACTTGATAAAAAGCGGTTACCATCGCCTATGGACATTTGTAACACCAAAGGTGCTACTAATGCGCTGCTGCTCTCTTAAGGGAGACTGGAACCTGGTCACTAGTGCCGGAACACAACTCAAAGTCGTTATGGCGACATGCTATGGATTAGGGGTGGTAGCCATCCAGTCGGGCAAATAGCCTACCACCTGGCTATGGGTTGTTTTGCCACCTCTTACGACAGGCCGCCCGGCCGCAGGAAATTGTATTCTTTCTCCGTTCCTGCACGGATAAGAGTATTTTTACATATTTCATTTTTATGCAAAAGTATAAAGTATAATTACCAAAAATAAAATAGAATACGTTATTATAAACTATGGTTGGCATCCCTGGTGGAAGTCACTTTGAATAAAAACTTTTGAAATAGCTATGTACTTTTAATTATAGACCTATTTAGTAAAACTTGAAAGTCTTAATAACTTTCTTATCAGTAACTCAGTCTGGAATGTACTCAAAAAAAGATTATCAAACAAAAGAAGAAAGCTAAATTTCGTAGCCTTTGATAATGTAATTACAGTTGAGCCCACGACTATTTGCTACTTTAAACTACCTCAAACAATTCTCGAAAGCCTCCCAAATCCAGGGCATTACACAACTGACTGGAGCTTTTGTTTCATATAAATTGAGTCATCTTTATCGTGCATCTGCTGGCTTCCGTCAAAGCCGTAATGAATGGGGTCTCTTAATTGAATACTGTGATTACTGCGGAGGTCCTGAACGCTTTTATAAGGCCCTTTGGTAGTTATGGGTTATTTCAATGAGAATTAATCTAAGGGAAAGGGACGACCAGGTGTGTCATCCGGTTTATGATAATATTTTCTTATGGTACTAGTACATAAGCTTATTTAAGTTTATGGCGTGGTAGCTAGGCTTTTAAGCCAGATCTTACATTACAATATAGTTTCTTAATTTTCTTAAGCTTATTTATAGCTAACCTGAACTGCAGGTTATCAACTGAAGCCATTTAACGGAGTTCTTTTGGCAACTCGGCAGCCCACATTTGACTATACAGTTCACATTTCTCGCAAAAAACACAAACTAAGACTAAATAATTAAAACGGGACGACGGGACATTCACTAGCAGATTGTTATAAAGAATTACGTTAGGCTACATTATTTTTATGTTCCGCGAAAATAAAATCCAGGCCGACGCAGTCGCTGACTCAGCTGGTTACTTTTACAAAAAAAAACATACAATCTTCAGACTCTTCCCTCTCTAGTGCTTCATTACATATTTTCCAATTTTACATCAAGAAATTATAAAATTAAAAGAGAGGAATTACTTAGATTTTCAGTTAAAGACACAGAGAGAGAGAGAGATACAACACTTTATTGCACACCAAAATATACAATTACAAGAACAGACCATAATTACAATATTTTCTAGGAAATACAATAAGCGGATCTCTTCCAGGCAACCTAACTCAAAGAAAGAATTAGGGGATGTAGGTGGTGCTGGCAAAATTCAATCATTTAATTAATTTTTGTTTACTTTCAAAATGTTTCCAACTCTATCTGTTGACAGATTTTTAATAGTTAAAATTTCGTGTTTTAAACCTCCCACCCCTTTTCACACAATACCACCCTTCGTCTACTTCCCCCCCCTAACGTGGTTGTGGATGGTCCCTGACTATCACGTTATGAACTAAATACACTTATCAAGGATCTAATTTTTTCGTCTTAACCGACTTAAAACAGATTATAATTATAGTTCGCTAGTGTCATCGTTATATTTGAACATTTTTATCGACGCCGATAACCCATGTTGCCCTGATATTAAAATTGAGATGTCGGTCACAGAACAAAATTGTTTTATGACAACAGACGCCATTTTGTAACCAGTTTTTACTAACTGAAGCGGGCAAGCAGATGCCCACCTGATGGATATTTGAAACAAAAAAGGTGCTAGAAATACACTGCAGTCCTCGAAGGGGATTCTGGAATATGGTCACTAAGAGCCAGAGCTCTAGGGTTTAGACCAGGGGTGGTGGCCATCCAGCCGGGCCCTGTCATCTGGCAAATCATGTATGGTTTTAGCAGGACCGTCTTTACCGTCAAGGGGTGCGTGGCATCCGAGCGTAGATACCAAAAAGGAAAGAAAGAAAAAACGTTTATTTGGTCTTCACAAAGCGAGACACATAGCGATGAATCAAACGATGTAGGTATATAGAATATCATCATATCAGGCTCACATGTGCAGACCTGGAACTAGAAGAGAACCATACACTAGAATGATGATAACAATTACTCGGTTCTGCTCCTATTTTTGATATAACAATATTGTGTACACGACTCTCTGCGGCACAAATATGAACGTAAGCATATTGGGCAATAAATTAAAAAAAAAAGTTTTTTTTAATAGCTTCAATGTCATGTTCAGATACAGCATGTTTAATACTGTATAATACTTATTATAGAGTTATCCAGTATCGTGTCGTTCGTATAGCCGACGGGCCTATACCATAAAGTACTCTGTGGCCTATACTGAATCGTTAAGTGTTTGATTAAAGTTTTACATTTTTATATTTTGACACTGTCAATATTTTTAGGCACTCTATATTGATCCTTGCATTGTACCGTATCGTTGTGTAATAAATATTGTTATAATAAGAAAATTATCGTATTACTTCAGGTCCAAGTCAAAGTATATACAGTCTACGCGCACTCCGCATATTGTGGAGCCCGAACAGGGACATTACATGTTCCTAATGTCCATAGGTGGGCCGTCAAACTGTTTGCAGTAAAAAAAACCATTTATTGGATACAGGCGCGTAGCTACCGCAGTATCAGCCGTCTTAATGATTCGGGACCCCCAGGCCACAGGGGCCCCGAAAATGTGTAAGCAAAAATTCTTAAAATATTATCCACAATCTTTTTAACATTAACATTTTTTGAGAACAACTGCCCAATAGAAACGGCTGTCAGACTTCTCATTATTATTTATAGAGGCAGAAAATCTAGAAAAACTGAAATCGTCTTCAACTATAGATGATTTGATAAATAAGTTTACCGATAAAAAGGCGTGAAAACTGTATCTTTCATTTGAATTGTTTATGTAACTTAGCTCATAGGAGCAGTAAGTATAACTTATATCTTATTCACTAATATTTCAAGCTGAAGAGCTTGTTTGTTTGTTTGATTGAACGCGCTAATCTCAGGAACTGCTGTTCTGATTTGAAAAATTGTTTCAGTGTTAGATAGCCCATTTATCGACGAAGGCTATATATA
Organism: Dendrolimus punctatus; assembly: GCA_012273795.1. Lineage (NCBI taxonomy): Eukaryota > Metazoa > Arthropoda > Insecta > Lepidoptera > Lasiocampidae > Dendrolimus > Dendrolimus punctatus. The sequence goes on from CM022535.1 coordinate 22,084,159, forward strand.
GTCACGCTAAGACCAGTAGCAGTGAAGCACCAATGAAGAATGTTTCAAAATCGTGGGGTTTTAAAAACAAATTCCACGCGGACGACGTCGCGGGCACGGCTAGTTTAATATATAATTATTTAAATTCAATTTGACCATATTTGTTTCTTTTTTAAAAAAAGTGGGAGTTCATCCACACTTCCTCGACACCTGGAAGTTATCCACTGTACGTGGTGCTCGCTCTTTTGTTCCGTATGTGAGCAAGCTGTGGAATGAGCTCCCTACCGCGGTTTTCCCAGAGCGCTACAATATGGGGCTCTTCAACCTTTTGAAGAGCCCTATATTGTAGGGGCAGCAGATTTTTAAAGTCTCAACGAGGTATGCAACGCATCAGCTCCCTTAGTAGTGCAGATGTCCATGGGCGACGGTAGCCATCAAGTGGCCCGTCTGCCAGTTTGTCTATACTACGCAAACATAAAAAAAATGCACCCTTCCTTTGGGCCCCATATATTTTGATAGAGGGCCTGTCTAAAGCTATGCCACTGATTGGGCAATTTCTTCTATTGTTCTTCTTTCATGGTCCTCTCCCCTCCAAATAAATATTAATACACAAGCCACATGTATAGAAATATGAGTACATTAATATGATACAATACACTGTATATTGCGTTTATCAGGCTTCCGAGAAATGAGTAATCGGTGTACCATAGCACATGTGAACATTCTGTAAGTATATTGAATTCATAATAGGACAAGCTACTGTTTTATTATGAAACTAGGATATGCCCGCGAGTTCGGCTACGGTTGACTTGAAATTTCCGGGACACGAAGTGCATTTAAAAATGTAAACTAGTTTTAGAGAAAACTGTGTCAGAATAAGCTATTTTTATGAACCCGCACAAGTACAAACGAGGTTCCCGGAATAATAAGTATAACAAATTTTATGTAATAAAATTTGCTATCGATCAGTGAAAATGACATTGGCATTCAATTTTTTTAATCTAACCATTCCCAGAAAAGTTCACATGGGATTCTCGGGATACAAAGTACTGCAGATTTTAAGTCCGGGCATTTATTATCGATTAGCGAAAACCGCATCGAAATTGGCCCGGTGGTTTTTGCGTGAGTCCCGAAGAAACAAACACAAAAAAATGTAAGAAACCAAAGAACACACTTTTATAATATAACTAGCTTTCGCGTGGCATAGAAAAAAACAGTAAGTGAAAAAGCCCTCCATTTTGAAACATTCTTGATTGGTGCTCCGCTCATACTGGTCTTAGCGTGATGGTATAAGCCTAAAGCCTTCCTCGAAAAGATGGATTCCCTCCTAAATGTCATAGGTATGACTTGACGAAGAAAATTTAAGCATTATAGTGCAGTAAGTAGGTCAACAGTTTCCGCGAATTATTTTAATTCTACATAAGTATTTAAAACTTTATTATTCGCGATATGGACGGAAACTTCAGTTATCATGTCCGCCGATATGACATGACCCCCATATAGATAAAACTATAAAAATGTCACATTATTAAAAGCTTTTTGTGTCACAATTCTAGAGTTAAATCTCAACTACATAATTATATTGAAGTAATCTGTATATTAGCTTGGTAACAACTTCTATTACATATATATAAAAAATCGTAGAAATGTATGTACGCGTATAACTTGAGAACGACTTTACCGTTTTTGATGATTTTTTTGAAGATGGTTTAGGTTCAGAATTCGATTCCGTATTAGGCACTACAACCGGGTCGTGGATTTTATTTTTTTCGGGGCAGGACGTTTCCCGGGACCTTTAGAAACTCATAAATGCAAATGTGAAGAGATTGCAGAATTTAAAAAAATGAAGAATTTACACAAAACCATTACCGTTACATAGGCGTACAGAACATACCATATTGGCATCGCAAACAATTGATTGTTTGTTATGCTTCACGTCTTGTACACTTATACTTAACAGATGATCACAAAATATTGGATACACGTTGACAGGAGTATATTAATGGACCTTACATCCCGAAAAAGTTACCGAGGGATAGATGAATATTGCCGAACATATTGCGCTCCGATCGTATTCTAATGGCGCCACTGTTACAATTCACTAATAAATACATCAGTATGGCAACGGCAATGACAATTTTAATGTGCTGCTCTCACGGCTAGGTATAATATTATACCATTCATAAATTACATCACACTATAAGGGTGGGATTGAAGAAGTGTGACCTTGTGTGACTAGGTTCCTAAATTACGTGAAATCACATTTCAAAATCGAATACATTTAAGCTAATTACGAAACTGCTGTTTTGATTTAATAACTCCTTGATGTAAAATTGTAGCACATGTGATGTCGCACTAGGGAGGTAGCAGTCTAGAAATATGACCAGCTGTGACAAGAACGTTAGAGGCGTCAAAAAAACATGATATTCATGATACGTAATTTGTTGACGTCCCCAGAGTATTTTGAATTAAAAATGAAGTTTAACATTCCCAAGAGTAGTGCCCACTACATGACATATATCTTTTTTATAACGCTGGGACATGCATTATGTACACTATATTCGGGCTCGGGAGGTTGCTGGAGGGTGGGTGGGAAAAAAAAACAGTGAAGAAAAACACAAAGAAATGAAAGTGCAGAAGTCACGGAAGGCCATGACAAACCTTCCATGATCAAATTGATCGTGTACTAGCAGAAGGTGATGTCAGGAGCCTTAAGAACAGACGAGCGTGCATGACAAGAGCCATGAATGCCAAAGAAGCAAGTGAGGTGTGTAAGAATATGCCTGAATGGCGCTCTGTTGTTCGTGCCTACGTACATACGTACGACCTAGCGTGAAGTTATGTATGTATGTAAGAAAAACATCGTAATAAAACCTGCACCGCGAGATAACCGATGTGTGAAACCCGCTAATTCGTTTTGGACAAGAGTAGTATGACTACCATCCGTTCCCCTAAAAAAATAAAAAATAGTCCCAATTAATACCACGCCCACATTCATTAATTCTATTTACAAATTGAATGGCATCAATCAAGGTATTTGTAAATAATTAACTTTATTTAGATAATAAACAATTTGTGGATGGAAGCCGTGTTTACAATACTGTATTGAGTATTCGCAATTTTCAATAAGTAATAACAAGTAAGTATATACAAATAGACTGTTAATTGCGTGTTTTGACAATAAATGCTGAGTCAGTGAAGTTTAAATTGGTATTTGATCCACACAGATATTTGGTGGTAACCCAAGATAAAAATAATATAATGTAAAATAACAAAGCGTTGAAATACCTTGAACTATGACGAGATAGAAGATTAGCTTCGCCCACTTATATAAAATACTAAAAGTACGAAATACTAATGTAAATTAGAAGTTTCACGCACGCACGCACGCACGCACACACTAACGCACGCACGCGAGCGCCCGCGCGCGCGCGCGCGCGCGTACACACACACACACTCACACACACACCTATCATTCTAACATTTATTTCTGTGTTAAACTTAAGAATCTTTTATTTTTGGTAGCCATGGCTTGCCATGGAGTGGAACACTGGTGACCTGTCATACAAATTTCTTATAAATCTATTTCAGGCACCAGGTTACTTAGTGCATGACAAGAGCTATGAATGTCAAAGAAGCAAGTGAGGTGTGTAAGAATGGGCCTGTGTGGCGCTCTGTTGTTCGTGTCTACCCCGCAAGGCACCTGGCGTGAAGTTATGTATGTATGTATGTAGGTTACTTAGTGAATCTGTTTTGTTGCGAAATAAATAATAGGTTTTATTATTATTAAAAGCAAGATAATATACGAGAGAAATAATATATTGTATTAGGGTCATTTTCACAAAAAGTGTACTCTGTTTTCAAAGGGTCGAAATTGTTTTTTTAGTTTTTTTTAGTTTTTTTTCTTTAAATTCAGAAGTGGTATTCTTTTCAATATAAGAAAATAATAACAGAACCTCTTATTCTGTATTATTTAATGAAATATAGGTAATTTAATAGCCTTGGGAAACAAAAATTCTTCCATTCCGCTACTATAAGCTTTCGGTTTTAGAAATAAAATAAAACACGCTTGGATTTAATCAACTGGTATTATTTGTTAGTAATATTTTGTACTTCAATGTAAAATTAAGAAAAAATAAAATCACCAATAAAAAACATACATTATTATCAATTTATTTTCCATTACGTTACTCTTTGGACGAAATTAGTTAAGTACTTTTTGGTTTGTTACTCAATTAGGAAACAATATAGGAACTCCTTTTAAGTTTATATTCATAAAATTAATAACCTCTAAATTATTACAATTTTGATGGCAATCAGAAAGGATTTTGCTCTTAAAATAATATTTTAATCAAAATATAAAATAGGACAGTCACGGAATTGACTGTTCAAGTAACGGAATAGAATTCTTAAGCTTATTGTACATTAACAAGAAGACTTGAACATATTGTATATTCAAAATATTGCAAATGGTAACAGTATGAACCATTTTAGCTACAGAGACTCACGTAATTTAACATTATTTGGTATTAAAAAAACATGAACACATTATTATTACCTGTTTCAAAGCTATAATTGCACATTGTCAAGAAAATGAAATCAAATTATTAAAATTAGTATAAAAACAATTTCGACATAAAAATAAATATTATTATTACTTTCACTGCACCTTTAAGGTGGGAAATCATCCAATGATTTGTTTTTTTATAAAATGCCGTTAGTCGTAAACTCTGTTATGAAGTTTTCAATATATATACACCTGTATTTAAACCAACATAATAATATATCATATTATATGAATGAAAACAACATTATAATAATTATTACCTATTCTAAAACTATCAACACATTGCAAATTATCATGAAAATGAGATCAAATTGTTACAATGATAATAGATTCTTCACCAATAAATTTTTGACATTTACGACCTGCTGCATTTCATACAAGTCCTTTTTTTTGAAATTACTGAACCGATTTTAATAAAATTTGATAAAAATTATGCAGGATTTCGAAATGTATGTATTAAAAAAAAAAGTAGAAATCTTTGCTTCTATGGAAAATTTAACATAAGTATAATTTAGCTATACACTGTTTTTTTTAAAGGTTCTCTGATAAATCTTTAAACTTGTGTATTTTGCTTATACATATGAAGTTTTATTAAAATTGGTTCATTAATATTCTAATAAAAAAGAATTCAAATTTTGCATGAAATGGCGAAGTCGTAAAAGCTCTTAGGAGGTGTTAGATTATTTTCATTACACTTTTATAAAAATCAACATATAAAAACAACATTATTACCTATTCTAAAGTTATTTAATTTGCACATAGTCAACAAAATGAGATCAAGTTATTACAAAATATAATCTTCACCAAAACATTTACGACATATAAAATCGAAATTATTATTACCTTCACTGCAGTTTATACAAAACCATTGCTTACACGATATACATTTTGTAACATCTACTGACGGGAATTTTGTATTTTTTTTACATGCGTAACACTCCATACTTTTAGATATTGCTGTGTTAATTGAAGGATTTTTATTTTGAGGACTGTTTTCTTTAGTATCAGAACGATTCTTTTTTGCAACATTTTTAGTAAACATAGTAGAAGAAGACGGCCTGTTAAAATAATTATCCGAAGAATTACCTGTATTATATATGTTACTTTGATATGCTTTCTTCGAATTACTTTGACTGTCATACATGTTACTTTTGTTAATAATTTGTGTTTCATTTAAAGGTATTGTTATTACAGGAGCATGTATCGTTTCAAAAAAAATTTCTTTGCCAGACTTTTCTTCTGTCCTATCGTCCCGGTCTTCAACCGGCACGATAGAGTCACTGAATGTTTCCGTTAAACATTCAGTGACTTTTTCGTCCCAATTGTAATTTTCAGTTATGTCTGGACTGGAGTTATTTAAATACAGAATTGGTAGGTTTGGTGGTATTGCCTCAGCTAATAAATAATTGTCTAAATCTAAATTTTCATCATTTAAATTCTGTACCGGACCAAGGTTGATTAATAAAGGATTAGTCAGTGTGCTAGTGATCTTACTGGTTGATGGTAAACTTGTGTTGGAAGAACCTATGGTTACTGGGCTATTTTGAATTAAATGTTTTTTCAATTCATAACAATTACAGGTCTCAGACTCTTTTTCGATTTGGCAAAAACAGCTTAACAGTCTGTTTAATAAGTAAGCAGAATTTGCAAAACTAAGCACTTGATGTATTTGCATCGTTCCCGGTACTGGTTTTAGACCAATGGGAACGCGTTCTTGAACCATTTCTATATCTGACTCTTCAATGAAAAAAAACTGTATAGATTTTGAAATTGACTTAAGTATTTCGAAGACTTCTTTGCCGTTTGTGATATCCCGGCTGTAAGCAACTTGTTTATCTAGAGTTCTTTTAACAGAACCGCCTATTCCGTCCGCTACTCCCTTTCCGTGTCCGCTTTCCGAAAAGTTCCAGGTACACATATCAAAACCTAGTTTTGTGGTATAAAAATTCAAGAGGAAAAAGTTTTTTTTTTGTCTATATTGAGAGCTGGGTCCATCGGAAAAAAAATGAATGCGTTTGATGTCAGGACATTTTGACTTTAATAATTGAATAACGGGTAAAAGGTGACCCCAAATAGCGTGTGGTTCATGACACTTATTGTCCGAAACAGAACAGAACGATTGCGATCCAGCAGCCCAGTAAATCATACCACAATGTAAAGTGATTTGATTTTTCGATGCTCCAAAATGAGTGGCTTGTACTTCTTGATGCAACTTACATTCATAATTTTCGCTAAAATCGCAAAGAATCAATGCCTCATGCGGACCTAATGTTTGTATTTTCTCTCTATATTTACGTTGTTGATGTTTGAAATTATAAATATGAATTTTATACAAAGGTATATTTTTTTCAAAACATTGTTTTATTTCTGCTAGTTTTCCATGTTTCTGATTTTTTATAGTCTTTTTCGTTATATATTTTTTTATAACTCCTTTTTCCATCTTCTCATAACAATGATCAACACGTTCCCATTGTTCCCAATTAACGGTTTTAAGTAGAGCCTCTCCTACTAAAGAATATTCTAATTTAAAATGTTCACAAATTGTACATCTACCATACATACAATTGTAGGAACCTTGATCGCAAGACAATTTAGAAATTACGTCAGAAAGGGATTTAATATTTTCAGGGAACGCACCGTTTCTAAGTAAACTCAAAAACATCATTTCCATATTACTATGTTTTACGCATAAACAAGTATTTCTGTTGTGTATGTTAGGTGATAGTACATATGCTGGTTTATATCTAAAAAATGTTGCAAAACTATGTCGTCCACCCTCATTTTTATAAATTTTGTATAAATTGAAAAGTTTATCAGTCAGATATCTAATTTGATGCTTTTCTTTATTAACAGTTTTACATTCTTTCTTTCCACTTGTACTACGACTTATATCATCACGTAGAAAAAATAATTTCAACTCTTCTGAAATCTTACTTCTTCGCAATTTTTGAGCTGGTTGTATAATTCTGATACGTCCACGTAACCCTAAGAGTTTTGCAACGTATGATTTATACCTGTTTTTCTTCACTATAACGGTGTTAGCAACACTCCTTAGTACACGTTTATCTGCTTGGCTTTTTGTTTTATTATACGCTGAACGTAGAGCACTTTCCAAAACTTCTTCTCTTGCTTTCATTTTTATTATTTTATCATTAAAATTGTCGATCGTTTTTCTATTTGCAACCTTCAAACGATATATTTGCTTTCTAGTTTTTTGGATAGTTTTACACAACTCTTTATTATTATTAATAGCAGTTTCGTACATACGCCGCAACCTCCTAATAGTTATTAAATGCTTCTTGTTCATACATACATTAATAGGTGTTTGAGAGGATGTAGGTTCATCATTCTTAGTTTTGTTCTTTTCACGGTCAGTTTTTTTCGCTTTCTGTTTTCTTTTCTGTTCTCTCCATTTTTGCCTCTGGTTTACCTTTTCATTTTCTGACAACTCTGTTATTTTTTTATTCTTTAATTTAATTCTCTTTAAATCTTTCTTTTTATACTCCTCATACCTTTCGGGGTCATTTTTTAATTTCTCCCGGTATCTTCTCATTTTTTCTGCTGGCGTGAGTGGCATCTTTAAAGTAAAAAATACACATTTGAATTTTGTATGATTCAATATATAAAAATACGATGAGCCTACATCCTAGCAAAATGACCATATATGCCACAAGTACTCCTAACAGTACGTTTTTTAAGAATTATTCACAATAATCACATTCATCTTCACAATAATGATCATATATTGCATAAAAAGTACATTGCGGGCACCAAAAAAAGGCAACATTAATTAAATACTTCACTTTACTGTTATCGTTTATAATAAAGTGGTATGGTTTATGGATCAAAGTGGTAGGAAATCCACAACCGAAACATTTTTCTGCAATTCGGAAATGAGTGATTAACCACGGCCATACTGATTCTTGCAATAATATAAAATCATTTTTTGTTAGGAATTTATCAATGTTCGCAAGAACAACCATTTTTAATAAGTACCTGAAAAATAAACATTTTACTAGAACTTGTGTCATTTGAGCATATGAATATTTATAGTTAATAATTTCTGAATATTACAATTCTTATTCAGAGACACCCACAAAGTGACATGAGTATAATGTACCATCTTCCTAAGAGTTCCATTCCGAAACTTTTTAGTTCCCATTCTACGTTACCTGCGTTTTGGTTACGGAATGGAAGTATCGGAATTCTACCTTTAATCTTTTTGTTTTATTTAATTTTTACTAAAACATCCGACAAACAAGTTTTTTATCAAATTGGGTTCACTGAAAGTTTATAAAGATATCAAATTCATTTGCAAGAAACAAAATTGTAGTACTTACTTCGAAATTGGTTGCGGTTGTGGAATATCAAAACGGACCGTTACTACAGTGCGTGTTTTATCGTCCGCTGGTCGCCGTCAAAATGGACGAATCATTATGGTACAGCCAATGAGAGCTTTACAAATGTTGCTAATCGACAAAAATATGCGTAAGTGGTAGTTTTAATTGCGATCTTTCGTAAAAAAGGGGGTTTCGGAAGGGAATTTTCCACTTTAGCTAATTTATGTCCTCGCATAGATATAATTATTTAAATATTTTGTATCATGTTACTGTTTTCTACATTTCTGAAAATAAATCGTTAACAACTATTCTTTCCGAAAAATTAATCAAATTAGTATATATAAGTCAACGAAATATATAAAAGTTATGTTACTTTACTGTAATGGTAGTGGGACAGCGCTAAAATAGTGTACCTTTTACTTGTATTATTGAAAATTACGGTAAAATTACTGTGTTTTTATGTAGCAACAATATATAATATTGTTTAGAACTAACCACAGATCTTTATTTTTAGTGTTGTTTTTCTAAAATGTGGAAATTATTCGTTAAATATTTAACGAAAGTTGTGGGACGCCCCCAAAACATGAATGTACACTTTTTGTGAAAATGACCCATTACTGTTTAATATATGATATGAAAAATGTCAAAATAGTAGAACATAAAAATTATTTTGGTGAGATCCGTTTAGTCGTTTTTCAGATGTTATATTCGTTTGAATGATTTAAGGGTTGTATAGCTAAATAACGAAGTCAGTGAAGGTTCATTAATCACCTTTCAGAAACACAGACTTGACCATTATTAGCATTATTCTAAAAGCATAATAGTGTTTTTATATTGATCGTTATGAGGGTATTGTATTTATTTAGATCAAACATTCTGGTTATGTTCGATGAAATTGAAAACAAAATTCTTTTTTTTAATGGTTCCAATTTGGTTAAACATGGTTGGTTTAATTTTGCCGAGAGTCGGGTTTCATTGTTCTATTTTTGAAGTATTTTGGCGCCTTCAATATTGGTTCTAACATAATATACCGTGGCCTCAAAACTTAAAGTAGTATAGATAAACTAGATGTTCATTAAAAAATATATATCGCAGAATCTACACAGATTAATTAAACCGGAATGTCCAATTATGACTGGAGCAGGATCATGGAAGAGGAGAACCAGGAGAAATAACAATCACTTAATAAAAAAATTCGGTCTGAAACCTTCTCTGCCTTACGTAACTAGATGACGTCAACAATCATTCTTTATGATGAATTATTTTAAATATTTTTTTAAAATTTACGTATTAAAATTTTGTTACGACTCAATTTAAAATAAAGTTTATATATTTGTGTATTTATGTGATTTGTGTTATACCTTGTATGTAGACAACATGTATGTTGTATGTATGTACCTTGTATGTTGTCTACATACAAGGTATAACATATTCAATAATATGCAGATTATAACCAAAAACGAGGTTACCACAACGTTCCAAAATTTTGCATGTGGGATACAACAGGACCTATTTGCTCATCGCATTCCCTAAAACCAGTTTCAGAATAGCGTTATGCAAAATCAATCAATTTATACCGCTGAATATTTTCTAAATAAAGGTAATTTATATTAGCTTCCTACATATTTAGTAACTATTAATTAAAAATTAAAGTTCTTCTTTTAATTTAAAAGAAATTTGTAAATGGTTATGCATAAAAACTTTTTAGAGACAAAAAAGTAGAAATTAATAATAAAAAACATTAATTAATTTACTGTATCTTATTGCTAAAGTTATATCTAATAGAGATCATCGACTCGCATTAAAACAAATTATTAAAACCTAATAAACCACGCGTGAAATCAATGGAAATTATTTTTTACAAGTCATATCTAAAACAAAACAAACATAAAACATGTAAAACACATAATTAAATTAATAATAATCAAGAAGCTCTATACATACAATAAAATTTTATTATATTCCCGGGTCAAAGGAACTTTTGATGCTTACAATATTATCTCACACTATTATATATTCTCAACAAGCGAATATATTGTTTGCTTACGATTAGGTTATAAATGGTTTGTTTCGTCAAAATATCATGGAATTAAGTTTTAAAAAGAGGTAGGTATTATAAGTTAAAAACTTACCGTATCTACTCTGTAGAGTGCTCCGTCGACAGGCCTCCTAATATGACGGGAGCGTACGGCCGACTGGCGTCCCGCCTCGGTCCCCTTGCGCAACTTGCTTCAGACTTTGTAGTTGTTGTGCTGTAATTTACTTCAACATGAGCTGTAAATAATTTGATCATAAGCCGCACTTTTTCTGTACGGTTTGTGCAACTTTAACTTACTATTCCACCTAGTTAAATTCCCCTATCCGTACGGGTAGCTAGCTGGCTTTAAAGGTAGAACACGAGATACAGGGAGGAACGAACTACATCCATAACCATAACAAAGCTTTTTTTCCCGATGTGCAGGTCGCTTACACGGCAGTGTGGCGTCATGGAACTTTGTCGACCTGACACATATTTACAGAGCACAGCGGGTTCTCCGAACCCTTCGTGTCCCTACGATCCAGCTACCCCAGAAACTCCGGTACATGCTCTGCACTTTCCCTTCTTAATTAGTGAATCCCAGCACACACCCTACGCTTGGATGTTGGTGGACAACATCAGAGACTTAACGGGAAAGCATCACGCCGGCGACTTTCTGCGGTTTGGAAAGGTAATAATAGAAAAGTTTAACCATCGAGACAAAGTCTTGTAAGTACTGCATATAATTTTATATACCAAACCAGCATTCAAATAAAAAATGCCTAGAAATCGCTGTATTATCTCTATTAGTTTGTCGATGCCTTCCAAATATTGAATTTGTGTATTATTGATGCACGACATTTTCTTGAAAGCAGGCATAATATCAGTCAACACTGCAAATGTAGTGGTAAATTCAGTTTTTAGAGATGTAACAAACCGCTATAGCAAAAAGGTACACCTGTAATTATGGTGACCCACTAAAAAAATACCACCAAAGATTTATTGGGGCCGAATTCAGAGCGGGTCTGAGCTCTTCAACTCCTATAATTAAATTTCTTGTTGAAGAGTATGTATTAAATGGTATTCATTCTGTATTTCGCGTGTAAAATCATTGTTAAAAACTATTGGACCGATTTGGCTGAAACTCAGTATATATGTAATTTTAATACCGAAGGTGGACAAGGGACACTTTTCATCCCGGATAATGGGATAAGTTTGGGGATAGATTTATTTAAAGATTAACCCAGAAATATTATAGGTTTTTATGTGATCTGCCACTTTGGTTAATTTTGTCGATATGGTCGACGTGGTTTGGTCGATATGGTTATTTTGGTGTACATATGTAGTTTTAATACCGTAAATTGGCACATATATTTTTAATCCGGGAGATGGGATAGTTTGCAAACAAACTGAATCTTCCTGGGAAAATAGCAGTAACATATGTAACCTGTGTTGTAACCTCTTTAAACAATAAGCGCGCACTATAAAGCCAAAATGTAAAATAGAAATTGACCACGTGTTCAGAACATCATAAAACTACAGCTATTAAGACAATGTAGGGGATAGGAAATCAGGTCCAATAATAAACAAATTTTTAGACAAAATCTGTAGTTTATTAGTTTCCGTAATGAGAATTCGCCGTGACATACATACATTACATAACAACATATTTTTGAGAGCAAATGAATCATTTTATAACATACAATTCAAGATAGTCAAATACTGAAAATATGAAGGAACTATTAATATTTCATGTTGGCAATATTTTGTTGAAGATACTGTCCGTATATTGCTTTATCATAAAAACAATACTAATGTATTTTATTTTAGAACCTTTGTGAATCAACTAAAGCAGTCTATAGGCCGACAAGTTCATAAGTGACACTCCAATGGCACTTATAATAGCGAGGGTGCAAATAAGTGTGACGGCGAAACAAACGCCTCATAGTTTCGTTTTTTAAAATATAACAGCTCGATTTGTGTATAAAGCCTTCATGTTTGTGTTAAGTCTTCATATAGAAACCTCAACTAAATTATAAATCATTGACTGTCATTAAACGAGTTCTTACGCCAGCTCGAAACAACACATTTCTCTAAACAATGGAGATTTACAACCAACATATACACTATAAGAAAAATAATATACTACAACGATTTACTTTTTAAACAGCATATTTTGAAAAACGGCATGTCAAAACTGAACATTACGAGTTAATGTCAAAAAACTTAACTAAAACTAACTGAGGTAAACACTCCTATTAAGAACCCTTTTCATCCCCGATGTCTCCGTCGCCTGCACACCACGGTAATGTCACTTACGAACTTGTAGACCTATAGCACTAGTCTTACCTAAATTTTTATAAATCTAACCTCTTTGGAGTATTTAATTTACCTTGAATTGCCGTTATAAAATGGCTTATCTGCACTAATCTACGGATTGTTTAAGTGGGCAACGAACCGGTCGCAACTAGCCGATACTACACTAAATTTCACAATACGGGCAGCCCGATACCTAATTTAACGTTTTTCATATAAGTTAACTTAAATTCACAATTTCACGATTCATTAACTAAGGGAAAGTTATTATGTTCTGATAACACACTGTTTCTTGTATGCCTAGGAAGACGAATACGAGTAATTATTTAACTTTCCTTGACCTGGTATGAATATCATCATAAAACTAATGGGCCTATGTTCAGTACAAGCAAAATATAAATGCGCCTCCAAAGTTAGCTTCGTGACGTTACCAAGTGTAAGCGTTTATGAAGTTAGCTTCACAGTGTGTAGTACGAAAGAGATAGCATGCCAGCCTTGATAGCGATAAAGCGAGAGCGCTATACTATCCTCTCTCACCTCTGTATGTAACTCCTTTTGTGTTCTATGCAATGACGTGTACGAACTTCAGACACGTATTTATGATTTGCTCGTATCATAATTTTGTATACCAGTAATAAAAATAATTTTATACCATCATACGAAAGCGCAAGTCCATACAATAATCCTTTTGAATTATTTGTTAAAATACGAACTACAATTTGCATATTTTTCTAAAGAGAATTCCAGGACGCAACATGTATGGAGACACTGCTAAGAGACAAAAGCACAATGGAAGAAGTATAGACAACAATGTTGTTTTATTCTGACAAAACTTATTCTATCTTATAAGGCCATGTAAACAAGTGGCCATAGCGCCTAAAGGTATAGAATAGAAAATGCATGCAAATGACATATCTTTACGCTAAGCATTATGTCATTGCCATAATTTTTATCCTATTCGTTTAGCACTAGTCTCTTGTGTAAAGGGCAAGATGTTTTAGTGAAAAGTACCCATACTTATATAAAAAAGCTGGATTTGTTTGCTTTTAACGTCATGAAATTCGGTACAGGTTTTAAAAGACTGACTTTCATACCGGAATATTAAAGGATCGTTAAGTATATGGGGGCCTTTAGGGCTCACGCGTTGAAAATTAGACAAAGTATCGTGAAAAATATTACTATTATAATTTTGGGTATAAAAAGTTAAAGTCACTAGCTGATACCCACCCGCTTCGCGTGCCGTATAATCCGTTCTTAGCTGAACTCTACTTGGCGGAAGGTTCATGCCAAATTTCAAGTCTATAGGTATTATAATTCCTAAGATATCGTTATGAGTCACTACATACGTAGATTTCAATTATATATATAAAAGTTATAATTGGTTTACTACTTAAAAATAAAAGAGTAGTACATAACCAAAAAATCAACAATTTACCCTTAGTTATTGAATCATTAAGATTTCATATAAAATCAAATATCGTTAAGTTTAACAATTAAATTTTAAGTGAAGACAAAACTTATAATATGTGTTACATATACACAAGATTTCTTCATACGTACACGTATTCTATTAGTGGCAGAGAACGTAGGCAGTTAATGCTCACAATCTACGTGTTAACAAGATTTACTACCCTTAAACCATCTTGAATATTGCAGAAGGTTATCTAGACGCCATTATCGGTGTTACCAGCACGGATAAAACAATTCCGCAATTAAAGTACAGCAGGAGAGATAGCAGCTAAGGTTGCAAACATTCTTATCATAGAACCCATTAATTCACATCCAATCATAACCACAACTTTCAAACATTTGACCTTATAAAACATAAATTACACAAGTTATTTTTCTAATAAAACTACGTTTTAACGGTTTTGAGCGCGGTATTCCATTTTGTTTTTATTTCGATGTTTCGGTCAGTTTTCAGTAGCCGTGTTCAAGTGATGATGAAAAGGGGCCGAAACGCGGAATAAAAACCTAACAAAATACCGCGCCCAAAACCGTCAAAACGGTAGTTTTGTTGTGTGTACTACGTCAAGGAAATTTGTTTGATTAAAAATCATTTAAGATTTGTGATAATTGTAAACTGTGTTTCAGTAGTCGTAGTGAGGCAATACATTTGTCCCGTACAAAATAGATTTGTACTGACACGGCTCAAAATTTAAATGTATACTGTATACTTCAAAAATGTTGTCCCGCTAGTATTCACGCGTCAAATGTAAGAGGAATGACGGAACAATGACAACAGTACAATAACGCCTTTACGAATATTCACATGACAAAGAGAGACAACATGACATGTACGACTGCTAGTAAAATGACCGAGGCCGATCACATCTGATTCTTAACGAACATTTCCGAACTAGAAGTACGGGACAAGTGAGCGAATGACGCTCATCGCTTTAAATGTACTGCCGTGGTACAAACCACACAAATCTCCTCGCCTCATTTGAAGTGGCATATCGTACTGGTTCCGTACAAAATGTCATGTTACTCTTGCAAACTCATTTTAAAATCATGTCCTACCCAACTTTAAGTACTCGACACTTGTAAAGTTGCACTCCGGAATGGTCAATTTTACGATTAACTTTATACTGGGTTTCATTTTATTCTTGACGATTTGGCTCCATTCTAGCGCTCATTCGACCTACGTCACAGTAACATATGAGTTATTGGCAATAGTAGTTCATAAAATTATCAATTTACAACGACTTTTTTTCCAATTGTTATTTCTGTGAGCCTACGGACGATACAGCATAAAACTGAATTGTTTCTTTATCGCTAACACAAGACGTATAATTTATCGCCAGATGGACAGTGCACTATTAGACAGAGCAAGCGTTCTACAAAACCGAAAATTGATTTAGAGTACCGGCACTATTGGTAAGTATATTAAGTGCCAAGTACTGTAATATCTTTACTATGTGATTAGCAAGTTTAATAAGAGATAATTGTAGTATCTTAATTTGATACATTTCGCTAGGTCTTCATTAATTCCCGAGAACGTCTTGAACTAAATGATCCTGTAGGACTATGCGAAAAATGACAGATATTAATTGTAACGCATATTTAACGGTCTGTTGTGGTTAGGACTGGATGTAAAGAAAGTCGGCGGTGTTACTCTCTCCTGCTCAATTTATGTCACTAGAAACAGATAATAATATCTTGTTAATCTTATAATACGATAGCTGCAAGTATAACAGTTTTATCTAGGAAGAATAAGCAGTGATATGCTGGAAGATGTCACTGACATTGTTTAAAAAGCCGTCTATTTAACAAACATCTGTTGCTATCAAGGACGTACAACTATATGCCTTTTACAACTCTGTTGCGGCAGAATATTACACTACTGAGGGAAAATAGGATCATGGACGGTCAAATCAACTGAACGTGGCAGGACTAATGGCGTCATAAATATGTACAAATAAAAGAGACAAAAAGTGTAATCATTAATTTTTAGACAGTAATTTAAATTATTTCTTAAGTAAGATGTCATTTTAACTCCTATCCTTTATATTATGTGTCATGTTTCGGAGAGAGGATATCAAATTGATGGGTATACGACAGAAGAGGTAATTACCTGTTGCACACCCTCCCTGTAAATATGATTTCTCCCTCCCTTCAACTAGTCGTCTTGTATTTCGTATTCTGCTACAGCAAAAAGGTTGCCAAACTGCTATTTACATGTTTAATCCTAGTTTAAGACTGGTAGCTAGTGGATTGCACTAATGGTCTTATCTATTTTTGTATGTATTGTGTTATATCCAAAGGTATTTGCCGTCCAATTTCAAAACCTAGAAAGTGTATTTCACAAAACACACCTACACATATAAAAATGTCATTAACTAGGCCATTTCGAACTATTTATATAGCTTAATGGGAGTAATATCATTTAATTCAGCTTATACATGTTTTACTAAACACAATACATAAATCAACGTATGTCTAGTTTTTAAAAAACAATGTCAGTTGCTAGGTTCAAAAATTACTCAGCTGATATGACATGTAACACAATGCTGGAGCAAAACGATCGCCCTATGGGCGTGCAAAGATAACATAATAATTCATAATATATGACGTATGATTCATAATGTATGACCTTCAAAAAGTGTTCTCCAGTGGAACTTATTTTGAATAAAAACTTTTGAATTTGAATTTATAAAATACATAGAAATGTAAAAAAGAATGTATGCTAAGGCTGCGCGCAAACGGGCCACCGACCAGTCAACGGTGGTAAGCGACAAGCAGTTGACACGCTTTTCCATACACTTGTAGGGACTCCCGCACACGTGGCCGGTTCTTCTCCGTGTAGGAACGAAAAAAGAACACCAATTCCTGCGTTGACCTGTCGTAAGAGGCGACAAAATAACCCGCAGCCGTGTGGTAGGGTATTTACCCGTCTGAATGGCTTAACACCCCCGGTCCAGACCATGCCGCCTTAACAACCTTCAGTTGTGTTCCGGCATCAGCACATTGGCAGCACCTCTGGTATTGCTAATGTCCATAGGCGATGATAGCCACTTTCCATCACAGGTGGCCCGTCAGCCTGTCTGCTGTGCTTCAGAAAAAAAGTGCCACTCTTGTTCGCGCGGTGACTCTTGGCCACCACCGGTGGGTGTGGTTGGTGGCCTGTTTGCGCCGAGCCTATGAAATAAATAGGGAATTTAATTTTACGATACATGTAAATTTTTTATTTTTAAAAACATCCACCACAGCCCATCTTCCAGAGACAAAACTGTTTGATACTTTCACACAATTTTAACTTCACTTAAACGACGTTAATTCGAAATGCGGTTAGGTTATGTCGAGTCGAACGCGCTAAACGCGTTTTCAATTGTGTAGTTATAATACAAAATATAATATACAAAATTATAAAAAAAATCACACAAGTCCATAGTAAGTGGGTGGTGGTCGGGGCTAATGGGCTTTTTTAGAAATTATACTTTACAAAAGGAGAAGGGTGTATGACGATCTTATTAATAGTTATGACTGTTGACTATTAATAGTGATGTGTGTTATGTGTCCAGCGCGGCGGTGACAGAAACTACAAGTAAGTTTTTTTTGTTAGGCAACTCATTTGACCAAAGAACTAGCTGCAATCTACTTTTTTGTTACGAGCTCGGAGCAACTCACCACTGAATTGAATTGAAAATCACTGTCGTAAGACAAAAAACACCCCACAACCAGGTAGGGTTTTGCCTGTCTATCGAGCCTTCAGCTTGCGTCCCCTAGGTTCCTACACCCCCGCGTAAAGACTGCCCTGGACACACACGCACTTGGCTAGTATTCTTATTGCAATAACTCGATCACCACGAATCCGTATCAGAATTTGTATTAATTGATTAGTATATTTAAAAAAAACTACATTTAAACCAAATATGCCTTTGAATTAATTTATTACAGACCGTACCAAACTTTACGATCCGCAGTTAGCTGAGCAATAGACGTTTTTTCGTACGAAATCGTGTATTCCACAGTATTTTGCAGCTAAACAACTGATACAAGTTTGACACGGACTGTAACTCGAAATAATATATAAACACCATTTAGCCCCGAAATTGTATATGTCCATTTTTTATTAACTCTTCGTTGTTTTACTGAACCATTAAAAAAAAGTTGCCGGAGAAACGTTAGATTGTGTGTTTATGGTTTACATCTTTCAGGCTATTTTATATAATAAATTTGACATTATCATGTCTTATCTATATAAAACGCTTCTATTTCTGGGTACTGAAAAGTCAAACTATTTCAGAGGTATTGTGTAAGCCGTGTGCGCAGAAGGTTTGCCGATGACCACTTACCATTATTGTATATATGTAAGTATACACGATAATAAATTGATTGCAATAACTATTTGCGTAATCATTTTTGTCAACTGTCGATCAACGCGTGACGTCATCAGGCTATCGGCAAACCTTCTGCGCACGCTTGGTCAACTATATCATCGTTAGCACCCCAACCAATGATTAGCACTTAGTTAATTTACTTTATTAAGAAATCTTAATATGTTTTATTTTATTATTGTTCAAGACATGAAATATGTGAAATTCATATTTAGGCATGGCAACACTAAAATCTAATTTTTAATATGTGACAACATTATTAATAACTGTCTCTTCAACTCGAGATGGCTTCATTATTAAACGTCTCCTACAATTTGTCACACTGTTTAATTATCTAATTATTATTATTACCATTAGCATTGTATGACTAGCAAAAGGAAAAAAAAGATTTCTCAATGTCACGAATAAACTGGCACTGTGTGCTATTCACTGAAACGCGTGCCACAAGTGTATTTTCCCCCCTATTTAATAAATCGCTCACGCTTACTAATTATTACACTTCTTTTAACGTGTTAATTTAGTTAATATATTGATCAGTCGAATGCAGTAACAAAATTATTTTCGTCCTTGAATACTTAAATTTTTTTTTATATATAAAGTATCAAAACCGTCGGCTTTATTGCAACGTTCAAATCAGACGTGCTCTATAAAGTAAAATGAACTTACATATGTGTCGCATATTTTAGTGACGAAGTCACTGTTGTCCGCCATTTTACTTTTATTTTATTAAATAGTTATCGTGATAGTTTACGTTTCATTTCATACAATAATTTCATTGTATTATACACATACCATATATCTGGTAATACAACTTTTACGCGTGACCACCATTTTGTGAAATAAAGGTAACTAAAATGGCGGATAGCAGGTATGCCAAAATATACAATATCGTTTAATGTATTGTATGAGATAGTATGCCATCTACCGGGCAATACAAGTTTAACGAGTGACCGCCATTTTGTGAAATAAAGGTGAACAAAATGGCGGATAGCCGGTATATCAGAATATGCAAAGTTGTTTGTATGTCTGTAACGAAACATGAAAATGGTTCAGTAAAACCCCGCCTCACTCAAGACGCGTCCATTTACAAACTGGTCATTACGTGAACGTCAGCATTTGTAAACCTCTCAATTATATAAAAATTTCTATTTATAATAATTACAACGTCTACACACTCAGTGTGCACAATTCATGGTTGATATTGCACTTTTCAAATATATTATTCAGGGTGAACCATACCTTTGTTGGCCTTATTCAGTGTGTGAAATCCATTTCGAAAAATGACTATTTTGTAATGTGAATATTTAGCTTTCTTTTAGCACAAATTTGTGCTTGAATTAAAAACGAGATGATTTATTGTGGTTGTCTCACTCTGTTTAAATAGGATTTGTATGAAAGAAAAAATCTGTGATATATTATAAACATAAAATATGATGCAGTCATTTGAGGTTTGCACCTGGAGCTGATACCAGAGCTTCATTACGAGACAAGAGCATTTGATCTCTAAGTTAAGAACTTTAACTTTCCAAAAATTCAATCATCAGATAAACCCTTTAAGACGGCACCACCACAAATTTGTGGTTAAATACAGATAATTGAAACGAACATTGAACTGATGCTTTCTCACTCTAACTACATATAATTTGTATTAGAGTAAAAGAGACGATATATACTCTTGGTTTTGGAGCGGCAATTTTGATGGCAGCGGGCACCTGAACAAAAATAATGTTAAATTTGTACCCTCAAAAGGATTATTATTTATTTATTTATATTAATTGATTTACAATGAACATTATTAATTTTACAAATATGTCGATAGGAAGGAATTTTTATGTAATCATATTATTGAAGCACAAAAACAATCGTCATCTGAGTAATAGGCTTGTTTAAGTAGGAATGCTTTACATTACTTTGCATTTTATATATATTTAACTTTAGTTAAGCGGGTAGTTTGTTGGTAATTTCAACAGCCTGATATGTGAAACTAAGCTTAAGGTATATATATATATAGAAAACCGCATAAAGTTTATATGTAAATGAACTAGACCTAATTCTTAGGGCTTGACCTGCGGCGTTGCCGTGGAGAAAACACTAGTCTATTACAAAATACAAATATCACAAACGTATATCGTAAAAAATCACATTACTATTGCATCTTTTACAAAAAATATCTTTTGAAAATTGCAATATCAATTGTAATTCATACAAAAATATGAATAAAAAAAATCACTGTATACACGTCGTATACAGAGGCATCGGTCGACAATTGCAGACGTACACACTACATAATTATTAATTAAATGAAATAATTAATTTACTATCTAACTACTTAAACGAAATATGAAAAACAAGCGAATTTTTCAAGCGCTTTTTTATTTTAAATTATAATATAATTATAGGTAGACATTGGATTACGGACTGACTGCATTCATATAAAGATTTTGTTCATTAATATTTACAAATACTCAACATTATACGAATATAGTCGAGGTAGTGTACATAAAAAAATAAAGTGAGTTTATATTAAAACTACTTTTTAACAGTTTTAAGCGCGGTAATTTATTAGATTTTTAATAATAATAATCGACAAACAATCACACACATTGTATATCCGCAAAATTTTACAAGTTATGCTTGTTTTATGGGTGATATGCAACAGGATCATTCTGGGCTCCCAGACTAAATAATGTTTCCGAAATTTATCATACCAGGAATCGAACCCGGAGCCTCTGTATTGCAGTGAGGTAGGCCGGCAAAGGCTTAGCCCGCTCAACTACAAAGGCCATCACACAAGACAACATGTCGTAACATTCTTCCGTGATCACGGCTACCGAAAAGAGGCCGAAACATTGGAATAATAAAAATCAAATTAACGCGCTTAAAACCGTTAAAACGGTTTTTTTTAATTATGTGTACTAATCGCGAGAATGTATGATAATATTATTGAATGAATTTTCAAATTGCGATTTGAAAATGAACATTATTTTAAACGAATAATGGAAGCAATCTCATGGATTTTGTTTACATACTTATAAAGTCAAAGTATGTAAAAGTAGTCAAACAGCGCATACATCATGGGTTAATAACGAAATATATATTTTCACGCCATGAAAAAATAATGCATTATTAAATTTTTACAAATCATTCCTTGACCACTTCTACAATAATAATGATTTTATTACGAATGCAGTCAGTCCGCAATCCGCTAAACAATCGGTTCCTATATCTCACCGTACACACATTTGCCTTGCTGCTGGGAAAAAAATGATATAAACCCCATACAATAAATGCATTGACCGCTATTATCACCATTGGACTGGTTAATTCATGCAAATGGCGTCAGAGCGCCTTGACAGTCAGCGCCAAGATGGCTGCCAATCACGCGACAGCAACATGGCGCCCAATTCTGCTATTTCATGTTCAATATCCTCTCGATATCGTCGCGACGGAATAATAGTAGAAAAAAGTGCATTAAAAGTAGAAATGGCGGTAGCCCTAAATTAATACTGAAAAGCTACCAAAATTTGAACATTCATTTAGCAAGTTTTCTGTTATATTCATTTTATTTAAGTTTATGGCTTGGCAACTAGGCCTTTAAGCCAGATCTTAGATTACATTATAGTTTCTTCACTTTCTTAAACATATGTATAGCTCAGCTAAACTGTAGGTTATCAGCTGACGCCATTCAATGGAGTTCTTGTGACAACTCAAAAGGCCACATTTGACTATACAGTTCACATTTATCATAAAAACATATAATTACTACGCAAAAATTATCAATTTTCATGTCACAGGCATTCCATTGGAATTAACAGTATACCGAAATCAGGCAGACGCACTATTGAGACGAGATTGTGATAGCAGAATTGAGCCCCTGTCCAGTGGTTACAAGAGAGGCAAGTGAGGCAATATCGATTTCTTACCAATGGCAAGGTGACGGAGTGGACTGTAAGACACAGGCACCGGGCTAAAGACGAGTGTGGCGCATTAGCGAATCAAACGCCCCGAACCGGAATTTGAACGTTGTTTACGAATATGTTGCGGGTGATACGCTTAACAACACTATTTAGTCGAATAGGGGGTGAGCCGCGGCCGCGGCACCCGCACGCCGATCACCGCCGGGGGCCAGCACATGCTGCTGAAACACCACAAACACCCCGTCACTTGAATAAGGCCTAAAATTCTCTTATTCGCCGGTTACGGCATAATGTAATCGAAGGCTGTGATTTTTGGGTACAATAAGTTGACTGAGCACACTAGTGTGCATAAATACAATCTGATCAGATTGTGTTCACACTGGTGTGCAAAAAAAATGCACTCCAATTGGACGAATTGTTGATTGATACATGTGTATGAATAAGTGCACTCTAATTGGTTGAATTGTCAACTGAACCAGTGTGTTTAGTCTGCAGGCCCCAAGTTTGTAACTTTCACAAAAAAAAACCCTTGCCACTGTGAGTCAAGAACTATTCCATTGACGAGAGCCAAATATGTCTAGTCATTAATTCATATTAAATCAGTTTCGGAAAAATTAAGATTAATATTAGGGCGACATGGATTACATACTATCAAAACTTTCAAAAGTCAAGATTCTTATTCTATTCGATTCAATTGTATATTTGAGTTACAGACTCAAGGTGCACATAAGAAGTGCACTCTGATCGGCTGAATTTTAGTCTAAGCATACTGGTGCGCATAAGTGCTCTTTGCTGATTAAATTTTGTCTAAGCACACTAGTGTGCATAAATGCCCTGGGATCAGTTGAATTATTGTTTAAGCACACCGGTGTGCTAAGTGTTCTCTGATCGGCTGAATTATATTTTATAACTGGTGTGCATAAGTGTCTGGTGATGAGTCGAATGATCAACTGAACACGGCTGTACTGTGGTCGCTCACCGTGGGTGCGCGTAGAGCGGCGTGGGCGTGGGCGTGGGCGGGGGCGGGGGCGCGTGCCGGCCGCGGGGGGGCTAGCGGCGGTAGTTGTTCCTCGGCGCGAAGGGCGGGGCGCGGTGCGAGGAGAGCGGCCGCCGGCGCGGCGGCTCGCGGCCGCGCGCCTTCTTCTCCTCGACGTTGAGCTTGACGCCGTCGGCGCTGTCCGGCGGGAAGTAGAGCGGCGCCGCGTTGAGGCAGTCGAGCGCCGCCTGCGAGCTCTCGTACGTGATGAACCCGTAGTTGGGGTGGCGCGGCGCGCCCGCCGCCGCCGCCTTCGAGTGCACGCGCAGCTCGGCCACGGGCCCGAAGCGCGCGAACAGCGCGCGCAGCTCCTCCTCCGTCGCCGACAGCGGCAGGTTGCCCAGGAACAGCTGCTGCGCGTCCGAGTAGCGCCGCGCGCCGCCCTCGCCGCCTGCACCGGGCGTCGAATATTATAAAGAGGTAAAGTTTCTGACGTTGCAGGTCACCAACGGAAAGCTACATTATTCCTGAGTGACATATGATATTTAATAGTGATTAATAATAAGTATTTTATATATTCTAAACCCATCTCCCCATCTTTGTCTACCGTGAACACGGCTACTGAAAAGCGGCCGAAACATCGATCGTGGATATACTAAATAGTAAAAGAAAAAGTTTTTGCAAACAAAGGTATGCAGAAGAAAAGAAAATAGTAGAGATGTGCCGATTATGACTGGTCGACTAGTCAACTAGCCGATTAGTCGGTTGTAAAAAGGCCTATTAGTCGGCCGCGCCGATCACGGTTCCGGGAATTTCCGTGACGCATCGTTTATAGCCGATTCGTGCGCCAAGTCGCAACCATCGCATGGGTTTTTTGATTTTTGCTTTTGTGCAAAAATATTTAAAAAAAATTGTTTAAAGATAATATTGTTATTCATTAAAGTAAAAGAGATCAGATAAAATTGAATCTTATCAAAAAGAAAGTTTCGTGTATGGATTAGGATTCAATTACAAAGTAAGAAGCCGGATAGTCGGCGTTCTTTGCCGAATAGTGCCGACTAGTCGCCGCCTACGATAGTGGCCGAATAGTCAGCTTTACCGATTAGTCGCCGACTAATCGGCACATCTCTAGAAAAAAGTATTAAAAAAAGAAAGAAAAAATATAAACATTATCTATAGCTTGGCAGCTAGGCTAGCCAGATCTTAGACTACAATATAATTTCTTCATTTTCTTAAGCCTATATATAGGTCAGCGGAACCTTAGGTATCACTACTCAAAAACTATCAAGTGAGAGCAGACCTGGCTGGTGCTGCGGCTGCGAGCGCGGGTGCCTCGGGCGCTGCTCGTGCGGCTGCGGCGGCGGAGGGTGCGCGGCGGGCGCGGGCGGCGCGGGGGCCGCGGGCGGCGGCGCCGGCGGCGACACGCGGCTGCCGAGCGCCGCCGCCGCAGCCGCCACGTGGCCCGCGCCGGAGCCCGACTTCACCAGGTTCGCGTACGTCTTCGGCTCCGGGGGCGCCATCACCACTGCGCAATGGGACCACTCGACACGTCAACACAAATGCGAACACATTGACACTGTTAGGCCTTTTTTTATTGTAGTATAGGTTCGCGTTTGACCACAATCTTGCCCTATGTGGAGCAAAGATGTGGTTTACGATGTAGCACGCTTACCTAGAAGGTACCTATTCACACGGGACTTGAAGACACCCAGGTTATAAGTATCGGGAAATACAGACTTCGGCAATGAGTTCCATGCTTTTGCGGTGCGTATAATGAAGCTGGATTCGAAGCGCTTCGTTCTTATAGGTGGAATATCCACCGTATATCGATGCCGCATGCCGGTGCGTCTGGTTGTCCGATGATGGAAGGGAGATGGCGGGATCAGATCGAAGAGCTCAGCTGCACACGCTCCAAAGTGAATCCGATAGAAGACCGATAAGCTGGCCTATTATGTTCGCTTACAGGCAAACGGGCAGACGGGTCCACTTGATGGCAAGTGGTTACCGTCACCCATACCGTCATCTGCAACACTAAGGGAGCCGATGCGTTGCCTAACTCGGTGAGCCTTTAAATATCTGTTTACGTCTTTTGAAGAGGGCAGGAGCTCATTCCATAGCTTTCCATGTATGGCATAAAGGGGCTACATAATATTAGCCTTCTTTAGTTTTCTATTTAACTTAGTGGTCAAATTGCAGGTGTCTCATAATGAAGATCTGGTATCAGCTTCAGGTGCAAACCTCAAACGACTGCCGCTAAACATTTATCATATATCAAAATAAGACATTTTTTCTTTCATACAAATCCTATATAAACAGAGTGAGTCAACAACAGCGTTGTGTCGGATATAATTCCGGCACAGCAATTTGGTGCAAACCTAGTTTGCTGAAAGTGCGGCGTACAAATTGGCAAAATATGCTCTTTGTATCTAATATATAAAGTTCTCGTGTCACAGCTTTCGTTGCCATACTCTTCCGAAACGGCTTGACCGATTCTCATGAAATTTTGTATGCATATTGGGAGGTCTGAGAATCGGCCAACATCTATTTTTCATCCCCCTAAATGTTAGGGGTAGTCCACCCCTAAATTTTTTTATTTATTTTTTAGACAAAATTTTTAATTTCTATTTTTTTATGATACAACATACAAAAATACATACAATCCTCAATTTTCACCCTTCTACGATAAACCCCTATTTTTTACCGGGCAGGACGACGTCTGCCGGGACAGCTAGTAATAATATATAAGGTATGTAATTGACGCTATTTCTTCAAATAAAGTTTTCCTTTCTTTCTAACAATAAATCCTTTTGTTTTAAATTCAAGCATAAATCTGTACTAAAAGAGAGCTACCAGATAAAAATTAATAACTAGAAAAGTAATAGTGGTAGCATTAACAGCTCATAAATATCCCACTGCTGGGTTCGAGCCTCCCACTAAAAGGGGAACGGACAGTATATCCACCACGCTTATCGGCTTATTGCATCGCCGATGTTTTCCTTCACCGTTGTTAACACGTGGTAATTGTATAATATGAAAATTTGATCAAAAAACTGCCTAAGTGGTGCATGCATTCCGGCCAGGATCGAACCCGCGCCTTTTGACCTTGGGACGCGTGCGCTAGCCATTACACTACCACAACTACTACCAGAAGAGTATCTCTATCATATTCAATAGTCAAGGTAAAAAAAAGTATCGACTCTGACGAACGACTACAATTTACTCCGTATGCGCGAGTGTAGTAAGTAATAAACTCTAGATACAAATATTAACAATATCCTATTTTTTTCCCGTAGGTGTCATATAAAGAACTATGTCTTTCCCTTTTTATTTTTTTAAAATTCAAATTCAGTACAACCAGAGAACATTTTTAATGAGATTATTTCCAAGCAAACTACTGTAGAGGTAAACATTATACATTATCATGATATACAGATTAAAACTTTTTATTTTTTTATTTAGGTTTATGGCCTGGCAGCTAGGCCTTTAAGCCAGATCTTAGTTTACAATATAATTTCTTCATTTTCTTAAGCCTATGTGTAGCACAGCTGAACTGTAGGTTATCAGCTGGTGCCATTCAACAGAGTTCTTGTGACAACTCAAAAGGTCACATTTGACTATACAGTTCACATTTCTCACAAAACACATAATCACTACTCAAAAGCTATCATTATCCTACAACTATGGTTCATTTTAGAGTAATTTTACACATTTTTAGAAAATAAAACTGCACAGCATAACATCTCCTTTCAGTTCCCGCTCTAGATTAAAACTTAAATAAAGTATACCTTATAGAATGAAAATTAATGAGTCCGAATGAGTAAATAATCACCTGGCTGTAGTTCGGGAGTGGGCTCCCTCTCTGGCTGAGGCTCCGGCTGGGGCTGCGGCGCCGCCTCGGGCTCCGGTTCCGGCTCACTGTTTATACTCGCACCTGGAACAGACATACCCCTCATGTAGACCTGATCTTCCAGTATCAACATAAAAATTGGGATCCCAAATAAATAACCCGCATGGGGGTTTGTAGCAAAGGTTTAGGTGAGTAGCGACACCTCGGACTGGCAAAACTGCACTGGCATGATTTTTGATGTAGTTAAAGTTACAGACTTGGGGCTCTGGTCTAGATTATGCCGCCATAATAAACTTGCGTTGAGTTTCTCAGTCGTCTAATTTCAGTTCCTCCTTCGAGTCCGGCAGCACCTTTAGTGTTGCAAGTGTAAGTCTGGTGTAGGGTTGTAACGGAGGCCTTCTTAGCGGAGGCGACGGGTTTCACCTCCGAGGTTAACGGAGGCGGAGGCGGAAGTGAAGTTTGATGTAGAAAAAATAGTAGTTTATGGTTTATACATAACATCGCGTCGGTAAAACTTCGTACGTACTGTTACAGCCTTACTCTCTCTGGGCAATTATTGCAGAGCCGGCAAGCCACTGACATCAATAGGCTAAGCATCGATCAGCAGTAACTGCCTATAAATACTAAATCTTTTGTAAATTTGTCAGTCTTCTGGTAATTAGCTAAAGCTATTCAACTATGGACCTGGTTTCTGCCTGCCGGTTGAATAAGCCCTAAACTACATTACCAAACCCGTAGATTGAGGCTCCAGTACTGCGTAGTACATAATAAATCTCAGCTCTAGTACTATAGTGTTTTTTTTAAAAACACCCTAAGTATCCGGGACTAACAGTACGTCTAACGCCTCTAAGGAATTCGACAGGTTGATTCCTGTAGTGTATCATTCATTTGACAAATGACGTTTGCACGCGTTGATTTTTGTTCATTTGCTGCGCGCGGCCGGACGGCTGAGTCGTCGCGAGCGTCGCTGCTTGCGTATGACTCGTAAATAAACCTCCGTTATGACTCCGCAAAAATTACACGGATGCGGAGGCGGAGGTACGATTTCTTGCGGAACTTCCGCAGTAACGGAGGCGGAAGCGGAGTTCCGTTACAACCCTAGTCTGGTGTACTGCAGCAATAAAAAACAGCTTACCCTGTAAAGCGGCAACCAGCTGCCGGGTGGACTCCTCGTGGTGCTGCGGGTGTCCGTTGAGGTGATGCGACGTCGGCGCCGCCGCGGGGACGGGTGCGGCCGCGGCGGGCGGCGTGGGCGCACTGACCGCGGGCGCCGCGGCCAGGGGCGCTGCGGCGAGCGGCGCGATGGGCGCCGGCGGCGACACGAGCGGCAGGTGCGGCGCCTGCGGGGGCTGCGGCGGCGCGGGGAAGGCTCCGCCCGCGGGGTACGCGCCCCCCGCCCCGCCCGCGGGGAAGTAGCCCCCCGCGCCGCCGCCGCCCGCCTCCTCCTCCTCGCCCTCGGAGCGGCCGGAGGCCTCGCCCTCCTCGTCCGAGAACACTATGTCCTGGAAACAATGAACTGAACGGTTAGTTAAAACCTAGGAATATTATTTAAAACACTTATGCAGATAATGATAACATTGATTTCGAAAAATGATGTCTAAAATTTTAATTTTAATTACTCACGGTGCAACAAACTTAATTAATAATGTGAATGCCAGTTAGTGCTCTTTTCTATCGTTTTGATAGCCAATAAAGTTGATAATTATATTACTTATACACAAATGTTTCAATATTTAAGATTATTCGAAATAATTGAAAATATAGTTGCCCAGTTCCCTGGGTGCTACTCAAGATATGCCACGAAATTGTCCATAAGAAAAACACTCCTTTCTCAAGTCAATGCCCACCAGAGATAATATTTGATCCTGGGACTTATTTATTGTTCAATCAGCGTCGATCAGCCCGTCGTATTTAACACTTCACGTATTTTTTATTTATTTTTTAATGAATTACTATCAAATATAGCCTGTCACTCAGGAAAAATATAGCTTTCTACTGATGAAAATTTTTTAGAAACGTGCAAAAGATTATTAAACACAAATAAAGTTCAGCAGACAGGCAGGCGCCCCACTTTATGGAAAGCGGTTACCATCACATATAGACATTTGCAACACCAAAGGTGCTACAAATGCGCTGCTGCTCTTAAGGGAGACTGGAGCCTGGTCACTAATGCCAGAACACAACTCAAAGTTGTTATGGCGACATACTCTAGACCAGGGGTGGTAGCCATCTAGGCGAATGCCCTACCACCTGGTTGTGGGGTGATTTGAAATTGTATTCTCTCTCCGTGCCTGCACGGATAACCTCTTTATGATATTATCACAGATTCATGATTGAGCACCGACCTGGTAGCGGAAGATGTCGTTGTGCACGTAGTACTTCTTGGGCGACTGCGCGGCCAGCACGAAGGTCTGCGTGAAGCGGCGCATTGGCGCGCCGCCGTTCGACAGCTCGCCGGTCACCTGCACCACCACGCCGTTGCCCAGGGTCGCCTGCGCGTCCACCTGCCAACAGATTTTTCCTATTGGGAATGTCTGCAACGCCCGGGCCGGACAGACCGTGAATGGACTCATCTATACATGACAATAATGAAGTAAAGATATGTTGCTGGGGATTTGTTAGGACGCTTCTTCTCCTTTAACCCTGAAGCTTGAATGCTCTCTTTTTTATTGAGTACCTGGTATCGGGTTTCAGTTCAAACTTGAAATGGCCGCAACATAACATTTATCATTAGAGCAAATTATGTATTATTATGTTTAGATAGTTGCACTTTATCACCATATCTTGTCTATATATGTAACTTATGTGTATATTTGTATATGTAGTATAGTTATATAATTATTTATTATTAAAATGTAGGTACATACATACACACAACTTCACGCCAGGTCCCTTGCGGGGTAGGCACGGACAACAGAGCGCCATACAGGCTTATTCTTACACACCTCACTTGCTTCTTTGACATTCATAGCTCTGGTCATGCACGCTCGTCTGTTCTTAAAATGTAAGTAATCGTACAATAATTATGTATTTTTTTATTTTTTTTATTGCAGGAGATCAGCAGACAGGCAGACAGCCCACTTGATGGACAGCGGTTACCATCGCCTATGGACATTTGCAACACCAAAGGTGCTACGAATGCGCTGCTGCTCTCTTTAGGGAGCCTGGAACCTGGTCACTAATGCCGGAACACAACTCAAGGTTGTTATGGCGACATACTCTAGACCAGGGGTGGTAGCCATCCAGTCGGGCAAATGCCCTACCACCTGGCTGTGGGTTGTTTTGTCGCCTCTTACGACAGGCCGCCCCAACGCAGGAAATTGTATTCTTTCTCCGTTCCTGCACGGATTAAATAGTATACCACCATCGCCACTTCTAATCAGCAATATTCTTGCCACGGGTTATCTGGAAGAGATCGCTTTTTAGCGATAAGACCGCCCTTTGTACACAATTAGAATAATACTAGTTCGAAGTTTTCTGTAATGGTGTACACAGTGTTATCTATCCATCTATCATCTCTGACTCTATCAGAAACAAGCAGGACATTATTTTAGTATTATGTTTTCGTGTATAGTTCGCACCTGGCTGATCTTGGCATGGCAGTCGCGGAAGACCAGCGTTGGTTAATATCAACCAGCATATGCTGAGCCTTTTTAGAGTTAGTTAACTTTTGAATTTATTAAACTGCTCATGTATAATTTTATAATTTAAATAACGCTAAATGAACATTATTTTCTTTCATTCTTTGTATACACATGACAAAATATACTAGACATGTTGCTGAGGAGTGTGTTGGGCCACTTGTTCTCCTTTGACCCTTGAGCTTGAATGCTCTCTTATATTGAGTACCTGGTATCAGGTTCAAGTTCAAACTTGAAATGACCGCATTATAACATTTGTCATTTAACATTATAGCAAGTGGAGATCGATCATCTCTGACTCTATCAGAAACAAGCAGGACATTATTTTTGTATTATGTTTTCGTGTATAGTTCGCAC
Organism: Dendrolimus punctatus; assembly: GCA_012273795.1. NCBI lineage: Eukaryota > Metazoa > Arthropoda > Insecta > Lepidoptera > Lasiocampidae > Dendrolimus > Dendrolimus punctatus. Next base: position 22,115,956 of record CM022535.1, read on the forward strand.
CTGGCTGATCTTGGCATGGCAGTCGCGGAAGTTCAGCTGCTGGATGCGGTTGTGAATCTGTTTCTGGCCGACCACCGGCAGCGTCTCGCGGTTCGGCGCGTCCAGCCCGCCGTGCACGAACGAAGAGTAATTGTTGTAAAATCTGTAAATCACCACAATGTTACGGGTCTGTAGGATGTCAATTCGAAAATGCCGTTGAATTCTCGCAGTTTCTTACAAGTTTAGCCGAATACAAGAAAACCAAAACTTGGGGTGAAAAGTGAAAGTGCACTAGGTAGCGCCTCGGTCGCAGCCAGAACACCATTTGTAAATTAGACATGGCCTCCTACACAGGGTCTTGAAATCGTTAAATGGTCAGCTTAATAGCTTCTAAAAATTCGCATTAAATACGAACATAGGACAGAAAGACGGCAGGGAGTAATTTGCTTTTCTTTAAATAAAATATTTTTCGATTTTAATTTAATTTAGTTTTTAATTTAATTTAAGTAAAGTCGTCGTAGCGTAATGGTTAGCGCACGCGTCCCTAAATCGAAGGGCGCGGGTTCGATCCTGACCGGAACGCATGCACCTCTTAGTCAGTTTCTGATCTAATGTGCATATTGTTACAATTACCACGTGCTAAAAACGCTGAAGGAAAACATCGTGATGCAACCTGCACATCGAGATAACAGCTGTGTCAAACCTACCAAGCCGCCTTGGACAAGCGTGGCGGGTATACTGTCCGTTCCCCCCTTTAATGGGAGGCCCAAGCACAGCCCAGGACATTTATGGGCTGATATTATATATTTAATTTAAACCTACATACACCATTTTGCAGCAATATTTACAACAAGTACATCTTGGTACAAACACACATTTTTTGCAAACTTAAAATAAATCGTGATAAACTTCTTTTCATAAAATTACAAACTAATATGGTGTAAAACATATAGACGATAAGCATAAGAAACATGTAATTTCATAATTGTATGAAAAATTTAAAAAATGTAGGCAATATCGTAAAAGTTTAAATAATAAAATAAAAGACTTTCCACCCTTATTTATCCAAAAGTAAAAAGTAAACAGAATAAAAATAAATAAAGAAACAAGATCTCCATTTTGGCCCATAATGGAGGACAAGCAGCAATAAAAAAAAGGCGCAACCCACTCAACCACAGTGGCTGCTTTATCGTTAGGTTTTCCCATACAAAATAATTTGTAATTAAAAATATGTCACCACATTATTCAATCCTAAAATAATAATATGGGTAATGACTAATAGTAATTTATAGCAGGAATTGCGTCATAATACACGGAAATAAAAATTCGGATGTGGCAATATTGGGAAATATACGTCTATTAGACGAGGAAATTTTTAAATTTCAAATTCAATAGCTTAAACGCACTTATAATAAATGTACATGTATGATATGATTAATGAAATAATAATAATAACCTGAAAGCCCAGTCGCAATTCAACAATAATAATTAATTTAAATTATAAGTTTGAACATTATTCAGGTTCTGTTGTGAAAGACTATACTTCTATAAGCACAGATTTCGCCAAGGCTACACTTAATTTGACTTTAACAATAAACAAAGAATACATATGCGTGTGTGTGTCAAATACATGGTAGTGTGTGTAATGTTTTTTATTGATTTAATGTATTTTTAGGCATAGTTTAAAAAATATTATAAGCATTCTGCACTCCTTTTCTATATAAACTAAAGTGTGCAAAATTTCATCCTCCTCCATCCATGAAATTTTCGTTAAAAGGGGTACAAAGATTTTGCTTCACGTCAGGAATCAAACCGGAGCCTTTGCGTTGTAGTGAGGTAAGACAGCAAAGACTTAAGTCTGCTCAAACACAGAGGCCGTCAAATGTAGAGAAAGTGTATCAACATCATAGCAAGTGGAGACATTTGTCTACTTCTATATGAAACAGGCGTGATATTCGTAACATTCGTGGCCGTCTTCAGCATATTGGGCTTCGGGGTGCATAAATAAAAATTAGTTATTATTTTTTATGTCTTTTACACAATATCTTACTCAGTAATTAAATCATAAATCAATACAAAACAGAATTCTAAAACTAAAAAAATATTAAAACAAACAGTAATTCCGGTACCCCTTTGTGTAAACAAATTATTTTTTGTCTTTTGAACTTTACGGGTCTGGCCACAATGTACGAACAATACTTCGCAATGTGTTATCTTTGTTTAAGGAACAAGACTGCCTAGCTAAAAAAATTACTTGTATTGTAGGCTCTTCCTTTTCTAAATAAATACAAAATCATGTTAAACTATTACTTTTCGAAGAATTAGTAGAGTTGTAACACACAGTGCACACTCAATAAGACGAAAATATTATAAGAGAAATGTGTGTGTTGAATTCAATTTCCACATGCCCATGGAAAACCCAAAAGATTTCTCGTTCATTTGCCAATCATGCTTCAAGAATAAACTACTTAGTATTGAATCCTAGTATAATACACCTATGCCACTGCGAAATGAAGTGACTGATGTCAGATTTGTTATCGCCATGTTATCATAAAATTATCTAACTCAATCTTGTTTTTAAACAATAACAAAGAATACATTCACAGCAGACTAGATAATTAAATCCCATTGTATGTTTACATGAATGACAGGGCATTTTATCTTTCATATTCATATAACTTTTGAAAATACAATATTACTCATATATACAAAATTACTGAGAATGTGACAACAGTCAAACTGTGAGCATTAAGAAGGCAGTAGTACTAAAGTATAAAAAAGTGAAGTCTCTTTGAAACATGTTTATATCTGCATTAATAATAAGTACAATGCGCCCGCAGGGGGGCTTTGTGGCGAAGCCTTAGGTGAGTGGCGACACCTCGTACCTGACTCCGGGGCCAAGACAAGGCCCCGCCTCCGTGCTTGCCTTAACCAGCCGGCACGGAGTGGAGATCGCTAGAGCTAAGACTCAAGCTCCAGGGGTGGAAGTGATAAATGGCCTAACGTCGGAAGTAGCTTCGGTGAACCTGCAGCCCACCTCTCTACACCCTTAGCCACTCACACCCATGTTGCCCCTGCCTTTTACGGCATTTTTAGGGGCCCATGCAGGGAGTGGCGAGTCACCGTCTGCCCATTCTTCTATGTTCCCTGAACATTGCGACGAGCAGACGCCATAGTCCCCATATTCCCAGACCGCTAGTACCACTAACAGTTCATCCCAATAGCCCGGTACTTTTTGTCCTCATTTCCCACAATAGTCCTACACTGGCCGGGCTTGTCCTTGGGTGCATTATTATATGGTGTAGACAGGGATAATCGCCGGTCAGTGTCACGCCACATATTTACATTAAATTTGTCAAGGGGCCTCTACGTGTTGACCTCCCCATGGCCCCACGCAAGCCCTCCAAGAATCCGGGCCATTTTTATGGCCCGTGGTCTTGAAAGACATAAGTACAATGCTAAAGGATTTTGCTTCTCAAGTAACTATCACGTTTTTAAAAATAATATTCATGCAAAGCAATATTTAACAAGGTTTTAACACCTTTAAGCTCTCTGAACATTCAAGTAATGAATTGTTTATTATTTTTCATTGCAGGAGTTCAGCAGACAGGCAGATGTCCCACTTTATGGAAAACGGTTACCATCGCGTATGGACATTTGCAACACCAAAGGTGCAACAAATGCGCTGCTGCTCTCTTAAGGGAGACTGGAACCTGGTCATTAATGTCGGAACATAACACAAGGTTGTTATGGCGGCATACTCTAGACCAGAGGCAGTTGCTTTAGGTTGTTTTTAAGTACAATGAATTCATTTCGATAATAAAGCTAGAACTCCATTAGTCCCACGTCGATCACGTACGCCGATCTATTACTACTACGCCGGATGCATATCAGAGCCCATATATTGTATATAGTGATCCTGGATTTTTGTGGGATGGTTTTGACGTATGATGGTGTGTACATAGTATATAGCGTAATGTCTCAGACATAGGACACAACATTATCCAACCACTAAATAGCAAATTTAAGGCCAGTGCCTATATCGTACAGAGCAAGTAACAATCACTCACAATAGGTGTGTGTTACACTGTACTGCAGTGCCATTGTGCCAGTGGCTACTATGTTTTAACACACTTATTCCAACAGTATTGGAACACAACTCACTACAGTGCAACTTGAAATATTATTCAGGCATGTTTTGGTGACATTACCCAGATGTAACTGTGATGGATAAATTATGCATCTAATGAAAATATAGCTTTTATCAGATAAATAAAACTCAACGTTTGACTGTTTGTCCAATATGTGTTTGTAAACCATTGATCAGATTGTGATGAAACCTTACTAGTGTGTTATAGTACACTTGCGAGGATTTATGGTCCAAAAATCTTTATATATAAAATTATATTATATCTGTTTGTGTGTGTTATTGAATTCATCCTAAATGATTAAACCGATTTTGATGAAATTTTTTGTGTCATGAGAGTCCCAGAATGGTTAAGATTAGCAATTGAACCAGGTATGTCACCCTGCAATCGAGTTCCAGGATTTAGGAGAAATTATTTATGTGTTTCAGTGTGTTCACAATATACAATTGGCCCGGTATATGGTGCTGCAATCAGCTTCTAGATTTTAATGTTCTGAAGACAAGACAATGTCTGTTGGGTACAGCTAGTTTTTGATAAAACGATGTTGTATCTGGATTCAGGCACCTCACATGTCATATTATTTCATTTTTTTAAAATTTTGTATTATTGATATTTATTATAGTTATTTTGAATTTTTTATACACCATTTTTTTCTTGTTCTTTTGTCCTCCCTACTTTGTATTGTCTCTAATTAAGTTTAGTAGTTTTTATATCCTCAATATCCTCTTTAAATACCTACACAAATCCGAAAATGCGGTATACCTGTGCAGATGGGCAGGCGCCTTATTGAGCAGCGTGTAGTACTGGCGGACGAATTCGCGGCCAACGCTCTGCGGGGACGGGGACGCCTCCATTACCATCGCTGTTGTGAACAGTGCGCCAATATACGCCCTCTGCTGCCCTGGACAACAGAACCATGTAACACATCAACAACCATAGAGCATATGCTTGAGAGATATACAGGGCCATAATATTGAGTGTTAGGGTGCCAAACCAGTCTAAGATTCCTCCCCTGTTTCAATTATCAAAAATTGAAGTAATTTTTTTAATATGTTTGTGATTCTATAGGCCTTAATTAAAAGCCTTTCTTAAATTTAAAGAAACTGCTCAGCAGCGGATTGTGAAAATCTTACCCATAAACTTCTCTTTATCCAAATATTTTGGGTACAACCTATGTTAACCATTCAAATTTTGTTTATCTGTGCTCTTCTTAGGTAAACAACAGGTAATACATGTTTATAAGTGAAAAAAGATTTTAATGGTCTAGGGTCTGGTCTGATTCTCTTACTTAAGAGATGCCTAATCGTTTCTTAACAAGATTATTATAAGTAAGGCCGTTTATGTTTACAGTGACAGAGTTGAGATGATGTTAAGTAATTTTCAAAACAAGCCACATTTGTGTATCTATATATTGACCCTTAATAGCCATTTTGTTATAAGCGACTGCATATTTTCGGTTCAAAAGGTATTTTAAAATAATATTTTGTTTTAATACTTTCAGTTTTTTATTCAGTATGATCTAATATAACTAACACATGAACTTTAAAAACAAAATAATAGTTTAAAATAACTTTTGCAACCAGTAATATACTTGGTCCAAATGCCACTTACGATAAAATAGTGGTAAAGGGTTGATATGTTATATGTCAATATATAACTATATTGACCCTGAATAACTAATCATTCCTCCATATGAGACACACCTGTGACCGAATGTGGAGTTGACAAACTTCCCTGCATACCCCATGTTTCATTCTGATTCTTCTTAGTTTCGGTCTTAGTCACAAACATATTTATGCTGTACTACATGTAACATTTTTGTAATGCTACCTTGCTGTAATTTTATTTTTGGAAATAAAGTTTATTATTATTATTACCTTCATAATTTAATAAGAGCATAGTATGTGATGCAATTGTTTTCATATGTCAACTAGGAACTGACTTACAGTCATCTCATCTTCACTGAGGAACGTTTAGTTATAAGCTAACTGAGATTTAAGTTTAGCTATCTGAAGTTAACAATGTTGCTTCCCAATTAATACATTAAGCCCATGGCCACATCTGTATGAAACTGTGGATAACTGCAACATTATAGCAGGTGCAGCTCCAGCATAAACAAAATATATCTGGCCACAATCACTGACACTACAGGTGGAGCAGAGGCATTATATTAACATGAAATATATTTTATTTTAATTAATAGCAAAGTGAAGAATCTATTTTAACTGTTACTTAAACTCAATTACATTGCCACTAAAGTGATAAACCACAAATGTCTCCACTCAGCTGAGATGAGAATGTTGAGATGTATGTGTGGTGTTACAAGAATGGATAAGGTGAGAAATGAGTACATAAGGGGATCATTAAAAGTTGCACCCGTCACTAAAAAATTGAGAGGCAGAATTTTAAGTTTGTATGGGCATATAATGAGGAGGAATGAAAGTCAAAGTGACAAAAAGAATGTTAAACAACAAGACTACTACTACCCATCTAGGTACAAATGTAAAGGGAGACCAAAAAAAGATGAATGGATTGTGTGAAGGATGATATGATGATATGTGGTGTGACAGAAGATGTATGTCAGAGTAGATGAGTTTGGAATATTGTGCTGACCCCAAAATAATTGGGATATGGATATGGCGAAAGAAAGACTTTTTTATTAACAAATCTATGAACTCGAGTTCCCTACCCTTTACCTTCACCTGTATCCTTTTTACATCTTAATCACTGTTAGTTGTTTTGAGTTCATACACACTTTTTTTTGTTACTGTGTGTGACAATAATTTTGTGACTTTTTTGGTTGTGTTGTGTATCTTAAGAATAACTTATATAATTATTTTTTTCTAAGTTTAGTTTTAAAATTAGAAATAAAAGACTTAAAATCAATTACATTATGAAAATATCACTCTTACTAAATTCATCAGAGAATTTAGTAGTTTTTAAAGGACATTAAGAATAAATATATATTTACAAATATTATAGTAACAAGGTTAAATTAATATTTATCATTGCACAGTATACCCTTAATTTTGAAGGCAATATAATTTTTTATGCTTAGATAATGACAATGTAGACTATGCATATAATTTCTATAAACAAAATGCTAAAATTACTGATATATATATTTGTTATGGTATAAAAGTTTTTTGTATGTGTACATAATCAAGCTCTTAATTTTATATAATATATAATTTCTGTTATATATAAAGAAATCACTAACAATAGGTATACATATTCATGATTTACACAAGTCATTCAACTGTATGTATATTTTTTGTTTTAACAAATTCTTATGGGTACTGTTTATTGACATTTATTCTTGTTATTAATTATAGATGTATTAATTGTTGAAGTGTTTTACTTCAGTCCCACAAAAAAGCAAATTCCAGATACAGTATGATTTTGATAACAATTGAAGTGATGTAATATTATCAACTAGCATTTTAGTTTCACTTCTTGCAGCCAATTTGGCTCTTATTGCTATCATCTCTCATCCTGGATGTGTGTTTAGGTCATTACAAGTTAACATAAGGCTGGTCAAACAGTTGAATACTTACTTTATCTGTCCACTGAAGACTTGTTAAGTAGTCCTACACAAGCCAAGCCAATAATGTTCCAAAGTAAGTGATTTTTTTGTATAATTCTCAGTATTCTTTATATAGAAAGACAAATATCTTAAAAACTATCTGATTTTGTCAAAGCACGCATGGCGACACCAAGAATCACTGCTTTCGTTAGAAACTTCTAAATATTAAATTTTCGTTCTTAATTGCCATATATTATAAACTCAATAACAAAACTTAACAAAGTAGTGACCCACTATACTTGTATTGAGGATAAAACACAAATAAAATAAGGATTAACCTTTAAAAAGAAATAGTCTGCCGACAACGACAATAATATATTTTTCTGTCACTACATTTCATAATTGAGTGTGGAAAACTTACCTCAGTAGAATTTAGGCATGAAAATGGTGTAATCTGCTCCAGATTATCACGAAAATCGCGTAATTATCACAATAAATACGATCTGAAAACAGAAAAAGGGCCTACCTCACCGTTCGGGGTGTCAATTTTGGTTTCATATTGCCAGGTTAGAAAATATCGTTTGGTGAATATTAATTTAATATTCATATTTATATATTTTTTCTTTACAAGATACATAGAGTTACTGGTTTGGATTTTAAATATTCAAAACGTGTATTGATTTGTAACAATATTAGTTACAAATAATTTTAAACCAGCTTTATAAACAAGCAATAAAATATTTTTCCATAAAGTGTAGTTTCCAAATCTTACGCGAAAAGGGATATTGTTTAGTTTTTGACCACTAGGGCCCCTAGTGCTTAGGGGGGATTTACATACCTACATACATTCTAAACAACAAATTAATGAAATGTTTATGTAGTAATAATAATTTTCATGGTCATCATTTTTTTATTAATCTGACAGACCACAGAGCACAGAACACTCTCTAACGAGAGCCTTAGAGTGGCCATAAATTTTATTAAAAGCTTATAAGCTTATATTTATTTGTAGTTTGGTTTTAATGTCTGGTTCTTTAGCAGCCTAAGGCTGCTTCATTGAAGCGGAGCAAAGCCGCAGAGTGGAGAAATGCAGAAATATTAACCAATAGGGCTGCATAAAAACTGCGTCAATGAACAGGCACCCTATCAATCGTATTGGTTAATATTTCTTCGTTTCTCCGCTCCGCAGCCTCACTCCATAGTTCACTTCAGTACAGGCAGCGTAATAAGCAACCAGTCACCAGCGTTGCCAGATGACCATGTCAATTAATCCCCAAATTTTTTTCAGAAACCCCAAAAATAAGCTTTTTGAGAAAAAAACCCCAAAATAATTTTAACTTATTTTAAAGGAGAAAGAAAAAAGCAAAACCACCGTCGTAGCGAAAACGTCACTAATACGTCACCTTTTTCCTCACGGGGCGCTCACAACGACCCATGTCAATAGGTGCGTTAAATAACCATTCCCCAGTTTAAGATTGTGACGCCAGCAACAAGTGAAACGGGAAACACCGCAGTTGTGAACGTGATCATTGTCAGTCTCGGAACGGAAAGTAGCCTATGGGATACGACGCATACGAGTAGTGACGGCATAATAAGTAAATAACTTAAATGAACGAACGAATGAATGGAATTATTAAAATGAACTAATGAATTGGAGTATGATTCCCTAGTAGAGGATAATTCTAAGATAAAGTAACAATACCGTATTGTGACTTAGATACAATAATTGTAGCGATGAGAGTTGTGTTTGTAGATGAATTATTCATACTTAAATTATCTGTCCAAAATTTCTCACAACAAAATATTTCGCCGAAAGTCCCCCCAAAGAATCTTTACCCTCAAATCTCCCCCACAGACGTAAAAAAAATTCCCCAACTTGCAGAGAATCCCCCATCTGGCAACGCTGCCAGTCATTTTTCAGATTTTTTTATCTAGCGGTGGCGATATGTCCCCTACGTTGGCTACACTGATGCAGTCCGGATTAAAATCCACGCTCTTGCTTATACAATGCAGTTCACCATGCAGGATGCCGAGCCATTGACCATCCAGCGCGGCGGACTGCCTACTGCAGGACTGTAATATAAGCCCATACACGATGGGCTCTATAAACAGAAATGATTTCCTGCATGCTATAACTTCTAATCGCTCAAAAAGGCCAACTGGCTCTTGCTTTCAAAGACTTTCTTTTACTTGTTTTATTTTCTTTCACTTTGGGTAAATAGTTGTACAATAAACGGAATACGAGATAAAATTTATAGCCCGTCTTTGGCGTCCCGCTGAATCCTCAAGATTTACTTGCAACTGTGAGTATTCCATATCCAGTGGTTAGAATCGGCGCCATCAACGCCCATTTCGAGTCATGTGTGGAATTAATTGAAATATTTTGTAAAATTTATATTACTACTGGCTAAATACATCACAGTTAAATAGCCTAGGATTATAAAAACTATGATATTTTCGGTACATTGGCAACAGTATTGATTCATAATTTTTACTGGCATTTTGCGGCGTTTGTCTCTGTCAATCATACAGTACTTTTACATTTACTATCTCTGTTTCTAGTATAACAAATGCCATTGACCCTTGTGTACTCGACTGTGATTGGTTGATAAAACGATAGGGATAAAATTCATTGCAAAAAAAGCGCGTCTCTATACATATAGCCAACATCACGGATTGTTTGGCGCGGCGCTCATTTACCAGTTTCCGGCGTTTCCTTTTCTTTCTTCTGCATTTGGCATTCGGTGTTGAAGGTCGTGTACGGACCTTAGTTTTTAGTTTATTGTTAATTTAGAATAAACTTAAGTCATGGCTAATAACGATAACTTCGCACAAGATGTTACTGATAATCAACTAAACGGCAATGCGGAAAACGGTGGAGGTGATGGACATCAAGAACATAACAGTGCTGAAGCCCCAGGACGCGATGACGACAGGTACATTGATTTTCATGTAATTATGTTAGGTCTTCATTTATTAGTAATTTGTATCAATTTATGTTTTAACAGTTTATTGATTTGTCAAGTATTGGTAATATCTAATGAATTCCTATAGCTTTGTAAAATTTATTTCAGTACAAAATTGTTTGTCATAATGGCGGCGGTCAGGCAATACCTTTTATCGGCTTTTCAAATCTGTTTGAATCTTCGAAATCTTTTCAAAATTCTGTACTTCTACGTTTACAGTGTGTTTTTCGCGATTTAAATTTAGTTCTAGACAGCGTAGTTTTGATTGCAGATAATTTTAGAGCGTTTTATTTTGGTAAATGTAAAGTCGGAGCCGCATGAAGTAAAATGGCGTCTTTAATTGCGCGTCCCTGGCCGGCCGGTCCCGTTATCGATTTTGCCGCTTGGCTTCGTGGATGCCAAGCTCGCGCACCTGCGCATTGTTTGATTATCGGTTAGGCGTGAGTGGTAGGTGTTTGCAAGATTTTAAATCGGTGTGTGGGGCGTCGCGTCGGCCGGCGCCCGGCGCGCGGTCAGTTTGGCTTCGGGCTACTAACGCTGTGTCTCTCTGCAGGTGTGAGCCTGCGCCGCCGCCGCAGCTGACGCCGGAGGACGCCATGGTATATATCCGCTGGCTCACACTAAAGTAACAACGTACCAAACTGACTAGAATGTCTAGGGCCACTTAATTTTGGGCCTCGTTCACTTGCCTATTTCAAATCTTGCGATTTCACTGTAACGATTCTTGTATCATATTCTCGTTGTCCTGTTTTTATGGTAAATTTGTAAATTTTGCAGATACCTTTTTGTAAACTTACAGGTTCTCTATTTGTTTTGCTGCAGTGCTTGGAGTTTGTTTTTAAACAATAGTAGCTGTAAAGTACTGTAAACAAGTACTGCATAGTTTTAATGTTTAAATAGTAATTTTTAAGTCAGTTTCTGAATCGAGACACAAGTCCGAATTTTTATTGAAATAACTTCTGATATACTTGCCTATAATGTTCACAGAAAACTTTTTGTTGGTGGGCTCAGCTGGGAAACAACAGACAGTAAGTTTCCCTTCTTCATCAATTTATTTTTTAAATATACATAAATTTATTTAATATATATCCCTTTCATTTGCATTACTACTAGTTAAAATTCAACATAAAGATCCATGCAAGTAATGTCAAATATCTAAGAATGGTAAAGCAATTAAATGAATAGTAAGAAATAGTTATTAGTCATAAGTGCCCTTTGAATTTAAATTCTTGACAAGAATGTACAAAGAACTTGCTCTTGCCTTTACATATAAAATATTTTCATGATGACCTACTTCAGTTCTGCTTCTGAATGTTATTTGAAGACATCCATACCCACACATCTGAGTTAATTTTTAGCTTTGTTGTTAAACTTCATTGCAAGTTTGAGATTAACACAATATTATTTCTGTACAGAGGAGTTACGTGATCACTTTGGTGCCTACGGTGAAATTGAAAGTATCAATGTGAAGACTGATCCCAACACTGGAAGGTCGCGAGGGTTCGCGTTCATAGTTTTCAAAGCGCCAGACTCCATAGACAAGGTGATGGCTGCAGGTGAACACACAATCAACGGCAAAAAGGTGGACCCCAAAAAGGCGAAAGCAAGACATGGGAAGATATTTGTTGGCGGCCTCAGCAGTGAAATCTCAGATGAGGAAATCAAAAATTTCTTCGGTAATTTTGGAAATGTAAGAAGGCTTTTTCTGTTATGATAGTGTGTAAAGTTAATACCTTTTGTTTTGTATTTGTAATGATGTTGTATAGACGTATCTATCTTTCATAGTGATTTTAATATTTTAGGACTCTCAATAATTAATTTTATAGCTATTAAATTCTCCTTTTGAGAATGAATTTGTTGATAATTGAGTTTTTTATATATTTGTGATGAAAAATCCGGAAATGGTGAGATTGTCAAATCTAGACTACTCTGCTGAGGAGGAAACCGGGCCACTGATTATAACTAGCATTCACAATTAAAAAGATAATTAAAATAAAAATTAATTTTGAATTTCTCTCTTTACAGATAGTTGAAGTGGAGATGCCCTTCGACAAGACAAAGAACCAGAGAAAGGGTTTCTGCTTCATAACATTTGAATCAGAGCAGGTGGTGAATGAGCTACTGAAAACTCCAAAACAGACGATCGCTGGCAAAGAGGTTGGTTGATCGAGATGACAATAGACTTGGAGTCATTAGTAAGTGCTAATGTCAATTGTGACACGATGTTAATAAAGTAATGTGTTGCAGGTCGATGTGAAACGGGCGACGCCGAAGCCGGACGGGCCCGGGGGCATCGGGCAGCGTGGCGGGCGCGGGGGCCGCGGCATGAGGGGCGGGCGGGGAGGCGCGGCGGCTACGGCGGGCACGGCGGCGCGTGGAGCAACCAGGGCTACGGGGGCTACGGCTACGGCCAGGGTGGCTACGGCGGCGGGTACGACGGCTACGGCTACGGCGGCTACGGTTACGACGGCTACGGGGGCTACGGCGGATACGATTACTCCGGATACCCCAATTACGGTAAACGCGGCAAGCAGAACTAGTAGAGCGGCGAGCCCCCCGGCCCGGCCCGCTCACCGACACATTACCTCGACTGATGTTACCTGACCCTAGGATGTATGTACACGTAGAGTAAGCTAGGTTAGCGTTGCGAGCGAGGCGCGCCTCCGTCCTCGACTTATGCCTATTATCCTCGTAGTGAGCGTTCTTACGTGTGGTCGGATCGAGATCGACATCACGCGAAGCTTAGGTATTAACTTAGTGTGTAGAAAATATTTATTTTTCTATATATTTAATATTCTATCGAGATAATGTGTAGTGACTGATGTCCGTTGCGACAGTGTATAATCGGAATGTAACACGGGTCGGCCATCGTTTCGACTAATTAAGATTAATAATTTCATATTTAACTCTGAGTAATCATTTAGTTGCATTTTCCACGACTAATATTAAGGCGATCGCAGGCCGCGTCGCGTAGGTTAATATCACAAGCGTACGATACGGTTAGACGGCGCCGCGTGCGCCCCCTAGTACAACTTTGTCATGTTTCACCGGGTATCACTTCTGTATATATGTTACCTGCCTTATTTTTATAAGTGTTTATTTGTAATACCACTTTTGACATATGTAGCAATGTCGCTCGAGTTTCCTTTTTATTTTTGGTATATTATTGTTTTACCTATTTGACACTCGCCACATGCTACATCTGGGAAATGGGGTAAATATGGAGAGACATTGTGAAAGTGATAAAGATATGATGAAAGCTTTTGAATAAAGCACTGTTACAAAAATTCTCAATGTGTTTCCATATACCCTAGTCCACTGTTCCCATCCCCCCTCCTAGCCGGCCGCTTGGAAGCCTCACCGTCGAAAGGGACGCCACTGCCCACTACTAACCCCTGCATGGAGTTTGGCTACACATCTATACATCATTACGAAGTCTATCTGTATATATTATCTTCACCTAAAGACAATGTACAGTTGTAAAGTCTGGCTTCTATTTTAATTTGGTTACTAATTTGCATATTATCTGGGTATTATTACTCATAAAAATTCTCAAGGGAAAATTTTATATTCTGAGTCAGATCTATTAAATTTATATAGTAGGAAGTTAACAGAATGAAAGGTTTTGTTTGTTTGAGATATTCGAAAGTAACTATGAACTGTTTCATGCAAAGTATTTATTACCTACACTGATTTTGAGATTTTGAAAGAATTTGTTCTTAAATACACCACTATTGATGGTATAGTTTGGACATAAATTCACGATGTTTTCCATACTTTTGAAAACATTGGATCAGTTTAGGGAGGCCGGAGGACGCACGTTCTCGCAGCGCATAACATAAACAGGAATGCTGACTCGAGGAGCGGGCTGGTAGGAGGCTCCTGCATACTCGAATATCAGATTAAGAATTAAATTCTATTCAAATCACATGGAAAGCGTGTTAAGCTCAAGTTAAAACATTAGGGTTCAAATTATTTTGCATCAAATGCCTTACATTTCTCTTGCTTTTTTTTTGCTGAGGACTTGAGCTTCATGCGGTCTGCCCAAAAGCGTTTGATCACTGGCGAGTTACATTTGGACTCTTGCTGTTTACAAGCCACATTTTTCTGTAGTATTCATGTTCTAAAACGCCTTGTGTTTGATGTAGTCTTGTTCCCACTATGAAAAAGGCAACAAGGCCACTTGCCACCTGATCAGAAGCTTAAATGTACTATAAATGAGACAACTGTCATCAACAAGAATTGTATTTGGTGCATGGGACTCTAAATCCAAGGGTCTTTCTTTGACATCATTGTTTGTTATTTACGTGAAAACTGGTAAAATTCTAGTACTCTGAAATTCTATCATTTGGCCTTATTACTTTCACTGACTTACCAAACAGTGATTGCAAAATTTGCTCTTGATTTATTACACTCGATTGTTGACGACAGTAAACATAAATATGCAGTTATATAGCTCTTCACCTACCCCTTTGAGATTTGCTTCACTAAGGTATAAATTAAAAAAAAACCTTTGAACATAGAACAACAAACATTTATAGTGAGAGAAAGTATTCAGTAAGATGATTGCAGTTCTTGCTTTGACCAACAGTGGAGAGTACATACAACTGTAAAATTAACCATGCTTCGAAACTTAAGTTTTTGTATGCAATCGGTTTCAAGAACATTCTAATTTTATTACACA
This sequence comes from Dendrolimus punctatus, assembly GCA_012273795.1. Lineage (NCBI taxonomy): Eukaryota > Metazoa > Arthropoda > Insecta > Lepidoptera > Lasiocampidae > Dendrolimus > Dendrolimus punctatus. The sequence continues at coordinate 22,131,259 of CM022535.1, forward strand.
AGCCTTACTTACGGGACTTAAAATGAACCCTTATTTGAGGTTTATTGCTTTCCTGAGAAGCATGTAGAACATTGGTGAAAACCACCAACATCCATCCAGGTAAGTAAATAATGCAGTATTACCTGGCTCTGGGTTGGTTTTTCGGTTATTCAAGCATCCATAGTCAATGATAACCACTTCATCTAGTCGATTGTTATCCTGGAGTGAATATTTTTGTCCAAAAGTCAAATGTTGGTTCATTGAATAAAATTGATCACGGCAAGAAGTGCAATGGTGGGAGGCGCGCGAAGCGAGCGCTGCGTGGCCGCAACCTGGTTGTGGTGGAGATTAACGTGATTGTGTTGCGGGCAGACTACAGCGGGTACGGAGGGTACGAGGGCGGGTACGGCGCGCGCGCAGCTCCCCGCGGGAAAGGTACTGCCACTGCCCTCACCCTTCCTTATGCATACTGACTTCTCATACTCGACATTTTGCACGAGCGGTTTTACGTCCAGAACTCTTATTGCCAGCATTCCTATATTGTACTATACGTTGAATTGCCTTACTACTGATTAAAATTGTACAATAACTACAATGAATACTTTGTCATTGTTACAATTTTGTAACAATGACAAAGTAGTATGTCGTAAGTATAGTATGATTAGAACCTGGCTGGCATTAAAACCCTATAGACTAGAATAACAATGAGCGTAAAATTAAATTTAATTAATACTATAAATCATTCAAACATTTTGGAAAATGCCTAAGACCTAAAAGGCCTTGCGGCAATTCACAATTTGTTTTTAATAATTGTACTTGTGAATGGTATAACAACGGACCAAAAAACTTAGTCACTAGGGTATGAACAATCTGGAATCTTAGCAAAAACTGTTCTATTAACTTTGTTCTAAATCGATGATGGCTGTCTTTTTATGAATTGTATGATTTTTAATTTAATTATAAGGATCGTGAGAGATTAAGACTTACTAGGTATGAAGTACATTGATAATTTTACCGTAAAATACTATATCATGAGACTAGGTCCCACAAAGAGTTCATATTTTACTGAAAATCTAACAATAAAAATGGTGTTAAAACCGTGCGTGGATTTTGGTTGAGTGTGCTTATAATGTTTCATTGGATTTATAAGCTACCTTTTATGAAACCTTGAAATTACTACTTAAAAAGCGTCACAAAACCTATATGGTTGTCTTAATAAGTCAAGTCAATACTTGTAAAAAGTAATTTTACCATATGTGTGAATTTATATACTAATATGCATTTGGTGTAGTCAAATCACTAAAATCTAAAATTTTTGAGGTATAGTTTTCAGTTGAATACCTGAATGCTTCAGTTGTTTTAATAATAAATCTAAATACAATCCAAAGAAACATTTGTCAAGCTGTAGCAATACAATAGTTAGCGTTTTACGTTTGCCCTGCTTTTGTAGGAACACGTGATTGTGTGCATTTTCTTTCAATTGACTAAAACTTGTAAAATATGAGTTGTACATGCTTGTTTTATTAACATCTATGAGGGTTGTCTTCTTCACTTAATTATTTCCTGCTAAAATGATTCAACATTTTTGTTCATGAGGATATCACAAGGATACATACATTAGTAACATTATATTAATAGACTTATGATCTAATATAAGAGGATCTTATTAGTCAAAATTGATAGTGTTTACAGTAAAATGTAACTTTACATAATATGGAAGGGTGAAAGGCTATTTGCTTTAAGCAACATTTTGAAATGTCTCAGGACTTGAAATTTCAAATTACCATAAAAAACCTATAATTAATATATTGTGTACTATATTAGAAAAAGAAGAACATATATTTCAATTTAGAAACCAGCTTCTTCATATTTCTTCAAGTTGAGATTGAGAATGAGAAAAAGCAATTGCATCAAATCTTTCATAACATGGCGCTGCAAACAAATAACTTTTACTAAGTACCAAAAACATGTAATTTCTCATGAACATACTAGTAATGACAATACCAGTACAATAAAGAGTTCAATTGAAAGGATTTTTTATAAATAATATTGTTGACCTAATTTACGAAAAAAAGTACGTTGTTCCAGGGGGAATATCTTACAAAATAATCACCTTAACTCGTATAAGGTTCCATACACAATTCCTTTTTCACAAGAGTTGATTTTTATATATGAAATCAAATTTATATGAAAGATTCGTAATTTATTGCTGAGATTCGTAGAATACAGATTTGTCGGACATTCAAAAATGTGGTAATGCACGAGAGATACGAAATCCACTTGGGGTATCTCTTGAACGCGTTTGGTCTAAAGCAGGGATTCCCAAACGATTGTAGGCAAGGGACAAAGCCAAATTAAAAATCCTATCACTAGTTCTTTTTGTATTCATACAAAATACTTATTAATTTATAACTTTGCAGTTGGTTAAGTGAGTAAACTTGACATCATTTTCTCAACAAAGTAAGTTGACATAAAGTTAGGTAAATATCAAGTGTAATTAATAACTATTAATACAAATCACGTAAAATACTTCGATAGGTTATTATTTTTAGGAAAACAAATATATTTGTAACCTAAACACAACTTATACAGACAATATCTTAGAAGTTACAAATAAGAACTTGCGCTCATTAATGGGGTCGATTGTTTAGACCTCGTCGACGTCCAGAATCGGTTCTCGTTTATGTCGACCTCTGGAGAACCGATTTCGAGCCCAGGGGGGTCGATCGATATCATCACTTTGGGAATCCCTGATCTAAAGATTTTTTATTCTATTAATTTGTTTTATTATTTAAAAAAATACTTATTAAATAATAAAGCATTAAAAGCGGCCCAACTGGCGTCATCTATCCATATAAGATTTGGGAGGTTTCGGGCTTCTGTTTTTTATCGGGTAGTTGTCGTTCCTAGTATAATCCCTCGCTTCTACTAATTTTGCTATTATTTTTATTAACCACTAATCATTGGGGCCTAGAACTTTATCCTTATCTGAGATGGTTGCATTATTTTAATACATACAAAGTCATGACTCTTTCCATATATCTTGATTACGTCCACGTGACTGCATTGTTGCATTATGCTACTATTTCAATGTGCCGAAATAACATCTTTCAATTCATTACTCTATTCCAAGTATGCATAGAAAATACGTTTTGCTGTCATTGTTGTTCTAAACAAACTGAAGGAATTTCTAATTATGTTGAGTGTTTGGCTGGGTTTGTTTAAATGTTGCTTCTTCTTTGGGGCCTTTGTTTGATTTAGTATTAGGTTGCTTGTTATTGTTTCTGGCTGATTTTTCAATAATCTGATGATTGTAATTCATCAAGGAATCAAATTATCACGAAGGAAACTCTTGACTTTATGTACAAGTCCAATTTTTATTTTTTAAGTTTTTATGTATGAATAATATTTATCTAGAGATTAAGAAAGCAGTCTTAAGCGATATTTTCGATGTAATACAAAATTATTTGACGATTTTGTATAGTGGTTGACTTAGCAAATTGTTTGAATTTTTGTTCTAAATTAACTAAAGCCAATTGAATTAAATTGAAACAATATTATTGAAAGGCACTGAACCGAGAGTATACAATGGTATTCATTCAATGACACTGAGCGACTCAAGTTGTTTATATGGATTACTGGTTGATTCATCCATGTTGAAAGAAAGGAGATGAACCTTCTAATATTGGCTCAATAAAAGCAGATAGAATTCGATACAAATAAGCCATTCTAAATTTAGTAAAAAAAGAAATGGATAGCCAAAATCGTGTTTTTTTTTCAAAATTATTATGGTATAGTTATAAGATGATGAGTTAATCAAGAAAATCCTTTACTAACCTAAGATCGAATACCGTTTGCATCTTTTACGATGACATGTTCCATTTTCTCCTGTATAATCTAAGTGACGGTAACAAAAAATTCAAATATACTGCAGTTCCAAAAGTCTGACTTAAAGATGTCGTTAACTACGAATTGAAAAGCTAGGAAAAAACACTTTCTGAGCTAACTATACATAATCGTTTTCACAAATTGATAGTGTTGTTTTATATGGTAGCAGCTTGATTATCTAGAATTTTCTTAGTACATTTTGAGAATCTTACTATATATAATTTTTATAGTATTGTACCAGTAAAAACGTGTATAAAAAACGTAACAAAGGACAAGGACAAGTAGAAAATAGAATAGTTAACCAATTTATAAGAAATTATTATTGAAATGTTTGCATACATAAGAGTAGTAAATAATTAGATCTTATTCGTAGAGAGTTAGAGTAAGTTTGAACACTTCTTTATGGTTCTTAATGAAGTGTTCAAATTTACTTTTATTGTCTATGAATAAGACCCTACATTTGTTGTTTGATACATTACAGCTGGGTACCAAGGGGGCAAGCAGCGCGGGGGAGGCGGCGGTGGCCGCGCCAACCAGAGGCACCAGCCCTACTAAACACAGTACCTGCCGATAGTCATCTCAGTCCAATAGTGAGGTGGGTCTATCGGTCGATATGACCATGTAGCCCGAGAGCCTGTCAGCTATTTTTGTATAGGTAGCTGAGGTATCGTGAAAACTTGTATGATACTTTTTATATTTGAATTCAAAAACACTTAGACCTGGCTAAAGGGCAGTGGGGCTGAATTGATATCTAAATTTTTAAAGTAGTGTAGAAAATAGGCATTTGCAAATGCCTGGTTTGGTTTTGGGTCAGACTAAATAATTTGGCAATATTGTTTTTTAACTTTTCAAATATTAAATTTTTATTTAAGGTATTGAAATTTCAAAATGCTTCAAGAACATATTTGTTTGTGAAAAGATCTCGCTACTTTAAAATTTTAAAGGCTTATTTTGTATTCAGATATCATAAAGGAAGTATTGTACAAGTTTTCACGATGCCTCCAGTGCATACTAGAAACTGTCTAACAGCTCTTCAACTGCGACATTTGTTTGGACCTAAGTATATTTTGTGTTGCAAAAGTTGCTTTCAATGATTATTTTGTTAAAATACTCTGTTTTTGATTTATTAGGCACTAATCAAAGTAAAACTGAAAGCGTGAAAACAAAATAATAATTTTAAATAGCTTGTAACAAAAAATTACTTCGTTCCAAATGTGTGTAGACGCTCAACAATCAGGGCGTTCCATTAGTAGCTCACAACGCCCAAAATGCTCCGTTAGCCGTTCCACAAGGCGACCGCGGTCGTTGTGGCGTCACTAATGACGTCATCATTTTCGATCACACAACGCTCACAACGTGCCATGTCAAGAGATGGGTCGAATAGTCGTTCCACTTGGGTTTACGATTGTAACAGGAAAATTCGCGGTCGTGAGTCCCTAATGGAATTTGGCCCGTATGATTGATGTTTGTACTAACGGCAGCGTGTCTTTGTTGCAGGTTAAGTCACCGGTCATGCGCGTCCCCCGCGCCGTCGCGCCGCCGCGCAGGGGGCGTGTCATTCCATTCCACATTAATTAATTTAAGAAATTAATCTGTTTAAGAAGATTTTAAGGATAAATAAAGCATAAAATAATAGTCGGCGCGTAGAGGCCGCGCTCGCAACGCCGGCCCGCGGCCCTCATTAATATAATATAGATATGGATTATAGATTCACTTGAGTATTATTGCTGATTGATTAGATTCAATTTTGACATTATTGTCTCTCGAAATCTTACCTTAACGTACTGAATTTTAGGTATAATTGATAATTATTATAACAGAGCTTATAAATTATGATTGTGTCCCATTGTGCCGGCGAGCCACCCGTAACATGTGCGAGTGCGTGACGGCGTGCCTGTCTGAGCGTTTGCGTGTGTGATCGTCCCGTCTGTGTCCGTTGTCAGTATGTCTAGCCGCTCCCACTCAGTTGTTTTTGTTCTGGATCTCAAAAAAGGAAATGTTGTAGTTTTGTATTTTTTATTTGGTAAAGTAAATATAGAACAGGATTAATCAAATCATGTATTTTATACGAAATAGATGTTTCTTCCATTTGAGTAGGAAAGAAAATGATTTCTTTAGAAATAAGTTATCGGACATGAACAAACTTCAAGAGATACGTGAGTTGTATGTCTAAATAAAAGAAATGTGTAAATAAAATATTGACTTTCTGTCTGTGTTTGTATAAGTGTACCATTCCGCTGGTAAGTTGATATCTACGTAAAATTTTCATAACGAATGGAAATCGAATACGATCCCGAAATCCCTAATCTCGAAATATCGGGACAAAATTATCCCCTTTTCACCTGTCAATTAAGATTACAAAACAAGTTTCATCAGTTTCTTTATTTTAACCGAATTCTATTTTTGGGAATAAAAATATTAGCAAGATTCGCTAATGGTAATAATTTACCTATTCTGCAAAGTAATTCTACAAACATTTAGTTTATTTTGCTATACATACATTAGCATTGCCGTACTAATGGCAAAGTATTTAATTAGATAACTTTCGAAACTGGCAAGAAGTTTTTCATCGTTTGGAGTGCAAATTGAGAAGGGATGCCTTGGAGATATTACATGGGCGGTGCCAGCCGGTAATGCTAGAAATTAGTACCCTTTTGGAGGCGGCAGGCAGTATCTTTACCCCGCATCGATTGTACTTAATCAAAACGATGATTAAGTACTTATTTACCCGTTTTTTTAATTGCTGGGACTAAATTATATATCTTACAATTAATTACTTTATCAATTGGTAGAAAAACGACATTAGTTACATGGAGTTTGTCGAATTTTAACCAGTATGTAGTAAAAGATTTTGCTGGCATAATCCGAATACGTAAGTTTGATATTTTCAATTGTTAATTTAGACTGGAACTAAAACAAAACTCGAAAAGAAATAAATAATAATTTACTACGTAGTTTACTGATTTTTCCCCACAACCAAAACACTGGTAACAGTATGTGTTCGCTATGTTAACATGAATTATAACCAACATGTTACGCAGTTATATTAAATTTATACAATCTAAATGGTGACAACAGTGAATCAACATGGTTGGGCGCTGGCCGTTGCGTAGAGAATGTCCAGCGCGTTACAGAGGGCGCGGTAATTGACCTGGAAATGGAATAACTTTTTGAGATCTAGCGTTATTTCGAAGTTTATGAACGCATGAATATTATTGAAATAGTATTAAACCGGTATTCATGCAACATACGGTACTTTGAAATGCTTAGGACCACTTCATGAAAGTAATATTTCTTATTTGTTTTGTTCTAATCTGAAGATGGAAGTAAAAGGACTTATTTGTACCTACAGATATGTAAATTTTCTTTTCTTTTCTTCAAACAATTAGCATTTCAAGCATTGGCTTATGTAGTAGTCCGTTACCGTAAATTTTTTTGTTGGAGACCAGCATACAATCCGATTGCCAAATGTTGGCAAGTGGTTACCGTTGTCTATGGGCATTGCTAATACTAGAGGTGCTTCTAGTTTCGGAAGGGGGTGCTGTAACCTGGCCACTAATACCAAAACAGAACTCAAGGCTGTTGTGGCCGTATATTCTAGACTACGGCTGGTGGCGGCCATCCACACTGCCAAATGCTACTATACCACCTGGTTGTCGATTGTTTCCTCGTCTCTTAAGACAAGTAAATTATAAAAGTGTTACCTCGTCCCCACATCCGCGCCTATATCCGAAGCATTTGTATAGCAGTTCCCGCTCTCGCGGCGATAACAACGCGAGCAGATTCCTTTGGCAAAGCGCACGCTCCATCGATATGCGCGGTATTGTGCCACAACGCTCCTTATCAATGTCCTATTAAATAAAATGAAATATTTATACATTAGGTAGTATTTATATAAATACTAGGATTTGGCCGGGACTTCGTTCATGTTTGACAGGTAACTTAGATTAAGTAATTTTGCCAGTATTTAAAATGATAATTGTATTTTCAGTACGGCAATGATATTTTTAGTAGAAGAACCGTAAATCTAACCCTGGGGAAATTATTTAGTAACAACTTATCCCGTGTTATTACGGGAATTTTCGATATTTGTCTTTTCAAACTAACTATCTTAAATCTTGGCAAAATAACTGTAATCTTTGTCACCTGCCCAAAGTGGACGAAGTCGCGGGCGAATGCTAGTAGATTTACATAACTATTTAAATGCTTAAAATGTGTCTGGCAAGATGTAGAAACCATCAAAACTGTCTGCATATTGAGGTAAAAAATTTACGGGTCTCCAAGTAACACATAAATTTTAGCTTTTATAGTATATGTAACGAAAGTATAATTTATTGAAGTTTAGGGGTGCCTGGCAGGGGGTTGCAACTGTCATAAGTGTCCGGGAATAGATGACGAGATTTTTAAAGTTATCTAGAAGAAAATATTTAAAAAATGACCTTTATACTTTAACGAATTTAAGGTATCTACTATTTTACACCTTTACTACTCCATACCTGCCAAAATAATCACAATCCAAACTACAATCGCTGGTCGTTCTTATCTCTATAGGAGACATGCACAGAAAAACTTTAGGCTTTATAAAATGACGAAGGTCTGTCAGTCCTGGGCTCTTAAGCTACAACGTCTGCCGGGTAAAAACAATCACCTGAAACACCTCCAATATGTTTGACATCTGATCAGGATACTTGGACAGCTTGGTGAGTGCGCCGGACACGATGTTCCTCTCCTCGAAGTTGAGGTAGTTGAGGGGAGAGTCGATGGTGGGCACGTGTGCGACCGGCTCCAGCAGCGGCGCCCTCTCCAGGCCGCCCTGCGTCAACGCCTCGCCCACGGTGCAGCAGAAACGATCGTACTCTATGTATCGGCGCCGGCCGGGCGCACAGAATCTGCGATCAAAACCTTTATATATAAAAATGAATATTTGTCTGTATGTCCTTTATAGAATCGTAAACTATATATCCGATTTTGATGACATTTTGTGTGTGTGTTTGAGTGGGTCCCGGGATGGTTATAGATTCACAGTTAGAACCGGTAGGTGGCGCTGAGATCGGGTTCTAGAATCCTACTGGTCACCTAGACCGATTTTGGTGATTTTGTTTTTGTGTCATGGAACAAAATCTTTTAGGAATTCAGAAAATAGGCGGTACGAAGTTCACCGGTCGGCTAGTAATCAATAAAAATGATTATTCTGAACACTCTGTTTTAATTACCTTTTCTGGAAATCGGGTTGGTGTTTAGGAGAGCTGGAATCCAAAACTAAACGATGACATCGATCTGGTCACCAAATCTATCTCTGTAATATAAATCTATTTCTATCCGTCCAGGAAGGGTGAAAGAATGTCAGGGGGTAGGGCATTTGCCCGTCTGTAGGGGCTACCGCCCCTGGTCAAGAGTATGCCGCCATAACAACCTTGAGTTGTGTTCCGGCATTAGTCGCCAAGTTCCAGTCTTCATTTAGAGAGCAGCAGCGCATTTATAGGACTTTGGTGTTGCGAATGTCCATAGGCGAAGGCAACCATTTTCCATCAGTGTATTATAATAATTATAATAATCAGCAGATAAACACACACATTGTGTAACCCCAAGCTAAGCTAGTTACGCTTGTGTTATGGGTGATATACAACGGACCACTCTGGGGTACTATAACAATATTAAAAGGGTTTCATTTATTTAATAAAATATTAGAAATAATGCAAACCTTGGGGACACACAGGCATGGACAGATTGTATAATTATATCTTGCGCATTGTAATTCTCGGTACTGTAACGTTACATTACAGGCGAATGCTCGCGGTCAGGGAGCAACTTTGTGGGTTTGATAAGTAATCGTAACTTGTAACGCACCCGGCAATCGCAGATGGCGCACAGCCACTTCTTCTTTCATTCAATTTTATAGGAAATTTCTATCAAAACTTGCAATCACCTTGCAGTCAACATTTTATTATTTAAAAAATGCTTTTAAACTCAAATTAGATATAAATTTAAAGTCCTAACAAGTTTCTTTCAATTCAATGAACAATAGTGTATTACATCTAAAAATAACAATCCATAAGTAGATGTCAGCGCTATGAGAGTGGCTAAAAGCACTATAGAATAATGGTATTTCACCATTATATGGTGGTTTTGGATTACGCTAAATTTTTAATAAGTAAACGCAGTGGATAGATAGATAAAGCACTTTGCAACTAACACTTCCATTAAGGTATCCATTTCGAGGGGCGTTAGAGAGATGCCGGATGTGGCCAAGCCCCTGTAGAAGTCTGCCCTCGGTATCACCAGCTCGTTCTGCTTGTCAAACTGGCGTAAGAACTCCCGTGGTCTGATGCCTTCGCGCACCATCTGTTATAATAACATATTTAACGGTTTTTATAAATGTGATAATCATACAGCTTATAACTTAATTGGGGTAATTATACCATTGGTAAACTATACCCCTCAGTGATTGGCACTATATTGATTTAATGAAAACACTCACTCAGCGACCCAAAGTGAGTCTTGGCCTCCGAAACGAGATCATGCCACTTTTCTCTGCCCTGCGCAATTTCTTGCCAATTATTAGCTCGCCAACAGGTCAGCCTCAGCCTCCACACTGTCCTTCCAGCGATATTTGGGACGGCCGACCAGACGCCGACCTACCGGCCGTCCCAAATATTATATTAGGCTCGACCACGAGATTTTTAATTTCGAAGTTGGTTCGGACCCCCCAGCTACCATCCTCGAATGAAAACGCTAAGAAATCCATTTTGTTTTTATTTTTTATTGCTGAAGCACAGCAGACAGGTTGACAGCCCAACTGTGATAAAAAGTGGTTACCGTCACCTATGGCCATTAGCAATACCAGAAGTATTGCCAATATGCTGCCGGCATTGAAGGGATACTGGTACCTGGGCACTGATGCAGGACCACAACTCAGTTGTTATGGCCGCATACTCTAAACCAGGGGCGGAAGCCATCTAGACAACCTTGACCTTACAACCTTAAGGTGTGTTTCGGATTTAGTGGCTAGGTTCCAGTTCATCCCTTCGACGCCGGCAGCACAACAACACATCTGCTTTGCAACTGTCCACAGCGACAGTAACCACTTTCCATCGGATAGGACGTCAGCTTGTCTGCTATAAGTACTTCAACAAAAAAAAACTGCGGCATAAAGAATTCCACTACAGATAACATACCTTTCCTTTGATCTTGGCTAGTATTTGGACGATATCCGTCTCTCTCGGATCCACGACTGACGATTGCTGCTTTCGAGGAGTCGTCGAGGGACCAGCTATAGTTGCGCTCTCAACAGGACGCTCTTCCATCTAGTATCATAATACAACAGATTAAAAAAACAAGGTATGGTTATGTATTACCTTGGTGTTCTCAAAGACCATGAGTCTAAAACGGAAGGAGCGGCCCTCTGAATATAAAGCCCACCGCAAAAGACGTCTATAATTGTATTATTTTATTTTACACTTTTATGGTAAGTTAGACAAAATATAAAGTCATGTTCAATGAACACCTCATGCAGAGACCGGTAAACGTCGATGGCGTCCCTCTGGAAGTTGTGCAGGGATATGTCTACGTTGGCCAGAAAATACAGGTAGGTAGGCACAACTTCGAAGGGGAAGCCAATAGGAGGATTCAGTTGGGCGGGGCAGTCAAGTCTTCTCGTGGACCATTCCACAATGCTAGAAGACAAAAGTCTTCAAGCTTGCGTCCTCCCCGCCTGACCTACGGGGCCAAGACGTGGACATTGAGGGCAGGATTGGTCCACAAGTTCCGGGCTGTGGAGTGAGCTATGTTGGGTGTTTCTCTTATGGATAGACTTAGAAATAAGGATATCCGTTAGAGAACCAAGGTAACCGACATAGCTCGCAAAATTATCAAGTTGAAGTGACAGTGGCCCGGTCACGTCTGCTACAAGATCGACGGCCGATGGACCAGACGAGTTGTGGAGTGGAGACCACGTCTCGGTAAACGTAGCGTAGTACGCCCTCCAGCCCGATGGACCGACGATTTGCGCAAGATCGCCGGTAGGCGCTGGATGAGGAAGTGAGACAGGCATGAGTGGTGCCGACTTGGGGAGCCTACGTCTAGCAGTGGACCATCACCACCTGGCTTTGGGTTTTTTGGTCCCTCTTATGACAGGCCGCAGAATTTGTATTATTTCTCCGTCCCTGCACGGATAAATGGTATGGTATGTATGGTAATATGTTAATGGACCTATAACCTCGTCAAGCAGCCGCACGTAGCTGAACCCGCAGTCGTCGAGGTAGCGTGCTTCGAGCGCGCGCACCTGCGCGCGGACGGCAGCACGCCCATTCTGGCCAGCACGCGACGTACCTGCGCGCGCGACACGTGCCCGTTGTTGTGACTGAAAAATGTATTTGACGTACTAAACATTATTATAATAATAGTCCATATATAATATTTCTTATATTAGGGCATTCATGGGATTATTCCGGTTCGATTCCTCTCATGGTATATTGTACATGAACTTTATGTTATTTATATAGTCTGGGTTCCTACGATCGGCCCAGAGTGGTTCTATAACACACGCGTAACTTGCCAAGTTTGGAATTAAAAAAATATCTATGTTGCGTGGTCCTTATAGTGCTAAGAGCACCAAATAATCGCAAAAAAATGAAAATACTGACTCGTCGTGTTCGGAGAAAGCAGGCCTCAGGTCAATAGAGCGCTCCTTGCAAGCAGCACGCACTCGCAGCAACGCAGCTTGAGCCAAGTCCAGGTCTCGTTCAGTCTCCCCCACCCCCCTATCGCCTGCTGAGCCCAGGGGTGGTAACTCGCTCAAGGCCTCGGCAGCCGCCCCTGGCACAACGTCTGGGTGCTTCTCCAGCTCCTTTACCGTGAAAACTGGAATAATCGAGTTAAAATAATGACTAATAAATCGATGGGCTTGGTAGTATTAGAGGTCTTCTTCTCCATTTCGCGCGATCTTCGATATTCCTGTTTGTGAGAGCATTGATACGCATGTTATTATACTTTAGGATGTCTAGCTAGAATTTTTGGGCTAACCCTTTAGACCTGGACCTGCCAGAGGTTTATCAGAACCAGAAAAGGATCAGAAAAGGATAGGTCTAATGATAGATTAATTTACCTGTCCTTTTAACTTTACCGGCATTGAGGGGTCACAAATGACACCAGTTACCTCACGTCACTTGGCCCAAGCTGCCGAGATACGGAACGGATGACGTCTTATCGATGTTTCTGGACGTGCAAAATACAAACCCCAAGCACTCACATCCCATCATATCGATCAGCTACTAACTATTAGGAAATAGCATCATGTGTCTACAGCACTTTCGCTTTTCTAATAGCCCAGTACTTCAAACTAGTGCAAGTTAAATTTGGTGCCAAAAACAATTTGGAGCCTAGGATCAGTTCGCATTTTCTTTTTACACCATTTCAATTAGTGTTAAACGGTCCAAAAGTAGGCCATTGATTTCCTCTGCTTGAATTCGGGGAGTAGATATTTGTCAAATATTGTTTAACAACAATTGGATCATTCGTATCCTCATCACACTTGTGAATAGAAAGGTGACATCGTGACAAGAGTTGAAAAAGAAATATTAAGATGATTTGAGCATGTGGAGAGAATGGCTTAATGTATAATCACAAAACAATTGTACGACAGCAGTGTGAATGGCAGACTTGGCGCCGGTAGACCGCAACATACTCACCATAATCAAATAGCAAACTTAGGTAAAAAGGCCTCAAATAAACGCGCAACTATGAAGAGAAGAATGAAAGTAGATGAAGCAAAGTGTTAGTCAGGATTATAGCAAGTGGAGATCCAATGGATCATGAGGTTACCTTGATCACAATCATCCTCAAACGTCCTCCAGCATATTCTTTCGTTGTCATTAGGATCCATATAATGTCGCATCACGCAGATCACTTCTTGTGGAGACAGTATCGTGCTGAGGCCCATAGTATCCATCGCTCGTCTGAACTGTTGAGGAGCTATGCGACCACTGTTCAAGGGGTCGTAGTCCTGGAAGGTGTAATTTTTATACAACAGATAGGTTAACAATTTACCTGATGGAAAGTGATTATTGTCATCATGAAAGAAGAACATAAAACGGTAATAGATAATGTTAAATTTATGTTAGAGTTGGTGTATGTATGTGTTTTAGCATGTGGCACCGTTTAGAAGGTTTTTTAGATTTCTATTTTACTGGACTTTTATCATTCTATAATCTTTCTAGTTTTCCATGTCTTTATAGAATAGAAAAGAATAGAATAGAAAACACTTTATTGTTCACCAAAATAAACAATTACAGAATAAATAATTACAACACTTTAACGGCAAAACAAAAGGCGGCCTTATCGCTCAAAGCGATCTCTTCCAGGCGACTGACTGAGAGGATACATTTAAAAATTATGTCTAGGTATAATGAAATTAATAAGAAGTAAAATAAAAAAGGAAGGATAGTAAAATGTGGACAGTAAACAGCTAAGTTGAGAAGAATATTTTTTTTTTAAAAACATTATAAGGCTATTGTAATGGTTTTTGACAGATTTTTTAAATATGGCAAGTGATTTGGCTTCTCTTTTTTTTCTTTGTCAATCCATATTAACAGTATTCTGATGTATATAAATTGCGGGTAGTCCCATACTTTATATAGATCAAGAAATCAGTCTTGTTACTGTCGCCATTGTGTTTGATTTCTTGTACATTTCAACTGGCGACGAGGATGGGATCATTGAAGCACTAGTTCTATTTTACGCATAAACTCGAAGGATCTATTTATGTGTCCACTTTACTAATAAAAAAAAAGAATTTTCGAAAGAATAGGCAATGAAGCGGCCCCATCGCTGATACCTAAACGAAAGAAATAGATACTTGTTTTCCTTTCCTTCTTTACAATACGAAGAGGCCGATTTCGGAGTTTCGGACCTTAAGTTTTAATTTTACCTCTTGAGTTATACTGTAGAATCCAGTAACATACCCTGAAGAATTCAGAAACTCTTATCCGTCTTTGTAAAACGAACTCCTGAACTCGCATCATGAGGTCGATGAGCTGCCTCGTAGGCCTAGGGGGCGTCAGCGCCGGGTGGAACACCTCCGACGCTCCCAAAGGTTCAGTGATAATCCAGCCTCCACCTCCGGCCGAGACAACTTGGGAAGCGTGGTGTCTATAACTGCTTTTGGGTTCTTGTATTCCTGTAGAGGAGCACAATGTTCTATATATGAAATAAGTTTTATGTAAAACCTTGAAGTAGAAAAATCTATTTGCAGTGTTCTTACACTGAAGAATAAATTCAACATGGCTAAAGTGGTGCCAGGTACCCGATGTGACATGCGACTAATTAAAGCCACTAAAACTATAAGGTCAGATTATCAGATATATAAATCTGATATGACCGGTCATGTTATACGGGTCTGAATTTTTTTTTCCTTTTTTTTATTGCGGAGAAACAGCAGGCAGACGACGTAATGGAAGTGTGCATGTATGGACTGCAACAAAGGTGCTACAATGGCTGTGAAGGGAGGAACTGGGTAATGGGAACAACCAAGGTTATGGCGAATACTCTAGACAGGGTGGTAGCATCAGTCGGCAATGTACATGTGGAATGAATGTTGGGCCATTAAAGTGATAGACACAAACGTCACTATTCAGCTGAGTAGAGAATGTTGAGATAAACTTGTGGTGATACAAGAATAAATACGATGAAAAATGAGTATTTGGGGATCTTTGAAAGTTGCGTCACGGAACAATTAAGATGAATAAGACTAATGTGGTATGAGCATTTTTGGTTAACAGTCCATAATAACCTTGACTTGTGTTCTGGCATAAGTGGCCAAGTTCCAGTCCCCGCTTTGTGTCTGGCAGCAGGTTAGTAGAGCTTTTAACAAATATCCGTAGGCAACCGTAAGTCATTACCATCAGGTCCGCCGTTAGCCTGTTTGTTTTACACCGGAAATAAAAACAACACAAAAATCTCCTTACTGTTCCCAAGCCAGCTATACCCTCTTTCTTGACAGCCTCTACTGCTTTGAGGAATTCGACATAGTCCAATGTGTAGGAGTCTTTGATGAACCTTCTCACTAGGAGGTTGAAGTCTTCAGGGGAGACTATCACTCCGATGTAGTTAAGAAGGCGGGCGAAATGAGCGAAGGTTATGCGTCCGTGGTTCTTTGCCACCTGCAGACAGAACTCATAAGGACGTAACTATATACTTAACTTTTGAAAACAAAGTGCAGAAGCGATAGATAAAGGTTAAATGATATATCAGATGCCAGAGAGAGTATTCACTGTCGATTGCTGATTTGAAATAAAGCAAACTAACGGTAACCTTAAGTACAAATATTAACAAGTCGTACAGCTAGGTCAATATATAGCACAATGTGTGAGCGGGATGGATGATATGCGAGCGAGATAGAGCAACTATTAATATGTGCACTCCCGCGTTGCGCTAGCCAGTAGTTAATTGCCCCTGCGAGAACTAGACTTATGTAGCTAGTATCGAGTTAAATTCAAAAGTAATTTTCTATCTTTTTCGTTTCAACACTTGACGTGAGGTAGTTGTGACGGAATTGAGTTGTAACAATACCAGCTCATAATCTTGGAAATAAGGTTTGAGCGGCAGCTCCCGGTCAGCTATCGTGGCTAGAAGACAGCAAAGTCTACGAAGCTGCCACTGGTCTAGTTTGTGGCAGTTGGGTTCAGGGGGCGGGGGACATGCTTCCAGGAGGCAGTCGGCAGACGTCTTATCACGGCCACCAGTATCTGTATACAAACATAAATCATAATAATATAATAAATGTGAATGTAACTTTGTCTATCTGCTTATGAAGCTGTCACGGAAAAGCCAAGGTGCGGATTTTACTGAAATTGGATATGTACTAGGGGTATTTTTAAGAACACGTTCCGTCAAATGCCTTTTATTTTTAAAAATAAAAGAGAATTAATTA
The DNA here is from genome assembly GCA_012273795.1 of Dendrolimus punctatus. Lineage (NCBI taxonomy): Eukaryota > Metazoa > Arthropoda > Insecta > Lepidoptera > Lasiocampidae > Dendrolimus > Dendrolimus punctatus. Next base: position 22,148,051 of record CM022535.1, read on the forward strand.
ATTTATTATTATTATTATATGCGCTATCTAGGCTATACCCTGCCAGTATTATTTTTTATTTTCTTTCTAAGGAGAATGTTATTATCACTATTTATTAACAACACCCCTCGACGTATCACGAGAAACGGAACAGTTTTTGCGATAAAATCACCTCAACCTCAATTTTGCCGACAAAAATAGTATCGAGGTAAAAAATTAATGCAATTCAAGCTTTTTAAAGTAAGCTAGGGTTAAGTTTAGTTCAGTAGTAGCTGTATGATCATACATTCAAGGTGGTGTGTATTATTTGTATGGATGCCGTTTTGCTGTTGTAAAATATTTCAATAAGAATTCTGCTTATTACGTTCAGGACATGGGTGAGCGAAAGTTGAAATATTGCGGTAGGCACAACAATTCACAACGAAAATCGGTCCAGCCCTATTAGGTCCAGTTTTTTCACCTCTAGACAATAAATCATCGCTGTATATTTTCGTTTATTAAACTTTACGACTGCACAATAATTAAAATAACTACAATAATATCCTTACTCATATCATTGAGACTATACTCAATAGAAAGCAAATCATTGGATGTTCCCTTCTTTACTTTATATAACCAAATCATCTGCTCATGGAACAGATTCCGATTGCAGACAAAGGCCCCAAAACATAAAATAACAATGGTAACGTAGGTACAACTATAACCTTCGCCGTGGATGATCTGGCATAGCTGGTGGTACAACACGCGGCCATCTTGAGCCCTGAAGTAGTCGGCTAGTTGGGATATTTCAGAGTCCGATAGTCCAACCACAGAACGCAGCGGACCGGCTAGGATCGACACGAATTTGGACTCTGAAAAAAGAATTTTCCTAAGATAAGAGTTTTCCTTAAACTCAAGATCCCTTTAAAATAAAATAAGATTTTAATAATATTGTTACGAATTTAGCGGGACTCGAATTCAAATGCCGTTAGAATTACTATAGAGTTTATTAGAACTATACAAACACGTATAACACAGGTACAAATATAGTTATAACCGAACACAACAAATCCAAACGTAATGATTATTAGATTCTTGATTGTACACACGTCACGCCTTGATCGTAATTGTCGCTGAACTGCCCACCAGGCCGTTGTTTTATACCTAACAAATGCAAATGTGACCATATCGTAGTGGATGTAATCTGCAACATCTGGCTAATGATCCGGCCGCAAGCGGCCATAAACGAGTACAGTAGAACAATAGACTTTTCTCTAGAAAAGTATGCCAATAAATAAGTAAACAAAAGAAGACGATCGTAAAAGAATTACAATTAATTCAAATGCCGACAGGTAATAAAATGCGTTTTTTACAGATTAGGCGTGGAATTTGTTTTTGTCGGAACCTAAGTTGTAACAATATTACCACTTACCAGATATAAGTGAGTTTCCCTCAGGATCAAGAGGTCGGTACCAGTCCCACAAGTTGAGGCCCACGCGGAATGCGGCAGCTCGAATCTTGTTGCACGTCTTCCATACGTCAGCTAGGCGTACTATCTAAAATAACAGATTAAACTACGTTACAAATAAAGACATCATAGCATACAATAAAGAACTATCGAAAGGCAAATTAGTTTAGTGGCTAAGGCACTATCCAATGACGTTGCCATCCTGGTCAACAGCATACACTGCACAGGATTTTTTTAGGAATCCCCAAATTTGTTATTATCTTCTGAAACTAAAGAAAACATTGTCACCAGTAGGCAACTAATTGACATGAATTGAGTCCTTTTGTAAAGTTAATGGTGGGGTTTCATCTGCTTTAAATAATAACGCCGTTAACGCATAGCCATATTAGTGTATATTCTATCTGTGTCCATTAAACATTAACCCAGATGATGTCAATGATGATGATGATAAACCAGCACGTCAAGGAGTGGTTATATATATTTTTTTATATAGTGGACGATCAGCGTTACTTTGTATTTTTCGGCCATGGCAATATAGCAGCAAAATGATTTATGTGCACAAATTAATCATAGAAACTATCCTGTTTTGTGCGAAAAATATCCTATAATATTGTCACCCTTGTTATTAAAGTAAACTCATAACACTTTTCATGATAAGCAGTTTCTTCTCGAGGATGTGAAAAGGAAATTCTAAATTCCCTGTCAAACAGCCCATAAACATCCCACTGCTGGGCTCGAGCCTCCCATTATACGGGGGAATGGTAAGTATACCTGCAACGCTTGTCCAAGGTGGCTTGGCAGGTTTGAGATATCGGCTATCTCGATGGGCAGGTTGCATCACGATGTTTTCTTTCACCGGTTTTATCACGTGTTAATTGTAACACTATGCACATTAGGGGAACAAACTACCTATGTGGTGCAAGCGTTCCCGTCAGGATCGAACCCGCGCCCTTTAGGTTTTGGGATGCGTGCGCTAGCCATTACGCTACCTAGATTTCAAATACATGAATTTAGTTTGAATTATCAATAATGGTAAATACGTTATGTACTAGTATTTACCGTATCATGCATCTTGAAAATTCAAGTAGGATTCTGTACTTATTCTATTATTTAATTTCTACGCTTAATGATATCAATGCATATTCAATTTGGATATTCAAACGTAAAAAATCTTCTAAATTTTGCTCAATTCATTTTAGAATTGTCACCAATGACAATATTTTTTTTTATCTATGGTAATTAAAAATATGATTGGTCTTGCGAAATACTTGTAAAAACTTTTTCGTATCACATTCCTTCACAATTTCTAAAAATCCTATGAGAGATTATCCACTAATTACGTCACACGAATTTCAAGACTTATGGACCTCTCTCCCGTCCTTGTCACTATCGATCACATTCGGGAGCATAGATATATTGCTATATATTCGGGAGACTTCTCCCTTCCTAGTGTGACATCATGTATTTAGCAATTTTTTACCAAGAAATCACGAAATTAAGACAGCAGGTCCTTAATTAGCTTTAATATATTCGATTTCGAAAGGTGACGTCACGAAGTTCGTTGACTTCCTCGCTCCTTAACGTGTGACCTAATTTCTGGATAGTCCCCAAGTCAGAATATGGATTTGTGTAATAATACACTGTATTACTGTGGGATAATTACTGTGGGATGCACAAGGAGGCTTCAGAAATGGAAGGGGATGTATGGATCAAGTTTTCTCGCTCCGCAATATCGTGGAGAAGCAGCTGGCTACGGGCCGGAAGGTTTTCTGCGGTTTTGTGGATCTAGAGAAAGCATTTGACAGGGTTGTGCGGAAGGACCTCTGGGACATATTGCCCGGATATGGGATTGATGGCCATTTGCTGCGTGCTGTACAGTCCACTTACGAGGACTGTATGGCATGCGTACGGGTGGACGGCAGCCTGTCGCCCTGGTTTGATGTCAATATTGGCGTCCGGCAGGGCTGCGTGCTGTCGGCTTTGCTGTTTGTCCTATATCTGGACAATTGTCTCCAGAGATTAAGATTGATGGATGTTGGGGTGCGGATGGGTGATCTAGTTGTTAGCAGCTTGCTTTATGCAGATGATGCCGTGCTTTTAGCCGAATCGCCATCAGAACTGCAAACACTAGTCACAATGATGAAAGATGACTGTCAGGCGAGAGGCTTACGTTTGAATGCGAAGAAAACAAAGGTGATGGTGTTTGAAAGAGAAACAACCAGAACGAATGCAAGGATAATGGTCGATGATGTTATGCTGGAACAAGTGAATGAGTTTGTATATCTCGGATGTGCTTTTAGCAGGGATGGAAGGTACACCGCTGACATAGAAAGAAGAGTAAATTTGGGAAATAGTGTGAATGGAGCGTTAGGTAAACTTCTAGGCGCTAAGAACCTCAGCCAGAAGGCCCAGCTTGCCATACACAACGCGGTGCTGGTACCTTAGAGTAGAGTATGGTACTGGTAGAGTTGGGCATGGAATAGAGAGCACGAAAGTAAAGTAAACGCGGTCGAGATGCGAGCACTGCGCAAAATCTGCGGAGTAACGCTCGCGGACCGCGTTCGTAATACCGAAGTAAGAAAGAGAGTTGGTCTGAAAGAGAGTGTCGGGGTGAAGGTAAGGAAAGGAATGCTCCGGTGGTTCGGGCATGTGGAAAGAATGTATGATGAAAGAATGACTAAACAGATATACAATGCAAAAGTGGATGGATGCAGAAGTCGCGGAAGGCCACGACACACCTTCCATGATCAAATTGATCGTGTACTAGCAGAAGGTGATGTCAGGAGCCTTAAGAACAGACGAGCGTGCATGACAAGAACTATGAATGTCAAAGAAGCAAGTGAGGTGTGTAAGAATAAGCCTAAATGGCGCTCTGTTGTTCGTGCCTACCCCGCAAGGGACCTGGCGTGAAGTTATGTATGTATGTATGTATGTATGTAATAATACAGTGTTGCTTTTTTTCATATGATCTAATTTGATGCCTGATGAATAGTACAGTCGGTTTTTCAAAAATCTAATGTTACCTAGTTATCGTTTTTATCAAATCGGCATAACTCTTTAGAGTTTTTTCGCTAATAGTTCTGAGCTTGTATGTAAAATAGTAACGTCGGTACCAGTACGTTTGTCCATTGAGAAATTGATTGATAGCCAGATTTGGCATGGACTTGACGAAATCGATCTGTATGCGGAGAAATGAGAGGAAAACAGAATACTTCCGTTTTTGCGAAAATGGCTACGTAACTCTAGGAATTTGCTCTCGGGAGATGGGTACTATGTACATTAGCATGTATGTGGCGTTTAATTAAATAATGTTTAAGCCCGGTTGACTGACGAACTGCGCAAGGTCGCTGGCAGAGGCTCGATGAGGAATACGGGAGACCGGGATATGTGGTGCGTACTTGGGGAGGCCTACGTCCAGCAGTGGACAGAGACTGGCTGAAGAAGAAATAAATCAATAATAGAACGATGAATTTGAAATGATCCTCCATCTATTATTCCTAGTGAGCAGCGGCCAATCTTGCCTAAACGAGAGCAAATTTGTCAACTGTTAGTGAGAAAAGACCCAATTTTTCAAGAAAGTTAGCTCTCAACCACGGCCATTACTAATTCTGGCTATCAATCAATTTCTCAATGGAAAAACGTACTGGTACTGACGTTACCATTTCACATACAAGCTCGGTACTCCTCTACAATGTCTTTCCTATTCATTGCTTATACAATATTGGTTAATTAAAAGCTGCCTACTAAAAGCGCAATGTACTTCAGATATTTACAAATTAACGCTACTATAATTGGTTATTGCTTCGAACTTTACTAGATTTCGAACACATCACAGCAGCACGTACCATTGCTGCTTATTCTTATTAAACTACAGTTATATCGCTTATAAAAGCGGAGATGTATGATGTATATTTAGAGCAATGCAAGGTTGAAAAATTGTAGAGCTTTGGAGGTATGGAGTTGTACCAGCACATGCGCGCTGGAAGGCGTTTTTGGACCAATTACGTCATGGAATCGATCGCGAGCCCGGCGCACCTCGATACTCCTATGACCTGTCACATTTAAGCACGTGAAGCCAGCAATGTGACCATTCAATGGAGCCCATGTAAACGTATTAATGGTTCAGATCACCCATGTGCGGGCTAAGTTTTAGAACTAGGAACAGCCCTTCGCAGAAAACCTCCCTCAGATGGGGCGACAGCTGCGAGTTCAGGCCTAACATATAACGGCTGTAAGCACCCAGTGCGGTATAGTGTTTATATTTAAATTGGGGTGTTTTTCATATTCAGTACTGTGACGACTTTCGGGTGATCAACTGAGGCTTGACATAAACCTGTGAGTATTTTCTTACGCTTATAAACAATATATTTTGGTATCAGTAGCATTAGATAATTTCATCCAAAAATGAAGTTTTCTAAAAGTGAAGGGAACTCTTTCACGGTACAGGCTGTCCGTTTATGGAACTCACTGCCACTCAACATCAGACAAGCTAAATCCATTTTGTCTTTGAAACTGATGGTTACTAAATATCTTAGGTCCTCGCAAGTTTAAAACATGCTGCGGACTCTATATGTAGTATGATATATCCTATTTTTGTATAGTATATAAAGTATATTCTTATTTATTTATTCTTGGAAAGTTTCTTATTATCTATTGTCTTCACCGTCACTCTTGTCGTAATATTTTCCATAATTTAAGGGGTTGCCTGGAAGATCGCTGTAAGCGATAAAGCCGCCCTTCGTTCAACATTTACTGTACTTAGTTTAAAGAACGCAGTTTTAATTTTTGGTGAACAATAAAGTGTTTTTATTCATTCATTAATATATGTTTTATACACAAGAAATTAGTAAGAGATCGTTTTATAGTGATAAAACCACCCTTTGTGCATAATTAGATAATTAAAGTTTTTGTCTGCGAGTTTATATTTGTACTTTTTTCAAGTGATAACTTCTTATGAGAGGGAAAAACCGCTTCGTTACGTAACGCGTTACGGCGCCAGTCTGTCTAGCTTCCCTTTCTCTCACGAAGGATTAGTTTATTATCACTTAACGTCTTGTTTTTTTTTAACCATTTAACCTCTTTCTTGGTTCATGAAAGAGGGAGTTTATTTTTATATTAGAATATAATACAATAAAGAGTTACTAGTATTCAATTATTTCAAGTCAAATCAAATAATATCAAACTAAAACTAACTTAAAACATATAATTAAATACTAAAAATAAATTAACTTATAAATATAATACTAAAAATAAACTACAATAAACGATATAAAAACTAAAACGAAATAAAAAAGGGAAAAACGCCTAAAGATAAGTTAATGGTCCCAAACCACTGTCATTTACCGGGAACGTTCCCAAAAGGATGGCGGCGTTATGACGTTGCATAGAAACGCTTAATCTTTGAGCAAAGAAACGTTATCTATACCCAAAACACATATTGTCATGATAGAGCACATATAGGTAGACAATGGGTCTCCACTTTTACCTTCATCTACCTTCATTAATTTCTTCTTACATACAAGTTTATTTCTGGTGCTTCTGGTTTTTTTTGCATAAGTTCAGTAGACAGGCAGAGGGCACATCTGATGGAAAGCGGTTACCAACACTTATGGACATTTATAACACCAAATGTGCTGCTGCTCTAAAGCTCTAAAAGGCTCTACTCAAGGTTGTTATGGTTTCATACTCTAGACCAGGGTTAGTAGTCAGCCAGATGCTGATGCTCCATCTGACTGGGGGTCTTTAGTAGCCTCGTACAACAGGTCGCCCACTTGCAGAAATTACTGTTCGTTCTCGGTCCTTGCACGAAGATTTTAACTTAAATTTCTTTCGATGCCTTCAAATACAATGTAACTTCTAAAAATACCCTTGTAACGTTGTGAAGAATTATTTCGACTTAGTACATAATTGAAATATGCCGATAAGTAGGGGACTTGTGTAAGTTGATTGATGGATGAGAGCCGCCCTAATTCTATTCGCTGAAATGTATAAATAACTCGAGTAAACATCTGATATTGTATGAAAGTTAATAAGATTTTTTTTCTTCTATAAATAAGGTATTTAATAAGAAATACCTTATTAATATTACCATCTAACCTAAGAAGATTAATAGTCATTTAAATATAACCTAAATTAACTAAAAGTATTATTACTAAGAAAGTGTCCATTAACACTTTTCTTATTGTCTCTGGAGACGCAATCAGGCAATCTCCTCGGGTGGGGTTATGTGCTCAATGTATGGCCACCCCTTATTCCCCAATCAAGAACAGGTGCCCGGAGAATATAGAACCTTGCACTTTCCTCGCAGTCTGCCACCAGCCCACGACAGCGCTGGTTCAGGGTTCTGCCGCTGCTTGTCAGGTGGCGATAAAGGTGACAAAGTCCTTCTACACGAGCCCCGGGGCGCAAGGGACGCAGATACACTGATCACTAAGTTTTGAATGATTCAGGCGAATGTCCTAGTATATAACTGGACGCAGAAATCTTCGATAGAGAATTGACTGTATTTATATATAAAGGCGGGTGCGATATTATGTGCGTGCGTCGCGTTTTGCAACGTACTGAACTCACGCGCCGAGCGAGCGGCGGAAACATACGGGGGTTGCAAGGCGCTATAAACCCAAGACACAATTATTAATTGGGAAATAAGTGGCGCCAACAGTCTCTATAAAGGCGAACACATGAACACTTTGTTCATGTGTTCTTTATTAATAGCAAGCACATTACACTACACTTTGGTTTTGTTAAACCACTAGTTCAAATGGTTTTGTCCTTTTGAGCCTTCTCGTTATGTCCGTGTTGTCGAGGAGCTGGATCGCCTCGACATTCACGTGATGATGAAGTCGATGCTCGTGGGCTTCCGCGTACTTCCTAATAATGTTGTTGACAAACTCCACGTTCAGGTCCCGATGGAGATCACTCGATCTAACTAACGTACTATGGCGCGTTTACAATTCCTTTCAGCACTTTATTTTGGAAGCGTTTAGAAGAGTTATTGGCGGGAACTTGATGAGTCCTATATTGCCGTGTAGTTTTATAGAAGACTGCGGTCCCCTCCCGGCAGACATTGTCCTGTCTTGAAAAAAAGTGGTACCCGATTATTTCGATTGAATGTAGCTTATGTTACTTAAGGATAATGTAGAAATCTAATGGTGAAAGAATTTTTAAAGTCAATCTAGCACTTTTTGAGTTTATTCGGTACAAACATGAAAAAAATCATTTCTCTTCAGTCTTTACTTTGGTTGAAGTTTTCACTCCTTTTCACAAAAATGTAGTTTTGTGACTCCTTGATAAGACACGCTCCACCAAACCATCACTGACGCAGGATGATGACCACGTTGTACCTTTCCGACAACTTGAACAGCTTCTTTAGAACTGCGAGCGAACACTATTATTTTGCTTATTTTAGTGTTCTGCAATCGTGAAATTTTTTCCATCGGTAAAGAGATATTTCTGTGCCTTTCATCAACGTATCGCGACAGAAGACGTTTTGATCAATCCACTCTCTTTGATTGTAAAGATTGATTTAGGCCATGTCCTGTGTATCGACGATTAGCACCGAGCTTCAGGTCTTGTTTTTTAATACGCGACAGATTCCTAGCGGGAATCTTCATTTCTCGCGGTATAAGACTTTTTGCTTCCTAGTAGGGTTTCGATGAATTCTGGCTTTGACAGCCTTTGTAGTTCTAACAGTACGCGGCCGCCCCGATCTTTGCTGGTCTTCGGCAGATGAAGTCTGAAGTGTTGTTGTATCTGTTAATAGTACGATATACGAACATACGGCTGATACCAAGCTGGTGAAATGTCTGGAATATAACTGGTGGGTCCATACCTACTTAGTGCAGGGCGATCACTGCAACCCTATGTTCTTTAAAACCCCATTCCATATTGTACTTTGATAATGAACACGAAAAATATGTGAAATGGCGCAAAATCGAAAGAAATTTTTAAAATAATATACGTGTTTCAATTTAAAATATTAAAGAGTTGAAAAAAGAAAAGTTTTTAAGTAACTGTATTTATGGCCAGACTAGTTACATATATAATAATATGTTGCAAAATACGTAAGTCATTATATTAAATATGGCATGGTTATATTGTCTTAATCAGACAGCTATTTGTGGACAAATAGTGTTTTCTGAGTAAATTTCTAAATGTTGGTAAGGATTGGCCTATCTGACAGTAAGAGGCAGCATATTCCAAAGCTTGCACTGTAAAAGAATGATCAAAATATGTGGTGGTGGGGAACCCTTTTCTAGAGGTCCACCCGTATCGTCCGTTCACGGGGGCCGAAGGTCTAGTGACACCCTCCAGCGCTGACAGGTCCTCCTTTAACGGCAGCAGAGCAGGCTAGTGCGTTCACGCATCCACAATGTTATCAATAAATCCGAATTTCTCCGGCAGGTTCGTCCAAATCATTCAAAATGATAAACATAGCTGGTGTGATATCGATCATACTGTTCTACGTGCTGATCCTGGCTGTGGGAATATGGGCTGGCAGAAGAAGCCCAAGGGAGACGACTCGGAGGAGGAGGTCATGCTCGCTGGGAGATCCATCGGGCTCTTTGTCGGGATATTCACGATGACAGGTAGTATATAACTGTAGTTCTAACTTATAGACAGAACTACATATTTCAGTTTATTAAAGTCTTCGGGGAGGCACCTTATCCCCAGAAGATGGTAACCTAGGCTTGGTATTTTTCTTATATTCTTAAGGGGTTATAGGTAGGAGAAGAATATAACATACTAGCAGTCTCGGCAGACATTAATCTTTTATGAAAAAAAAATCATCTAGAACCCAATTCCAGCGCCATCTACCGGATCTAATTATGAATCTAAACCACTCTCCACTCCACTTAAACACACATATTTCATCAGAACCGTAGAACCCGATTCCAGCGCTAAGTGTTTAGTTTAGAATGATGGGTTACATTATTAAAGTTTTCGAAGGGATCCCTAATTTTTATGTAGCCTATATTATTCAGGGATAACGTAGCAATCAAATGGTGAAAGAAGTTTTGATATCGGTCCATTAGTTTTTGAGTTTATTCTTTCCTCTTTATAATATTAATATAGAAGTATAGAAAGTACTTAATTTACGTTTATTTCGCTTGTTTTGTTTATTGTATAAGCTTATAATTATGTACATTTTGACGTAATTACAGTCTGAAATAAAATACTGCTTGCAACAAATTTAATAGATAAAATATTCACAGATGAATCAATAATGGAAATAATTGAAGCATACTATTTCATTATGGATATTAGCACACTTTCCCTATCTAAATGTATTAGTGCTCGCCCGTGGTCGAAATTTCGACCCTTAATAATTAATGACAGACTTTTATAATCACAGATTTCGCCAAGTCTACACTGTTAATTTGACTTGAACAATAAACAAAAGAGTATATTATATCCGTGTATTAATTACATGGGAGTTTCTGTAATGTTTTTTTTATTAATTTGATGTATTTTTATACATACATAACTTCACGCCAGGTCCCTTGCGGGGTAGGCACGGACAACAGAGCGCCATTTAGGCTTATTCTTACACACCTCACTTGCTTCTTTGACATTCATAGTTCTTGTCATGCACGCTCGTCTATTCTTAAGGCTCCTGACATCACCTTCTGCTAGTACACGATCAATTTGATCATGGAAGGTGTGTCGTGGCCTTCCGCGATTTCTGCATCCATCCACTTTTGCATTGTATATATATCTGTTTAGTCATTCTTTCATCATACATTCTTTCCACATGCCCGAACCACCGGAGCATTCCTTTCCTTACCTTCACCCCGACACTCTGTTTCAGACCAACTCTCTTTCTTACCTCGGTATTACGAACGCGGTCCGCGAGCGTCACTCCGCAGATTTTGCGCAGTGCTCGCATCTCGACCGCGTTTACTTTACTTTCGTGCTCTCTATTCCATACCCAACTCTCGCTTCCATGCGTGAGCGTAGGTATCAGCACCGCGTTGTGTATGGCAAGCTGGGCCTTCTGGCTGAGGTTCTTAGCGCCTAAAAGTTTACTTAGTATTTTTATGCATAATTTAAAAACAATATTAGCATTATGCACTCCTTCTCTAAATAAACTATAAGTGTGCAAAATTTCATACTCCTCCGTCCGCGCAATTTTCGTAAAATGGGGTACAAAGTTTTTGCTTTATGTATTAAAAAATGATTTATTACTTGGTACAACATTTTTGAAATACACACGCACAAAAAGAATATAGATAAATTTAATATCTACTTGCCAATAAATTTTGTCGTCGGTATTCCTTTGTGTTCAAGTAAAGAAGATACTACGAAAAGCATATCGTGTATCACCAAAGCTTCTTATTCAAATGGTATTCACAAGAGAATTTCCTCCAAGCTTATATACCCTTTTCATATTACAGACAAAGTAGGCTTGAGAAGGCTTATATATTGTTATTATAATGCTTACTTTTATTTCAATGTATATTTATATTTGCCAATAAGTCTTATAAGCTAGTATCAAAGGTTATTACAACGGCATTGTATTATATTTTTTCTAAATTAGTAAGCATAGATATAGTATGCGTTTCTTTAGTATCTCACAACGCCCAAAATGCTCAGTCTGCTGTTCCACAAGACGACCGTGGTCGTTATGGTCGTGGCGAAAACGTCACTAATGACGTCATCATTTTCGATCACACAACGCTCACAACGACCCATGTCAAGTGGGTCGAAGTAGGCGTTGACCACATAGCATTAATTCTCTTTACCTCTTGACATTGAAAAGGCACGATTTTCAAATCAACCAATGACGTTTGTGTGTTTCGTCTAAACGCTCCATAATCCGTTACCCTAGAGTTTATGACCGTGACGCCTGAAAGCAAGTGGAACGGGAAAGATCGCGGTCGTGAACGTGGTCGTTGTGAGTGTGTTGTGGAACGTAGCCCGCACAAGACGTGACAAGCGACTCAAACGCGCTGCGTTTGCGGAATCCATGACATCATAACTGTCGTTTTCGCCACGAGCATTACAAACCGCCGTCGCCTTGTGGAACGGCTAACGGAGCATATCAGGCGTTTTGAGCTAGTAATGGAAGCCCTGTTGATCAACTGTGAAACAGACTGACACTGGAGTGAGACGATAAGAGATCTGTTATCGGAACTCTAAACCTGTATAATTTCTTATGTATTCTCATTGTTTTAGCAACGTGGGTCGGCGGTGGCTACATCAATGGCACAGCTGAAGCCATCTATACATCAGGACTGGTCTGGTGCCAAGCTCCGTTCGGATATGCGCTTTCATTGGTATTTGGTAGGTATAGTTTATTCTTAAATTAAAACCTATGAACTAAATATTAAACTATAATATAACAATCTATAAGTAAAACATCTAGATGTTAGACGAATCTGTAAGAAAAACAGCAGTCTCTAGGTTGCTGTCGGCGTAGAGCATGCCCAAAATGCTGGCCGAATTTCAACGTTGGATAGCAATGCTGATGCGTTGCCCAAGATACAAGTCAGCCTTTTGGTCATGCGAGACCTGAATTAGGCGCGTTGAGAGGTCTCAATAGAGATCTATCTATAATATTATAAAATTCTAAACATGCCGTGTCTGTACATTGAAGCTGTTAAAAAAACCCCAACTGAAATAGACTCTACAAACGATGGAGAACACGATGCATTTTTTTTGTTTCTTGTTTGTTCGGGATTTATGTAAAAACTACTGGTCCGATTTCGATTCGGTTTTCGTTGGTCGACAACAAATTTCTAGACTTATATACATATATTTTAAATTTATGTTTGTCTGTCAGTAATCTACGTGTAGTTGCTAAAAAAGAATGGACTGCGTAGTTTTAGAAGATACATTTAGTGTTTTGTGTCGTGCTGTGCTTATGGGATTTTGGTTGTGTGGTATTTTTGATAATGGCGGCAATTAACTTCTTAATATTTCTTATGCCATTAAAAATCGAAACGAGGTATGAAAGTTTCAGAGAATTTATACTATAAATATATCTTATCGGTTAATAAGCACGGTGAACTGTAATTTTCTCCGTCGCTTTCTTTATACTATAAAATTATTTTCTTTGTTATTGGATATACGCGCTATACTTCTCTATTTAATTACCTCTCTACGTGTAAACCATAAAGTTTATTCGCTGCCAATGATATATGATCTTTATGCAGGTGGAATATTCTTCGCGAACCCCATGCGTCGTCAGGGATACGTGACATGCTGGATCCGCTCCAGGATTCGTTTGGCAGTCGCATGGGGGGATTGCTCTTCTTACCGGCGCTTTGTGGCGAGGTCTTTTGGGCTGCAGGAATTTTGGCTGCTCTGGGTAAGTTATGATTTATTTATTTAGCAAATATATGTCTGGGTTTCTTTATTTAACTATTATTATTGTATGTCTTTGAAGACCACGGGCCATAAAAGGCCCGGATTTTGGAGGGCTTGCGCGGGGCTATGGAAAGGCCAACATGTAGAGGCCCCTTGACAAATTTAATGCAAATGTGGTTTGACACTAACCGGCGATTATCCCTGTCTACACCATATAATAATAGTTATATCACATTAAGACAATAATTACTGTAGTGACAAATTGCTGATGTCATAAATTCACTATAATAGCACGTTGTAAATGTTCAATCTCCTAACGCTCTTTGGGTCTCCGGCAATTGAGTAGAGAGCAATATATACCTACCCGGTTTTACCAGAGCGTTACAATATGAGATTCTTCAAAAAGGGCGTAAACAGATAATTAAAGTCTCAACGAAGTAGGCAACGCATCGACTCCCTTAGTGTTGCAGTGTCCATGGGCGACGGTAGCCACCTACCAGCAGGTGGTCCATTTGCCAGGTTGCCGACAAGTAAATATGATTAAAAAACCTAATCGTGCTCGCGCTGCTCGTCACCATCAACGAATGACACTTAGGGTAGACGAGTGTGCTGTTTATATATTCACGCTACTGATTTTCCTCGCCGTTTTTCTGCATCCTGCCGCGAAATGGGCATATTTTGGACATTAACAACCAGATTACAGAATATTCTGGTAATACATGAAATGTGTAAACACTGTAGCGGCCAGCAGGCTGCCTAAGCGATGTAATTGTGGCAAGCCGCCTTCGCGTTGTCGGCGCCGGCGCCGCGCTTACTACGCCCCTCTTCCATAAACAGCTAAACCGGTGTGCCAGATGGGGATCACTGATTATTAGGGATATTTTCGACTTTGTGAGGGAGATTCGGTGGTAAGGATTCATTGGGGAACTTTCGGGGGGAAAATTATGTTGAGGGAATTTTGGAGTTTTTTTAAGTGCCATTAATTCATCCAGAAACACAATTCTCATCACTACAATTATTAGTTTACGGTGTAGGCTACGTGTCATTAGAGACTTCCAAAGACCAGGAGTACAACCGCGATTTTTCCCGTTCCACTTGTGTGCCGGCGTTACAATCCTAAATTCAAGTGGAACGGTTATTCGACCCACCTATTGACACGGGTCGTTGCGAGTACTGCGTGAGCAAAAATTATAACGTCATTAGTATCCTTTTCGCCACGACGGTGGCGCGACGGGAGCTTTGCCTTTTTATTTCTCCTTTAAAATAAGTAAAAACTGTTTTGGAGGTTTTTTATTTTCAAAAAGCTCATTTTTGGGGTTTTAGAAAAAAGATTGGGATCGATTGACATGGTCATCTGGCAACACTGAGATTAACGCTGCCAACAGTCTGTTTCGGTCAGCGTGCGGGTACGGTCTTGTCGCGGTTGTCATGGAACGCTTGAAAATATTTACTCGTAGTGCTTGTATTCTATAATGTAAACTTTTTTCAATATAAAATGCGCCACATATAGTATCTATCTATATAGTAGTTTCATTGCACACAACCGACTACCCTACACCACAACACCCTATTCAAATTAATGTCAACAGTCCAATACATCCAAGTATACATAAGGGATGTAATTGCGTCACGTTAAACTTATAGGTCGTTAGGGGCCCATCGTAGTTATGAGGAATAGCTCAATCAACGTCTCACTAATTACTCGACGTTAATATAATTACGATCCTATCTATTAGATTATGTTTGGTTAAGTTTCTGTCAGATTCTAGGAAGTTGGTATCGTCTCAGTTTAGAGAGATTGAATGAATGATTAGTGGTCAGGGGCGTAGCTAACGCAACATCAGCCGTAACATTGATACGAGGGTCCCAGACTACAGGGCGAAAGTGTGTAAAAAAATCTTACAATGTTGTTATCCACAATTTTTATAGATTAAGACTAAAAAAATTGGGAACAGCTGCTGGGACAAAGACGATTATCAGTCTTCTCATTATTATCTATAGTGGTGTAGCATACACATCCGAAATGATGGTAGCTATATTATGGGAAGATACGTCGATTCTGGTTTTCTAAATGTTTTTTCAGACTCGACCGATGTTTGAAGTCTAGGCTTAGCAGTAAAGATATAAGCAAGTACTTACCGGATGCTGCTAACACCTTTAGTTCTTCGATATATGAATTTTGTTGATTTCGGCGGGAATGATTGTTCGGTCGCACACGCGTGTAGTATGATTCGTAGCATTCAACGACTGACTGACCGCCAGTGTCATAACAGTCAGTACAATTATTTTTTCTTGGAGATTTTTTGCGTTCTATTAGTACGTACGTATTGCAGTAGATGTCACTGTTCTCTAATTAAACACCAAATGAAAGAATATAATACGTTTCTTTATACGCAATAGTTTTAATACTTGTTTAAGAAATATTTGATATGTTTTTATGTTTTTGCAAGCCATATAAGCTAATAAATATATTTTAAAGTGTGTAAATTCTAGTCCTCACCCTTTTTCAAATTATAAAGCTCATTTTAACTTTAATTACTAGATTTTTGATAAATTGTCGATTTACCAAAAACTTATTTCAAAGATGTCAATTATGTCAAAACCAAAAAGACATTCCGATCGACACAAGTTACATTCGTGAACGTATGTACTTTGTTTGTGTTTTGATTATTTTTCGACAACTTTGTTTGATTCCTGGACTCCAAAGACTTCGCTTATCACGTTTACTAGTGTTCTGTGATCACGTTGGACTTACGCATGTACCCTGGACACCGATTTAGCTAACGATTTGTTTTCTGATGACTTGGATTATGGTTTCTTCTAAAAGAGGTTGTTGTGTGCCCAGATGTGGTAAAACTTGTAAGTAAATCATCCTAACGGCACCAGATTAGTTGTGGATACAAATGATGTTATGAAAATGTATGCCTTTGGATATTTTAATAAAAGGAAACATAATAAATCACGCTACCGCTAAATTGTTGTTTTTTTTACTAACAAATAATCGTTTTTTGGAAAGGCTTTTGGGAATCGCAGGAGTTAAATTATAACTCCCGCAATTTCCAAAAGTCTAATATAAAAATCAAAATAATACTAGACCCCCTGGATGGTTTTTGCCGTTGAATAGTATCGTATACCGATAGAGTGCGTTAGTATGTATATTATGACTGTTGACTCTATACCAGTATATATAAAGTACTCTGTGCTGACCGCTCTCGATTTTGACGGATAAGAACGTGCTAGACACCAAAAAAACCGCTAGGGCCGTGACACTCGAACATCGATTATTCGAATAATAGAAAAACATAATTATATGCAAACGAAACAAGTGGCAAAAAATATAAAAAAACGAATCGCAACGGACAAGAGTGGAATAACGAATCGCAACGAGTGACAAAATGAATTGCAACAAAATTTTAACTTGAAGTGTTACGGGCAGATTGTTAATGTACTTGTCCAATTTGAAAACCTATATAAACCTAACCTTGGCGATAAAATGTGAGAAGACTGTATCTTTGGTTAGAATTGTTTGCCTCACTTAATTCCTAGGAGCAGTAAGTATAAGTACTAACTTAAATTCAATATATAATATTTGTTTTTTTTTTAACTTTTGACTTTTTCTTTGGGACCGCCAACAAATTTTTATGCAGGGCTGGTCTAAGGCAAGCTACGCGATTGCTAGTGCTATATTTTAATTACTGTGCCCGTCACCAAAACCTCTAATTGGAGTAAGCTAAAAAAATGTTTTAGAAAAAAACTGGGAAAGCATTATTAGAAAAACTCTTGGACTCGCAAGTGAAGCTAAAGGATGGCTTTCTTAGAATAAGATGCCGATCGCGCCTGTGTTACAAGAACTCAGTATCAAATAATTGAACTAGTATGCATAAAGTTGAATCACACAGATGCGAACTATGTGTATATGACATATGTATCTCATATTCGTAAACTTACGAACAAGTTTTAAAGAAAATGCTTTATTACATTTGAGCTCGTCGCATATATAATATATATTTCGCTCTTTGCTGATGGTGTGATCGACCAGGGTGGTCGTTGTAGGTATAGGAATTAAGCACTGTTAGTGGTGAAAACTTATAATAAATGACTTTTACATAACAACTACCTGTGCCCTCGGCTCACAACTGTGTTACAAGTTTGCAGTTGTTTTTGAAAAAGTATAATTAATAGTGAAAATTAAACGAGCTGTTTCGAGCACACATTATAAGAATGAAATCCGTGAATTTCCTTATTGGACACGTCAAAGATTGTTGCGTCCTTCAGTCTGATATTTATGCTATATTGTACGGTTTACTCGCAAATGTTTTGAAATATGTTGTATGACTATACACGTGCGGTTCTTGCTATATACAAGCTCGTGACTACAGTAAGACTCGGTTAAATCCGTCTACTTATTTGTAAAAACCAACTTGCCGCACTAGTATCATAAGTAACCATTCATGATTGTTAAAATATATTTTCAAAGTGATAACTTCTTATGGGAGGGTAAACCGCTTCGTTACGTAACGCGTTACGGCACCGGTATGTTGGCTTCCCTTCCTCTCACGCATACGGCAGCGGTAGGCGGGTTCCTCCTCTTTTACTCTACCCACAGCGCTAGCCGTATTTCGGTAATTAGATGAAATAATTGTATTAGTAATGTATACATACACAAAATTCTAATGTACAGATTCAAGTAGTAACTAAGAATAAACTATATTTTATAATCAATAAAAGATTCTATTAAGAAATAACCTTTCCTTGCCTTATCTTATTAATATACAAAAAAATTAAGTAAAAACCTAGGCTTTCTTAAGTTAAACAATTTCAATAGTAAAAAGTTCAACTTAGATTAGTTTAAGTTGTCGTTTCTATCGGGCGTCCCGAGACGCAAACGTTTTTTCTTTTTTTATTATACGTATGACGTCGAGTGTAATATTCTGTTCACGGTTTCAATAAAGCGTAATTAATTTCCCTTTGATACAGGTAATCACAAATAACATATCGTCTTTACTTAGTTGTAGGTATATTATTAGACAGAGACGGTAAAAGCAGCTCGGCCTGAAAATCGATAACGCTATCTCACAGAAATAAATGTTCATTCACACAGTTAACATGCTCATCGTTCTTGCTGTGCTACATATACCCAATTAGCTTCATTTTTGAAGAGAAACTTCTATATAGACGAGGTCTTAAGATGTTTCTGTCACGAAAAAGCGTTACGGCCGCGTGGTGGAGCGGCATGATTTTAGAGTAGACTATGGATGCGTTTTTAGGTTCCGGTTTGAATTCGGTTGTATTGTTTGACAAAAATATGTATAAATAAAAAATGCATTCATTAAAATGTGCCTAACTTAACCAAACCATAATTTGCAGTAAACCTGCGAAAAGTCGAAATGTGTGCTGGTACACACATTAGAAGTTAAACTTCAACGGACAAGTGGCAAAACGAATGGCAACAAAATTTTAACTTAAAGTTTTACTGGCAGATTGTTAATGTACTTTTTTAAAAATTGTTCGATTCGTTTTGCCACTTGTCCGTTGAAGTTGCACTTCTACTATGTATACTAATTACTACTAACCCAGCACACATTTTCAATTGTTATTTGACTGTTATATAAACCTCGCGCAGAAGGTTTGCCGATGACTATTAATGTATATACTTATGTAAAGTAATATAAATTTGTTTGTTACGCTTTCACGCGAAAACTACTTAACCGATCATCATGAAACTTTGTACACATATTCTTGGAGGTATTAGAAGTAACATAGGATACTTTTTATGAAAAAAAACTCCACGCGGACGAAGTCGAGGGCAGAAGCTAGTACAATAATAATTTTATTGCAACAACTATTTATATAACGTTTTATGTCAATCCTACTGACCATCGACTCGTGACATCATGACGCTATCGGCAAACCTTCTGCGCACGGGTATTACTTCTAATAAATTATTTTCAAATTCACATCTCACAAATACGTAACACTAATAATGAAATTAAAATTATAATCATTAACTAGCATAAGTCAGTAGAGTTCTTGAAAAGCAGTTAAGCACAATATGGCAAATATAATAACGTATCGTATGTCATGAATGTAAGTCACTGAATACTTCAGCGAAGTTATTTTCGGGCGGGCCCATTTGATGAATAAGTTATTTCATGTGGAGGCACGACTGATGGACGTTCGAACCCTTTTAAAAATAGTATTATACACACACATAAAGTATTGTTACGTACGAGCGGGAGTACACACTTAGGATTGGAAGTGAACACCAGTTTTTTACAATTTATTATCTTACACAGCCGTACTTGATTCTTCTCTGCAGGGTTGCCCGTTCACGCACAACTAACGACGCCGATATTGCGTAGACCACCTCCTGCTACTGCAGTACTCATCTCCGAATTTGCCGCACGTAGTTTGCTTCTGTATCTCCTCTTAAACTATGCTAAACTCTTCCTTCACTGAACTGCTCACTAAACTCTTTACTAAACTCACCACTAAACTCGTTACTATCTTCTATTTAACTTCTTTTTCAACTCTCTCGTATCGCACATGTTATTTGCTGTCTCAACTGAACTCTCCGGTAGGCGCGCCTTACGCTGCTTATATATTTCATTTCCTTACAGAACTACCTTTTTCTTAAAGTCTTGAAACGCACGCTGTGAAAAAGTTCTAACCTCGGTGACCACAGTATTAAAGTACAGCACTACTCATAATCGTATAATGGTACGTTAATCTTAAATAGTTGCGACCGAATTTATAGTTTTACACTTTCTGTCTGTGGTCTGTGGTGGTTCACATTGGTTATGAATCACTGATTACAGGGAGTCTACAGCGGCCACTTTTGGTGCATCACCTAATGAAATGGATACATGTCTAGATAATATAGTTGTAAGACGTGACAGCAACACGGCTCAAATTTTTGATTAATTTTATACTCTTTCATGCATATATACTATTAGTTTATTAGTCAAATTAACAGTTGTTGCCTTGGCGAAATCTGTGATTATAGAAGTATTATCAATTCACTATATAAACTTGCATTAACTTGCAACATTAGTAGATAATAAAGTCAAGTCTTTACTAACAATTTAATAACTATTATATTAAACAAACAAATCAATCACCTATGTTATATAACAACATTAGAATTAAGGTCAAAGAATAAACATGTGTGTATGGAACTATAGATTAAGCGCTTTGAGGCATACTGATAAAATATTCAGAGCTGTGGGCGGGCAACCGCCTCCGCTTCTCTATGTATTTTTGTTCTCTCATATTTGATTATTTTCATAGTGCAAACATACGTAGTAATGATTTGTGAAAGTATAGGAAAGGTTTTGTAATTAAATTTCATTAAATTATTCTAATGTAGAGCGTATCTGTTACATGCTGGTGTTGTGAGTAAGTGTATGTACAGTGTGTGCCTTATGTCTATGGTATATGTTAAAAAAATATATTTTGTATATATATTATATGTTTACTATGTTGTTTTTATTTATTATATATAAATGTTGTTTTTTTTTCACCGCCAAATAAAGATTTGATCAAATAAAGGCTGGGTAACTATATTATTTTCGAGTGATATTTTTTGGTAAACAACGACAAACTGGATATAAAATGCACATAAAAATATTCTCGCAAATATATTAGAGTCAGTGGAGAAAAATGGTCCATTCTAGTTCAAATTGCTCGGGACGTTGGGACGAAGGCCCGAAGGAAGGGGTGGCGGCCGTTAGGGAGTAGAGAAGAACTCGGGACGTCAATTTGCCAACAGCCGACAGTGACAAGCGACGCGAGTTTTACATATAGGGTTTGGTTTTTGTTTTAAACTATAAAATTAAGATAACGAGAAAAAATACAATAAATATTATTTAATTTATTAAGCTATAAAATATAACAACGAAAAACTAAATATGCGAATAAATTTCTAAGAAACTTATTGATGCTACCTGTGGTTGTCAGTTTGTGCTGGTTTGTGATTTTTAAACGTTATTCAAAATATTACTATGGATGATGGCGCGCGCAATTAAATACATAAGAACAAGAAGCGAAACAAAATGGCCGCAGAACATCTCGCGCGCAGCAAGCTTCACACCGCGCTCTATAAACACGTACCTTCGCACGCACCCCTCATTTTACCACATATAGCATTACTGATGATAATTTTATTAAAAAATTTGGTTTCATCGCTCACACTACCGATAATGATAGGGCTTGATTATGGTATACCCAACGAATTATTATTGCCATCCAGCGTGGCTACGAAACCAGCTTTCTAGGCATGCATCCTTCTAACAGTGATTTCTACATCTAACTAAACTAAACTTTAAAGTTATTTTTTAGTTTATTCATTTCAAGTATCATCCTAAGATTGTCAGCGACATTAAAACTGCTTCTTTTTTTGATTGGGTGTTCTTTTCTAATCTCATTCTCTCGTTCTTTTGGATATATATTCTTTTGTCTTTATTACAGTTTCTTAATTCTATTCAACTTGTCCTTTTCTTATATATTATGTACATTTGTTTCTATGTGGTGTAACATCTCTCTCTTTATATGTATGTATATCATATATGTTTATGTTATTTTGTTTACTATTTACATATATACTTATTATTGCGATCTCCTTAGTTAATTCTCTCATAGATTGTTATTTAAATATGACTGATAGTCTCTATGTCACATTTTGTTTTTTGGCGAGTCATTGTGTTTATAACGTTTACATTGTCAGCCATTCGCAGTCTAATGCTGGACCAAAGAGTACATTGAATATATAAAGATGCTGGACTTAGGCCTCCCTAAGTCGGCGCCACTCATCCCTGTCCCCTCTGATTTCCTCATCCAGTCCCTGCCGGCGACTTTGCGCTGTTCGGCAGTTTGCTGAGACGTGGTCTCCACTCCAGGACTTGTCTACTCCATCGGCCTCCGGTCTTGCGGCAGACATGACCTTCAACTTGCTAATTTCGCGAGCTATGTCGGTTACCTTGGTTCTCTTATGTTTATACCAATTAAATTACACAAAAACCAAGATATATCTAATTACAAATAATTACATCTCTTTACGGACCAACAATATTTTGCATTTTGCACGTCAGATTTTTATCTAATTATTATTTGTAATATTTATATAATTATATATTGATTGTGTATTTTGAAAATTCGCCATATTATACAAATTGATCTTTGCATTATTTCTCCAGCGTTCTACCAAAAAACTTAATGTTACAATAAACAGTTTATATCCCGATTCGCACCATTAGAACCTCGCGCCCCAGACGTAACTGGACCCTTTCTAAGGGCACAGCAATGACTTTTAAAATGTCTGAACATTCACTCGCAATTTGTTATGAAATTCTTAAAGGTATGTCTAGAGGTCAAAGCGGAGTTGATTAAAAGACTTCTTCTGGCTTTCATAAAGGTTTTATTACTTGTTTTGTTGTACACGTATCTCACTGTGTTTTTATATTAATGTGTAATGTTTATTATTATTATTTTGATGTAAAATCTCTATTAATCCCTTTTATTATTATCATTATTTAACTAAATCGATTTTATATTGTTTGTTTTATTTTGTGTGTGACCTGCTGGTGTCTCGTGGAAAAACATCGCTGTTATTAGTGGCCAGCATTACGCTGAGTCCGGGTCCAATTTTAGGACTTATATCATTTGAAGTACTTCTTTGTACTAAACTAGCTGATCCGGCAAACTTCATACCGCCATATTTTCTGAATTTAAAAATCTTTGTTTCATGACACAAAAACAAAATCACCAAAATCGGTCCAGGTAATTAGGATTCTAGAGACCGATCTCAGCGCCACCTACCGGTTCCAATTGTGAATCTATACCATCCCGGGATCCACCGAATGATACAGCTGTATTCAGCTGTATGGACTAGTAATGTTAAATATTGGTTAAACGTTTTTTTCACTTCTGGTGGTGGTGATTGTCAGAATATGGATAGGCACATGAGCAGACCTATCCGATAATAGCCTTCGACCTGGATTGAAAACCCACCAATTCGAATAACTAAACTTTGTTGGCTCAGCCCGAAGTGAGTCTCAGCCTCCGAAACGTGAGCCCGCCACTTTTCTCTGCCCTGCGCAGTGTCGTGCTAGATGTGGGTTTGTAGTGCGGTAAGGTCAGCTTCCACTCTAGCCTTCCAGCGATACTTGGGACGATCAACCGGTCGCCGACCGGTCACCCCAAGTATGGTTTCTTCACTCCCCGATTCTCCTCCATCCGTTCTACATGTTCGGACCCTCCAGTTGCCATCTCCTTTTATTCTTGGGACCAAGATTTTTCTGAGAATCTTCCTCTCTATGACTAACATTTTCCTCCTGCAGTGTCAATGTCTAGACCTCATAGCCGTACATCAAAATTGATATGACATTTTTGTAGACGCGAATAAAGTTTTCCTGCTAAGGTGCCTGGACTCTAACATCTCATGTAAGGCAACACAGCACTTGAAGGCATTTTGAACACGAATGTGTATTTCCTCCTCAGAGGAAGAAATACCAATTCGAATAAACGCTGGTATCTTAAATCTTCTTTCAATATATTGAGATTAATTAAAAATTTACTGAATATAACCACAGGCTCGTGCAAGAATACTTGGAAACGTTAAGCGTCTCGAGATATAGTTTTTAAGTTGTCAAGAGTTAAGGTTCGACGGCAAAGTGGGTCAAGTATTTAAAGGCAGTGTCACGAACTTCAATAACATGTCTGGCGGAGTCTGATTTTTGACCTTCCAAGACTTCCATAATTTCGTCTGAGATATCAGTATTCTATGAGTATACGTTGGAAATGTAATGTACGTTCGCAGATGTGGAGATTATACGGCTGAGGAGGAGGAATATTTAATAAGACAATGTTTTCTGTCATCCATACTTAATATTATAAAGGCGAAAGTAATTCTGTATTCCGTTTCGCTTTCGGAGACCTACCTGGCCTTTTTTTGGTGAAATTTTATATACATGTAGTCTCAATAAGCATAGGCAAGAGATTACAGTTCCATCTCAAAAATGGGATAGTTTATTTATTGGGACAGACGGAATTTTCCGGGGAATGTCTGACTTATCATAAAAATATTTTACTTTCTGAAATTTGGTTTATACCTATGCAGTCTCAATATAAAGGAATTATCGAGATGACGGATTTTTTGGTTGCAATAGCGCCTGGATTAAAAATTAATGCAATGTAACCTGTGTGTAAAATTGCTCTTTAAATAGACTAGGGTTATCACTAGGATTTGAAAAAAATCTAGTGACCTATACCTATGAATATCTCGAATTCAAAACCAAACTAAAAAGTATTTTGCTAAAAAAGGGATGCTACACTATTGAAGAATATTTAAATGACAAAACTTTATTACATAGGAGCTCGCTCCTACCTCTTATACTAATATTTTGTATAACGTTTTTATCTTGCCAAGCTTGTAAGGATTTATAGAGACATGTTGCAGCATAAAATTGTAGTACGTCATGTCATTATTATAACTTTAATTATAGTTTTCCTTAATTTTATTGTGTCTTTGTTATATGAGTAGGCACTGTTTGCTACAAATCCATTAATTCTTCACAAGTATTCTGTAACACACTTCTTTAAAAACTTATAAAAATAAGAACTTGAGATATAAATAGAATAATAAATATAAAGAAAAGCAATTTTCAGCTAGACGTCTTGCTGGGGACTTTCTTGCCGCTTCTTCTCCTTACCAGCAATAACACGTTTCGAAGCGCTGCACAAAGAATAGGAAGTAAAACCTTCAAAAAGTGTTCTCCAGTGAAACTTATTTTAAATAAAAACTTTGAATTTGAATGGGCCCAAATACGGAGAACGAATTTTAATAAAATTTTGATGGATTATAATACAACATGTGCAAACTTCAGAAGATATGAAGTCAGTGAGAAATTGTAATACGACTTTTTCCGACCAGGTGCCACGTTAGCTGTCATTATCGACATGGACCAACGCACATCAGTTATCTTCAGCGCCTGTGTCGCTGTCTTCTACACACTCTTCGGGGGTCTGTACTCCGTCGCGTACACTGACGTCATCCAGTTGTTCTGCATCTTCATCGGGCTGTGGATGTGCATTCCCTTCGCGTGGGCTAACCCTCACGTAAAGCCATTGAGCTCCATGGAAGTGGATTGGATCGGAAAAATTGACTCGGAATATTATTGGTTTTATATCGACTATGGACTACTTTTGATCTTTGGTGGGATTCCTTGGCAGGTAATTTCTTTTGTAACTATGGTCAAATAGGCTAAGTGCTTGTTCATGTTATTGCGCGTACACGGTCACATCGAACATATGATAGATTATTATAACTAAAATTGTTCACTTTAGTAAAGCAGTAACGGTGCAAATAGTGGGCACGTTTGCGACTCTTTCGCAGTTATTTACGGGTTTCTTACCTCAATGTTTGCCTTCTTCTTTACTACTAGTAGAAACTTGATATTACTTGTATAGAGTTAAGCAAAGAAAACCTGAAAACCCCGGTAAAGTTGTAAGGTCTTCGGGTCAACCACATAAAGTTAGTCCAATAAAAAACAAACCGCTGCCAGTAATTCGTTATCCACTGCGATGAATAGACGTATATAGCTAGCTCCCTTAAGCTTACGTAAGTTTTTTCAAGTAACTAATTTATTTCAAAGGTATACTTTCAACGAGTATTGAGCAGCAAGACAGCTGGACGAGCGCAAATGCTATCTTACGTTGCAGCGATTGGTTGTATTTTCATGGCGATCCCACCAGTGCTCATTGGAGCCATCGCTAAGGGGACTGGTGAGTAGTATAGATAAAGATGACAGTAGTTTACGAAATTTAAATTGTAACTAACCTGTTGTTTAGCTTTTGCATTGGGCTTATCGACTTTCGTATGGTGAGGAGGTGACCCACTTAGACTGTGTGTGACTTGTGCCTTCTGAGAGTATAACAACTTCGCAATAAACACAGCAGATGATCTTATCCCTGTAGGAACGAAGAAAGAATAATAATTCCTGCAGCCAGGCGGGCTGTCGTACAGGCGACAAAACAACCCACTGCCAGGTGGGTATTTGCCCGTCTGGATGGCTACCGACCCAGGTCTAGAGTATGCCATAATAGTCTTGAGTTGTGTTCCGACATTTGTGGTCAGGTTTCAGTCCCATCTACGAGTACGGCAGCACGTTGGTAATCCCATAGGCGATGGTTAATACTTTCCATTACAGTTGAGCCGTCGGCCTGTCTGCTGTAAATAAGCAATTATAAAATATGTATTTTTCAAAATCAATAGACTTGATTCACGACTGGAATAACTGGTATTGCAAAAATCGTCAAAATCCCTGAGACTCCTTTGAATATTAAAATGGCTACGAAAGTCTAATAAAAGATTTTTACCCGTTATAAAACAGATCAATTCTTCCACAGCGTGGAATGAAACGAATTACCATGGGCCCCTTACTGTGGATGGGGAGTTGACCTCTGACCAGACGTCCATGATCTTACCACTGGTCTTGCAGCATTTGACACCAGAGTTCGTTTCCTTCTTTGGACTTGGGCCGTATCAGCCGCTGTCATGTCATCTGCCGATTCCAGCGTATTGAGTGCTTCTTCTATGTTTGCCAGGTAATATTTTCAATTCTCCTGGCTGTTAATTTACATTATCACTATGTTTATTTGCTTCTTAAAGGATTTCTTGAAGGGGGTAAAATAGAGGATAAGAGTGTGTTTGGGCAACTCACAACTCCTCAAATTTGGGATATGAAAATTCATTGACTTTCGGTAAGAAATAAGGAAATACAAATGTACGTATTTGTGTTTCCGCCGTCAGAGATTTTGTTAAATTATTTTTGAAGAGGGTAAAGAAGGGGATTGGAATTAAAAATATATCTGCATCGCTGTTTATACTTTGTTCAAAATGTAAAGAAATACATGCGGACTAAGTGACGGGTCACAACTAATTGTATTTCATTTACTGTATTAGACTACATTGTAATAGACTGATGAGGAGGTGATGATGTGATGGGATGGCTGATTGGTTGTGGCTGTTGAGCGGTGTACGGGTCAATGAAAGATATTGTTTGCGACGTACACTTTTAATCACACACACACTCTCTCAATGTTACAATATTATAGTTCAGAAGGATTTTGGTATGAAGGCAAGCAGCGAGCGCGAAAACTAACGTTTGTACATGAGCACGTATGTCGTGCGGTCGCGTTGAAGACGTAAGTCGGACTGTGTCGAGATATTCCGAATAGAACATCGGTTCTCGACTGTTTCGCGGCAGAGAAATGCCGCGAAAAATTGGGCGCGCGCTTTGTTATAAAACGGCGCGATGTTTTGCTTGCCACAGATAAATATTGGTTCCGCACTTGCGTGCTTGTTTTTATGTTGGCACTAATGTCACCACACTGATATTGCCATCTTTTAGATTACAAAAAGTATTGTCGTCTTCCTCGGGGGTTGGTATACGCTTCTTCAATAAGTTTCCGAATGAAATGTAAGAACTGCATCACTAAATTTAAAACCAAATTAAGAACTATCTTGTTTAAAAAGGGATATTAAACTATTGAAGGATATTTAAATAATAAAACCCCATTTACAATAGCAGCTCACTCCAGCCTCGTATACAATCGTCTGTATAAGGTTTTAATTTTACCAAACATGTAAGGCATTTATGGAGATGTGTTGCAGTACAAACTTTTAGTACGTCTCGTCATTATAATAATAATAATAATATATTATCACAGACAGGACTATTGTTGCCAATAAGCCTGACATTGTCATAGTTGATCGGTCTGCGAGACGTGCTATAATTGTAGATGTCGCGATCCCCCATGATGGTAACCTCGTGAATGCCGAGAAAGATAAACAAATAAAGTATATTGATCTTGCTCACGAGGTTACCGCCATGTGGAACCTAAATTCTACAATCATAGTACCGATAGTGGTGTCAGTGAATGGATTAATAGCGAAGAGCCTTGATCGCCACTTTGAAAGGCTCTCGCTTGGTATCTGGTTGAAGGGTCGGATGCAGAAGGCAGCCCTGCTGGACACGGCCCGTATTGTGAGGAGATTCCTGTGTCTGGAGCCTTAACCACCGGTAGTCTGGACCCTAGGCCCCACTGCCGGCGAAGATCCGTTTTTTATATTTTTTTTATAAATAAATATATATATATATATTATAAGATATTTATATAAAAAAATGTAAAAGATTTGGAAATTAAATATATATGTGAAATAATAATATTCTTCGTTACTCTTACTGTGTCTTTGTCTTACTGAGCATGCACTGTTTGCTGCAACTCCATTAATTCTTCGAAAAGTAATTCTGTAACATTCTTCTATATAAAACGTATAAAAAAGGCCTTGAGATATAAATAGAATAAGAACTATAAAGTCAAACAATTTTTAGCTAGACGTGTTGTTGTAGGGAAGAAACTTCCGCTTCTTCTCTTTAATGTCAATAACATGTTGCGAAGCGTTGTACATAGAATAGGGTAAAATTAGATTTTAACATATGGAACTTATTGTGAATAAAAACTTTTGAATCTGAATTAAATATTAAAGTGATTTTATTTATATATAAAAGAGCATTATTATGCTTAGTGTTATTGACGAGAAATTATTGTATTATTGACATATACTAATTTCTGTGCTGAATCCAATCAGATAATAAGCACCACTAATATTGGTTTCCATCTTCAATGGATTGTGAAACTTAGACTGTCTAATATGGCCTTCGGTAAGGGATATTTCGGAACGCACACGAACAATTCCAGAATCCCCGGGGCGTTATACGATTGGAAATAGAAATAACGTTCGAATTCCACTCGGAATTGAAGTGTAATCACCCGAGTAATGTTGAGAACGTTTAAATACGTTTCATACTTTGGAAAGAAATTGTTTCAACGAGCAACTTGAAACATATTTTTTCTGCTATGTAAACCTAAGGGTTAGTGTGCATAGAGATTTAACCGATGGTTAAAATAAAATATAACCGGCAAAAGTTAACTTGAGACTTCGCACGGATGACGTAAGCGCGAGGTATTGACGCGTCGATGGGGGTGTTTCCGGTTTCTACCCACTTTTTCTACCCAAAAATATTTTTTCCGGTTTCAACCCAAAATCTATTTCGTTTTCAACCTACAAAAAATAATGTAATATTTTTTTCCGTTTTCTACTCAAAAAGCTTTCCGATTTCAACCCATTACTAATTTTCATTGTTTTAAAGTACGGTATGGCATGGCTTTTGTATATTCTATGTTAGTTATTACGTAGCACAAGTCAAAAATACATGATTCTTAAATAATAGATATCAGTGCAGTCAAAATGCAAATTTCAAGTATTGTTGAAACGTTGAAACCGATTATTATTTAACCGTGTCGAAAAGAAACGACCAAGTTTTAGTGTATGGTGGAAGAGAATTTTATAAGAGAAGAGTTAATAAAGACGGATCCATAGCGTTGAGATGTGCTAAAGCCCCGGTGTGCTATGCTATTTTAAAAACTAGGGCCAGTATTATTGTTAAAAACAATAATAGTAATTGTGTACCCAATCATGCCAAAATTTAAAAAAAAAAAATTTCAATGAATAATATAAAGCAACAGGCTCAATTTTCCCTTGGTCGTCCTATTCAACAAATCTACGAAGAAGAAGTATTAACAATAAAGGAAAGCGGTTTGGACATCTTAGAGCAAATTCCTGAATTCACAAATGTGAAGACAGCGTTGTTCGATGCTCGGAATAGGAGTCAAAGCATTTCAAGAGTTGTATTTAAGGCCAAATTGAAGTTGAAATACCGAAAAACTTTAACAAGTTTTTATTGTATAATAATCTTTTTGACTTTATCATCTTTTGAATAAATATTATTGATCGAATTTACTTTTTCTGCTGCCTCTACTTAATTTCGTGGGTAGAAACCGGAATTGAATTTTGTAATGGGTTGAAAACGGAATTATTATTATTATTTTAGACTTGTGGGTAGAAAACGGAAACACCCGTCGATGGCGAGAGCGGTAAGTAATTCCGCAGTAAAAAAAGGAACGAAACAAAAGAACATAATAAATAAAAATATAAAATATATAAACGTGTGCGTCAGGAGAAGAAGAATTGAAAAAAAAAACAAATAAGAAATTGTCGGTGATAGTACTGTACAATATTATAATATGATTACTCATTCAATAAAATAATGTGGTTTTAATAAAACTAAAATTCTAAATGACATAGCAACGTCACTTAGGGTTTCCCCTTCCAGTTTTCACCCTCGCAAAATCAAGCCCATGTTTGCCAAATGACTGAATATGTTGTTTGATTTGTCGTAGGAATGTATACAAGCTAATCTTCAGGCAGAATGCTTCTGAGATGGAGATCATATGGGTCATGAGAGTCTCAATCCTGATTGTTGGTGTGCTGTCAACCATCATGGCGCTTACGATACCTTCCATCTATGGATTGTGGTAAGTAATTACACCTATAATATAATAATAATAATATCAGCCCGTAACTGTCGCGCTGCTGTGCTCGGGCTTCCCATTATAGGGCAACGGACAGTATACCCGCCACGCTTGTGCAAGGCGGCTTGGCAAGTTTGACACATAGGTTATCTCGATGTGCATGTTGCATCACGATGTTTTCCTTCACCGTTGTTAGCACGTGGTGATTATAACAATATGCACATTAGATCAGAAAACTGACTAAGAGGTGCATACGGTCCGGTCAGGATCGAACCGAATCACACCTAGCACGCCCTTTAAGTCTGTATTTTTCATGTTTTACATGAAGCTACTTTTAATAACTAAGAATATACAGGTACTAGAAATATTTTACCAAAAAGTAATCCAGAAACATAGACTTAATATGTGAATCCATCTTAAAAAGCTAATAGAAAATTTCGAGCATTTTGTACTTCAAGTGTTATAAAATTTGTAAATCTGTTCTAAATAGCTCAAATTAGTGGAATAATTTATAATGCAAGTGCTTCATACATTTAAATTCCATTGTTACGGCGCTGGATTTAATTTAAGGAAATAGGAGATTGACACAATTTTGAATGGGAATCGGAGCACGCACTCACCTGATAAATGGACATGAAACACAGCTGTTCCTCTTCTCAGTACATTTCACTGGTCACTATTAAGTGTGTTGCGGGCGCGATATATTTTATATCATACATGTCTTTCAAGACCACGGGCCATAAAAATGGCCCGGACTTTTGGAGGGCTTACGTGGGGCGATGGGGAGGCCAACACGTAGAGGCCCCTTGACAAATTTAACTATAAATGTGGCGTAACACTGACCGGCGATTGTCCCTGTTTACACCATATAATAATGCACCCAAGGACAAGCCCCGGCCATTGTAGGACTATTGTGGGAAATGAGGACAAAAAGTACCGGGCTATTGAGGTGAAATGTTAGTGGTACTAGCGGTCTGGGAATATGGGGACTATGACGTCTGCCCGTCGCAATGTTCAGGGAACATGGAAAAATGGGCAGACGGTGACTCGCCACTCCCTGCATGCGCCCCTAAAAATGCCATAAAAGGCAGGGGCAACATGGGTGTGAGTGGCTAAGGGGTGTAGAAAGGTGGGCTGCAGGTTCACCGAAGCT
Source organism: Dendrolimus punctatus (assembly GCA_012273795.1). Classification (NCBI taxonomy): domain Eukaryota; kingdom Metazoa; phylum Arthropoda; class Insecta; order Lepidoptera; family Lasiocampidae; genus Dendrolimus; species Dendrolimus punctatus. Next base: position 22,180,375 of record CM022535.1, read on the forward strand.
ACTTCCGACGTTATGCAATTTATCACTTCCACCCCTGGAGCTTGAGTCTTAGCTCTAGCGATCTCCACTCCGTGCCGGCTGGTTAAGGCAAGCATGGAGGCGGGGGCCTTGTCTTGGCCCCCGGAGTCAGGTACGAGGTGTCGCCACTCACCTAAGGCTTCTCCACAAAGCCCCCCTGCGGGTATATCATATATTATTATTAAATGTTTAAAATGCGGAGTGATCTTATTTAATTTATTTTTTGATATGTCATGAGATGAACGATTGACGCGACGTGCGAAAAACGCGCCGTCAGATACAAAGGAAGAATTTAAATTAATAGAAGAAAAGTTTACATATGTCGAAAGAAACCTTCTTTGGCGATACCAGAAATAGTCAATCCATTACGTTTACTAAGACGTTAATATGTAAATAAATTGTAAAAAGCTAAGAAAATTGTAGGAATTTATAATATTATACAGATAAATAATCAAATGTCTGTTCTAAATGCATATGTAAGTATATAAGGTAATTATATAAGATTTTTTTTTAATATTTTCAGCTGTCTGTTTGTTCCGGCTAATCTCTAAAACGGCTAGACCGTTATTGACGGAATTTCACTGGCAGATAGTTGATATTAAAAGGAATAACTTATTCTACTATTAAAATTAGGGTTTCGAGAAAAAAAATCCACGCGGACGAAGTTGCGGGTAACAGCTAATCTATATATACTAAGTAGCTGTCCCGGCAGACGTTGTCCTGCCTTAAAAAAATAAAATTTGGAACCCGACTGCAGCGCCATCTGCCGGATGTAAGCTATCCTATCTTTCAAGTTGGATCAAACTGCACACGGTGTGCAAATTTGATTAAAATCGGTTAAGCAATTTAGGAGTCGATCGAAGATAAACAACATGATTTATATATATTAAGGAAGATTATAAAGTGGAAAGATTTGATTATTTGTTTGTATTGAATTGACACCGAAACTATTGACCTGCTACTTTTTCAATGTTGGCAAGCTTTTGTTTTTGAAGCGGGGGAAATGCATATCGCACACTACCGGGTCCTTTACTAGGGATTAGACCAAAGCGACTAGAGGTGATACCACGTGTGATCACCAGAGTCAATCGCTGGCATGTGTGGAGACTCGAGTATTCAATACTCCACTAAAACCACCCCACCCTCCTCCCATGTGCCCCGCGCTTATGACAGGAAGAGCGTGAGACTTAAAAAGTAGTTACTCCCACGCTGATCCTAGCGCATCAGTGCTTGAGAATGCCCCGGGAGAGGCGTACTCACTTTGTTAACAGGGCTGAAGACTCCTCTGCTCCCTAGATGCTGTGTTGGCAAGTTACACTATCCCAAGTTAATATAGGCTATAAAAAAATTTAAATACCCGTCCGAAGTCGGGGCGGGCAGCTGGTTTAGTTTATCAGTGGTATAAATATCGAAGTAAAAGATGATAATCTGTAACATAAATATGTAAATCAGCTGTGAAAAGCTAGGGAAATACTTTGAATATGATTAAGATATCTTTAAAATGTTTAAATATGGTTTAACCTAAATCATTTACAGTTTTTAAATCAAACTAGAAACTAATTATGACCTACCAAATGTTACAAAGCATAATTCAGGTCAATGGGCCAATAAAATCTGAACTAGGCACAGTAATCGTGGATGGCCTAATACACTATTATCGTTATGCCCGCAACAGAACCTCGGGGCGATTATCATGAATTGCGAAAACTAAATTGGTGCTATCTTCATTATTTTATTAGATATATTCGGCTAATAGCTATAGTCTTACGGCCTTATTCATATCGATTTAGAGAAATTTTTTAAGCTTCATTAAGTACCTGAAAGAAGGTTACTTACTCAATATGAATAAGGCTGTTAGAAAGAAGAAAGAAAGACTTATTTTATTTAGGGCAAGAACAATACAGAGTATTATCATATAATAAAATAATAGAAACAGAAGAAGTCCTAAAATGGTTTTAATATGCTGATCAATTAAGACCAGCGCTGTTCTTCCACCTGGGACCAGTAAGAGAAGTCACGAAGGATAATAGATCACACATATACATAATGTACAATGCACTTACAATGAAAAATCTATAACGTATTTAAAGTCAACATATCATAAAAACATAATACATCTAAATATACACATAATCATTAATGATAAATACAATAATATACATAATCATTATACCAATCATGTGCACAGCAAAACAAAGTGAGAGGAGAATAAGTATGTAAAATAAACAAATTATAATAAAATTAATGTTTTAAAATTCAAATAGCACTTGTGTCTTGTCTGAGATTAGCTTGTCCAAGTTTGTTCGTGTACATAAAAAAATTCTTAAGTTTGAGCCTAAAGAGTGAAACTAAACTACTTATATGTTTCGTATCGGTGGAGAAATATTACAATCTAAAGTACAAAATAAATAAAGATGAGCTATTGATAAGCCTCCTTATTCTTAATATATATGTTACAGCCAAAGTAATAAATCCGGACATTATATACACATATATATTATCTAGCCATTATTTATAATGTCTACTCAATTTAGATAAAGTGATAATTGACACAGAATTAATTACATTAACTAGCAATTTTATATAATATCTTCGAAGACTTGGATAATGTAATAAAATTAAATTTCAATTTGCCTAAGAATTGAAATAACATTATCATAGATAATAATTCTACGTTAATTAACATTGTTATAAAGTTATTTAACTTTGATTTATAAACTATATTTAAAACAAAACTTAAAAAACACAGATTAATTAATACAAGTATTTGGTATCACTCTTTAAATCTGCAATAATAAAATATTTAATTTAATACTTTGGGTAACTTTGACCCGCTATTATGAATAATATCCGGATCACGTGATTAATTTATCACATTGTCTAGTCAATTTTGCTATTATATATAATGACCAGTCATTATGTATAATAGCTATTTAATCACTATGACTGTAACATGCCCATTATAAAGGACGCTCCTGTGCATAGAATTATGTAAGCCCCAATACTCATTAATGTTTCGTTATATTAAGTGTACATATTAGGCTGTAGGCAATTATATTTCACAACAACGAATTGATGTTATTGCATTCATGATGGGCAGACGATCTACTATGCGCAAATTAGGAGCAACTAATATTACACACGCACTACAACATTTTTTTATAAGGTATTAACTTCAGACGATAAAAGACGGAGCCTACGTAACAAAAGAAAAAAGTTTAAATAGTAAGGCAATGTTGGCGCGTGAAAGCTTCATACGGCGAAAAATGTTTTAACGACCGCAATGAATGGTATGGAATGGTGGCGATTGCCACTTACCGGGAATGTTCCCAAAAGGCTGGTTGCATTGCCAAGGTGTACAGCAACGCTTAATCTTTGAGCAAAATAGACCCCACAGCCTTCCGGTTGCGTGTGATGTCTATTAGGGTTTGGTAACATCACAGCAGAGCATTGCCGTTCATTTTTACTTTGATCTTAAATCAGTCAAAGTTGAAACTCCTCATTATCTACTTTTGGATTTCATGAAATTTACAATTACGCTAAAGAGAAATATTGACTATTTTTTTCTATTAAATTTGATAGGATACTTAATAAAAATTTCATTCACTGCGGCAGCGCAAAAATAAAACATGCCAAGTTTGAGATAGGAGTCATATTTTTCCGTATCAAGAAAGCCAGATTTCCGGTACTACGTCTATTTTCCCGTACTAGAGGTTTTCTCTCAAACACCTTTCGTCGTTCGTTTTTGTCCGATCAGTTCGAAAGAGTCAATAAAATTATAGATAGGAGAAAGAAAGAACAAAGATTTCTTTAAAACTACAATAATACAGTTAATTTAACACAAAAATAAATAGTTCATACGATAGAAAATGTACTTACGTATAAAAAATTTCTCAAACGAAAGACGTTTCAAAGTAAGCCCTCAGGCTGTGACATCAAAGGTTTATAAGTACATAGAAATCAATCGCTTGTAAAATTTATTGAACTAATTAATATAGGTTACATCTTTGAGTATACATAGCTGCGGTCGCATAAGGTTAAAGGTATTAGAAGATTATCAAAAATAGAATTATGTCTTGCTAGGGGCACTGGAACTTCTCTCCCGCATGGGGCGTAAGCCAACAATAACTGATAGCACAGTCAGAAAGTTACATATGCGAAAATACTTCCCGTATTTTCGGTTGATCCAATTTCTCACTCTATGGTTGAGCGGGCTAAGTCTTTGCCAGCCTAGTATTGCAACGCAGATGCTCTGCGTTCCATTCCTAGCATGATAAATTTCAGAAACCAATTTTCCATTATTTGTTCTAGTCTGGGTGTCTGGGATCGACCCGATAGCAGTTCGTTGTATTTTACCCATAACACTACCGTAACATGGTAATGCTAGTATCGTAATCGTCGCTTGACTGCCGATCTCTCCATGGGGCCATTGCTGCCTCGGATACAATATGGCTGCCAGCCCGCATAGATCGGATTTCTTAGAATCAGTTCGACACACCCGCCTAATGACTGCCATAAAACAAGTACAATAACAATAGAATATTTTTCTTGATAACAAATTTTAAACATAAAGTAAACAAAAGAAGTCCAAATGCGGGAAAGGTAATAAACCAGGTGAGCATTTACTTTGTCGGCATGGAGCAGTAATTTAGAAATATACATTGTGCGTGTGTTTGTTTGCCGATTATTATAATTATTATTCTGAAATCATTATTCTAATTGATTTAGTTATTGTTGACATTTGGACCTAATTATGCAAAACAGAACCACTCCACAAACATGCTAAAATTGGGTTAAGGATGCAGAAGGCTTTCTAAATGCACCTTCTATCGACTCGATAAGAATCATAACGATCTGACAACATTTACAGAATAAAACATTTTAAAACAACACAACACAACACAAAACATCAAGATTATAATAAACAAGATCCATGACCCATAGTAATCCAAAACCTAAAAGGTTTACTTGAATATATAGGACAAAATATAATATACAATATTCAACAAAAAAATATTCCAAAATATAGACACTTTTTTGTATGCAAAATTTTATAAAAACGGCTTTTTCTCAAAACTGTCATTATGTGGGTTGGTTCCATTTTGCATAAGTAGGTCCATTTGTGCACTGAAACATAATAACTATGTACCATGTCAGCTGTATAAACTTAAGTCTGGATAGGAAAATTGCTAAGCAAAATGCAAATGGAGGTGTAGAACTTGGTAATTGAAATTGAATCCCTCTTTCCTACCGAGGTGTTTTCCCAACGTCGTTTTCCATTAAACTGGTGGATAAATGCGGTCTCTGATTCACTTAGAGATATGTTTACAGCTTTAAGCTAGGTTTTTTATTTAATGTCTTTTAAATAAGACTACAAATATTTTTTGACAGGATGGATAAATCGTTTCAGTTAATTTTAACTGTCAATACGTAGGCATTTGGCGAAAATAGGGATTTTGGTGATACTTTTTTTATAAAGGATTGCAATCTTCCGGAATATGCTGTCTCTTACTGTCAGAAAGGTCAAATCCTTATCAACATTTAGAAATTTACTCAGAAAACACTATTTGTCCGCAAAAAGCTTTGTCTGGTTAACACAATATCTAATATATAAAATTCTCGTGTCACAGTTTTCGTTGCCATACTCCTCCGAAACGGCTTGACCGATTTTGATGAAATTTTTGTGCTTATCCGGTATCTATGAGAATCGGCCAACATCTATTTTTCATCCCCCTAAATGTTAGGGGTAGTCCACCCCTACATTTTTTATTTATTATTTAGACAAAATTTTTAATTTCTATTTTTTTATGATACAGCATTAAAAGATACATACAACCGTAAATTTTCAACCCTCTACGATCAACCCCTATTTTTTACCGGGCAGGACGACGTCTGCCGGGACAGCTAGTAATATATATAATAGAGGATAATGCTTTAAATTTAGCTGTGATGATGATTTTTGATAAAAAGTATCCTGTTTCCATTTTTGGTATTGGAGACCGCATTTCGATAGGCGTAGGGCACCCTGTAGTCTGTTGGACCGACGGCCTGCGTAAGGTCTCTTATAAGGGTTGAATGAGGAAGGTAGGAGATCGGGATGTGTGGTGCAAACTTGGGGAGATCTTCAAGCAGCAGTGGACTGATTGCCTGAAGAAAAGAAGTATAGCCTCTGTTTCCTCTGGGGTTTAATGTGCTAAATAGTTCAAAACTCAGACCACTAGATTACAGAGGTCACAATGAAAGAAAACTCTTAATACATAACATATATAAGTCGGACAATATCCCTACATTTAATTCCCTAAGGTATAAAAGCAAGTAGCTAACAAATCTCCCTGAAGGGGCGTTTTATTTTCGGCCCAAATTGCTTTCCTGGCCCCGACTATTCACGAAAATGGACCTTTTCAGAATTCAGATTTATTAAGACGCCGCTTCTTTGAATATATTCTGTCACTGGAAGTGATTTGTTAAACTTTTTCCTTTTTTATGAAACACTATTAATGAATAGACTTTTCTCATTTTCAAAAGAGATTTCTATGACGCTGTTATAAAACTTAATTGAAATTTAATACATCAATCTAATCATCTATAACAACATCTAATCTACTAAGCCCTAGCGTACTTTACCACCTGTATAATGGAGAGTTCCGAGGAACTGTTTGATCTGCTGCCAACACCTCACTTTTACAACCGCGCCCTCGCCAGCGACGGGATTTTCACCCCCATTTCCTTGAGCTCCCACGCTCAACTACGCAACGGTTCTCTGGAACATTTTTTCCGCGTACAACAATGATCTGGAGGGAACTTCCCACCGCGGTTTTCCTTTGCGCTACGACATGAGGTTCTTTAAGAACGGCGTTATAAAATTATTTAGAGGTCGGTAACGCGTTAGCAACATCCCTGGTATTGCAAACGTTCATGTGACGGTAACCACATAGCATCAGGTGAGCTTTTGCCCGAAAATCCCCGAATGAAAATGGGATATTGAAGTGAAACTTCTTTATCGGCATTGGAAAAAAAAATCCATCACATTTTTCGATTACGCGTCATCTTTTTCGGCCGTGTTAGGGGCATTATTTTTTATTTTTACCAATTTAAAGAAGTTTTACTTCTTACGTGTGTGTACTAGTGCACACACACACACACGTTTTTAGATGAAGCAGTGCTTATAAAAGTGGGTAAGATTAATTTCATTAACGGTAGAGAGCGCCTGCGGAATAAGTTTCAAACTTTGTACTATCGAAACTGCCTTTAGATAGATAGATAACAATATATACAAAGGGCCGTCTTGTCGCTAAAAAGTTGTCTCTTCCAGACAACCCTACGAATGACTTGAGATAATAATGGCGTTGGTGGTATACGTAACATGTAGTAAGAATACTTACTTTTTTTATAATAAGTAAACGATATATATAATATATGCAGAAATTTTATATAGTAATTAGATATATAGTCGTGAAGTCGTGGTAGCGTAATAGTTAGCGCACGCGCCCCTAAATCGAAGGGCGCGGGTTCGATCCTGACCGGAACGCATGCACCTCTTAGTCAGTTTTCTGATCTAATGTGCATATTGTTACAATTACCACGTGCTAAAACGGTGAAGGAAAACATCGTGATGCAACCTGCACATCGAGATAACCGATGTGTCAAACCTGCCAAGCCGCCTTGGACAAGCGTGGCGGGTATACTGTCCGTTCCCCTTATAATGGGAGGCCCGAGCCCAGCAGTGGGACATTTATGGGCTGAAATTATAATTATAGATATATAGTTATATATACCATACAATCTATAAACATTTCTATACATTATGGATATGTATCTATAAAATATAGGAATGTTTATAAATGAATAAATACATTTAAATATCGTATTTCAACGACAGGTAATATTATTTATTTTATTATATTTATAAATAACTTATTCAGTTCTATCTTCGATACAAGTAAATATGACATGTTCCTTATTATACCTTCGAGTAACTTCATTATGTTCACTCCAAACAGGTCAATGTGCTCAGATCTGGTCTACGTGATTCTCTTCCCCCAACTTCTAATGGTAGTCCACTTTAAGAAGCACTGCAATACCTACGGCTCCTTAGCTGCTTACATCGTCGCCTTATTGGTGAGGTTATCTGGCGGGGAGAAACTTCTGGGTTTACCAGCTTTGATCCACTACCCAGGATGGGACGCAGAGAACGAAGTCCAGCTGTTCCCGTTCAGGACCATGGCGATGGTGCTCTCGCTGTTCACTCTGGCTTTTGTGTCGTGGCTATCTGTGTAAGTATAATAAGGAATTAGTTATTAATCCAGAAACTTATATCGACTTGATGGTAAGTGTTCATTGCATATAACACAACTATAAAAAAAATTGTTAATGACGATGTCATATATATTTGGTGATATGGTAGTATGGTTATATTTGTGCTGTTATTGTCCTATAAACTAAAATTACAAGTGTGACCAGGGCTTTTATTACAAGAGGAAACCTGATCGAGGGCCATCAGCCGCGCAGTGAACTAGGGAATTCGCGGCTGGTGTGTGAGATTCCCCAGGTCGGGTGCTAGTAGCACCCCTAGCCAAAGCTCAAGATGGTATTGCCATACAACAGTTAGGAATACCTACTAAGATCCCTCGGTATTTCGTCTTTCGCCTTTCATGTCTAGACCACGGGTAAACGGCTTAGCCTTTCCGCCGACCCTGGCAGGCGGTGGCCCACCGGCCTCATCCAGGCGGCCTGTAACGTGGGGAGCGCTTTCCATAGTGTTCATGGCGGCCGAAAGTCCAAGCAGGACCTCCGGTGTCGACAGGATCTTCTTTGACGGGAGTGGAGCAATGAAGTCCGCTCACACTTCCCTTCTGCCTTTTCCTTTGTAAGCATGACACGTTCGCAAAAGAAGGAGACGGTATCCCAGCCAGTAGAGCTCGCGATAATGGCGCAAACCAAGGCCGGGAGCTAGAGGTCAAGACACACCTGGAGGGGTGTGGGGTGTGATAAGCGCTGTCTTAACCATATTAGCGTTGGGGTGCGAAAATCAAACTGCTCCCCCCTTGCTAAAACAAATATAATATTTTCTTTCATTGTATAGTCCCTTAGCCAGTTTGGTAAAAATGGTATCTATTTATATGACCTTCAAATATTTTACAATTCATTAACATAAAATCTTTTGAATTTGAATAGGGATGAAATTATAAATTAAATTTGCCTGCCTTTCATGTAATTGATGTATAAGTTTTGTTCAATTTACATAGTAGTGTGGAGTATGTTTTGGGTATAAGGCCCCTTAGTCTCTGCGCCCGTGTGCCACACAACCCTTGTACTCCCAGGTAGAGACGGCTCTGAGTGTGGTTTGTAGTGAGGAGAAGAATGAAAATGAACCTTGGATTAACTCAGACATAGTTTATGAAAATCATTTGAACTGTCTTTTGCAATTTTTACAAGTTAAGAATTGCATTGAACGAGCGACCACTATGTATTATGGTAGATATCACAGGGATAATTAATATTTTGCACTTTATCAAGTATAATTGAAGACATGAGTGGATGAAGGTGATAAGTCGCATAATTCCAATTCTGAGTAAATCGAGATAAAAGTTTTACTTTTATTTGAAACTAAACTGAACTTAACACCTTTAGCAACGTTTTATTTCTTAAATATGCCTTATATCTATGGTCTAAGGTCTGTAGTCATTTGGTATCGACTTATAACATTCATCTATGCAAAAAAAAAAAAAAAAAGTAAAAAACAGCAATGAAACGTACGTCGCTATGACGTAACATAAATCACCACGCGCTGCTCAAAAATTTATGACACCTGAAAATCATATCGTACGCTGGGACTCATTCCAATCACGTACGCAAGAAACGTTCTATAGAAGCGTCAAGAAGTGAATCCAACGATGCGATGGTAGAAAGGATATGCGACATATCACCTTCATCCACTCGCGTCTTCAATTGAATTTATTAATGACAAGACTTTATTTATAAATAGAATGTTATTAAATTAAATGTTTCAGTAACTCATTTAGGTGAATGAGTAAAATTTAAATTGAAGAGTTAAAGGAAAAGCTTTTAAAGTCTTGTTAATTTCCAAAGACTGTAAACACAAACTCACTTCTAATTAAGCATTGAAATTTTCGAAGGTTTCCCGGGAGCTAATTGTGGAATATCAAATTATTTGTTTAACATTGTTCAAAGAAATGTTTCATTGAAATATGAAAGTTCCGAGAATAATTTCCAAGCAGGTTATCAGAAATTTTCAAAATAATTTGAACCATTATCTTGTGCTATTTGTTAAGTTTATCCTTTTATTATTACGTTCATTTTTCTCTAGTCCCAAAATTGCGACGAATAATGCTAGTTACTACAACCTTATTAACGTCTTTTAGGAGTTTATTAGATTTAGCATTAATTTTATTAAATTCCATACTTATGAAGATAACCTTATTTCGCCACAAAGTCGTCCTGACCACAAACATGTATTGTAAGTGAATCTTCATAACACGTGCTAATAGCATTGAAAAAATATTTACAAACAGACATTGCTGCATTTGCTTTTCTTAGTACCTATTGCCTGACATGTTTTAGAGCTCTAATTGATTGTGTCAAGTAAATATCCCATTTATTCGGAGAATGTTTTGGCTAATTCACTTCCCGGGTCAAGTGTTGTAATTTAGCATCTGTCGTTATGGCATCAGTAATAACAAAGTTTATCATCTTATTAACATCTGTGTCTTGGTATGGACATTATAGATGAGGCGGTGACCGGTGAGGAATCACTTTATGAACAATTTGTGAATCTAAATGTTATTTTATTAGTGATTATGACTAGCTAAAACAAATATCTGCGTTTAAATTCACCCCTTCACAGATGGTCGAGCAATAAACGCTCTTTCATATAAAAAGTATTACGCAAATTCTGCAGCTAACCTGAAGAGGGCACGACATTTGATATTGTACCAAAGTAATGAAAAAATGATACGGAGATACTTTCATTCTTGTATGATTGATTGCAAAAGGATCAACTTATTTTACGATTTCTTTTTATTATGTTTATTTTTTATAATAACTAGCGCCCAGACGTTGTCTGCTCTGAAAAATAAAATTTATGACCAATCCAGCGCACCTACGTTCAATTGTGGATTTAAACATCCGGGACCACTCAAACACAAAAACAAAATCGCTCCCGTTGTTAAGAGGATTCTAGAACCGATCTCAGCGCACTACCGTTCAACGGTATAAAACTATCCTATCTTTCAGTTGATCAAACTGCACACGGTGTGCAATTGATTAAATCGTTGAGTAGTTTAGAGTCATCGCGACAAATCGTGACACGAGATTTATATATTAATTGTAGTGGTTTAGTTATTTTGAATGAATTAATCATGCTGTGATGTGTTTTCATATTATTAATTATTGAAATTCATTCAATTAATCGATTATAGTAATCAGTGACTTATTTTATTTGTTACCTTATTAGAGGACCTTATAAGATTTCTCGTCTTTCGATAGAATTAGGCTGATATGACATTTTAGTAATCATCATCATTAGTAAAATATTTCGTTAACTGAAAATATTTTACAGGCCTTATGTCACAAACCATACTCAACTGAAAATGATCTATAGGTTATAAAAATCCACAGCGTTTTATATGTAACGTAAAAGTACCTATGTAAATTATGACCCAAATTAAAACTACCTTAACGTAACATTTAGTTTCTGTAAGAACTCGTTGAGTCTCACTTACATAGAGTATCTAAAGATGTTGAATAAAATTCAATATTTTCATGAAAAGAAGCTGTTGAGAGAAATTCAAACAGATTTCGGTACCTACTGAAACAAGACCGCATGAATATTTGAAACAGACTTTAGTGATTTCATTATTTAATAATAAAAATAGGCTTAGAACCCTAATTATTAATTTAAAAAATCATACGATTAAGATTTATTTTTATTTTCCCTAGGTTCCTCTTTAACTCGGGTTATCTGAGTCCAGAATCGGACTACTTCAACTGTGTGGTTAACATTCCCGAAGATATTCGACGTGTAGACGAACCATCTGAAGCTGGAGAACAAATGTCAGTGCTTGGTGGAGTACCAGGAAGGTTGTACGGAGCTGCTTCGACGCTTGTTGGACCTGATGAGAAGTCGGGCAGGATCAATCCAGCCCTAGAACCCGATGACGATGACCTCGATGACCCTAATGATGGGCCAACGCCCCTCTTCGGCAACAGCAATGCACCTCCACCAGTTCAACCGTTTGGAAAACAAACTGCTTTCTGAGACGATAAGTACCCTTATTAGTTTGTTTTAGATGATATTATGATTTTGAGTGATGGTTTTGGTAGAGAAGATGGTTTCATGCAAACAGTGGTTGCAGATAAGAAATCATTAAATAAATTAACTTTGCCTGCAGCAATGTTAGCAAGAGACTTTCTGTATGTAACAGCGATACGAGAACACGGTTATAGATATTTTAAGAAGATTTTACTATAGTGTTGTGTTATTTATCTCAATGAAAATTATTTTAAAATTTATGATCGTGACATCGAAACATGAAATATAATTAATTCAGGATTCGAGTAAACGATTTGAAAGCTCAAAATGATCTATCTATACATATCATTAATCTTCCGCGAAACACTTTTGTATTTTCATGTTCAAGCTATATATTTTATAAATACGTATTTAAATATTGCCATTATAATAATTCGAATTACTGAGGTAAGTAATCAAAGTAAAGATACCATGGAAATGGTTTAGTAAGTTTTTTTTCTAAATCATTTAATTTAGGATATAAATCACCATTATAGCCAACTGTGTGTATAAATATACAAGTAGAAAGTAACAAAGCAAAGCAATAGATGTATGTTTGTAATTGTTGTTTATATAAGCTATATTATTTTGTAGAAAACTTGTATATTTAGGGTGTATTCAGGTGGACTGTATTTTGACTGCCAGTTAATAACTCAAGTGAATTAGGATGGTACACTTCATTAATAAGTGAGTGAGAGAGATTATGTAGCGGATTTAATTAATTTTGGACACGAAGCAATGCTTGTTGTAAAGTAGAACACAACTTTAGCGTACAATAAAATGCACAAGTTCGATAAGTTGATACATTATGATTTGCATATATTATTAATGTATGTCATCATTTGAGCATCGCATTGATTTGATAGATATCTGTGTATGGTACAGGTGGATATCTCTTTATCGTTCACCAAATGCAAGTTGAACTAAGTGTTAAATTTAATTATTGGTTATTGTGACAAATCAATATACCAATAATAACGTTGTTATGACTAAGAGTGTCGTTCATAAAGTATTTTGAGGGGCCGTTAAAACACAGTACATCTGAAGTGACCCGATAATAACTAAGTATGCAACTAATACATATCAAAGAAATGTGAAAATATTATTATATTTGTTGTTAGAAGATATATACTAAAATATTATTTATATCGATTAAGATTCCTTATTTAAGTCAATTAATGTAGACAGAAAGCACATACTTACTATAGAAGGCTTCATAGATAACATCGGTGTTATGCAGACAATGACGCAAGACCAAAATTGTAGTAAAATTTTGCAAATATTCCGTAGCTAAGAACAAATGGCACAATTATGAAGCAAGTATTAATTCTACATATTTGAATTATACAATTTGAAGAGATGTTTAATTATATCATTCAGATCACATGAATGATGTTTTAAATCAAATGAGTAAAGTAATGGAATGGTTTATTGATTTTTATAATACTAAAGTAATCAAGTTATACCTTTAGTTTGGAAATGATGATATATTTAATCAACATTTGCATTACTTGACTGCTTTTAGCTACGACATTTATGAAAGTCGACATAGACAAATTACGTGCTTACAGTGTAATTAAATGATGAAACATATTAAAGATTGAATGTAGTTTTTATTATTTGAGCTATTTCGTTATTCATATTCAATTAAATATTGAAGTTCAAGTCGTTAATGAAACTTGGGCAATTATGTAGAAGATTAATTTCAACCTTATGATGCTGCAAAAAAGTTTTTTTACTTTGTTAACAATAAGCTAACTTATGAATGAGTTTTTACATAAAATGTCTACACTGCGAAGTCTGCGTCTGGAAATTCAAATTCATCTTACTAATTAATCGCGACTTAAATTTCGTAAAAGTGTTAAAATTGTATTAATATTGAGGATTGTTTGCAAAATTATGATGTTAATTAATAAATCTTTAAATTTTCCAAAACTCAGTACCATGGAATTTTAATAACTATGTTTTTTTTTTTTTTTTTTTTTTTTTTTTTTTTTTTTTTTTTTTTTTTTTTTTTTTTTTTTTTTTTTTAAATGATGATGATACTGAATTATGGTATGTTTTGATTAAATATAAAAAAAATAAAAAAATAACTATGTTTTATTAAAATGAATGAATTACGAACTTAGGGTCCGAGATTTTCACTGATTCAGATGGCTTCTAAAGATTTTTATTAAATTTTAGACGTTGTTTCAAATTAGGTGTTTTTTTTAAATGAATCGATTCTAGCTTAAAACAAATCTGATTGTATTTATAAGATGGTTACATATGCGTGTTTTAAAGACGACGTGACACTTTCAGACAATAGTGTATATTATAATAGCAATAATACCTATCATACTAAGAACCTTCCTACTACTAGAAGGTAACATTGCTATAGTAAGCTCTTTCCGACATGTACACTTATTATACTAATTTAAAGACTATGGATACACTTTTAATTTTTACTGCAATGCGTGTGATATTAACAAAACGTATCTAAACTGCCAGTCTCTGAAAATTAATTACTACTGCCGCTATGGCTTTCTTATAGATTCATCAAATCGTTAATGTCACATCACTACGAAACCAGCACATCACTATGTGTCAAGACTGTGGTTCGAAAAATGTGCAAAGACAATATAAGTTAAAAAATTAAATTGTTTATATTTAATTAACAATCTTTCAATTAAAGAGAATTTAAGACTACGTTATACATTCAATGCAACATCATCAATAGGCATTACATGCATTAAATGGCAGTAATGGTTACAAATATTCCTATCTTCTAAATATGGGAGATACACGAAAGTTTAAGATAAATATCCTGGTTTAGTTCGAAAATTTAAATCATCACACATATCATAAGCAAGTCTTTTCCCTAAAGATAGTCATTTGTATGTCGTATAAAGAGCAGATTAAAAAAACCATAATCCTCATATAAGTAAAACATATTCGATTTTTGCTACAAAAACCTCATGGGTCATTCGTGCTGCAGAGAGTCGTGTAAAGGACAAGTGTAAAATACATAAAAGTTGATACGTAGTAAAATTTTCAAAATAAATATACACAACATTAAAGTTATGTCAAAATAAGGAGCAGGGGCAAGAAATTGCTGTCATCATACTTCTGATTTGATAATAATAAACGAAGTTATCACCACGCCAGTATATGGTTTTGTTTTGGCCCGGTATACAAATGTGAGCTCGATGATCCCCGCTTTGATATACTTTCATTTTGAAATAATACACGGACAATTAATTTTTATACTTCTGTATAGCTATATTTACATTTACAGTTACATAATAATATGAAAAGCCAAAAAAAAAGATTTTTTATTATTATATCTGACAGTGTGACGTTATCTAATTTAAATATATGTATATTGGTGTTGCCTCGATCCCCGCATTACGTGGACTGTTGGTTTTCGATATTGATGTTTAAATATATAGGATTTTAAAGCTTTGTGTCTTTGTGTTTATTCGCAAAAGTGTAGTGTATATTGATTGGGAAAGTCATAAGAGAGATGCTTAAATATAACAATAACAAGAAAATTATGGAGATTTTAATACAAAGAGCACGATGTTGCTGATAAATACAGTCTACCGCGAAATATTGTAAAACTTAAATCTATAAGTATTTGAATTAAAAATATACGAATATATTGTTCGGTGGCAAATATGTTTTATATTGAGAATATATAGAAATATTTAATCTTGTTTATTTGTTAATATGTTGCTCTGTATTTAAGAATCGATTTACACTTATCCGGAACGCGCGACGTGCATAAAGATAAATGCAGGCATATCTCTATGTGTCGAATACAAATGTAATTATAATATTACACAGTGCATCATTTACATTCGTATTTAACAGATAATTTAACTTCTATGACTGAAAGTTAAAGATAATTTCACGGAGGTATTTTGCATATATTGGTAAAACACATTTTTGTACAAAGATTTGTCACAAAATTAAATATTTCAAATGATAAAGTAGTTCTGATTAATATATAAATTAAACTATCTAACAAATTGCAAAATGTCGAAATAACATAACCTAAATTTCTTTGGCAAAGGTTTTTAAACATAACCAAAAAGAGGTTTCATATTTTATATCTTAACGGACATATATATATTACAAATGTGTATGTTTCTATGTGAATACTTTATTTCTTTTTATTGAAGAAAACTTAACGTTACAAAACGTAATCAATAAAGTTTAGTTAAAGTGTATTCTAACTGTTAATCTTTACGACTATAAGTAGAATATTGCTTAAATAACTTTCAATCACCGTCTTCTATGGGTGAGGACCCAAGTAAGTAGGCTGCGTTATCTCGCTGTAACGCCATATTGATAATTTTCAGACGTAATAATTGGTAGTAGCCTTGTTGGCTTATACCGATTACAGAAAATCCCGGATATGTGTAAATCCACCTTTATATATTGTGATATATTTAGTGAAAGCACCAAAGCCTACGTCCTACTTGTACTAAATGGATTTCGATACATATCATGTCTATGTGACTTATATATGAAAAATATATACTAAAATATATATACACCTAGCGTAGCGTGTAACTGATACATATCATGTAATTGTAAGTAGCCTATAGGTCTCGTTGTTGTTTCTTCGGCGACGTCTAATAATATTTGCGTACTCGATATATTAATTAGCATTTTCTTAGCTACACTTATATATGAATGAATGAGTAGAAACATTCATTCACTCATTCATTTACCTATACATTTATTTAGACGTTTGTACAGTCCACTTTCAGTGACCTCGAGTAACTTTGTCCTTTTATCTGTTTTTTATCTCACAATAAGTCAAAATATAAGAGTTTTTGGGTTTTAATACAGTAGTTGACCGACAAAGTTACAAAACACCCAAGCCTTCTAGATTTCATATGAAAATAGCAAGCTGTTACGTCATAACTTAGACGAGTCTAATTGCGTGTTTATTACAGACTCTAGAGACAAGACCTTGCATTAAATACAATCCATGTTAGGTGGAGCCTCTCCAGCCCTTTTATAGCTGGAGTATGGCAAAAAAATGCCAATAGACATTTCCAACACCGAAGGTGTTACTTATCCTCTCTACATGAACCTAGCGGGAGCGTTGGCAGGTTTTATGAAGTGAAATTTCTTTAGAATCGTTGTGATTAGAAACTCGATGAAACGAAAAAGAGACACTAAAAAGAGATAAATATATCTATGGGAATAAACCTGCGAGATAATGAGATACGAGTTTTACGTTGTGCTGAACCTATTAGAGAGTCAATAAAATAAACCAATGATTAGCCCATTTTGGACCTGAATAAACTGTATTTTTTTTAAACTGAAAAGCTTTTTAATTTTTAACAAGCTGAGCACCTGGATAACATGTAGCAGCCGAGTGCTAGTCAAGACAAGTAAAACGAGCCCAAACACGACGAGTCTATCTTGTTTAGTACTGGAGTTCCTATAGCAACCATCGACTCCATCAGATCAGCTCCATGGTACCATATTGTTGCATTGTCACGCAATATGCATATGCGTGCAAAATTTCAGCTCAATCCGAAACCGGGAAGTTGGTCAAATTTAACTTGCAATATTCCACCCGAACTTATACACACGAGCGTAGGTACATATATTGCAAGTTAAATAAAAGCTTGTAAAATCGAAAGTGATATTTGAATTTTATTACGTTGAGGGATGTAGGCTAAGGGAATTATGTTCACATTAATGAAAGTTGGAGAAGAATTATCTATGAGTACATTCTCTGAAGTTTCACTTCTACTGCGTGTGACTGCCCACACACATTTTTTTGTATCAATCCACCTGATAAGAGGAATTGAATATTCTCCATATCATGCTTAATTACGTCGGTACGCAATATATTAGTAGATGCTCGTTCCACCGTTAGTTGTAGATATACCTATTATTGACTTATTCTTAGTACTTGTTGAATATTTTGAAAAAATGTGTAAAAACAATATGTGTAACGTTGTGAAACTTCGTGGCCGCTTTGGCGGCTTCAATAAATGATATAGCATGTTCAAGTCGTTTCTTTTTATATTTGGCCTTTTTAGTAGTCCAAAAAATTTGAAAAAAATTGAGGTGCACTAATGCCCAAAATTGTAACAAAGGAATTTTTTGTACTAACTAGTAACTTTTAGTATTCCATCCAGCATATTTCAAGTATCAAGTTGCTTTATTTACGATATACACGTCTAGTTAGCTAAACTATGACATCCTTATTACTATTATAAATGCCAAAGTAACTCTGTCTGTCTATCTGTCTGTCTGTCCGCCTGTTCGGTATTCACGGAAAAACTACTGACCATTTGGCTGAAATCAGTATATACATATATTTTCGATGAGGATGAACATAGGATACTTTTTATTATATATTTATTCCGAAAAATGGGATAGTTTCCGGGTTAAAAATATACCTGTTATACTTTTACGGAAAAAATACTGAACCGATTTGGCTGAAATTCAGTATATATGTAATTTTAATACCGAGGGTGGACAAGGGACACTTTTCATCCCGGATAATGGGATGGATATATTTGGGAATAAATTTACGTAAAGATTGTCCCAGAAAGTAGGATAGGTTTTCGTGATTTTCCATTTTCGTCATTTTGGTCGATATGGTCGGTGCGATCGTTATGATCGGTGCAGGCGATTTGGTGTAAATATGTAGTTTTAATACCGAAAATGGGCGTAGATACTTTTCATCCGGGAGATGGGATAGTTTGCGATATAAAAAGAATTGATTCTTTCGGAGCAAATAGCACTCACATAAAAATGTAACAAAATGTAACCTGTGTTGTAACCTCTTTAAACAAGAAACACGCACTAGTGGCTATATCCATAAATTCTTTAGCTGTTATGCAAAATATAATTATTATACAGAAGATAGAATAAAAGACTGGAGCGAGTAGCAATGTAAATCCAGTTTTGCCATATAAATATTGTTCAAATGTTAGTTTAGTATCCCTTTCTAAGCAAGGCACTATTCAATTGAAGTTTAAAATTCAATGAAGGGCAGATCCAACATTTTTTTTGAATCTTTAAGAACCTTCAAGAAGCCTATAAACTTACTATAACTCAATATTATAAGACCGCAAGCTACTACGATTCTAAAAGGTAAATAACATAAGTATGAAATAAACAACTAATATTTACAAAGTTTTATTGTTATTTTTATTACAAAATATCTTTCTGTTTCGTACTTAAATCTACATTTTTGTACATTTATTAATTAGAGTTAAATATAATTAATACTTTTAGTTGGATTGAACACACAATCACCTGGCAACACAGAGAGACGAGTTGTCGTTGAAGAAACAAATTGTTTTATAAAAACAATGTTAATGCAATACAAACGATACTTTGAGTGCGTTCCATTGTGAAATTTGAACAACCAGCCTAAGACCAGTATGTTCTATATGCTTGCAAGCGTTACAATCATAAACTCAAGTGGAATGGATTATGGAGTTTTGATATCGTTACTAAATGTGTATTCAAAAATCGCACCTTTATTAACTCTTCATAAAGTAATGATGCACTATGGTCAACGTCATTTTCGATCTATCATTTCAGGTCATTGTGAGCGCTGCGTGGACAAAAATGACGATGTGATTAGTAACGTTTCCAACGCGAGCATAACGACCGTGGACCGCGGAACGGCTGATGGATCATTTTGAGCGTTGTGAGCGACTAGTGGAACGCACTATTATGTAAACATAAAACTTTTCCCTATGATATGGATATTGCAATTCATGAAGAGGAGGAAGCTTTACTTGTGCTAAACAGGAGTCAAAGTGTGCGTGAGACTAAAAGTGATAATTCCGTCACGCACACTATCGCAACGTGCATGTATGTACACGTTCAACCATAAGTAAAGCTCACTCCCTTCGTGAGTTACAAGAACTATATCTATGATTATAATTTAAATAAACTAAACAGTTTTACTTCGATGTACATTAGAGCAAGCAAAAAACTCTGTTTTAAATTAATATACCATAGCATGAGTATTTAGCGTAACGTAACTTCTCAATAGAGAAGATTTGGGGAAACGCCATAGAAAGGCACAACAAGGGCACAGTTCTTAAATTATAGATAGAGCTTGTCATAATATATCAGAGTTTGGTAAAGAAACTCCATACTTTTCCATTAGATTACGTTACTCTTGAAAACGCTCATCATGAATCGAGATTTCTCTGTGGTTAGAATCTATGATATTGTTCTTATTTGGCAATTTAAAAAAAAATACAAGAGCCAATTTTATGGGTTATAAGGTTCGTTTATAGTTAAAAGGTTAGGTATTTCATTTAAACGCACTATAAGCCATTTATGCCAAAGACTTGACAGGGAAAATGTTATAACAATACATAATCGTCGTATCCTCTGCGATTTGTTCCCTTTTTATGTACAATTTAGAATTTGACTATTGTAATACTAGGAGTCTATAAGACATGAGGCTAGTACACGTAGCCACCGTTAGAGTCGTAACTTTGGTTGATTGTTGCTGGTACACCGCCTCCTGACCCTCCTGAGTAACCACCTCCACCGGATGAGTGTCCACCTGAGCCCCCAGAGCCATTAGAAAAACCACCGCCGCCAGAAGAATGACCATTCGATCCACCACTGGGTGCTCCGTAACTGCTTGATGGAGCTGGCGCAGGGGCATCATATGAACTTGAAGGTGCTGGTGCTCCGTATGAATTTGAGGGAGCAGGAGCAGCCGGCGCTCCATAGCCAGACGAAGGACTACCTCCTCCAAATCCACTGCCACTGCCTCCGCCAAAGCTGCTGAATCCGCCACTGCCGAAACTATCGCCACCTGATGGCGCACCGTATGATGAAGATGGGGCAGGAGAACCATAGGATGTGGATGGTATCGCTGGACTGAAGGAGCCTTGGGTTGGAGCACCATATGAACTAGAGGGAGCGGATGCAGGCGCTCCATATGACGATGATGGAGCAGGCGCGGGAGCACCGTATGATGATGATGGAGCCGGCGCAGGGGCACCGTAGACGATGATGGAGCAGGAGCAGGAGCGCCGTAAGACGATGAAGGAGCTGGTGCACCATAAGAGTTTGATGGAGCCGGAGCGGCTGGCGCGCCATACGAGCTAGATGGCGCGGGAGCAGGAGCTCCATAGGAACTTGAAGGCGCTGGAGCACCATAGGATGTAGATGGAGCTGGTGCGGCTGGAGCACCATAAGAACTAGACGGAGGAGATGGGGCTCCATATGATGACGATGGTTTTGAAGGCTTGGGGGCTCCGTAAGATGAGGATGGACCAGTAGGTACACCGTAACTAGTTGCTGGCGGTCTAGCAGGAGCACCGTAAGAACTTGACGGTTTAGGAGCAGGCGCACCGTAAGATGATGACGGCGCAGGAGCTCCATAGCTGCTCGATGGGGCCGGAGCTGGGGCGCCGTAACTGGATGATGGAGCTGGAGCACCATAGCTCGAAGAGGGTGCAGATGGTGCTGGAGCACCGTAGCTTGACGAAGGTGCAGATGGCGCTGGAGCACCGTAGCTGGAGGAAGGTGCAGGGGCGCCATAACTGCTGGATGGTTTTGATGCAGGAGCACCATAACTGCTGGATGGTTTCGGTGCACCATAGCTGCTAGATGGCTTGGGCGCACCATAGCTACTCGAAGGCTTGGATGGTGGTCCATAGCTAGATTTGGGAGGTCCATAGCTACTGGATGGCTTCGGGGCTCCATAGCTGGATGATGGTTTTGGTGCGCCATAGCTTGAAGACGGGCGAGGTGCTCCATAGGAGGAAGATGGTTTACTGCTGCCTCCCCCGTGGCCTCCCCCGTTGCCGCCTCCATGACCACCACCGTGACCGCCGCCGCCGAAGCTTCCAAAGCTTCCACCAAAGCTTGAACCGAAGCCTCCTCCAGACGATGGCGGCAAGTAGGACGAGCTCAGCGGAGCTGCAAACAAAGGAATTGGTGCTGCATTTCATATTGCTTGTTCTTAAAATATGTTTACAAAGGCTATTGAATTGGCTGCCAAATTACTAAAGGCAATATTTTTAGAAATCCTGCTAATATAATATATGAGAAAGTTTGTGAGAACGAATGAATATCTGTTAATCGTTCAGACAAAAACTACTGAATCAATTTGATGAAACTGTACAATGTATTTATTATATTTTCAGTTAAAAGAGAATCAAGGGTAAGAAGGTAGAATTATTTGGTGTCGGCACAATGGCCTTTTTCTATCAAAGTCCTCTATCCTGAGGTTCTCTGTTGCACCACAAATCATCATGTCTCATCTTAACACAATCTTGAATTGATTTTATTGGTTGGTGGTTGTTGTTTGGATTTTTTTTCTTTTTTTGGTCTACCTTTACGTATGCACCCGTCAATCTTCAAGTTGACATTATTTTTGTCACGTGACTTTCATCCCTCCTCATTACATGCCTATACCACCTCAGTCTTCTTCGTCACAATTTACCAGTCATACGTTTATAATTATATGGTAAATATACATATGAAAGTTTATCTAGCTAAAATTAAGCCCGTAATGCGCACCACAATTTGTGTCCAAGTTGATGTTATCCAAGAAATTACAAGATGTATTATATAGTTAGATAACCCTATTGACGTCGCACTTTCGTAATTAAACCGCACACACATCGCAGGGTAAACAGTAGTTAGTTGGACACGTCAGGTCAAAGTGGGTCATGACCTTACCATGTCGGTTTTCTAAACAAATATTTGATGGTCACATCACCTTTCTTAAGGTGGTCCGAACGATAAGAAATAATCACATTCACTAAATATCTTGCAATAATATTTTTTTGCATACTGATTTCAATGATTGTTTATTGCTTGAGTTCAGCAGACAGGCAGGCAGGCAGGCAGGTAGACGGTTACCTTCTTATATGGACATTTGCAACATCATAGGTGCTATAAGTGCGCTGCTGCTCTCTCAAGGGAGACTGGAACCTGGTCACTAATTCCGAAACACAATTCAAGGTTGTTATGGCGGCATACTCTAGACCAGGGGTGGTAGCCATCCAGTCGGGGAAATACTCTACCACCTGGCTGTGGATTGTTTGGTCGCCTCTTACGACAGGCCTGTCGTAAGAGGCGACCAAACCGCAGAAATTAGTATTCTTTCTCCGTTCCTGCATGATTAGATTATATGAACACGTTTGCAGTTTTCTACATTTTCAGATACATAGTTTGCGAATATATTCACAAAGGTACTGAATTGGATTGAAGAATTGTGCTTTAAAGTTAACATAAGCATAAAGTTACTTTTACATCTTTAGCTGGTTTAGATTCCTGGATAACATTTGAAATTTTAGTGGAGAGTAGGTAGGTAAACTCTTCTCTTAGGATTGAAAACTGAAGGAGGAAAGGCATCAGGGTAGATGAGACTAATATCAATCATAGTCTCTTTAATTGTTGGTATAAAATTATTAGACACAATCTAAGGCTCCGAGGAAGAACTCCCTGTTAATTTTTCCTTGCCCTCCTCGCCATCAAGAAATAGAATATAACTTTCAAATGGAGACACAAGCAAACAAACTAAAACGCTATTTCAGCGTCGACCCAATCTTGTAGGAACATACATAAATAATATTATCCTCATATAAATAGATAATTTAACATCTCGTAATACTAGTGGTGTGTGAAACCCCGGAATAAGCGAAGTGAAGATTGATGATGATATAAGTGTTTTGTCTGGTTCTTAGACATACTTCCACATCCCTTGGATTATCCTGGCCATCACATTGCGCCCGCACAATTGTTAATTAATGGCGATGGTAACCGCTTTCCATTTGGTGGACCACCTGCTGAACTCACGCTATAAAAAAATACCGCCGTCTTTCTTCCACTATCGGATAACCAAACGCACTGGTATATGGTGGACATATCATCTACACAACTGAAGCGTTTTGCGTCCGCCTTTATTACGCGTACGTGAGTGGTACTTATAGCCGGAGTCTGTTTTTCCCGAGACTTACAATCTGCGTGTCTTTAAGTTCTTCGTGAAAACTTCTAGAAAAACGTGCTCCATCTTAGACCATATCTTCGCTTAGTGTCAGGCGAGATCAAACGCAAACATATACCATAATTAAAAAAAATACAAAAAGATTTAGTGATCAGTAATAGTGACTGAAGTGGTGGCAGCGTAATAGCTAGGGCACGCGAACTTAAAAGGTGTGAGTTCTATCCTAGCCGGAACGCATGCACCACTTAGTCAGTTTTCTGATCTAATATGCATATTATTACAATTAACTAACAACGGTGAAGGAAAACATCGTGATGCAACCTGCACGAGATAACCGATGGGTCAAATCTGCCAAATCGTGTTGGACAAGCGTGGTGGGTATACTGTCCATTTACCATAGAATGGAAGGCCGGAGCCCAGCATAGGGACATTTATAGGCTCTTTTTTTAACAGTGACTTACCATCACGTTTGTAGTGCTTCCGGAGTGGCTTGGTGGCTGTTAGGCTCACCAACAGCGAAGCTAGCACCAGCTGAAAAGAATATACAGTATATTGTTAATCAATCTAATTATTTATACACTTGAGGTGTGAATGGCATTGAGTTCTATCTATGTATAATATGAATTTGTACACGGATGACCCGCTAGTTTTCCACCTTTGTGACTGACAAGTCACCAAATAGCAAACGCATCCTTGGGGTCATTGCGTTATCACAAACTAGCATCAGCACTAAGATGACGACGTATTTGTTAGTCAAAACGTAAGTAAAAAATACGCGACCACAGTATCATCTTGTGACGTGGGGGGAAAGAGTCAGCTCCTCCTCCTTGGCAACAGAATAGTTGCAGCTGGGTCAATGAACTATATTAAATAATTATGTAGCATATAAGGATAAGAACATGAACAGCTGATATTTTTGAATTTCGAACGACAGCCGAACTGCCTTCACAACTTTTTTTTAATTATCTTAACAGTGACCTAGTTTGCTAGACATTAGTACTGTCATTGGTTATGACTATTTTTTTCTAGTGTACAAATGCAACTTTACGATTTTTGTAGTTATCCATCTAACCCGCAGAAGCGTCGTCATATATCGGGATAAAATATTCAGTTCACTGATTTTCACGTAATACTCTAACAAACAGACAAAAATTCTAAAAGTTGCAGTTTCAGAATCTGCGGGTCCGGATTCGGACGCCTGATTTTTAAGCTATTGCATAGTTTTTATCGCCGGCTTTGAGCGCGGCAACCGAATTAAGAAATTCCGTAACGAAAATAAAACCTAACACCCCGCACTCCGCTTACCATGTAGCTCAGCCGAGCGTTCGCTTAACGTGTATGTCTATGGTATGACTGTACGAATGACTACAGGCGGGAGAAGTATAGAGGATAGGATCTATCATATCTTTTTATTATTCATTACGAATTATGGCACGATTTTTATATATTTTTTTTATTCAATACCATTCTGCCATCTAATTTTTAGTAAAGGCGTTTTTATATATCAAAATCGTTTTAGACTTTATCATACCATTTTTCATCTCTCCAATTGGTCTGAAGCTCCATTTGTGTGGGTCGTTGTTACCTTTTTCTTCTACTTTGTGTCTTTGAGATTACTTGACTTTGAGACTAATTTCAAACTTAAAAATACTTAATACTATAGCTAGATATACGAGTCATGCAAAGCCATATCTAAAAAAGTAAAGAATTTTCTCTTATTGTGAACTCCAAAGTTAACGGAGTAACGATAACCCAAGATTGTCTTTTAACCGACTAAGTTTACTATTATTGTCTTATCTCGGCTTATCGCAAACTTGTTTCTTCAAAAACCTTCTCTCAAAGAAGGCTTTAGGCAAATCGCTGATGAGTTAAGATAGTGTCGTCTCGACGGACAAGCGTATTTTTTATATAGATAAACATCAGAAGATCGCGAAAGTGGTACAGTTTAAGATGTTTTAGACGTGCTTAGATTTTTATTTATTTTGTGGATTATTTTGGAAAACATAGACAGATAAACGTGTTTTTTTCTTTTTTTAAATTTATTTGAACTAAAAACAGTATTGTGCAGAATTTAATCTTATGGATCTTATGCATAAGTAATTTTAATTAATACAACACTAACATCATTTGCCGTATATTGAATAAATGAAAATATACTAGCTACCGTAAGTAATACAAAAGAGAGAGAAAATTATTATTATATTAATTCATTAACAAAAAACATTTGTGTCTGAAATATCCGTAGTTATAATTACCATTATAAAAAGTTCTAATTTACAATAAACAATTTATATTATTTGTTAATTTTTATTAATTTTCAGAAATATGTCGCTAGGAAGGCATTTTCTTATAATCATACTAATATTTTAGCACAAAAATAATCGTCTACTGAGTTAAATGCTTGTTTAAGAAGGAATGCTTTAACATTACGCTTAAAAGATTGCATTTTTTATATATTTAACTTTAGGTAAGCAGAAGTCGTGGAAGGCCACGACACACCTTCCATGATCAAATTGATCGTGTATTAGCAGAAGGTGATGTCAGGAGCCTTAAGAATAGACGAGCGTGCATGACAAGAGCTATGAATGTCAAAGAAGCAAGTGAGGTGTGTAAGAATAAGCCTGTATGGCACTCTGTTGTTCTTGCCTACCCTGCAAGGGACCTGGCGTGAAGTTATATAAGCAGGTAGTTTGTTGAAATTTTCAATATCCTAATATGTGAAACTGTGCTTTACAACATTCAGAGATGGCATTATTTTATTGCATTGTTTTCTTTTCGCCTGCGTCTCACAACTCTGTAATATTTTTTTGCGAGATAAGTGAGGACAATCAGTATATAAAGACACAGGACCGTAAGTATAAAAAAAGGTTGGCATACAATAACTAAAAAGAAAAGAAGAAGAAAGGGAATCCTTAGTAGAACGCAGAACCGGAGCTAAGACCACACCGATTGTCTGCGACCAGCCGCAAGGAGGACGCTAATTAAATACTTGATATAATAATTTACTTGTTTTTTCAAACATTTAAGGATCATTTGTTTATAAGTGCTGGACCTATTTGCCGCTATATTTATTAACTAGAATTGTGATTATATGAATGCACTTGCTGGTAAAGTGGAGTTATTTCGGCGGCGTTTGTTCTTCAGGGTATTTATCTTGTGGCAGACAGAAGCTTTATGGAGCGAATTAAGTTTGTTGTTCCTTTTATGGATAAAATCAGAAATGAGGATATCCGTAAGAGAACTAAGGTAACCAAAGTGACTCATAATATATTAGCAAGTTGGAGGCAATGGACCGGCCATGCATGTGGTAGGCTAATGGAGCAGACAGCCCGAGAGACTGACGATCTGCGTGTGATTGCGGATTGGCGCTGGATGAGGAAGGCGGAGGATTGGAATGTGTAGTGCAGACTTTGGGACGCCTATGTCCAGGAGCCCAATTCTAGAATTACTATGTAGTCAAAATCGCCGGATGCCATAGTCTCAGTCGTGGGTTTGCCTGATTTTGGTATTCTGTTAATTCGTGTCGAAATAATATTTTGAAAAGTTTTACTGCCTTTACATTACTATTCACATGTTTACTAATCGTGATAGTTAAATCAAAGAACTACATTCTTAGCCAAGTATCAAAACGCGAGCCGAATTGAATGTTACAATTATTCAAATCAGTATTTGTAATCAAATGAAGTACAACCTATATATCAAAATGGTTAATGTGTAACATTAGAAGGACATTGTTTTGTTAAAAGTGGAACTTTATTGATTACCGCATTTTAAGCAAACAAGGTATGCACGAAGCTTATTGCTACAACGCAGGAAATTGTATTGATACCGACAAAGAAATGTGCATTTGGTTTGGAATCCTTCCCGCATTTGTAATTATTTTGTTTACTTTGTGTTTAAAATTTGCAATTACGCAATAGCCTATTGTTGTTGTTTTCGACTTTGTTGCCGTTCGCACGCATAATTAACCAGGTGTGCAAATTACGTTTTCTCAGAAAACGCAGTCAACGCGGTCTTTTGTTGTATTATTTATACAGTTTAGTATAAAACGATGCCCAAATGAGAAGGGTAGGGTACTCAAGCGAGGATTACAATACGAGCAGGACGCAGATTCGATATAGTGACGGATTTTGCGCGGGTTAGGTACTGAATCGTGCAGTTTGTACTAGTAGTGTCTAGTTATATTTGCACCTGTTTTATACGTTTTTGTATAGTTCTAATAACTCTATAGTATTCACAGTATTCTTTCTCTGTTCCTGCACGGGAAGAAGACGGGGTTCTCGATGTTAGAGATGTCGTAATAAGAGATATCCAACAAAACGCCGCAATGTCGCCTTGATGTTGGAAAATCTAAAACTTTCGCAAACCCACGGTAGGTGTTATGTAATTTTACACCTCAACAATTTAAATAAATAATTGTTTTAACGTTCACGTATTATTAAGTCTTACTACACCCACACAAGGTTCTCCTCGGTTTGTTATTTCACACAAACTGACTTGTCTTTTAGACACTCCTAACGTATTTATCTCTAAGGAGGATCTCCTTACTTCATCAAAATCTAAAAGCTATATTAGACGATACATTTTTGTCTGTCAATTTGGATGAAGCCAGTGTTGGAAAATAATTACAGCTGCCTGTGGACATTTAGTACATCAGGAGCGTTTCCAACGTTTTGCCGGACTCGTCTTTTCGCTCTTTTACCCCCCAAAGGTTTTCTTTCTGTAAACATATTTATTACGGGGCAATAAGCCGTGAGCGGCTGCCCTAAGTGATCCCTTTATTAGAGATGCCACCAATAGTTCTTTTAGCCGAATAACGAATATATTCGGCCACGCTCTAATATTCGGCTATCGAATATTCGGCATAAGATATGTAAATTTGCACGAAGTAAGTTAGTATTGAAGCAATAACTGTTGAGGTATTTTCTTACATTCTCGACAATGATAGCTACACACAATGAAAACTATATTGTTGTAACGATCGTCGTCGACGTCGATTTTAAATAATTTTATAATTATTCGATTTTGACTTGCATTAAATACTCTTATAGTTCAAGATCCCAATCACCCCAGACTTATTTGATTTTAGGAAAGATGAAATTTTCAGGATCGGTAGTTTAACATAAACTTAGAAAGATTTTGTATTGTTCTTTGGTGCGTAGTCAACTAGAGTACGCTTCACAGGTATGGAATCCAATGTATGATGTATATGTTAATTAAATCGAATCCATACAACGTAGGTTTTAAAAATATTAGAGTTTAAATGCAAGGTTGGCGATAATCACTGCGAAGCTAGATGTCTCAGACATCATATTATGCCATTGTACAAAAGGAGACAAATAGCAGATGTAGTGATGCTAAGTAAAATTGCACAGTCTAAAATAGATTCGCCATATTTATTATCTAAAATATGTTTAGAGGTGCCTACAAGACTATTCCGGAACCCAATACAATTGTTTGTTCCTCGAACATCTAGTAATTATAGGGCAAATTCTTATTTTAATCGTGTATCAATTAACTATAATCTCTTAGCTGTTACACATGATCATTTATAAGTAATCCGCAGAATCTTAAGACGGTTCTGGTAAAGCATTGGTCTGAATATTAAGAAGTCAATAGGTCAGTTTTAAATAATTTATTTTCTCTTTTTTATTTTAATTTCCTCCTTTTAATGTAATTTACAGAATTTAATCTATTTACTAGCAAGCATTATAGCTTATATATATATATATATATATATATATATATATATATATATGTGGAAACAATTAAATGGTTATGGATATTTAGTAGTATATACTTAGTTGTAAACTGTTTGTTTTCCGAATAAAATAAAATAATAAAATAAATCTCAACATCAGGTGAGACAGTAGTCAAACGCAAACCTATAATTCCATAAAAAAAAGGAAGGGATACTCGCTAAGCTAAAAGCGGGACCGTTTTTCAGGCAGCGGGTGGAAAAAACCATGCTAACTTACGTCAAAGTAGCAACGCTAGTTTTTACATATGTTATATATGATATTGTTATAAACAAAAATATACAGTTACCAGACACTTACTGTGGGCCATAACTTGTGACACTTTAAAAAAATGTGGGAACTTAAGTCATTGTAAGAAGGCTGAATTTTATATATATTATCAAGTATAATATTTTAAAATGTCTTCCAATGAGCCAGAAAATCTGACGGGCCAAACATCCTCCCAGATTTGTTAAGAGATCCGCTGTGCGAGGAAGCACGAGAGCATTATTTAAGTAAATTCAACATTATTTATGTTTAAATTTTATATATATATATTATATATATTCACGCGTCAGTGCATCTCACTTGTACTTTATACGCTTGAATAATGCTTTCGCATTTTTTTCTACGATAATATAATAGTAGAATAGTTTAAAAAATTGGCCGAATATCTGCGCCATCTCTACTTTTTATGATTCACTACGCGTAAAACTGGTTTTCTCTTGTAAGATAAATTTACAAAAGAGTATTCAGGATATAGTTCGCAGTATCACGTGACCTTCACACAATTCCAAGCATGTTTTAAGGCGAAAACGTGCCCATCGGTAACTTACAGTCATGAATACTAACACATACTTGAAATGCAAGACGGCGGCCAAAAGATTTGCATTTCAAAAAGTTGCTTAAAATAGGAAAAATGTTAGCTCTGAAGTTTTAAATGTTTAATGACCCATTCCTATATTTTGTCAATGTTCATTTGCCTTGTTAACATGTAATAGACACCATAGAGTGATGTCAAAATTAACGGAAAATGTTTACCGTTGCCTAAAGACGTTCCTAACAGCAGAGATGGAGGCAACGTGTTGCCCGTCTTTAGGATAGTATAATGTGAGGGAGGAAGTAGAGGGGATGTAATACTGGGAAATGGAAGTGTGATGAGATAAGATAGGATGCCGCTATCTCGTCGTTAGCGATATTCTATTATATTGCGTCGCATAATATCGACCAATTTATTGATGTATAATTTAGCACAATTAAAGACCATGGCAAATATATGAGCGTAATATAGGTAATAGATATCAGTGCTAGAGCTGCCGATAAGATTGGGCATATGTCTGTATCAGCAATAACTTGCTTTTTTAAAAGTTTATTAAATACAAGCTTTTGAGATCCTGGATATCATGTAGCAGCAGAGTGCTAGCCAAGATAAGTAAAACGAGCCCAAACACTATGGATCTATCTTGTATAGTACAGGAATTCCTATGGCCACCTTCCGACTCCATCATCAGATCAGCTTCATGGTATTGCATGGTCACGCAATGTACATATGCGTGCGAAATTTCAGTTCAATCGGAAACCGGGAAGTTGGTCAAATTTAACTAAGATTCCACCCGAACTTACATACGTCCATTGCAAGTTTGTAAAAATGCTAATCCATTGTAAAAATGCCCATGTCATAAACGTATAAATACTATATTTAATGTTGATAACAATACTGGTGTGCACATCAGGTAAACGATAAAGTTTGTGTATATAGTAAGGTGATCCAAAAAAATATTTTATTTTATGTTATTCTCCAAACAGGCTCAAAAGTTTTTTTTGGGTGTAAAAAAATTCTGTGAAAAGATGAGCCCTTAATATTAATATTAAGATTGTCCTCATCGCATTTTTTTAATTCCCATAAGAATAACACAGGAAATTTATTTTTTGCTTCTTCTGATTTTTGTACCGTTCAAACGACTGGTTGACTGATAAATCGCTGTTCCAATCTTTATAGAGAATTGAACGCTCTACAAAAAAAGGTCTGATAATATTTTTTGATTATACTTTGAACATTTATTGCTAATACTTTAATTATTAAAAAAAACTAAAACCTCTGAGTAATATTAAATTATAACACACAAAGCGAATAGATCATAACGACCATTTAAACTTTTCACTTTGGGGTCATTTTTTTTGGCTGATATCCCGAAATCACGCACACGTTGGTAGTTTTTTGAGAGTGAATATAGCAACGCTTCGCGTTTTTGATGTCGTTTTTGGCGATGTTGTTTGTTCGCAATGCTCTCTCTAGACATGTTATAACTCAATGATCCCCACATAGTAGTTTTATATAAGGTACAGTTTTATCCATGCAGGAACGGAGAAAAAAAATACAATTTTCTGCAGCCGGGCGGCCTGTCGTAAGAAGCGACAAAACAACCCACAGCCAGGTGGTAGGGCATTTGCTTGACTGCATGGCTGCCACCGCTGGTCTAGAGTGTGCCGCCATAACAACCTTCAGTTGTGTTCCGGTATTAATGACCAGGTTCCAGTTTCCCTTAAGAGAACAGCACCGCATATGTAGTATGCAAATGTCCATAGGCGATGATAACCGCTTTCCATTATGTGGGCCGTCTGCCTGTCTGATGAACTCCTGCAATAAAAAAAGTACAAAATGTAAGTAGTGGAATGTTTAGGCTCAAAATTTGTAATAAAATAATTGTAATCAGAACTATTGAATTATACAAAGGAAGTTACTTAAATCCCCATAATGCACATTGTTAGCGATAAACATATAACACAATAGCGTATGAGATAACACCACATCATTATACTATTTATCTTCTTAACTTTCTATTACACAACGCTAATTACATGCTTTGTGTTATATTAAGTAATATGTTTTGTGACCTTAATATGTTATATTATGTACACGAGGATAAATACTTGTTGTTAAATAAATCAATATATAATAAATAATAAAAAAACGGACGTTGTGTGTCTCGGGACGCCAGACAGAAGTGATAACTAAAACTAATCTAAGTTTTTAATATTGAAATTGTTTAACTTGAGAAAAGCTAAGGTTATTACTTAAATTTTATGTATAATAATTAATAAGATAATGTAAGAAAACGTTATTTAGCAATAAAAACTTTTATTGATTATAAAATATATTTTATTCTTAGTTAAAATTCTTGAATATGTACATTAGAATTACATTAGAAGTACATTATTAGTATCATTATTTAATCTGATTACCGAAATACGGCTAGCGCTATGGGTTAGAGTGAGAGAGGAAGAGCCTGTGTATCGCTACCGTATGCGTGAGGGAAAGCCAGACAGACTGGCGCCGTTACGCGTTACGTAACAAAGCAGTTTACCATTCCATAGGAAGTTAAAACTTCAAAAATTGAAGAGCATTAAATCTCAATATGAGTGGCGTGGACTTCGTACAAATCGATTCCCTAAAGCCTATCTTTAAGAAAGTAGTGACTAGCGACCAAAAGATCGAAAGCGCCATGAATTTATTGGCGGCTAGTGCCAGAACACACATCAAGTTTGTTACGGCGGCGTACTCTAGATCAGGGGTGGTAGCCATCCAGTGTGGTATATACCCTACCACCTGGTTGTGGATTGTTTTGTTGCCTCTTACGACAGGCTAGCCGGCCGCAGGAAATTGTATTCTTTCTCCGTTCTTGCACGGATACGTCACGTACGCCATTAACTCAACTTTGACCGATCACTGAGAAGTCCAGTACTTGAAGCCCATAAATCATTGGGTGTCTGACATAGCTGTAATGATGATGAATTGATGATTAAGGTAAAATTATAAAAGAACGGGGGCGGCATTTTTCAGTGCTAGAGGGCCCGTGCAGCGGTATTACGGGAGGAGATCGTTTTCATATCTAAGATCCGGGGCTGTTTACATCAACACTAACGCCAACTGGAGCAGGGGCATTATATAATCCACGTTAGCAACCTGCGTAATAACTTGTCAATCAATATTTTGTCATCTGGTAATAAGCCTTGTCAAAGATCACAATTTGACATTTACAGGAACCTCATTTCCGTGTCTTTAGTAACATAGGAAGTGCTTTGTGGTTTATGAGCAGCTATTCGGATTTAATAAGGATGGTTTAACATAGTATAATATATAGCTTTAAATCAAATGAAATTACTTTATCTTAAAATCTTATACTATATAAAGCTGAAGAGTTTGTTTGTTTGGTATCTCAGGAATTACCGTTCTGATTTGAAAAATTGTTACAATGTTAGATAGCCCATTTGACGAGGAAGGCTATATATCATTAGCCTAAGACCAATAAAAACAGAGCACCAATGAAGAATGTTTCAAAATCTGGGGTTTTTTAACGTACTTTTTTATAAACTGTTCCACATGGATGTAGTCGCGGGCAGGAGCTAGTAATTAATATAATACATAATAATTATATATATAGTCACAAGGTGGGGAAGTCGGTTAGTGGGGTAAGTTCGTATACCTGTCGTTATTTGCCTGTTTTAAACGGAATTTAAAGTAATCTATAATTTAAACATATAATTAAACAGTGTCTCAGCTTTATTGTCCGATTTGTTGCAGTCGTTTCGGAATGCCAACTGATTTACCATGTTTTAATAAATAATTTAACTTGATTGATATCATTTCTGTCGCGTGCTATATATAATCTAACGATGTCTCTCTCACCTTAATTCACGTTTATTTTTCTTTCTGTATAAAATCTAAACGTAGTTTTAACAATGCCTCTAATTCTTACTAAATGTGAATTTTAATATGCTTACTTCAAGGAATTTATTTACTCATGAAATAGTAAGACTAAGCAGAGTTACTATCACTTTATGTATAGGTATATACAAATTAATGAACTTGAAATCCTTTGAAAATTAAATAATTCAAAATTATAAAGTAATTATCTGCCACGAAAAGTGCTTGTCTTAGATAAAAATTTATTACTTAACATTAAAGATAAAAACCATAAATAACTAAGCTTAATTAAAACCTGACCATAAATCTCAATAAATCTAGACGCGTCGCACGGGACTAGTCTACAATAGCACACGCTTTCGTTGCCATGGGAATGCCAATGGTGGACAAGATGGCCGCTGCATCATTGTTCCCAAATTTCGCAAAATACAAATCCGATACAATTAAACCGGCCTCGTTCACAATGCGTTGTGAAAGGATTCACTTAATTAACACTCGTTAATTTGTGTTTCGCAATTTAATCGGTAGAGTTTAACAGTTTAAAGTTTGAAACCGGTTGGCCAGATTTTGTGGTCTGGTAACAAACTCATTTGAGCCAGTTTATATCTGCTCTAATAGAGTTGTATGCTTTTTAGGGTTCCTTGACATTTTGGCAGAAACAGAACTTTTAGTTACCTACTGCTAAATTAATAAGAAGATTGATAGAGAGATAAAGTGTTATCTATCTATCTATTGCTCACCAAATATACAATTTCAATAATACATAAATACAATTTTGTCATGGTAGAAACAAAAGCCAAAAATACTAAAAAATAGGAGAAGTAACAGTTATTTACAGCATTTTAACCAAAATAAATGAATTGAACTTAACTATCCACGAATTAAACACAAAGGAAATATACACTGAAACCCAAATTTATAACATAAAGCAGTTGTTTATAAATCATTGCAATCAAATCAAAATTTAATTTATAAAATTTTGTCTAATGCTACACATTCCCAAATAACACTTATAAACCTAAAACACCCAAATTGTAGCATCTGGACTAAGAATAAAAAAAAGCGATTTTACCAGCACCAATAATCAAATATGATACTAGAAGTATAATATTTCACAGCTGTATAATGATTTTCCTTTAAACATAAGAGTATCTCCATCATAAATATTTTCAAACCAAGACTTAAAAGCTGTGTAAGAAACTAGGTTAAACACGTCCCGACAAACTCACAAATAGTAAATAATAGCTCACCATTTCAGATTTAAATGTGTAAAAATAGATAATTACATTACAATTTAGCATCAATCTCATTACATTTAAAAATAAATTATTATAAAACAACTATCATAAGGCGAAACGTGATGGATAACAATGTAAGTACACAATATTATGTGAGATTTTAATTATTAAAGAAAGAAAAAACTTTCGTTAAAGTACTTGTTTTTATATCCCTTGTGTTTAAAGTCGTTTAATATAATAAAGCTAATATTGCATGTCAATTATTAAGATACAACGGCAAAAGATTTAATTAGTTTCTTGTCATAGTTTTCACATGATTACATTGTTTGTTGAAATTTTCTATTTTAATGCAGGAAGTTTGATGCAAGATGTACGCGGAACCCGCAGGCACAATGCGCCGCCATGACACTTTCCATTGGTAAGTGCAAAATGGATGGCGGGCACTTTGGTTGTTAATTTTCTTATTATGCAATAGTTAGGGCGAATTATACTTTAAATTCAGTTTTAGAATAGAATAAAACATGTTGTACAATGAGATTAATTAAATAATACGCAAAAAGATTTTATTTTACTGCAATCTATATTATAAAAACAATTGCTGTTTGTTAGTCTCACTAAAACTTGAGAACGGTTGGACTGATTTGACTAATTTTGGTTTTGAATTATTTGTGGAAGCCCAGGGAAGGTTTGAAAGGTGAGTAAATATGAAAAAAATGCTTGGTATATAGTAAAAATAATAACAATTTTACTTTCCCTTAGAAACTATGCCTACCTGTCAAATATTTAATGTCCGTCCTGTCGTTTAGAAATCAATCAAATTTAAATTCGTTCAGACATCAAATTATTTTTAAAAGTGAAGTATTTTTTCTTCTTTTTTGTTTTGAATGTCAATCGTTTGATGTTTGTTCCGGTTAAGTTTTGAGCGCATTTTTACTAAAGTTGAAACATTGTGCAATTATCATTGAGCTTTTTTATTTATTGATTGTGAGGCGGTACGAAATTAGCCGGGTTGGCCGGGTTATTAATAAATTATGATTTACTTTGAGCACAATTAATCTTCGTTAGTCTTTATTCTGGATTGTGCGTAAGAAATTAAATGAAATCTTTCAAATTTAACGAAGTAAGTAATATTATTACCATGAAAAAGTTGCTGTGTGCTCTCATTATACACTGATTGTCAAAGCGCTGAGCAAGAGGGTCGTTGTAAAATTTTCTCGCATTAATAATAATCAATAATATGTCAGAAGTAGCTTCGGTGAACTTGCAGCCCACCTCTCTACACCCCTTAGCCACTCATACCCATGTTGCCTCTATCTGCTATAGCATTTTAATAGGCCCATGCAGGGAGTAGAGAGTAACCGTCTGTCCATTTTCCATGTTCCCCGAACATTGCGACGGGCAGATGCCATAGTCCCCATATTCTCAAACCTCTAGTATCACTAGCATTTCACCCCAATAGCCCGGTACTTTTTGTTCTCATTTCCCACAATAGTCCTACACTGGCCGGGGCTTGTCCTTGGGTGCATTATTATATGGTGTAGCCAGGGATCATCGCCGGTCAGTGTCATGCCATGTTTATATTAAATTTGTCAAGGGGCCTGCCTCTACGTGTTGGCCTTTCCATAGCCCCACGTAAGCCCTCCAAAAGTACGGGCTATTTTTATGGCCCGCCGTCTTCAAAGACACAAATAATATTAGTTCCAGAAACTTCCGAAAGTGGCGCTTCAAACTAGCACAAATATAATTGTCATTAAGTAATATACGACAATCCAGCGGTAATAATAGTGGTCAATGTCCACAGACTAATTTTTTTTTAACATGAATCCGTGTGTGGTCTCGCATTATAAGATTTTCTGTATTAAACATAATACGCATATTAAGTCGTCACAGACATATAATAATCATTTATTTCAAAATATAAAATACAATTTATATGTTGGTTAGTAAATAACATAATGTCTTTAAAAAAAAAGTATTGCAGATTATAACGATAAACAATCTGCTCTTACACACGCTCGCTGCATCTGCAATCTCTACATGAGAGTGTGCTGGTATTTTAGTGAGGCCAAGCATTTACTACCCCAAGTGTTAGATGAGTTATAACTTTCTGTCGAATATTTATTAGCGACGACATTCATTTAATTTAAGAGTCTATAAAAATGAAAATATGAATATTATTTATAATATTATTACACAATAAGCGTGAAATTGGCCTAATTAAAGCGGTATAATAAATACTTGTAGTATTATTCCGTGATCATATTATTTAAGAATACTTCCCTGCCAAAATAAAATAAAAAGTATATTAACAAGCCAGTGCCAATATGGCTTTGTTAAATTAATAATATTAAATCTTACTCAATTTCAGTATTTTCAGGAAATTTTAATTGCTTTCCACAAGCCAAATCCATAAATCGTGTGAAGTCACATAATGTAAAAGCAGTTGTCTATGCTCGTTCTTTATAGTTTAACATATGAAATAATTATGTAACAAAACGTCATAAATATTAAATACGCTATTATTATCTTAAATAATAACACACTTGTTTAATACTTAACCTGATTTACAACATTTTTACTATCTAAGAAATTAACTATTCTCGATGTTTCGTATTTTAATTTTATAACATAAAAGTTGCATTAAAAAGCAACCGTTTTGTTCTTACCGATTTTAATGTTACGTTAATAGGTTTGGCATAGTTTTTTATGTGATGTTGTTGTTTTGGAAATATTCACACGCTTTTGATTGATATTTTATTTGTATGATTGCGGTAACTATAGATATAATAATAGAATACAATAAGCGGATGGCGTTTTGCCAGAGACATTGCCAGGTTATTAAATACTCTTTTATTAAAATTACATTTAAAGAATGTTCTTCGACATTTTTGCAACAAAGGTCCTTATCGGACGTTACTCGACGGATGGGAGCAAGACGAAAAAAGTGTTAAACGAAAAGTAAAATACTGACAGCTGCATATTATTATTCAATTTTGAACGTTAATGCAATTAGATAAGATTTAAAATGATACCCATTAGTGTAATATACGATGTTTTAAAATTAGAAGGTTTTGTAACCGCCCTTGTTTTTCGGCCACATTTTGTAAAGCCCCCTAGGGAGCTCCCTCGAGCAAGATGTTTCCCAGGCTCGAGCGTCCTCGCTTCACCAAGGTGCTCGCCCCGGAAACCCCTGTAAGGTTGTGAGGTCTTCGGACTAACAACATAAAGTCAAGTTCAATATAAAAAAGCGCTAACCAGTTCTCCGTTGTGCGCTGCGACGACTGCATGTATGCAGCTCCCATACATACAAAATAAGCAAACCTGAGCGGACCAAACATTATTAGTCCTAGAAGACTTAAAAAGACTGGACTTAGCTTGTCTAATTTTAAGTGGATGAATTTCCTTGTACCGTGAAGAAGTGGTCAACGAAGGAAGAAGTCGTGTGTATAGGTGTTATTAAGGAGAGATTATTGGAGAAACTTGGGTTTTATAATAGTATGATAAAAGTTTATATACCGGTGTGTAGTACCACTCAATAAAAACTTTGAAGTTTAATTTAAGAGTTGACCCGAGCTGTTGAACCTAGGTATTCGCGGCCAAGATACCAAGTCGAGCGTACAGATGAATATTCATAATGCATCATCACGTTGACTTGTTGCGTAAGGCGCGTCGTTTGAGCCCACTTCCCACGGCGAAAGTAACAATCAAGTGACGCCGACTTTGACGGATTACACTGCATACATCGCTCGGTTTACTTACAAAAATTTACAATTTATAGTATTAGAATGATATACAAGTATGCCGGGGCCGCCTTAAAAGTATTGGGCTCCAGGGTGCAGAATCAGCTTGCGGCCTCCTGTACCAACAATAAAATTGCATTGAATTTTTATGTGTCACTTTTAAGGCTTGTAGAAACGCTAACGCCCTTGAGTAAGCAATTTTTCGGGCGTTAGCCGGAATTCTATACGCACGGATACAATCGCACGCATTATAACTTATTTTATTGTGAATAAAGTAAAGTGCCTACTTTACTTTTGTTGTATTATTTTTGTAAAGCCTTTTACAAAAATAATACAACTTAATTCTTTGTTTCTTTTTATAAAGATGTAGATATTTTATTATTTTGTTCTGATAAAAATTGGAGGAGCAAAATGGTTTCGTGTTACTAATTTGGAGGTGAACTTAAAATAATAG
This sequence comes from Dendrolimus punctatus, assembly GCA_012273795.1. Taxonomy (NCBI): domain Eukaryota; kingdom Metazoa; phylum Arthropoda; class Insecta; order Lepidoptera; family Lasiocampidae; genus Dendrolimus; species Dendrolimus punctatus. The sequence continues at coordinate 22,220,540 of CM022535.1, forward strand.
TAAGCTGGTTGAAAAACTTACCGTACGATACAATCACCGACTACACTATTGTTGAAGAAACGTCCAACTTTCGCTGTATTTTCTTATTGCAATTTGTACTTTACTTCTACAGTCTTACCACATAATTTGAAACAATATACGGTGCCCGATCGGGTTATGAGTTGCTATTTCATCCAATCAGTGTAGAAAGCCGCCGAGCGTAAGAGATAGTAATAATATACAGTAATAATATGTGATGAATAAAAAACATAAGCGCCAATAAATTAAATAAATCGTCTTGTATGAAGTCCACGCATCTGATATATACAATTATATACAATATACAGATATATTATATATACACGAACACATGCAATGTGTATGTAACACGTTCCACCACTTCGTTAATTGCAGGAATTATAAAAATATTCTGGTGGCATAGCCAGTAATGTACATCGAATTAACTAACACAATCTCATACAAGTGGTAATACAGTGAACTTTGTCGTAAAAATATGTTTTATTCGCAAGTTCTCGGCCTACATATCATGTTCTGAATAATTCTTTTGTTTTCTATTATTTATGCATCATAAAAAATATGTAAGGTATGTTTGGTTTCATATTAACAAAAAAAACGGTTTGTATTTATTATACAATAATATTACTGTAAATTATTATATACTTTGTATACTAGAGATTATGAAAAAATGTTACTTAGAGAATAAAAATTATGTAATTATGCATTGGAAGATTTTGGTGGGAAAAAGTGTGATGTTTTGTTATATACGGTTTTATTTATGCTAGTATGTGTTAGCGAAATTTGTTTGCGTTCCCCCCCCCTTCTCCCCCTCCATGCGCACAATCTCCCCCCCGACGCCCTCCATTCCCTTCACCCGTTAGTTTCCCCTTTCCGCCTCCTCCTCCCTTCCTTACCCCTCCCCATACCCCTTTCCGATCACCCAGCGTCGAGGTTCTCGCTGCTGTCAGACGGTGTGATGTCCCACCCCCTCTGACACCTATCCTCCACCGTTCACTGCTGTTGGCGAGCGACGGAAGAGGAAGGAGAGGGGGGAGGGGTGTTGGCGCAGGAGCAATCCTTCGCAGCCTCCCCCTCCCCCCATCGCGAAGCCCCCCCCGCCGCTGACGCTGCCTAGAGCGCGAGGCGGCGGAGGGGGAGAAAGGAGAGGGAGGGGTGATGGCGCAGGAGAAATCCTTCGCGGCCTCCCCCTCCCTCCTATCGCGAGGCCCCCCCCCGCCGCTGACGCTGCCGATTGCGCGAGGCGGTGGGGGGGGGCGGGGTGGAAGAAGAGGGGGGAGGGGTGTTGGCGCAGGAGCAATCCTTCGCAGCCTCCCCCTCCCCCCCATCGCGAAGACACTCCCCCCCGCCGCTGACGCTGCTGAGTGCGTGAGGCGGCGGGGGGAGGAGGAAGGAGAGGGAGGGGTGATGGCGCAGGAGTATTCCTTGCAGCCTCCCCTTCCCGGCGGCAGCGGGCGTCGAGGTCTGGGGGATCAATATAGACCTCCGCCCGCACTAATGCCGCGAGAGGGCGCGAGAGGTAGCCGCGCGTTTAGGTCTGGACAAACGTTGTTACACGGCGTGCCTTCTACCTACCACCCGCCACTCCATTTGTTACCCCCCGTATTCCCCCCCCCACCCCCCTATCCCCGCCTCTCCACGCATCCCATTAAAAAAAAAAAAAAGTTGTTTGCGTTGTTATAACTACCATGTATTTGTTAGTAAATTTAATGGCGGCACTAAATCTGACCATCTTGCCTGGTCTAGATAGCTGCCACCCCTGTTCTAGAGTATGCTACCGTAGCAAGCTTGAGTTATATTTCGGCATTAGTGGCCAGGTTCCAGCCACATCTATGAGTTCTAAAGCATATTGGTAGCAGGTTTAGTGTTATAAATGTTCATAGGCGTCGGTAACCACTTTCCCTCACAATAAAAAAAAAAACGAAACCATAGGCCTACGTTTTTCCGTTACTAATCGGTATAAAAAGTATCCCAAGTATATAAGGTATATAAGCTAGGTTTGTGTCGAGTTTCCCCGTCTATATAGAAGTTTCACTTCAAAATTACGCATGTCCCTACAGTTTGAGCGTCGCCGGGTCTGAGCACTTGCGTACGGAAGCCGCTGACATGCGGCCAACATGTCGGCGGGCAGCACCCGCGAGCGCATGTTGCCGACATAATTCTTTTTACATAGGCCGCTGGGTTATGTCGGCGCGTCGGCGGCTTTGGTGTGTACTGCGCATTAGGATAATTTTTATACCGATAAATTACGTTGTTTCCTTGGGATAGACGATTAAAACCATAAAGATGGCGCTGTGCTCGCCTGTTCTTGTTGTCGCCGTTGTAATTAACTAACAAAATTTTTGTCGTTATGACAACGCGGACGAAGTGTCGCTAACAATGCTAGCTGCTAATTTAAAATTAATGAACGATGACATAATAACTCATATTATCGCCTGAAAAGTGGTCAAGGTCAGACAAATTTCCGTGTTTGATTTCGACATGTAGAAAATGTCTTTGTTGTCCGTCCATACGTGACCTTTCACTCTTGGCAAGAATAGTTATGAAACAGCATCTCTTTAGATTACTGGCTTCCTGTGGTAACACTTGCGTATTTTTTTTAATATTATAATTTATAATATTCTTAAGCTGGTTAATATACGGTTCTATAATTATACGGTTATTACATGAGTTCAGCCGACAGAGCGACGGCTTACTTGATAGAAAGCTGTTACCATCGCCTATGGTCATTTGCAATACCAAAGATGCTAGAAATTCGCTGCTGCTCTCTTAGGGAGACTGGAACCTGGTCACTATTGCCGGAATACAAGTCAAGGTTGTTATGGCGGCACTCTCTAGACCGGAGGTGGTAGCCATCCGGTCGGGCAAATCTCATACCACCTGGCTGTGGGTTGTTTTGTCGCCTCTTATGACAGGCCGCCCGGCCGCAGGAAATTGTATTTTTTCTCCGTTTCTGCACAGATGATATTGCATAAGTTCAGTAGACAGGTATTACGACGTGTACTATATATACTTCTTTATAATATTAGTATTTAACCCTTAAGACGGAACCACCACAGATTTTTGCCACTGTCACACACGGGTAATTGGGCAACACCACAAATTTGTCGTCAAATGTAGATAATGAATGAAACGAGCGTTGAACTGATGCTTCCTCCCTCTAAAGAAGCTAGTGTATACATAAAATGATTAGAAGAGTGTGATAATGTAATTTACGTAATCAGCATCTTTTTGTTATCCTTTGGGGTTTTTAGTGTAATAACGGTTTTGTTTTGCTCGCAGCGCACAGTTGGGCATTCATTAACATAATGAGTGTTTATAACCGCTTTAATTGACAAATGTGTGTTACCATATGAGTTTACATTTGAAGTGTTGTTATGAGTTATCTAATCATGATAATGGTGTGGCTAATTATCCTCGTTGTAGTCTCAGACGAATGTACGTGAGTACTGGTAATTATAACACATAGCATAAAGTTCAATTTTATCGTGATACTCATCAAATTCATAATGTGAATTTGCAAAAGCAGCCGCTTTAGGTCTAATGACAATACACGAAATAACTGTCAGATTTGTTTTGCTCCAAGCAATTGCTTTTTACAAGCTTTTATTTAACTCGCAATGGGTGTATGTATGTATGTAAGTTCGGGTGGAATCTTGCAAGTTAAATTTGACCAACTTCCCGGTTTCCGATTGAGCTGAAATTTTGCATATCGTGTGACAATGCAATAATATGGTACCATGGAGGCGATCTGATGATGGAGGTGGAAGGTGGCCATAGGAACTCCTGTACTAAACAAGATAGACCCGTCGTGTTTGGTTTTAATTGTTTTGGCTAGCACTCTGCTGCTACATGATATCCAGAATCTCAAAAGCTTGTATTTAAAACAAATTATTTGAAAATCTGGATATCTGGTGGTCGGCAAAACAAAACGCTCCAAACAATTGTGATTTTTGAAGTGAAACTTCTTTAGAATCGATGTGATTTGAAACTCGATGAAACGAAAAAGCGACACTAAAAAGAGATATACACATGAATGCATAGGACTAAGCCTGCGAGAGAATGAGATAAGAGTTTTACATTGTGCAACATAGATTAGAGAGTCGATAAGAGTGACGATTAAACATAGGTCCATTTTGGACCGAAATAAAATTGCAATAATAATATTTTTTAGATCAATACAGTAAAAATTTGAAAGTGATACTTTTGAAGTTTATTTTGAAGTAATCTGTCAAAAGTTGGTATATGTCAAATTATTCATAAAGTCATTTCAGACCTCTCGTTAAAGAAAAATTGAAGTCGCCGGGGGCTTTGCTTTTCTTCGTCGGTAGAAGACGCCTTATGGGCGGTCATCTGCCAGGGCTTGCAAAATAGCTAGGCCTAATGCTTGTGGCCTTGGCACAAAGGCGTAGGACGGAATACCGAGGGGCTTTAGTGGATATCCCGGAGTGCGGCGTGGCAATAGTGCCACCCCAATACAGTGAATCCCATAATCCCCGCCGTGTTTCCCCCGCACTGGCTAGTGGCCTCAACTGGATTTCCTCTCCTTAAATAAAGACATCGTCTAATAGAAGAGGTCGTCGAACTACTACCTGCCGGGGCCTGTGAGATGGCAAGCCAAATACCTGTGGCCTTGGCATAAAGGCGAAAGGCGGGACACCGGGGGGGCTTCCGTGCGTATTAAGTGCAACAGCACTTGCTAGCGGTACTAGTGGTCCCCAACGTGGCGACTCCCACATTCTACACCGTGTTTCCCATATGCAATATGCTTCGTTTATATTTTTATTCCCTGAGTGTAATACGTAAATTATATAATAATTATTTTTTTTTTGAATCGGCAGACTAACTCACATATTGTATAGCCCAAATTACGCAAGTTACGCTTGTGTTATGGGTAATATAAAACGGACTACTCTGGGACCGATCCCAGACACCCAGACACCCAGACCATAGTAATAACGGAGAAAATACATTTCCGAAATTTAATATACCTATAGAATACTTTTTGTTTTATCTATCTAGTTCGAAATATCGTACAAGTTGAACACAAGGATCATTTGCGTATTGCATAGACATGTATGTCTATAGTCTTTTAGAGACTGTCGTTTCCTTCCTGCGTGCGCGACGTCGGCAACGCCGCGGTTTACGTTACGTCATAACAATTTGCGCGTTGCGGTTGCGTCATGGCACTCACACCGAGCACAATGACACTCATCAATCATTGTTCGAAAACAAGTCAGGAAATAAATAAATACGTTTTTGACCATTTTGTTGAACAAATAAGATTTTTTTAAATGAACATTGTTTTGATTTTTTTAATAGATTAGCTTTAGACAAACAAAAAAGGTAAAATGAATCCTAAGCTATCAAAAAGCAAGCCTGCTAAAGGAAGCCGATTTTGGTATAGGATGCTATTCGCGGCGCAGCGCGTTACGTAAACTTGAATTAATAATTACGGATAAAGGTAGAATAATTTCCAATAAGATACATATTACGCACGCAATTAAAACCCATGCAAAAGTAAAAATGCTTCAGTTCATTTGACGCCTTTGTTCACGTAGACTTAGTCTGCACTTTTATTGGTGTGTCTGAGAGTTTGACAGTGTATTGTGGTAAGTTCAAAAATTTTCGTTTTACCGGAGAATTTATCGAATCATAGAGATTAGTTATAAAATTAAGTCTACTACCTACTGAATCAAATAAGTTACTACTATTGTACTCCTTAGGCCCCCACGATGTTAGGGTTCGACCCCAAAAGCTGCAAATATGTAGACATTTCTGATGGCTGAGTATTTGCGGCGTTTTAGGGCTTCCTGTTGTACAGCAGCTGTACCGGCATACATACTAGTGCGTGGAAGATGAGACGCTGCCAAATTATCGACGCAAGACGTGTCCCATACTAAGGGGTGACCCATCTTTCAGAACACTAAAGACCATCGAATCTCTTGCCATCGTTGCGGTACAAGCCGTTAGGTTTTAAGACGGCAGATACCCCGGCAGTGACAAGAGCCCGACGGATTATGTCATTAAGTGTTGCATGACGTGGAATTCTGCCACTCATTTAATTTGTATCATTCGGGGTTAAAATATTAAGCCAGAGGGATCCATCGGCACAAAGGTTCTTTAAGGATTCTGTAAGAAACTCTTTGACACTACCTGTGATCTGAAGACTGGCTCATATTTTGCTCAGCAATAATCATTGCAATACAGCGTGGCAATGCAGCCAGTCTTCTGGGCGCGTTACCTGCTGGCTAAACGTTTAAAATATCTCAGCATAAGTTGGTATCTTATTCAAACTAAAAAAGTAATCCTAATTTATTCATTTATTCTCTAGTACTTAACTTTACAGCCAAACTTTTCTAAGCCTCAACAAATTCAATTGAACATTCTATAAGTGGAAGGAGGATTATATGAAAGTTATCAAAACTCGCGTAGAGCTAAGAAGTGTTTTAACTTCGCAAAGTGGGTGTACATACTTTAATCCTTTTTATTTCTCTCCTCATGTGTTTGGAGTTTGTTTAAAACTTTCTTGTATAATGAGTTTTGTTTTATGAATTTCTTTGGGTTTTCTGCTAGAAGTTTAATCTTTACCTGACTTTTTGGAGCATTAAGCCTGATTCACATTTGCATTAAGTTTTTTTTTTCCTCGGTTTCAAAGCCTTGAGCATCGCTGAATGGCTGTCCGTCTTCTATCGGATACACTTTGAAGAGTGTACTATGGAACTTCACGAGTTGTTCCTCCATCCCCTTTCTACCATCAACCAGATGCACCAGATGAAATAGATTTAAATTTTGACTTACATGTATGACATTCAAAAAGTGTTCTCCAGTGGAACTTTGAATAAAAGCTTTTGAATTTGAACACTATTGGAGTTCTTCATTTTAACAAGCAAGATCTTAGCCAGCTCAGCCCCAGCTAGCGTTGCAGTAGTCTAAGTAACGTTGCAGTAAGTCTCCTTCTTCTTCTTTCTTATATATAAAAATGATTTTTGTCTGTATGTCCTTTATAGAATCGTAACTTATACATTTGATCATGTGATGATCTTTAGCGAAGTTGTTGTGCATGAGCCAAAAAGGTTTCTGAGTTGGTTCACAATTGGACCAGTAGGTGGCGCTGCTGTCGGCATATGGATTGAAGCTTTCCGGGCAGGACGACGTCTGCCGGGACAGCTAGTAGTGTATAAATATGACTGTAGTACAGGAAGTAAAAAACGGTAATTTAAATCCGTTGCAAAATAAAGAGATAAGACTCCATCGGTCTTATGCAAAACAACCGCATTAGTCTGCATTTGAAGAATCAAAATTTAGACATGCTATTAATGTCACAGTAATTACATGAATGCGGGTGCGCTGGACCACTTTTCATTGAACTTTCACATTGTGACAAATGTACGATTGCACAAGTGTTTTCTCGTTTGTTGAAAACTAGGCTCATGAGATTGACTTTCAGAAATTTCTCCAATTTGAAGTAAGAAAGAAAATATGAAATTTGACGGCCTCTGTGGTTGAGCGGGCTAACCTTTGCCAGCTACTTACTGCAACGCAGAGGCCCGGGATCGATTCCTGGTAAGGAAATTTCGGAAGCATATTTTCTACGTTATTTACTATAATATATTCTGGGTGTCTGGGATCGGTACCAGAGTAGTCTGTTGTACTCGTATATTACCCATAACACAAGCGTAACTTGCTTAATTTGGGGATATACAATATGTGTGTTTGTCTGCCAATTATTATAATATTATTATTACTAACAAATCTATCATCTATAATATGTGTAATATATCTGTAAATGTTTATAGTTTGTAAAATGCATTTAAAAATGTGAAAAAAATCTTTTAGAATTTTTGTCTGTCTGTTAGAGCAACATGTGAAAACTACTGAACGTATTTTAATGACACCCAACACGGAGCCAGCTTATATCTGGGCATAAATTAGGATACTTTTTATCTGGATAAATGACGTTGTTTCCATAGGTAGACGAAAAGGACGAAAATTCTCGTTACACTACAGTCGCGTTACACTATAGTAGCGTTACACTACAGTACATTACAGTACAGTAGTGTTACACTACAGTAGCGTAATATTACAGTGGCGTTTACACTACAGTCGCGTTTTTTGGTGCCCAAGTGATTCATATTATATTTTATTTTTTAATTTATTATATTGCAGATTTAGCTATTAACTCTCATTATGCTTATCTCCCTTCTACTATTGGACAACCAGATGTACTGGTATATGCTGGATATACCACCTATACGAAATAAGAGATTCACAATCATTATCATTATGAGTGTGGCATAATAGTGACACTCACTGTATGACTTCAAAAGAACTTATGGATAGGTAAAAGTATTAAATAAGTCTGCTCCATCCTAGACCAAATCTCCACACAACATCTCATGATATACCGGTGCTCAAAAGATAACCTATACTACAATAAAAAAAATGAGCTTAGGTAACTAAGTCAATGGGTAAGGTGCCTAGAAGGCTACTTATGTTACTTGACTGCATTGCCATTTGATACGTTTAGGGGGCTACCTACCTTTTAAATATATAAACCTGTATTCTATAAATCTGAACAATAACAATACATTTTTGTATATAAAAATATTTTAGAGATTTTTTGTATGAAATCTTTGAATCAAGGTTATTTGTTCGTGAAGCAAGTATGTCCCTAGAGACCACGGGCCAACGGCTTATGGCCCGGACTTTTGGAGGGCTTGCGTAGAAGGCCAACACGCAGAGGCCCATTGACAAATTCGATGTAAAAGTGGCGTAACACTGACCGGCGATTATGCCTGTCTACACCATATAATAATGTACCCATAGACAAGCCTTCAGTGTAGGACTATTGTAGGGAATGAGAATTAAAGGTATCTACTGGAACTAGGTATCTGGTTTATGTGGTCTATGGCGTCTGCCCGCCGCAATGTTCGGGGAACGGGGACTAAAGGTTTCGAGAGGTGGGCTGCAGGTTCACCAAAGCTACTTCTGACGTTATGCCATTTATCACTTCCACCCCTGGAGCTTGAGTCTCAGCTCTAGCGATCTTCGGTCCGTGCCGGCTGGCTAAGGCAAGCACGGAGTCGGGTCTTAGATATAGCTACTCACCAAAGGCTTCGCCACAAAGCCCGCCTGCGTAAGTAAGTTCTGTTATTTATATCTTTAAAAATTTGGCAATGTTGAACAAGGTATCAGATCCATTAGCTAGCTATTTATTTAAAGTTTGATTAATTATATAGCATGTATTCTTTGTATAGTATGAATTTGCATAAGATCTTCCACGAATGTTATGTATGAAATAATCGGATTACCTGTCTCAATGGCGGCTAGACATTACGAAAGCATGTCAATGGATCTATAAATGAAATGTGATTATTTTTAAATGCACCAAGTTCCACACTCCGAGGTAGCATTGCAGTTGTATAACAATGCAAATCAGGTTATTTCTTATTGATTTTATTACCAGACGAGTAATGGATTTTTATTAATAATGGTTTATATAGGCACGGCTTGGTAGACTACTGCAGAGTAATTGTGATATAGAGATATTCTATCCGTGCAGGAACGGAAAAGAATACAATTTCCTGCGGCCAGGCGGCCTGTCGTAAGAGGCGACAAAACAACCCACAGCCAGGTGGTAGGGCATTTGCCCGCCTGGATGGCTACCACCCCTGGTCTAAAGTATGTCGCCATAACAACTTGAGTTGTGTTCCGGTATTAGTGACCAGGTTCCAATCTCCCTTAAGAGAGCAGCAGCGCATTTGTAGCACCTTTGGTGTTGCAAATGTCCATAGGCGACGGTAACCGCTTTCCAACAAGCGGGCCATCTGCCTGTCTGCTGAACTCCCGCAATAAAAAAAATAAAAAAATAGAGGGTGTAAGAAGAAGAATAAATGGCTAAAGTGAAGACAGGTAACCGGTGTGACGTGCGACAAACTAATGCCACTGAAACTAAAAGGTCAGATATTTAAATCTGTCATACGACCAGTCATGCTATATGGGTCGGAATGTTGGGCCATTAAAGTGATAATCACAAACGTCTCCACTCCACTGAGTTTAGATAATGTGTGGTGTTACAAGAGTGATAAGGTGAGGAATAAGAAGTTGCACGTTGCTGAAAACTTGAGAAGAAGAAGATTAATATAATGAGGAGGGATGAAAGTCACGTGACGAAAAGAATGTTCAACTACAAGATGGATGGGTATAAATGTAAGGACAGACCAAAAAAAGATGGATGAATTGTGTGAAGGATGATATGATGATTTGTGGTGTCAGAATAGAGGAGTATGGAAGGAAAAGACATATTATGCCGACCCTAATCAATTGGGATATGGTGAAAGAAAAGAGAGATAAAGGCACAGCTTTACGATTACTGGCAAGTCAATGAAGTTTCAATAACACACATCTCTTGAAAGGCCAATGTTTCCTACACGAAGATTTAAAACACGGGTATTATGGAGCTCCGGAACTGTATAAATCCTAAATAAAACTCTATCCAAAATCGTAGACAGATTTAAGGTCCCAAAGCACCTGCTTTTTGGAGAGTAAAGAAAGAAATATTTTTTTAAAGAAATAGCGACGTGCAATTGCTAACATGTATCTTAAAAATAAAAAAAACATTTGGAGAATTCGTACGCCGCATTTTCAGCAAACAAGATTTGCACTCAGCTTATTGCTGTGCCGGCGTGATATCCGACACAACACTGATCTTGAGTGCAAACCCAAACTTTCCTTACTTACTTCCTTAAATACTAAAACGACTCAAATACTTTAATGAGTTTAATTTATTTTATTTGTAAATTATAATAATTATGACACGTGTCTAGATATGCTGGTAGTTTTAAGAATTAGTAGTAGTTTCAACATTTAGAGAAATTCAGATTTTAAATTTTACACTCGTCAAATCGTTTCCTCGTAATTCTTTAAATTTTTTTTTTAAATTCCAAAAAAATCGTTAGATCCGTAACTGATATTATCCGGAATTATTTCATATCTGTAACTAGAACATATATAATATTATATCCATATCCGGAAATTCATATCTATAACATTCCTCATTTAAAATAATAATAACAAGGAAATTAATAAATATGAAAACGCTAAGTGGGCAACAGTGCTTCTCAAAGTCTTTAAAGTTTATTTCTATAAACTTATTTCACATATTTTAGTACATTCAATTTTTAAAACTAAGACTTGATATTTTTTTTGTTTTTCTTGTAAGTGGTTATTTGTGTTTTGTAAGCGATTATTTCATTTAAAACTTGATTTGTAATTTTTGTTTAATTCAAATAAAATGCTGAAATTGTACTTACCAATGATTTAGGTGTACCATCTTAGCCTGATGGTATGTGACGACTTAAACCTGAAAAATAAATAATGTTTCATGAGTTATTTTATTTTAATTTCATGTAATCCATACCTGCTTTAAAACCATTGGTTTTGGCATGTACAGAAAATGGATGAAAGCAGAATCACAAAGGAAGTTTATGACAGCAGTGGTATGGCAGGGTTGGTAGATAGGTTTTGTACGAGTGTATCTAGTTATGACTTCATAAGTATGTATAAGTAAAAACAGTTAAATAGTTATATAAATGTTTTTTTTAAGTAATTGATTTTTTTATCAAGACGTTTTTAAAAGTAACATTATACGATGTTATTTTACACCTGCTCATGTAAAAATAGTGGTAAAATTAATTGCAACACTAGAGTCAGTCAGTCACCGCGGTTACGCTCCGTGAAAAACACTAGTAGTAGCGCTACATTACTTTAAAAAAATATAAGGTGCCTTATATACATAAAACCTTTAATACTTTAGTTTAGTGTTCAATTTACATTATTATTATTCGTTTATTTAGGTGGATGACTTGGCAGCTAGGCCTTTTAAGCCAGATCACTAAGTTTCTTCGTTTTTTAAAGCATATTTATAGCTCAGCTGAACTATAGGTTATCGACTGACGCTATTCAACGGAGTTCTTGTGACAACTAGAAAGGCCACATTCGACTATACAGTTCACACTTCTCACAAAACACATAGTTACTACTCAAAATTATCAATACCCTACAACTAGTTTGCATTTTAGAGTAATTTTACACATTTTTAGAAAATAAAACTGCACAGCACAACATTTCTTTTTAATTCCCGCCCAAAACTTCTTCAATTTATTATAATAACAAAGATACCACAGCCTACTTAAGAAACTAAGTCAATATAGTGTAGACAACTGCACAGCAAAACATAAGAAGAGTCGCAGCCAACCTGATTTGCAGTACGTAATGAATGACATTTGGGCAACCTGATAAAGTTATTTGTTATTGAATTACAGCGATGGTTGTTTATATTACAATTACAGCGTTATCTAGTTTGCTAGCTGATACCGGGGGCTTGGTTCTACCCCTAGTACCCAGGGCGGAACCATGCCCCCGATATCTTTATTCCCTCATTGCGTGGGGCGGTATATGACGCGTCTCCATCACAGCAATATTAACAGCGGATAGGGAGCCCTTGCCTAGAGAAGCTCACGGCAGACGAAGGTTCAACAACGCCCTTCGACGCTGTCTCCTTAGGGAGCATGATACTCTCGCAGAAGGAGTAAGTACAGTGTCTTAAACAGGAGCCAATTTCTACTTTTTGTATTGCCTGAAGTAGGCAAACAGGCAGATCGCCCACCTGATGGAAAGCAGTTACCGTCGCCTATGGACGTTTGCAACACCAGAGGTGTCAACGCGTTGCCAACCTTTAAGAAGTTTTATAACGCCCTTTTTAAAAACCTCGTGTCATAGCGCAAGGCGACACCTGCGGCGGGAAGTTTCCTCCAGATTATTGTTGTACGCGGAATAAATGTTCTAGAGAACTGTTGCGTAGATGAGTGTGGGAGCTCCAGGAAATTGTATTCCATTCTCCTATTACTATCTCGTCAAAATAGCGGACTCTATCGTCTCAATAGTAGGCTTGCCTGATTTCGGTATTCTGATAATTCCAATGTCGTGTCCGTGGCAAGTCACTCTGTTTTTATAATTATTTGTAGGCGAAAATTCGCGAAATATTTTTTTACTAGCTTTGCAATATTCATTTCGGCTAATGCCATTTCTACTAATGGTACTTAATGCCATTGCCATTATATTGTTTCTACATTATTCTACCGCGACCTTATCGCAAATATATAATACGGTTTTTTGACACTACATACATACATACATACATACATAACTTCACGCCAGGTCCCTTGCGGGGTAGGCACGAACAACAGAGCGCCATTTAAGCCGTTTTTTGACACTATCTATAATAATATAATATTCTTCACATACCGTGCCAGTTCATAGAAGCTATTAAAAAAAAACAACTGGAATAGACTATAATTATAAACGATGGATTCTCTGTTTGTCGTTTAGTCTGTTTGTTCGGGATTCTCGTAAAAACTACTTGGCCGATTTCGGTACCTTTATGTATAAAAAGACAGAAATTACTTACGACAAATTCGTATTAGGAATATCTATAATATTATAAAATCCTAAACATGCCATATCTGTACATTAAAACTATTAAAAAACCGACTGGAATAGACTATATAAACTTTTTGTTTGTTTGTTCGGGATTCACGGAAAAACTACTGGGCCGAATTCGATGCGGTTTATTTCATAATCATAGAATTGCACGACAATATACATAGTGACCCGAGAGTTATTTAGATATATAATCTATTCTATCTATATATATAAAATTCTTGTGTCACGATGTATGTTGCCAAGAAACTCCAAAACTGCTGAACCGATTGCAATCAAATTTGCACACCGTTTGACCCAACTTAAAAGATAGGATAGCTATACATCTCAATGGACCCTGTAGATGGCGCTGCAATCGGGTTCTAAATTTTATTTCTTCAGGGCAGGACAACGTCTGCCGGGACAGCTAGTATATATGTATATTTAGATTTCATTATAGATAAATATATAAAAATAAAATAAATAAATAGTAAAAGCAGAAATTTAAGTGAAATGTTTATTATAAGGCATATTTTCTTTATAGATGTTGAACGAACTTTCTTTGCAATAAATTTAATTATTAAAATGAAGAGTTAATTAATCTTCCTTTTAGGGTGAAGCCATTATTTCGCGGTTCTCAAGTAACACGTAATTTGAAATACGAGAACTTAATTGTCTCACGACTTTTAAAATTGTTTTACAAAGTAGCAGTGTCTTTATTTCGTTGTTATAATTTCTTTAAATAAATAATCCGCCGACAAACACATTGTATATTGCCAAATTAAGCAAGCTGCGATTGTATTGTGGGTAATATACGACGGACTACTCTGGGACCGATTCCAGACACCCAGACCATAGTATGTAACGGAAGAAAATCGTTTCCGAGATTTACTGGATCCTCTGTCTTGCAGTGAGGTAAATCGGTACAGGCTTAGCCCGCTTAATTACACAGTCCATCGAGTTAGGCTTTTAAATTATAATTTACCCTTATGCCTATAAGCGCGGATTTGTCAGTGTTGGCTTTAAAGGAAAAGTGTATGTTGGAGATTTTGGCCGGAACTGTAATGGGCGTTGTGCTGTGTGTTTTTATTTGTTATTATTATTTCTGAAATATGTATTAATTTAAAAAAAAAACTTTTTTAATAAATAAAGAAATTTAAAAAAAGAATACAAGACTTCATTCTTTTATAAAAATACATCAAAAATAAAAGAATTTAATATAAAATATTGCAGCTCACCGACAGCGGGGCCTGGGGTCCAAATTACGGGTGGCTAGGGCTCCAGAGATAGGAACGCTCTTACAATTCATACCATGTCCAATTTTTTTGTTATTATTATTTTTGATTATTATTATTTTATAATTAATTATTAAAATTATTGTTATTTTCTAAATAATGTGTAAAATAAACAAGATTAGTATGATATTATTATTTTTTAAATATTATTATGTGTTTTTTGAGAAATGTGAACTATGTAGTAAAATGAAGCCTTTGAGTTGTCGCAAGAGCTCTTTGAATGGCGTCAGTTGATAACCTACATTTTGTATTGCAGGAGTTCAGCAGACAGGCAGACGGCCCATCTGATGGAAAGAGGTTAGTTCTTCTATGGACATTTGCAATACCAAACTGCTGTTCTCTTAAGGGACACTGGAAACTGGTCACTAATGCCGGAACAGAACTCAAGGTTGTTATGGCCTCATACACTAGACCGAGGGTGGTAGCTTTTCTGACGGATAAACACCCTCCCACCTGGCTCTGGGTTATTTTGTTGCTGCTTACGATAGGCCGCCTGGCCCCAAGAAATCGTATACTTTCCTCGTTCCTTCACGGATAGTATAATTCAGCTGACCTGTACGTACACCTTAGAAAATGAAGACACTAATTTCAAAATATCCAAAGAGTCTTAAACGTCTTGGAACCAAGGAGTAAATTACAAAAAATGATGAATTAAATGATTTCTATTTTACTAATTTCCACTGAACAAAATTACTTACAAATGAAGTAATCAGCCTGCTCTACCATAACTTCGCATCGTGATACCGTTGTTTTAAAGAGAACTTGGAAGAAACTACCCAGCAATACGTCTAGCTAAGAAACCAGACCGGGGTAACGGAAAGATCGTTAGTGAGTTAGCTAAATTTTACCTTGCCGGCAATCAAACCCAGTACTTTTGTTTACCACTGCATTAGGCGAGTCAATGCCTAAACCACTAGAACACAGTAATTTTCGATCTCTGTACGTATTCGACAATAAATAATTTATTTTTC
This sequence comes from Dendrolimus punctatus, assembly GCA_012273795.1. Taxonomy (NCBI): domain Eukaryota; kingdom Metazoa; phylum Arthropoda; class Insecta; order Lepidoptera; family Lasiocampidae; genus Dendrolimus; species Dendrolimus punctatus. Next base: position 22,236,303 of record CM022535.1, read on the forward strand.
TTTATAATTGTAAATATCCTAAAAATAACGTATATACATAGTTTATATAGTTTTAATAAATATTATATACACTATAAAAAATAATAATCTTTCTTTTATAAAATTTTTATTTACTAATGATCTCTGAGAAACATTACCAAACATAATAAAACTGGTTATCCAAAGGCCCTCGAGAAATATTACTGTACATACTATGGGAAAATTAATTAAAATTTCCCGGAAGATTTTCTTTAAGCAACTTTCGAATTTCAACACAACGAACCCGTAACTTACGGTAGTATTTATTGTGTACTTAAGTAAGTTAAAAATTATTAATTAATTAGAAGAATTTTAGCTACTCGTGTTACTGGGAAATTCTTCTTATAACAACAATAACACGCTGTATAGCGATGTATAAAGAGTAGGGCGTAAGATTTTTTTTAAATTTCTCCAATGGAACTAAGTTTCAATTAAAAGTTCAATTATAATATTTTAATAATTTTATGAATCGCTTTTATTTTCATCTCCCAAACCACTTGTCATCACACCACTAAAATGAGGCACATCCACATAATTCACTGACCGACAACCAAAAAAGAACCTACACTTCACGGCACTTACCAGTAAGCTATAATATCCCTTCACTGCACTAAACAGATTTTTTTTTCGATATACGTAAAAAAATATGTATATAAAAGTATTACGTACACGCGTCCGTACGTACCGTTCACTTGTGCGTCTGTTTGTTGCGCATCTTGCTATATACATTCGCCCCCTCTTGCGGTAGGAGGCTGCTCTTAGATGGAAATTTTTAAATGATAGCAATGAACCACGACCGTCGACATCTTCATATTAATACACTACCTAAAATGGTAGAAGTAAAATTTTAATATAGTAAATCTGACTCCAATTTGGAGATATTTTCAAAAATTATTACATAAAAAGTACGTTAAATAAACATGTATGTATGAAGAGAATGGAAGTAGATGAAGGGGAAAACTTTCAGCTACTTTCATATAACCTCGGTTTGCCAGAATTATTGCATTTTTTTATTGCTGAAGTATAGCAGTCGGTCTGACAACGCAACAGTAATGAGAAGTGATCACCGTCGCCTACAGACATTTGCAACACTAAAGGAACACACTCAAGGCTGTCATGGCGGCATGCTCTAGACCAGGGGTGGCAACTATCCAGACGAGCACATGCCCACCTGGCTATGGGTTGTTATATCGCCTCTTATGACAGCCCGCCTGGCCTCAGTAATTAGAATTGTTTCTCCGTTCCTGCACGGATAGTGGAAGTGGTGATCAAACGGACATACATCTTCTCTGCCTACCCCAATTGGAAAGGGGCGTGTAATGCCAGCGAACATACCTAAACACGGCTGGACTTGGGTTTACATTTTTTAAGTGTATGGAAGTTGTATGTGCCATGTTTGTCCAAGACGTATTAGGGGCTGTCCAAAAATTACGTCACACGAATTTCATGATTTTTGAGCCCTCCCCGTCTTTGTCATCATATCATAGCTGGTCACATTCGCGAGACTCCTCCCTCCCTGGTATGCTATCACGTCATATTTTGCATTTTCACGTGAAGAAATTATTAAATTAAAACAGCAATGCTGAATGACTAATGGATGTTATTTTAGAACTTATTTCATTGCAAGTTGAAAATTGTAGGGGAAGGTGGGGGAAACCGGATAGGGGGTAAAACCAGATAGTTGCTATTTCATTACACCCCGTCTTGTTCTAACTAGCACAGAAATATGCGTGAACGCTTGCACTCAGAGTGTGCAAAAGACGGTGACGGTAACATCTCAGCGCGTGCGTCTATGAATGAAAATTAAAAACATAGGTAAGTTATCTAAAATTTTGAATTTTTTAAAGTGTTATCATCAGTTTTAGCGGTGTGATATCATATACAATTTTATTTTTCAAGAAGTAATACATATGTAATCTTCTGAAACGGAATTAATTATTGCTATGAGTGTAAAGAAGACCTGTTAGTTATTACAATTTCAAACATTGTACCTGACGGGTACAAGCGGACGGGGTGATTTCGGCTATCCGGTCTCACCCCGATCAATTTATATGTAGGTATTTTGGGAATTTGTTTTATTTCTCTTGTTAATTAGTTAATATTTTTTCAACTTTTACAGAGTGCGAGCGTCAACTTGCGACGAACATATCTGAGAAATTCAAATAGGCTGAAATGGTTGGAGTCAGACATGCTTTTAGCCATAAGTTCGGTGCTTGAAGGCAGAATGGGATATCTTTTAGCGTCACAATAATATTAATATAATTATTAACAGTAGTCCCTTAGGAGATAGTGTAAAGAAAATCCGAGGCAGGAAATCGAAAGATGAAGTGTTTCGAAAACTACACTTGAACTAAGTCCACAGATGAGTGGTACTAATGTACCTACTGCTTGTCTTAAATGGACTCCTAAAAGTTGCATTGGTTGTTCTAAGCAAGAATGATTATTTTTTGTATGTAAAAACTGCGAATAATTTAAATATTTCGTCTTATTATTATATCCGTATTCACCCCTTTAATATAAAATGCCTATCCGGTTTGACCCATAGGTATGGGGTGAATTCGGATTTATATTTTTTGATGAAAATTCTTCTAGTTTGTCGTTATTAAGATTGATCTCAAATATTTTGATACCAAAGTTATGCTTAAGGTGTACTTAAATATTAATGATATATTAAATATTTCAATAAACAATATAGTGATTGAATTATCAAGTCTTTATCTTAACTATCCGGTGTCCTCCCACCTTCCCCTATATTAATATATTGTGGTCACCATTTTTTATTTGGGTTTAACACTTTATTTGTCTAGCTCCCATCTGCCGAATAGCGTGCGATAAGGAACTTGTTCCGATAAACAGGGATCTCCAATAGTAGGGCTCACAACGCCTAAAATGCTCCGTTAGCCGTTCCACAAGGCGACCGCGGTCGTGGTGAAAACGTCGCTAATGTCTTCATCATTTTCGATCTCAACGCTCACAACGACCCATGTCAGGAGGTGGTCGAATAGCCGTTCCACTTGGGTTTACGATTGTAACGCCGGCAAGTGGAACGTGATAAAGCGCGGTCGTGAACGTGGTCGTTGTGAGTCCCTAATGAAACGTAGCCTTAGTTACTTGTATGGATAGTTAATTTTGTAATGTACCCTCTTATTTTTAAACGATACAATCGGCGATTTCCTTGATGGAATAATATTTAGTTATGTTTTTTATCTATTCTGTGATTAGCGCCGTTTTGTATATTGTATATGTAACAATATTTGTCTCTTGTACGATGCGATAATTGTGTAATTTCTTTTGAGCTGTCCCTTGGAGGGAGTTCCTAAAACATCAAAAACTAAAAAAAAAAAATATATATATTTTTATAATAAATATATTACTTACTTTATCTACTATATTCTACTTATTTCATAAGATACATATATATCTTATAAATATGTTTGTATGTATTTAATTGTTAAAATAAGTAGTTTAAGAACTATCTAATAATCCGCAGCACCTACATCGACAGATTAGATGATTAGTCCTTAAGTTAGGTTGCCTGGAAGAGATTGCTTTAAGCGATAAGACCGCCTATTGTTTCTGCTATGATAATGTAATCGTGCATTTTTGTAATTGTATTTTTGGTGAGCAATATAGTGTTATTTATTATATTCTATGTATTTCTTTCCCTATTTCTCTATTTATAGATACGTCCTTTGTCACACCACAAGTCATCTTCGCACCATAGATCCATCTCTTTTTGGTCTACCTTTATTCTTCATTGTACATAAAAAGTTACATACAACATTATATATATATTATATATACGGGTGTGAAGCATGGACAATGACACAAAGAGATCGCGATAGATTAGAAGCATTTGAAATGTGGTGTTGGAGACGCATGGAGAGAATAAGTTGGAAAGAGAAGAAGACTAATGAAGAAGTTCTGGACATGGTAAAGGAGAAACGCACAATATTAAAAACTCTAGAAGAAAGAAGGGGGAAGATGTTTGGCCATTTGCTAAGACAAGACACCCTCTTATGCACGTTAATTGAAGGCAAAGTGGAAGCAAGGAGAGGGAAGGGAAGACCAAGGCGAGCATTTATAGACCAAATAAAAGAAAAAGTGGGTGTCGTGTCTTACACAGAAGTAAAACATCTGGCCCATAATAGAGAAGATTGGAAGAGGCTCCACCGACAAGAGCATGCTCTTAAATGATAAATGAAATGAATGAAACAACATTATATAATAGTGGTAATATATAAAGACGAGCTTACCTTAAAAGAGTTTTCTTCCCGCAACTTTTCTACTCTTTATAACTATTATCAGTGCCGTAAATAGGGCGGTGCCATCGGTGCCCAGGCACAGGGCTTAGACTCTAGGGGGCGCAAGAATGGCCAGACCAGGCAGGACTATTATTGTTTCGGTTTGCTCCAGATAAGTTCCCGCTGCGCCCCTAGTGCTTGATTCCAACACAGACGTACCTACATGCCACTATCATCAAAATCGTCTTGTGGGAGCGATGCGATGGCCGGGAGAAGGCAAAGGGACGTGGGAGAAGAAGCAAGGACTCACCTCGCCCCCAGTCCGCATTCTCGGGGTTCACACTCTCACTAGGATTGTGGCTTTGATAATTAAATGTGGTTATAACAGTTTATTTCTATTTATAATATTTTATAATATTTTTTTTTTTAGTTAAGTTGTATATATGTCACGAATTATAAATAAGTAAATAGGTAAGAAATTTACAGCGGGTTACTTGGATGTGCACGCTGACGTAGGATACACTAAGCAACAAGTCGCTCGATGTGATATTCATGTTTACATTTACCCTCTCATTTAACATTATAAATGTAAAAATATTTGTGTTAAAACAATATCTTGGTACGTAATTTATTGCGGTGACAGCCGTGACACTCTCTGTCTCTTGTTTAGCTCCTTCTTCATTTAAAGTTTTATTCTATTTTTGATGGCGAGGATGCGGAGGAAGAACTTACAAGGAGGTGTTCCTCGGCGCAACCATGTCTGCTAAATTAGTCAAAACATCGTGTTCATTTTTTCGGCAGTGCAGGAGCGTATTGGTGTTCCAGTTCTTTAAAAAAATGATGTTTCTTCTTAAATATTAGATAATCGGTCCACCAAGGTCCTTGTGCGTTATTTGATCACCCTGAATGAAATAAAGTAGGCGAATACATAGCATTGTTCTAGGTAGGGTACCTATAATATCTAAAAAAAAACTAGGGCGCAATCATAGAAGCTGGCATAGGGCGCATTAAACGGTATTTGTGGTACTGACTATTATTTATATTTCAAATGTTAACCTATACCACATTAAAAAACACAGTGAGAGTACATATGTATGTTGTTGTAATTTCTTAGGCGTATTCCGATAAATGTATTTAAATTCTGTTCAGGTTTCCGAAAAACCTGTTTCTCAAAGTCAAGATCGTTATTAATCAGCCGTTTTATATTCTAGCTTAACGCGCGAGTCACGGATACAGCTCGCCTACTGCTGTAGATCGGTTGAGAAACATATAAGGGCACGTTCATAAAGTACGTCACCTTTATTCTTTTTTTTAACCTAACGTATATATATTGTTACGAGTTACGGGATTCGAATAAAAATGTCGTTACAATTATTATAGAGTTTATTAGAACAATACAAACACGTATAACACAGGTACAAATATAAACACAACAAATCCAAACGTAATGCAGAAGGTCGTAATTCAATAAAACGTGCAAAGTCCGTCACTATGGTTCCAGATTGTAGTACTCATTCATTGTTTTATAGTCATTATTTTATACTGCACAAATGTAATATGTCCGCCGGGAACGTGGACCGAATTTTCTAGAATCAGTTTTTAGTTTAAAATCCGTTACATCTGGCTAATGATGATTTCTAATGATTACAATACAACAATAGGCCGTATGCCAATAAGTAAACAAAAGAAGACGACCATAAAAGAATTTCAATGCTATTAGTTCAAATGCCGACGGGTAATAAATGTGCTTTGTTTCAGATATGCACGTGGATTTTGTTTTGGTCGGGACCTGAGTTGTAACAATACTTATAAAGATCCTCTCTATAGCGACCTATATATAAATATGTGGGTACACAACAATTTAAAAGACAACAATGCTATATATATAAACACAATTTGATTAATCTAATATATAAAATTCTCGTGTCACAGTTTTCGTTGCCATACTCCTCCGAAACGACTGGACCGATTCTCATGAAATTTTGTGTGCACATTGGGTAGGTCTGAGAATCAGCCAACATCTATTTTTCATCCCCCTAAATGTTAGGGGTAGTCCACCCCTAAATTTTTTATTTTATTTTTTAGACAAAATTTTATTTCTATTTTTTTATGATACAACATACAAAAATACATACAACCCTAGATTTTCAACCCTCTACGATCAACCCCTATTTTTTACCGGGCAGGACGACGTCTGCCGGGACAGCTAGTTAACTATAATATTATAAAATTCTAAACATGCCCTGTCTGTACATTGAAGTTATTAAAAAAAACAACTGGATAAGACTATATAATAATGCTGAACACGATGCAATTTTTTTTAGATTACTTGTCTGTTTGTTCTGGATTCACGTTAAAAATGACAGCAATATCTTAGCCTTAAAATGTGCGCTACTTTTTATCCCGGGAATTTTTCTGGGAAAGATTTAAAATCTGGACATTTTAAATCTTTCCCAGAAAAATTAAAAAAAATCAAATCCTATGCGATTTTTTCCCTTAATCGATAGAAAATTTTATGGTAATGAATGTGTGATATTTTGTATTCTGGGAAACCCGTGGTAATTTTCCCGGAGCGCTTTGTAGTTGTTTGGGTGCATAAAAATGGTGAGTCCGCCACAGTTTTCATCAAAACGATAACTCTTTATGCGATACATTCTTTTATAATGCTGTACTTTGTGTTCTGGGAATATCTCGGAAATTTCAAGGCGCGGTCATATCCTAGTATATAATAAAGAAATAAAAGAATGTCAAAAAATAATTTAAGTACTGATACTAATTTCTATCCGTGCAGGAATGGAGAAAGTATACGATTTCCTGCGTTCGGGCGGCCTGTCGTAAGAGGCGACAAAACAACCCACAGCCAGGTGGTAGGGCATTTGCCCGACTGGACTGGAGGTATCCGACTTTTATTCTTCGAAAAATAATTCAGTAGCACGATTCCGAATAAAACTTACAAAAAAATAACTTGAGATATAAATAGTGTTCCGTCCTTGCCTAGTATAAAGTAGGTAAAACATCGCTCCATCAATTTTGCTGTCTACCCTTTTTTCTGTGCGAGGCAACGGCTAACGCGGCAGGGTGTAGGCAGCCATTTGAGTCAGTTTTTACATCAACGTTTGATACAGAACACATTGCGCCGTGCGCTCATCTTTCCTTATTAACTATTCTAAACTTTTACTAATTGTGACCAGACTGGCCGTGCCATGAAATTTTACGATACTTGGACTTTGTGAAGTGTTAGCTCCAAGGTGAAATCTAGTGCCGTGTGCTGTTCCCGTGTGTACCGAGTAACCGAGCCAGGGGAGGGCGGATCTCAAGGTTGGTGGAGCTTCTGCTTTACTAGTGCAAGGAACTAGGTCATATCTCTCTCATACAGTCCATGTAAGTCGAACCATATTCACTATAGGCTATAAGCGTCCCACAAATAGAATAAGAAATATATAGAAAATAAATTTTTAGCTAGACGTGGTGGGGAGTTTTTGCCGCTTCTGCTCCTCAACAATAATAGCACAATAGGAAGTAAAATTGTTCTCCAGTGGAAATTATTTTTAATAAAAACTTGAATTTGAATTAGGTTAGAAAAACTGCCAAGTGGTGCAGGCTTTCCGGCCAGGATTTGAACCCGCGCCCTTTGAGTTACGGACGCGCGCGCTAACCATTACCTATACAAGTTTGCATGCTTGTTCAGTTCTGAGAAAATTGCTTAGTGAAATTTACATGTGTGTATGTCTTACAGGTAGATGTAAGATATAGCATAACGTTCTATTATATTTTACTCATTGTCTTATTCGTAACACGAATTTGCAAAAGCGGCCATTTTGGGCCCCCTGACGACCTATTTTTAACTCTAAACATTTTTTTTAGCAATATGCTCTTATGTCTTGAATTTTTTTTTTTTTTTTATGTTTGCGTATAGGCAAACTGGCAGACGGGTCCACTTGATGGCAAGTGGCTACCGTCGCCCATGGACATCTGCAACACTAAGGGAGCCGATGCGTTGCCTACCTCGTTGAGACTTTAAAAATCTGTTTACGCCCTTTTTGAAGAGCCCCAAATTGTAGCGCTCTGGGAAAACCGCAGGAGGGAGCTCATTCCACAGCTTGCTCACATATGGCATAAAAGAGCGAGCGCCACGTACAGTGGATAACTTCCAGGTGTCAAGGAAGTGTGGATGAACTCCCAGTCGCCGGCGAGCAGTGCGGTGGTAAATATATTATTATATATGTATATAATGACATTTCTTTGCTTTAGGTTGCCTGGAAGAGATCGCTTTGAGCGATAAGGCCACCTATTGTATTGACTTTTTTTTTAGGCCGGGGAAATGCTGTTTACGCACAATACTGGGTCCTGGCAAGGGATCAGACTCACATCGGTCGGGGGCGGCATAACTGCATGCAAAAGTAATCCACCCGCGATCGACTCAGCTTGTGCGGCGACTCCGAGGCACTGCACGGGCAGCCCCCAATACCCAGTAAAACCACCCTCCTCCCATGTGCCCCGCGCTTTTGTGTAGGAAAGGCTGAGACTTAGAACAGAGTTACTCCTATTGTATCGCCTAGGCCAGGGGTCGACAATCTGCGGCTCGCGAGCCACATGTGGCTCATTGGATGTAAAGTTGCGGCTCTTTTGTTATATACGTAAAAAAAGACAAGGCTTTCATTGAATTTGTTTGCCCAATTGTTTGTTATTGAAGCATAAGTTAGTGTTGTAAGTTAATGTTTGTTTTCATTTTTTATTGTAATATTAATTAATTATCAAATAATATTACATGCATATTATCTTTTTATTGTGAAAAACACTACTTATTTATGAATACATAGATTTGTTTGTTTTTATCAAAACACTTAAATTATGCAAGTAATATTTTATTGTTTGCAAGAAAAAAAATGTGGCTCTTTAAAAATTTTGAAACTTCGCAAATTGTATTTTTTTATTCTTCCGACTGAAAAGGTTGCCGACCCCCGGCCTAGGCAATATTGTAATATGGCCTGTTTTTGTAATTGTATATTTTGGTGTGCAATAAAGTGTTATCTCTCTCTCTCTCTAATCTGTAGAACCCACTGCCTGCTCCCCTATAACACATTAAAGTGATAGACCAAAAATGTCTTCACTCAGCTGAGCTGACAATGTTGACATGAATGTGTGGTGTTACAAGAACGGATAAGGTGAGAAATGAGTACATAAGGGGATCTTTAAAAGTTGCACTCGTGACTGAAAAATTGAGAGGAAGAAGATAAAGATGGTATGGGCAAGTAATGCGAGATGAAAGTCACGCGGCAAAAGGATGTATAACTTTAAAAATGCATAACTTTATTGCATATACATTAAAGTACAATGGGCGTTCTTGTCGCCAAGGGCGATCTCCTCCAGACTACCCTATATAATTATTATCGTCACCGACTACAGCCCGCAAGAGTTAACTTGAGTCTTCGCTCGGATGACGTAAGCGCGACTTACTGACGCGTCGATGGCGAGAGCGGTAAGAAGACGGGAGTCGGGAAGCGAGCGGGCATTCCGCTCAGGTCTCAAGTTACCTCTTGCAGATTATACCATATTTACTAACTTCATAATGATTAAATGGAAGACTTCAGCATTCATTTATTTTTATTTGTCATGATTATACGAGTATTATTAAAGTTATCATTGTTACTGTGAAGAATGATATGGTGATTTGTGGTGTGACTGAAAATGTATGTCAGAATAGAGGACTGTGGAAAGAAAAGACATATTGTGCCTGAAATAATTGGCAGAAGGCAAAAGAAAAGATAGAGAGAATATACATATAATAACACAATAATATATTGTTTTACATCTATAATAATATTATTTTTTTATTATTCTAATAAAAGCCTACATTTATATGTTGTTTTGAAATTTCAAAGGTGAAATTACATTACGATAGGTCAATGTTCATAATAAAATTAATTCGTGTAAAACATATGTTTTTATTAGTTTTAAAACGGATTTTTTTCGGAGTGTTCTCGCAATATCACGTGATTTTCGGATGTTAATGTTTAAGAAATTACGAAAACCCACGTATAAAAATTAAAAAGTTCATTTGTTTCTTTTATATTTTTTTGATATAGTGTGTTGGTTCGCGTTTGACCAATACTGCACTTGGGCTACGTTCTACAAGAGGAGACTCACAACGTCCGGAGCGATACTTGATACAATTTATTTCATTCTGAGGCTCAGAGCATGAGAGCGAGACAAAATATCCTAAAGTGAGATAGATGGTTTATATGCTCAATAGCACGTTGTGAACCGGTGTATATAGAATAGGAAGTAAAATTAAATTTTAACTTATATGTATACTTACATGACTTTAAAAAAGTGTAATTTATTTTGAATGAAACTTTTGAATTTGAAATTTGATTTTTCTCGAATCGATAGGCCGAAAGCGAACGATAAAAGGCGTTTGGTAGCAAGCCCTCAGTAGGGATGGAACATTTCAGCGTGGGTTACATTCAGGCATCATCGGGTAAATATGCCAATTCAATTAGTGCCAGAGGGTCTAAAATGACCTCAGACACGCCCACAGACTACAGTCAAACAGTCATGTCAAACAATGACACATGTCACGGTATGCTAACTTCTGCATAATCTCCGGTAGTTCATCATTCATATAATAAATATTCAATAGAGAACGGAGCTTGTTTGTGTGTTTATTTTATTATTTAAATTTGATATACAAGCTTACAGTGCATATATTCTACCTACTTAAGTACTCCACATTGTTACAATATTTACAATTTAAAAATACCTACCGATATTTAAAATTATGATTAAAATATATTATCTGTCATTGGAATATGACATTTAAAATCATTTATAAACATTTATATATTTTGAATATGTACATTAGTATGGTATGTATATTAAGTATATATCTATTTAATGTATAAAATTTCTGCATATATATAATTTATGTATTTATTATTAATAAGTAAGTAGTTCGTAGTGTATGTGACGTAAACAACCATCGCCATTGTCATCTCAATCCATTCCTGGGGTTATCTGGAAGAGGTTGATTAGGTCTCTTTAGAGCCTGTGTGACGGGCTACAGTTGAATTCGCTTCAGTCCTATGCTCCTCATTATACATGTAGTATATAGCTGTGATGTCTTTGTGCATTAAAGTTCTATATAATAATAATATATTCTAATACTATATTAACGGTCAAAAGTTAGTTATGTTAATATTGTTACGACCTTGAATGCCAACAAAAGACAAATTCACACTTGCATCTGTAAACAAAGCACATGTATTACCCGTCGGTGTTGTTAATAACATTGAAACGCTTTTATGACCGTCTTCTTTTGTTTAATTTTTGTTTAAAATTTGTGATTGGAAGAACAGCCCATTGTATATTGTAATCTTTATGGTAGTCATTAGTCATTTGTGATTCTTGGAAAATTCAGTCCACGTGGTCGAGCAGACATACTATTGCATATGTACAGTATAAAGCAATATCCCAACGGAGGTGTGAGGCAGTCGAGCGATAACCAGCCGCGAGGCAAGACTTGTGTACATTCGATAATCTATTTAGTGACAGACTTTGCGCATGTTATTGAATGGTGCATTACATTTGGACAGATTGTGTTCAGTTATATTTGTACCTGTGTTATACGTGTTTGTAAAGTTCTAATAAATTCTATAGTAATTCCAACGGCATTTTAATTCGAGTTCTGCAACTCGTAACAATATTAAGAATGAGTTTTTATGTATGCGTGAGAATATTCGGTTATGCATAAGACTCCGTGCGTATATGAATATATATACACACAGTGGTCGGTATTTTCCGGCATTGTATTCATTCATAACAAAATTTTCACGTGTAATCGCGTGCGTAAGTTAACTTACAACTTTATTATGCAGAAAAGTTGAGTGAATTGCAATCGATTACAACTTCCATTGTCCAAGTTATGACGCTATGGCAGTGTGTGACATTATGTGACAGCAGGCAGCAGTTTTATGAGGCATTTGCAATTGTGATTGACAAAAAACATTTTCCCATACGACCTAGGAAAGGTTGTGTACGTAATTATGCAATAATTTTATTTATTGCTTGAATGTAACTTCTGCTGCATATTCTACAATGGTAATCAGTCTTGTTTGATTTCAAATGACTGGATCTGTAGCTCCCCAATAAATGAATTAATGTTTTAGAAAGAACCGAGCTTAAACTTAAAAATCATTAACGAAAATTGTTTGACATTCCAATATTTGTGTTTTTGTTTAAATCCACAAAAGAGATTAAAATCAAATTTGTATACACTGAAAACAATTTCTTGTATGAATCAAATAATAATAATGTAAGTATCTATTTTGATTTTAAATATTCATAAAAGTAAAGTTTGACAGAAATAAACATGCGTTTATTAAAATGAGCGGACCTAGATTGATTATCTATTGATTATATAGTGAATAAGTAATATTTAAATATACACACACACATAACACATACAAAAAAGGTATCCTATATTTTTTCCGTAAACCTCACCATTTGAACGATATCGAAGGTTTAAGTTTGAGTATTCAAAGACAAATTTCATTTTTGTTTTTGAGTTTTATAACTCGACAATAACTGACTATTATAAAATGCGCAATACAATTTTATGTAGGAAATTAACTACTCTACAAAAATGGTACCCTATGTTTTGGCGATTAAATTCAGCGTTCAAAGATATTCATCATAAAAGATTTAAATTTGATTATTTAAAGACAAATTTCATTTTTGTTTATGAGTTTTATTACTCGACAAATGTGAAAAATTGTTTTTTTAAAAGTTATATTTTAATCAGTAATGGTATAGCGCCATCTGTTGTTTGTTAAGTGGGTAGATTACACTTTTCACTAGTTTACGAGCTGACCTAGCAATTCAATTAGTAATACTACATTACAGACCATCTCAGGTAACATTATCAAATATTACGACCACATTTGAAAGCAACATTCACTAAATAACCTATTATATAATTTACACTCGGAAACGCTAAGGTCGGATTACTAAAATTTTACCTATAACAATGTATATAGGACATTAAATTTAATATCATCATTAATTTATTACGCCTGCACACACTTCATCCTATTATGATAATTCTTTTACGGTGCAGGCTGTCAGACTTTGGAATATGCTGCCTCTTACTGTCAGAGAGGCCAAATCCTTACCTATATTTAGAAATTTACTTAGAAAACACTATTTGTCCATAAATAGCTAGTTCTGATTTACAGAATATAATCATGCTAAGACATTTATTTATTATAATAACTTATGTGTTATTGTATATATATATATATATATATATATATATATATATATATATATATATATATATATATGTATTTGTATATTTATTTCTTAAATTAGTTTGAGTATTTGTGTATTGTGTATCTATTGCCTTTTTCCTGCACCACCTATTTCGCCTGATTCAATCTCTGTTATTTAGGTTGCCTGGAAGAGATCGCTTTGAGCGATAAGGCCGCCTGTTGTATTGCCTAGAAAATATTGTAAACTTCTGTCACACCACAAATCATCATATCATCCTCTATACAATCCATCCATCTTTTTTTGGTCTACATTTGTACCTATCAATCTTGCAGTTTGACATATTTTTTGTCACGTGACTTGAATCCCTCCTCATTACATGCCGATACTAACTTAATCTTCTTCCTGTCAATATTTCAGTGACGGGTGCAACTTTCAAAGATCCCTTTATGTACTCATTTCTCATCTTATCCTTTCTTGTAACACCACAAATCCACCGCAACATGTTCATCGCAGCTGAGTGGAGTCGTTTGTGGCTTGTACACTATCGTGTCTATATAGCATTATTAATCGTTATTCAAGCAGAAAGATAAAAACAAAACATTTCAACGGACAAGTGGAAAATCTTGTGACAAAATGAATCGCAACAAAATGTTCACTTGAATTGTTACGGGCAGATTGTTAATGTACTTGTCCAGTTTGAAATCCTGCCCGTAAAACTTCAAACGCTTCAAAATGACTTCTGGGTCAAGGATGACTAAATAATCCAATACAAGTGAAACACCGGATCAAAAAATATATAATGCATAATTCGCAAAATGTAGTACAAATGACGTGCACACCTGACAAATCTTATAATTAGATATCATAAATACATTTTATATTTGGTTATAATATTTCTGTAATATTTTGTTAATTAAATCTAAACAAATCATTTAGCAATGTGATTTTGTTGCTTTTAAATAATTTTGTAATTTGTTTAATTTATTTAAATTAAAATAAAATGTAGATAAAAATCATCTCCACTTTGTAGTTTTTGAATTAAGTATTTGAAGACTTATGTAAATAATATTTAGATTTAATCTTAAAATTTGTGCGGCTTACCGTTATTTATTGCTTCAAATATTTTAATTTAAAAATGGGATTGATAGCCGGTTAAATATAGTAATTTATATAATACCTACGTGAGTGGCGACAGCGCCCAAATGCGGCCGAATAACAACGGCGGTTAGAAGATCTACTGTTTTCAAAACATCGTATGTTACACTAATAGATGTTATTTTAGATTTTATTTCATTGCAAGTTGGAAATTTTATATTAATGTACAGTGGTCAGCATATTTTATTTCGGTTAACACTATTCGTCTAGCTCCCATCCGCCGAGTAACGTGCGATAAGGAACTTGTTTCAATAAACAGGGCTTTCCATTAGTAGCTCACAATGTCCAAATTGCTCCGTTAACCACCACAAAGCGACCGCAATCGTTGTGGTCGTGGCAAAAACGTCACTAATGGCGTCATCCTTTTCGATCACACAACGCTCACAACGAATCATGCATGTCAAGAGGTGGGTCGAATAGCCGTTCCACTTGGGTTTACGATTGTAACGCCGGCAAGTGGAACGAGAAAATCGCGGACGTGAATGTGCTCGTTCTGAGTCCATAATGGAACGCAGCCAAAGTGTTTTACGGTGGAACAGCTGACGTAGTAGCTGCAGTAGATTACGAATATTACTGTTACGAGTTGCAGGACTTGAATTAAAATGCCGTTGGAATTATTATAGAGTTTATTAAAACTACACAAACACGTATAACACAGGTACAAATATAACTGAACACAACCAGTCCAAGCGCAATGCACAACTCAATTACACATGCAAAGTTCGTCACTAAACAAATTACCGAATGTACACACGTCCTACTTCGCTTGTGGTTATTGCTCGACGGCCCCATCTCTCAATTGGGGCATTGCTTTATACTGCACATATGCAATATGTCTGCCCAGCCGTGTGGTCCGAATTTCTTAGAATCATTTATATCCGAGTATTTAAAATCCGAGACATTCGGCAGTGCTTACAATACAACAATAGGCCGTAAAAGATTATAATATACATTGGGCTATTCTTTTAATCACAAATTTTAAACACAAAGTAAATAAAAAAAGGTGTAAATGCCGAAAGGTAATAAAATGCAGGTGTGCATTTGTCTTTGTCGGTCGTAACAATTCGTTACCGTGTTTATGGGTTCAATATGTGATTAAAGCAGCCAACGATAGTGCAAAAATTACTATATTTTCAAAGTATATATTGTAATTGTTGATGAGTTGGTACATCGGGGCATGAAGTCCTGCGTTTGTACGACAGGAAGTCGTAGAAAAAAGCAGCCTAGTTTTTAAGTATTGCGCGTCTTAGCACTGTCCTTGGGACACAGTAACCTATGGTACCAGTAAGAGGCAAGCAGACGTAGCACCCAATAAAATGTTCTTTTATTATTCCTTAGCTGTACTATGGACCACTAAACAAACTTAAAAACATCTAAATATTCGGTTACAGAAAGTTCGAAATATAAATTAACAGAGCCCATTATCATTATACATATTAAAGAAACTATCAGATTTCTTAGCAAATGATAAGAGCACACGATCGTTGCGGCGCCGCAACGTTGTCATGTCGAAGCGGCGCCGTGGATCGTAAAAGACGTCTGTTGGCTCTACTATGAGCCCGTGCGTGTGACGCATAAACAACTAAACGGTGCCGGTCCGACGTCGCAACGCATTCACCCCTCCCCGCCTCGTCTCGGTGGTTGCGAATCCGGTGCGGCGCCACAACGCATCGTGTGCATGCCACAGATATTTCTATGTAAAATGACGCAGCGACACCGCTCCGGCGCCGCAACGCCGCCGCAAAGCATCGTTTGCCCCGCTCTTACAGGTTGTTGGTTTATATTCTGTAACTAGCTGTGCCCGCGCCTTATTGAATTGTAATAAATGAAACTTACACGATTTTTTTTGCGGAACCTTATTTTTTAGTATTTAAAGTAGTCTACGTTACTCCTAATAATATCGACTATCTGCCAGTGAAAGTTTCGTTAAAATCGATCCAGTTGTTTTAAAGATTATCTGGAACATCCAGACATGTAGACAACATTTTTAAAAATTGATTTTTTGGTTTAAGTACCGTATATACTTTCATATATGTCAGATCCCAGGTGGTAGGGCACTTTCCCGTTTAGATGGCTACCATCCCTGGTCTAAAGTATGTCGCCATAACAACCTTGAGTGGTGTTCCGGCATCAGTAGCCAGGTTCCAGTCTCCCTTAAGAGAGCAGCAGCGCATTTGTAGCACCTTTGGTACTGCAAATGTTCATAGGCGATGGTGACCACTTACCAACAAGTGAGCCGTCTTCTGCCTGTCTGCTGAATTCCTGCAATAAAAAATAATATATGCATTTGTTACTTTGACATTACGAATGGACACTTCAATTATATTTATATGTATGTGAAGATATGGAAATATGTCCGAATTTACATTCGTTTGTATGTTACATCACCGATCGCTTGCACTCATCGTGGCCCTTTATTTAATTGAAAGGTGTTGGACCAGTTAAGGACTACTTTTCAACATGAATAATCATTAATATGAATAATTAATATGATTAAATAAACATAATAAAAATGTAGACGTCGAATTTCTGTACAATGAAAAAAATGCTAAAAACCGAGTCAGGGGGATGTAAGAAACAGAACTAATTTAGATGTTTTTCAATTTTTTTGTTTCTCTGTTTGTACGAGCCGAAACGACTGGACCGATTTAAATGAAATTTTGTATGGTGGTAGCTTATATCCCTGGCCAACATATAGGATACTTTTGATCCCGAAAAATTAAAGAGTTCTCGTGGGATAGTTAAAAAAACTTTAATTACGTGGACGAAGTTGCGAGCATCAGCTAGTCATTAATATTTTTATAGTGATTAAAAGGTTACATAATATCTCTAGCTGTCAGTTAATATGTTTTTGACGTGACGTGAATATATAATATCAGCGTGAAACGGTAAACCTTCATCTGATTGTGTTTCGTGCAATGCGTTAGAATTTCAATTGCTTACTGCCTCTTATACTATCCCGTCTTTCGTATGCTATACTCCTATCCTATCCTCTATCCTATACCAAAGCTTGACAACGCGTTTGCTTCGCCCATGGTGTTGTAAGCATTTATGGGGGACGTTAACCACCTTCTTTATTTTTTATTGTATGAGTTCAGGAGACAGGCCACCTAATGGAAAGCCTACCATTGCCTATGGACCTGCGGCGAATCCCATCTCTCACCGCGTTTCCCCCGCAGTGGATAGTCCTCTAAAGGATTTCCTCTCGTTACGAAAAAACCTACATTTCTCTTAATCGCTAAGAAAGATATCATCAAATATTAAAAAATATCAAATGTTCAACATTTGTTGTAACTTGTTTTTAAGAACGTATCTTTGTATCCTATTAAATACATATATTTAATCTGCACACCACCGTCATACATTTTTTCTTCACTTGATAGAAAGCGGTTGCTATCGCCTATGGACATTTGCGACAACAAAGGTGCTACAAATGCGCTGCTGCTCTCTCAGGGGAGACTGGAACCTGTTCACTAATGCCGGAACACAAATCAAGGTTATTATGTCGGCATACTCTAGACTAGGGGTGTTAGCCATCCAGGCAGAAAAATGCCCTACAATCTGGCTGTGGGTTGTTTTGTCGTCTCTTACGGCAGGCCGCCCGAACGCAGGAAATTGTATTCTTTCTCCGTTCCTACACGGATAATATGTTCTGGATTCCTTTTACACAATTGTCTGGAAGAGTTTGGTCTATAAAGCACTAAGGCCGCTGTTCCTGCCTTGACACGAAATGACTGTAAATAATTTACTTTACGTGTATGTGGTGAACAATAAAGTATTTTATATCTATATAACGTACTTTTAATTTTTGGTGAGCAATAAAATATTTTTATTGAAATACATGTGTAATATACGATTTAGCTAATCTCTAAAAAATCCACATAAATTGCATCTTTACATAACCGTTTAATATTTCAAAAGGTGATGAGATTAGAGCGTAAAATATGTTATGTATTTTTATAATTAAATCACATGTTAATAAGGTTTTTATTTAAATTATGATGTACTTCATGCATGGGGAAAGGTGATCTTATGTATATTTATACGAGTAATTATAATTATCATTAACATATTCTGTTTATGAAGAAATAATAACAGGCTTAAAATTTAAACCAATGTGCTTTAGTCTGTCGGTTGATATCGAGATTGTGTATTTTAATGTGAATTGGAATTCGGTAGTTGACAATTTTTGAGAAACAGGTTTATTATGAGCCTTATGGTCTATTTTAGCCAAAATATTAATATTTCTGCAAAAAACAACATTAACATATTTAATTTAGCAATTTTATAAATATTTTGACATTTCGTCACAAAAACTCGTCAAGCTGCCATGGCGTCTCGCATGACGTCACAGTGTGCAAAACAAACATCTATTTCATTGAAGTGTTATCTGAGAAGCCATTGATAACTTCTTGTGTTTTGCACACTATGACGTCATGCGCTCTGATCGGCGTTCATTGTCACGTGGCTAATAGCTGCAATATAACAATTTTATTTCTCAAAAATATCAACTAATATTTAATATTTTAGTTAAAATATCTACGCAATCTACGATATATATTAAAATCAGCCTATATTTTTCATACTGTCATCTACCGAATTGTGTTTTCACTGAGTGACTCTGGTTGAGTGGGCTAAGCCTCTGGCTTCAATTCCTGGTAAGGTAAATTTTGAATTTTCTCCGTTATTTAATATGGTTCGTGTGTCTGGGAGCGGTACTAGAGTTGTCCGTTGCATATTACCCATAACATAGGCGTAGCTTGTTTAATTTTATTTATTTAATGTGAGTGCTTGTCTGCCGTATTCATTATGAAAAAAATTAAAAGACAATCTGAGACATGGCTCACCTGATGGATGGTGGTTCTTGTCGCTAATGTAGGTTCTTCCTAGATAAGTGGTATTAGCGCTAAACGAACAGAATAGAGAATGATATAATACTTAGCATAATGACTACGTTTGCAACATCAGAAGCGCTGCAAACGTGCGCTGGCCTTAACCGCCGCAGGCTACGTCCGGTGTGACCAAATTATTAAGATAAATTCTTTGTGCACCTTCTATCTTCTTCCTATCTTTAGTTGAAACTAATATTTAATATATTATTGTTATATATTTGCGGGATACGAATTAAAATGTCGTTGAAATTATCACAAAGCCCTGACTGACCAACCATATATATTTGTAAAATAGACATGTCATTCCTTGAAATATTGAACTTGTTAGCTTTACGGCTTCTTAGAATGTGCATGAAATACAAACAATAGAATAAAGGATTTTTGATGTCTGACTGAGCGGTATACAAAGGGATTAATAGACCATTTAAATTCGAAGGGATAATAAAACACAATACTATATACGGAACCCTCTTCAATATCCTCAATCCACTCGTGCTTAATCTGTCACTTGAACGCAAAAATCGCGTGTCGGCCAAATTAAATAAACTTAATATTAAACTTTGCGTAAGTCAATTGTTTTACGGATTTCTTAAATTACATTATTTGCGTGTGGTTTTGCTGACCTCGGCGTGACCACAAATGAGGGATCTTGACTTTAGTGAGGCTGACCTTGAAACTTCTAGAAGCGCGTAGGTAAGGTATAATGGGAGGAAAAGATAAAGAAAAATAATATAAGAACCCAGAGCAGGTTGGGTATTTGCCTCTCTGGATGGCTAATATCTCTAGTCTAGAGTTATAGTATAGTTATAGAAGGAGGTGTTTCAGTAGGTACCCCCGACTCGGGTGGTAGGCTAACAGAATTTCCTTGGTGCTATTACTATCCCAACTTTGTTGTGGTGGTAATCCCACATGCTCCCACCGTACCTCCCCCTTCATTGTCAGTCATCAGATGTCCCCTCGCTAAACGGTTCAAACCCTATATGACATTTTTTTACGTAATAGATACTATACTATAGTGTATATATTAATGATAATACAATAAAATAAGATAATGACATAGAAATTTTAACATTTTAACATGTTTTTAATAATTTTTACAATTTTTTTTATTTATTTGTCACGTGTTCTTACTGAAATTAATTTAGAAACATTAGTGGGTTATAGTTTCAAGACATTTAGTTAATGTAAGTAATTGAACGTCATGCAAATGACAAAACATACTAGAAACTTTATATTATGTAATACTTATTCATGTACCTATGTTTTTGCAAATAAAGATTGATTGATTGTTAGTGTCATGGGTAATACAACGATCGATTCTGTGGCGTAATTGAGATATCAAGACAATATTTAATCACCGACGAACGTCAGAACAGATGGGTATGGAAGGAAAAGGGATTGTGCCGACTCGGATAATATTAAATAAAAACGAAAAAGCAGTTAAAAGTCACTAAGAAAACCATTTTTCACAATTAGTATAATTTTTTTAACATTTTGCATCATGCCTCATTTCTATACACACTGAAATACAGAAATGAATTAAATTGTATTTTTTTTATTGCTAGAGTTCAGCAGACAGGTAGACGGCCCACTTCATGAAAGGCGGTCACCATCGCCTATAGACATTTGCAATACCAAAGGTGCTACAAATGCGTTGCTTCTCTCTTTGGGAGTCTGGAACCTGGTTACTAAAGTCGAAACACAACGCAAGGTTGTTTCGGCGACATACCCTAGACCAGGGGTGGTAACCATACAGTCGCGAAAATACCCTACCACCTGGCTGTGGGTGGTTTGGTCGCCTTAAGTTTAAGTTATAGGTAAAGAAGTAAACAGCGATTTATCGTATAGGTCAATATTATGTGAGAACCAACTTCCGCATTCTGTCGCCAGCTTCAAAGAGGTTACATCAACCATTGTATGCCATTATTACATGTATTTATGTATATGGCCCAGTTTAAATCGCTCTCTCCGTAGTGATTGCGTTTATTAATATTTCGACGGTAAAAGTGCTTACTGTTGAAATACGGTAGTGCAATCGATGTTCAGCAGGAAATTATTAAAAATAACTAACCACTATGCAATTCCAAAACCTAGCAAGTGTATTCCAAGTAGACATGTGCGCCATGCGCAGCGCCGCCATTCGCACGCGGCCCCAACTACAATAGATCTTTGGATGAGTTATTACAATTTCTATATCTGGGCGTAACTCTGTTCTAAGTCTCAGCCTTTCCTACACAATAGCACGGGGCTCATGGGAGGAGGGTGGTTTTAGTGGGTAGTAGGGTAACTCTCCGTGCAGTTTCTCTGAGTCGCCACACAAGCTGGAGTCGATCGCGGGTGGATTACTTTTGCATGCAGTAATGCCGCCCCCGACCGATGTGAGTCTGATCCCTTGCGGATGAGAGATGGAGTATTTATAGGGCCATGGGTTTCCGAAGCTGACTTTACCGACAATCAACACGTTTGATAGAAGAGTAAAGTGAGTAAAGTTGTTACTTATATTTATGGCAGCACATTGCGGCGATTTGGAGTGTGAAGCATGGGCGTATAATGACACATGGGTATCACTAGACTACAAACATTTGTAATGTTGTGTTGGAGACGCATATACGACTAGAGAATAAGTTGGAAAGAAAAGAAGACGAATGAAGGAGTAATGACTATGATAAAACAGAAGCGCATGATTTGAAAAACTCTTGATGAAAGAAGTGGGCAGACGTTTAGCCAGAACGACACCTTTAAGCGAAAGCAAGAAGAGGGAAGGCCAAGATGTCAATGCATGGATCAAATTAAGGGAACAGTGGGTGTCGTGTCGATGGCTCAGCTAAATACCAGGTAGAGACACTCGAGAGAGAGAAGGAGAAAAGGAGAAAAGAGCTAGGAAAGTGATAGGCAATAACCGACTATTCGATGAAAGGTTTCAGAGCCTAAATAATTGACGTAAAGTCGCTAGTTTGTCAGTATTCTATCGCACACACTTCGGGGTGTGTGCCACAGAATGACATGAATTCTTTCCTCCCTCACCAATCTACTACAGGACAAGCAGACGTACGCACTCACACCACCGATATATGGTGGAAATATCAACAAAGCGGACGAAACCTTCCAATTTTATCATACGCATCGCTGAAGAGTGGAACTTTTTACTGACCTCTGTTTTTCCTGAAGAATAAATACAATCTCGATGTCTTTAAGTCCCGCGTGAACAGGTATCTTCTAGCTAGGCGTGCTCCAGACTGCATTTCCGCCTGACATCAGGCGCAATGTCAGTCAAACGCTAACCTATTCATTATTTTTAAAAAACTTGCCCCCAATAGAAAAGCTTGAAAGAGGCTCCACCGACAACAGCACAGCTCTTAAATGACAGATAGATAGCAAAGCAACCTTAGTATTCTTCTTTAGTAATAATATCTGGCTATCTCAATTCTAAAGAATAAATACATTTATCCGGGAATTTGATATTACGGTATGAGAATGAACTACCATGAAAATACCTCAAATATTTCACATCTTCACACGTATCAAAATAACTGCGTATGGGTAATTTGGTGTAATGTCGAAACCATTAATGATCGCCAAAAATCATGGTTACTTTGTTGAGAAACTATTGTACAATGTATACTTCAATTGCATCACGCTTTGGGTACATAGGTGCTTGTACCTCGAATGCCAGATTAAAGTCATAGCAGATAAAAGCCTAGTGAGCGTCGAACGCGTCCAGGAATGGAGTTCAAGTTTCAGCATGAAAGAAACTACCTTACTAGAGATAGCACATATTTAATTGTAAATAAACAAAAACCAATCGGCACCTTCAAATTCAACATAAATATTTAATACAACATCTTGAAGTTGGTGCAAGTGTCAAGTAAAACAAAATTTATAAAATATACTCCATTGAAATGTTACATGAGCTTTGCATTTGTAAGAGGACGCAATTTTATTTTTGGCACATGTGTGGGGGGTCAATAGAAGCTTAACCTCAAGTTTGTGGGGTCGCCACCCTTGTCCCCCGGCCGCCATCTTGGAAGAACGGGTGAAATCACTTTTTTCGCGATATCTCGGAAACTATGCGTCTTACAAAAAATTTGTAAAGTCATAATTTGTAGCAAACTGTTTTACCTACAAATATGTTTATATAACTTTTTGATCTAAATTAAAAATTAAAGAAGTTATAAGCAAAAAAGTGAGAAATTTATTACTCATACCTCTTTTCTTTACAATAGAACTTACCAAATTTAACTTATCGAATCTTAAGCAGGTAGAAAAGGTCCCCCGTTTTCCTCGCCACATATGAGGTTGAGCCCGTAGGCGCGTTTTTTTTATATATGTTCTGGCGAAACATGCATCAACCTTATGAAGATATCAAAGTTAATGGAAAAAAATGAATTTGAAGATGAACTTCCAACTATGACTACAATTTTAACTCCTGTCATTCCTCAAACTTTCACATTTGACGTTGATTTAGATTCTGAACCCCCCTGGACCATCGAAGAAAAGTCGATTAGAGTAGCTAGCTAATAAGTGATTAAAAATATTATGATGTCGAGGATTACCTTATAAGCAAGATGTCCGTGGAGTAGGCCTACTGGGGATACCACGTAAAAAAAACGGTGGAGGGGAAAACGGAGGACCTTTTCTACCTGCTTAACATTCGATGAGTTAAATTTGGTAAGTTCTATGGTAAAGAAAAGAGTTAGGAATGAATAAAAAAATTCTCACTTTTTTGCTTATAACTTCTTTAATTTTTAATTGAGGGCAATAAGTCATATAAACATATTTGTAGGCAAAACAATTTGCTACAAATTATGACTTTACAAATTTTTGTAAGACGCATATTTTCCGAGGTATCGCGATAAAAGTGTTTTCACCACTTTTCCAAGATGGCGACCGGGGGACAAGGGTGGCGACCCCACAAACTTGAGGTTAAGCTTCTATTGACCCCCCACACATGTCCCCAAAATAAAATTGCGTCCTCTAAGAAATGCAATACTCGACCCTTAAATTGTAAGATTTCAATGGAGTAAATCACTATTTCGTTATTTTTGCAAGGTATCTAGTATTTATAATAAAACTATGTCCTAACGGTTTTAAGCGCGGTAATTTATTTGATTTTGATTTATTATGTGTACAAGTCACGAGAACTAAAGAAAATATTATCTAGTATTTTTTTGTTTTATTTGGCTGTTGTAAAATTTCAGCTCAATCGGAAACCGGGAAGTTGGTCAAATTTAACTTGCAAGATTCCACCCGAATTTACATTGCAAGTTAAATAAAAGCTTTTAAAAAAGATTTGTTAAAGGTCTAAAGTAAACAGTTCATGAAGGCTCTGTCAATGCTTTTAAGGGTAAAAAATAAACGACGCGAATAAATTCGTAGAACTCGTGTTTATCAGTTACTTTATAATAAATTTAAACAAAAAGCTTGGAACGCCATTTTCTTAGAAGTCAGATATTGTCATAATATGACCGGGAACAAGGACTGCTTTATTAGTGCCTACTGCCTAAATGGGTTTTGCCAACAATCTAACTTCTGCTAGGAAAGTCCGATTACAAAACACATTGGATGAGTAGTACAAATCTTGTTTATTTGAAACTAATACTATCAGTTAAGATTTGTTTTGAACGATGCAAGAATTTGATGACGGAACATAATTGTATAAATCGTATCGTAGGCGTCAATGCAAGACTGTAACTACATTCTTTGGTGTCATTATACAGCCTGTTTCATTTAAAATGACAATAAATCATAATTTTAGCGGTCGTACTCCATACAACTTTTTTGGTACTATTAAATCAACTGTAATGTCAAAATTAAAAAAAAGCAATTTCCGAACAAATTAATTACGATAAAAAGGGAATAAAAACAGAACATCTTGTAAATATTAGTTCGCGAGCGAGAGCGTACGAATGAACAACTTTCGCGTTTAATGATGAAGAGACGAGCTGGCAACATGATACATTGGTTACTAACCTACCGATTTAGTCACAATAACTGATACATTTTGTAAAATTCTGAAATTAAAAATGAGGTCCTGTGGCTAAACCAAAGAAGTTACCTTGATTCGTTTTTGTATTTGGGCAGAGTACGTCATGAAGAAAACGTGGTCTGATTTATTATCATAAGGTCTGAAACACGCTGTATAACAGCAGCCCATAACTGTCCCACTGCTGGGCTCGGGCCTCCCACTGTAGGGGAATGGACAGTATACCCGCCACGCTTGTCCAAGGCGGCTTGGCAGGTTTCACACATCGGCTATCTCGATGTGCAGGTTGCATCACGTTGTTAGCACGTGGTAATTGTAACAATATGCACATTAGGTCAGAAAACAGCCTAAGTGGTGCATGCGTTCCGGCCAGGATCGAACCCGCGACCTTTGAGTTTAGGACGCTTGCGCTAGCCATTACGCTACCACGACTTTGGTGTCATTATTTTTTGTCAAAATTGTGTACTTTATATATATAGACTGGCCTATTTAGATCGGACACTATAAGAAATGCAAAGATCTGTTCTTAAGAAACATGTCAACGGTTTCAGTGACAAAAAAACTGCATACATAGATTTAAAAAAAAGCTCGTACTCAGTTCAGGAATTGAGCCCAGTCGTATTGATGAATAAAACTCATCATAAAATGTAGTTACAAGATCCTTAACTGATGCCAGCGATATTTATAAATGGGGAAGTGCTTCGCCTCCAGGGCTCCTTTCTCTGTATCGAATTCAAGAGGTCTCAACGTTTTACCTCTTTGTCCCGGCTGTAATAGGTGGGCAACTAGTCATCGGTAACTGGTGATCAGTGGTCATCTGCGGTTTCTGGTGGTTACGTGAGCATACACGTCAGGAGTCGGCTGCCAGGTGCGTTTATAGTCTTTTGGCCGTGCTTGTAGTGGAACAACCCTGTGGAGGGACGTGTGGCCACCGTCGAAGTGCTTAGCGAGTGGTTTCGTTATTTGGCTACAGAAAAATATCCTCGACTCTTAGTATATTTATAAAACAGTTATAATCCATTTAATAATAATAATAATAATCGCATTTGAATAGTATCGACCCTACTGACTCCCAGACACCCCTCCGGCTCCTTACCGCACAGTAATCCTAAGTAATCACAGGTAAGTGATAATTAACTCAATAGTTCGGTGATGCAACTCTCTACATTATCATCACACCATGTGCCTGCTTATATTACCATCAATCGAGTCACCGTCGCCATATGTCCCATCGACCGCATATCCCAACCGCTAGTACCACTAACAGTTCACCCCAATAGCCCGGTACTTTTTGTCCTCATTTCCCACAATAGTCCTACACTGGCCGGGGCTTGTCCTTGGGTGCATTATTATATGGTGTAGACAGGGATAATCGCCGGTCAGTGTCACGCCACATATTTACATTAAATTTGTCAGGGGCCTCTACGTGTTGGCCTCCCCATGGCCCCACGCAAGCCCTCCAAAAGTCCGGGCCATTTTCATGGCCGTGGTCTTGAAAGACATACAAATAATAATAATAATCGCAAGATGTCAGCACACAAAAAAACGTTATACCAAAAAATATATCTGAAAGACATACACATATAATCGCAGAAACACACACATTTATATCCCTAAATTAAGCAAGTTACGCTTGTGTTATAGGTAATATACAACGGACCACTCTGGGGCCGATCCCAGACACCCAGACCATGGTAAATAACGGAGAAAATACGTTTCCGAAATTTACTATACCGGGAATCGAATCCGGAGCCTCCGCTTTGCAGCGAGGTAGGCAGGCAAAGGCTTAGCCCGCTCAACCACAGAGGCCGTCATTTATCATCGTATTTGAGATAAACTTGACAACAAACACTCATGATATTTAGTTTTATGTAAGTTATTTTCAGTCTATTTATAGTATTTAATGTATGGACTTATTTGTGGATTGAAATCCAGATTTTTGTTTATATTTTAGTTTAGTATGATTTTGTAATTATTGTAATTTGTTTTGTGTATCAATAAATTAAAAAAAAAGAACCATAAAAAATATATCATAGAAAATGCTCCATATTTCCAAAAACTCTTAAACGGATATTCTTCAAATAATGTTAGTTCAATTAAGGACTTGTGAAGGACAAACTTTATGTCCTTCAGAATTCAGTTTAAAACTTAAAGCGGTCACAATTTTCATGATTTTAGGAACTTAATATCTCACCACCTACTGACTTTAGTTAAGACACTAAAAATACTGCTTTCCATCAGGTAAGTCATCTGTCTTTCTGTCGCTTCATGCTATCGAAAATTCCGTTTTGGACTAGCCTAATAGTTATGCGGTCCTTTCTCCTTTAAATTGGAAAGTCCAAAGCCCAAACAATGGGATTTGAGGCCATTATTATCCTAAGCTAGGCCCTAGTAATTAGTAGTGTTAACAGTTATTTCATTAAAGTCCCACTTATCTGATAAACACGAGTAGTGTTGGCATTTAGCACTTTTCACTTGGCTCACCGAAATATTTGCTGTGACGCAATCACTGACCTGATGAACTTAACCGACCTCATTAAGAGGTGAAGATGTCTTCAATTGTGCCGTTATTGTATTGGTTCCGAATAGGTTTTAAATATGAATAATTACATAAGGTTGAAGGTTCAAATTGGTTCCTCAGAAGGACTCTAAGTCCTGGTAGTATATAATGTTCTAAACTCAAAGGGATTCTAATTCTGGCTGGAACGTATGCACCACTTGGGCATTATTCTGGCCTAATATGGATATTTTAAGTTTATTTATTTGTTTTATCAATTAAATATTACATAATTGGAATTAGTTTCTTATTTTTTTTATTTAACGAAATTGGGTCGCTATGGTCTAACGCCAAAAGAAGGGTTTGCACTGAAAATCAACGTTATTTCGGATATAATTCCAGCACAGCAAAATGCTGAGTGCAAACCTTGTTTGCTGAAAATGCGGCGTACAAATTCTCAAATAATGCTTTGTGTATAATAATTTATAACTACGTCGCTATTTCTTGAAATAAAGTTTTTCTTCCTTTCTTTCTTTTCTATATTGTTTCAATTACCACGTGCTAACAACGGTGAAGGAAAACATCATGATGCAACCTGCACACCGAGATAACCGATGTGTCAAACCTGTAGAGACGTCTTGGACAAGATGCTGTTTGTTCCACTATAGTGGGAAGCCTGAACCCAGCAGTGGGTCATTTAGGGAGTGTAATTATTATTATTAATTATAAGGTAACTATACCGTTGTTTGCATCCAGTCTATTAAGGTATTAAATAAAAAACCTTTTTTTTGTTGTACCCATACAATATTATTAATATCATTACGGATGCAAAATAAATAAAAATAATTAGGATTTCTTAATGTTTTGATTAAAATAATAGAATGCCACAGTCATCACATTTGTACTGGGGAGCCAAGAATTATATAGATTTCCCTGGGAGAATGTATTAAATGTTTGTTTTTATTTTTGGTCCGGATTTTCCTGTGACGGTCCAGTATACAAGATCTGTAGTCTGTCTTTAGTAAATACTAGCGGCCCGGCGCGGTTTCACCCACGCTCTGTCCCGCTCCCGTGGTATATACCGTCATGGTATGACTATGACACTCCCTGTTAACGTAGCTTTCCAAAATAATTTTTATAATCAGTCTAGTAGATCCAAAGATTAACCCTACAACGTCACAAACAAACATAACCTCTTTATAATTCAAATCAAATCGAATCAAAATAATTTATTGCATAAAAACATGGTTATACAATAGGTCTTGTTGTTATATAATGAGCACATGTTTTTGCCGGTTGGGCGTACATTTTTTTTAAAATGTTATATTATAAACGTACATACTTATTTGGATAATGTTATAATTATTATCTCTAATATTTTAATCTTAAAATTATACCTATATAGCCTTAAATTTACAAATACTAAACGACGCACAATTAAAATTTGTTTCTAATGATATTTACATAGTATAATTATTATAAACATTTTTAAACACTTATTATTCTACCTTATCATTTATATTTAAAACATCATTATGGAAATCAGTTACACTGCAGTAGCTTTTTCTTATTAGCACTTTTTTAGTCGTACATACATACATACGTCCCTTGCGGGGTAGGCACGAACAACAGAGCGCCATTTAGGCTTATTCTTACACACCTCACTTGCTTCTTTGACATTCATAGCTCTTGTCATGCACGCTCGTCTGTTCTTAAGGCTCCTAACATCACCTTCTGCCAACACATGATCAATTTGATCATGGAAGGTGTGTCGTGGCCTTCCGCGACTTCTGCATCCATCCACTTTTGCATTGTATATCTGTTTAGTCATTCTTTCATCATACATTCTTTCCACATGCCCGAACCGCCGGAGCATTCCTTTCCTTACCTTCACCCCGACACTCTCTTTCAGACCAACTCTTTTTCTTACTTCGGTATTACGAACGTGGTCCGCGAGCGTCACTCCGCAGATTTTGCGCAGTGCTCGCATCTCGACCGCGTTTACTCTACTTTCATGCTCTCTATTCCATACCCAACTCTCGCTTCCATACGTGAGCGTAGGTACCAGAACCGCGTTGTGTATGGTAAGCTCGGCCTTCTGGCTGAGGTTCTTAGCGCCTAGAAGTTTACCTAACGCTCTATTCATTTTTTAGTCGTGATTTAAATAATTTAGTTTTCAGAGTTTCCAGCTCTTTTGGGATGTTATTATATATTTTTGGGGCCATGCATACTATACTCTTGTACAGTAAAGTTGGTTTTGCGGGGTGCACACAAAGTTTTTCCTTATTACGTATATTCCTAATCGTAACGCCGGATATATTTGGAAACAAATGTAGATTGTTGTGTACAAACATTATGACTTCAAATATATATAACGATGGCACAGTGAGTAAACTATATTTGATGAATAGCGGTTTACAGCTTTCAGTTATTCTGCATTAAGAATATAGTATTTGTATTGGATGGATTACCCAAAAGATACCATATCTTAAAACTGATTCTACAAGCCCATAGTAAGCTGTAAGCAGAGCGTCTGTATTGACTGTCGGTGCTAATTTGTGCAATGCAAAAGTCGAAGTACTTTTTTTTTTGCTTAACTTATCTATATGATTTTTCCAATTTAATCTATTATCTATTACTAATCCTAAAAATCGGGCGGAGTTATAATATTAGTATATAATAGTATAGATATATAATATAATATATATAATATGTTTTTGTCTATCGATGAAATAAACATAAATAAAATGGAACAGAGATCTGGTTCTTATCGGTTAACGTGGCCAGCTTTTTGGGAACCATAGCCATTGCATTCCATGATCCAGACTCACAATTAGATATAAATTAATTATATTAAATTTTCTTATTTGTACTAGTTTAAAATGTATGTATGAATGATGTAATGTCTGCTGTATGTTACCTTTTGGACTCAGCGGAAGATCAGCACTGGTTTAACAGACCAGCATTATGCTGAGACCGACGCCTTTTTATTATTTTATTTTACTTTATTTGTAGGAGTTCAGCAAACAGGCAAACGGCCCACTTGATGGAAAGCGGTTACAATCGCCTATGGACATTTGCAACACATTTTAAAGGAATGACGGATTCTAGGAGCACATTAGCAATAATGATCATAGTCCGTTAAAGAGATTAGCGATTGAGATCTCTATAGTGAAAGTATGATAACCTCAAAATATTGAAAAGGTCAACCGGCAGTATGATGATGACAATAATCGAAGTTTTTAATAACTAGCGACCCGTTCTGGCTTCGCACATGTATAATAAAAAGACGTTATTATATTATAGACTTAAAAAGTATATATAAACCGTCTGTGAAAAAATTTCTAGTAGAGAACTTTCATATAGTTTTTTTTTATTGCAGGAGTTCAGCAGACAGGCATATTGCCTACGTGATGGAAATCAGTTACCATCGCCTATCGACATTTGCAACACCAAAGGAATCTGCTCACTAATTCAACAAAAGGGTGGGTAGCCATCCAGGCGGGCAAATACCCTCCCACCAGGCTGTGGTTTATATTGTCGCCTCTTAAGACAGGCCACCCGGTCGCAGGAAATTGTATTCTTTCTCCGTTCATGCACTGATAAAGTCATACATATAAGTGAAATTTAAATCTATTTTCTATTCTAAGACTTTTAAATCCCTGAAGCAGACAAATAGGCGGACGGCCCACCTGATGGAAAGCGGTTACAGTCAGCTGTGGACGTTTGCAACACCAAGGGTGTCGCCAACACGTTGCCGACCTCTAAGAAAACAAATCCTTTTAACGGTTTTAAGCGCGGTAATTTATTTTATTTTTATTCGACGTTCGGCCACTTTTCAGTAGCCGCGATCACGGAAGACAAGAAGTTAAATGTCAACTAGTATTGTTACGGTTTTATTTAGCCTACCTTATACGTTAGTGTAATATAAATGTTTGTATTGTCTTGTCCTCAGGTTATCAGAGCAAGAATACCGTCAATCAAAATTTATCTTCTTTAGCCTTCTATATTATATTATACTTTTACTTTGACATTGGCAAAATCAATGCCAAAGGCGTTGGAGCCATTACCAACAAGAATAGAATAGTATTTAGCCTACTGCCAAGTTGTTAATTTTAACTATTTAGTTAGTCATAGCGCCATGGAAAAACCGTGGCGGGTGGGTGGTACTATGACAAACAGTTTCAAGAATGAAGTAAAAATAATTTAATTTGAAATATATACGTATTGGCATGACATGTAGATTTAGCTGATTGACATAGTACATATTATTTAAAATAAATATATAAATAAATAGCTGATGCCCGCATTTCATCGCGTGTGCGCTTTTTAACCATCCACGGGAACTCTTAATTTTTCGGATCAAAAGTATCCTATATGTTATCAGGATATAAGCTACACCATACAAAATTTCATTGAAATCGATCCAGTCGTTTCGGAGATTATCCGGTACAAACAGACAAACAGATATTTCTATGTCGTCTATTTCGGTTTTTTGCATTTTTTTTCATTGTACAGAATTCGACCTCTACAGTTTTATTACATGTATAGATAGATAATTAAATATTAATAAATTATTTGGTTAATTGATTGTAAAAATAAGTAAAAATAGCTATGTTAAAGAACACGGATTTTTCAAATAAATAAATGAGCAATATTAAATTAATTTACAATTGTTATTATTTTTTGCACACTATGAAAAGGGTGGAATGTATAGTAAGGACATCACTTATGATTGTAAAAACTTTTGTACTATATTCTGGCAAATAAAGATTATTGTAATTATTATAACAAAAAAAACTTTATACAAATTATATTAGTAGAGAAAGGTCTGGAAAGAATTAAGGTAAGTTAAAGATGACGAAATGAGAAACGACATCCCCACTGGCCACTAGGGGGATTAGGGCCATCGGCCAGTAATAAATTAAATCTCATCACACAAAACATTAATCATCTACTTTCAGCGACAAACTTTTTTATTCTATCTTCAGCGCTCACATTATCGACCGAGCCACGCCCATCCCCTCCACTCCCCCTATCTATCCCTCCCATTTGCCCCCACATCCCCCTTTTCCCCCTTAACGAGCCCGCACAGGCCTGAGTACCGATTTGATGCCGATATAAGCAATCGAATCAATCCTACCAAATACGTTATGTTCTTGTGCGATTTGGGTAACGTTCCCGAATTTATGTTCTTATCGCCTTTTTTATTGGTTTTGCCGATTTACGTTGCAGTAATTTTAGGTGAATTATGAGAACGTTACAGAAAAACTGCACTGCAGTTTGTTTGGTGAATGAAATCTTTTTTACAAGCTATATAACTTGCAATGGATGTACCCATGTATGTGTGTAAGTTCGAGTGGAATTACGTAAGTTAAATTTTACCAACTTCCCAGTATCCGATTAAGCTGAAATTTTGCGCGCGACAATGCATATCATTATATAGTAGTACCATGGAGCTTATCTGATGATGGAGGGGGAAGGTGGCCATAGGAACTTCTGTACTAAACAAGATAGACCCGTCGTGTTTGGGTGCGTTTTACTTTTCTTGGCTAGCACTCTCAACTTAAGTTTAAAAACCTTTTAAGGTTTATTTTAATAATATTGTAAGCTTTGGAAAATAAGAATCATAGCATGATAAAAGTGTTACTAGTGCAGAATGTACACGCCATAATTTACCAAACTGATTTGACGGGTTTCACACACCTGTCATTTTCAGAAAAGTCAGAAAGTGGTATATTACGAGTATCGTGTTTTCGATTTATCGATTTATCTTATATATAAAAATCTCGTGTCACAATGTTCGTTCCCATACTCCTCCGAAACGGCTTGACCGATTCTCATGAAATTTTGTGTGTATATTGGGTAGGTCTGAGAATCAGACAACATCTATTTTTCATCTCCTTAAATGTTAAGGGTAGTCCACACCTAATTTTTTTTATTATTTATAGATTTTTTTATGATACAGCGTTAAAAATACATACAACCCTATATTTTCAACCCTATACGAGCAACTCCTATTTTTAATAGGGATATTATTATTTTTATAATTTTCTACTGGGATGATTCAGATTTTAATTTAAATCAGGTAGATGTCGCTGCAATCATGTACCAGAATTTAGGTGTTCTTTTTGTTGTTGTGTGTGTTGAAGTTTGTCCCGGAATGGTTTAAATAAACGCTTGAACCCAGTAGGTGGCGCCGCGATACTTCTCCTAAACGCTGGGCCTGATTTTGATGAATTTTTTTGTTTGTTCAAGTGGATTTGAGAAAAGTTTAGATTAATATTTGGTCCCGGTAGATGACGCTGGAATCGGGTTCTAGATTTTTATTTTTTAAAGGCAGGACAACGTCTGCCGGGTACAGCTAGTAATATTATAAATTTCTAAAATTGTCGCATCTGTACGTTAGAGCTATTTAAAATATAAACGAATGCGACGACGATGTTGTGCACCGCATTTCCTACTAATGTGGTCGGCAACCCAGCATAAAGCTGTGTTGGAGTTTCCTCCAGCACAACGCTGATTTGCTCGTAGATTAATATTCGACCCATCACCACAGTGAATGTAACAAGTAACACGAAGTAACAGTAAATGTAGTAAAATAGTAACACAGTATATGAAACATATAACAGATATAACAAACACGCGAACAGAAAATAAAAAAGAAACATATAATAAATAAAAAACTCCTTGTGGCACTCGGGGACTGCCGCGGTAAAGCTATTGCATAGCATTTTTTATCAACTTATGCAATTATAATTATTGATTTATTTTTCATTTATGCAGCATTTTTTTTCTTTGATATTAATTCAAGTTACACCTTTTGAGCGTGGTGACCGATAAGAAAACATACCACCTATGTATACATATATACCTACATGTATACATACGGGGCGCACATGCGGTGAGTGTGGAATTATAAAGATATGATAGATACCTATATATTTTCTTAGAAACAGCTGCTTACGTATTCGTCCGATTTCGGAGCAGCTCGTCGTCCATAATTTGCAATACCTGACATACGTCGAGAGCTCGCGGGTCACTGTGGCCACCGCACTCCTCCGCTCGCCGCGACCGCCTCAGGCCCCCGTCACCGCGCATGGTAGGCAGAGTGGGAGGTGTTAGGTTTATTTTCGTTACGGAATTTCATCATTCGGTCGCCGCGCTCAAGGCCCGCGATAAAAGCTATACAATAGCTTAAACAAGTAGAGTTAATAATAACCATAAAAAAATTAAAACTTAAAATGTATAAGTTGGCGATAGGTTAAATAAAACTTTAATAATAGTCGTCGACACTTGTCGCCTTTGTTTTCCGTGATCATGGCCACTGGAAAAGTGGCTGAAACGTCGGAATAACCAAAATCTAATAAATTACCGCGCTTAAAACCGTTAAAATGTAGTTTTATTATGTATACGAATCGTGAAAACTTAAGAAAATATTATCGTTTTGTTCACTTTAAATATACAAATAAACCAGTGTAATTTCGGTTTAACGACTTACGTTTTCCGCTTGGAGAGATTTTTAAGAAGCCCCTTTTCATTGGAATAATAATGATAAATCATTAGGAACACAGTCTTTAGTCAGTCTTCCCTTTACTTACTTCGTTATTAATGACATCAATGAAGGTCTTTTATGAAAATGACTTCCGTAAAAAAGAAATTTACTGGAGTTTTTTGGCGGTAAATTTTACTTTTAATTTATACGTTTTTACTATTTAGGTATTCCTTGAATGTCTCTCTAGGATTTTTTATGGCGTTTCGCAAACAGGCAGACGAGCCACCTGATGGAAACTGGTTACCGTCGCAGTAGAGTTGCTGCGGCCTATTTAAGACTACTTTAATATTTCTATATTTTTAGTATTATAAGTTTGTTGTGTGTTGTTGTGTGTGTGTGTAGTTTACAGATATATACATAGTAAATATATACACACCTACCGACACCTAGAGAGACTCTCGCTCGGTAAATGGGTGAAGGGCCAGATACAGAAGGCGGTTATCCAGAGCACGGCACGCATTGTGAGGCAGGTCCTTGGAGCCTTAATCACCTGTAGCTTGGACCCGAGGCCCCGCTGCCGACGGACGTCATCTTTTTATATTTTTTAATATGTGTCTATTTTATATATAAATATTAAAAAAACATAAAAAAGAATTTAAATAAATATATATGTGAAATAATAATAATAGCTGCCCACAAATGTCCCACTGCTGGGCTCGGGCATCCCACTATAGGGGAACGGACAGTATACATCTCTTATTTCAATAGGCAGGTTTCATCGCGATGTTTTCGTTCACCTTTGTTAGCACGTGCTAATTGTAACAATATGCGCATTAGGTCAGAAAACTGCCTAAGTGGTGCATGGGTTCCGGCCAGGATCGAACCCGCGCCCTTTGATTTTGAGCCGCGTGCGCTAGCCATTATGCAACCACGACTTAGACTTATATAGATATATCAAAGACATATTATATACACATTGTATGCTATTGTGAAATGGAAAAACTGAAAATGCAATCTTTGTTAAATACGTGTGGTTTATTCCAAGAGACATATAGAGAGAAAAAAGTGACAGATTACTTCAAGGGCGACCACCAAGGTACAATAGGCAGGCAAAGGAACTCATACATACAGCCACATAAATTAATTATTGCCAGAACACACATAGACATAAGAGAATATGTAAATAATCTAGATATTGTGATATTAGAAACAAAGAAGGTTAGAGTCAGAAATATTATACATTTATGATTTAAATAAGTATAATATTTCTGAGTTAATAAGTATAATAGCAATAAAATCTAATATATAAAATTCTCGTGTCACAGTTTTCGTTGCCATACTCCTCCGAAAAGGCTTGACCGATTCTCATGAAATTTTGTCTGCATATCTGGTAGGTCTGAGAATCGGCCAACATCTATTTTTCATCCCCCTAATGTTAAGGGTAGTCCACCCCTAAATTTTTTTATTTATTTTTTAGACAAAATTTTTAATTTCTATTTTTTTATGATACAACATACAAAAATACATACAACCCTAATTTATCAACCCTCTGCGACAAACCCCTATTTTTACCGGGCAGGACTACGTCTGCCGGGACAGCTAGTTAAGTAAATAAATATTAGGCTAGATATATTTATATAAGAAAATACAAGGTCCCTGACAACGTAAAGGAGAGATGATGGGATGAGATGGTTTCAAATTTTCGAGAATTGCAAAAAGACACATTTTTTACCCTTGCTTGCAGATACGAAGATCTCTACACATTATTTCTGTATTATTAAAACTCCATTACATCAAAAATACAAAGGTGAGTGTCAAATTTTTGATATCAGCCTTATTTGACTGGACTATGCTAAATTGCCTAGGGAATCCTAAAACGGGAATGTCTAGTCGCTGAGCTATGAAACAGTTAGCTCCGCAAACATAAAAATCTAGACGTTGCAAATCGGTATCACTTGAAAATAAGCCAAAAGTGGCATTCATTAAGATTCAGTTTTGTTCAACCTTATACTATTTTCTATTCTAGGTCGTATGAAGAAAATGTAACACTTTCTGTTACAGAGAGAATTTTCTAACAGCCATTTTCATTTAAGGAAAATGTTTTTCCAGTAGGTCTATTTAATTTTAGTATTATGGAATAGGTTTTTGTCCCTTTTTTATTAGTAATTTTGTTTCGAATATATTACTTTGGTACAATAATAATTAAATGAAAATTTAATAACTTGATTATTTCATTTACGCCTGATTTACGCTAGTTAAGTATAACCATTTAGGCAGTTTTCTGACCTAATGTACATATTATTACAATTACCACATGATAACAACGGTGTAGGAAAACATCGTGATGCAACCTGCTCATCGAAATAACCGATGTGTCATACCCGCCAAGCCGCCTTGGACAAGCATGGTGGGTAAACTATCCTTCCCACCTATAGTGGGAGGCCCGAGCCCAGCAGTGGGACAGCTATGGGCTGTTAATATGTATAATAAGTCTTCGTTAAGTAATTAGTTATCTCGTAAATATAACCTTATCATCGTTTGGACAAGCATCTAAAGCCTCTTGTCTAAAGTAATTCCTAATCTATCTATCTAGAATAAAAAAAAAAAAAAAAAAAAAAAAAAAAAAAAAAAAAAAAAAAAAAAAAAAAAAAAAAAAAAAAAAAAAAAAAAAAAAAAAAAAAAAAAAAAAAAAAAAAAAAAAAAAAAAAAAAAAAAAAAAAAAAAAATCTAGTCATCAAAGTAACTATCATTAATTAATCATATCAGATATAGCTGATGTATGTACTATGTACATTCTTATAATATAACAATATATAGTACTTCTTATAAATAAATGTTGTTGTATGTCCTTTATATAATCGTAAACTATACATTTGATCATGTGATGATCTTTAGCAAAGTTGTTGTGCATGAGCCAGGGAAGGTTTCTGAGTTGGTTCGCAATTGGACCCGGTAGGTGGCGCTGGTGTTGGCATATCGATTGAAGCTTTTCCGGACAGGACGACGGCTGCCGGGACAGCTGGTAATCTAAAAATGGTTCGAGTTTGTACAATGCGTTTTAAAATTTGACAAAATTAGGACCCGAGAGAAAATGCAATATTTAACTTTGAATGCGTTGCCTCGTACTGCCAGAGAGGCCAAAACATCGCCTACATTTAAGAATGCACTCAGAAAACACTAGATTTCCTTAACCACCTAATTCTTATATTATAGACTATATAATATATATGTATGTATTTAATTTATAATTTATTTTATGTTGTTTATTTATGATATATTTAATGATCTGCACCATCTACATCGCCAGATTAGGTTAAATTATTCCTTAAGCTAGGTTGCCTGGAAAAGATTGCTTTCAGCGATAAGACCGCCTACTGTTTCTATCATGAAATATTGTAATTATGTATTTTGAAATTGTATATTTGGTGAGCAATAAAGTCTTATCTATCTATATTTAGAATAGGGGTCGCGACCCAGAGATTGAAAAAAACTCCTTCATATCATAGAAAATAGACAATTCTTGTGCTAAATCGTTGAATAGGGCGATCAATCTCAGCCGGTAGCAATTATCGGCTCCCGGACGCCAGCGGTCGTGTCCGGGATTACGCGGGATTATTTTAGATTACACGCCGACTACGGAATCACCATGATTTTTATAGGACGCCCAAAACTGCACTACTCTAATGTTATTCTGGAAGATTTACTGTCGTACAAAATTTAGTGTCGTCTGCTACATAGTAAAAAGCAAAGCATTGCCACTACACTGTAATTTGTTAACTGATCTATATATGACTAATTTTATAATTAATGAAATGCTTACAAGTAAACAGTGTTTAATAGTATTGTTATTTTTGGGTGGACCGTAATAAAATTATTAGTCGGAAATTGAAAAGTACGATATCCAGCTCTATTAGGCCATGTTTTTGTAAAGGTTACCAAAAGTGATCTTTTTTATTTTTTCAGTTTTTATGGCAATTTTTTGATACTTTGGAAATTTGCTTTAAGAGCACTGCGTGCCGCCACGCGCCCTCACACGAAAAGCCCTGTGTGTATAAATCGTCACGCTCGTTTCCCATTGGGGTAGGCAGATACGATGAATCTCCACCTGCTATGATCCTGACAAACTTTTTTCGCTACAACTACTATACTATTTTAAGTGCTTAATTATCTCTTAAAGTTTCAGTACAAATA
Source organism: Dendrolimus punctatus (assembly GCA_012273795.1). Taxonomy (NCBI): domain Eukaryota; kingdom Metazoa; phylum Arthropoda; class Insecta; order Lepidoptera; family Lasiocampidae; genus Dendrolimus; species Dendrolimus punctatus. Next base: position 22,276,051 of record CM022535.1, read on the forward strand.
CTAGATGTAAAATGACTGAAAGGGTAACTCACAAAAGTTTTACTAACTGATTGAAATAACTCTAGTCTACATATATCCAATTTACGTTCATGATGAACATGGCATGGGCATGAGAAACTGTGGTATGAAATTGAGTCACGTACATACATACCCTAATACAATTAGTCCTTAACTCTCACTGTTTGATCTAAATGGCGTTGTAATTAATTCCTATTTCCTATTATTCATAAAAGTTATACGATTTAATCATTCTATTATTCGATTATGAATAACATATTTTAATATCTGTTTTTAATAAGCCTGTAAAAAGTTTCATAAGTAATTTTTTAAGTTCAGTTTGCGGATCATTTAGACTTAAGACCTCGAAGATAGACTTGAAGACAAGACTTTAAGAGAAATCTCAACGACAAGACTTAAAGTCTAAATTAAATACAAGCTTAAAAAAAAAAAAAAAAATTAAATACAAGACTTAAGATTGACAAGACTTAGAATTAAAATACAAGGCTTTTTGTTAGAGACAACTTTCAAGATAGAACTTAAAAACAAAACGTAGGAAAGTCCAAAGATAAGTTTTAAAGACCGGTCTTTAAAACAAGACTGAATGAGAAGATTTAGTCAAAACTTAAAGATCTCCAAATCATAGTGTTTCAGGAAAAACAGATGACGTTAAGGAGTTCTTTATCAGCAAGTATTTATTAGTATAAGATTATACAAATGAAATCCTTTGTATAATCTTATACAAGATTGCAATCTTACATATTCTTTAGGGACGTACAAACTTATGACGTCATAAATTTGTACAAGCAAAAGTTACCAAAGTATTTGAAATTATTTCAATCGTGATATTTTATAAATAAGAATGATAAGATGTTATTTTAATGCCTATTCTTTTATATTATGTTAGAATTTCTTTTAACTATTAGATAGAAGACACCATTTTATTCCTTACCAATATAAACAGCTACAAAAACAAAATGCATAATTACAATACTTCTTGGCATATGTCCCAACCTTCAGCTAATAAGCGAATTATTGTACTTTATCCGTGCAGGAACGCAGAAAGAACACCATTTCCTGCGGCCAGGGTATTTGCGCGACTGGATGGTTACAACCCCTAGTCTTGAGTATGCTGCCATCACAACCTTGAGTTGTGTTCCGGCCGGCATTAGTGACCAGATTCTAGTCTCCCTTAAGAGAGCAGAAGCGCATTTACAGCACCTTTGGTATTGCAAATATCCATAGGCGATGGTAACCGCTTTCCATCGAGTGAACCTGTCTGTCTGCCTGTTTGCTGAACTTATGCAATAAAAAACCCCAGTGTCATCTATTTTAAAAAGGTGATAAGTAGCAGTCTCATAGCATTACAAAAAGTTTTTTGTGTTGTAACTGAATATTCCATCCTACGCGCGGCCCATTACACCACCGCTTGCTATTTTTCCCACGTACCACGGCGGGTTTGTTCTCATTCATAAAGTGGTAAGTTTGTTGAAATTATTTACAAAATTAAATTTGTTGACCTATTTACAAATTGTTCATATTTTAAGTACAGTGCAGACTTGATTAACCGGACCTCAGTGATACGGGTTTGCTATTATCCGGTTTTCATTTAGTACATACATAACTTCACGCCAGTTCCCTAGCGGGGTAGGCACGAACAACAGAGCGCCACACAGGCCCATTCTTACACATTCATGATTTAGTAGTTAAAGAAATATGTAGTTAAATTCCTATGTACGAAAATATTACTAATCTCTTAATAAACATAGATTTTCGTTGTAGTCTTTTTTAACCGACTTAAAAAAGGAGAACCTCTCAATTCGTCGGTTTTTTTAAATATTTTTATGTATGTTCACCGATTACTCCGAGATTAATGATCCGATTTACGTTTAGTTTGATGCGGAATAGTTGCCATTTGGTCCCTTAAAAAATTAACATTGTTTGGCCCAGTAGTTTTCATTTTACGAATTTTTTTTGTTCCCGTTTCTTGGGACCTATATTTTTTAAGAAGCGCGGCACCTATCGTATGTCTATCCATACATAGATAGACACTGAAAAGTAACAAATAAAATAAAGAAACTTCGTTTAAAAAAACCGACTTCAAAAACTAAAAAGTATAAAATAACTTATTTCTAAAGCTATTATTATTAATGCAAGACATGCATGACAAGAACTTAAATGTCAAAGAAGCAAGTGAGGTGTGTAAGAATAAGCCTAAATGGCGCTCTGTTGTTCGTGCCTACCCCGCAAGGGACCTGGCGTGAAGTTATGTATGTATGTATATGTATGTATTATTATTAATATATATTATCTAAAACATCTTGAATTCCGTGCAAAGTAAAACATTAAAATTACTAAGCACCGACTTTAAGATGTTTAAGGTAATATATATTAATAATAATAGCTTTAGAAATAAGTTATTTTATACTTTTTATTATTTTGAAATATATTATATATTAATACGTAAAACAAAAACACAGCAAAAACTTTGTACCCCTTTACAACAACAATAAACAAAAGAGTATATATGCGTGTGTGTTCTAAATAGATAGTAATGTGTGTAATTTTTTTATTGATCAAGGGCCGCTTGCATAAAGATCACCTTCAAATAAAATCAGTTAATCATATTAAACTACCTAAATACGTTTTACACAAAACGTATTACAGTTCTTTAAACATATTTCGCAGCCAATTTTACGTTGTGCAAAACGCAAATTGTATTTAAGGGTGTTAAATACGTATTGTGTTTCTTGAACAATTTAAGCAAGCGGCCCTTAATGTATTTTTTATGCATAATTTAAAAACAATATTAGCATTGTGCACTCCTTCTCTATATAATCTATAAGTGTTCAAAATTTCAGTCTTTCGTCCGCGCAATTTTCGTAAAAAGGGTACGAAGTTTTTGTGTTTTTGCTTCACATATTAATAGACTGATTACGTGTTTTCGTGTGAATGACTCCCATGTACCTGCTAGGGGCAAAGCAAGCTCACCATCGGCGCCCACTATAGTACCTCTCACCACAAATCATTTTAATATGTATTTGAATAATAATTAATACGCTGATTCGTTTAAGATATGACGTAATACTTGCTAATCTCGTACAAAATCTAAGGGGTTTTGTAAGATGACAGAAAGTGTATCAATTGACTGCATTCTCAACTACCCTATTTTATTTTCATGAATTTCAAAAAATAACTTACAGTGGAAATAGTAATACAGTTCGAGTGCTAATTATATACGGCGACGTGGCTTGCCAGTTCTGTTGTACGAAAATATTTTGGATCGATGTGTCTACGCATGCGTACAGACAAACATCCGCCGGACGTGCTCGAGTACTACGATTTGCGACCATTCATTATTTTGCATGTAAATTGTTTTCTCATTTAAATTTCGAACAGTATAGAAGCATTTTTATAATTGAGTATAGCGTACCAAGTAGGGTTGTATGTTCTGTCATAAAATTAGTTAAATTTAAGGCTTTTACTATCTTTGATTTTTTGCGATAACACTAAGTAACATTGTAGCGTTGTCGGACTTTACCTCTCTGCGAAATTTTGTTTATGTAGATGCAATAGTTTTTGAGATTAAAAAAAACTACCAAAAAAGAAAGTGACTTCAAGAGTATAAAACAAAAAATCGATATTTTCTACATCTAGAAGTTGGTGCAAGGTAAAACATAAAAATTACTATCTTTTGTAAATTTGGTGAGGTTTTTTTACGTTCTACTTGTCAGGCTCGAAGGATCAAAATATTAGGGACTGTATGAATTTAGTAAGGATATTGAAAGTTATACGCTGGACAACGATGGTGAAAATACATAATTTGGTTACTAAGTAAACAGAAACGTCATTCTCGTATCTATCAGAATATATTTAAAAATAAATAAGAAATAGTTCGTAACACTGTCCTTATTATAATAGATTGTAGAAAATTTTCATTCTTCAATTTCAAGTTACGTATATGGAATCCATTGAATGCGTTAGCATAAAAAAATTTCAAAATCGGTTTAAAAACCAAAAAGTTATGGCTTAAAATCTGCAAAAATATCATATTTTCCGTCAGATTTTAATATTTTTTAGCTACATCTTCGTAACCCAAAGTCCAATAGCAAATAAATTTATAGCCGGCGATTTTGAAGCTTTATTCACATCAATGCAGAGATTGAATATACTTTAGTTAAGTATATACAATAATAGTAAGTAGTCATCAATCGACAGCTCCCTATGTAGAGCATGCCTGGAGGCGAAGAAACAACCACCCATGTCCTGTTGAATACGGGAGAGAGTCCAATGTAGGGCGAAGTATCTGGACGCCCCACGTAGCCTCCGAGAAGTGTTCAGCAACGTCAAAAAACTGGTGGACTTCCTAGAGGAGCTGGGCTAGATGGAATATATCCTAATCCACCCTCGCACGCAAAATAGGCGCTATGTCTTCGAGTTGCGGAAATCACCCGCTCACAGAAGAAGAAGGAGAAGTAGTCATCGGCAAACCTGTGCGCGGCTTGTACATGAAAATAGAGAAAACTACAAACTGAAAAGACTTTATCAATAATTTGACTTATTGATATTTTGATGGTTTTAAATGTTTTCGGAGGAATGAAATCACTATAACTACTATACTATACTACTATAATTTAAAACATCGCTTACAAAAAAAAGTGGAAGTGGTACCAAAGTATTAATAGTCTACAATCGCTTGTACTATGTATAATTTAGTTTATTTTTAATTATAAAAAGTTATATTTATAAGTTGTTTATAATAGATATTATGTAAAATATGGCAATATTAAACTAGGCATTGTCGAAGTCACTAATGTTTATTGCATATTCACATTTTATAGTAAATAGATTATAGTATTTGATAGATATTTCGATGTAAATGTGTCAAAAAATACGACTATAAAAAAATATTTATAATGAATTCCATTATTACCAAATTTTTCAGCATATTAAATAACCGAAAAGAAATAATAAGAACACTTGCATTTAGCCGCTATTCCTCAGGCTATATGTGTTACCGACGCGAATATCTGGCGCCGGCTTTGGATTCCCGCGAGAATGCATATGTTCCTTTATGTAATGTCATTCAAAAAAAGTAAAATAAAATCTCTCTTCCGTTTTGGAGTTAATGGCGTCGTTTCATTTTCTTACATTCTCAATCAAGAAAATTACCATTTCGCTTCCTAGTGATCATTACGTATATTCTAAAGCACGGACCAGCTACAATATATATAATAATTAAATGTACATATTTCGTTCAGTCGTAAAAGGGTATTTACAATTATACGTAAAGGAATTCCTTTGTAGCAATTTGTTCAGCTATATAAATCCCTATTGACCTTTGGGAATGAAAATATATTTTCTCAAAGGAAAATTAAATCGTTTATTAAAAAAGGTTAAAGTGAAACTCTTCAGAATTATATAAGTTTTCAATTAAAATAATAGACTTTTAGAGCCTTACTTACAATAATACTCGGTTTAGACAGGATCATTTGCATTCAAATTCAAAATATCTTAGTACTAATCTAATAGTGACCAATGTATCATTGAGCTGTCTTCATCATTAAACGCATCTTCTCCAGCAGTCACTTAAACTATCTTTCGATATTGGTTATTTTTGACAGTTATTTAGGAGTTACTTTACCACCAACTCTTTTCCTTGAGAGAAGTTTATGGGTAAGATTTTCGTTAATCAGTTGCTGAGCGGTTTCTTAAAATTTAACAAACGATTATAAGTAAGGCCATATGTCAATAGTTAGGTTGAAATTCGACCATAATTTATTTAAATTATAAGTTTGAACATTAAAGTTCTGTTGTCAAAGACTATACCTCTATAATCACCGATTTCGCCAAGGCTGCACTGTTAATGTGACTTAAACAATAAACAAAAGAGTATATATGCCTGTGTCAAATGCATGATAGTGTAATGTTGTTTTTATTGATTCAATGTATTTAGATGCATAATAATGAAAAATAGCATTCTGCACTTCTCTATATAAACTATAAGTGTGCAAAATTTCATACAACTCCGTCCGCGCAATTTTTGTAAAAAGGTGTAGAAAGTTTTTGCTTCACGTATTAATATAAGATTAATTTAATTAATTGAAAATTGTTTTAAAATTATTTGCCTTCCTCAAAATATTCTTAGGGACGTCTTAATATTAATTTTGACGGGAAATTATGCTATGCACATAATTCTGTTTAAAATCAATACTGACATTATACCCATATATACGTATTGAATTTAAGTGTGCATTTGTTTGTTGTAAAATAAATATACTGTAATTTATTTATATTGTTACGATTTTAGCGAGAGTCGAATTAAAATGCCGTTAGAATTACTATAGAGTTTATTAGAACTATACAAACACGTATAACACAGGTAAATATAACGAACCAACAAATCCGAACGTAATGCAGGTCGTAATTCAATAAAACGAACAATTAGATACCCGAATGTACATACGTCACGCCCGTATCGTAGTCGTAGCTTGTCTGCCTTTTTTTCTCCACCAGGCCGTCGTTTAATACCTCACAAATACAAATGTGCCCGTATGTAGTATACATAATCCGCAACACCTGGCTAATGATTCAGCCGCAAGCGGCTATGTAAACAATAGGCTGTTCTCTAGAAACGTATGCCAATAAATAAGTAAATAAAGAAGAACGTAAAAGAATTACAATTGTTCAAATGCCGACAGGTAATAAAATGCATTTTTACAGATTAGGAGTGAATTTATGTTTGTCGGAACCTAAGTTGTAACAATATTTTCAATAACAAGGAAGGTAACTTTTATCCTAGAGTTTAGGGTAATTTCCAAGGCTTACGAATAAAAGTCCTATAAAATAAATGCAAAAAAAATATTGCACTACTGTTGTGAGATATTAACCTCACTAGAACATAAAGTTTCATAGTAAAACCATAAAATAATAATTTCTTACGTAGAGACGTGTCAGATAAGATCTGCTATCGACCAACTCGACCAAGGAACGCCCTAAGGTCTAATTTTAGAAATCGACCGCTGTAGTCCCCATACCTACGTGAAATTTTCAGGAGCACGCCATTGGTCGGTGCCCCGTGACGTCACAGAACACCACCAGCCAATGGGAGGCGGCGGCTCTGCGCATGTCAATAGAGCCTTCAAAGGCTTGCTGGTGAAGGATGCCAGTCTCAGCGAGATACCGCCAGGTGTGCCAAGCATTGTCCACCAAAACAAAAAGGTTATTTCATTCAGCCATTTTGTATTCTAGAATGTTTCGATTCAAATTTGATTAGATCGTTATTTTTAACGGTTTTTCTAGTGTTTAGTGTTTGGGTAGTTGCTGTTAGTGATATTTTTGTAATTGTGTGGTATAGTACAGGTTATATAAGGTGTTACGTAATTGTGTGACTGAATATTTTTGAATGTGTGTGTGGGTGAGATAGTTGTATTAAAGTTTATTTATTTATTGCTTTCATTACTGAATTGTAAACTTAATATAAATAATATTTCTTTCTACATCTATTTTATATTATTCAGCTTGTCTTTTGACACGTAGGCCTGCTCCAACACTTTTTGGTTGCTTCTTGTCCTCGCTGTCCTACTCCACGTAACCCTAAACTCTTGTGTGGTCTCTGTGGTCTCTTCCTGTCTTCTGTGTTGCTCTTTTCTCATCCATAGGTTGGTTCTGTTAGTAAGTATTAAAGTTACTATTATGTAAATAATTATAATATTCTTTGATTGTTTTTGCTTTTGTTTTGTGTCTGCTGTACTCCAGGAACAAAAAAATGTGAAATTTAAGATCACTAATATTTTCTTGACTGCGGTAAGTTACTTCTAAAAAGAGTGATGCCTTTTTCTCCCCTTGTTTTTCTCATGGGAAAGAAAACAGGCAAATGTTCTCGCGATATTTCCCTTGGGCCGTCGTAGAAATTAGACTTAAATTTGTTTCGGAAATTTCATCGATTTTGACAGTAAAAACAAATAACCTTTTTTGAAGGGTGAAGTTGACTGTTTAGAAAATTTACCAGGAAATGACTTTAAAAGTTCAATTGACCCCAAAAACGTGTCATTGATAAATAATGAAAAATATTTAAAATTAATAATAGTATCAATAAATTTTAATTTCCAACCAGAGGACCTAAAGCGGAGGCTTTCGCAGATTCGTGTGAGATAAATGACAAGTATCAAGATGAACTGGAACTATATGACATATTTTACAACTGCCAACATGTCTAGACACGTGTCAATTTGATTAACCGATTCTCTAATAGCAGCGAGCTTAGGCCTTCAAGTTCTAATATTCCTTAAGTTGATAAATTAAATATTTGGATGAAAATATCCCAATATGTTTAGTCTCTTACAAAAAGTTGCTTGAAACAAATAGCTTTTCACTCTTCGATATGAAGAAAGAAAGACCATATTTTTTTCTTTCTCTCGACACATAAAATATAAACAATAATATAATAAAATAGAAGAATGTTACGTAGTTTTTTATTATTATTTAGATATGTATAAATTTATAAGTTTTGTTTTAAATGTTGAATTACTGCATACTTGTATGTATAATGCCTATTTTAACACTACTTTTTGTAGGAGGAGTGACCAATAGTTAGTTATCATAAAATGAAAGTCTCCCTAGGATTGATGTAAAATTTATGATCATGAAGTTGAATTAAGTAATAATCATTACAATATATAATATTTTCTCACGTTTTTGCGAGTAGTATTCATAAAAACTATGTTGTAACGGTTTTAAGCACGGTAATTTATTTGATGTTTATTATTCCGACGTTTCGGCTACTTTTCCGCAGCCGTGATCACAAAAGATCAACTGCCAGACCTCAAGGCACTGAGCTCCCCAGGCACCGGAACACAAACCAACTTGATTGATAAATTCTTTAATTTTTCCTCCCACCGTTTTAATATTATATAAAATTATTACTGCGCTTAAAACCGTCAAAACGAAGTTTTATTAAATATATATTTTTGACTGCATCTCCGCTCAGCTGATATGAGAATGTTGAGATGGATGTGTGGTGTTACAAGAATGGATAATGTGAGAAATGAGGACATAAGGAGATTTTTGAAAGTTGCATCTATGATTGAATAATGGAGAAGAAGGAGGCTGAGGTGATATGGGCATGTAATGAGCAAGAATGAAAGTCGCGAGACAAAAATAATGTTAAATTGCAAGACTGATGGGCACAAATTTGAAGATAGACAAAAAAAAGAGATGAATGGGTTGGACATCAGACAGAGGAAGTATGCTAAAATAGAGGAGTATGGAAATCAACGAAAATTGGTAGATGAAAAGCCAAGAAGATAATTTATAATATTAGATTGGCGGTAGCCTTATATGATATAGGATAAAGTTTTGTTTAAGAAAAATTTGATACTTCTTAAAGATAAGAATAACCGTGTACCGTAGGGTTATATTCTAGGCTAGGATATGCCTGCGACTTCCACGCTTGACTTGAGATTCCCGCCGGATTCCCGAGACACAAAGTATTGCGCAATTTAAAAAAGAGTATAAGCTATCGCTTTCTGAAAACTGCGTCAGAATAAGCTTATTTTTATGCACCTGAACAACTGCAAACTTTTCCCGGAAAAATCCCATGGGATGCCCGGAATAAAAGTATCACACATCTCATTACATAAAATTTGCTATCGATTCAATTAATTTATCTCAATACTTTGCATATGTCAAGTAAAATATAGTTAAACGTAAATAAATAAATAATGTTGTCAAAACTAATGAGGTAAAACAAAGAAAATGCAAAAAAATACATTATTAACTAAGTACAAGTGAAAACTGCCTGTACATTTATGAAGTTAAATGTACATTATATATTCCATCATTACATACATACATACATAACTTCACGCCAGGTCCCTTGCGGGGTAGGCACGAACAACAGAGCGCCATATAGGCTTATTCTTACACACCTCACTTGCTTCTTTGACATTCATAGCTCTTGTCATGCACGCTCGTCTGTTCTTAAGGCTCCTGACATCACCTTCTGCTAGTACACGATCAATTTGATCATGGAAGATGTGTCGTGGCCTTCCGCGACTTCTGCATCCATCCACTTTTGCATTGTATATCTGTTTAGTCATTCTTTCATCATACATTCAAACTGCCTGTCAATGATTTTATATTCACAGCTGATGTTAACACTTTATTTTTAAACCAATTATATATGTTTTGTGAAAAATAACGAGATCATCTAATTTTGAGTTTAGACGGTTGTATGTATTGCTTGTGATAGGGCTGCTGAGGCCTAGAAACAAAAAGACATAAACGATGCGTTGAAATGGGCGATATTGATGAGGCCTAATTAAGGATTGATTAAAACAAAAACTGAATAGATCTACATTAGCAAACTTTACGAGATTGCCTCATAAAGCACTCGTGATCGACTAGTCGATTGCTATTGACACTCCTGTTATAGAAATTCTGAATTAAAACTTTAAATTTACCACTTATTATTTAATACTATTTTTATAAACTTAAATCAATCATAAATTGGAAGTGCTAATTATCTGAATTGCAGTACACTATAACAAAATAAAAAAAAATACTTTTATAATTTCGCAAAAATTAACAACGAATTAATTTTCAGAATCTTTTCTATTTCCTCCCAGTTATAATAATGTCGTTAAGAAGCCTATTGTTATTACAACAGGAGCGAGAATAACAATTCCCAAAGTTACATTGAAGTTTGACAAAGAAAACGGAAGTTATAAATTGAGTTTGCGTCCGGTGGGAAGATGGCCGCCGGATGTCGCTCGAGCGGTAGCTTCCGCCCATACACATCCGTACTGAAGTCAGACATTATAGAAATTATTTATTTCACTACATAATTTCTCTGGGAGGGCTTTGATGTTTCTAAACTGGTCTCCAATGCGGTAGTTGCATAGCTAATACCACCTGCGCATTATGCTAGGGCCTTAAATTCGAACCCTAGCCGGAAATAATAACCGTTTAGGCAGTTTTTCTATTATAGTAGTGTACTGTTAGGATACCAGGTGCAACAGTAATGATTTTTCTTAAAAATTATTTAAGGTTATAAGCATATATAAATACATATGATCGTTGTATTCATTGTTACAGATAACCAGAAGGCGCACCTTGGTAGAGATTCTCGAAAATCCAAAATAAAACCGATACATATCAAATATGCACTGAATTTAGGGTTAGATACGATTAAATTAATTAACACTACAGTGAATAAATTATTTACGAGTAAAATTTTGGGGGTACCACAGGGCGAACTATTAAGTCCAAAACTATATATACTAGACTGTTGTAAGAGAAGTTTACAAGGTTTACATCTGGGACCGGTGTATTTTCCATATATTTTTAGGGGGCACGAGGTTAGTTAGTTAAGTGGGTCGGGGCAAAGCCCCTTGGGGTCCAAAGGTGGAGGAGGAAAAGGGTGCGCTGTTGGGCGGCTGCAGGGCGCTCTGAGAGGGGGCGCAGCTGCCGCCTCGCCCTCCAGGGTTGCCAGCTCCATCAGAGGCTACCTCACTAACAAAGTTGGATCGCTTCAACTGAGAGATACAGGTAAATATAGAAATTAAAATTAGCACTGATGGAATAAAATTAAAAAATTAAACTATGATATAATGAAGAAAACCAAACTTTAGCTAAACTTATTTAAATATTATTACTTATTTATATTGTACTGTACCTTTAATTCCCAATCAGAATACTGAGTCTACGTTACCATCTTCTGTAGTCATGGTACTCAAAAATCTAGCTACGTTGCTTCGCTGGAGTGTGAATACGGATTAGTTTTTGCTTAGAATTCTAAATACATGTTTGACTTATTACCCAATAATAATATAGTAATTATCAGAAAGCTTATGAGATTTAATGAAAATATGGAATTTATTAAAGGAAGTGGATAGGTATACAAAGATCGATCAGTTACAATTATGATAAATATTATTCGAAACCTAATTATATTAATTGTCATAATGACTGATACGAAATAACAATTTAATTTATGAAGTTAAATGTACATTATATATTCCATCATTAAATACATACATACATAACTTCACGCCAGGTCCCTTGCGGGGTAGGCACGAACAACAGAATGCCACACAGGCCCATTCTTACACACCTCACTTGCTTCTTTGACATTCATAGCTCTTGTCATGCACGCTCGTCTGTTCTTAAGGCTCCTAACATCACCTTCTGCTAACACATGATCAATTTAATCATGGAAGGTGTGTCGTGGCCTTCCGCGAATTCTGCATCCTTCCACTTTTGCATTGTATATCTGTTTAGTCATTTTTTCATCATACATTCTTTCCACATGCCCGAACCACCGGAGCATTCCTTTCCTTACCTTCACCCCGACACTCTCTTTCAGACCAACTCTCTTTCTTACTTCGATATTACGAACGCGGTCCGCGAGCGTCACTCCGCAGATTTTGCGCAGTGTTCGCATCTCGACCGCGTTTACTCTACTTTCGTGCTCTCTATTCCATACACAACTCTCGCTTCCATACGTGAACGTAGGTACCAGAACCGCGTTGTGTATGGTAAGCTGGGCCTTCTGCCTTATTCCATCATTAATATTTCCAATTAACAGATCATTATCAGTGTCTGTGTTTGTGGTGGTTTAATAGTTTAGTTATGTATACAACCATGAAATAATTATATTATCTTACAATATCAACTTACACATTTAATATTTCTTACTGTATACTTCTTACCCATAACAATACACCCACTACATTTATCTGAAACTGATTTATATCTTAAATCGATAATCTCATAAACATCGATGGTTCTCTCACAAAATTTTACTACAGCGTCATTACTTGGCAATAGCACCAATCCGCATAAATATTGAATCTAAACATTAACCAGTGGTGGGTGCATTTTCAATATTATGATTTGAACTTACATCATTACCATAAGCCTGAAGTGTCTTGGCAACTGAGCTACTGCTACTTATTTCTTCACTCTCAGCTTATAACAAAACAAAATTAACAAGTTCTCTTAAAACAATACAATACTCCTCCTTTGTTTGTCTTGCGTTGCGTAACAACTCTATTTATCTAATAAAGACATTGTACTGTAAATATTTGCACATCGTTAACATAAATTTGCGATGCTTCTAGATCTTATTATCAGAAGGGCAAGGTCCAATTTATGTAGCGTACAGTTTTCGGAACCTTGCAAAGGGAGGTGTTTACTTAGGAAGCACCCTCGTGAACTGTTTTGTTTGTATCTTAATAATGTTTAGATACCGGACTTTTAAGGGAAGCTTTTGTAGAGAAACATTAGCATTTTCACATATTTTATTGACGTTCATGAAAAGAAAATTATAAATATTAATTCCATGAATATAGTTTGGAATCTTCGTAATATTTATGACAATGAGAGGTCTTGAATGAACATTTTAGCAATCAATGGAGGAATATGTATCTGTAGCAATATATCTCAAAACAATCGATAAAGTGAAAATTCTAACTAAATTATTAAATCAAGTGTAGTCAAAAATGGTACAAAAGCGTTCCATGTTTAACTAACATGCTTTTAACAATTTGTATAACAGCATCTATAAAATTATTTTTAAATTTTGAATACAATTGTATTTTGAAGTGATAACTTCTTATGTGAGCGCAAACCGCTTCGTTACGTAACGCGTTACGTCAGTGGTAGGCAGGCCCTGTTCGCTCACTCTAACCCACAGCGCTAGCCGTATTTCTTGTATTGTTGTTTTTAATTTGTGTGTACCGTTAATTGTTTTATTTTTCCATGAGAGTAGGGGGGGGGGGGCAGTACAAGCTTAAATTCAAATTTGTTGGGTCGCCGCCCTTGTCCCCCGGCCGCCATCTTAGAAAAAGGGATGCAAAGGATTTTCGAGTTGAATCTCGTAAACTAGCTGATCACAAATTGTAAACAAAGTAAACAAAAGAAGACGACCACAAAAGAAACGAAATGTTATTCGTTCGAATGCCGACGGGTAATAAATGTGCTTTTTTCAGATATGCAGGTGGAATTTGTTTTTGTCGGGACCAGAGTGGTAACAATATAATGAATCTTTTTCTTAACATTCCTATGTTATTATTAATTTATTATACTTAAAGTGTTGGTGTTCTCGTGGGATTTTCGTATTAATCTAATCAGTCCTTAACAAGTTGAGTGGAGGCCTCTTAAAATAGAATTACAAAGGTCGCAGTAACGAGCGACTTCGATCGCGTGTTTGTGACGGTCCTAATTGGATTGCGACTAACAACGTACAAGTTTGTAACGCCCCTATTCAGATATGAGGTTATTGCTATTATAGTTCCATAACCATTTTACTCTCATACATTTATCATGTGGAAATATACACATTTACTGCGTGTAGTCTGTATACAGCGTGTTTCAGACCTTACGACAATAAATCAGACCACATTTGCTTCATGACGTACTCTGCCCAAATACAAAAACGAATCAAGGTAGCTTTTTTGGTTTAGTCACAAGACCTCATTTTTCATTTCAGAATATTACAAAAACATGTATCAGTTATTGTGTCTAAATCGGTAGGTTAGTGACCAAATGTATCATGTTGCCAGCTCGTCTCTTCATCATTAAACGCGGAAGTTGTTCATTCTTACGCTCTCGCTCGCGAACCAATATTTACAAGATGTTCTGTTTTTATTCCCTTTTTATCGTAATTAATTTGTTCGGAAATTGCTTTTTTTAAATTTTGACTTTACGGTTGATTTAATAGTACCAAAAAATTTGTATGGAGTACGACCGCTAAAATTATGATTTATTGTCATTTGAAATGAAACACGCTGTATATTTAGCAGATTTTAGGATTTATATATACTAGATTATTCTATTATCATAGAATTAGATGGTTGCAAATGTAGAGGCAGACCAAAAAATCTATGGATGGATTGTGTGAAGGATGATATGATGATAACTGATGTGTGACAGAAGACGTAAGTCAGAATGGAGGAGTGTGGAAGGAAAATACATATTGTGCCGATCCCAATGGAATGTGATGAAAGAAAAGAGAGAGTGAGCAATTATTATTTTTTTGGGTTTTATATTTTTGGCAAAACAAACCCCTGCTGAGAGGGTCCACACAGTCGTTTTTTTTAACCCTCTATAAAAAAAATATGTATTTATGTCAAAAAGTCTATATATGTAAGTTGCCGGGGCTTCCCAGAAAGTAATCAAACACTTGTTTTGGGAAACCTCGCTCTTCCTATGTTACATTATTTTTTAAGACTATTAGTGTGCATGTGTGCATGTGTGTGTGTGTATGTGTGTGTGTGTGTGTGTGTGTTGTGTGTGTGTTAGTTTAAATAGAATGTATCATATTCAAGGTATATATGTATGGAATAGTCATTTTCTCAGAAACCATATCTCAGTCAATATCAATTGTTTAAGCAATACATCACCTTTTAGTTTTCAGACAAAACTTAAGACTTTATTAGTTACTAGGGGTCCTACACACGTTGTCCGGCCCTGAAAAAATAAAAACTTATATTCCGATTCCGGAGCCACCTACCGGTTTTAATTGTGAATCTAAACCACCCCGGGACCTCCTTAAACACATACAATTTCATCGAAATCCAGCGCCAAGTATGTTGTTTAGATTGTCATTTTTGAATTCGTAATATCTTTTGAATGGATTGTCCGATTTGAATAATTCAAAAAGTAATCTACAGATATTGAAACAGTCTTGAATACAAAATGTGTTATTTGGATAAAGATGATTACAAAGGTATAAATAACATAGTCTGACTTTGGTCGGCATTTCTGTGAACATCTAAAATGTTATAAAGTAGTTATAGTGGCATAACAGCAACTACAATAGTTGAACGTATGGTATCGCGAATATTGTGTAGATTTTTTTTGTGCTACCACCATTAGTTTCCGTAGCACCTGTGATGGAAGCTTTTTTTACACCTTGCGATACATTATTGAACTTTTAGTAGGAATCTCTATTTTTTTCTAGTAATAGATATAATCGATATTACTCAGGTGTAATGTAATAGTCTAATGGTGTAACAATTTTTGAGGAGAGATTTAATAGTTTTGAGTTTATTCGTAACAAACATACATAGATAGACTATAGATTAGATATTTATTATAAAAATGTAAGCAGTTCGTACTATACCGTTACCTATACCACCCTCGCCATTATCATCTCAATTCATTCCTGGGGTTGTCTGGAAGAGATCGTTTTTTAGCGATAAGACCGCTCTTTGTGCATAACTAGATATACATACATATATAAATTCACGCCAGGTCCCTTGCGGGATAGGCACGAACACCAGAGCGCCATTTAGGCTTATTCTTACACACCTCACTTGCTTCTTTGATATTCATAACTAGATATAATTTTAGTATTTTAATACATGTTTGTATTGGTGTACGATAAAGTGTTATCTATATATCTATCTATACATAGATAGCTGAAACTCTTTTTTATGTTTTTTATTGTGAAGCTGGCATAAAGCCAGACGGCTCAGCTAATGGGAAGTGGTTACAATCGCCTAAAGATGTTTGCAACACTGGTGGCTTCTTCTAAAGGCTAGTTTAGATAGAATAAGGATCCAAACACAAATTACTTTACACGAATTTCATGATATTTTTACATATACTGAATCAGATATTTTGTAATTTGCGATCAAGAAATAATAAAATTAAAACAGCATGTCATAATAATGACTCTGGAATGGCAGGCTCTACCGCGTATAGTCTCTTTGTTCACATATGTTAAAATGGAAATTACTTTCTGATCATACATTACTGGTTCGGTAAGAGACGTGACATTTCTCCTCAAACAGAATATTCGATGTATGCTGACATCTAATCATAATGTAAATTGGCGAATTCGACACGAATGAGGTAATGCAATGGTTTGGAAAATTGGATTCTCTTTGACTATTACTGTATTGTTTTCTCACAAGGTATAGTAGGTAATACGATTGGGGAGCATGGGGTAGTTGACACATTTCACAATAGGTTCTAAAACAATTTTCATGTAAAAGAGCGAGCATTAAAATATATTAAAATATCATACATACATACATAACTTCACGTCATTTAAATATCATGATATCAATAATTTTACTTAACCCACAAGGGGGCTTTGTAGCGAAGTCTTAGGTGTGTAGCGACACGGCGTACCTGACTCTGGGGGCCAAGGCATGGCCTCCTCCGTGCTTGGTTTAACTAGCCAGCACGGAGTGGAGATCGCTAGAGCTCGACTCGAGCTCCAGGAGTGGAAGTGATAAATGGCGTCACATCAGAAGTAGCTTCGGTGAACCTGCAGCCCACCTCTCTACACTCCTTAGCCACTCACACCCATGTTGCCTCTGTCTTCCTTGGCATTTTTAGGGGCCATGTACGGAATGGCGAATCACCGTTTGCCAATTTTTCCATGTTCCCCGAACATTGTGACGGGCTGACGCCATAGTCCCCATATTCCCAGACCCCTAGTACCTTGTTCTCATTTCCCACAATAGACTTACACTAGCCGGGGCTTGTCCTTGGATGCATTAGTATATAGTGTCGACAGGGATAATCGCTGGTCGGTGTCACGCCACATTTACATTAAATTGGTCAAGGGTCCTATTCATGTTGGCCTTTCCATGGCCCCACGCAAGCCCTCCAATAGTCTGGGCCATTTTTATGGCCCATGGTATTGAAAGATATTTTACTTAATGTTTAAACAATAATGAACACGCTATTTGACTCATTAAAGATTTGTTGTCATTACTATTCTCAACAGAAACTAGACTGCTTCAGGTAATTCGGATAATCTTGGTGATTTACATGGATCAATCAAATTGAACCAATATGATTGAAAGGCACAGACCTGAAAGGACACGATATGGATCACATTATGGCTTATGGTGATATTTAAATTGTACCACTGTCAACTTCCCTAGCGTTGATATTACTTATCATTAATTAGAAAAATACTTTTAAAGACCGTAGTCTATTATAAACGAGTTAATGGCGGTTACGGGGCACGGGAGTCGATCCCGCTACATCTTAACACCGTAATGAATCCAATTAACCAACACAAAGGGGAACTCTGTTGCCGAATTTCCTCCATCTTTGAATAATGTTCAAACACAAAGTTTTCGAATAATAATTGTTTAATACTTCTTGGCACCCAACAAACGATGGTTTGAAATTGTAAAGTGGGATAGGACACTTCACAGAAAAATGTGTGTGTGTATCACAAGAGGAATTCTAAATTTCGTTATGTACTATTTCATATCTCTATAATATATTTAAGCTCTAAAACACGAAATTTGAAAAATTAACGAATAACTTCAAATCATTCCCAACTCTATTTGTATGAGCATAGTGTTTAAATAATTAAATATAAGTATAATGTATACTATCTCATTCTCTCGCAAGCTTAGTCCTATAGATTTATATGTATATCTCTTCTTAGTTCGCTGTTACGTTTCATCGAGTTTCAGTTCAAAAATGTTGAAATCAATTCCTTTTCATAATATCTTTATGTACGTATGTAATCAACGATTTCTTAAGGTGTGGCTGACTATTTACTTATTTATTCACATAATAATGTTACGAGTTGCACTACTCAAATTAAAATGCCGTTGGAATTACTATAGAACTTATTAAAACTATACAGACACGTATAGCACAGGTACAAATATAACTGAACACAATTAGTACAAAAGTGCACAAAACAAAATGCACGATTCAATAACACACAGCAAAGGCCATCACTATATAGATTATCGAATGTACACAGGTCTTGCCACGCTTGCGGTTATCGCTGGACTGCCTCATCCCTCCGTTTGATATAAAGCAATGCCTTTGCTTTATATCGTACGAATACAATATGTCTCGACACAATACTCGACCGCATGACAATAATTTCCAAGAATAACACCTAGCTAAAAACTACCATAAAAGATAGATAGATAGATAACACTTTATTGCACACCAAAATATATAATTAGAGAAACAGACCATAACATTTACAATATTTTCTAGGCAATACAAAATGCAGGCCTTATCGCTCAAAGCGATCTCTTCCAGGCAA
Organism: Dendrolimus punctatus; assembly: GCA_012273795.1. Classification (NCBI taxonomy): domain Eukaryota; kingdom Metazoa; phylum Arthropoda; class Insecta; order Lepidoptera; family Lasiocampidae; genus Dendrolimus; species Dendrolimus punctatus. Next base: position 22,295,096 of record CM022535.1, read on the forward strand.
CCTAAATGAGAAAAATTTGAATCAGGCGAAATAGGTGGTGCAGAAGAATGGCAATAGAAACATAAATATTCATAACTAATATTATATATATATATATATATATATATATTTATATATATATATATATATATATATATATATATATATATATATATAAATAAATATACACAAATACATACATATATACACGATTATGTATACAATAATACACAAGTTATTATAATAAAAGTATTAGCATGGTTATATTCTGTTAATCAGACATAGCTATTTGTGGACAAATAGTGCTTTCTGAGCAAATTTCTAAATATTGGTAAAGATTTGGCCTCTCTGACAGTAAGAGGCAGCATATTCCAAAGTTTGACAGTCTGCACCGTAAAAGAATTACCATAATAGGATGAAGTGTGTGCAGGCGTCATAAGTTTTCGTACGTATCATGGCGCAAATTGTGGCAGTGGAAGGCGAAGGAACTTAAAACGTTCCTTAAGGTACTGGGGAAAACTGGGTAAAAGATTACAATACACAATAGGAAGTTTTTCTAATTACAAATTTTAAACACGAAGTAAACAAAAGAAGTCCAAATACCGAAAACGTAATAAACTGCAAGTGTGAATTGGTCTTTGTCGGACGTAACAATAATATAATAATAATTCCTGGTAGCCTAAGAATACTACATTCAAATATTTTATGTATTCTACTGTTTGATGTATAAATAGTTGGATATTAGCTTTTACATCACAAGTTAATACCTATAATAAACTGTCTTACTTCTACGCTACTATACATTTAATTATAATATCCTCCGACACAAAATTTATAAATGGAAATAGTCGCAATTTCTAATCAAGTATGTCGGTCGGTAAAACCTTAATTTTGTCCTTCATCAGAAGTCAAAAAAGTTTTACCTTTGTCAAGGTGATATGGCAAAACTGGGAAAACACAGAAATGACTGAACATGACATCTGCCAGTTAGTTTGAATATTTGCATAAAGTTTCGACTTTGCCCACGGGGGGTCCCGAACATCAAACATTCATGAAGGGCGGGTTCCCCTCATCCCTAGGGACAGGGTTGCTTCCAAGTTATAAGAATAAGCCAGTGTTGTTCGGTTGAAACTTTGAACCTAAGTTGCAACGTCGAAACAGAATATTTATATTTAGAAAGTATTCATATATACAAATCTATATATAACCAAGTTTTTTTAAGTTCATTCGAAAATATTATAATTTCTACTACTAGATGGCTCCACAGGTCATTCTATCGTTTTTAACCTTTTTTATCATTATAATGGATGTTTTTGAGATCAAATCAGTAGGGGAAGGCGGGGCGGTGCGACTCTGTAAATTTTTCACTTTTTGCTTTCTAGAATATTTATTAATAGACATATAATTGGCGTAAGCGCAGGACCTTTTAACTAAATTATTGTTGACATTACTTTATTTCGTCAGAATTGTTACATATTACATGTATATATGAACATTTTGACAAAAAAATATATCATCAAAAAATGTAGTGACAAGATCCTGTACTGACACCGACGATATGACATTTTATTTGGTGTACCAGGTAGCTAAATAAAAAAAAAGTTTTTTTAAATAATAAAACACACAAAGTCTAAATAAGATTGATTTTGGATCATTTATTACATTATATTTTGTAACATGGTTAGGCCTAACAATTAAAATTGTAAAGAAAGTTAAAAAATTGTCTTTTTGCATTTTATTTAATCCTCATTTTGTACTTTTTCAGTAATTATACACACAAATTAGTTTGTTCGGATTTTTATTAGTTCCACATACACGAAAAAGGACTACAAAAATACTGTACACATATTATGAAGAAATCAAAATAATCTAGGCAGTTTGCTGTGTCACTTCTTCCTTTAACAGTAACAAAAATTGGTATGTGAGTGATCATAGACTTGTGTGACTTTTAATAAGTAATCTGTAATGATAACATTAAACGGGTCAACGAAATTGAATCAATTTGATTGAAAGGAAAAAAATTAGAAGAACACGACGGAATGCGTTGACGTTCAAATTTATTTTTATATAGAATTCGGTTCATTTATCCAAATAAAATAATGTCGGTTTAAAATATTATAAATATAGTATGATCTGTTTTTGTAATTGCATATTTTGGTTTGTAATAAATGTCATATCTCTCTCCTCTCTCTCTCCTCTCTTATATTTTTCGTTTGAATTTCAATACCAATGTAAATCGTATAAATATTAGTTTTAACTAAAATTTTGGCATCCTATTTTGGTACAGATATACGTCACCTATAAACAATCTGTATAAAGTGAAAATAATATGTAACCGATATTTTCCATTATAATCGCCGCTTGAGGCACAAGGCGGTCGAAGGATCTGCTTTGGGCTATAAATAACCCGAGCCTTCTTATTAGAAATATAGCGAGGAAAATATTTCCTTTCATATTATTTATGCAAATACGGCTTTTCTGCCGTAGTATTATATTCTGTTATATTCCTTATAATAATGTACATACGTTGTATTATTGATAAAAGGTGTGTGTGTGCATTTCACACGCAATAAAAGTGTAACAAAGTGTGAAAGGGGGTGGGACGGATTCTAAATTTCCTGACATCAAATTTCATATATTATATCGTTATAATACATTTTTACGATATTCGGCTTTATTGCGAATTATTTTTTTTTTTTTTTTTTTTTTTTTTTTTTTTTTTCTTTTTTTTTATTATACGTATATTCTAATACGAAAGCTAAACATTTAAGCTTTAAAACACGAAATTTGAAGTATTAATGAAAACCTTCATAACATTCTCAACTCTAGCGGTATGAGCATAATGTTTAATTTATTAAATATATTCCATCTCATTGTCTCGCAGGCTTAATCCTAGAGATGTGTGTGTTTATCACTTTTTCGTTTCTTAGAATTTCAAATCACAACGATCCTAAAGAAGTTTCACTTCAAAAACCTAAGGAATGGCAACCGTACCGCAGAAACCGTTATTTGTAACACGCGCTCCCACCACAGCGTCATTAATCCGATATAGGTTTTAAAGACAATCTCAACTAAATAAATGAAATAAAAAAAGGTATAATGCACTCAAATATATAAAAAATCGAAATGTGTGCTGGGACGCATATAAGAAGTGAAACTTCAAGAGACAGGTTGAAAAACGAATCGCAACGGACAAGTGGAAAAACGAATGCAACGTACAAGAGGCAAAACGAATCGTAAAGTACAAGTGGTAAAACTTCAACTGACAAGTGACAAAATGAATCGCAACAAAATTTCAACTTGAAGTTTTACGGATAGTGTTAATGTAGTCCAGTTTGAAAACCTGCCCGTAAATCTTCAATACCTTTCTTCCACTTCCACTTCTGTTTCAATACCTTTATATAACTTGTTGAATTATTCAATTTGGACATTCTATTCGAAAGATATCACGAGTTTAAAAATGTAAGAATTAGACCACGTGACTGTGACGCTTTTTCGAGAGCGAAAGACCTCCTTCATACAGAAGTTTCACTTCAAAATAACAATCAAAAGATGTTCTAACAAGAAAATGGAACGACGAAAAACATTTGAAGAGTAAGCACTCAGCTTAGACAACTTTCTTACAATTTACCTGCTATGGTACAGACTCAAAAACTGCCATGCATGGTCTCTAGATTGGAGTACTTTTCGCTCTAAAATATTTTTTGGGGTCAAAATATTTCGGGGTCAGTATAAATTTTGCATATAAGATGTAAAAATTGGAGTCAGGCACTAAAATATATCTGATAATGATGATAGTCTGGGTGTCCTATCATAATAAAATCAGGCAAATTTATAAAATTAATTTGTATCCGCCATGGATGTAGTAGCTTGTAATATAGTTGTGATTGAAGATAAAAATGTGATGATTGGTATATTACTTATATTCAGGCACATTAGTCCCCAAATTTCTTATAGAAATATCCCCTTATAGTTTTGACATGGTTTGACAAATCGTTTGCAAGATCCGATAACGGTACCCAACCTCTGTGGAACGTGTCGCTTGTAATTGGGGTTGTTTCAGATATAAATTGGCGATAGTATTAATACGTTTCGGACTGCAGGGACCTTGCCTCTGAAGAGGGTATAATGAAACTTTTATTATGAGTTTTGTGTTTATTTAAAGGCACGTGTTAGCAATCTCATAGGTGTCATTATGTTGGTAATTAATGTAATCAGCAACCAAACACAGAACATTGTAAATCTCCATCTTAGCAAGTTCGTTTGTGTCACGGCTAATACATACGGAACACTTCAGGCCAATCCCAAAAACTCACACAATAATCAATAATGAAAAGTACATTACGAACTTACCACTCCAGAAATCGAAGACGGTGCCTCTGCGCTGCAGTGAGGTAGGCCGGCAAAAGCTTATTCCACTCAACCAAAAAGGCCGTCCTTATTTTATTTCTTACTATACAGGTGAACTTGTAAGGACAGTATCCGAAACTATAAAGATTAGTGAAAAATACCCATGGTCAAATTTTATGAAAAATAAAACCGTATAATAAATAATTAGATTCTTGACAAAACAATTAATCTAGACATACACCGGATCTGTTGATTTTGAAAGTAAAACAACCTGTATTATAGTAGTATAGCCCATAATGTAGTTTATAAGGAATATTTTTTGATACTGAATATCAAACGGTCAACTAAAGCAATTAGTATAAATTTGGAAAGAAATTGACTAACCGCATGCTATGTATTAAATAGTAAATAATAACAGCCCAAAAACATACATCTGCAGGATTTTAACTTTCCAAATTTTTAAGGTAACGGACAGTACATCTACCCATGTCCCGGCTTGGTGGATTTGACATCGGTTATATCTATGTGCAAGTATTATCACGATGTTTTCTTTCACCGTCAGCATATGATAACTGTAACAAACTGTTTAGTTTGTCATAATTTCTGACCATGATTCGAATCCACTTCATTTAAGACATGTGTAATATGAGTGCCTAATCACTGACAATGAGCGATGCAATAAATTGTTTAAGCATTTCGCACAAAGATTTAGTAAAGCTTGAACATTTTAGATGCTGTATGTTATATGTTCGTTATAAGATCTAACATGTAGAATAGGATTAAATGTAACCTGATAAGCGTGAAAACATTACGTCTTTAGTTTTGAACCAGCACGTACTTGTCCCAGATATTCCGGTCACGCGTTCCCAATCTTCCCTTCAGCGGACTGTGCTCTATTTAGCGCGTCCGTGACTAAATGCTTCCGATGCGGCACGATTTGCCCCATTCCACCCTATTGTGATATTCTCTTGAATGAGATACGGACAATTCATGTTATTTTAATGCCAAATCGGAGCAATTAAATTATTTTAGTCGACTGATATTTATGTAAATAGGTTCTATATTTTATATCATGTAGGATAAAGTCGGAAACTGGTATGGGTGTTACTGGACCGGACCTAGTATATTGTTTATTGATATTTTTTGTATATTTCTTAAATTCTTAGTCTATATAGGTTAGGAGGACTTTCATGTTTGCTTGGGTAGCCAATTTCAAGACAATTTAAAAATTCAATTTATATTAAGGAATAGCGAATCATATTAGATTAAAATTGTAAAATCAACTAACTTAGTCAAGAATTGAACCTATTCAGTTAATAACAAAACACATCTGTATTATTTGTTACACTAGCGTATATAGTAACTTATAGGGATCTTTTTCTCCTTCTTTTTCTTCTGCGAGCGGGTGGTCTCCACAACTCGACGACATAGTTTGCGTATGAGGCTGGATGTGGGGTTACTCCATCCAGCCCAGCTCCTCCAGGAGGTCCACTAGTTTCTTGACGTCCCTGAAACTTTTCGGAAGCTATCTGGGGCGTACAGATACTTCGCCCTGAATTGGGGCCGCCTCTCTGCATTCGAGCAGGACACGGGCGGCTGTTTCTTCTGCCTCCAGGATGCTCTGCACAGGGGGCTGTCGGTGACACCTATATTGAAAAGATATGTGTTAAAATTGCAATGTCCAGTGGCTGCACTAATAACTAGTCTCAGGCGTAACCGACTGAGCCTTATCATACTCCTAGAAAAACGCAGGTTTGTTCGGGGTTGCCAGTTTGGCTTGCCTGCAATTGTCCAGTTTGTCCCAAAATCGTTGAAGTGTGCCCTTGTCCTTAACTTATGGGAATAAATTTATGCGCAGGACCGTCAAATACTACTTGTGACATATCCTCTTCATGCACTCATATCTTCATATTATGATTTTGAACAAGAAATGAGAAGGAATAAATCGTCGAATGGCGCGTGTACAGTTTAAGCATTTAATATGCTGATTGACTCTGTAAAGATATTACGTCATAACTTGCTACAGTCGCAGGAAATTTTGCGGCTTCGATGTTTTGGAAGATGATAAAAAGTATCTCAGTTAATTTGAATGTCAAGTACCAAAACAATGGCAACTTAAAATTCGAATAAAAAACAAAGCACAACTACCCTCTTTACATCGCACGGAGTACAATCAAACACGTTCCCCTCCTAATATCCGCATATCCGTACAACCGCGTATCCGCGGGAACAACGCCAATAAATGTAGGGTGAGTTGGGGAGCGTTCATTAAAACTAAGATTAACTCTGTTTGGTGTCGGCATGTTGGATTGACAATGTTTGAGTTTGTTTACGGGGGATGAATAGATAAATAACGTGTAGATATACTTTATGGTGTTACGTTATACTCTTATCTTTCTGCTTTCTTTATAGGATTTCGATATTTACTGATACCACTGATGTGGTAGAGCCATGTGGGAATAATGTTGGTTACAGCTCTTTCGAACGGAATCATACTACGCTTTCACAGAGTTTTTTTATTGCATGAGTTCATCAGAAAGGCAGACAGCCCACTGGGGACGAGTGGTTACCATCGCTTATGGACATTCGCAACTCTAAAGGGAGACTGGAGCCTGGCCACTAATGCCGGAATATACCCCATGGCTGTTATAGCGGCATATTGTATACCAGAGGAAGTAGCCATCCAGACGGGCAAATGCCCTACCAACCTGGTTGTGATTTGTTTTATCGCCTTTTCCTGTTCTTGCACGGATATATACGGTATCAGCGTAAAGCGGTCAGTCTTGAGCGTGTTTTGTACTATGAGGGCACTCAGCGGTTTACATTAAATGGCATGTGATGAGCTACGAGTGGCAATTGTCTTCTATTATCCATATCGGCGACGTGTTACTCGCTTTAGTATTTATATACACAGAAGCAAAATAAATATAATATAATAATGTTTATCGCTTAATAATAAAACAATGAAATAATGAATACTTATATTTTAAAGGTCGAGATGCGAGCACTGCGCAAAATCTGCGGAGTGACGCTCGCGGACCGCGTTCGTAATACCGAAGTAAGAAAGAGAGTTAGTCTGAAAGAGAGTGTCGGGGTGAAGGTAAGGAAAGAAATGCTCCGGTGGTTCGGGCATGTGGAAAGAATGTATGATGAAAGAATGACTAAACAGATATACAATGCAAAAGTGGACGGATGCAGAAGTCGCGGAAGGCCACGACACACTTTCCATGATCAAATTGATCATGTATTAGCAGAAGGTGATGTTAGGAGCCTTAAGAACAGACGAGCGTGCATGACAAGAGCTATGAATGTCAAAGAAGCAAGTGAGGTGTGTAAGAATGGGCCTGTGTGGCGCTCTGTTGTTCGTGCCTACCCCGCAAGGGACCTGGCGTGATGTTATGTATGTATGTATATTTAAAAAAATGCATTTTGCTTGATCTTCATCATATTAAACAATTGATCTTACCAATCTGTATGTACTTACTTCCTTTGCCTGTCATTTTGGCAAATTATACTTATTCACTTACACATAGTGTATCTACTGTATTATATATGTGTTTCAGAGCAGTTTTATATATTGGAAATAAATGTATATTATAATATAATATGTATTATGAGAGAGAACGTTCCAATCGCCAATTATCAGCTCACCCAATTCTATCTTCCCTATCCATCCCCTCTATCCCATTCTTCCTTCTGATCCCTCTATGCTATCCCACCGAGAACATAGTAAATAAATAAAAAATCATTTACCATTACAAAAATTAAATCTGGGACCTCTGTCCAGTAAACTAGGCGGACAAAGGTGTCTAGTGTATATATTAAACTTCCATACAACTACTCATTCAACCAAATACAGAATGGCTCCTCTCCCAACAAAATAACCAACTTTACCGCTATATGTCATATTTGTATAGCTGTCCCCACAAACAACCACAAAGGGCTTGGGGGCCATGTTGCAAATATTATTGCGTTATAATAGTCGTACCCGACTCATAAAGTTATGGTGTTCACGGTTCATTTATTTTGGACACATGGTTTTCATTTCTATTGGTTATTGCTAGTCGTTTATTGACTGTTTTCTTTCATATCAGTATTTTTTTTATTTCCTCAGTTATTTATGTAAGTTGCAGTATAAAATTTTAGTACGTCATGTCGTTATTCTACCCACAATAACATTTTTTTTCCTTTTTTGTACCTGTCTTACTGAGTTCTGTTTGTTACAGCATCATTAATTCTTCGAAAAGTGATTGTGTAACACATTTTTGTATAAAATTTATTTAAAACAAAGAAAAGGTTAAGTTAATCGATTTTTAGCTAGACGTGTTGCTGGGGAGTTTCTTGCCGTTTCTTCTCTTTAACAGCAATAACACGTTTCGAAGCAGTGCACATAGACTAGGATGTAAAATTAAATTTTAACTTATATTATTGACATTCAAAAAGTGTTCTCCAGTCATCCATCCATCCATACAAAAAGTCTCCAGGAACTTATTTTGAATTTGAATTGACTTATAAGAAGTAACTTTTTAGCGGTGGGTAATCCGATTAGCTAAATCTAGCCTAACCTCCTCAATTGCAATATAACTCACTGGTGTTATACCTGTATTTACTATGGTAATCTTTAGAAGGTTTGGGTTAGAGTAAAAAAAATCAGTCTTCAACGATTATACTTTCCTCAAGATCCAATGACTCGCGTAATGTTTCCAAAACGCCCGAAGCGCGTTGCATTATTCATTAGCAATCTGCGGCCGTCGGAAACCTCTGTAACTTTTATCACTACAATTTTCCTCCCCACAAAATTTACAAGGACATTAGCTGCTATCGGCGATCGCAAATCATCGGCCCCTTTGAGCTGCGCGTTACCGACGGCTAATTTAGCAACGGCGGGGAACCGATGGAACTATTAAGATGTGACGCCGACTCGGGCAGAGGGGCTTTCGGTCGTACATCTTTCATGCTGATTGGAGACGATAAAAGTATTAAAGGCTCATAAGAACTAAGACATTCTGCGTGAATTATCTAAGACTAAGCGATGCATATTTCCTTTATGCTGTCTAAAAATAGTGACCAAAAGTGTTTTTGTATAGTAAGGACTATACAAAAACACTCTTGGTCTTTATTTATATTATAGCAGAGGCCCCGGCAGACGTTGTCCTGCTCTGAAAAAATAAAAATCTGGGACCCGACTCCAGCGCCAATTACCGGTTCTAATTGTGGTGGATTTAAATCATACCGGGACCCACTCAAACACACAAACACAAAATCACCAAAATCGGTCCAAGTGATTAGGAGGATTCTAGAACCCGATCTCAGCGCCACCTACCGGTTCTAACGGGATAAAGTATCTTATGTCACTCTCCTGGTTCTAAGCTACCTCCTCACCAATTTTCAGCCAAAGCGGTACAGCCGCTCTTGAGTTATAAATAGTGTAACTAACACGACTTTCTTTTATATATACAGCGTGTTTAATTTCAAATGACAATAATTCATAATTTTAGCGGTCGTACTCCATACAAATTTTTGGTACTATTAAATCAACCGTAATGTAAAAATTAAAAAAAGCAATTTCCGAACAAGTTAATTACGATAAAAAGGGAATAAAAACAGAACATCTTGTAAATATTGGTTCGCGAGCGAGAGCGTAAGAATGAACAACTTCCGCGTTTAATGATGAAGAGACGAGCTGGCAACATGATACATTGGTCACTAACCTACCGATTTAGACACAATAACTGATACATGTTGTTGTAATATTCTGAAATGAAAAATGAGGTCCTGTGGCTAAACCAAAGAAGTTACCTTGATTCGTTTTGTATTTGGGCAGATTACGTCATGAAGAAAACGTGGTCTGATTTATTGTCGTAAGGTCTGAAACACGGCTGACTTGACAAACTTCGTACTGCCTCAAAAGTATTATTTTAAATTGAATTTGATTTCTGAACGACGGGACGAACATCAAACGTTTGATGGGTAGAGATAGTTTCTAAGGGAAAGCGAAATTGTTGTTTTTACTATATTCCAAGCATTTTTTTCATATTTACTCACCTTTTAAATCTTCCCTGGACTTCCAAATAATTCAAAACCAAAATTAGCCAAATCAGTCCAGCCAAGTTTTAGCGAGACTAACGAACAGCAATTGGTTTTTATATATACATATATACACATTCATCATTCATTATAATTTGGTTAATTTATAGACTCTTAGTTATAGATATATGTATGTTATTTGTTTCGTTATGTGTGTTTCCACAATGATTTTATATATGTAATGTGTTATTGAAATGATTGCTTTATTGCTTGACTGCCTCACCCCTCCGTTGGGGCATTGCTTTATACTGTACAAATAGAATATGTCTGCTCGAACGCGTGGACTGAATTTTCCAAGAATCACACCTGGCTAATGACTACCATAAAGATTACAATGGGCTGTTTTTTCAATCACAAATTTTAAACACAAAGTAAACAAAAAAAGACGGCCATTAAAGCGTTTCAATGTTATTAGCTCAAACACCGACGGGTAATAAATGTATGTTTACAGATATGCACCCGCAATATAATGAAAACACATCCTATTTTATACATGTACTATCCTAACCTATTTTTATATGTAGTTATCTATTAACATTTCATTGTATTGGGGTCCGAAGTACCGTGACATTTTTGCTAGTCTTTGTTCCCCTGTTGTCCCGGGCAATTGTGTGCCTTGGGGTAGCCGTAACAGCTTTACAGCCTGCGGCATAATTCGTTATCCGGGGTAATTGTCCCTGAGGCTAGCGGTACGCATTTATGGGTTTAAGTGTAGGATTGAACTTTTAGTTTTTATAGAAAATGCTAACGTGATTGAGGCTATTTTTACGGATATACTACATACAAAGATGGACACTACACTATTAAAGAACATTTTAATAAGTAAACTATATTTACATTGCTACTCGCTCTAGTCTTTTATCAAAATCTATGGAGATTCATTGCAGTATGAACTCTTAGTATGTCATTATTGCGGCGGAAACAATATTATTTATGTTTTACAATTCCATCCATTCTTTGAAGAGTAATTATAATACAACTTCTACATGTATTTTAAAAACTAGCCGGATATATATATATATATATATATATATATATATATATATATATATATATATATATATATATATATATGTAAAAAGTAGATTTGTATAGTGACTATCGCAAGGTAAATTTTTGGTTCAATTGCCTCATTGCTGTAGGCATCAAAAATACTTCAATTACGACTTATTGAAACTTTTCTTTTAGGCTTTTGAAAAAGGATATCTTTATATATATACATATCATTTATGTTTATTATCATCTCAATTTATTCCTGAGTTTGTCTGGAAGAGATCGCTTTTGAGCGATAAGACCGCCCTTTGTAAGTAGACATAATTTTAGTATTTAAGTTCACGTTTATATTGGTGTACAATAAAGTGTTATCGATCTATCTATGTATAACGGCGATGGTGGTATACGTAAATATAGTAGTACCAACCACTTGTTAATAATAATAAAAAATGATATATATATATGCAGCAATTTTATATATTAAATAGATATATACTTAATATGCATATCATACAAATGATTTATATATTTTGTAGATATATAAATCATTATTTTGGTATGCGACAGAGCTGTCCAGTTGCATGTTTGGAAAACTAAACCAAAATAGAACACACCGTCTCAGCAAGCACCCTCGTATTACGCGTAATCATTATTACAACACTCATATGAGACTCTGTGAAGCTACATTTGAAATTCGCTTCTAAAACATACGTCATAAAGTACTTTTTCTACTACATTACATTAAAAATACTTGTACTCCAAAGACAACTATGAACCTTATTCTTTAGTGTTTACGATACATTTTCATTTACAGTGGTTTCCTGTACTTACTTTAAAATATTGCTGAGGGATTTTTAACTGTCTCAGTACAGAAATAAGGTACATATTTGCAATTAGGTCCATTTGCAGTCTAAAGATGGCTTCATTACATTTTCCCTGCAAGGTGAGCCGGAGCAATCATGTACGTATCTTGTTGTCTAGACCAGACTAGTTTAATGGGGGTGCACGAAATGGGTCGTTTAGTTTTATGGTGTTTATGTGGTTATAAAGTTAGCTAAGGCAGTGGTCTGTTACAGACGCCATAGGCTGCGTGTGGTGTGACACTGTACACAACCGACAAAAAAATTATAAGAAATTGCATTAAAGAGTCTCAGACGCCTGAGACTCCTTTAGTCGTAGATATTATCACGTCAAATCGTTCATGCACTATTGGACAAGAAACTATTGTTACTCACACACAAGTGTAACTTACCTAATTTGAAGAATACAATGTTTACATTTGCCTGTTGATTTATTATTATTTATTATACTAAACATTATTAGTATTAGTATAAAATCTTGCAATAAGTTGTGTTAGCTAACTTGGCTAAGTTACTCGTGTCTCAAATTTGTATTGCAATTGACGTAGGTTTAAATCCTGGCTGCAAACCATCAGTTAGGTTACCACATTCTGAAGTGCAAAGAAACCATTGTGATAATGACCTAAACATCGTGATAACCGATATGCAAAGCTTGCCAATCCCCCTTGAACAAACATAATGGGTAGACTGTCCATTCTTCTAGAAATAGTGAGGCCTAATCCCAGCAGCAGGACTTTTATTCGCTGGTAATATATGTTTTTTATAGACTCTTTCTATCTATAATCTTATACTAATTGTAAAACTGAAGAGTTCGTTTGTTTGTTTGATTCAACGCGCTAACCTCAGGAACTACTGATCTGATTCGAAAAATTCTTCCAGTGTCAGATATCCCATTTATCGAGAAAAGCTATAAGCTATATCATCACGCTAAGACTCACCTTTATTTTAACTTTTTCACGCGGTCGAAGTTGCGGGCTAAGCTTGTAAATAATAAAACTACTTTTTGGCGGTTTTAAGCGCGGTAGGTAATTTATTAGATTTTTATTATTACGACGTTTCGACCACTTTTCAGTAGACGTGATCACGGGAGACAAAGATGTCAAGTGTCAATGAGTATTATTGTTAGTTTCATTTACCCTATTGGCGATACTTATTCATTTTAATTATTTAGTTTTAAATTTGTTTATGGTTATTATTTACTTAATCTTAATTACCACCGGTGGTGTGCAAGTATAAGGTGTTGTGGCATGAAGAGAAGAAGCGGCGCCAGAAACCCTTTAGCAAACATGCCTAGCATTATTAGACTCTTTCTATTTTTGTGTCAAATATAATTTAAAGAAAATCATTTTTTAGAAGACCTTTTGATAGTTGAAATTAATTTTAGATATCACAACAATAAAATGTAGCATAAAAAAATACGACGCAAAGAAAACAAAGCCTGAAAACTCTCAAAATCCCATTGACCCCAAGCCAGATGAGATTATAGACGCAACGCAAACTTTTCTCGCCGTTACCCTTCTTCCCCCATCTCCTCCGCCCCGAGGGACTTGAGCGATATAATCCAGTTTGCCCCATTCTCCCCATTCAGAACGAAGGCGAAATAAATACGTTTCAACCGACGTTTGAGTTGATGGAAATGGGATTGCATATTACTAAATCTTTTTTTTTGAAAATTCGTACGTGGGAAGGCGCAAAGCTAAAAATAAAATTACAGAGTCAAGTTAGTAGATTTATATATATGTGAAATTTCTCTGTTCGTGTGTATGTCATTGAACTCCTCTTAAATGGTTGGACCGATTTTGATTAATGTTTTTGTATATTTATAATGGTTCACAATTGGCTCCCGTAGGTGTTGCTGGAATCGGGTTATAGATTTTCAGTTTTGCAAAGCCGGACATCGTCTGTCGGGTGCGCTAGTCTATCTGTAATATTATAATATTATACAAGTGTCAGGTCTGCACATCGAAGATTTAAAAAACACCGGGATAGGCTATATAAACGATGGGGAATGCGTCGTAATTTTTTTTAAAGATTTTGTCTCTTTGTTTGTGTTTCACGCAAAAACTACTGGGTCAATTTCGATGCGATTTTCGGTGGTCGATACCAAATTTCTAGATTAAAAATTTGCGATAATTTATATCCCGTAGCTCCTGCAGGATTCATTTCCAGAAGCGATTTAAAATGGTTAAAGTGAAAATAAATACTGATTACAATGAATTTTTTTCACGGATCGATAGCAAATTATGTGACTTAAATTCTGTGTACACTGTTTATCCTGGGAATCCTGCGGGATATTTCTTGAGAGTGGTTAAAAATATGTAGGGTGCGAAGTGCGGGTATGTGCGAAGTAAAACACAAAAATCTCTATAATCTAAAATTTTTTTTTGCTGTTGTAGTATTTTTTATTGTACTTGGCACATACGTGAAGATGTAGAAAATATTTATTTTTGACTGTATAGTTTTTTTCTAAAGTCGGTTTAGTTTCTGTATGTGTCTAATCTTTACGATGTAAAATTTCTTTTTGTTCCCGTTTCCCACTCGACCGTTGCCCCCGGGGCAGGCAGCGATAGGACACGGGTTCGAGAGCCCTTCACTCGACCTTTGTGAGTCGAGGATGCTTTGTTTTTTTATTTCAGCACACTTCTACTTATACCGTCGGATGGAAAGCGGTTTAACCATATATAGTGAAAGTAATTTAAAGAAGATGTAGTGATAAGAGTTGAAAAAGGAATATTAAGCTGCTTTGGATATGTAGAGAGAATGGAAGAAAGCAGAATCACAAAACATGTATATGACAGTAATGTGACTAGTAGAGTCGGTGCCGGTAGACCATGATCAAACTGATCATGGTCTACCGGCCGGTCTAAAATGAAGATATTTTGAAGAAAGCTCAGATAAAAACAAAAGTAAGCGTGTATGTACGATAAGATGAATGAAAGTTGATGAAGCAAAAAGTGTTTGTCATGATTGTAGCTGGTGGAGAAACATCGTCTCTGCCTATCCCAATGGGAAACAGGCGTGACAATATGTATGTAATTTATTATGTGTGCACAGGTTTCGAATATAATCTTTATATAAGTAGCAATGTATAGTATCGATCTATTTGTAGATTACAAAATAAATGAACTTAAAAGTACTAGTTTAAAATACAAATTAATATAACAATATATATATACACGTAGAGGCCCCTTGACAAATTTAATGTAAATATGTGGCGTGACACTGACCGGCGATTATCCCTGTCTACACCATATAATAATGCACCCAAGGACAAGCCCTGGTCAGTGTAGGACTATTGTGGGAAATGAAGACAAAAAGTACCGGGCTATTGGGATGAACTGTTAGTGGTACTAGCGGTCTGGGAATATGGGGACTATGGCGTCTGCCCGTCGCAATGTTCAGGGAACATGGAAAAATGGGCAGACGGTGACTCGCCACTCCCTGCATGGGCCCCTAAAAATGCCGTAAAAGGCAGGGGCAACATGGGTGTGAGTGGCTAAGGGGTGTAGAGAGGTGGGCTGCAGGTTCACCGAAGCTACTTCCGACGTTAGGCCTTTTATCACTTCCACCCCTGGAGCTTGAGTCTTAGCTCTAGCGATCTCCACTCCGTGCCGGCTGGTTAAGGCAAGCACGGAGGCGGGGGCCTTGTCTTGGCCCCCGGAGTCAGGTACGAGTTATTTTATTATAAATATATATATATTATGTAGAATTTCACATGTCACAAAATTAGACTTCAACTACTAATAACATAAAACGAACTGATTTTTAAAAATAAAGTTTTAAATTTAAACGTCATACTTTATTAAATGGATAATGGTTTAGCTGTGTTCTTATGAGTGCAATTTTATTAACTGCATTGAAAAAGAAGATAAAGATATCAACAAATCAAAAAGTCTTATTTGAATTAAATCATGGGTAGCAAGGCGATCAGAGAGAGGGGCCCATAACACCTTACTTTGTCCATTGTTGGACGTAGGTGTTCCTAAGTACGCGCCACATAACCCGCTCTCACACCTTCCACATCCATCCCTGCTGGCGGCCTTGTGCAGGTCGTCAGTCCATCGGGCTGGCGGGCGTCCTACGTTTGCCTAGACGTGGTCTCCACTCCAGGAGTCGTTTGCTCCATTGGTCGTCGGTCCTGTGACAGACGTGACTGGCCCACTGCCACTTCAACTTGCTAATTTTGCGAACTATGTCGGTGACCTCGTTCTCTTACGGATGTCCTCATTTCTGATTTTATCCATAAGAGAAATACCTAACATAGCTCGCTCCATAGCCCGTTGAGCGACTTTCAATTTGTGGACCAGTCCCAGTCAGTGTCCATGTCTTGGTACCATATGTCGTGATAAGTAGGACGCACTGCTCGAAGACTTGCGTCTTCAAGCATTGCGGAATAGTCAACGAGAAGACCTGTCGAAGCTTACCGAATGCTTCCCAGCCTAACATGAATAATAAATATTGTCACGACCTAGATGCCGACAAAAATAAAGTCACACCTGCATCTTTGTAGACACACATTTTCTTACCTATTTGGCATTCGGACTTCTTTTGTTTACTTTCTGTTTAAAAATTGTGATTAGACAAACAGCCCATAGTGTATTGTAATCTTTTAAGGCAGTCATTCCCCAGGTGTGATTCTAGGAAATTCGGTCCACGCGACCGAGCAGGCATATTGCATTTGTACAGTATGAAGCAATTGATCCCTCAATCGAGAGATAGGGTAGCGATAGCCACAAGCGAAGCAAGACGTGTGTTCATTTGGAAATCTATTTAGTGACGGACCTTGCGCGTGTTATTGAATTGTGCATTACGTTTGGACTGGTTGACTTCATGTACCTGTGTTGTACTTGTTTGTATAGTTCTAATAAACTCTATAATAATTCCAACGGCATTTTAATTCGAGTCCTGCAACTCGTAACAATATGATTATATTTCTATGATATAGATTATAAGGCTCCAAAATTTAGCCCGACATCAACAACAGAGACTGTCATTGATTTAAATATTCTTCTAAGTATCGTAAATCACATAGATCTGAAATTACAGACCTTCGGGCTGTATATGATAGTAGTATTACGTAGATCTACCCTTATTACACTTGCCTACGTCATTCTATTAAATATTAATTCTATTCCAATTACGCGGTAACAAAAGGCACAAACCGTGCTCCATTGTGCGTTAGATACATTTGTAGCGGGCCCCTTCGACGGTGCGCCCGTCAGACGCACGCCGCGGACGGACAAAAGCCTGCCGCTCTTTGTAGTCCTTTGTCGATTTTGACACTAATTGCACTTTATGGAAGCTTTACAAGCTTTTTTAGAGTTCCGTAGTCATTTTAGCAATTAATGGATCTGTACTAGCACTCGACTAAGCTAACTATAACACGAACGCGTGGAATGCAGTCTCCTGGTACCGAAGCTTTAATAGTTTCGCGCGTGTTACTCGTCATTTCTGTACTTAGTCCTTTTGTCATAATCTTTTTGTTGAATGTCAAGTTATTTTTTGTTTCTTATCTATTTTTACTCGTTTTCATTCTATTTTTACCATTCCGTGCTAATAATAAAACTGCGTGTTAACGGTTGTAAGCGCGGTAATTTGTTAAATTTTTATTATTCCGACGTTTTGGTCGCTTTTCAGCAGTCGTGATCACGCAAGAAGATTGACGGAAGATCTGAAACATAATTTTATTAACTACCAATATTTTTAACTTTTAAAAGAAAATTTTTTTACGAAACCAGTTCTCGATTCATATAATAGTATTAGTAATGAAAAATATAACTATATGAACAAATTTAAATAATAATTTTAGGGTTTTGGTTTTTTAGATTTTTATGCAGTCGATGCCCGACACTGTCGACCGCATTCCTGGCATTCGTCTACTTAGCTCGGTCGCATAGTACACGTGACGGTTCAACTGATACTATTCTGGATCTAGATATAGTTTTAGTAGTTTGCTTGGCAGACGTTGAATCTAGAATAAAAATCTAGAACCTCATTGCAGCGCCACTTTCCAGGTCCAAATGACAATTTAATCAGGGAGGAAGTGGACCACTGGAACTCCCACTTACAGTGCGAATATTAACTTAAGCTGTTTCACGGCGATATTTCGTGAGAGCGTGTTATCACACCGATCAAATTACCTACCTAAGCCTACGTCGAAGTAGGATAAATAAACAACACTTCAGTGAAAAGTTAGTCACACAAGCATACATAAAAAAACATATTATATAAAAAATGTGTACTATAAGTAAACAAACATAGATTTTAAAAAATCTTGTAAAAGAAGCTCTCAGGAAGGTGATAAAAAATTCACAGCACGTAGCAAGCTTTGTTCGACCCCTCATACAAGAGGCCGCTGTTTCTCAAACTGTTTTACAAACGCAGGGATCGCGGATATGTGGTATGAAATAAATTTGAATAAAAAGAAAGGGCTTTGTCTAAAAATTGCACAAGCCTTTATAACCTCGTCAGTATTTCGCAGAAAATTTAAATAATGATCATTTAAATTAAAAATATTTAAAACCAGCCTAAAAATATCATAATCAAGTTTCAGATAAATTTTAATCTGTAGATATATGGCCTTACTTATAATCGTTTGTTAAATTTTAAGAAACTGCTCAGCAACTGATTAACGAAAATCTTACCCATGAACTCCTTTTAAGGATAAGAGGTAGTGGTAAAGAAACTCATAAATAACTGTCAAAAATAACCAACATCGAGAGGTAGTTCAAGTGACTGCTAAGAGGCAAGATGGCAAGTTTTATTTGAAACAGCCATTGATTAGGTGTTTAAGAGTCTCTTATTTAAGAGATGGCTAATCCTTTCTTAACGATATTATTATAAGTAAGGCCTATAAAGGTTATATAAAAGTTGATAGAAAACAAAAGTATGTTTATTTAGTTGTAATTTCTATACATTACAAAAAATTCTATAAGTTTACTATAATAACACAGAAAAGTATATAAGATTTCAGAAAGATATTTGGTGAATCTGATTTCAGGGTGGACCCAAAATGAGCATTGTTCTTTACAGTATTCATTGACGACAAATCTGTGAAACCACTTTGAATCTGAACAAATAATATTACGAATGACGCTTTCAAACTTATGAATTTATTATTGCAATTTTCTTAGCTTAAATAACAAGAAATTTACAAAAATTTGAAACATAGTTTCTTTTGAAATAACTCAATATAAACCTGAAATCGTCTGAAAAAAATGTTTTGTACGGCCTGATTTCCAATTGCATTATTTAAGTTTTAGTTAACTTGGTAAACCGAAAAGTTATAATTTTTATGTTAAAAAATAAAAATAAATTATAGCACCACACAAAGTCACAAACACACAATCAAAAACAACAAAACTTATACACTTACTCACACCAACGCGCAATACGCAATTCACAAACAAACCAAGACACACAAAGAGCCTAAAAATAAACAAGCTAGGCACAGACAGAAAAAACAGCATACATGGCACTAGTTAAGATAATATATATAGATATAGACATAAGGCACACACTGCACATGCATTTTCTCACAACACCAGCATGTAACAGATACACTCTACATTAGTATAAGTTAAGTATTGAAATTAGATAAAAAAATAATTATACAAGTTATTCTTAAGGTACACAACACAACACAAAAATTATAAAATAAATGTCACACATAATAACACATAAACAATAAGCGTGTATAAATTCAAAAAACACTAACAATAATTAAGATGTAAAAAGGGTACGGAACTAGATAGAGTCCGTAGATTAGTTAATTTAAAAAAACCGGGAAGTTAAATCCTTATCAGAATGTGGAGAGAATTTTTCCAGGTAAGTCTAAAGTTCTGTCCAAACGATGATAAGGACATATTGCATAATAACTAACTGCTTAACTAATGGGAATATAAATAAATAAAATAAATTAATGCACATGTATAAAAACGTATTTAGTGTAATATCTCACAATTTATCATTTTTTTTCTTTTTAAATCAATCTTAAATCACAGAAAATTTTGCAAGTTGTAGATTTAAGTCAGTGAAGTCACAAAGATGCTCCAGTAAAAAATACCATATGTCACATGTCTACACTTTGAGAACCTTGCACTGAGGGAAGGAGCCCCTTTCCCCCGGGATATACCTGTCCCCCGACCTCCACCACCAACCCCCGCCCAAATTAACTCGCCCGCTCTCACCTGCCCTTTGAGGGGTGGCTGAAAAGTACAGTATTGCCAGATACCACGAGACAATTATCCAGACAAGAGTTAAAAAGTATTTTATTTGAATTAAAACCTTTATTTAAAAAATCATGTTTATATTGTTTAAGATCCCAAAATTCTTATTTTATTTATAGAGGAACTGTTGGTGCATTAGCTAACTCGCTTAATTTATATCTATATAATATTATAAGGAGGCAAGGTTTGTGAGTTTGTTTGTAGGAAGTAATCTCTTGAATTATAAATTCGATTTTGGAAATTCTTTCACCAGTAGAAAGCTTAATTATTTTTAAGTGACATAGGCTATATTTTTTTGGGATTAATAATCTTCATGATGTGAAATATGTTGTTGTGTGTAATATTTTTTCATGACCAATTATATGTTGACTTATTTCGAGTAGCGCCCACTAAAGTGCATTTCTTTGACCTGCCGCTATAAGCACTTACTAATACGTCATCATGGTAACGCGAACGAAGTTTTGCTGATACATGCTAGTAAAATATGTATGTAATATACAGAAAGATTCTACGTAACATTGGAGCGTTTTTTTGGTGCTTTGAGGGTAAAATGGGTATATTCTAAAAATTAAGATTTACTACAAAACCAGATAATATTTTTGGATATAATCACATTAATTTAGACACTATATAATTTCATTAACAAAAATTAATCTCCTTTACAATTTAGACTTATGACTCTGATACCACATTAAAAAAGAACTAATAAAGCCGAAATTAACTTAAACGGTACTGAGGCTCTGAATTTAAATGTAGGATCAGACTTAAAGAAGTAACCTTGCCTAAATGTATAGACGGGTGAAAAGCTATTTGTTTTAAACAACATTTTGAAAATGTATCAAGAGACGAGATTGTTCTCAAATGTGCAAAACAATATACATCATTTATATACTAGTCTTTATGTTAAAGGGAAGAGTATCTAAAGATTTAATTTACAAACCAGGTTCTTTATATTTCTTTAAGATTGAGACAAGAATGAAAAAAGGCTGTTGATTTGGTATTGAATTAAATGAATTTGGTTTCGATTTCTCTTTGAATATTTAGTGATTTCATAGGGTGTGTCATATGTTATAGAAAAATATTCGCTACTTAAGCTGGTGTGCACCGACTTTTAACCGATGGTTAAAATAAAATAATCGCCATAAATTTATGGAAAAACAGTGATTATTTTTGGTTAACCGTCGGTTAAATTTCGGTGCATACCAGTCTTAGTAACGAATGTGTGTGACGAATATAGGGCCCCCGCCCTATATTCGTCACACACATTCGTTACTGTATAGATGATTTATGATGATATGTTATAATGTAATGAGTTTAATGAGAATTAAAAAGTTGCATTAATCGCAAACATCAGTTACGAAATGTCGCTTGAAACAAATAGCCTTTCACCCCTCGTATAATAAATTTGTTTATACTTATTTTTTTACTCTCAATGTACAAACTCTTTGCAAGTTTTTTATAGTCTTTTGACTTTATGTAGAACAAAAGATTGCAAAATGTAATGTCAATTGGTGAAAATATATTCGGGTGATATAATAATTTTTATTTGGAGTTTCTTCTTAATTATATCGAAATTCGATATAACCTACGTCCACACTTAACATAAGCTGTGTTTGTTTGTAATAGGTTACTCATAAATCTAAGTATTGTAGTTTTAAATTGTCTCCTACAATGTTATAGTGTAGTAACTGTAAACGAAAAAAATAAATAATGTTTTTTTTAATTAAAAATCAAAATAGATGAACATTGTTTTTGCTTTGCTGTAAAATTACGATTTTTAACTTAGGCCTTTTTGACTTTTAGGTGCGAATTACAATTAACGTTTTTAATTTTACGAGTTCATGCCACCAGGATGTTGTGCAGCAGTGTACTCCACGGGGTTCCGTGCTCCCATAGAAATTGCAATTTCATTTAATTTTAATGCGTCTGTTTACCTTCAATATAATCTAGTTAGGGGCCACTCGGGCCGCGGCGGATCCGAGGGTGCACTAATGGAATATTTATAAAGGCGAGCATCCATTTATTTTAATGTCTTGCTTTGAAACGTGTTTTTTATTTCTCTAAAATATCACAGCTATCATATCACTAGTTCCGCTTGCAACTAAGTTAGTTTGTTAATATTTTTTTAAATTTCGTTTAGTCCCTGAGAGAAGGATCGAATGCAGAAGGTAGCTATTGGACACGGCTCGTGCCGGGTGTTCCTATCTCTGGAGACTTTCAACCGATGGTATCTTAAATCTTTAGTCCAATGTCATATTTTCAATTAAAATTTTACAACACCTTACTGAGACATAGATAAAGAACCCTGAGGTAGAAGGAAGGTACTTTTAGGGTCACGTTTCACTGAGGAGCGTGAACCCCGCGTTGTCAACCAGCAAACCTCGCGTATTTCCCGAATACTAATCTATCAGCAATTGGTACTGGCTTCATGGAATTGTTACCAAGTGGTTCACTCGCTGTTCACGCGTGGACAGCTTGCGACAAATGCGATCTTTTGTTCGTTGTGTGCAGGGTGACTGTAATGACCTTACGACCT
The DNA here is from genome assembly GCA_012273795.1 of Dendrolimus punctatus. Classification (NCBI taxonomy): domain Eukaryota; kingdom Metazoa; phylum Arthropoda; class Insecta; order Lepidoptera; family Lasiocampidae; genus Dendrolimus; species Dendrolimus punctatus. The sequence continues at coordinate 22,318,129 of CM022535.1, forward strand.
TTAACTGCAAGAAGTTATGTAATAAAAAATAACAACTGTAGCATTTTACTTGAAAGCACATTACTATGTAAATATTCACAACATTTATTCTATTTACGTGTACATGAAATAATAACAAGTGTTACTTTATAATAATAAATAACAATAAACTTGGCATGGAGAAGTTTGTACTTGCGTGTTGGATTTGCGTGTCAGCTATGGACGCACGAATGTGACGCTGTCACGGCACTCGATCAATACACAAAGCAGCAAAGCACAAGGCTTAGCCGAAGTCCTTTACGTTAAAAACACTTATAAGAATCTATTTAACAATATGGTTGCGAACACATCACACGTTTAGCAGCGATAGGTCGTAGTTAAATGATACTTCAGATGGCAAAGAGTATTCACTGTCGAGTGCTGATGTGAACTAATTTATTTTGGAGACAGTAATCTTAAGTATATATATATTAACAAGCCGTTCAGCTAGTACATGTAGCACAATGTGTGAGCGAGTCGGATAATGTACGAGCGAGGTAGAGCAACTATTAATATGTGTGGCCCAGCGTTGCGATAGCCATTAATTCGCTGTCCACTGAGATGATTAGACGTATACAGCTTCCATAATAGAAAAAGGCGTAAGTTAAAATTTAAGTGTTTTATTTTAATTTTATTAAGGATAACAAACAGGTATACACTTAGTTTACACATGAAATCGCTAACAATACTAGAATTATATTACAAACAACTTTATTATTTACAGAGAGAACTTAAATAATATTTATTTTATCACCTCACGAGACACTTAGTAGTAGTATATTATAAAATAGTAAATGTACAATAAATTTATTAATACAACCGTAGGACAGATATAAAGCAGAGCAATTTTGGTGCCGGGCGCGGTTGTAGTTCACCAATTAATACATCGTCAAGGCAACACCAACGAAGTTTTGGTGGTACTACTTACAGTAAGTACACTACTCTTTATCGTAGACCACCATTACAGAGACAAATACAAAATAAGCTTAAATACTATGACTTGCTTTTTAAATACAAGCTTTTGAAATCCTGGATATCATGTAGCAGCAGAGTGCTAGCCAAGACAGGTAAAACGAGCCCAACCACGACGGGTCTATCTTGTTTAGTATAGGACTTCCCATTCTTTCATATTGGTTGTAGCCAAGGGTTCATGTATTTGTTATCTAAAAGTGATTTATTATAAGTTTACATCATTAAAAGTGTTTAACTTCTATACCTAGAAAGACTAGGATGTTGCCCGCACCATCAGCGTAAAACTAAATACAGTGTATACTCCATGTAACGTCACTCGATTTAACGGCAAACTCCCTTAAGCGTCGAAATCACTTTGCTTTGGTTGGTTTAGCTTGCCTTATATACAATGATACACTATATATAGCATTACATCCACTCTTAATAACGACAACAATAAAGTAATAAAAAGTGCCTTTCAAGCTGCCACAATTAGTCAAAATTGCGCAGTAGTGTACGTTCTTTTATCGATTTATTATCCTAGCCAACCAACATGCCTCAATATCGCAAGATATGAATAAAATCAGTATAAAAGTACAACAAAATTGCTGGTGCAGCAAAAGACATCATAGGAAAATAACATATTTTCTCCATTTAACGAGAACTATCTATAACGCCATAACATGCAAAATCCCTTCAATGTCGTTATATAGAGTTTATTGTATATTGTATGTGGGTCGAGTTGCGCACATACTTATATAATAAATGCAGATACTTGAATCAATAGCTCGGTAACTTAATTCTACCTTGGCTGTATTCCAAAAAGTGAGTTGGCTGGTTTTCAAATTGAGATAATAGTTAGGTCCATTATTCACATTTAAGGGGAGAGTTTTATTTTCAAAATTTTGTGTAAAATTGATTTAAAGGAAATAAAATTTATAGGATATTGGGTATCTCTAAAGACCAATTGTGTGTTTATGTTGAACATCTCGACTTTTTATCGAAATGAGCGTTTTGGAGCTGCCACAAGAACTCTTTCCTATCACGACAGTTAAAGATTAACAATTTAGTTCAGTCTGTGAGAAGATATACCCTGTTCATAATAACAATAGGCTTGTATAGGTTTGCTTGAGTTCAAAAAAAATGAATCATTTTATTTTTATTATGGTCACTTATAAGTTTAGTTCATACTTTAGCTATCCCTCTGAATATTATAAATGCGAAAATAACTCTGTCTGTCCGTCAGTTCCCTTTCGAACAAAAAACTACTGGACTGATTTGGCTCAAATTCGGTATATATTATGTAATATTAATACCGAGGGTAGAAAAGGGATACTTTACCTCCTGGATAATGAGATAAGTTTGGGGATTGATTTATTTAAAGGTTATCCCAGAAAGTAGGATAAGTTTTTATTTTGTGATTTACCATTTTAGTTAATTTGGTTGATGTGGTCGATTTGGTCATTTTGGTGTATATATGTAGTTTTGATACCGAAAATGGGCATAGATACATTTCATCCGGGAGATGGGATAGTTTGCGATATAAAGTGAATCTTCCGAGGCAAATAGCAGTAACATATTTTTTTTTATGTATGTAATTAACTGTATATATTTTTGTTAGTAAAAAAGTAAAATGTAAAAATTAAAAAAGCAAACATTGTGTCAAATTTTATGAACATCGGTGCATGTCAGAAGCTGTGAAAATGCAACATATACCTACCTATACTTACATTCACTGGTGTATAAGAAGATACACCAAATACCGTTGCTTAAGTTTTTTACATGGTTATAAGTAGAGCATTACCTACTCCAAGGAAGCGCTGGGCCAAGGTTGGGTTAGCTGGGTCACGGCTTTACACCTAAAAACGTGATTTCGTAGGACTTTGTTAGAAACGTTTGGCTTAAGGCATAGGCGTTTTTGTGTCACCCGTCGGTCTGATATTTGCCCGACTAGTTGGATACCACCCCTGGTCTAGAGTTTGTCGCCATAACAACCTTGAGGTGTATTTCGATATGAGTGACCAGGTTCCAGTCTCCCTTTAGAGCAGCAGCGCATTTGTAGCATCTTTGGTGGTGTAAATGTCCATAGGCGATGGTAACCGCTTTCCATCAGGTGGGCCGTCTGCCTGTGTGCTTAATTCATGCAATTAAAAAAAACGTGTGCGTCTCGGGACACCCGACAGAAGTATTAACTTAACTAATTTAAGTTGAACTATTTAATATTGAAATTGTTTAATTTCAGAAAAGCTTAAGTTATTACTTAAATTTTATGTATGTTAACAACTTCCCTATCCAATGAGTCATATATATACTTATAGGAACGTTTTATAATAAGTCCATGCATAATATGGGACTCATTTCTCCATACAATTTCAAGTGCATTTTTCTTAGTGAACGTGGATATTTATAACAATATGTTCTTGCATATTAAACAGATTTCTTTTTATTATTATTATTTTCTGAAAAAAACAATTGTGGACTTCAGGCGGTATACAAATACCTTGTACTGGTACAGGGAAATTGTTAATATGATAATGTAAGGAAAGGTTATTTATTATTAAAATCTTTTATTGATTATAAAATATATTTTATTCTTAGTTACAATTCTTGAATATGTACATTAGAATTGTACGTATGTACATTATTGGTATCATTATTTAATCTAATTACCGAAATACGGCTAGCGCTGTGGGTTAGAGAGAGAGGAGGAGCCTGCCTACCGCTGCCGGATGCGTGAGAGAAAGGGAAGCCAGACAGACTGGCGCCGTAATGCGTAACGTAACGAAGCAGTTTAACTCCCATAAGAAGTTATCACTTCAAAAATCAAACTACTTAACATTGCTTTCTGTTGTTCACATTGTGTCAATTGTTATTATATTACTTTTGTAATTGAAAAACACAGATGGAGCTTGAACAGCGGCCACTTTTTATTTTAGGAATGTAACTGTATGCATTTTTGATATTTCTTGTATGGGTGAGCAATAATCTGTTATCTATCTATTAATCATTAAGTTAGATATTAAACGTTATTAAATTTAAGCGTAATCTGCCCTAAAATCTTTAAAATGATGTATAAAAACAGTGTAAGCTTATAAAACAGACCACACCACTCACGTAAATCTAGTTCAATGCGGTCACGATACTATTAAAGGACAGGAAGGGTGGCGTGTTAGGAATTTTCCAACAAACCAGTATTAGAAAGTGTTTTTGTATTCGACATTAATGTATATCGCGTTGAATCACAGCCAGAATCGTGTTATCTTCTATAATATATAGAAAATGGAACCTACAGAATAATTATTGAAGGTAACCCGTCTACCACCGCTTCCAATGCAATTTTAGTTAATGCCAAAGGAGAAGAACTGCCAGGAGTAGCTCTTTCTCTTTTCTTTCACCATTTCCCAATTAATTGGAGTCACCAAAATATGTCTTTTCCTTCCACATTCCTCTATTCTGACATACATCTTCTGTCACACCACAAATCATCATATCCTTCACGCAATCCATCCATCTTATTTGGTCTACCCTTACATCTAGACCCATCCACCTTGTAGTTTAATATTCTTTTTGTCACGTGACTTTCATCCCTCCTCATTATATGCCCATACAAACTTAATCTTCTGCCTCTTAGTTGTTCAATGATGGGCGCAACTTTCAAAGATCCCCTTATGTACTCATTTCTCACCTTATCCATTCTGGTAACACTACACATCCATCTCAACATTCTCATCTCAGCTGAGTGGAGACGTCTGTGGTTTATCACTTTAGTGGCACAACATTCGGACCCGTAAAGCATGACTGGTCGTATGACAGATTTATATATTTCACCTTTTAGTTTCAGTGGGATTAGTTTGTAGGATTAGATTAGCCCTAGCGTAGCAATTTTTTTTTATTATTTAAAAATAGTTAAATTATTAATTATGTAAATAAAATTAATTGAATTAATGTTAATAAAATACTCTTAACTGAAAGCAACATAAGTCTCTTCATTATATTAGATTTATTGCAATAAATTATTTTAAATATCACAATAATATATGACACACGATTAATGCTACAAGGCACTTATCTAAAAAAGCTTAAATTATAAATTTATCTACACTATTTATTAAATACTAAAAATACTAGGCGCAAAGACTAGGCATTGCCATACAACGTGGTAACGCCGCCAGCCTTTTGGGAACGTTCCAGGTACATGACAGTGGTTTGGGACCATTAATTAATGTTTAGGCACCTCCCCCCTGTGAGTGAATGAGAATGAATGAATGTGTTTTATGAGAAATAAAGTTCAGTTCCACTCGATCGCTTGTGTTTGATTGACGTACACCTGACATGGCGCAGCCGGTAACGCCATCTTGTCAAAACAGTTTTTAGTACCTAAATACAATTCAAAACATATTTTGTGCCTCCATTATAATGGAAACAGTGTTAACCCCTCCAGAACCGTTCTATTATGACCAAAATACTGTAAATATTACCAGTGGTACATTGTGTTTAAACTGGAACAAATGGAGCAAAGGATTTAAAATATACTTCGAGGCGTGTGAGTTGTCAAAAAAGAGCCCACAAATACAAGTCAATATACTTTTACACGTAATTGGTGAACAATGTCGTGAGTTATACGAACAATTTAATGTGCGTTGCACAACAGTGGACGAAATTTTGGGCAAATTCAAAAATTATTTCACGCAGAAGAAAAATGTGACGGTGGAACGCCACAAATTTTTTATGCGCAATCAAAGTGAGAACGAATCTATCGAGCAATACGTATTTGAACTCCGAAAACTAGCACAAAGCTGCGAATTTAACACTTTATGTGAATCATTAATAAAAGATAGGCTAGTGTGTGGCATAACAGACGACGGAATAAGAGAAAGGTTGTTAAGAGAAGCTGATTTAAGCCTTGAAAAGGCTATTGAGATTTGCCAAGCCGTTATTGTTTCAAAATCGTACTCAGAGAAAATTTGTACACAAAACGCGACTAAGTTTATGTATAATTTATACAAAGAAAACATGAGTGATAATGGCAGCATACACAGGATTGAGTCGACGCATCCAAAAGGTGGCGCGAGTGACGGTGGCCGACATGCATCGTCGTCACAAAGGCGGGTTGTCTACAGCGATCGAGGCGACGTGCCTGCACGCAATGATCAGCGTATGGGACGTTCGGGTACGGCCAATTACAGTGCCGGCGGTCGAATGCGTGCATATAATGCATCATCAGCATCTGCGCCCTCCCCAGTTGGCGTGAGCGGTTACAGTGGGAATATGAAATTTAAAAACCGCTCAATTTCAAAGTGTAACAGTTGTGGACTAGCACACCCGAAGTTCTCATGTCCAGCTTATGGTAAAATATGCCGTCGTTGTACACGTTTAAATCACTTCTCCAAAATGTGTAAAGTATACCATATAGCAGAATCAGATGAACAGGTAATTTATTTTGTAAATAGTAATTGCAATAATGATCAGTGGTCTGTGAATTTAAACATCAATAACTGTAATATTTGTTTTAAAATTGATACGGGAGCTGATGTCAATGTCTTGCCTGCACGGTTTTTGTCTAAATTAAATATTAAAAAATATAACTTGCTGAAGAGTAATACAAAATTACAAGGATACTCTGGCGCACACATTAATGTTATAGGTAAGTGTTTCATAAAATTAATGTATAAAAAACATAATTTTATTTTAGAATTTAAAATTGCAAATGTTGAATCTGATCCAATTTTAGGAAAAAATGCATGTGAGGAACTGCAATTAGTAAAACGTATGTATTATGTCTACAGTGAAAGTAATGTATATAAAAATATATTAAATAATTATAGAGAGGTATTTGAGGGTTTAGGCTGTCTACCAGGGACATATAAAATACAATTAGACAAAAAATACAAGCCAGTAGTTCATGCTCCAAGAAAGATACCCATACCCATAAAAGATAAAGTTAAGAAGAAATTAGAAGAAATGGAACAACAGGGTATAATAGCTAAAGTAGAAGGCCCTACAGAATGGGTTAATAGTATTACTATAGTTAAAAAAGCTAATGGGGAATTACGTATTTGCTTAGATCCAAAAGAACTTAACTTAGCTATAAAAAGGGAATATTTTAGGTTGCCTACACTTGATGATATTTTGTCTAAGCTCTCAGGTGCTAAATATTTCAGTACTTTAGATGCCTCAAATGGCTTTTGGCAAACAAAATTAGATCCCAGTTGTACTGACTTTTGCACTTTTAATACACCGTTCGGTCGTTATAAATTCTTAAGGATGCCTTATGGCATATGTTCTGCTAGTGAGGTTTTTCATAAGAAAGTTCATGAAAATTTTGATGACTTAGAAGGGGTATGTCTATATATTGATGATTTGCTTATCTATGGACAGACAAGGGAGGAACATGATAATAGATTACAGGCCGTACTAGAGAGATGTCGCAAAATTAACTTAAAATTAAATAAAAGTAAGTGTAAATTTTGTCTCAGTGAAATAAAATATTTAGGACACAAGATTACAAAGGATGGTCTATACCCGGATGAAGGCCAAGTGTCAGCTATTGCTAATATGCCAAAACCTAAATCAGTCAAAGATGTAGAAAGATTCTTGGGGTTGGTTACTTATGTTAGTAATTTTATACCAAACTTATCTGAAAAAACACAACCCTTAAGGGAGTTATTGCAAAAAGATATATCATGGCATTGGTCAGAAATGCATGATAAATCTTTCATGGAGTTAAAAGAATGTTTGATTAAAAAACCGGTTTTACAATATTACAGCATGCATAAACCAATTACAATATCAGTTGATGCTAGTAAAAATGGGTTAGGAGCAGTTTTATTACAAGATGGATTGCCTGTCTGCTATGCCTCAAAAGCGTTGACTAAAACAGAACAACGCTATGCTCAGATAGAAAAAGAGCTTTACGCATGTGTTTTCGCATGTGAAAAATTTTATGGTTACATATATGGCCGTAATGATGTTACCATAGAAACTGATCACAAACCGCTCATTACAATTATAAAAAAAGCTATTATTGACACTCCTCCTAGGTTACAACGTATGTTATTAAGGTTACAACCTTACACTTTTAGGTTGATTTATAAGCCGGGAAAACAATTATATATTGCAGACACTCTGTCACGTGCCTGTGTAACAACTGGACATGTTGACAATGCCCTGCAAGAAGAAATGACTGAAGCAATACGCAGCATTACTGTGGCAAACGAATTGACAGATTCACACTTTTCAATACTTCAAAAAGAAACATCCCAGGATGAAACTCTGCAAACATTAAAACGCTATACAAAAAAGGGTTGGCCAACTGATACACATAAGATAAATTCAAAAGTCAAACCATTTTGGAAATACAGAAATGAGTTGACAGAAGCATGTGGACTTCTATGGCGAGGCAACAGGGTTATAATTCCCAAATCTTTACAAAGTGAAATGTTATATAAATTACATTTTGCTCATTTGGGGTTTGAAAAGTGTTTACTGAGAGCTAAAGAACTATTGTTCTGGCCAGAATTAAACAATCAACTTAAAAATTTAATAATGAATTGTCAAACTTGCTTAACATATAGAAAAAATAATTTGAAAGAAGAATTATGTCCTCATGATATACCCAAAGAACCCTGGTCTAAAGTGGGTGTTGATTTGTTTTATTTTAAAGGAATAAATTATATCTTGATTGTTGATTATTATAGTAAGTTTATAGAGGTTATAGAACTAACAAGTACTCTCTCTGAATCTGTAATAAAACATTTAAAATGCACTTTTAGTCGTTTAGGTATACCCCAGACACTTGTATCTGATTGTGGGCCCCAGTTCATATCCAAAGAGTTTCGTGATTTTGCTCAAAAATGGTGCTTTCAACACGTGACGTCATCGCCGCGCTATCCACAATCAAACGGACAGGCAGAACGTTCCGTGCAAACAGTTAAAAATATTTTAAAGAAGAGTTTGCACAGTAAAACAGACTTTAGGTTGGCATTATTAGAGTACTTAAATACACCGATTAATGACAAATTACCTTCTCCAGCAGAGTTATTATTTACTAGAAAACTACGCACCATTTTTCCTATAATTAATCAATTCAAACAATCACATAATAACCCCTTACATATGGAATTGAATCATAGGCAACAAAGGTATAAATTATATTATGATAGGAATGCAAAAAATTTATCAATGCTTACAATAGGGCAAACAGTTAAAGTGAGAGATGAAACCAAAAAGATGTGGAAATCAGGAGTAATAACGAAATACTTAGGAAATAGGAAGTATGAAATAAGGTTGCAAACTGGAAGAATAATTGTTAGGAATAGGCGTCACTTAGTTATTGATTCTCCTCATTTGTGGCCTCATAGGACAACCTATGATGTAGACTATGATGATTTTAACCCTTTTCAATCCAATGAGTCAGGCATGTCATCAGACACAGCTCCCAATCGTCATTCTCCCTGTCAAAGTAACAACGATAATATTCGTGGCACAAGTGATTATTATGTAACTCGTTTTGGCAGGACAGTGAGGCCTCCGGATAGGTGGAGATTATAAGCCCAATCGAGAATGAAATCAAAGCATGATAGAAATAAGTATCTTTAATATTATATAATTATTTTATTTATAATACATAACTTAGTCATAAATAAAAATATAAAAAAACATTGTTTATGTAAAATTGTTTAACAAATGTATGTGTATCTAAAATTGATTAAGAAATTTAACATAAATCTCTTGAAATAAAAAAATATAAAGTTATATAATTTTCTCACAATTTAAAAAAAAAATGCTAATTTTATTATGTAAGGCATGTTATGTTGTTACTTAATTTAATATTTAAGTATTCACTCATAATGATAATTCAATAATAATGATAATTGTTTACAAAAATAAATAAATATAAAGTTATATAATTTTCTCATAATTTCAAAAATGCTAATTTTATTATGTAAGGCATGTTATGTTGTTACTTAATTTAATATTTAAGTATTCACTCATAATGATAATTCAATAATAATGATAATTGTTTACAAATATTGTACTACTTATGAATGTTTTTGTTTCTAAATTTTTTTTTGTGTGATTAAAGTGTTATATTTGTTGAGAGGAGGATGTGAGTGAATGAGAATGAATGAATGTGTTTTATGAGAAATAAAGTTCAGTTCCACTCGATCGCTTGTGTTTGATTGACGTACACCTGACACCCCCCCCTTTTTTATTTAGTTTTATATTTATAGGTTAATCTACACTATTAAATAATAATAAAAAGTTAAAAAATTTAAAAAAAACTTCCTGCATATTGGGTACGTTTCCCGCCTACAGCGGTTTGGAGGAGTCCATTATTTTACCTAAAAGTAGATTTATGTTAATTTGCAATTAGGATTATTTTGGGTAGATAATAGTGTTACGAGTTTAGCGGGACTCGAATTAAAATGCCGTTAGAATTACTATAGAGTTTATTAGAACAATACAAACACCTATAACACAGGTAAAAATATAACCGAACTCGATAAGTCCAATCTTAATTCAATAACATGCACAAAGTCCGTCACTAAATAGATTACCGAATGTACACAAGTCTTGCTTCCCTCGTAGTTATCGCTCGACTGCCCCATCTCTCAATTGGTGCATTGCTTTATACTGCACAGATGCAATATATTTGCCCGACCGCGTGGACCGAATTTCTTCGAATAAGTTTGTTTTTAAAATTACAATACACAATGGGCTGGTTTTTAATCACAAAATTTCAACACAAAGTAAACAAAAGAAGTCCAAATGCGGGTAAGGTAAGCACGTGTGAATTTGTCTGTATCGGTCGTAACAATAGTTTATTGTTTAATGATGTAAATATTGAAAATCAAAAAACCACAATGAACATATTTACGCGTAACAACATAATCCAAATCATACTGGATAATAATGCAACATAAAAATGCTTGACTACAAGATTCTAAGAAATTCTCATTATGCGTAAAACTACCCTCACATTAGCTGGCTCGTTAGCTCCTCGAGTTTCCTTCCGTTTCATTGAAATTCAATGCACGCGGGGGGGTCTTCCGGGGATTTTCCTCCCTTTTACTTTAACAAGAAACTCCTGGTCTTCATATATTGGTTTTTAAACAATATTACAAGTTAAAAATTGCTTTTGTTATCTTACATTATAAAACTGTATGTATAAATTATTCTTTAGATATCAGTAACTATTTTTTGACTTATATCCGAAACAAGTTACAAGTTTTATTTTAAATTATAATTCCTTTGTTTTGTTCGCAAAAATATAATTACATACATACATACATAACTTCACGCCAGGTCCCTTGCGGGGTAGGCACGAACAACAGAGTGCCATACAGGCTTATTCTTACATACCTCACTTGCTTCTTTGACATTCATAGCTCTTGTCATGCACGCTCGTCTGTTCTTAAGGCTCCTGACATCACCTTCTGCTAGTACACGATCAATTTGACCATGGAAGGTGTGTCGTGGCCTTCCGCGACTTCTGCATCCATCCACTTTTGCATTGTATATCTGTTTAGTCATTCTTTCGTCATACATTCTTTAAATTAAACGAGCTATTTCGAATTATAAAATATAATCTACATTATACAGCATACTATATTTAAGGCTTCTGATACCGCAAAGGATCAAAAATGGAAGGCAAACGAAACAATTATTCATTGGTAATAATTGATGATCAATAATTTACCAAAAACATGGCATAATTTTTACGATATGAGACGTAGTTAACCTGAATTTTTAGTGATTTTTCTATAGTTACCTTTAGCTAAGAAAAAAAATCACCGCATTCAGAGTAGTTTATTTATATTTATTATATTTTTAATAGTATTTGATTGTGATTTTATTATTTTTATTTTTATTTAGTAGACCACTAAAATAGTTTATTGAAATTTTCTTTAAAATCTCCTTAGACACTGGGTTGCCTGGAAGAGATCGCTATAAGGCCGGCCTTTGTTCTAATACAATGTAATAATAGAAAAGATAGTGGGCAACACTGCTTGTCATTCTGCGGCGTCCCTTGGTTAAAATGGCTCTTCCTAAATGTATTGTAAATTGTAATGTAAACTTGGAGTTTAAAATAAAACACAATTATTGAAGATAAAGTGTTTATCATTAATTATAACCATATGAAACACAAACATACAAATGTATCCATCAATTGTCTAGATTTAAGTTCATGGTGAACAATAGAGTTTTTTTTTTTTTTTTTTTTATTGCATGATGTCAGCAGACAGGCAGACGGCCCACTTGATGAAGAGCGGTTACCATCGCCTATGGACATTTGCAACACCAAAGATGCTACAAATGCGCTGCTGCCCTCTTAAAGGAGACTGGAACCTGGTACACTAATGCCGGAACACAACTCAAGGTTGTTATGGCGACATACTTTAGACCAGGGGTGGTAGCCATCCAGTCGGGCAAATGCCCTACCACCTGGCTGTGGGTTGTTTTGTCGCCTCTTACGACAGGCCGCCCGGCCGCAGGAAATTGTATTCTTTCTCCGTTCCTGCACGGAGTAACGTTTCATTCTTTCGTTCAAGTCACCTCCAAATTAATGACATGAAACTATTTTACTCTTTCAGTTTTTATCAAAACAGGATGAAAAAATATCTGCATATATAAATAAAATAAAAGTGATATAAATAATTTGATTTTCTTATATTTTTAGATGAAACTATTTTATTTACAATAAAATAATAATGCATTAGAAAATTGACCGCGTCTATAGAATCTCCGCAATCGGCCGAAAAATTAGGATCCTCAAGATCGTTGGCGTTGCTATAAGCCTTAATATCTTTATTGGCATTTCAAAAGCTTCTTTTGATTAATTTGGAATATTGAAGATGACAGATATGATAGGTTATCGAACTTGTGGGATTTCTAAGACGGAACGTATTATTAATTTAGGAAAGATGAAATAGCAGTTACTGAGATTATTTGCGACTTTAGTAACTGACAATATATTCTATCAGCTGCGCACCGCGGTCTCACCCACGTCGTGTTGGAGAATCGTTACATTTTGGTTAATTCACACTTTATCTTTATAAATTATAGCTTATGTGATATTCTGATGTTAAAGCTATATTATGTAAAGTTTCATTCAAATCCATACATCTGTACATTGTTACAAACTTTCGCGTTTATAATATCAGTAGGATTAATCACATACGGATTATATTGATTTTTTTACAACATTTATAAAAGTTTTAATGGCCACGGAAAGTTATAGAAAGAAAGAAATAATTTATTTACTAGGAAAGCGATAATACAAAAAAAAATAATAATCGCAGACAAACACAACATTGTATATCCTAAATAACAATTACTTGTATATGGTAATAACAAACACTCTGCGATCCAGACACAGACATGTAAATAGCAGAAAATATTCAAATTTACTATACGGAATGAACCGGAGCTTGGTGCAGGAGGTAGGGCAAAGTTAGCCGCTCAACACAGAGCGTCAATACAAGGTTGCAGAAAAATTTATACATACATTTTTGATGATAAAATCCAATATATTGTACACCGTATTTCCTACAAATGGCAACTCAGCTTTATGCTGTGTTGGAGTTCCCTCCAACACGATTGTGAATGAATCTTATACCAATATAGAAAGCTGGAGAGTTTGTTTGTTTGTTTGCTTGAACGCGATAATCTCAGGAACTACCTGGTCTGATTTGAATAATTCTTCCAGTGTCAGATAGCCCATTTATCGAGGAGGGCTAGAGGTTATATATCATCACGCTAAAACCAATAGGAGCAGAGCACCAATGTAGAAAGTTTCAAAATCGGATTTTTTTTACTTACTTTTTTACTATTCATAGCAGAAGCTATACTTCATATAAATGAAAATAATACTGGAAATTTTCAATCTGAACGCTCGACTTAATAACACAAAATTCGTCTTTAGTAAATAATGATAAATTCTCAAGGCATCGTTAAACTGATTGTATGAAGGTCTCACTGGCCCAGTTTTAAAGAAGAAACACGAATCACTCCCCCTCAGAGAGCTGGTAATGAGAACGTCGACGTCGCGCTCCACAAATTGGATTTATGCAAACAAGTCGTTTGGATTACTGTCGTCTCATTCTTTGGGAAAGAAAAACATTTAATTTATTCCTCTTTCGTACAAGCAAAACCATTAAATATTTCTACACTGTAATAGTAAATCGTGGTAGCATAATGGCTAGCGCACTCGTCCCAAACTCATAGGGAGCGGGTTTGACCCTGGCCGGAACGCATGCACCACTTGGTTAGTTTTTTGATCTAATGTGCATATTGCTATAATTACTACGTGCTAAAAACGGTGAAGGAAAACATCGTTATTCAACCTGTACATGTGGATAACTGATGTGTCAAACCTGCCAAGCCGCCTTGGACAAACGTGGCGGGTTTACTGTCCGTTCACCCTATAATGGGAGGCCGGAGCCCAGCAGTGGAGACTGATATTATAAACTAAAAAAATCTATAATATTTTGAAATTCTAAACATGCCGCGTATATTGAAGCTATTAAAAAACCAACTGGTATACCCGTAGACTATATAAACGACAGAGAATAAGATGTATTTTTTTAGATTTCTTGTCCGGTTGTCCGGCATTCATAAAGAAACTATGGGGCCGATTTCCGGGTACATTTCACTGATCGAAAGAAAATTTTTAGAATTAAAATCTGTGCTACATTTTATCCCCGGAATCCGGTTTGAAGTTGTTCGGACGCATAAAATTTAGCTTATTCGGACACAGTTACCACTAAAATGATAACTTACATTATTTTTTTAAATTCGCGATACTTTGTGTCCCGGCAATCCCGCGGAATCTCAATTAAAGCGTGGACGAGGTCGCGGTCATTACTTATTAAAAATTCTTCTTACTTTGCCTGTGTAATTAATATAATGTCGATATTTTTTGTGCTGTGTTCAAAAGGACTCTGAATCGTCTTTGGATTGAAGATTAGAGATTCCAATGGTTCCGTTCCATTTGGATACGGAACTCAATTCAGAAGGATGGAGGAACCTAGCCAACTGACAGAAACAAAGATCGAATCAAAATCCTTTTGAAACAATCCACTCTAACGTGTCCTTTATAGAAATGATATTAATGATCATTTCTGTTTGTTGTCAGGTTCCGAAATCCTAACCGGGGGCAGTGGACTACCCTTAAACGTATAAAAGGAGCGGCAGTAAGATGAGCAGCAACTCTACTAGTTAGACCTCAAAGCTAAAAGAGAACAAACAAAATTAAAGATGGCTGAAGGACCGCAAACGATATGGCAGAAGATAGACAACTCGATGATCCCCGTGGTAAACCTCGAGGTGCGGGAGGTAAGGAGATAGTGTGGGAAAAAATCCAAGAGCCCACCTCTCAAAGAAAGATTATCTTAGTCATAGTATGTATTGCTTTACTTCTGGATAACATGCTGTATATGGTTATTGTACCGATCATTCCGGATTATTTAAGATACATTGGTGCTTGGGGTGAAGCAGGATATGACCATGTGGTAACTCTTCCGCCAATCAGAGAGGAAATAGAACTATAATACCGACTCAAATTATACCAGCATCGCATGAAGGACAGGATTCTGCTACAGGGATGTTGTTTGGGTCCAAAGCCATAGTACAGCTAATGATCAATCCCTTCTCCGGTGCCTTAATCGATAGAATTGGTTACGATATTCCAATGATGATTGGATTGATCATTATGTTTCTATCAACTTCTATATTTGCATGTGGCAGGAGCTATAGTATGCTGTTTTTTGCAAGAAGTCTTCAAGGAGTCGGTTCTGCTTTCGCAGATACATCCGGTTTGGCCATGATAGCTGATAGATTTACTGAGGAATCTGAACGATCGAAGGCATTAGGTATTGCTTTAGCTTTTATCAGTTTTGGGAGTTTAGTAGCGCCTCCGTTTGGTGGAGCTTTATACCAATTCGCTGGGAAAGAAGTACCATTTCTTATTCTTGCATTTATATCTTTAATGGATGGTTTAATGTTGCTTCTAGTGATGAAGCCTTTAAAGACTCAAATAAAGGAAGCCAATCAGCCAAAACCAGCTGGAACGCCAATATGGAAACTTTTCATAGATCCATACATTGCAGTATGTGCTGGTGCCCTAATGATGTCAAATGTAGCTTTGGCTTTTCTAGAACCAACAATTTCATCGTGGATGGAAGACAATTTAACTAAAGATAACTGGAAGATCGGCATGATTTGGTTACCAGCTTTCTTCCCCCACGTATTAGGAGTAATTATTACGGTAAAGATGGCTAAGAAGTATCCACAACACCAATGGTTAATGGCTGCAGGAGGCCTGGCTTTGGAAGGTTTATGCTGTTTTATAATTCCATTCGCCACATCGTACAAGATGCTCATGATACCAATCTGTGGAATTTGTTTTGGAATCGCTTTAATCGATACAGCATTACTTCCAACGCTTGGATACCTAGTTGATGTGAGATACGTATCAGTTTATGGCAGCATTTACGCCATAGCAGATATTTCTTATTCGTTCGCTTATGCCGTAGGACCGATCATTGCTGGTGAAGTCGTCGAAGCTATTGGTTTCACTGCCTTGAACCTCTTTATTGCCTTCAGCAACTTACTCTACGCTCCAGTGCTGATGTACTTGCGACATATTTATGACTTTAAGCCCTTCGAGAATGAAGCGAACATTTTGATGGCTGACCCACCAGATAAAGAGTACCAAACATATAGCCTACAAGATCAGAAACCAGTCAACGGAGAATATAAAAACCATCTTGAATATACTAGTGGAGCTGGTCAAGTTGAGACTCAAGAGTCAAGTGTGGACGCTAACGCTGGGTACACTTACGATCAGTCTTACCAAAATTACCAGCAGGCTATCAGCAGCAGGAGTACCAAGATTACAACCAACCGAGACAACTTCCAGCGCAGCCTCAGCCATCTCCGAGCAATCCCTTCAGGGCTGGTGCTGCCCCGGCATCTACTCCCGCTGCTGAGCCTGTTCCGGGGCCGATCATTAAGAACCCTTTCCGGCAAGGTTTCTAGATTGCTCCTATCGGTGTTGTTGTTTTAATAATTGTTGTGTATTAATAAATGTGTCTTACTGGGTAATCTTCGATCACTGAGTCGCGAACCACCTGCGGCCGATTAATAAATATCTCGTTAGATGTCTATAGTTGTGCTTACATCTATAACGTAGTAATCGGATTGGGGTGTAATTGGATTTTGTTCTGAACTGTCACTTTTGATGTACTTGATTGCTTTGCAAGCAATCTCATATCGAAGGGTAAAGGGTATATGTTTCAAGCGACATTTAGAGAGAGGCTATAAACATTATGTTATTTTTCTGCCATAAAAAAATTTCAATCATTCAAATAAGATTTCAATTAATAACTCGATTCTCAATTGAAATCTTTACCATTTTTTTTTATTTGAACGCATACTTTAAAATGATATGAGAATTTTGAGACAAATTTGTAAATTGAAACTTGAGCCTGAGACATGTTTGAAATGTTTTTGATATATCCCTCGATATATTCCTCGATTCATTGTAGTTATTGAGTAGTTTTTATAATTCAAAATTTAGTACATGATACAACATTTTTTGAAGATATATTATCCATTATTAATTATCCATTTTACTTAAATGCAGTTACCCCCCAATCAGCTGTTTCCTTGTTGATCTTATATTGTTCTATAACAAAAAAAACTGTTATGCCTTCTAATAGTGTATATTTAAGAATCGTTATTCGTTAAGACCAATATTATTAACGGATATGTAAAAATGTGATTTCTTTGTACAAATGATGACTGACGATTTAGGCCAAAAATCTTAAGGGCTATTAAATGATGTATTATCCCGCTCGCTAATTACATTTTTGAATATATTAATTGAATGGATTTAATTATGACAAATACGTAATATACAAATCTTATCAAACAGCTATTACGAATCTGGCCCTTCGTCAATCTTGGCATTTTTAGGGGCCCATGCAGTGAGTGGCGAGTCACCGTGTACCCATTTCTCCATATTCCTTGAAGATGGCGACAGACGGACGCTACAGTCCTTATAGTCACCGATCTGTAACTCCAAGTTCATCCCAATAGCCCGGTACCTTTATTTCTTATTCCAATAAGGTAAGTGTAGGAATTACAATATTCCTACACTTACCTTGTCCGGGCTTGTCCTTGGGTGCATTATTATTTGGTGTAGACAGGGATAATCGCCGGTCAGTGTCACAGCCACATTCTGCGTCTTGGTCTTCCCATGGCCCCAGTAGTAAGTAGCTCAGTTGCTAGTGAACGTGTCCGAAACTCAAAGTCCAGAAAGCATGCACCACTGACCTAAGGTGCATATTGTTACAATTACCACGGGCTAACGGTGAATCAAAACATCGTGATAGGTGCAGGTTTCAGCCTGCACATCGAGATAACCGATGTGTCAAACCCGTCAATCTGTATTCTGTCCGTTCCCATATAAATCGGAAAGTCCGATTCTTTAGCAGTGCAACGTTTATGCGTAAAATAATATGAAATAAAATACTAGTAATTTTGTACATTTGTAAGAGCACGGCCTGTAAATAATCGTTTAGCTCGGACTTATGGAGGGCTTGCGTGGTACCATGGGGAGGCCAGCACGCAAAGGAGGTTTAACAAATTTAATCCAAATGTGGCGTGACACTGATCGGCGATTTTCCTGTCTTCGCCATAATAATGCGCCCAAGGACAATCCCCGGTCAGTGCAGGACTATTGTAGGAAATGAAAACAAAAGGCTATTGGGATGAACTGCTAATGGAAGTAGAGGTCTGGATCTATGAGGACTATGGCGTCTGCCTGTCGCAATGTTAATGGACTATGGAAAAAATAGGTAGACGGTGCCTCACCACTCACTGATTGGCGAGGGGTAACATGCAACATTCCACCCCTGGAGCTTGAGTTGTAGCCCTAGCAATCTCCACTCCGTGCCGGCTTGCTAAGGTAAACACTGAGGCGGGGGCCTCGTTTTAGTCCCCCGGAGTCGGGTACGAGGTGTCGCTACTCACTTAAGGCTTCGTCACAAAGGCCCCCTGCGGGAAGTTAAGTTTTATAAACGGATTTTTCATAATTAAATTGTGTCAATTTATATTTTTAAAAATTCCAATTAAATCACTCCTAAGTGGGGTCGATTTTAGAATCACATAAAAATAATCATCAAATTATAACTTTAATAACAATGAAAATAAGCAATGAGGTATTAATTCAACTGTCATTTTGAATTTATAAAATATTTCATTTAGTAGCTCACAACCACCCGGCGACCGCGGTCGTTATGGTCAAGGCGAAAACGTAACTAATGACGACATAATTTTTGATCACGCAACGCTAACAACGTCCCATGTCAAGAGGTGGGTCGAATAACCGTTCCACTAGAGTTTGTAAACGGGAAAAATCGCGTTCGTGAACGTGGTCGTTGTGAGCCACTAGTGGAACGTAGCCTCTATGAACAATGTTTATTTGATGATTCAAAAATCGGCTCCAAACGTGATTATTTCTAGTACAAATATTGTATAAACATAGTATATAACATATATGTTTATTATATAATTTTGGCAAACGTCAGTCATTTATTGTTCAAATTTATATTAATTAGACATTTATATATTTAAGGTAGTTTTAAACGCTCACATCTAGCACGTAATTGTAAGGGCCTATGTTATTATTTAAACCTTTTGGCACTATAGTCAGATTATAGTACCTATATAATATGAATTAGCAGACTCCAGCGAATATATGTAACATTATAATATACATATCTTCATATACTGAAACTATTTCACTTGTCGCGAGTTAAACTCGAGTTTATACATAACTGGCTGTACCGGCAGACGTCGTCCTGCCCGGAATAACTTCAATCGATACGCCGACAGCAGCTCCATTTACCGGGTCCAATTGTGCACCAACTCAGAAACCTCTGGCTCATGCACAACAACTTTACTAAATATCATCCATGATATAATGTATAGTTTACGATTCTATAAAGGGCATACAGACCAACATTCATTTTATATATAAGAAACAGAAGAGTTAAATTATAATTTATTTATAATACGCTGTATTGGCATACAGCGTGGCAATAATGTTATTAGTAATATTTTTCCTTACGTCTATGTTAGTAATTATTGACTAGGACTGATTTAGTACTCTTAATGAAAGACTAAATCAGTGGGCAGTCAAATTTATAGGTAGGCTTCAGGATTCTGTTACTGCCACCATGCAATATGCTTAGTAAGGAAGGTACTTTTAACGCCATAGCGCATCCAAGCCATCTATGTCTGCTTCGGCGAACATAGGCGCATTGTAAACACATTTATCCAGTTTTTTTTTATTTATTTATAAGAAAAGCAAACAGATGCAATATATATTTTTATTTTTTTTTTTTTTTTTTTTTTTATTTTTTATAATTTGTATAACAAACAGATGCAATATATAGTTGTTTTATTAATAACTAATGTAATATTCTATATGTTAATAATATGGTATCCAAAACACTTCTGACATTTTATTTTAGGACAGTAACAATTTTTTTCTTGTTTTTTTACCGCTAACCGCGCAACTTACATGTTACATGTAGTAACAAAATAATTATAACATAGTTTATTTTCAGTTTTTAACGAGTCTGTAAGCATCTTTTAACTGTTATGAATAAGGGAGTTTTACAATTGAAATAGTTTCTGTATATAAATAATAAAATCGATCATAAGTATAAAATTTTAAATAAGATAAACTTTGTTTATAATTTAATATGACATATTTAGATCTTCTGAACATGTCTTTGCTTTTGTGAATAATCATAAAATTAATAATAATTAAAACATAATTAAAAGTTAGTCATATTTGTATTGTGCGATAAAGATCCCAGAAACGGTGATGTATAAAGTCATAATAAACGGTCAGCACTTCAAGGTTTTAATGAACAATAAAAATCACATTGCATTAAATTTCTTGGTAATTAAAAATAATAGGAAATATGCATATACCTTCACATTTTTAATAGATTATTTGCAGCAGTAAATAGTTATGAGAATATAACTTGATAAAATATTATTTTTTAAATAATATGATATTTTATAACAATTATGAAATTAGTACACTGATGTCACACAAGAACGATAGCGTATCATTGTCGGCAACTACCTTTATTATAAGTCATGCTAGATCATTCATGTGTTGCTACAAATTCATATTTTATCAACAAAACAATTAAAGCGAAGAAATCATCAAGTTTTGCGTTGTGCAAGACGCTAACTGTATTTAAGGGTCTTAAATATGTTTTGTGTTTCTTAAATAAATTTAAGAAACCTTATGCAAGTGGCCCTGTGTAGTTGCTGACAATGACGCGCTAGACAGTTTTACCCAAGTACTAAGCGCTTTCGTTGACAATTAGAACGCGGAACGTGACGTCACGATTGAATTAGCTCATTATACGATTTTCTGCGTATTTTTAATAATTTTTACCAATAAAAATACCTTAAAAGCAAACATCGTAAAAATAACTTCATGAGTATAATGCAACGGTAATTAATATATTTGTACCATATATGAATTATATGCATATTCCATATTATTAATATTACATTATAACCAAAAAAAGGTAATTTGGAATATAAATTTACATAACTTTAACATATCAGAATGAAAATGCCAACCAAAAATTTTATGACAATTGTAAACCATTTAATTAATTAAATTTAATTTTATTATATGGCTGTAATTTTATTTTTCGAGTGTACATACTAATTAAGATATTATCCAATGCTATATCAGCAATATTAGTATAAGTATAATTATGTAGCGTTATATCATGTAATATCAATTAGAACGACTTATATCAATTAAATATATCAATTAGGCAGTTGCCTCAGAGTAATACGGTACGATGTAAAGCGATGCTATATTGTCTTATTAAAGATGCCGATAGTTTATAGATAATGATATTTTTGGTGATTAAGTATCACTGTCTCGAGTTTTTTTTTGCAAAGAAACATTAAAAATAAATATATGTATAAAAAATGATATTTAATGATTACGTATGTAATATTTTTAAATGCTTATTATTAAGTTCCTTGAGATTATTTGAGTATTTATTTTATTCGATATATCACGTATATATATATATTATACAACAAAGATAAAAAATGTTAATTTTATTCTTTGGCAAAAACTAAACATTACACAAAGCAAATGGGAATATTATAAAAAAATATTTAAATTCGTATGTACGATTGACAATATTGAAATATAAAATATTCCCTGACATAAAAAAAATATGTACAAAAATTCAATCGCCGTTAAAATGTACGTACGCAAGAAATACTTTGAACATAAATAGGATTTATTGTTAAAATGTGATTTTTATAGAATTTGTACCAATGAATGAAGGCATTTATCAAATATGTTAAGATTTTCTTCAATCGGAATAATACATGTTATAAGAAATAAATAATTAGCCAGGCTAAATTAATACGATATAAATTCCATCGCTTCTTATCGCATCGCATCGCTCGGAGGTAGCGTATAGCTATTCAACTTGTGATAAGTTGCAACCAAGGTAACGAAACATATCAGAATCTTTTGATTCATTTAGACGTAAGTTATAGATAATTATAAATATTTTATAAACTCTGTGTATGTATTGTTCTATAAATTAGACGTAAATTGATGTCTTTATCGTGTACTATTACTAGAATTACTCGACATTATTTAATTATGTGCCATTGCATTGACAAAGCTGTATGGTCATTCGGTGGGATTGCTTTTGTATATTACTTTAACGTTATAATCTTACAATTAAACATGTTTAGAGGTCTGTAAATCTTTGGGAAGGAACGTGAAATAAAGTAACAAATTGACATAAATCTAATTAGTTTAATATTTAATGGCGAAGTATTTGAAATAATATAATACAAGCATATGTTATAAAGATAGCCTTTAGAGAATTTTAATTAAATACAATGGAATATATCTTCTGTTTTTTTAATATATTTTACGATGAGGTAACAAAGATATTTATTGCATATCTTATTTTATTCATATATTACTATTAATTTTATTATGTAATACATGTATTTATCAAATTAAAATATTACAAAATGATACAATAAAGAAACTTAACTTGCTATGTTGTATTCTATCTAAAATCCTTTACCCCTTAAGACTATAACTCGAATACTGGGCCTAGGCCATCGAAGACAATAGTAAGGTGCTGGCTATGTTTCTTTGGTGGATTGCCTTACTGATACATTGTATAAGGTAGACACCAGCCTTCTGATGACGCAAAGTCCATGAGGCGTTTAACAGCCCTTTATAAGGGCTCATATTATATTTTATCGTGATAGTGAAATTTATGTTATCGACATTGCTGGAAAATTGCCTCTCTGTTATTATCAAAATAAATATACGCAATTTCAAAATGATAATAGTATAATTTGTTTATGGTAGATTTGCATAACAGAATGGTACTTCCCACTACTAAAGACTGATGATTATGACCTGATACACTATTATTTTAACCAATCTTGATCTATCCGAGTGACCAACATAGATTCGCAGTTGACAATTAAAAGTGAATAAAAATTAATATCTAAAAATAATTGTATACAAGAAAGGTGACGTGCCCGATATGTCAATTGAAAGAGTGTATAAAGTAAAAGAATTATTGTGAATAATATTCGTTAAACTTTAATATTAAAACGGCTGCTCTTATTTGATTTTCTTGTTTTCACTTGATTTTAATAATTTCTGTTATATTAATATTTTTATTGTAAAGTGGCTGCTTTTATTGTATTACAAGCTCTATCTGTTCCTAAAATTTTTATACTGGTATGATATCTAAATATTTTTTGTTTAATTTATAACACATTAACGAAACTTGATGACTTTTACTGCATCAGTAATAAACATAAGTCGAGCATTTATCAATAACGCGACCAGCGTTTCTGTTCCTATTTATAATTAAAAGCATCAAAATATAATTTAAAATACATGTGTGAAAATAAGTTAAAGTCTTTCATAAAAGGCTAATCGCCGGAGAGTATCATTGTCCGCAACCATGTTTTTAGTGATCTACATTAATTTTTTGATGAACAAATCACCTATTAACGCTTATTATCGTCATTAATAAGCACTTCAAACGGATTTTTTTAAGAAGTGTAAAATTATAAAAATCTGTTGCGGCCAATGATGTGACCGGGAGATTTACCCTATAATTCTAACGATGACGCATACTTTATATTTTATAACAAATGTAATTTGACTATTTCTTTTCAATGAAACGAAAGTTTATTTCTACTGAAAAAAACGCTCCAGGCGCTGTATTTATAACATGAACATTGTGTACGGCTAGTACAATCGAGTCTCCACTTTAACAATTTAAAACTAATTTATTAATTACCAACTTATTTATCGAATTTCAATCTTTCTCTTCGTTTAAATAATAACTATTTTAAAGTCCAGACCATGATCGTTTAGTAAATAGCCTGCAGAGTACAATAGTGTTTTAAAAATCGAAATAATTTAAGCACAATTAACGATATCACACAAACTTTTTTAATTAGCACTAAGAAGAGAGAGGTTTTGTTGAATTCGTTACAATATATAAGAAAGACATAATAGATGTGTGCAGATCTCGTTTATTAGACAATATTATCATCGCATACTTAATTTTAATTGAGAGGTTAAACCGAACATTATGAGATGCCAAGAGCACCATGAATTTGTGCATATTCCCTTAATTGTTAATGATTATTACATCTGACAGTGTGAATTGCGAAAGAGATGCAGTGCGTTTTCGGATAGTGACTAAGCGCTAGAGCAGCTCAATACTCACATTCTGTTTAATCACATGCACGAACTTCACGAACGTATTTAAGTTTTGACTATAATTATTATTAAATTTCTTGATTTTATATTCGAAATATGATTGAAAATATGGTAATAGGCAAATTTTTGAAAATATTTATTTTCCTCATTAATTAAAGTAGACAACTATTTTTTGTATAAAATCTTCTGGTACTAAAAAGGCATAAAAACAAATGGTATATGAAAGTGAAAGTTAATTTGTGGCCTCTGAATTAATGATTTTTTCGTTAGTCTTTGGTGCAATTCCTGATTGGTGAAATTTGGCAAATCATAAAACAGGCGAAATATAATTGGTGTATATTTTGTCTTGTCTGCTATGTAAGTGGATGCATTTTTAATGACCAATTACCGAATGCGTTTTAATCTAAATAGTCTAACATTGTCTAATCAATTAACTGCAGGTGGTCTATCTTATAAATTGTATAATTATTACTCATTTTTAACTATTTAATTATGAAGTTATTTATTATTTGTATTCTTTCCTATTTGATTGTGAAATTAATTTGAATTAAATGAGTGCGCGTTGTGAGGCGACCTCTCTCGCTGTATCGTAAGTTTAGAGTCAATTTTCTTGTCAAATTCTCCCGAAATTCAATTAATTAGTAGTGAGTGAGCACAAAGTATGTATTCATGTCTATTTAGTGGACTTAAGTAACTTTGTACTGAGTGCGTGTATTTTAATAAATGAAATTAATAAAATTTCCTTTCAAAATAAATGAAATTGGATAAAATTATCGTTTCATAATCTTTTCCAAACAGAATCCAAGTTATGCAGAATACTTGTTAAATTATAAAATTAATAATACTTTGATCTTGGGTGCAACATTATACGGTGTAGACCGAGATAATCGCCGGTCAGTGTGACGCCACATTAATATTTTTGTCAAAGTGCTTCTACGTGTTGGCCTTCCCATGGCCCCAAAAGGCTTTTGAGGTCTTCAAGTAGAAGTAAAACAATGTTGTGTGTTTGAATTGCAGTTCAGGAATGCATGATGTAGGCTCGCTCCGCGCTTACTAAAGTACTACAAAAATGCAGACGCTTAGCAGCTAACGGAGCGAGCTATGTCCCCGCGGTAGGCGGGGCGTGGTCGCACGGGCTTTACGGGGGTGACGTCAGTGGAGTGATTCTGTCCGCAACAGTTTGTGAGCGGCCGCCGTGGCGATCGGACGTCTGCGGCTACAGGGCTCCCCCTCAAGCGAAGCGTACCGGTGGTTTGACTCGACGTCCACTGCGGGTGTGAAAATTTTCGTTGCCAACTGCCTTTTTCAAGGCGTCCGTATGGTCGTCACACACTGCCTTTTTCAAGGCAACCATGTTTCCGCAACGATCTTTACTGCCAACTGCCTTTTTTAAGGCATCCTTCTGGTTTCCAACTGCAGGGTGAGTTGGCGTAGTGCACAGCTTCAGGACGTAGGCGGGCTTCAGACGGTCGATAGAGACGTTGGTTTCTCTTCCAGGCAGCTTAATTTTGAAGAATTTATCATTTCGTTCCAGGATTGGGTAGGGTCCTTCGTAGGGAGGCTGAAGTGGTTTCTTCACGGCGTCGACTCTGACGAATACGTTTTCACATGTTGCTAGGTCGTGATGTACAAATGTCTTCAGATTATTCTCGTGTGTAGTGTCTGTGGTTGGAGTTAGGCTTCTGATAGTTGCTTGAAGTTTATGAACGAAATCTTCGTGTAGTGGTATACTTTGTGGTTGGGTAGGCGTTATGAAGGTTCCGGGAACACGTAGGGCTGTGCCAAAAGTTAACTGCGCGGCGCTCGTTTTTGTGTCTTCACGCACAGCGTTTCGTAGGCCGAGTAGCACCGTTGCCAGTTCGTCCGTCCATTTTCCGCCGTTTTGCAAACGGGCGGTTAGTGCTGTTTTAAGCGTGCGGTGCCATCGTTCAACTATCCCGTTGCTTTGTGGGTGATAAGCGGTCGTTCTGGTTTTCTCTATTCCTAGTAGTCTAGTTAATGATTGAAATAGCTGGCTCTCAAATTGTCGACCCTGGTCCGAGGTAATAGTTGTAGGGCAACCAAAACGAGCTATCCATTGGTCGTAAACCGTCTTGGCAACTTGTTCCGCTGTTATCTCACTGAGTGGTATTGCTTCGGGCCAACGAGTCGCGCGGTCGATCATCGTGAGTAGGTATCTGTGTCCTTGCGCTGTTGTAGTAAGCGGTCCAACTATATCTATGTGTAGATGTTGAAAGCGTTCGGTTGGCGGGAACGATGCGGGTTCGCTGTGTGTGTGTCGTTGTATTTTGGCGCGCTGGCACGGTACGCATGTTTTTGCCCATGTTCCGATATCGGTGTTCATAGATGGCCAAAAGTATTGCTGTTGTATCATCTTGCGTGTAGTTCGTATTCCAGGGTGACTAATATTATGCAGCGCGTTGAATGCTATGCGACGATAGTCATCAGGTAGATAAGGACGGATGTATGCTGTTGATGTTTCGCAGTATATTGGTTTTGTCGAGCCGGGAATTACGATCTTTTTGATTTTTACGTTGGACGATTGGCTGTTGCAGATCTGGGGTAGGCAGGTGTCCTTTTCTTGTGCGCTAGCGAGTTCTTCAAAATTAATTAATGTAGGTACATCGATTGTTTCAATGCGTGATAGTGCGTCGGCTACGGGGTTGTTTTTGCCGCTTACGTGTCTTATGTCAGTTGTGAACTCGCTAATGAAAAGTAGCTGGCGGGCGCGTCGTTGGGTCTCGCTGTCGGATGGCGGTTTGTGAATGGCATATGTGAGTGGTTTGTGATCTGTGTAGATGATGAGTGTTCGTCCTTCGAATAGCTTCCTGAAGTGTTTAACGGCCATGTAGATTGAAAGTAGTTCGCGATCGAAAGTGCTGTATCGTTGTTGGGCGTCGGATAGTTTCTTCGAAAAATACCCTAGCGGTGTCCACTTGCCGTTAGTGCTCTGTTGAAGGACGGCGCCGGCACATGTATTGGATGCATCGCACATGAGCGTCATTGGTTCTGACATTGATGGTGATGGGTGAGCCAGTAAGGCTGCGGTCTGTATGCTGGCCTTACACGCTTCAAATGCTTCTTCGGCCTCTTTTGTCCACTCGATCTTCGTTTTGTCCCGCTTTTTGCAGTTATGTAGGTAAGTGTTGAGTGGTATTTGGAGTTCTGCGGCCTTCGGTATGGAGTCACGGTAAAAGTTAATCATACCGAGGAATCGACGGAGCTCTTCGATGTTTGCTGGCCGGGGGTAGTCAGTAATGGCTTGAACTTTTTCTTGTGGTGGTTTTATACCTTCGGTTGACACGTCATATCCCAGGAATGTCAAATTTTTCTTTCCAAATACGCATTTTGATGGATTGATGGTTATACCATAGGCGTCAAGTCTTTGTAGGACTGTTTTCAAATGGTGTTCATGTTGTTCTTCATTTTCTGATCCAATGATGACGTCATCGATGAACGGGAATGCAAAATCGAGTCCATTGAGAACTTGGTGGATAAATCGTTGGAAAGTTTGGCCTGCGTTTTTGAGCCCTGGTACCATTCTGGGAAATTCGAAAAGTCCGAATGGTGTTGTGATGGCAGTTTTTTGTATGTCAGCTTCTTGGACTGGTAGCTGATTGTAGGCTCTGTTTAGGTCGAGTGTGCTGAAGATTTTCTTCCCGTGTAATAAGTACGTGAAATCTTTAAGTCGTGGTACGGGGTATCGGTCGTCTATAGTAACTGTGTTGAGACGTCTGTAGTCGCCGCATACACGTAAATCCCCATTTTTCTTAGGTACCACGTGTAGTGGGCTTGACCATGGACTCTTGCTGGGACGACATAGGCCTTGCTGCATCATATCTTCAAATTCTTTTTTGACGGCCATGTAGCGGTGCGGTGCGAGTGGACGAGTGCGGCAGTGGAGTGGTGGGCCATTCGTTTCTATGTAGTGTTCAACATTGTGTTTTGGTGTTTCTTTGAAGCACGATGGGCGAGTAATGTCGGGGAAAGCGGCTAGTATGCGATGGTATTTTTGTTCCACGTCGATGCTGCGTATTGTGGGTTCCGTTGCGTTGACTATTGGTGCCTGTACTGAGAGGTTTGTCACCTTATCAATAAGGCATCGGCTTGCAACATCAACGAGTAGCTTGTGGTGCTTCAAAAAATCGGCTCCGATAATGGGCTTGCTCACTGCTGCGATGATAAATTTCCACTTGTAAGGCCGACGCAGTTTCAAATCCAGCTCCAATGTCTTTTCGCCATATGTTGGAATGACTGTGTTGTTGGCGGCATATAGTGAAAAGTTCGTAGGCTTGGCTTTGATGTTGCCGAACCGCGGTAGTACCGATACGTTTGCACCGGTATCGATGAGAAAAGATAGCCGTGATTTGCGGTCATAGACGAATAGGCGGTGAGAAGTAATGTGGGCGTCGGATTCCGCCGCATCCAACGCTGTGCTTAGTTTTCCGCCGGTTTCTGGTAATTGCAGGGATGTGTGCATTTTCTGGCTGCATTTCCAAATCTACGATGATAATAGCAGATAGTTTGGCTGGGATGGTTCTGATTGTATCGCTCTCGGGAACGTGATCTTGATGAGTTACGATAGAAAGGTCTCGTTCGGTGTTGATTAGTCTTCAGCTCAGCTATTTCTTGGGTGAGGCAGTCGATTTTTGAGTGAAGCTCGCTGAATGCATTTGTAGGTGATTGTGGCTGTGGCGGTGACGTCGCTCTTGTAGTGACTGCGAAGATCGGGTTTGTTGGTGTGGAGTTTTCGACGACTTTGTCGGCCACCAACGCAAGCTCACTAAGTTGAGACTGCTTGGCAATATTTTCACTGATGGCCAGTACTGCACGGGCTGCTGGTGGCAGGTGACTGATCCACATTAGGCGGAGCGCTGTTTCAGACACTTTGTTGCCAGCTAGATGTTGCATACGCCTTAGTAATTGTGATGGCTTCAATTCTCCAAGTTCCACTTCAGAGATTAGTCGCTGTAGTTGCCTCTGTTCAGATTCTTCGTATACGTTGAGGAGTCTCTTCTTGATGGTGTCGTATTTGTTGTCAGCGGGTGGGTTTAGTAAAATGTCACTTATTTCGTCGATATCCTGTCGTTCCAGTTGTCCAACGACGAGTTCATACATCGCCTTGTCGCCTTTTTTCTGTGCCGAGACGATGGCTTCAAACTGGACAAACCATAGCCTTAATCTGTCGCGCCAGAGTGGTGGAATTCTTGGTGTCAAAGCGAGGCCGGATACTTCCTTCAGTTCATGGCTGGCTGCTGCTGCTTTACTGCAATCTTCCATATTGTCTGAGCTTGATCGGCTAAACAGACGAGCAGAGTTTTCTATCCTGCAGGAATTTTGTTTCGAGATGATCCTTTCTTCAGAAGGTGGTTTTCTTGCGGGGTCACCACTTTTGAGGTCTTCAAGTAGAAGTAAAACAATGTTGTGTGTTTGAATTGCAGTTCAGGAATGCATGATGTAGGCTCGCTCCGCGCTTACTAAAGTACTACATCATGCAGACGCTTAGCAGCTAACGGAGCGAGCTATGTCCCCGCGGTAGGCGGGGCGTGGTCGCACGGGCTTTACGGGGGTGACGTCAGTGGAGTGATTCTGTCCGCAACAGTTTGTGAGCGGCCGCCGTGGCGATCGGACGTCTGCGGCTACAAGGCCTCCAAAAGTCTGGGCCATTTTTATACCCCGTAGTCTTCAAAGACATACTGTCATAATGGCTATTATTAATATTAAAACGATAACCAAATATTATTATAGTATGTGACACGTATTGGACCATATTTTAAAACAATGTTAACAAAAAAGGCAGTGCGTTTAAATACCTTGTTATCATCATACTTTTAAAATTTCATAGGACAAATATTTTTAATTACCGTTTAAAGAATAATTAATTTATGCTATTTGACTTAGTTGAATATTGTTGTTATAATGCAGTTAGTAAATCCGAGCAAAACAGAGCCTGTAACTTTTGTTACAATGAAGAAAAAGTAACGACTGATATGTTCCCTATTTTATAATAAACTAGCTGACCTGGCAAACTTCGCCTCAGAAACAATAAATAAAAAACGTAGATTTCTGAACGACGGGATGAACATTAAACGTTCTACATATAAAACCAAAAAATATACTTTACTTTAAACTTAAATTTGATTTCTGAACGACTGAAATTTGATTGATTTCTAAACGACGGGACGAACCTCAAATGTTTGACAGGTAGGAAGTTTTGCAAGCAAAGTGAAATTATTGTTTTTACCAAGCATTTTTTCATATTTAGTCACCTAGGAAGGTTTAAATTCCCTGAACTTCCACAAATAATTCAAAACCAAAATTAGCGAAATCAGTCCAGCCGAATTTTAGCGAGACTAACAAACAGCAATTGAACTAATCTAACTATATATATATATTAGTTTACCTTACATAATAGTCATATAATATGCATATATTTATGTGATACAATAACATATCATATTATTATTGTCAGAATGATTAAAAATATCTTGGTTGGCGTGAGTGTCAATTTCCGTAAATACCTTGCATAATTGTCATATAATATCATATATCAAAATACACGTACAAAATAATAGTAATTATGTTGTGAATGAGACATATTGTGTGTACAATTTATACATTGATATTCAGCTGTATATCTCTAAATTATGCATAAAATTATAATATATCAGCAATAAAACCGTCGATATCGCATACATATCATTAGTATTGTAAGTATACATCGTGTTATACAGTTTAATGCTAGTTTTATACATTTAATATACAAGTATTTCTATAAATATATTCGTAGCGTATTTGATTGTAATGCTGTCACTTTGACACTTGCCGGGTTTAAATCTTACTATCTATTCTTTTGCAATGGGCTGAGGCCACAAATGTTGCAACGCCACACCGCTGAAATCGACGACGCCGCACCGCAGAAGTCTATAACATTTTTCAAATTATTACTAATAAGTTCTACTGGAGATTTTTTCAAGGTAATAGGCAATTTAACATACTACATGTACTTTTAAATTTACTTCCTATTCTATGGACACCATTTCGCAACGTGTTGTCGCTGTTGTAGTATGTTATACTATTACTATTACTTCTAGAAGATTTAATGGAGTTGTAGCAAACAGTGCATACTCAATAAGTGAAAGACATAATAAGAGGAACGAAAACGTGATTTCACACGTATCATTAATAAAAAATAGCAAGTCATTAGTATATATAAAAAATAAAAATGGACCCAGAATAGAGCCCTGCGGCATACCCGTAGCTTTACTAGTCTTACGAAATTTGAAATTGTTAATTTCTATGCTCAGCGATCTGTTGTTTAAGTAAGGCGCTAAGAGTTTGAGAAAAATTGCCATATATGCCGTAATCGAGGCATTGTATTGAGTAAGTGACACGCATGACACTGCAGAAATCTGACATGTCCGTACATTTCATGACTAATGACTAGACCCAATACTATTTTCATTGGGTTTTCTTTATGTGTCCTAATGCGAAGAAGAACTAGAACATTAAGTGCGATTAATGTTTCATTACGAAGTAAACTCATAGTCAGCGTTTTCTTCGGTGCCATATGCGATGAAATCTTTGCGTTCCGGCATCGTATCGCCTGTGGTGCGACGTTCTACGGCAGAATTGTGGCTTCGTTCTTACTACTAGTTAAAATTTGACATTGATTGCATATAAGTAATCTCAATTATTTTCTACTAGTGGTAAAGCACAAGAATAGCTAGTAAGACATAGATACGTGGCATTAGTCTAGTATGTTAGAACCGTAGTTATATAAAACCGCGTTTGAGATGTTAATCTGTGTAAATTAACATGCTTATAGATTAATAGATCTTCCTGCCAGTTTAAAAAAAAATACACAGGCAGATTGCTTTTCTTTTTGATTGATTCTCTACCTGTTTGAGTTTCAGTATTGTTCTAGTATACTGACCTTAATCTTGAAGTAAAGCTTGGGCTAGATTTGCTACTAAATCAATTTATAATGTGCCATAAAGATTATATATACCTTGAAAGGGATTTCTTAATTTGCCTAGTTGTTCTCAAAACAGTTATTAGAGTGCACTAATTTAGGAATCCGTTCTATTTCGCTGTTCCTCCAATCTATTTAGGCTGCAAACTTCTTTTTTCTTGTTAAATAACCCAGCCTGATTTCGAAGGGTCCCAAAATTATGGCAGTATCTCTATTAACGGTTTTTGGTGACCGTATAATACGGGCGGCGTAACTTGGCGAATGTGAACATAGGCTCTGCGAACTTTAGCGCATGTAAACTCGTGATGAAAATACAGTGACCAACTAGTACAAAGCAATGAAAAAATATAGCGATGAAGGGCGACCAATTGTATTCACTGACGAGTCGTATGCCCACTCATCACACGAGTGTACATGCTCTAAAGTTCGCAGAGCCTATGTTCACATTCGCCAAGTTACGCCGGCCGTATTATACTTAGTGATCAGGCCGCATTCATTTAGCCCCGAATTCGTGCGCATCTCTACAGTATTTTTTTTGCAGCTAAAGGTCTTTTATAACAGAAGCTTTAGAATGTTAATTACCTATAGAATAAGGCATAGCAATCATTAGATTTGTAGTAACCTACAAATTTTTAATCCGTTGCGGAGTTAATTCCGTGGTGGGTGCGTCTCTATGGAATTACATAGCTTACAAATTTTGCTAGGTAAAAATTACACAGCCATATTCGTGATGCACGTGCGTATATTTTTTTCCGTACTTAAATCTACAATCATCTAATTAGGATTTAAGCACTGCAACAAGTCTTTCTCATAGTTCTCTAGTTTCTTATACTGTAGTGATAAAATCATAAACTTAATCCATTATAATTAGTGAATTTGATGTCATTCATAATCATTTCAATTACCACTTAGAATTTCGCTTTGAAGCCCGGTATCTCCCGACTATTAACTCTTGTCTCTCTTCATATATCTTCTCTTGGAATTGCACCTATTTTTGAATAAACTGTGATTTTGACTAGAAGCTGGCTATAAAGACAGTGACTTAAAAAAGGTGCACTCACAAAATTGAGCAAATAGCGGTCGCTGACGTTCACTTGCTGACCACGGGTAGTACGTTAGTTGACAAAGCGTTGTCCACTCGTGGCTGGTGAAGCTATTCAGGTACCGGGTGGCTCTAGTGAGTATGACCCTAACTGCCTATTAGTAAACACACTAATTTTAAAATATATTAAACTAGTAGTTTTACTTCATCTATCCATGCGAATGTGTTATACATGTATCATTCGTAATAAATAGTATCTGTATTTCGTCATATCTTTAGGATATTTCTTCAGAAATATGATTGTAAACATTTTTAGATTCGGTTGGAAACTGGTTTCATTAAATAATTTAAGTCACAGACGTTGACTGGTATCAATAATAAACAATATGCAAGATGTCTTATAAAGTACATAGTCCAGAGTCCTAATGCAAGAAGAGAAGAAAAGCCCACTAATTTTGATCTATTAAAAGAGTGAACACTTTTCTGGATGAAATATAAACTAGCAATATGCGAAGCATATGGCTAATTCTCATCAAGGCTCTTATGATCACTTTCCTACTGGTTGCTGTATTTGGAATCGAATAATAATTTAACATCAATTAAATGAATGTCATAAAAAAAGTAACGTCAGCATAAAAAATATTACTATTGAATGAATTAATTAATTCAATATAGTATTTTAATTATCAAAATTAAAAATGTTTATAATCATATTTCGAATCTTGATCGATACCCGTCCGTTAGATCTATAACTTTATCTTATAATCCTGTAATTAGTAGTTTCTATTTCATATTATCCTAAATTTCCCATTTATTATGACGTAAGCGTTTAATACTTCGTATGAGTCATATTCTAAGATGCAAACTTAAACATTTAAACCGTAACTTGCACTCTATATTAAAGGAAATAAATAAAATTAAGATAAATCTATTCAGATAACGATGAATGTACATTGAAAAGCTATGTGTGAGATGGCAACAAATGTATTGAAATTTTCATCACTGTATTGTATAGGTCTCTTTATATCACACATGTAGTAATAATTGATTATTTTATGAGATATTGTTGATGTTTTACACATAGCTTTTTTGCTTTGAAGTCATCGATAAGAAAATATTTTAACTTTGGTTTTAAAACCTCATGCAATTTTTAAGTATCGTAATTTGTGACTTTATAAATAATTAAGACTTAAATATTTTTCATTAAAGTACCCGTTTAGTCATTTCACTTATGTAAATAAGGTTTATTCTAAGCCGCCAACTTGCGTGATTAAATGTAGATGTAAATAACCTTACAATGTAGTTTTTAAGACATATCACACGCTTAATCCAATATTGATACTGTCCAAAATTTTGCCAAATCGACTTTTTAATGCCATCGTAAAACATACATGTTTTACAATGCAATAATCCTGGATGAAAGGAACAGAAATATCCACTAGGAACTTATAGTAATCATACTTAGGTTCATGCTCAAAATAACGTTCTTCGGCTTTATAAGCTGCGAAGAAGAAGCTTTGCCAATTACTACTTATTATATGTATATACTTCTGTAAAGTATATAAAATAAAGAATTCTGTTGCAACAACTATTCATGTAACTTTTTTTGTCAACCCTACTGACCATCGACGCGTGACATCATGAGGCTATCGGCAAACCTTCTGCGCACGGTTAGTACCTGTAAAGTTCGCTTTTTTGGGTAGTGTCTGCATTGAATTACGTGCGACATATTGGTACTTAGGTTTTGTTTTTAATAAATTTATGATAACATTAATTCATTTTACAAATAAGTATGTAGTATAGAATTTATTACTTTTGTCATATAGTATGCGTATATTACTATAAAAATTGTATATATAGTAAACAAATCCACACAAATATGAGTGATAGAAAAATTATGTATGTATATAAATTAATTTTTCTCCACTCTCATGACTATTTTCATAATACATCTTTTTCTCAAATTTCGATAAATAATTTTTTTATTTACCTAAATCTAGGTAATAGAAAGTATTATACAGAGACGGCATAGGTAAGAAAATTGTTTCGAACATTTACATGTAATGTCAAAGAGTATATATGATTTTAGTTTGTGGCACCCTTGGAGGTTGAAAAATTACAGTCTTATTCATATTGAGTTAGAGTAAGTTTCTAGGCTTCTTTAAGGTTCCTAAAGAAACCTATAAAGTTACTCTAACTCAAGACCGTTGATTTTTAAAACTGACGCGATTACGTATTACATTGTATTACAATTTTGAAAATTCAGTAATTTCTTGCAGAAATAAAAGCTGTTGAATTGTAATAAATATAGTGAATTTTAGTATTATTCATCTTTATCGGGTCTACCAAAAATGTTCTCCTGTTTAATGTTTATTCTAAGATCTGTGATCTTTGAAATGTGAAAAGCTGTCATTTTCTAAAAATGTGGTACGTAAAAGGCAACAATATATACTTATCAAAATAACTCCCAATTGGATGTAATAGGTACTTAGGACATTGTACCAACAATTAAGTTCGTAAAAAAACACTAAATTTGTCACCAATATTCTTACAAATATTTTTTTTGTGTTTTCTTTTGTATTTTGTCAAAATTCAAGTATAATTTAACAATACTATTCATAAACTCTAGCTGTTGAAAGTATATGACATTGTAATCATATTTAGTAATACTTTTAAATTTAATTAATTAGGTATCATTATGATCGTAAATTTTAAATTTATAAAGCGATTACCTCATAATAATTATTATATTTTTAATTAAATAGATAACATATTATAATAAATCTTTACTTTGTAAATGTAATAAGCTTTTACTTTAAATTTGATCATAAGTAACGTTAAAAAATATAGGTTAAAAAACTGATAAAAATTCTCCTCATTATCTTAAAAACATAAAGCACGTAATTTTATAAATAGAGTTATTTTAAATAGCATAAAACAATGCAAGCAATCGTAGTTAATATAAATAATGTTTAATATTAATCATTTACTTTTTTAATTTTGGCTAAAATTCTGTATATAGCTCACTTTTAATTTTCTTCAGTTTCAAATTGAATATTAAAATGAATATAACATTACAAAATATACAGTAGTATTATAATAATATTTCACTTCTAAATATATTAATATTCATCAATGTTAATCCTGCATATTTAATATAATTAAATTTAATCATGAATATTAAACATTATCACTAGACAAAATGTAGCAAGCGTTTTAATGTAAAAATAAGTAGTATGTTATTATTGTTCCGTTTTTTTTTGTTATAAAAGTGTAATGTTATGGCTTTCAAATAGCTATATGTAAAGGTTGTTTAGAGATCGTATTGAAAAATATCTTGAATTTATAAAATCACTAAATTTTATTATTAAAATTAATGTCAACTATATCGCTTCCATGCATATTAAATGGGTTTATTTAAATTTCTTTTTAAGACGTATATACACAGACGGTGGATAATACTCATTTATTAATTTTAAATTTTAATTTAATAAGCAGAAAATCGCACAAATACAAAAAATCAAGATATTTTCCAATAACAGGTTAGGTGTAACGTAGAAATGATAACTTTGAGAAATAGTGTTTAATAATTAAAAAGTGTAATCGATAATTACTTACTCTATATAGACGGAAATTAAAATGTACAATCGTCAAAATCAAATCAGTGATCGAAATAAAATTGTTACAACAAAATTTAATGCATTTTGTAAATTAATTATCCTTAATATTATTAATGTCCTCGAGTCTTGTTAGTTTCGTGGTTAACACATCGTACGTCATTTCAACGGTTTAGGTTCATTTTCACAATAATTAAATACACGTTTTGTAAGTAAAACAAAAAAAAACCCTTAATTTAAAACATCATTTACAAAAAAAAATATGTATAGTAGTGTACACACGTAAGAAGTGAAACTTCTTTAAATTGGTCAAATAAATAAAGCCGGTCGATTCGACCGTGGTAGGGGCAATCGCACAATCATCAAACTCATATATTAATTAAAACACAATAAAGTAAATGCTCGTCTCACAATCCATCTATCAACAACTCACACACCTACACTCGGCCATCCTGCAAAATAATGTGACGCGTAACCGAAAAATGTGACGGCAATTTTTTTTCCAACGCCGATAAAGAAGTTCCACTTCAAAAATGGAAGCGGTACAAAACTTATAATACTGCATTTATATTCAGAAGTGACAAAATTATTTAAAAAAATCACAATAGCTAGAAGAAGTGATTTTTTTGATGACTTTTGTCAATTATGGTCTGTACGAAACAATTTCAAAAACATTAAAAAGTCGGATATTCCAAGAAAATTACTTTTATATTTTGTATGGCGCTAGTTTAATTACAGAGCACATAGATTACATTGCATTAAACTTCTATCTAGGCGCTATTCGCCCCCAAGATAATTCCAATTATTGCAAAAATACATTTTGCCATTTTCCGGGATAAAAACTAACGTATGTCCATTCTTAGTTTTGACAATATATTTATACCAAACAACAAAAAACGGTCTCATAGAGTTGCATTCAAATTTGTGAGAGTGTATTGAAAGTGGGATTACACATTGGTTGTTGTTATCTTGAAGCATAAAACCCGACATTATTTCGAAAGGTCACATACAAAGAAACATATATATACATATTAATATTATGTGCTTGGATATATGTGTTGAATACAAATCAACTAATTACGATTGCTATCGATTTATATCGTTACTAATGTAAACTGTACCTCAATACCATACAATAAAGTCCACTTTAATACGCCAAATAGTTACAACATTCGACATATGATCATGTTGTGCGATATAGAATCCTATGACGTAGCTATTAAAGTTGTATTTAACAAAATGAAAATCTAATACACAAAGGATTATAACTTTTTTTTTTCGCGTATAAGATTGAATTTCAAATGTTTATTTTCAAACAAGGTAAGGAAAGACTTTAATCTTGTGTACGCTTACCGCTAAGAGAGATGCTTATTTTAGGGTCGTGGTATTCCAATCAGTAATTAACCAAATTAGTTTATGAACAAGACCTATTAAAGCGGGCAGAATTAGATTAGATAACAATTTATTGCTCACCAAAACTTATAATTACAAAAACCCTTTTTTTTGCATGAGTTCAGCAGTCTGCCTGGACTGCCCACCTGATGGAAAGCGGTTTGTCTATAGACATTTGCAACAACAAAGGTGCGCTAGTGCTCTCTTAAAGGGTAAAGGTGGTATACGTTTCAAAAAGGCGAACCAAGAAATTCGTAGCGGCCGGTAGCGGCTACTATTATTTACTTCACTGCTACGTAGAATTGCTACGTTCCGCGGCGTAGGAATTATAATATTATTAATTAATTAACATATTAGCTTTTGCCTGTGGCTTTGCTGGCGTTATAGAATATTCGATGATAATAAATGTATAGAAATCCAGCTAAGATGGTACCTCTAACCATGAGAGCGATACATTAGAATTGTCGTTGTCACTATTCTTGCTGAAACGCATATAACGTTATTACGTACTATATGATTTTTGTGCTGTCTCTAGAATTCCAAATATGTCGGTGGTCATGGCAACGCGAACCAAGTTTTGCTAGCAAAGGATAGTCAATCCTAAATTGAGTCTATGGTACTTCAATGTTACAAAATGGTAAAATGATAAATCAATAAACAATCCCGCAAGATTCTTGCCCGAGTTTAGGAGACGGTCCAACTGATGGAAAGCGATTACCGTCACCTATGGACATTTGCAACACCAAAGGGCGTACAAATGCGCTGCTGCTCTCTAAAGGGAGACTGGAACACAACTCAAGGTTGTTATGGCGACATACTTTAGAGCAGGGGTGGTAGCCATTCAGTCGGGTAAATGCCCTACCACCTGGCTGTGGGTTATTTTGTCCTCTCTTACGAAAGGCCGCCCGGCCGCAGGAAATTGCATTCTTTCTCCTTTGCCACTTGGATTAAAATATAATAAGAGTCGACCAAAAAACTACCTACATAAATTGTATATCTCCAAATTAAGCAAGTTACGTATGTTACTGGTCATATACAACGGACTACTCTGGGGCCTATCTCAGACACCCAGACCATCCAACGGAGAAAATCCGTTTTCCAAATTTAGCAAACCAGGAATCCAATCCGGAGCCTCTGCGTAGAAGTGAGGTAGGCCGGCAAAAGATTAGCCCGCTCAACCACAGAGGACGTCACAGAAACACCAGAACAGAGGTGGTACCCATCCAGATGGGTAAACACCCTACCACCTAGCTGTGGGTTGTTTTGCCGCCTCTTAACGTTACGCCGCCATATAAAAATCTCCTTCCATTTTGCTTTAAAAATCTTCTTTTTCCATCAAACAACGGCACAACTCGCATACGTTGAGGCGTAAAAAGTGAATCATTAAAAATTGGAGTGACTCCACCTCTCCGGGGCCACCCGGGGGGCGAGCTTGTTAAATTTTCACGGGCGTTTGGACGTGACCCTTCCGACGAGCCCTTTGTACGCCTAAAGTACATTTATTTTGTATTGAAAAGGGGTGAGTTTTGGTGGAAAGCTTGTTAGGGCTCCTCACCATTTGGACTAAAACGGAATCCTTATGAAAGAAGAAAGAAATAAAAAGATTTATTGACTTTAAAAAAACTGTAATTATTATATGTTTGTTATTGTTTTAGGTATATGTCTCTCATGGGTATATCTGTCATGTGATTTCTACATACT
This sequence comes from Dendrolimus punctatus, assembly GCA_012273795.1. NCBI lineage: Eukaryota > Metazoa > Arthropoda > Insecta > Lepidoptera > Lasiocampidae > Dendrolimus > Dendrolimus punctatus. The sequence continues at coordinate 22,358,682 of CM022535.1, forward strand.
TACACAAAAGTTTATTTTGAACTACACAGAGAGTAGCCATGGTAAAAGCACAATATACGTTTCTTAAATTATAAACTAAATTAACTAATTGTAATCTAGATATCTTAATACATGAAGCGAAAACTTGGTACCCTTTTTTAGGAAAATTGCGCTGACGGAGGAGTATACAATTTAGCATACTTATAGTTTGCATAGAGCATAAGAGGCGAATGCTGATATTTTTTTAATTATGCACAAAAAATACATTAAATAAAAAAAAACATTACACACGCTATAATTTACTCGACACAATATATACTCTTTTGTTTATTGTTCAAGTCGAATTAACAGTGTAGCCTTGGCGAAATCTGTGATTATAGAAGAATATTCTTTGACAACAAATTATTATGGTCGAATTTCGACCACAAGCGACCACTAGTTGATATTAATTACGCAGTACGATTCATTTTTTTTCATTTAAATATACATTCTCTTGGCATAGACAATATCTTGTTCTTGTTCCAAAAATGGTCAATTATTTTCTATGGTAATAGAAATTATTTTGGTTCATCTGCCGTTTTTTAATAAATATGTAGATACATATTCCCTGTATAAGATGGAGTGAATATATCAGCAAAAAATTACCTAGATAACTTTCTTACAACGAAGTTTGCCTAGCTTACAAGAAACACCTATACATTAATTCAATTACCTATTACCAACCGGAGCAGTAATTAAAAGAGATGCTTCTGTACACAAAAAGGGATAGCACTTGACCTGCCGAAGGGTTTGTTAGTTGAAGGACAATCGAGACGAGTGCTTGCACAAACAAAACTACATACATCCCTCCTTCTTAACGAGACTGTTGAAATTAGAACTAAAAGAAGTGCGCAGAAGGTTTGCCGATGCCTACTTATTATTACCGTATACGCTTATGTAAAGTATATACAATAACAAATTAAAATAAAAAATTATAGGAATTACTATTTATGTATAATATTTTCTTAAGTTTTCGTGACTTGCATATATAATAAAACTACGTGTTAACGGTTTTAAGCGCGGTAATTTATTTGATTTTTTTATTCCGACTTTTCGGCTACTTTTCAGTAGTAAGTCGGTCTACAATTTGGGTGTTTCTTGATTTTAATAGTCTCACACATCGTTGTAGGTATGAAAAGATTCTCTTTCGCGAGGATTTGGGGTTTATCGAATCTGATCTTAACTATTTATATAACCCTTTTCAACCCTAGTGACCATCGACGCGTTACACCGTGAGGCTATCGGCAAACCTTCTGCGCACGGTACTACACAGTCGATATTTATAATTGCAAAAACACAAATCAAACCGAAAGTATTTATGAATTATATTTATTTCAAGAAAATAATGTATTTACTACTATAATTAATAAGAAATTGAGTAGATATGATAGTAAAGAGAAATATAGTTTTTTTTTGTAATTGTTTACTTTGGTGTGCAAGTGTTATTTATTTAATATCTCAACGGCTGGATGGTTTAATTGGAGTCTTCAGTGACGGCCTTTGTTTTTATACTATTATTATTTAGAGTAAGTTAGATTAGGGTACGATGGGGTTGACGTATCCGTGTGAATAAAAATCCCCCTAAAACAGATTAAAAATGAAGTGTTATATATTTATACCTTAAGAGAACGAAAAGACGCGACTGATTGAGTATTTAGTACTTTCGTAATAACAACATCGCTGACGAAACACGTCTGTACTTCTTTAAAAATAGCAACAGAAGCACACAAAACTACAAATGTACGCGTCCAAAAATACGTTTCAGCCATGTAGGGTGTTTGCAGACACACCTGGATGGGATCGATCGCACCTGCGTTGCCAGGCAACGCCCGCCCCGGCCGCGCAGCCGCCACACTGCGAGCGGAGAGCGGTTCATCAATTATTAACAATTTACAAACATATGTACGCGTTTGGCATAGTGCGTCAAGTATTTAAGACTGGCTATGTATAGTTCCTAACAGGTTATTTATTTAGGTCAATTGCTTGGCAGCTAGGCCTTCAAGCCAGATCTTAGATTACAATACAGTTTCTTCATTTTCTTAAGCCTATGTATAGCTCAGCTGAACTGTAATAATAGCTACAGCTTGTAACTGTACGATAAATCAACTTACGCTATTTACGGAGTTCTTGTGACTTCCTCAGGGCGGCGTTTTATCTCCTCTTTTATTCGCTGTTTTCATAAATTCTATCTCCGACCAATTATCTTCTTCCTACCACCTATATGCTGACGATTTACAAATTTACGTACAAAGTGATACTGATTCACTAAATACTGCAATCAATAAAATCAACACTGACCTAGATCACATTCTAAAATGGAGCAAAAAGTTTGGACTTGCCGTAAACCCACAGAAAACTCAGTTGATAATCGTCGGTAGCCCTAGGATGAATGCCAAAGTTAACTGGTCCTCCCTACCACAGGTTATTTTTGACGGGACACATATTCCTCTGAGCGATACTGTCAAAAATCTCCGCATAATCATCGATAGAGAGCTGTCTTGGCGGCCTCACATCACCGATTTAAGTCGCAGAGTCTTCTTATCTTCTAGATCCCTCAGAAGATTAAGAAACTTTCTGCCCACTGCTACCAAGATTACGCTTGCTGAGTCCCTCTTGCTTCCCATACTTGATTACGCTGACGCCTGCTATCTAGATTTAACCTTAGAACAGCTGAACAAGCTTGAGCGGCTTCAGAATTTTTGTATAAGGTTCATATTTGGTTTGCGTAAATATGACCATGTTTCCGAATATCGTAAAATACTCAAGTGGCTTCCTATTCATTTTCGCCGGAATACTCACATTCTCACTCTCCTTTATAACATATTATATACTCCTAATAGTCCCCAGTACCTTAAGGAACGTTTTGAATTCCTTCGCCTATCCACTGCCCACAATTTGCGCCATGATACATATCGAAAACTTATGACGCCTGCACACACTTCATCTTATTATGATAATTCTTTTACGGTGCAGGCTGTCAAACTTTGGAATATGCTGCCTCTTACTGTCAGAGAGGCCAAATCCTTACCTATATTTAGAAATTTACTTAGAAAACACTATTTGTCCATAAATAGCTATTTCTGATTTACGGAATATAATCATGCTAAGACATTTATTTATTATAATAACTTATGATTTACTTGAAAGGCAATTTGACTATACAGTTCACATTTCTATACAGATCACATTTTTACAAAAACACAACTACTACTCTAAAACTATCAATACCTCAAACTTCGATTTGATTTTACACATTTTTAGAAAGTAAAACTGCACAGCATATCATCTCCTTTCAGTTCCCGCCACAAACTCTTCATAACAGGTCAAGATGGTAATTTGCTAGTGATATGACATTACATACCAGGTAATCGATATCAACATCTTTTTGTCACAAAACTAAACGAAAGTAACATCATTACCACCCTTTTATTTTAAGTAATACGTTCTATTTAAACAGCTTTATCCAGTGACTGATTAACAGCATGTTGATTATAGTTTCTTGCCGCGCAATTCCATTATTTTATAATACTTTTTTGTCTAGTTCTTTTTTTTTGCTTAAGTACAGCAGACAGGCTGACGGCCTTCCTGATAGGCAGCGGTTACTGCCGCTTGTGACACTTACAACTTCAGAGGTGCTACCAACGTATTGAAAAATAAAAAAACATAATATCTTTAAAAAAATCCATATGCTATACTGCATAGGGAAAACCTCTGCTGAGAGCTCACTTCAAAGTTCTACAGTGCGCAAGAGAAACATTCCTAAGGTTGAAAATAGATTCTTAGTTTTTTTAATAACACAAGCAACAACGTAAGCAAGATTAATATCGACAAACGTGGTCGATAAGCATTTGTGCAGCACTATAGTACGCGCTGTGTGTCTTGCTCTCCAGGATTCACCTTATGCCCCGGTTGCTATGTCGATCTGTCTCGAATTAAACGTGTTTCGTAGTGCATTAAGTACTTAGAACTTGCTATGTAAGGACAGAGAATATTAATTTCATTTACATTTTCTGTATGCGACTTTATAATATTCGAATACTAAAGTCTGGTGTTTATAGTAAACAACTGATTCGTGAATAGGCTTAGGTAATAAGCAAATAAAAAAACAAACCAACATTTTAAATATATCAGTCTCTTATATTAACGATCATAGAAAAAAAGGAATTATTTATTACCACGAAATACCTTTAAATCGCTTACAAATAGACCACAACTATTTAGGGTTAGACTTCCATAATAATTTAGGCGTCCATAAACTTATAGTGGTAATTGCGCGCGTGGGTCTACTACAGGTACTCTAAAGTGGACTAAAAACATAATTTTGGGTTTCGAGAGTAACATAAAACTTACTAAACTTTCACGTATCTAACTGCCTAGTTTCCAACTTTATGTATTTAGTAAAAGCAGCAGATTAGAGTAATTCAGAAAGTTTACATTTAATTCTCTTAATCAAATAGTACAAATCTAGTTTAGTTAACCTTTGCTAAGAGAAAATGAATTTCGACTTGAATAAAACTTTGATTTCGACTTTCCCACTTTGACAAAATTTCTAAATATTGTATTTTGTCATAGAAGTACAAAATAAAGTCTATTTGACTGGCTATATATATATAAAGGCTATGAAATCTCCAAAGGTAATCAACGGATTTTTAAGCGGTTTTTACAATGAGTCAGGTAATTTTTCTCTGAAAATTTATATATAGATAAAAAAATCAAAGTAAGTTTTTTTTACGTAAGCAAAATAGAGCTCGCCTCTGAAATTGACTCATGGCTTAGCCATGGGGAAAACTCGTATTTTATAACAATATGGATAATTTCAAATATTCCTTTAAATTCCCTGAAAAATAGACTAAATTGAATGATTTATTGAATCACAACAGCTCGTAAAGTTTGTAGTGCCCTTGATCTTAATATTCAATTACATACAATTTTTATATTTAATTTAATTACATTTAATTTACATAAATCATCAGAACTAGTTTCTCTTGGAAGTTCTTTTAAATAAAATATTACAGTTATTAGTTAGTTATTAGTGAGCAGCAAGAAAAAGTATACAAGACAAAAAAACCATAGCCAGGTGGGCATTGGCCCACCTGGGTGGCCATCATTCGTGATCAAGAGTGTGCCACCATAACAACCTTGAGGTGTGTTCCGGTATTAATGGACAAATTCCAGTTCCTCTTCAAGGGAGCAGCACATTGGTAGCATATTTGGTATTGCAAATGTCCACAGACGGCATTATTCACTTTCCATTGGATGCATCGTCAGCCAGTCTGCTGTTTTCCTCCAACTAAAACCAAATAATAAAATAAAGGTGAGGTGCAGTGTGGTGCGGGGGTGAGAAAAAACCGGAGCACGTTTGTCCACATTTCTTTGAATCAGGGAAAATTGCGAAGTGGCCCAAACAGTATACAACCCGATATGCCAGCTGGAAAAAATAATTGACTATTGTAACACGGGGGTTTTACACCTTAACAGAAACCTCCACCAAAGTGATATAATAGAATATCATGTCACGTAAGGGAGACTTGACTTATGTCTGCGATATTATAAGACGTTTTGTTATCTAACAAATCCAAATTTATCCATATCATCATTAATTATTAATTGTAGTAGCCTAATATATTTAAACTACTATACTATATATTATACTCACTGAAACATGTAAGAACTGTATCAAAACATGTCATTATTTTTATTTTTTTATTCTTATGGATATTGCTGCCAGGGCGATGTTGCCAATGTCAAGTAGTGAAAAAATCACTTATATCGATTTAATGACAGCAATTAAATACAATAAAGATTTGAACAATATCAAATGTTACAATTATTATAGTCTAATTCGGTTAGTACCAATAGAGTAGGCTAACACAGACAAAAAATCGTGGGATGGCAGACATACACGCGTCAGCAAATTAGTAGGGAGAGGAGTTTTAGTTTTGGTGAGAGGTAGCTTAATAAATAGTGTTAAAGTGGCATAGTGGCAGCACAAAAGAATCTCATAAACAGCAGTTTATGAGATTCTTTTGTGCTGTAGCGAAAAAAGTCACAGAACAGAATGCACTCGGTATGTTATAAAATTGTACAGATGTTTTGTCTATGATATTACATAAGAGGCTTACAAACAGTTTTCTTGTTTAACTCCACGCTACAACTGAAACCACACCCGCTGGGGTAGGGTTGCATAATCAACTTGTGGCGGACATGTCCGATGCTAAGAGTGACTCGTTAGTCTTTTTATTGTATTACACAGCCGTCTATTGGCTCTGATCCTTTATATTTATGGATCAACCCAACGCGGGGTTTTAAAAAAGTATGATTTGACATTTCCGAACATAAAAGTCATATATTTTAGACGGTGAAAATCTCAATCGACAAAATGTGAAAGTAATTTAGTTTTTTATACGACTGTAAATACATTAGAGATAAAGGTTATATATAATATGATTTTGTTGATTTTTATGGAGCTTTTAATTAAGTACTTTTGCATGCCTGAAAGAACAAAAATATGTGTATTGGTGGCAGTTGGTTCTTGTTTGGAAATGAAACTCAATATAATGGACTGTATGATTACTATTATTAAATTAGAAATATACATTCAAGAAGCACGTAATTACAAATTGTGTGAGAGAGTTGTAAGTCGTCAATGACCATTGTGAAAAATTAATAGTTTTGCATTTTATTTTAATTTGTGCAGGAACAGAGAAAAAATATAACTTTCTACGACAGGGCGGCCCGTCGTAAGAGGCGACAAAACAAACCAGAGCCAGGTGGTAGGGTATTTGCCCGACTGGTTGGCTACCACCCCTGGTCTAAAATATGTCGCCATTTCAACCTTGAGTTAAGTTCTGGCATTATTGACCAGGTTCCAGTCTCCCTTAAGAGAGCAGCGGCGCATTTGTAGTACCGTTGGCGTTGCAAACGTCTATAGGCGATGGTAACCGCTTTCAATCACAGGAACTCCTGCAAATAAAATTTAAAAAAATGTACCTACATTGCTTTTACTAGCAATTATTTTAACAATCTAAGTTATTAGTCACTGCCCGCCCTCTATCGTTCGCAAACGACAACGCACTGCGGCGCTAATGTCCAGTTGGGTCGTGTCGGGGCCATTCGTCTATTTCACCCTCTACGTTCGCTGATACGGTAGATTGCATCATTTGTCCTACACGAAGTCCAGAATGGCTTAATTAAGAAAATTAATTAGGTACTACAAAAACGGACAATCCTCCTTACAATCCTTACAAGGGAATAATCTTCTTGTAATATTTCAATATTAAGTTCATTTATAAAGATACTTTTATTTTTCGTTATTAAGGTTATATTTTTTTTATGTTTGCTAGTTTCTTTCAGTGTTAGATAGCCTATTTATCGAGGAGGATATATAGGTATATCATCACGCTAAGACCAATAGGAGCGGAGCACCAATGAAGAATGTTTCAAAATCGGGGGGTTTTGAAAACAAATTGACGGACCACCTGGTGATAGGATACCATCGCCCATAGACATCTGCAAAACTAGTGGAGCTGATACGTTGCCTACCTCGTTGATACTTTATATCTGTTCACGCCCTTTTCGAAGAGCCCCATATTGTAGCGCTCTGGGAAAGGCGCGGTAGGGAGTTCATTTCTTAACTTGGACACACGTGGAATGAAGCAGCGTCCGCCACGTCCCGTGGACGACTTCCAAGAGTACCAAGTGTCCAGGAAGTGTGGATGTACTCCCAATCGCCGGCGAGTGGTGCGATGGTAGAAGGGAGACGTAGGCACCAAATCAAATAGCTCATCAGAGCACTCCCCGTAGTTGTTTATATTCAATAAAACTACGTTTTAACAGTGTTAAGCGCGGTAATTGATTTGTTTTTTTTCTCCCGAGTTTCAGTCACTTTTCAGTAGCCGTGATCACGGAAGTCAAAGATGCCAAGTGTCAATGAGTACAAGCCAAATTCGACTTTAAAATGACAAACATTTTCATTCCGCGATTGTACAGTAAATGGAAATTTTATAGTGTAGTTAAAATGCTTTAAGCATTTCCTTGACTTATTAGAGTATTTTCCAAACAATAAGTTTCATAGAGTTTTTCTAAATAAATTTCTAGTCTAACATATTTAACTGAGATATATTCCCAAAGAAAGTAAGTTAGTGTAGTAATATGGAACTACGGACCACTATGAGATGGTCCCAGACTCTAATCAATTAGGGAAAATTTGTTTACGTTATTTACCTTGCCAAATTTCGAAGCCAGGAACTCTACGCCCCAGTGAACTAGGTGAACCAACGCTTAGATACTAGTTCAAAGAGGCTATTCTCATCGTGTTATTATGTTTCCCTAAAGCTGTAGATGAATTAAAACGCAAGCAAGCGTACATGCGATCCCCGTGTGAAATAGCAGCCGGCAAGGGGAGACCTGAACATCAATTATTTTAAGTGGCAATAGATACCCACTACAGTATTTATATATTTCTTTTATACCTGTTAAACAGAATATTATGAAGAATTTATTTGTAATTTCATACTGCATTACACCTTATGATATTAGTGTTGGCAACACCAACATAACAATGTTGTTATTAAACTTGCAACACTGTCGTTGCTATTTGTTTCTTCTTCCATTTTGGATGTAACCGAGAGCACACGTGTTTCTTTTGTAAAAATGATTTATTATAAGTTTTCAAGACTAACAGTGTTTGACTTCTACACCTGCAACGCCTTCTTTATAGAAAAATAGCACATCAAATATTTATAGGTTATGAAGTAAAATGTCATTTTTTGCCTCATGTTAGTGACATGGCGCTAGGGTTGCCAACTCTTTTTGAGAAAAATACCGTATTACATTTTTTTAAGTAGGGAGAAATAAAGTAATTGGCAGAAAAATGGGAATTTTACAAAATTTTATTTATTTCTTCTCTTGGAAATACAATTTTGGGTGCTTCTAGCACACACTAACAACTTTTCATTAGACTTAAATTTTTGGAAGCTAACTTTACATTCCAAATTTACATTTAAATTAACAAACAATTCATTTTTTAATAAATTTATAGATATCTTGTTCCTTTCTTCACGCCATTTTAGATTCATTACTGAATAAACTCTCAATGAAAGCTGGATCGATAATAGTTCAGTAATTATCCATCCATATAAGTATTTCATTTCACGCATCAGAGTAAAATGGAAATAGCGTATTTTCACATACTTTATTTTTACGCAAAAGTGTAAAGTGTATTTACGATAATAAAGAGGCAGAAGATAAACGATAATAAAGTATGATACATTAACATCAACGGCGAGCGCATCTCTCACCTCCGTTTCGCCGACGATATCGTCGTCTTTGCAGAGACTTTGGAGGAGCTTACCGAAATGCTGGGCAGCTTAAATGAATCTTCCCGACGGATCGGTCTCGGCATGAATTTGGACAAGACGAAAGTCATGTTCAATGAACACGTCATGCCAAGACCGGTAAACGTCGATGGCGTCCCTCTGGAACTTGTGCAGGAATATGTCTACCTTGGACAGAAAATACAGGTAGGCAGACACAACTTCGAGGGGGAAGCCAATAGGAGGATTCAGTTGGGCTGGGCGGCATTCGGTAAGCTCCGTCAAGTATTCTCGTCGACCATTCCGCAATGCTTGAAGACAAAAGTCTTCGAGCAGTACGTCCTCCCTCCCCGTCCTGACCTACGGGGCCGAGACGTGGACACTGACGGCAGGATTGGTCCACTAGTTCCAAGTCACTCAACGGGCTATGGAGCGAGCTATGTTGGGTGTTTCTCTTATGGATAAAATTTGAAATGAGGATATCCGTAAGAGAACCAAAGTAACCGAGATAGCTCGCAAAATTAGCAAGTTGAAGTGGCAGTGGGCCGGTCACGTCTGCCGCAGGACCGATGGCCGTTGGAGCAGACGAGTCCTGGAGAGGAGACCGCGTCTCGGTAAACGTAGTGTCGGACGCCCTCCAGCCCGATGGACCGACGACCTACGTCAGGTCGGCGGGAGGCGCTGTATGAGAAAGGCAGCAAACAGGTATGAGTGGCGCCGTCTTGGGGAGGCCTACGTCCAGCAGTGGACTGTGAATGGCTGACGACGACGACGAAAGTATGATACGTCATTATAAAATATCGTTAGCGACCCTACATGGCACACAGAATGTGATGATACTCTGCAAGCACTTTATCGAATTGGATTTGAAAAGATGATTCAATACAAGTTGTCTACATGGATTTTTTTAATTTTTAAAGTTACAAAGTTTTATTATTGGTTTTATTAAAATTTATTTATTTGTTTTAGATACTAATTTAAAAAAGTCATGGTAGCGTAATGGCTAGCGTACGCGTCCTAAACTCTAAGGTCGCGGGTTCGATCCTGGCCGGAAACGAATGCACAACTTAGGCTGTTTTCTGATCTATGTGCATATTGTTACAATTAATACGTGCTAATAACGGTGAAGGAAAACATCGTGATGCAACCTGCACATCGAGATAACCGATGTGTCAAACCTGCCAAGCCGCCTTGGACAAGCGTGGCGGGTATACTGTCCATTCCCTTGCAGTGGGAGGCCCGACCACAGCAGTGGGACAGTTATGGGTATGACAGATATTATATTATTATATAAAGAATATGTCCCATGGTTTATTACAAATCATGCAATAACATCTGCAAATGGACACTGTGAGGGCGGAAATCCGAAGCTATAATAGCACATACAAAAAGAGGCTGGCTAAACACCCTAATAAGCTAGCAACGCAGCTGTTAAACACCAGCTACGAGACACGGCTAAAAAGGTGTGTTATCTTGAAAGGTATATCAATTAAGGTGTTTAAAAGCGTGTATTGTGATAATGATTTTTAAGAACAATAAAAGTATTGTTAAGAAGTTTTTATTTAATTTGTAACTAACGAGAGAGAGCCAATCAAGCAAACCACACCACACCCACATGTATTTAGATTAAAAAAAATCTTCAAATACAAGTAGCCTAAATGTAAGACTGTAAATTTAATAAACCTCTCAGAAACAGGCAGACACAAATGGATATACAGGCTATATTGGAAGTTAGTGGCAATATCCTGTGCGAGAACAGTAAAGGCCCCTTGTGGAGGAAGGAAATTGAGAATTTAAGAGGCACTCTATTTGTAACGAAGTAGGAAAATAGTTTGCGACGCCGAAATACATTTTAGGATCTTGATTTTTTATTATACTGCATGCTAGCAAATGTATTTTTTAATAGGTCTAGTCCATCCAAAGGTAGCCTGGATGATATTGTTTTAGGCAATAAGGCCGCTCATTGTACTACCTTATAGTTAAGCAGTGAAGTGTACAACTTTTCTTATGTTGGTGTAATTGAAATAATACTCTTTGTTGTTAATAATGTTGAATGATTTCATTTATATTATTTACAAGGGAAGAAAACATAGATTCGTTAATAAAAACAAAACCTGCCATTCATAAATGGTGGTCTTCGTAAACAACGCCGATATAAGACAACGTTTATTTAAATAATATCTATGATTAGTTTTGTTGTTGTTTTAGCATGGGGCGAATCTTTACTTTCGCTCCCGAAGCGTTGGCTCAGCACGCAGATCTACGGCACAGAAGACGAAGATTTTCAGGTACAAACATTTTGAGAACATTTTTTTTAATTGCATGAGTTCAGCAGACAGGCAGACGGCCCATCTGATGGAAAGCGGTTACCATCGCCTATGGACACTTGCAACAAATGCACTGCACCTCTCTTAATGGAGACTGGAATCTGGCCACCGATATCGGAACACAACTCAAGGTTGTCATGACGGCAGGCCCTAGAGGCCTAGACCAAGGTAGTAGTCTACTACCACCCGACAGTTATTTTGTCGTTTCTTGCGACAGGCCACCCAGCCGCAGTAACTAGTTTTCTTTCTCCGTTCCTGCACGGATAAACAACATACAATGTTCCCCAGTGGTTAGCACACGCGACCTAAACTCAAAGGGCGCGTGTTCGAATCCTGGCCAGAAAACTTGGCAGTTTTTTGACCTAAAGTGAATAATGTTACAATTACGACGTGCTAATAACGGTGAAGAAAAATATCTTGATGAAACTTACACATCGAGATAACCGATATTTCAACCTGCTAATTCACATTGGACAAGCGTGGTGAGTATACTATTTCTTGTTCTATGAAAAATGGTAAGCCTGAGCCAATACAGTGGGACCTTTAAGGGCCGATATTATTTATTACAGTATTATTATACAGTGAAGTAATTGGAACGTAGATCTTGTTATATTGTACGCAACCGTACCGTTTTTTAATAGCTGGTTTAGATATTTTAAACAGAAATTCTCATACTACTTTGGGCAAGAAAGCTAAATTACTGTAGTAATGCTACCTGTAGATTTTTTCGTATTGGTTTTTTTTAATTTCATAAATTTAGCAGACAGGCAGACGGTCCATCTAATGGAAAGCGGTTTTCATCGCCTATGGACAATTGCAACACCAAAGGTACTACAAATGCGTTGCTACTCTCTTAGGGAGATTGGAACTTTGCCACTAATGCCGGAACACAACACAAAGTTCTTATGGCGGCATACTCTTGACCAGGAGTGGTGGCCATCCAGTCGGACAAATGCCCTACCACCTGGCTGTGGTTTGTTTTGTCGCCTCTCGACAGGCCGCCCGGCTGCAGGAACTGCTTGACCTGACTGAGATACCTGTTTTATATGATCAATTTCCAGCTCGAAAAGTTACGTAATAATAGACATTATAAAATATTAGTTGAAACAGAATATGCTGAAAACATACACCAGTAAGGTACAAGTAAAGTTAGTAAGTTAAATTCTCTTAGGAGTATATTCTAAATAGAGAGAGAGAGAGAGAGAGAGTGGGAGATAACACATTATTGAGTACATAAATATACAATTACACATACATAGCCTATGTCAAACACTCAAACTAAAAAAATATACATTATGACAAAACAAATACATAAACACTCAAACTTATTTAAGACTAAATATAGGTACATATTATAGTAAGTAGTCTGAATAGTGTGACACAAAAATTGTGTAAACACAGCCACACGCACATCTGCCCGCTGTGGCTATACACATAGACATTGGTGTTCAAAATACAGGCTTCGCCTAGTTTGTAGCCTAGTGAATCAGTAGGATACATAAATAAAGTAAATTTCAAAATAGTATAGCAGTAGTAGTAAATATAATTCATAAAAAGATAACTCATTTAAACCCAATGTAGTCTGAAATAATATTCCCTTAATGAAATTATAATGATTCATGCAGAATGTCCAGCTCCCCAAGCTGCCAATGCCAGACCTCCAGGCAACAATGGATTCATACTTGGAGTTCGCTTCGGTGATAGTCAGCCAACAGCAGTGGGAGCACAGCAAGGGGCTGGTGAGGGGTTTCATGGAAGAATTAGGGCCGCGGCTTCAGGAGATGCTACAGGAGAGGCAAAAAGAGATGGATAATTGGGTAAAATACTTATTCATTTCATGAGATCAGTGTTCATTGCAAAGGTGACTATCTTAAAAATTGCCACACTTATATCTCGGTATTTACGAGTAGAACTAAATAATCACGAAGAAAAAGGAGAATATTGTTACCAAATTTTGGGATGTGGATTCAAAAATTCTGTTGGAATTATCACAAAGTTTATTAGAAATACACACACGTTATTCAAAGTTCTTACTAGTACAACCGAATACATGCTTCGAAAGTGAAAGGTAGCACTTCATTCTCAGTCAGAACACTACTGAGTCCTTCCTTGACTAACCGATTCTATCCATTTGGAAATGAAACATGTCCTCCTGGCAATATTCCTTTGAATTCTTAATTTATAAGTTTTATGGCTTCTATGAATTTGCATGAAATACAAACAAAAGGAATAAGGATTTATGACGCATTGCAAGGGCATAAACGAAGAGGTAATAAAACACCTGCAAAATGATCGGTTTACATCAGTATGTTCGTATCCATATTTCTGTAAATAAATAATTTTAATTTGATATAAATTGTTTTAATCAAAATACTTCTCAGTATTGTATTGTGCTTACACATTTAATGATCATGTAGAAACTACTTTTAATAGAGTTCTAGCTGAAGTGTAATTAATATTATCTAAATTTATGTAGCTTCACAAACTATTTGATGATATTAAACATAATTGAGCCCTCCGATATTGTGTTGAATTTACTTTAGCAGCATACGTTGTAGTAATAACTGTTATCATTAAAGTAATTGAATTTATCTAACCAATTTAGCTTCAACATTGTAATTACATAAAAGCTATATGTGCGTTAACAGGCCTCTCATTTGCCTTATCGGTAACATTCTAGAACAAAACCTAAAACAGAATTTACGTAAACACTATTGTTACAACATTTCAGTCCTTGTTGTGTTTCTACCGTCAGTAATAAAATAACAGTTTGCAACTATTCCAGACATTACATTAACGAGACCGTAGAAATTATAAGTTTCACAATGTTTCCCAAATATATTCCGACTTGAACCTTAAAATAGCTTTAGTGAGTAAATATAATATAATACATACGAACTATGTAATTTGTGATGAACTTCAAATAATGTGACGTGTGGTGTTAAAATAAAAATGAAGCTAGTATCTATGATTTTGATGTGGATATTTTTTAAACTTACTTGTGCAGTACATGTGGATGTTGCTCAACCAACCGGCAGTCCATTATTGATGAAAATATTGCATTCTGTCGATACGGCTACCAGCAACGAACATCTGTTCCATGTTACTTTAAACCTTTTAAAAAGCTTGTGTCTTTGTATGCGAGAAACTTTAACGCAAAAAGAAAATAAGTTCAATGAAGAAACTAATTATTTACATAATGACAGTGATGGAAAAGATTTGGAAATATACAGAAAAATTACAATAACACCTGCTTTAATTTACGTGAAGAACTGACTTATAAATTGAATAAAACCTATGACTCTACTTTGGAGAATGATAATAGTTTTGATAGATCTAATTGTTTTAGACATGGGGATGTTACAGGTCGAAGTATTAAAGAAGATAACAATTTGAAAGTTCAAAACAAAACAAACATGGAAAAGATTCTTTATAAAATATTTTTTGCTACCAGGAAGAACCACAATTATACAATAAAGAATTACAATTTATTTGGAAAAGCTAAACCTCACAATAAATTAAATTCTCAACACAGTATTATAGTTATATTAACTCTGTTACCAAAAAATAACAGTAGTTTTAACGATAAAATTGAAATTAGTGAAAAGGAACTTAACGATACCATTTACAGTGATTTATTGGTAGATATAGATGTCATAGATGCCAAATATGATCCTAAAAGTAGAGAAAGTGAAGAAAATCTCAAAATAAATAAAGTACTCGAGTGTCATTTAATGTCCCTTTATACTTTTCTCATTGAAAGTGAAAAGAAAAACTTGACGAAATCTTTTAAGCTTCTACGTAAATACGGAACTATAAAAATCTATGTCGATATAATAACTTCCAGCAATCATCTAAATTACGTTAATATTTGCTGTACTAATAACACTCTAGCGGAATGTAAAGACGATTTCCTCAAAAAAAAAATTAATTCTGAGGCAGATAACTTAAAAATAAATAAAAAAGTTGGGAATTACAAAGACACAATATTGAAAATTAAACATTTAGTACAACTTTATGACAAAAAACTAAAAAATGATTTATCCTTGATCGATGGCAATATAAATGAAACAAATGTTAACAAAGATGACACTGAATGTATAGGATCCCCCTATTCTAATATTACATATGCTAAATTTAATGACGGAGGAGAAGACTATCTACATAACACGGTGTCAAAAGAGAGGAAAACTGATACAAAAAAGGATTTGTTTAACTTTTTTCAACATTTTCATCCCTTTAGGAATAAATTGTTATCGATAGCAACAAAAGATATTATAAATAAACAAGAAACTAAATTAAAAACTGATACTCTTTTAATACACAACCAACAACAGAAAAATCATTTTCTGCTTAAACTTTTCAAGATTATTTTTAAATGACAAAAACATTCAGATAAAAGTGGTACATAAAAGTAACGGCAATTTTAATTCTTCAATTAAAAATAATTTATTAGACCAGATAAAATTTAACGGTAGTATGAAAAAATATCAACAAGTGAAAGGAAATAGTCACATGCCAACTATAATAAATATTTACAAAAACAGTGATGAAGCTAGCAAAATAAATGACACTGAATGGAACAAAAACATATTGAACTATCAAGCAAATGTTTTTTTAATATATCAGCAACAAAAAAGAAGTCTACAAGTTTTGAAATTACTAGAACCGAAAGTTTTATAATTAATAAAAATTCATCATCGGATTTGTCATCCACAAATAAAAGTTTTTCAAGAGCTTCCACACCTACAACAACAGACACCATTATAAGCTATCAAAATTTATATACTACAAATAGCCTAGAACGGCAATTGTCAAGTATACTGCGGATTAATAAACATACAAACGAAACTGTCTTTCATCACGAAAATCTGTTAAGTGATAACATTTCATATCTATCAAACGCTATTATTTAACCACTCCTGTAAACAATGAAAACTTATCTTTTAATATATTTAGTCATAATAAATCTGACAAACAAAACAAAGCAAGCAATGCGAAATCAGCTATGCTTTTTTCTACAACAGAAGTCAATTTGAACTCTTATAATGAAGGCTTAAAATTTACAAAGAGTATTGATGAATATTCAACAAAATTGAACACCAAGGATATATTCTTAAATGTAATAAAAAATATAAGACAACGATGAGCCAGAATTCATTTTACACATATACCTGTTATTTTTAATTATTCCGATGAATCAAATAATGATGGGTACTCTAAAACAACTGATATCGTAATTAAAACAATTTTCCAACAGAAACTGCAATCGAAAAACCACTGGCAATACCCTGGCAAAAAGAAACTCGGCTATTTTAAACAATAGAATAATTGCAACTACTGTAAACCCTAAAATGTCTTCACAAATTATTGTTATGTTAGAAAATGAAATAAAATCTCCAAAAAGTTATGCATATTTTGAAAAAAGAGACACATCTACTTTTACTACGGAATTAATAGTAGAAGATCCGCCTTCAACTTCTCATTTAAATTCTTCGGGATATAATTTAACTACAATTAATACTATTAAACAATCAACTACCTGGCCTAAAATCTATGAAAATAGAACTATGCCACTAAAAAACAACTTGAATGTAAATTTTTCTACAAAAATACCATCTAATAATAAAGAAAAATATTTTGATAATTTAAATAGCACAAGTTTTCGAAATAATACACCAAATACAATATTTATTCGAAAAGGTATTGACATTGGTGCAGTTACAAAAACTGATCATAACAAAGAAATAGTTACAAATTTAAGTAATATTGAAAATATGGCAGTTAATAAAGATACAAATATCAAAATTAATCATTTTTCACCATATAATCATAATTCAAAATCAAATAAAACAATAATCGATACTAAAGGGCATTTTGAAAAAATCACATTAAGTAATAACTATAAATTTAATAAGGGACTAGAAACTCCTGTGAATGTCAATATAATGACGGTAACGACAGACTCTGTCAATAACATACAATTTAATATGGAAAACTCTATTGAAACTTTGAAATTACCGGTGAATTCAAGTGATAAGTATCTAAATAGAAAAACTTCCCCCTTAAACTTAAATGGCACAATAAACTATCATAAAGAGGAAAAAATTAGACTACATTTTTCTGCTTCCAGAGACAAAACCAAACAAACAAATTCTTTTGAGAAGCAAATTACTAGTGGCATACACAACTTACCAATCAATCCTTCCATAAAAAATATATCTCAACACAATGAAGGAGGTGAACAAATTTCCTTAGATTCGATAACTTCAAAGATTATGAACTCAACAATATCTTTACAGGAGAGTGTTCTATTCCCTTCCCTCATTACTACTAAAATATCTATAGAAATTGAAAATACAACTAAAAGTTCTAACAATAAAGGCACATTCAATAAAACTAGTCAAACATTTAATAAAACTACCATCAAACCACCCACCATTAAACCATCTTCAAATATGATATTTTCAGAATTTAGTAAAATCAGCAATTTAACTACTAAACCAATATTATCCACAACCTATGCTCAAAGTTTAAATAATAAAAATAGATATATATTTATTACTCAGGTGGACCAAAATACACCGAAGAGTCTACATCCCATTTTAAATAATATGGTGTCTACACCAGACATGTTTTTAACCCAATCTAAGGCAATATTTACTAAATCACAAAAGAATACTAAACCTTTACTTTTTAAATCCATAAAAAGTGCAAATGAGAATTTAAGTACTACTAGTTATACGACGTATGGTTTGATAGATCAATATTTAAATTATTCTGCTGGTATTAGTAAAACGAGTCAAAATGATCAAGTTGTTGACCCAAAAATAGAGGATTCAGAAACCAAGTATGTAGAAGAGCAATCAAATTATGTGACAAGAAAAATATTAATTAGTAATAAAGGCAAAGCATCTCCCAAAGTAAAAACTAGAGACTTCCCTTTACCATTGAATGTCAACAATGAAACTCATAAAGAAAATGATAAATCTGTTTTAAACTTAAAAGAAAATATATTGAAAAATTTTAGAAGGATATATTTTCCTTCGTTTAATTCTCTAAGAGATAATACAAGAATTCCTTCAAATATTTTTGACAAAACTGTAAATGCTGTCAGAGATAGTGAGAGAAATAATAAAACTACTTTACTAGACCCTGATGTAAATGAATACTTTAGAAACTTATCTAAAACTACGATAAAAGTGGAATTAAACAAAAGTAATTATACAATACAAAGTACTTCTAACGAAAAGGCACAATTATTTACAGAAAATTTAAATAATGTAAAAAGTACAACGCCAATGACTTCTGCTCATGAAACACAAACATTAAAGCCTACTAGTACTAAAATGATTAGAAAGTTATTTCATAATACAACAGATTCACGTGAAAGAGACAGTTATAATATTTATTTACAAAAGAATGACCAAACAACAACAAAGCGTCTTTATTAAAAAAAGATTTAAATAAAATCCTCAGTGAGCGATATATTGATAATAAAGAAAATATATCAGGTAGCAATTTGAAAAAGCATGTTAATAATTACGAAGAACCAAAATTACACTCTAGAGAGAAAAAACCATCAGAAATACTTGTTATAAATGACAATATATTTCCAAACATCTATAATCTATCAACACGTACAGATACTAGTGAAGTAGTTGAATCAAATATCTATAAAGATATAAACATTGAAACTCTTATTAACGATCATATATTAAAAAGCTCTACTTTAGTTACAACTGTTTACAACAATAATATAATACCATCAAATAACATATCGCAACCAACTACTGCTCCATTTGTTCGCGATGTTCAGAAAGAAAAACAAAACAATGGTTCGGTTTTAAAAGTTAGCCGTACAAATCATTTTAAACAAAATAAAATGTCTTCTGAAGTATTCCAAAACTATAGTTTATCTGGTATATTAGTTGAATTATCACACAGTGCAACTGAAATACCTAATTCGGTCATATTGGTAGACAATGTTAATATATTCATGGAATCAACAACAAAGTCGACTATATATATTTCTAATGAAGGTACTGATTCAACTGTTGATGGGAATATTATTGATTATGATAAGAAAACTTCACATTTTAGTACTACGATTACTGGAAATACAATCAGATCTACAGATTTAAACCTAAATACAATGTCTACATATATTGATGAAGCAAAACCAAGTGAGCATATTCATAAACACTGGAATAAAAACAAAAAGTACAATAAAGTAAGTAAATTAAAACCTAGTAACGCTAATTCTATTCATCCTAAAGAGACAAAACAGCACATGAGTGTTTATTTACCTTTAGAAAAAATAGTTGTTAATACTCAAGAGAGTTTCATTATAAATCCCAAAACTGACAAAGTAATAACACAGAATATAACAGAAGCTTTACATAAGACAACTTCAAGAATAAACTTAAAAGAAAATCTTTTAATATTACCAGAAGAAGCAACGACGGTTACTTTAAATTATTTGAAAAGGTTGAAGATATGCCTGGAAATGTTACACTTCCTTCACTTACCCCAGTACAAACTGGATCTAGTAACAAAATTAACTCAGACCAATATTTACCAAATGAAGCAGAAATAATAAATACACCTACTGAAAAAGATGTAGACTTAACACAAAGCATAAAATTTAACAAAGTTTCTACAGAAGCAATATTTTTAATCCATAATACTGTTGAGACTAAGAAAGTAAATAATGAGATTAATTTGCGAAACAGTGCATCAAAATTTACAAATTCTAATTATAGTTTTGAAAATAACTTCTTGTATAATAATCCAAAGGGAAATGAACCTTTAAATGTAAGTAGTAATGTTATTATCAAAAACGAATCTACAATAACTGTATCCCCTTTAATGGGAAATAAAGGTGTCTTTGCTACGTTATCGTTACAATCTAACACATTTAATAATACTGACATATTTGATACAAAAAGTAATACAATTAGTATACAAGATCCAGAACTTATAACACAAGATGGTGTAACAAAAACTGAAAAAGAAAATCCTAAGCAGGCTAATACTGTAGATGACGATAAAGAATCCAAAAATTTAATAGACTTGTTTTCTTTAAATCTTAAAACACCAACTGAAAACTACCATGGAGATACTACAAATATATTCTTCTCTAGTTTTAATGCAACTGAGCCGGATACTAAGGATGAAATTCCTCAGAAAGAAGTAACTGACCATATTAATTTAATTACAACTGAAGAGAGTAACGGTAAAGAAAAGAAACTTATTAAATTTCTTATCAACCGACAACTTATTAATGCTACAGTTATGAACAATCTTATTATACTTAACGAAAGAACTAATTCAACCAAAATATTATCTGCAACCACAGAACCTGTATTTATTTCTACTTTGAAGCTAGAAGAAATTTATACTGCAAATAACTCTTTAACTACTGTGGGTTTACAAGAAATTAACACAATGTCTCTGAACAGTTCCAAATACTATAGAGAAAAATCTATTAATGAAAGTTTGAATTTTGTAGAAATGCCTAATGTTTCTTCTTTAACGTATCCTACTAATATATTCAAAACTGATTTTGAAACTACGACAACACGATATATTTATCCCGAAAATTTGTTTTACGCAATAACTACTGAGTTAGTAAAATATAAAAACAAAGCAACAGAAATTGTTCATAATAAAGCTAACAATAATAATTCTGTATATGACAGACAAACTGGCATAGATGATCATAAACATTTGAAAATCTTAAAACCTGTAATTAATTCCAAAAACATTGAAATTAATCGTGATTCTTATGATAATGGATCCTTAATTAAGAAATTTGATGAAAATAGTTCAAATTCTTCAAAGATTTTGAAGAACTTTGATGTGAAGAATAAAAGTAGTAATACAAACCTTGAAACAGTTCGTCAAAGAATTATAGGTTTTTCAAGCACAGCACCTGTATTAGTAACAAAAGGAAAAGAAGATGCAACTTCAATACATATTACTAATGAAAAGCATTTGAATACACATACACTAGGTTACTTTACAAATATGAATGAGCAAGTAACTCATAAGTTAATAGTAAATGAAAATAATCGACTAACAACAACTAAAATTAACGAATATTATGAATATAATAACTTTCTTGCGAAAAACTCAAATATTACAAAATTTATATCTGTAGAAAAATTTGTTCATAAAGTAAAAAATATAAATTTAGCTATTGCAAATGAAAAATCACTCAGGAGAACAATAAAACCGGATTTAAATTGTATTAGTATCAACAAATTTGGAATAAATTCAATGAATCACTCAAATTTTCTTACAAAAATTAATTTGCAAGATTTACCGGTATTTCCGGTATCAAATGTTAAGGACAAAAGTAGAAGATGGAATCGTACTTTTAAAAATGTTGTAATAAAATCTAAGAAATTGAAAGTCAGCAAAGAAAAATAAAACCTAATATTCAAAATCAGACAAATCAAAATTTTGATAACAAAAATATAACTACACCAAGTCCTATGAAAACCACAAAGACCATAAAATATAATACATATGAACCTACACACGATTTTGATGTATCGTTTAATCACCAGACTATATTTCGAAGGAATTTGGCGAAGTATAATAAAAGTAATCATAGAGAAAAAGATTTTAGATTCCATGTAAATATTGAAGTAACTCACCACAATAATAACAAACATTCAGATATAACATTTAAAACCAAGACAAGTACGAGTTCCAATATTATAAAATTTCACAATCAAATCAAAAAGACAAACTTGTATCCATTAGAACTAGTCCCAGTAAAGACTCAAAAGAAGGTAATGACGCGAATTAAGTTGTCCAATAAAAAGACCTTGAGTTCCAACGATCTCTTTTCTCAAAAACGTTTCATGACGCAAAGAATTTTATTCAAGCTTTTCCTTCATCATTGCAAAGGCCAGCATTTATTCACAATACACCTAAACATGTAATTGTGCGACCAAAACACAAATTTAACAAGTCTAAAGAACATTTCAGGGCGAAACCGTTGTTAATTAAAAATGAAAACGATAAAAGTTTTTACAGAAAAGAATATAAGAAAAATTACGGATATACTGATTTATCTAAAATAAATTTGGCTTTGCCCAAGATGCCTTGCCAAAAACATTCGAACCAAACTATGAAAGTAGTGCAGACAGACCAATTACAGTCAAACCGAAATTTCTTAGAGACAGGATAGATAGTATAAGAAATTATGTTTTGAATAGTGATTTTTTAAAAGCAACGAAAAGACCTCCCGTGTATAAAGATTACTTTCTAAAACCTCGAACAGAGGAAGAAAGTGAATCAAACCCTTCTGTGTTTGATTATAGGAGGAATTATTTGGACAAACAAACCACATTCAGGCCACCACAAAGAACACCTAGAAGGCGGCGCACGATGTTCTTCTTGAGTCCAACCGTACCTTACAATCGTTATTTTTAATATTTTTAGAAATAAAATTATCTATTTGTAAAATTAATTTTTGTTTCCATTGACCTGCTGTAAATATTTGTAGTTCTATGGACCGATTAATTTAATATGTTGGGGCCGAACTGCAATTGTGTTCTAGCAGCAAAGGCAGAGGTTAAATGATATTTCAGATGGCAGAGAGTAGTATTCACCATCACCACTCGACGGTGGTGATGTGAACTAAAGTGAACTAAGAAATAATTTGTTTTGGAAACGGTAACCTTAAGTACAAATATTAACAAGACTTACAGCTAGTACAGTGTGTGAGCGGAACGGATGATGTGCGAGCGAGATGAAGCAACTATTAATATGTGCGCTTCCGCGACACGCTAGCCAGTCGTTCGTTGTCCGTTGCAATGACTAGACGTATGCAGCTCCCATAGTGTAAAAGATATTGACTGTGGCAGAATACGTCTTGTTTAAAGCGTTAAAAATAAAGGTGTTATCGAATAGCTATATTAGTTTACATAAATATGTTGTCTGTCAATGTGTAACGTCATAAACAATTAAAAACAATACCTTATCACAAATAACGCATTATACCCAGCGCCACATGTGCGTGTAACGGCCTATAACTGTAACATTATCGCAGATGCAGCCCGAACACTACTGTATGACATTTATCATATATGTAACGTTTCCATACATATTTTAAGAACATTTCATTATATATACAGTTTTACATCATTTTTCTTATTTACATTTTGTTCTGTATTGGTTTTTCTAGATGTTGCACGATCATGGTTTATAAACACTTATTTTTCGGTAAGTTTATTTTATTTGATCATATTTGGTTCATTAAAGTAATCACTTTCATATATTATTATCACCATAATGAATTTAAATTATAAGTTTGAACATTATTAAGGTTCTGTTGTCAAAGACTTACTTTTGTAATCACAGATTTTACCAAGTCTACACTATTAATTTGACTTTAACAATAAACAAAACAGTGTGTGTGTGTCAAATACATTGTAGTGTGTAATGTTTTTCTATTGATTTAATGTATTTTTTATGCATAATTAAAAAAAAATATTAGCATTCTGAATTCCGTCTCTAAATAAAATATAAGTGTGCGAAATTTCATACTCCTTCGCCGCACAATTTTCATACAAAAGGGGTACAAAGTTTTTGCTGTGTTTTTTCTTCACGTATTGAGCATTTGTCATTTTTTCCATGGTGATACTATTTTACAAATAAGTGACTTTCACCTACCAGGTTGTAGACTGGTGGTTGGACGACATGTACTTGAAGGTGCGGCTTCCGTTGCCCATCAACTCGAACCCGGGCATGGTGTTCCCTCGGCGCCACTTCGCCAAGATGGAGGAGGTGGCTGATCTCGGGGCTCTGTTCATCGATGACCTGCTCGACTACAAGGAGATGTTGGACAGGTTAGATTCAATCATCCTATATTACTACAGGTGAATTTTTCCTGTGAGCCTTCAAGACCAAATCAAATCACCCGATTGGTGATTTTGAAAAAATAATCACATCTTGATGACACACTGTGATTTTATCATTTCAATGTTGGATAAAATAAAGTGCAGTCAAATGACTGGCGCAATTTAAATGTTAACTAATTTAAGGAAAACAGAACACTTTGTTAAGAATCAATTTTTTTCCTTGGTTAGCCGTTTGACATTCCGTTTGGTATAATAATAGAGATGTAGTGTAGATAGATAATAACATTTTATTGCTCGCCAAAATAAATAATAACAAAAACAAAATGAATAGTTACGCACATACATATTATACAAGCAATAAAGTGAACAATATTGAAATCGAAGTTAAGGCGTCCTCCTCCACAAATCCCCTCATATCACTAGGGTCTCGCTCCTTCAGTAGCTCACAACGCCCAAAATGCTCCGTCTGCAGTTCCACGTGGCGACCACGGTCAGTATAGTCACTAATGACTTCATCATATTTGATCACGCAACGCCCAAAACAACCCATGTCAAGAGGTGGATCGAATAACCGTTCCACTAGAGTTTATGATTGTAACGCCCGCAAGCAAGTGGAATGGGAAAAATCGCGGTCGTGAACGTGGTCGTTGTGAGCCACTAATGGAACGTAGCCTTGATTGCCAAGCCGACGTATATGAGAAAAACTTCTGACATTTTAGGGGAGAGCTACCATTAGAGCGTGCGACGAGCCGCGAGAAAGGCCAACCTCTATGCATGGAGCAGTTCTACCGTCTTTTGGGTGTATGCAGGATCCCAGAAGTGGGCAGGGATAGGCTGGAGTTCCCGCGCAACAAGAACCAAGGCGAGGAGTCGGAGGAGCTGGTGGTGGTGGCTTGTAGGAATTATGTGAGTGATATTATTTAAGAAAATTGATAAAATTATTAGCGTGTTGCTGCAGTTGAGACTTCATACAAAGCTTAGTGTTTTCGGAGCTAGAATCTAGTTCTTTTAGCCTAATTCCTGTTTTAACTTAGCAAGTTTTGGTCTAAATCTAGAGCGTACATGCGTGACGGAAAGTTCGTTTACGAAATTAACCATTCCAGGAATTGAACCCAGGACCTATAAGTTACAATACGCAAGGCCGGCAAAGTCTTAGCCCACTCAACCATAGAGGCTGAAAGACGATAAGAAGAAGCATGCTGCTATCTTCTCAACCTTACATGTAGGCCAATTAAATATTTTCCTAGAATTAGCTTGTATTTATAATCCGTAACACCTGGTTAATTATACGGCAAGCGGCCCTAGACGAGTGCAATAGAAGAATAGGCTGTTCTTTAAAATAACTAGAAACGTACGCCAAGAAAAAAAGTAAACAAAAGAAGACGATCATAAAAGGATTACAATTATAGTTCAAATGCCAGGTAATAAAATGTTTTTTTGCAAATTAGAAGTGGAATTTGTTTTTTTTTTTTGTCGGTACCTAAGTTGTAACAATATATTTATTTTTTACCTACTCCAAAAACGCAGGATTTTCCGGTCTGTAAACTATGAAGAAAGCACTAGCGTATACCTAAAAATAAATATTAGATAACCCTCCCCTTTTAAGTAAGAATGATGTCCTAATTTAATATCCCCAGACGTGCTTAGTTGAGACTTGGTTGTTACTAAGTTAATACTAAGACCCTGTCTTGCGCACTTTATCACTTAAGTTTGTCATTGTGGGCGAAGTTTCTGCCACTAATGCCTAAGTTATAACTTAGAAAGAAAGAAAGAAAGAAAGAAAATATTTTATTTAGGACAAATAAACATTTTAACAACACTGAGTAAAGTAAAAGATAACAGTATCAATATAAGTCCTAAAATTGGACCCAGACTCAGCGTAATGCTAGCTACTAAGGCCAGCGCTGTTCTTCCGCCTGGGACCAGCAGGTGGAGTCACGGAGGACAATACAACACAATTAATATATCGGTACAGTTTAATATTTATATAAATGAAACGGGTAATTAGATTTACATCAAATGATAATAATAAGCATATATATAGATATATATATATAGATAAATAAACAGTGAGGTACGTGAACAAAAAGCAAGTATGTAAATAAAATAAACAGATTATTGTTAATGTTATCTATCATATTAGTAAAAGTGGTCATAGAGCACTTGTGTCATGCCTTAAGTCACTTTGTGCGTTTTGGTGTTCACAAAGGAATTTCTTTAGTGTGACCCTAAAGAGTGACACTGATGAGGCGTTTCTTATAGGTGGAGGAATGTTATTCCAGCACTTTGTTGCTGCATAACGGAAACTACCTCTGAATACAGCTGTTGTGTGACGTTCCATTGTAAGCTGTATTGCACACTGACGACTTTCAATTTTCCTTCTATTGGACGCCCATGAGAGCTTCTCGTATAAGTAAGCCGGAGATTTGTGCTTTATAACTCCAAAGAGGAGGCACGCCAAGTGGAGCTTACGGCGATGCTTCATTTTTAACATTGAACATTTATTCAAATAGGATGTCACATGAGCCCTTGATGGAATATTAAAACAGAACCGCGCACAAGAATTTTGAACCCTTTGGATAAGGCGCTGAGTTCTGGCTAGCAAACGAGGGCCAATCACTACGTCAGCATAGTTCAATCGCGACAAGACTAAAGATTCCACTAATTTAACCCGAAGTGCTTCATTTAAATATGGCCTTATCTTATACAAAATATTGAGTTTATAAAAGCAGCTTCTTACAGAATGAGCTATGTGCTTTTCATACCTTAGATCACAATCTACAACCAAACCTAAATTACGTGCTTCATAGACCCTGTCTATTGGCTTATCCATTAACATCACTATATTTAAGGGATTGAGTTCGGCAAGTTGATGTTTACTACCAAAAACAAGGTATTTTGTTTTTGCTGGATTTAAAAGCAACGAGTTATTTTTGGACCAGGTGGCCACTCGTGAGAGATCATCATTAAGTCTAGCTATGGCTTCATCTATTTCTGATGGCTTGCAAGAGATATAAATTTGTGTGTCATCAGCGTAAATATGGAACTTACAATACTTTATATGCGCTGCTATATCAGCCGAGTACAATATAAACAAAATTGGTCCCAAAATTGACCCTTGAGGTACTCCTCTAATGACAGGTAATTTATCCGATACCATAGCTGAACCATTGTTATGACTCAGTTTTACATATTGGTAACGGTTACTCAGGTAACTATGGAACCATTGTACTGCGTTCGTATTAAAACCATAATAACTGAGTTTAGATAGAAGTAAAACAATGTTAATTGAATCAAATGCACGAGAAAAATCAAGTAAAACTAAAATTGTACATAATCCTTTGTCTTGCGCACAAAGTATATTATCGGTAACATCCAAAAGTGCAGTCGCCGTACCGCGACCCTTCCTGAAACCTGATTGTAATTCGGGGAGTACCTGATTCTTTTCTAGGTATTCAGTTAGCTGTAGGCAGACAACTTTCTCCATAATTTTGGATAGACAAGGTAATATACTTATGGGTCTAAGGTCTTTTGCATCAGACGGATTTGAGATTTTAGGTAATGGACGAACGATTGCTAGTTTCCAAGTGTCTGGGAATGTGGAGGTACTTATAGACATATTGATGATACCCATGATAACATTCAAACTATAAGGCAGCGTCAACAGTAACATTCGCAAGCTTATTAAATCATTTTTAATAACAGGTTTAAATTAACAGGGGCGATATCAAAAATACTGTCGTTAAATCTATGGAACTCAAAATACGTCAATAAAGACATGCTAATGTCTGAAACATAGGGAACATCCAGAAAATGGTTATTTAAAGCGTCGGGATTGTTAAAATGCCCAGGTATTTCCAAACTGTTTTTCGGAAGAAGCGTATTTTTAATGTTTTTCCATAATAATTTCGGATCGTTGATTTTATTCTCAATGTTTTGTTTAAAATAAGCTGACTTCTCTAAGAAAAGTGATCGTTTAACTAATGACTTCAAACTCTTATAGTAGTCCTTTTTACTCTCTAATTTGGTTTTATGGTATTCTGCTGCGGCCCTATCTCGCAGTTTCATCATAAATTTAATGGTATCTGTGAACCACGGTGGAGAGTGCTTTTTGGCTACAACTATCTTCAACGGTGCATGAATATTGAACAGACTAATGACACTTTGGTTAAAAACGTTAACCATATCGTCAACGCAACCAAGTGTCAATATATGGTCCCATCCTATAGCTTGGAGGTCCCGATTAAATTTGGGTAAACAAATATCATTCATTGGTCGGAAAGAGAACGTCCGAGGAGTAATCTTATCTCGTTTAACATTGAACCCACAAACTACAAGACAATGACCATTGATGGATCCTACTGGCTCTATTACTATAGTCTTGGCTCTCAGATTAGTGCAAACAACGTCTATAAGAGTTTGACAAGTAGGGGTAAAATGTGTAGGCGTAGAAATAATTTGTGATAGACTGTTACAAGTTAAAAATGTCATTAGTTTTTCAGTTTTTAGGTCATTACTTTTAATAAAATTGATATTAAAATCTCCTAATAATATTATATTATCATAATTACTATTAGCGTTTATAGAATCCGTTATTGCGTCGAAAAATAAATCTACATCTAACCAAGGAGGGCGATATGCCGTGCCAACCAACAACTTCTTTCCGTTAAGGGTGAGCGTAATCCACATTTGTTCTACAGACTTGTGCTGTGGATCCACTGGATGAGACCAAGTACGGACCCTAACTTAATATATAGTTTGAAGCACTACCACATAAAAATTACTTAAAACTGACATGATATCTATACAGTATTCACATAATGCGAAGTGTTATAAAACGCGGAGTATTTTATTTTTAGAATTTGTATGTAATATTAAAATTTGTGAATTATTAGAAGTCATGTATTTTTTTAAACATGTAATAAATACATTGAGTATATATGAAAGAGTAATTATAAACAAAATTAAATTATATTTTATTAAAATTACTAAGTAGGTGTATAAAACATGAGTTCCTAAAGGAATTCAAAAAATATGTTTTTAAATTTTCTTTGGTTCTATTAAAGTTTAAATTCACATATCAGTCATGTGTGTATCGTCAACAGTCAATATAGAAACTGTAGACAGCTATTTCAACAAAAGCAGCGTACCATATTTGTCCAAGTTTATAAAGATTTGATGATATTTTGTTAAGTTTTCGGGACTAGTATTAAAAACTACGTTTTAACGGTGTTAAGCGCTTTAATTTATTTGATTTTTATTATTCAGACGATTCGGCCACTTTTCAGTAGCCGTGATCACGGAAGACAAAGATGTCAAATGACAATGAGTAGTGTTAAAGTTTTCTTTAGCCTACCGCCAGCTTGTTTATTTTAATTACTTAGTTTTAATTTTATTTATGGTTATTATTTACTCCTTCGGAGCCTAATCTAATTTACCACCGTTTCGCAACATGTTGTAGCTTGAAGAGAAGAAGCGGCACAAGACTCTTCAATTAAATAAATTACCGCGCTTAAAACAGTTAAAAGGTAGTTTTATCATGCAAATAATATTTTCTTTTTGTTACAGTTCTATCCAGTACCAGTGAAGGCAGCTGACCGCGGGCGATTGACCCCTGGGGAGATACAAGCGCAGCTTCTTCATGCGATGGTTGACGCAGGAGGGGCGCCCCCAGCACCGAGGGTCGGGCTCCTCACGTCCATGAATCGGGACCACTGGGGGAGAGCCAGAGAACAGCTCATCAAAGGTAGGAGAACCTCAATGAAGCATTTAATTTCAGTAAGAGTAAATTTTGGAGTATGATCTGGCGATTCAATTTTTTTAAATCTTTCTACCAATTTAACTGTACCTAATCATCTGTGAGCATGACTATTACAAGCCAAAATTGGAGATGTTGTGTTGTTTGAAACATCGGTACACGTAGCGTAGGACGCCCTTCAGCTTGATGGAGCGACGACCTGAGTAAGGTCACTGACAGGGGCTGACTCAGGAAAACGGGAAGCTGGGATACCTAGGGAAGACTTTGAGAAGCCTAGGGCCAGCAGTGGATGTTGATTCGTTGAAGACGCGATCAGACGAAGTTTTTTTGGTTCAAAATGAACAATATTTGTAGAAAATTGATTGGATTTTAACGCAGAATTATGTGTTACTATTGAAAATCTTAACTTGTTACAAAAACATGCCCTTTTTTGTCACAAGAACTGCTTTGTTTCACGTTAGTTAGAGACCTGTAATTTGACGGGCTTCTGCGTGGACATTATTCCAAAATTTACATGGACTACCATGTATTTACACTAGTAAATACTCAACGCTAACTAGATCAGACATCGTGCAAAATCATACTTTAACAGAAAAGGAAACCAAAATAGGATAAAATAAGAAAACTGCTGCAAAAGTAACTGTCGGTGAAAAAATCTGTTCAAAAGATATTGTTAGTTACATGTGAAATAACCTCTCCAAATTCAAATTAAAAGTCTATCAAATTGAACGATTTTTGTCTCCAATACCAGATGAAACCAATCGTTCTAACTTGGAGCTGATCTCCCGAGCCCTCTGCATCCTCTGCATGGACGAGTCTGGTGGAGACAGACCAGACCTAGATGCAGATACTAATGCCATGCTGCGAGCCATGCATGGTGCTGGGACCAGGAACCATTCAGTCAATCGATGGTTTGATAAAACTGTTCAGGTTAGTAAAATGACTTCAAGTACACTTTTTTCCTGGAATATAGTAGACAGGCTGACTGCTAACCTCAAAATGAGGCCTAGAACCTAGTCACCGATGCCGGATTACAACTAGTTTTACGCTTTACTAGGGTTAGTAGTCTTCTAGATGGGTAGATGCCACCTGGAATATACAATAATACAGCAAAAGGACCCCGGGTTCTAAAGTAAAAACGTAGACTCAACTAGATTTAATATTACGATGATGATAATAATAAAAATACTTATGATATTTTTATTGTAAAAACGACGTCTTAAAAGCAGTCCAAATCTAAGAATACAAAAACATTTTGTCATTTTTTTGCAGTTAATAATCTCATCAGATGGAACAGTTGGAATGTGTTATGAGCACAGCGCAGCAGAGGGCGTGGCTGTGGTTAGATTGGCAGAACGAGCTCTTGCCAGGGCTGAGGTAGCAGACAGACCTGCTCCACCACCAGCATTGCTTCCAGCTCCTCAGGCTATGAAGTGGACGATGACCAGCGAGATTCAGAGGACTATTGAGCAAGCTGCTAGGGATTTAGATCGGTAAGAGGAAATGAATCTCTGAAGTATTATTTTAAAAAACATAGAACAAGTTATTCTCGCAAACCTTACTCTGTAACCTTATTCATACTTTACGAGAGACCAGGTAAAAATAGATAGAAGTAAATAGTGATAGAAGCAGCGTTCATTGCAGCCTGGAAAGTGAAATTGTTTTGGAATAGGATATTCCGTTATGTCTTACTTCTTAGTATTTTTTATTTATTGCAAGAGTTCAGCAGACGGGCAGACGGCCCACTTGATGGAAAGCGGTCGCCACCACCATCGCCTAAGGTAATTTGCTACACCAAAGGTGCAACAAACGCGCTGCCGCTCTCTTAAGGGAAATCGGAACCTGAACGGAAAGCCGGAACACAACTCAAGGTTGTTACGGCGGCATACTTTAGACCAGGGGTGGTAGCCATCCAGTCGGGCAAAACCCTATCACCTGGCTTTGGGTTGTTTTGTCGAAGAAAAGACAAGTCTACCTAATCCTCTGTTAAATGTCATAAGTACCTATGTGATAAACAGTGGTAGAAAACAAGTGCAGGAGTTACAATCTCAACCATTTTTTTGTATTAGCAATTATGTACAGCAGAAGGGTTTAATATGCCACCCAACAAAACGTGGTCACTGACGTCTTTGGACATTTGCGACACCAAATATCCTATCAAGGTGCTATCGGCCTCCAAAGGAGGAGTTGAACCTGTATATTTATTTTCATGCATATCTCAGGAGAAAACTAGGTTGCATTCTGGATAAACCATCAGGGACTTACTCGTACATTTAACATGACTCTTTCCACGCTTATGAATAATATATGAAAGCCAATACTTGATATACCTTATTTATTTATTTTTGTCCATAGTGCTATCTCAGACCTGGACTTCAAGGTGTACACGTATAAGAACTACGGCCGTGAGTTCATGAAGTCTTGCAAAACCAGCCCTGACGTCTACATTCAGCTGGCGATACAGTATGCTTATTACAAGTAAGTAGGAATAGAATGCTTATGTTTACATTTAAAAAATGGATCTGAGGAGAATAAAAGAGCGTATGATCCTATTGATCATCTGCAATGCCTTAAGACCCAAGTTCCGCCGGAGAATGAATATCTTTGACTTTAAAAATTTTTTCTTCATGGAAATTAGTTTCACTAATAACTAAATAAAATGCTGTTAAGTGCATTCAATAGCTAGGCCCCTTGACCTGTCAGGGTGGAAGAGCGAGGTGGAATTCTCCTCCGTCTCAAAGGAAGATTTTCCAGCGAGGCTATTATCGTGCCTTGTAGGCTTATCTAATATTGTTGTAAATTTGTATTATATTCTTTGTACGTGACGGGAATCGTTTGCGATCTATATTATTTCACAGCGTCATCTATTGACTTGTAAGTACATTACAGGAACCTTCCTTTTTTTAATTTTTAATGTTTATTTTACCATTTTCTGTCTGTCTGTCTTGTATTTTGCTTCAGTAACTGCAATAGGGTAGAGCCCGGTCCAACGATTGACCAAAGCAGCGAGACATGATTCCCATCGAAAGACCCTAATCAAAGACATTTGCATTGTTATTTGTGGCAGGATGTATGGCTACCTGGTGTCGACGTACGAGTCGGCGTCGCTGCGGCGGTTCCGCAACGGGCGCGTGGACAACATCCGCAGCGCGCACGGCGCTGCGCGCGCTTGGGCCGCCGCCATGTGCACCGCCGACGCCAGCCCCCTCAACGACGCCGACGACGCGCACAGAAAGGTCTCTTTCAATTTGTATGGGGTGAGGATGACACTTTGGAAGCATTCCGCGATCCTCGTCAACGGCCAATCACAGTGCACTACTGAACGTAGGCATCCTGTTAGCCTCACATGTTCTGCTTCCCTTTCCTCATCCAGCATCTATCGATGACCTTCAAAGGACTTGATTCGGTCTCCGCTCCAGGCCTAGTCTGCTCCATCACTCATCGGTCTACTCTCAGTTGTTACTACCGCAGTTAAGCTTGATAATTTTATGAGCTGTCAGCTGTCTGTCTCCGTGACAGACAATAATTATTAGTTTTCAGAATCTCTTGGTCCAAATTAGTACCACTAGCTTTCTCCCATTTTACAAGCTTTTATTTAACTTGCAATGAAAGTACTGTGTGTGTGTGTTTGTATATGTATGTAAGTTCGGGTGGAATCTTGAAAGTTAAATTTGACCAACTTCCCGGTTTCCCATTAAGCTGAAATTTGACACGTAATGTCTATCGCGTGACAATTTGATAATAAGCTGACATCGAGTTGATCAGATGATGGCGTCGGAAGGCGGCTATAGGAACTCCTGTACTAAACAAAATAGACCCGTCGTATTTGGGCTCGTTTTACTTGTCTTGGTAACTAGGATTATATTATATTACATAATATTATTTCACAGCGTATATTATCGTATATTATCCTAGTCCACACTAGGACTCTGCTGTGATATTCAGGATCTCAAAAGCTTGTATTTAAAAACCTTTAAAAAACAAGTTATTTAAATCCACTGTGCAAATCTGACATCTCTAATATATACTTATATTTATTAATAGTAAGATAATGATTATAAATCCAATGTCGGATCCTACCACGTTGCTCAAATTATTAACTATTCCAGGAGCAAAAGAAACTAGAGCTCTTCGAGGAGGCAGCACGCAAGCAGACTGCGATCATGGAAGCTAACATCCTGGGGAAAGGAATTGACAACCATCTGCTTGGCCTCCGGGAAGCTGCTAGGGAGACTCTGGGAGAGCTGCCACCCTTATTCAAAGATGATACTTACACACAGATGTTTCAGTTCAAAATGAGCACAAGTCAGGTACGAATATAGGATCATATGCAGGTATTTTTGTCTTAATCTATTCTATATGTTGATGAGTGACCTACGCCTAGTTCTCTAGAACGCATATGTTTCGGGTACGATTCTTGGCATGGTAAATTTCGTAACTGAGCGGAAAAGGAATTGTTACAAATACATATAAATTACCATGATAAGCATTTATTGCCCCTTTTACTAGAACCACCTACTACGCCAGATTAACTACGATTTTCCTTTAATTTAGTTTGTCTGGAAGAGATCGTTTTGAGCAATTAGGCCGCGTATTATACTGCCTAAAAGTATTGTAAATATGTTTAGTTTTTGTAACTCTATAGTAGGGTATGCAAAAGTGTTATCTATCTATGCAGACACTGGATATGCACTTTGTAATTTTGCTCTCATTTTGTTGCGTACTAAAAAAATCGATATCAACTACGCGGTATGTAATGTCACAAAACTAGAAAATTGCCACGTCGACCTGTGGCAAACTATACATTTTCACGCATGATCATCCCTAGTAATGGTAAGTCAGCATTTTTTGGGCCACACCTACGTGTGATTTAATCTATAATCTTGTTCATGATTTAGGTGGCAACAACAACTGACGGCACTTTCATGGGATACGGAGCCGTGGTTCCAGACGGTTACGGCTGCTGCTACAACCCAAAAAGGAATCTGTCATCTTCTGCATATCGTCTTTCACATCATCCAGCGTTACTAACACTGAAGCCTTCCGGCAATCTCTGGAAGAAGCCCTCGATTCCATGAAGTTGATGTTCCAGGCGAGGAAAGTTGAAATTTAAAATATTATATAACATTTGGTCACCTAAAGGTAACAAACACTATTAATGACTAATTATATAATTTGGAGTAAAAATTATACAACGTTTGGCCTAAATTCAATATTCGTTTAATAACTGCATATACTCGTATACTATTACTTGGGAATAGTTTCGAAATTCGATATGAACAACTTCAAAATTATAAGGCCATGGGAAAATATACATTCAACAAAAATTACATTAAACAAGATCTTTTTAGTAGTTTCGAGTTGTAAAGTATTTACGTATATTTTCTTTTAAGTATTTACTATGCATTCTATGGGACCCTTCATCGTAAGTGGGCAGCCCACTTGGTCGTATATATATTTTCATACGCAGTTATTACTTCAAAAATTGGTAAATTAAAGCATATTATTAATACATAATTAAAATGAACGTTTGTGTTTTGAGCCAGTAGTCCTATAATTCTGGTAATTATTGTAATTAGGCTGTTACACATTACGAAGGCAGGAAAGAAGTTCCTAAATTATCGTAAATTTTGAATAATAAAATAAATTTGGAAATAGGTTTCACGATCTACGTTTTCAAAGTAATTTAAATGTTGTAAACTTTAAATTAAAGAAAGTAAGAAATTCCCTTTTGAAGAAAGTTAAAGAATTTAAATGAAAGCTAAATGAAACAGAGCTTGTAAAAATGATTAAAAACTTGCTAAATTTCAAATTTATGCTCGTCTTGGCAATTATTATTTCATTGTTTATATGCCAAATTCGATTTGGGATAACCTTATAGTACCCGGCACATATCTAAGCGGTTGACAGAAAAACAGGGATGTGAGCATAGCCAAGGTGATGCTATTTATCGACATATCGGTAATATTTTGTTTTGGTCTCTTTACTGGAAAGGGTAATGTTTCGAAGTATGAGGGAGGTATAATATATCAAATTTCGCAAAAAAGCTGCATAGCCACTTTTGCGCAGGCCAAGGTCAACGCTCTAGAATTGTACCGGGATTTATAATATAAAATATAATATACCTATTATATAATATATGCACATATTGCTTAGTCATAAGGAAACTTAAACATATCATGAAAGTATATACTCGATGTCAATTTATTGTAATTTATTTATTCAAAGTAATAGACTATTGAAAAATGATAGGTAAATGTTAAACGTATCAAATTGTACTAGATTTTCCCAAGTGTGGGACACCCTTAGCTGTATTAGTTACTAGGATGGTTCATGCTACATGCGGTGTGTTCTAAAATGAACAAAGGCACTTTCAATCTCGGAATGTATATTCTGTACCTCAGAGATATACAATATCTACTCTAATTTTGATTTTAATTGTTTTTTGCATTTCTATAATCTTGGAAGTAGGTTCAATTTAAAAAACTAGTTATTACTTAGGACACGTTCAGTTAGTAGCTCACAAGGCCTAAGATGCTCCGTCTGCCATTCCACATGGCGACCACGGTCGTTATGGTCATGGCGAAAATGTCAATAATAGTGACATTATTTTCATCACACTGCACTCACAACGACCCATGTCGAAAAAGGTGCGAATCTCAAATTAACCAATGACGTTTGTGTATTTTGTCGTTTATGACATCAACGCCCTATAATCTGTTCCACTGTAGTTTATTATTGTAACGCCCGCAAGCAAGTGGAACGGGAACATCGCGGTCGTGAAAGTGGTCGTTTGAGCCTCTTGTGGAACGTAGCCCTAGTAAACATTTTGTTTTGACACTTAAGCGATATTCTTCTGAGGTACAGCTGGTATATGTAATCCGTATATTATATAAATGTAGGAATATATTAATCTAATTTAATAAACTTTTTATAAAATATCTTTGTATGGATATTGCCGTGTTCTGTCAGTCTTATGCCGATTAGTTGAGAGCGACTCGCTCGTTACATAGTATATTGCGTATGTTATTCTGCTTTAAGCCATAGCCAAGCGAAGTTTATGCTTTCTAGTGCTAAACATTGGAATAATAGATTTTCCTTTGTTCATCAGTGTCATTATACTTTTCAATGACCATAAAACTATGAAAGAATATATATTAATACAACCACCCAGTAAAAAAACGTCCTTTCCTACATCTAGAGGGTGTCATAGATAGAATTTCCGACGCTTTTGGATGTTATTGAGAGTATGAAATTTTGACAGGTGGTAGGGCATTTGCCCGTTTGTATCGCTACCATCCCTGGTGTAGAGCATGCCGCCATAACAACCTTGAGTTCTGTTCCGCCATTAGTAGCCTGGTTCCAGCACATTGTCAGCAGCCCTTGTATTGCTAATGTCTATAGGGGATGGTAACCACTTTCCATCACAGTTTGACCGTCAGCCTATCTGCTGTACTCCAACAATAAAAACAAAATGACAAGACTTGGTTTGAATATGCATTTTAAATTCAAATATAAAACGTCAAAAAGCAGGAAATGAATCAAGAAGAGCTATCACGCCATGCCTATCTATACATGAAGGATTTAGGACTTATTTGTATGTAAAGAAAACTTTAAAAAATATAGCTATCATAGAAAAATCGGAATGAAAATACAGACTAGCCTTAGTTTGGTAGGAAACTATGAATTATCTGTCTCAAATTTTTTAGCACCTTGCAAACTACATTATATGTATGTGATATGGTACAATTACTGTTTAAGAAATAAATATAATATCCATATCCATATTTATTGTGTTACTTTTATACAAGGTTAAATATTAGGTATATATATTAGCCAAAGAATGAGCAAAAATATTGAGACGGGATCTTTCTTTCTATCGAACGTAAATACTGTTGGATACAAGGAAAATATTAGCGGACCCTGGCGTCGAAGTGATCGCTCCGAACGCAACCGGGATTTAACGCTCGGATGATGATGACAAGGAAAATATATTATTTCAAATTACTTAGTTTATAGATTAAAGTATTTATTATACTTATTAACTTATACATTTGTTGGTTTTTTGAATATTATATATGTCTACTTGTTTATAATATAATATTATTATTGCATGTACAATATCATGTAGGAGGATTTAAGAAAGAAGAATTAAATCAGATATATTTGATGTTTGGTTAGTTTTAACGCCATCAAATATATATATGTTGTTTTATTGTTATATTGAAATAACTTTAAGTGATATATAAATTGTATGAATCCATATGTTTAAAATTAAACAATCAATAGATTTGTTTGTTTTACAATTTTTTGTGGAAAATAATAGATTATTAAAAATATTGTGTAATAATCAAACATTTTAAATTAATATTAAAACTATAAATCTTTTAATCGTCAGTCAAATGATGTGTGAGGCGACATACAGCCTTTGATGTCCTAGTAGCGAACGATAATTATTAAAATTTAATGATTAAATATGTAAGAAATTTAAAGGGCAATGCTGTGGTGATATCATAAAAAGTAGATTTGTAAAATACCTTGTAAAGTAGTATATCTCAATGTCTTGTAAAAAGAACATAAGATTAAGAGATCTGTATTCGTGAATATTTTATTCACATCTAAAATGTATTCAAATGAAATTAATACTTCATTCTAATTTAACTATCTGCTCTACTGGGACCGATCAATTATTACAGATAGGATATTGTCGCCAATAAGCTGATATTGTGATAGTTGATCGTCTGCGAGACGTGCTTTAATTGTAGATGTCGCGATTCCCATGATGGTAACTCGTGAAAGCCGAGAAAAAAACAAATAAAGTATATTGATCTCGCTCACGAAGTTACTGCATGTGAACTTGACTCTACAATCATAGTACGATAGTTGTGTCATGAATGGATTAATAGCGAAGAGCTGACGACATCTTGAAAGGCTCTCGCTTGGTACTGGTGAAGGTCGATGCAGAAGCAGCCTGCTGACACGACCCGTATCGTGAGAGTTCCTGTCTCTGGAACTTAACCACCGTAGCTTGACCTAGCCTGCTGCCACATCGTTAAAGTATGTTAGTATTTCTAATTAACTATTCAATTCAAATTCATTTAAATTTCTAAACGATCAAGCGTCCATATGAAGGAAGAGATGGATAAATATTGCTTATTGTTAGCATTGAAACACCCCGAAACCTAGTTTAAGTAAAATGTAGGCTTACGGTCTTTTAAGAACCTAAAAGAGCCCTTAAACTTACTCTAACTCAATATGGATTAGATCATTAAGAGACAAACAGGCAAGTGGGTGATTTTTATAGAAATCAGTTGATTGACATTAATATACTAGACATATATGTGAAAATTGTGAGATACAAATTAAACATAAATGGTCTTATTCTTAATTGGGTTAGAGCAAGTTTGAAGGCTGTTTGTATTTGTTCTTAAAGAAACTCTTAAACTTACTCTAACTCAATATGAATAAGACCGAAGGACACCAAATACGAGTTGAATCATGAACGATTGTAAATAATTATTTTTACCCAATAAAATCTAAAAAAGTGTTTGCTAATTTATTCATTTTTTTGGATATTTCTGCAATTATTTCGTACTTACTGAATTTTAAACGTTGACCTATGAATTAAAACTTGCCTTTTTTAATAGATATATAAGTATTTAGGTATAAGTATACTTAAACATATCATTGTGACTGTCATGTATCACATGGCCAAGAATATCAAAAACATATCAAAGATTTTAAATGTAAATTGATACATATCAAATAGTATATAAGATTATATATGTAAGTAACGATAAGATGGCAGGTATATAATATATGAAATAAATTCTTTTTGTACCATTTGTGTTATAGTACTTATAAGTCTTTGAAAGCACGAGCCATAAAAATGACCCAGAGTTTTGGAGGATTTGCGTGGGTGGGGCCATGGGAAGGCCTCCCTATATACATCATATAGTAATGAATCTTTGCTTGGCTCAACTTCCAAGCTGGCCAACTCGTCTGCAAAACAAAGAGAATATTCCCTAAAATTATAAAATAATATGTCTACTCCATAATTGTAGTTCACGATAGGTCGTCGTGGCAATTTACTAGAGACGTGACGCACGTATCATGTAATCGACGTCGATATTTTTTGGGTACGCAAGAAAATGAGAGTAAAATTTATTACCACGAAAAATAATACTTTCAAACATTAATAGTTATGTTTCTATACTATGTGGATGTGTGGGGTGACACCACCCCGTCCTCTACGACTCGCCTCACTTTCATTGCCATGTCGACTTGTCGCTATACTTGTATATCATTTAAATATTGAATTATTATATTAAGACGAGTATAATTGTAGTCTGCATTCTAAAATTCAAACAATTATATAAAATACTTTATATTTGCGAAGAGCACTGGAACTGTCTATGAAATATTATTATGGATTTTTAACTTGGAAGTTTTTAGTAAATAAATATGTTAATATAAATTTTATTAAAGTTACGTCCAAAATAGTGGTATTGTATAAAAGTTTGTAGTCAACGAAATGTTTTAATTTCTATTCTTGACTACTTAAGTATTGAAATTTTATCTACAAATATATTATCGTGTTCACGAATTTTAGACATAAGATTGCTGTTGTTATTAATCGTTATAGTTTGACAATGTTTGTGCGAAATTAAATATATTTAATAATATTTGGGCTTGTGTAATGTTTGTAATCAAGGGTTAGGCTTCGTTTGTCGCGAAAATAGAAATATCGTAGCCATCACAATCAATGAGGCCCTTTATAACGCAAGACTAGGAACCGGTACAATATTAACCGTTATAATCGGTTTTATTCAAAAATTTTGTTCGGAGTTTAATGTCAATAGGAGTGTGTTCTGTCCACCTCTAATACTGCTTTATTACGGGACAATTACTTTCTATAACTGTATGGGTTTTTATGTGATTGAAAACTTGGTGTACCGTATAAATGCGCTTTGAAGGTGTGTAGCAAAAATCGTGGGTGCGGTAGTTATTAGGCGTATTTATTTATTACTCGAGACATAAAGTGAATTGTGTTAGCAGACCCTGGGCGTCGAAATGATCGCTCCGAACTCAACCAGGATTTAACATTAAGTGAAATGTGAATGATTATAAAAAAATCACCACAAAGGCTAAGGCGTCTTAAGGGCCATTTACATGGAGAGAGTTTATTGCACGTTTTGGGGCGAAACTCGTAGGTAATTTTCTTATACAATAATCGTATTGACATTCAACAAAACCTTTTTAACGAACTTCTGTTATTAAAGCCGTGTCAATTAAGGTGAAATGTAGAACAGGCCTTTAAAGAAAAGCTCCTGAGTACTCAAGCTCAGGGCCCCAAGGTCCGAGCGCCTCAACAGCAAACGGCTCAAATAAATAAATATAAAATCATAAACTGATTGTATGGAGCTATATGTATACCAAGTGGAGATAACGAATGTCACCATTGAGTGGTGCTTGTTCCTATTGAGTTTGGACACGGAATAAAAGATATTTTCTGACATACTTTACTTTAATCACACACTAGATTATTTATATCATCAATGTTACATCAGAAGGATTTTTGTACATTTTAGATCTCACGCGAGAACAGAGTCTATGTCGCAACACCAGCTATGGTATTAAATTTCGCATGAACAGACTGTATATGAACTAATAAAATGTACATTTAAAGATTATTAATTAATTAATAATGTTTCCTAATTGTTAGTTTTAGATTTCTATCAGTAAATTAACCGCCAAGCTTAAAATTGTACCTTGTTCTATTATTATGAAATATTTAGAAACTATTATATATATTAATATATTTACTATATAGAATAATAATGTAGTGTGTTTGTACTAAAACAGAGGCAAGGATAGAAAGGCAACATAATGTTAATTTCTCAGAGTATAATGTAAACTGCGAAAATAACGCGGTTGGTGGGTAGTGAACTGAAGCCAGAGACGTGTGTATATGTCAAAATTCCCTATGTGGTAAAATATATGACAAATTGTATCGATAAATCACCCCTATTTATTTTTTCCTCCCTCATACCGTAATGACAGCCATTTTGTTTTTTTAAATTTATTGTGAAACTACAGGCTCTTGTATTTTAATTTAGTCATAACTTTTAATATAAGAGTTTTAATGACACGAAATGGTATAATTTAGCAGCTAAACGTTATAGGCAATAAAAGGAGATTAAATTTTCTATTTTTATTACATAAAGTGACTAAAGATATTCTAAACGGAAACAATATTTTTATTATTTATTATTGTTCAAAATTTTAAAAAAATAATTAGGGGTAATTTGTTGACTTTACAATATATATTCCACTTATGGCTTTGACACGGGTAAATACCAAAAACAGTAATGAAATAGAACTTAATATTTATTGATATGGCTTACTATAAACAAAAAAATCAAGATTTACGAAGTTTAATTGATGTAATAAAGAATTGTATATTTCATGTGTAGATGGCACCACGTGCATAAATGTTATATAAAAATGTGTATTTTAAACGAAAAGAAAACAATTTCATGTTAATCCATCATTTAGTTTGATTTAAAAACATCTAAATGCAGGTAGAAAGTATAATATTATATTAAAGTTACAATTCAATGACTATGTATGACTGCGATAAAATGAAACATATCACTAGGAAATAAGTTAAATGTCAATTTGATGTTGTTCTTAATAAAGAATTGGAAAAAATGCGTGTTTTTAGTACGTTTACTTGTGTATAAATCCAATATCTCCATATCCATATCGCAGTCTTCCTGGAAATAATATTGTCCACCAAAATCCCTGGAAAGATAATTATAGTCTTCGGATCAACAGTATAAACTCAAGCCCGATCCGAAGTACCCAGACCATCAACAGAAAGTTCAGTTAGGAAATTTATCGTACCAGGAATCGAGCCCGGAGCTTCTGCGCGCAGTGTTTAGGGCTAACTCAAACAGAGGCAATCAATCATCATATAATAATCTCAAAACTTTCTGACCAAAGTAATATTTCCAAATTTTTGCAAAAGAATAAATAATAGCTCATTAATCATAGAGTAGGTTTTGGTGACTTCACTACTTATGAA
The DNA here is from genome assembly GCA_012273795.1 of Dendrolimus punctatus. Classification (NCBI taxonomy): domain Eukaryota; kingdom Metazoa; phylum Arthropoda; class Insecta; order Lepidoptera; family Lasiocampidae; genus Dendrolimus; species Dendrolimus punctatus. Next base: position 22,402,070 of record CM022535.1, read on the forward strand.
TAAAACACATAGCGCTCACATTGTTGATTGTATATACCTGTTTTAAGTAAAAAAAAAAAATCGTTTCAAAGACAAGAACTAACCAGAAAATTAAGAGAATTTTGAAATTACGAAAATACCTGTTCTACATATCCTGGCAAAGGACACTGGATAAAAATGTTTGAAAATATAAGTTGAAATAAAAAGGTGGTAATAATTTCACTCTCATTCTGTTCCGTACCAAAAATTTATCGATAACTACCTGGTATGTGACGTTACGTCACTAGGAAATTGCCATGTCGACCTATCGCGAACTATATACACGTAGACAAACAAATAGATTTAGCTATTTGGCTGAAACCCTAAAAGAATAAAACCACCATATTAAAATTGACACATTTATTTTTTATTACCACTCCGACTATAAAACTATATATTTCTTATTTAGGTACAACATATACAAATATATAAACAACTAATATAACAACTTTATAAATATTTTCGTTTTCAAAAACTCTCAATTCATTATATAATATAAAGTTTCGATCAATATCTTTAGTAACTATGCAAAAATGCTATCATAAAAATTCCTTTTAGGAACCATTATTTCATTAAATGCAATCAAAATCTTCTAGACTATGAATTTCCATCATTTACCAAAGTAAAGTACTCTTTTCTGAATTAAGCTGCGTCGACACGGTCAGAGTACACTCGGACCGAGCGCATTCAGACGTAATAAGTTCATATGAGTGTTCCCGGATAGCAATTTACACTCGCTCAACCTTTTCACTCTGTATGTTTTCAAGATTATAGCAATCAGACCTCATTTTGTATCTATAACACTATCCTAGTTGTCTCGTAAATTGAGCACGGTAAGAGTTTACTCGCATTAAACGTTGTCCGAGTGCCAACAGATTGCCAGCCACGAATCCGCTCCTTATATTATTCGCGGCAAGTGGCGAGACAAATGGGCGGCGTGAATATTGGTATTCAAATAATATGTTGGGTTTACATATTTTTGTTTTGTAAAGAACTTTATTGCATTTTTGGAGAAAAATAAAAATTACTACTATCGTGGCTGGTAATCCGAGTCTATTAGGACAATAGTGTCTAATCCGAGTAAACTCAGATTGTGCTCAACATTTACGAGTCTACTAGGATGACGTTACAGAAACAGAAAAACATTTAATATCAATAATTTTGAAAATGATGAAACGCTCGGATAGCGTTAACATATGAAATTATTTATTACGTATGAGCGCACTGGGTCCGAGCGTATTCTGATCATGTGAACGCGGCTTAAATACCGAAATTACGTCATTCTACAAGTCAATGCCTAAAATCAATAAAATTTTAAGTATCAGTTTCAATATTTGTCGACATAAAATGTTAATTTAATTTTTCAATACATTCTTTTCAATTTAGTACACCATTTTCCTCTATATACATATATTGACTTATTGTGGTCTACTCAATTTAATGGCACATCTTATTTATAAATTTCATTGTATCATATAAGGAACAGAAAAAGACTTCATGAGTTTATAGAAAATCCCAATTGAAACTTTCAATTAATGTCTTGTTATTTTAAACATGTTTTTAATACTTAAATCAAGTCATAAATTGAAAATGCTAATAATCTAATTCTCAATTTTGAAAATTTAATGTAATTAGCAAGATTCAGTTCATACTTGTATATTAATATATTTCTGTCGATAATTAATCAATAACTATAATAAGCCTGGTCGCGTAACCATTTAAAGCTTATACTACAATTTACCAATATCAAACTCATCCTTTCACAGTTGAGTCTGGTATTGACATATTCTGGTTCAGCTTTAGAGGTTAACGGAAGCAAAACTTACAGGTGTATGAGTGGGCTTATTTTTACATGTTTATATCCCACGAGTAAGTAAATCGGGATTAGTAAGCAGAGACATTAATTAAATATTAAATAAACAAATACATATATTCAGATATTGAATTTTAATACATCGTTGATTAGGTACTTATAAGTTTCAAAATAATTGGCACAAAGTATAGTAGTATAATTCGCCACAATGGCAAGCAAAGGAACATACAGACAATTCTGATGTATTAAGTGTTCAGAATAGTTCAGCGAAATTGTAGCGTTTCGACTGACGCCAGTAAACAGTTCCTGTGACAACACGAAAGGCCACATTTGACTACAGTTCATATTTCTCACAAAAACATAATTACTACTCAAAAACGATCAATATCCTACAAATATTGTTCATTTTAGAGTAATAATTATTTAATACACTTTGGAAAGTACGAAAAACAGAATAACACTACGTCACCCTACAGTTCCCGCCAAAAACTCCTTTACACCGTGATTTTTGCCTTTTTATATACTGTTTTTTTCGTTTACATCATAAAAGCAGGTTCACACTTGCAGTCATCGTCCGAATTCACCTGAAAAAAAGATAATCTCATCTCCGTTCTACATAACATGTGCTAGCGGAACTTCGTTCGTGTTGCTGTGACGACGACGGGTTCGTCAGTGATTTGCAACGGTGGCAACAAAAAAAAAACGCTATACTCGTTTATTCCGCGGGAAAAGTACGTACTTCCTGGAATATAAGCTAGCCCTGATTCGAGTTTCATTTAAATCCGTCCAGCAGTTTTCACGTGATCTTTAACAGAGAAAATTATTTAAATATTAAAAAAAATCGAAATCTCCTGGTCCAAATAAGGCCCCCTATTTTTTCACGTTTCGAAATAATTATACAAATTCGAGCCTTTTACGTATTTATTATGTTATAGATAAATTGTATGACTAAGAAAGATAAATTTCATAATATTCCGAAAAATTGATAGTTTGTCAAATATGAGGATGCCAACAGTGGTGTAGTGTACCCTAAATAATTTGTAGCAAACAAGTCGGTGAAAAGATTTTTGTATGCTTACCATGAGGAAGTGGTGCTGGCTGAGGAGTTCGGCCCTAGGCCTGAGGTCGGGGTCGTGCGTGAGGCAGCCCAGGCAGAAGCTGCGGCCCTCCTCGGACAAGGAGTCCGGGATGTGCGGCCTGCCCCCCATGCCCACCATGAACATTATCTGGTAGTTGCTGTAGTCGTACTCCGAGAACGGACGCTGCCAACATCGACGACAACACACGAGTCAATATTTCATTTTCAAATCAGTACATCCTTCATACAAGGCTGCTTAGGATGAGGATCTTAGAATAAATTTAGCACTAGAAAAATACAATTCTCAAAAAAACTTTTAATAAAAAATAGTAAGTTTATGAAATATAAACATGAGATATCATTTGTAATTCGTTGATAGAAATTTTACTCGCGACAGGACGAGATGGTAATTCTCTAGTGATGTGACATCATATACCATGTAGTCTATATCGATAATTTCATGGGCATACAATAAAATATGTACCACTTTTTTATTTCAATTAATATTCTAAAACACAGCCCTATCTGGTGGCTGATTGACAGGATATTTATCAAAAAAATGTATGCGTGTCCTAGTGTACACACGTAAGAAGTGAAACGTCTTTATGACCTTATTTTTCGAAAAATTATCTACTTTATGCAACTTTACAGAAATTGGTTGACTAAATAAAGTCCCTACCAAATCGACCGTGGTAGGGGCAAGAAAAGATGGCGCGTAACCGAAAAATGTGACGGTAAATTTTTTCCAACGCCGATAAAGTTTCACTTTTAAAAAGTCCAATTTATTTCACAATTTTAAAGTACTTTTTTGGCTAATTCTATATTTTAACTAGCTGTCCCGGCAGACGACGTCCTGCCCGGTAAAATAAAAAATTTAGGGGTGGACTACCCCTAACATTTAGGGGGATGAAAAATAGATGTTGGCCGATTCTCATAGATACCGGATAAGCACAAAAAATTTCATCAAAATCGGTCAAGCCGTTTCGGAGGAGTATGGCAACGAAAACTGTGACACGAGAATTTTATATATTAGATACATAACGAACCGATTTTTGCAGCACTAAAACATAGACGGCAAGGGTGTTGTGCGGATGTGAGGGGCGTTCCCTATAACAACACTGGCCTCATGTCCCGATTGCCATGTCCACTAGGCAGTTACTCGTGCACAATCAGCTTGGCAGAGCGCGACTCTAAATCGGAACTTTCTTTTTTAACAGTCAATATTTGGGCACAATTTGCGCATTTACAGCGTTATATTTATCTATAAATTAGGGATAATTCTTATAATAAATATTATTTGATTGCGTCAACACTCATTTCTCTCCTCGATCATATACGAGTGGTAATCATACTGCATCAAAGCTACATTCGGAACGGACGGATTCAATTCCTGACTAGAAACATTTGAAAAAACTAATGATAGCGTTTAGGTTTACAGCGTTTTTAATAAAATGGCATTTGTGATTCCTGTTTTTAAAAGTTCCATAATAATAGTATTTTTACCTTTCCGGAAGCCATTTCTGTGACGACGCAGCCCAAGGACCAGACGTCAGCCGCCCGCCCGTGGCCAGAAGACTTCATGAATACCTCGGGTGCCATGTAGGCTGAATGACAACAAAATACAAACAAATAAAAATTATAAAGTAGATATTATGAACTTGAAGGCTTTTGCTAGAAACTTATTTTAAAACTCGAATATTCAAGAATACTTCAGCTACACAATTTCAAAATCTAGAAAGTGTAATTTATTAAGGGGCTGCTTAAATGGAGGTTTTCATCTCGCTTGCGGATTAATACATTTTCAAAGATATAAATTGACTGAATTTACTTCCAAGAAACCCGTATTAATTAAATCTCGACCAATTATTATAGTATAAGTAAATATGTGACAAAGCTCACCCCATGCTTCGAGGCAGACGCTCTGAACGCAACGGGTATTTAACGCTAGGATGATGATGATAAAATTGTTGATGGCACTTACCTTGCGTACCGACGAACCCCTGCAGCTCGTAGGGGGCGGTGGTGTTCGCGCGGATCTTGACGGCGCACCCGAAATCGCCCAACTTCAGGCAGTGCCCCTCGTTGGTCAGGAATATATTGCCACCTGATGCCAAGACGAACAATTAAAAACATAATTATAATATTCTGAATATTAAAAAAAACATTTTAGCGGTGACGGTCAACGTGGCAATCGAGGTACGAGGCGACTCGTGGAGGGGGAAGACCTGCACACGCCTAAGTTATTGCTTGTGTAATACTTGTATATTGAAAATTACTTTAATTGCCTCTTCGTCACTTGTTAAAATTAAAAAAAATCCATTGAATCATGAACGATTTTTGAAGTTATACTTCTTTTGGCGCGTTAGGGAAAAATGATGAGAGTAACCGTCACGAAAAACCGACACCCTGAAGTTACCTATAATCAACATTTTAGTTTTTCTATTGTTAGTGTTGTTTTTTCTGTAAATGTAGAATAAGACGAAAGGTAAAATTTTTGAAAAGATTTTTATCTTGTTACGCCAAAGAAGTATAACTTCTAACGCGTGTACATAAGTACACACACACACACACTTTTTTCTATATATTTTGCCAATTATATACTGTTTTTTGTGTATATCTTGAAACAAAAATGTGGTAATAATTTAAGTCTTATTGTTGCTGTACACAAAAAAATATCGATATTGACTACATGGTATATAACGGTACATCACTAGAGAATTGCCATGTCGACCTGTCGCATGAAAAATCTCACTCTTGATGTCGCGGTGCGCGATGCTCCTGGCGTGCAGCGCCACCACCGCGCTCACCAGCTGCTTGGTGTACCGCCTGACGGTGTGCTCGGCCAGCGCCCCCGAGGTGCCCACCAGCGCCTCCAGGGAGCCCTCCACGCACAGCTCCATGAAGATCAGCATCTCCTCCTGACAAATGATATCATAGCCACCTTTACCGTGGAACAATACTGCTGGCAGCACCAACAACAGCGGGGGTGGGGGCGGGGGCGTGCACCCTGACTCACCCTGTGCAGCTCGCAGCCGTAGTAGCGCACGAGGTGCGGGTGGATGACGCCCTCGAGCACGCGCAGCTCGTTGGCGGCGCGCTGCAACGCACGCCGGTCGCCGGCGCCCACGCTCAGCTCCTTCATGGCCAGCAGCTGCCCGCTCTCCGTGTTCACCACCGTGTACACCTGGCCCACGAGGATGGAAACTCAATCAATATTACGTCTGCCTGCTGCGGGGACCCATAGGAAGATATTCAAAGTACGATTCCATTGTCCATATATTCGCGGTGGAATAAGAGTAGAAAAAACATTACTATTAGGGATGGGCCGAATCTCGTTTTACATTCGGTTTGGCCGAATTTAGGCAGCTCGAGCCGAATTTCGGTATTAGGCCGAAATTCGCGACTTTTCACTTATTATAAATACTAGAGTTTACCCCGCGGCTGCGCGGCGGGTTAACCTCTAGTGCGTGTCTCTTGTTTATAGAGCAAGTGCTAAAGGTTATATTATATTACATTTTTATGTATTTGTCCACGGAAGATTCACTTCATTTAATATCGCTAATTATATATACCATCCCTCGTCTAACTGTCAACAAAATAAATTACAAAACTTGACCAAAAAGGCCAGAATGGTCTAACTGACCAAAAGACCACAGCGACCGACATGGCCAAAATGAACGAAAAGGCCACAGTGACCAAAAAGGCCAAAATTACCAAATAGGCCAAAATGACCAAATAGGCCAAAATTACCAAAAAGGCCAATGACCAAATAGGCCAAAATGACCAAATAGGCCAAAATGACCAAAAAGGCCAAAATTACCAAAAAGGCCAAAATGACCAAATAGGCCAAAATGACCAAATAGGCCAAAATGACCAAATAGGCCAAAATTACCAAAAAGGCCAAAATGACCAAATAGGCCAAAATGACCAAATAGGCCAAAAGGACCAAAAAGGCCAAAATGACCAAAAAGGCCAAAATGACCAAAAAGGCCAAAATGACCAAAAAGGCCAAAACTACCAAGAAGGCCAAAATTACCAAATAGTCCAAAATAACCAAATAGGCCAAAATGACCGAATAGGCCAAAATGTCCAAAAAGGCCAAAATGACAAAAAAGGCCAAAGTGACCGACATGGCCAAAAAGGCTAAAATAGCCAAAATTACCAAAAAGGCCAAAATGATAATTATCCCTTGTCCACCCTCAGTGTTTAATTTACATACGTACTGAATTTTTTTTTTTTTTTTATTGCAGGAGATCAGCAGACAGGCAGACGGCCCACTTGATGGACAGCGGTTACCATCGCCTATGGACATTTGCAACACCAAAGGTGCTACGAATGCGCTGCTGCTCTCTTTAGGGAGCCTGGAACCTGGTCACTAATGCCGGAACACAACTCAAGGTTGTTATGGCGACATACTCTAGACCAGGGGTGGTAGCCATCCAGTCGGGCAAATGCCCTACCACCTGGCTGTGGGTTGTTATTTCAGCCAAATCGGCCCATTAGCTCTTCCGTAAAAGCATAACAAACAGAAAGACAAATATATTTTTATCCCGGAAACTATCCCACTTTTCGGGATAAAAAGTATCCTATGTTTATTCTCGGTATCGAAAACATATATATACCGAGTTTCAGCCAAATCGGTCCCGTAGTTTTTACGTGAAAACGGAACAGACAGACAGACAGACAGAGTTACTTTCGCATTTATAATTTTAATAGGGATAGGGATTTATAAAAAATCAACAGGATTCCGAAAGCACGGAAATCTATGATTAAGGCGATAGTGTCCGGCAATTTTGCCTGCGCTACTTTTAGTATTAAATTTGAGAAATAGTCACCTTCCCGAAGGTGCCGGCCCCGATCTTGAGCCCTCGCTGCCACTTGAAGGTGAGCTGGCGCAGCTTGGGCTCGTAGCTGACGGCGTCGCCCACCACGCGGCCCACGCGCTTCAGCTCGCGGAGCCGCTCCTCGCGGCCCGCCTCCACGCGCCCGATGGCCTCCAGCACGCGCCGCCTGTGCGCTGGTGGAACGAAAAACTTGTATTTTCCTCAATGTGGTAGAGGTGCTGCGCGGGAGAGGCACTGCGGCCCTTTTTTTCTCACATCTTAAATCATGCATTAAATCGAAAAAACCAACACAATCCCACAAGTGTTGTTATACATCAAGATTTTATATATTAAGAATTATTTTCTTAATATTTCGCGGCAAGTATATATAACAAAATGATGTTTTGACTATTTTACGCTTGGTAATATATTTGATGTTTATTAATCCGACGTTTCGGCCATTTTTCAGCAGCCGTGATCGCGGAAGAGAAAGATGTCATGTGTCAATAAATATTGTTAAAACTATTAACAATACTCTTGTCATTGGCTACGGAATGTGGCCGAAACGTCTGAATAACAGAAATCAAATAAACTACCGCGCTTAAAACCGTTAAAACGTAGTTTTATTATAATTTCATAATGATTAAAAGTTTCATAAATGTTCATATGCCATGAACTCTTACGATTTGTGTGTGACTTGAGCTGCTACTTAATCAAAACAAAGTGTAAAAATCTATTTTGATTGATTAATGACCGAATTGTCAAAAACTGTGAAACAGGTGTATACTATGATATTTAATCATCTGGACTAAAATGACATCTGCGATCGTTTTTTTACGTTGTAAGCGTGGAGTACTGTGTTTTTTAGAGATGGTTCATACATTAGTGAGTTGTTAGACATTTTTATATACACAGATACACACACCCACACACAAGTAACAAAACATAACTGAATCCAGAATCGTAGGGATCGACAAAAACAAAAAAAATGGAGAGGGGGGTGGTTCTAGTTTTGTGACACGACATCTATAGGGAGAGGGGCATTCCAAAGTGTAACGCAGTCCGACGCAGCGAACGAGGTTCAACAAAAATTTTGGTTACCACACTCGCCCCTCACCATCGACGAGGTATTCACCCCCATTCCCTTCAGCTTACACACTCAAACAGTCAGTAGTCTTCTAAGACATATAACCTTTATTCCGCACAATTCAATTATGTAGATTCCCCCTGCGCTACGACATGAAGTTGTTCCATGGTAGATGGTAACTAAATTCCATCAGATGGGTCACTTGCCTGGTTACCTGCTTCAGGTAATGACCAAGGGATGAACGTCTGTGTACAATAAAAATAAAAAACTCACCCCTTGAATCCGGTCCATGGAAACTCAGCAGCGGTTCGGGCTCACTGGGTGGAGTAGGGGGAGTGGGCACGTCTCTGCTCACCGAAGAGCCCGACAGGGGACTCTGCACACGCAATCAATGATTATTGTCACATGTTGAGGCCCCTATGCATGAACCATCTGTCTATAATATCTGATGGAGGATCCGTGCAGGAACGGAGAAATTTCCTGCGACCGAGCGGCCTGTCGTAAGGGGCAACAAAACAACCCACATCCAGGTGGTAGGGCATTTGCCCGACTGGATGGCTACCACCCCTGGTCTAAAACATGTCGCCGTAACAACCTTGGGTTGTGTTCCGGCATTAGGACCTCTCCCTTAAGAGAGCAGCAGCACATTTGTAGCACCTCTGGTGTTGCAAATGTCCATAGGCGACGGTAACCGCTTTCCATCAAGTGGACCGTCTGCCTGTCTGCTGAACTTCTGCCATAAAAAAAATGGAGGCTGGTATTTAAAGCAGCGCTGTATCAATTTTTGATATAGCATAATTCAGAGTTGCCAACATCATTACCATAAATGTTGTGTACAATTTTTCTAATACGCTTTTATTAACTTAATACGTATGTTAATATGTAACGGAATCTTTCAAGTTAAATTTGATCGACTTTCCGGTTTCCGATTGGGCTGAAATTGTGCACGCATGTGTATATCGCGTGACAATGCAATAATATGGTACCATGGAGATGATCTGATGATGGAGTCGGGAGGTGGGCATAGGAACTCCTGTACTAAACAAGATAGACCCGTCGTGTTTGAGCTCCTTTTACTTGTCTACTGTTCAACTTAAAAATGAAAAATAAATAATAGTTAAAAATATAAACAAAAAAATACGCTGTTATAGAAAATCCAACTAAAAAATATAAAGCAAATTTTAATAAATTTGAATTAAAAATATTGTAAGAAAAAATGATTTTGTTGTAAAAAAAGCGTGGAGTGCATCAATAGTTATAAATATTTTATGAACAGATATGAGCAGAAGGATTATTTTGATAATATCATGAAACACCCCGACACCACCCCACGCTTTTTTTTACATTAAAATATTTTTTTCTTACACTATTTTTAATTCAAATTTATTAAAATTTATTTTATATTTTTAGTTGGATTTTCTATAAAAGCGTATTTTTTAATCTATTATTTATTTTTATAGTTTACATATAAAAATCCAGATAGTGCAAAGTTTTTTAACTTAATGCGCATTTTTTCTCGACAGTAAATATTTTCTTTATAAAATTCTAAACATGCCATGTCTGTACATTGAAGAACACTATGCATTTTTTATATCTCTTTTCTGTTTGTTCGGGATTCACGTAAAAAAACTATCTGTAAAGCTTGTTCACTTATTCTTGCTTGTAGTGGTGGATGGATGTTAGCAGTTGTTGGTGGAGTGCTGGTGTTTTCTTGTAGTAGGGTGAAGAAAATAAACCTTGTCGCTTACAGGGATTTATTCTCGTAGTGGTTTGGCTTGGATGCTGATCACTGGTCGCACCTCAATAGCGACTCGATCACGATATATTTGTGAGCGTTATTTATAATGATGTTATTATATTAAAGCAGCCTAAAGTAGGCCGCAGTATCAACAAAACGCTGTACGTTCAACCGTACACTGTCGCATACAGGTCAGCCTCCACTGGTATAATACGGCCGGCGTATCTTGGCAAATGTGAACATAGGCTCTGCGAACTTTAGACCATGTGCACTCGCGTGATGAGTGGGCATACGACTCGTCAGTGAATACAATTGGTCGCCCTTCATCCCTGTATTCTTTCGTTGCTTTGTACTAGTTGGTCACTGTATTTTTTTCACGAGTTCACATGCGCTAAGTCGCAGAGCCTATGTTCACATTCGCCAAGTTACGCCGGCCGTATTATACTTGGGACGCTTCGGTCCTCTCCCGCCCGTTCCACGTGACCGAGTGAACGGAGGTGCTGAGGCGATCGGGGGGCCGGGGGGCCGGGGGGCCGGGGGCCGGGGGTCGCAGCACTCACGTGCAGCCGGTGGCGCGGGCGCGGGCTGGTGGCGGGCGGCGCGCCCTCGCTGCTGCGCGCCGTCAGCGGCCGCGACCCGATCACGTGCGAGATGCAGCTGTCCATCTCTTGCTTCAGCTCCTAACGACCAAACGCATAGTGACAACAGAGAGTGAACGAATCATTCGGTCATTCACTCTTTTTTTTAAGTAGAATTCGCCACAAAGGCAGGCAAAGGAATCTTAGTCCATACAGCCAAGTCTGATGTATAAATCTTCGTATAGTAGCGCAGTTGTATTGTAGGCTACAACCCGCGCCATTCAACGGAGTTCTTGTGAAAACTCGAAAGGCCATATTTGACTATGAAGTTCACATTTCTCACAAAAACACATAATAACTACTCAAAAACTATCAATATCCTGCAACTATTATTCATTTTGTATAAATTTAATTTAAGAAAAGTAATAACAAATGAAAGTTAAATATTAGAAAAATAGTAGAAATATATTTAAAAAGAAGCGCCGATAATCTACGTACATAAGTAAATAATCAATGTAATAGATACAAGAATGATAACAAATAGAGAGAAAAAGCAATAAAAATAAAGGGAAAAACAAGTATAAAAGGACAAAAAAGGACATAAAAATTTATAAATAAAAAATTAATACCCGGACAGATCGTATTTGTCAGGAAGGGGAGAAATATATAAAAAAAATAGTAATGTGTCTATTGGAAACTATTCCACATTTAGTACTTATTGGATGTTATAATACAAGTTTTAGAAACACACTGTGACTGGACCGGCTTCACTCTGCGAACTCAGTGCTCAACTGCTCAGTCTACGTATATGTGGTTCGTCTGAAGTAAGCCATTAAAGAGCTGCTAATTATTACGATATTCAGTGCCTTATGAAATAAGGTTCTCACCTCGAACTCGGTGTCGGTGAGATGCTGCGTGTTGCAGGGGTCACACGCCAACATCAGGAATTCTAAGCCTTGACACGCCCATCTGTACACAAATAAATTATTGGAAACCAAAGTCCCTAAAACATCTACACTAATATTATAAAGCGCAACGTTTTGTATTTTTGTATTGAATCAACTCAAAAACTCCTTCGTTGATAACTGTTTCACGGTACAGGCTGTCCGTCTATAGAACTCTCTGCCACTGATAACTATGGTTACTTCGTAAGTCTAAAACATGCTTCTAATTTAATATAATTATAGTATGACATATATTATTGGAATGTTTCTTATTAATTATTGTTTTCACTGCCACTGTTGTATTAATATTTTCTTTATATTAGGGTGTTGCCTGGAAGAGATCACTCACCCTTTGTTCAATGTTAACTGTACTTAATTATAAAAGTTAGTGAACGATAAACTGTTTTCCTTCATTCAACTACTGGATCGATTCCAAAAATTATTTCACCATTACAATGCTACATTATCCCTGAGTAATAAATTCTATATTTATTACTAGAAAAAAAATAGAGATACCTACTAAACATTCAATAATGTAGCCCAAAGTGTAAAAAAAAAAAATAGCCATAAAATGTTTTTCATCGCAGGCGCTGCGGAAACTAATGGTGATAGAACAAAAAAATATGTTACAATATTGAAGAACATATCAATATCTACAAAAAATTTGACAGCACTATATGTCCAACTATTGTAGCTATGCCACTATAACTACTTTTTCATTTTAAAAGTTAATAGAAATGCCGACCAAAACCAGACCATGTGATCTATAACTTTATATTAATCTTTATCCAAATAAATCATTTCGTATTCAAGACTGTTTCAATACCGGTAGATTATTTTTTGAACTTCTCAAATCGGACATTCCACTCAAAAGATATTACTCATTTAAAAATGTCAATGTTAACAAAATACTTGACGCTAGAATCGGGATCAAAATATTTATTTTTTCAGAGCAGGACAACGTCTGCTGGAACCGCTAGGGATACAAATAATTTCAATATTTAATATGAAGCATGTAGGTATTTTTTTTTTAACACTATACATAAAGCACTACTAACCTGGGCCTGGTCCCGCGTCCTCGGTCGCACCTGGCAACCACGAACTGCATCCAGCACTTGGCGAACTGAATGACGGCCCTGGCCACCCTGGCCGCCCACTGCCGCTCCTCGTCGCTGATCCTCACTTCGCCGGCCGACGACCTCAACTCCACTTGAGGCTCGGCTGGTTGCTCACCGGATAACAACAGTTCTATACTCGTTTGCGTCTGAGGAAGGTGGTCAATTAATTGGTAAAAAAATATGCTCTTTTATTGCATCAGTTCAGCAGACAGGCAGACGGTCCAGCTGATGGAAAGCGGTCACCGTCGCCTGTGGACATTAGCAACACCAAAGGTGCTACAAATTCGCTGCTGCTCTCTTCAGGGAAACTGGAACTTGTAACACAACCCAAAGTTGTTATGGCGGCGTACTTTATACCAGGGTGGTAGTCATCCGGACAAGCAAATACTACCTGTGGGTTGTTTTGCTGCCTCTTCCGACAGGCGGCCTCAGCGCAGGAAATTGATGTATTCGACATTTCTGGCACTTTTCGTTAGACACGAATCACGGAAGACAAAAATGACAATTAATAGGAATGATAACGTCAAAGTTATTATTTCGCCTACCCCCAACTTTTCCATTTTAATTATTAATTTAAAATTTTTATTTACTACTATTTTTATTTACGTTATTATTTACTTTATTGTAGTCTAATAAGGTGTTATTGCGGCACGATTTACACCAAGAAGGTACACACTGGTCCAGCCGAGTATGCAATCAGTACACTCGCGCTGGTGTTACACGCAATATCAAAATTGCCTATGACAAACGCTCCATGTCTACGGCCAATCGCATATATTCGAAAATTAACTACGGAACGAAACGAAGAATTGTACGCGCGACAAAAAATAATTGTAAACTGCAAAATATTAAAATATACGCATTTCCTACGCTTCAGGTGTATTTATGTGTCTATTAAGCATAATTCTTATTTATATAATAGTATGTTTATCATTGAATAAAATGTAATGTAACTGCATATCGTATAATATTTAATACTTATATATACCACCTATGACAAATTAAATCTGTTTTATTCTTGCCATAGGTTGTTTGGAACAGATCGCTTCTTAGCGATAAGACCGCCCATTGTGCACATTTAAAATATGTTTAGTCTATAAGTTTTTCTGTAATGGTGTAAAATAGTGTCATCTCTCTCTCGCTCTCTCTTACCTATACCTAATTTAAATTTGATTTAAACCGACACCTGCCTGATTATCGCCGAAGTTATCGAACAGTTTGTCGTCGAACACGCTGGCCTCGTAGTCCTCCACGACGGAGTCGGAGCGCACGAACTTCGCGCGCAACCTGGGCGGTGACGTCATCGACCGCCTCCCGAACGACGCCGAGCGATTCGCCATTGGATCGTTCGCGAACCGATGCAGCTCTTTGTGAATCTAAAACAGGAACAAATATATAAATTATTGTTTTTGACCTTCAAACAGCTCCTCGAAAATGGTGTTAGGATTTTTCGAGAAATTTACAGTTAACAAGGAAACAGCCAATCTACATATTTTTTATTTCAATCGATCCTGTTTCTAATACTGACCAAAATTTTTTATCAGAACAACCGTTGTTTGGGTATTCCGAGTCAGAAATCGCCATATATCTATTCCCCACATATATTTTAAGAAATCCAACTTACCCTTTGTATTAAGTGTACCTTTTTGCTAAGTGTGAAAAGAAAGACAAAGAGAGAAAGAGTCTTCTAGATGTTTACATTCAATGTTAGTATGTGATAATTGTAATAATATGTTACATTATTACTGTGGTCAGAATAAAAACTTAACTATGCCAAATCTCTGTGGGCCTCAAATTCATGTCATTAGATTAAGACACATGGACCTTAGCTACATAGCTGGTGTGCATACTTTTAGTAGCAATATTTAAAATAAATCCATTTTTATTGGTTTATCTTATACTAATATATAAAGCTGAAAAAAATTGTTGTTGTTTGCTTGAACGCGCTAATCTCAGGAACTACTGGTCTTATTTAAAAAAATATTTCAATTTTAGACAGTCCATTTTAATACCAATAGGAACGGAGACATAAAAAAATCTGAAACTTGCATTTTCTGAATTTCCTGTTGCAATTTTTTTCACATTTTTATTTTGACATTACAAACGATACAATCGCCGGCACGTAACTTGGTTTTGGGGTAGTGGGGGAAGTTCACGCACGAACTTCACCCACTACAAAAATCGTTGCCAACTTACGTACAGGTAACTATACTTCAATTTTACTTATCTGTGAAGACATAGATTATAGTGTTAATAACATAAATATATCGTATAAAGAATAGTAATATTCAAATACAGTTAAAACAGCATTCGTAAAGCAAGCAACAAAAAAAAAGAAATGGCACATTAAAGCATAAAGCGATAGATAAATAAGTCGTATTAACTTTTAAGCCATTTACGTCCAGACTTTAGGTTTTGAAACTGACTCTTAAAATATAAAAAATACATTCATAATATGAGCAGTCATCTCATACCTACTATCCCGCCGACCGCTCAACATCCGTGCCGGGAACTACACTAAATTTAGTCATGTATTCAGAGTTAAATTTTTAACTAAGCTAACTGTCTTCCCTAGTTAATTTAATCCTATGACCATATTGACAAATTATGAAGTAATTTAAGACACAATTTTAATTATTAAAATAGTTATGATATATCGTAAACTATTCCATCGTTGGCACCATACTTTAATGATTATCACTGTCTATTCATTCAAGAAATTTAAAAAACAAATTGTACTCATACAATATTAGTATTATTATCATTGTATGACTGCGAAATAAAATAAAAATGATGAAGAGAACTTCCCGCCGAGGTTTTCCCTCTACGCTACGACATGGGGTCGTTTAAGAAGGGCTTTATAAAAATTCTAAGAGCCCGGCAACACGTTGGCAACGCCCCTGGTGTTGCAAACGTCCCTTCCATCAAGTGAGCCGTCCGCCTGTTTGCCTGCTACAGGCAATAAAAAACTCAATGTTTTGAATAATATAAATCATTGTACTAGGGGCCCAACAATAGCATAGTTTCCTATATATATGTTAATGTTAAAAATACTGAAATTTAAGAATATTTAGATACTTTAATTAAAATATTCTTCAGCGGACAAATTGTACAAAACAACAAAAACACAACAAGTAAATACCACTCTAACACAGAATACAACAAAATATTATTGGACACATTCTTCGTACAAGTATTATTAGTTGGTTTAATTAAAGTTACATTATCATTGTGACATTTAAGATATACATTTGACTACAAAAAACCATGACCGATACTCATTCTAACATAATGATCAACAACAATCAGCGCATTGGTAATTTGAAAACAAAATAAGTATACTACGAGCAAAACTATTTTGCGTCTCTGAAGTTCGTACACGTCATTATTCGGAACATAATTAGAACATTCAAAAGGTGATATACACAGAGCTGAGACGAGACAGTGTTCCGCTCTCGCTCGGCCACTATTCAGACCCACATGCCGTCTCTTTCGCACTGCACAGTGTTACAAAAGTTAACACTTGTCTGTAGTTGCCTCCCTCGAGACGCATCTCAGTTTTGCGCATACTATACAACCCGTACATTTGTTAAACTGTTTATAAAAATGGCACACAGTGAAAACGTATGTATTTGTGTATACATATGAAGTGCAACTTCTTTATGACTTAACTTTTGCATAGTGCGTGGACTGACACGAACTTGACCGTACTAATTAATCATTCAACAAAGTATAGTACAAACTTCCATCCTATAGCAGTGATACTAAGCTGTATGTCTGCCAATTTTGATACAATTACGCAGTCGAGACGTTGTTATGTTGTTTTCTTTTAAATATGATGTCGGTGGTTAAACCTTTACTGGTCACGCAGTGGTTCGAGGTCTGACATGGCATATAATATACATATACAAAGTGTGTGTTTGTCTGTCTATTATTAAAAAATCTATCGTATTAAACATCGTTAAGTCGATAAAGAAGTTCCATTTCAAAAAAATTAGCGCTCTCCAAATTTCAAGTCCAAAAAACGATCGAAATCCAAGCAAATATCACCCACTCCAGAAGCTGACTTTTACCAAGGGATTGAAGGATTCGTGTATGAGGACTGTTTCTGGACGCCGTCGCCTGAACTCCGCCGGGGGCTGGTTCCGCGTCGGCTGGAGGGAAGACGGTCGTATACGCCTTGTCGTACGCTCTTCTAGCAGTTTGAACGGCGCTTGGACCAATTTGTACAGCTCTTTGTGCAGCTGCAATTTGGTGGGGATTTGTTGGTTGGCATTCAACACCGCGAGTCAAAATAAAACTAAGTATTTACTAAAAAAAATTCATGAATAAACCAAAAACGTCAAGTTCTGACGTAATGTCACTTTTTGACATGTTAGTAATAAGTACAGTACAATTACAGCGCTGAAAGTACGCTTACAGTTGCCTAATCACAGGGATGAAAATAGCACTTTCCGTCCCTGGGAAACGATTCTAGCTGCTGTCAAGTAATTTAGAAAATTTTGCGAACTATTGTATTATAATAATACATGTGATGTCCCAACTTTTTACAGCCACTGTTAAATCACGGCATAGATTGTAATAAAATTACTTTTCACTAAATTATTTTTTAGTTTACATAAATTTGAGCTAAATATTTACTATACATCAGTGCCAGAATAATACTGGCTGGTAGAATGTCACAGAAAAAAAATATTACTTGGTGTTTCATATGTGATGTATATGATGACATTTCATCAGAATGAGATACGGATTCAACGCCTGATTTTATCAGAGAAGCAGTTGTTTGACGAATAAGTTTGTATTTATTTTCCTTATATTCGAAATGAAAAGAAGAGTGTTAACCTCTGGTAAAATGCCTATTTAGGCACTCGAATTATAAGGCCCTCGTTATACTTGTGCGCCAAAACATCTCGTACCTAAATAGGCCACTTTGACCTCTCGTGTGACAATCTACTATTACAGGGGTCGGCAACCTGCGGCTCGCGAGACACATGTGGCTCTTTGGGTGTAGAGCTGCGGCTCTTTAGTTATACATCGCGGGCTTGCTACCAAATGGCCGTACAGACAAAAGTGCAGCATTACACAATGAACAAAATTGTGAATAAAACAAAACAAGTTGATCGTATAAGGCTTCTTCTTAGGTACACTTGCATACTGGTAAGACCTCCTAAATTGTAACATGCATATTTTTTTTAAACAAAAAATTGCATTTTTGCATATACCACTATATGTTATGAACCTCTTGATATGTAAAAAAAGACATTACTTTCATTGAGTTTGTTTGCCCAATTGTTTGTTATTGAAGCACAAGTTAGTCTTGTAAGTTAATAAGTTAATTGTTTTCATTTTTTTAATTAAAATTAAGTAATTATCTAATACTGTCACATAAATATTATCTTTTCGTTGTGAAAAACACTGCTTATATATGAATAAATAGATTTGTTTGTTATCATCAAACACTTAATTTATGAAGTAATATTTATTGTTGGCAAGAAAAAAACTGTAGCTCTTTAAAAACTTTGAAATTTCGTAAATTGTATTTTTGACTCTTCCGACTCAAAAGGTTGCCGACCCCTGTACCCCTGTACTAACTTTCAAAATTTTATTTAACAGTACCTAAGGAAATATTATATTGACATGAATTTAATTCTTTTCATATTATTTATTTTAAATTTATAAATTTTTATAAAACTGTTTGAACATAAAGAATTATTGTTTTACAATGATCTCAGTCTATTGAGAAATATTTTGGTACACTATTTTATGTACAAATTGTATGAATCAAAAAATTAACTTGAAAATGTGCAAAAATATTGTGCTGTACGACGAAAATATTACAAATGACGGATACATAATATAACTAATCTATACTAATATTGTAAAAAGGAAAGATTTGTATTTTTGTAACGAACAACTCCAAAATTACTGGAGCGATTTCAATTATTATTTCACCATTCGAGTGCTACATTAGCCTTGATTAAATATAGGCTATATAAAAATTAGGGATTTTTACTAAAATCTTAAGCTATTATTTATTTTAATTGATATCGTTGTAGTTTAATACATATTTTTAAAATTTATAGGTTTACGGTGTATGTTATTAGGTAAATAATTAATTAAATAATTAGGTACATTATACCATAATTTTTAATCAGAATACTTGTATATATGCGTGCCTGTTAAATTTAACACCGTTTTGTATTCCTATTTTCGCATTAAATAAATTGAATTGAATTAAAAACTTAAATAATGTAACCCATCAATCTCAAAAAAATACTCGGCGCTGGAATCGGGTTCTACGATTTTGGTGAAATTTTGTGTCGGTCCTGGGGTGGTTCAGATTCACAATCAGACCTGGTAGGTGGCGCTGAAATCGGATTCTAGATTTTTATTTTTACGCCTGCTGGGACTTGTTGTAAATAATAAAACTCATATAAATCTCCGGTTCTAAGATTGAATCGTCTAACATGTCTACGTGTAGTAATATATCTATGCATCCTTAGGACTAAAGATGAACGAATTAAGTTCTTGTTATCGAAATGGACAATTAACCGAATATTGAATGCATGCCTATTTAGATAACCAACACCCTACCTATATTACCTAATGCTATTTTGTTCTATGGAGCACAAATTATGTAAGAATCCGAACCGCGGCGACGTAGTTCGCAACTCGTCACGTCTCGTTTCTCATGGGCGCGAAACGCGGGCTATGGAGAGCCGCTTTGCTACGATGAATGTTAGGGGAGGAATGGATAGTAAATTAGACGAGGTATGTCAGATGATGAATGAAAGAAAAATAGATTTATTATGTGTGAGCGAGACGAAGCGGAAAGGATGTGAGACTACTAAATGCGGTTCATATACAGCTTATTGGTCAGGAGTGCAAGCTACAGACCGAGGAAGTCAAGGCGTAGGCCTTATCCTCTCAGAAAGAATGGAAGAATGTGTGAAAGAGTATGAATGTGTCAGCCCAAGACTTGCATGGGTAAGATTGAAAATTGGTTTGACTCGACTTTTCGTGGTAGGGGTATATGCACCAACAGACACGAGTTCGAATAACTGCTCACGAAAAAATTGTGAAGAAGAGAAAGACAAGTTTTGGGTCTGTCTGCGAGATGTTCTGCTTACGTGTAAACAAAACGAAAGAATAATAGTGTTAGGTGATTTTAATGGCTGGGTAGGATTGAAACGCGATGGATATGAAAGAGTGTTAGGTACATATGGAGATGAAAGAATAAATATGAATGGGAAAAATTTGCTTGAGATATGTTTAGAATGTAACTTGTGCGTGACTAATACAATGTTTTGTCACAAGAATATACATATGTATACATGGGAAAATGCGAAAGGGAAAAGTATGATCGATTTTGTAATAGTGGATGAAAGATTAAGAAAAAATGTTCTAGACACTAGATCATTTCGAGGCGCAGGAATCGATTCAGATCACTTTTTAGTAGTATGTCGTATAAAGAATCTTTACAAATTATGGAGGCACCAAAATTTGAGTAAATCTGAATCTAGTACACTACAAAGAATAAAAGTTGAAAAGTTGCGAGAGGAAGAGGTGAAAATAGAATACAATGCTAAACTAGAAAAATTTATTGGAATCAATGATATATGCAAGTTAGAAGAATTATGGATGGCTTTTAAAAGTAAAGTTGTGAGTGTCGCTACTGAAGTATGTGGTACGGCTAAGAGAAAAACGAGCAAATGCGTGAAGAATGTTTGGTGGGATAAGGAAGTACAGAGCGTAGTGGATGATAAAAAGAAAGCATGGAAAGATTGGTTAGCTCTAAGAGCTGATCTAAGATTGAATAATGCAAGAAAAGAAGATGTAGATGAAGCTAGAAATCTATATAAGAAAATGAATGTAATAGTGAAAGAAATGGTCAAAAGGAAAAAGAATGAACAGAAAGATGAGTTTGATGAAAGAATTTCCGAAGATTTCCAGAGTAATATTAAATACTTTTGGAAGTCCATAAAAAGAGCCAGAGGAAAGACTCTAAATTCAGAACTCAATGTAATTAGAGATAAGAATGGATGCATTGTAAAAGAAGAAGAATGTATACTAAACCGATGGAAAGAATATTTTGAGGGATTATTTGAAAAAGGGATATCAAGTGTAAACAGTATGACTAATGTGAGGGAAGAAAGAGAGGATAATAGTGATAGTATAGATATGAATGAAATAGTGAAAGCTTTAAATAATATGAAATTAGGAAAGGCTGCGGGGTGTGATAACATTACCGTAAAAATGTTGAGGCCTGGACAAGGTCTGGTCGCAAGCCAATTATATCGCCTTTTCAACATGTGCTGGATGAGTGGCTCTGTACCAAAAGATTGGTGTAAAGCCGTAATTGTTCCACTCTATAAAGGGAAAGGGTCACAACAGGACTGCAAAAATTATAGGGGAATTAGCCTTCTCAGCGTTGTCGGAAATTTGTATGCTAAAGTATTGATTGAACGGGTTTTCGAAATGACAGATGAGAAAGTATGGGATGTACAAGCGGGTTTTCGCAAGGGAATGGGATGTACAGACCAAGTCTTCACCTTACGGTGCATAACTGAGAAGTTTTTGGCCAAGGGCCAAAATGTCTATTGTGCATTCATAGATCTGGAGAAAGCCTACGACAGAGTAATAAGAACAGAACTGTGGTCAGCGTTATCTAAATATGGGGTAACAGACAACCTAATACAATCACTAAAGTCTCTCTATGACGATTCCAGTGCTTGTGTTAGGATCAACGGGGCCTACTCCGAATCGTTTAACATCAAAAAAGGTGTTAGACAGGGTTGCGTAGCGTCGCCGTGGCTATTCAACCTTTTTATGAACAGTTGCTTGGATGGTTTGAAAGAAAGTGAAAGTGGTTTAAGAATGAATGGGTTACTCATCAAATGTCTACTCTACGCCGATGATCAGGTTATACTTGCATCATCGGAAAAAGAGTTACAGGAGATGGTAACGATTATGGACGAATCTTTTAAGACTAAGGGTATGAAAAATAATGTAGAGAAGACGAAAGTTATGGTGTTTGAAAGAGATGAAAGTATGACAATGTGTAACGTACAGATAGGAAATGAAAGACTAAAGCAAGTTAAAGAATTTGTTTACCTAGGGTGCATGTTTACCAGAGACGGAAAGCATGAAAGTGATATTGAAAGGAGAGTAATGGCAGGAAATAAGGTGAATGGAGCGCTGAACTCTTTTATAAACAGCCAGAAAGTGTCTGTAAAGGCACGTCTGGCTGTCCATCAAGGGGTATTAGTACCAACGCTAATGTACGGCAGTGAGAGTTGGGTGTGGCAGAAGAAGCATGAAATCAGGATAAATGCAGTTGAAATGAGAGCTTTGAGAAGTATATGTAAGGTTAATGTAAGTGATATGATAAGAAACAGTGTGATAAGGGAGCGTTGTGAATTGAAAGAAGATGTAGTGACAAGAGTTGAAAAGGGAATGTTAAGGTGGTTTGGCCATGTAGAGAGAATGAATGATAGCAGAATCACAAAACAAGTATATGATAGCAATGTGACTGGAAGAGTCAGTGCCGGTAGACCAAGACGTACTCACCATGATCAAATTGAAGATATTTTGAAGAAAGGTCAAATAAAAAGTAGTTTAAATAAGCGTGTATGTATGAGAAGATTAATGAAAGTTGATGAAGCGAAAAGTGTTTGTCAAGATCGTAACAAGTGGAGATCCATTGTCTCTGCCTACCCCAATGGGAAACAGGCGTGACAATATGTATGTATGTATGTATTTTGTTCTAAGAAACCTATAAGAAAATAGTTGAGTAAGGATACATAAAAGAAAGCAGTGCCGAATGCCGTGAGCATAAAGATTAGTGTAGTCGCAGCCATGCTGAAAATATGTACAGGTTAAGTGCAAGCTGGAAAAAGTGAGCAAAAGAAAAATTGAATTGAAATAAATAACCCTATGTCGTCATCATGCAATTGTAAATAGTTGTTTTTTTCAAATACAGTGTAAACTCTATATAACGACAGCGAAGGAACTGTGCATTTTATGACGTTGTTATTTTTGTCTGACGTCTTGCTACGCAAGTCATTCATACCTCGCGATATTGAGACATCTTTATGATAAAGGAAGTAATTAGAAATTTAGGTATGCATTATGCTGATAGTCGGGTTTAGTACGGGATAGGATAATAAAGCTATAAAAGAACACAGCTCCGCAACTTGTACTTTTTATTACTTAATTGCTGTCGTTATTGAGAGTGGGTGTCATGCTATATAGAGTATGGAAGACGCGCTGAACCCACTAAAGCAAAGTGATTACGACGCTTAAGGGAGTTTCTCGTTAAATCGAGTGACGTTACATGGAGTTTACGCTGTATAAATAATCGATCACTGTTTTGGGGTTACCTCGAAGCCGAGCTTGAAGATCTGCAGCAGCAGCTCGCGCACCCTGGCGGCGGCGCCGTCCAGCACGTCCCGTTGCCACTCCTCCAGGGAGCCGGCCTCGCTCTTCTCCAGCACCAGCTCCACGTGCAACACTATTATGTCGCGCACTGCCATCAAGTGGTTCTGTGGGCATGGGCACGTTATAAGGGATTACAATAATATAAACTATTTGTTTTATTTAAAGTCCAAACATTTGCATTTATAATATTAGTAAGAATAAGATTCAGAGCCTGCTGTATCTTGTTAATCAGTACACACAAATAAATTTAAAGAAGCAATTTTATTATGTAGCTCTGCAAATATTGGTGAAATTAGATCTTGCCAATTGGTAATGAAATCAAGTAAAAATACATCTAATAAACTGCATGAAGAGATTAATTACAGTAGAGTAGACGAAGCAAAACGTAGCGAAACTCTAAATGAAATAAAAGATATCTGTACCTTTCCGTATACAGGTATCTTTAATTCTACGTACGTAAAACTACAAATAACTTACAAAAAAACAATGCTTAAACGACTCAACTTATTTATAGATTGTAATATAATTCAATGGCCGACGGATGTCTGTTTTACCTATAAAGATCTGTTTTACCGATTCGCCCTAGCTTGAATAGCGCCATCTACTCGTCGGTTAGTATTTACTGCTTCAGCTATTTTCCGCTAGATGGCGCTTTATTTAAGCAGCTGGTTACATAGGAAAACTGTTTCTTTTTCTAGTTCGCTAACTTACAAATATGTCCGCCCTCTGTCGGAGGTAGGCGGGCTGCGGCGCGCGCGCGAGGCGCTGCGCGAGCGCGCGCGCCCACTGCGCCGCCACGAGCGTGGCCTCGCGCGAGTCCGCGTACACGCCCTGCGCCGCGCGGCACACCGCGAAGATGGCGCGCCGCGCCGCGCCCCCCGCACCGCCGCCCCCCGCCGCCTCCTCCCTCCACCCTTCGGACTCGCTGCGGACACAGATTACTCTGCAGCCAACTGAATCACATACCGCAGGACATTCAAACAGGACGGTTGAGAGAAATTCCGTTAATGGACAAATAAACGTCGTAATGTTAGTATAAGATTATTATCGATAAACAGGAATGAGTATATTTTCATATCATTTCTGATATCTATTTCTTTGGAAAATTCACGACAACATTATGCCTTAGGAATTTCACACCGCCCTATTTGAAACAGACTTTAGCCACAAATTCAGTCCCTCACCGATCTATACTCGGAGTTTCTTTATGTATTAAATCTTAAGTTGTTAAATTAGCAAATTGAAGAAATTGAAAAAATTGAAGTGGCAATAACCCAAATAATATTATAAGTATTTAGTATGTTTTTAAACAATTTAATACGATACAAAAACGAAACGCAAGACATTAAAATAGCAGCTAAATTTTAAACATACCCATTTGGATCAGAATTCTCAATTTCAGAAACACTTTTGATGTTTATGAATTGCTCGTTGAACTGTTCAACGAGTCTATTCAGTTGATTGCAAGCAATTTCTCTGTAAATGATAAGTAAATACCACATTAGAAAGGAAACAAACCAAGAGCATACATTTAAATTTTCATGATGAGTTTCATCAATACATTACAATTAAATAACTACTATATATGATTGTTTGTACGATGACCATCAAAGCCATATCTATCCTTCAGGAACCATACTTTTTCTGGATAAAATATACCGGATGCTCTTCAGGTACCCCTGAAAATTTCTATGCGGAATTTCACGAAGATCTTTTTTTTTCATTGTAGTTTAGGTCGTACGTGGAGCGACGATGTGGTCTAGGATAGAACATGCTTACCTAGAAGGTACCTATTCACACGGGCTTGAACACACCCCAGATTATAAGTATCGGGAAAGGCAAACTCCGGCAATGAGTTCCACTCCTTTGCGGTGCTTATGATGAAGCTGGATGCAAAGCACTTCGTTTTTATAGGTGGAATATGTACCATATATCGATGCCGCATGCCGGTGCGTCTGGTTGTCTAATGATGGAAGAAGTTAAGAAATTCGGTAGGACAGATGTCGCTGTTAGCAAATTTTAAACGTTAATAGGGTATAGAGTAAACTAAACACGTTTAGAGTCCGCGCCACAAAAGAAGTCTCTGGCAAGACATAATATATTCTAACAAGAACGGCGATCGCAGCGCCGCGTGTTTGGGCTCTTTTTGGTGGCGCGTTTGCTTATATTCTTTAACAACTCATCGAGCCATGGTTGAACTATATAATAACTTACTATCGCAAATTTGTATTAGGAAATGGTGAGTGTCAAAATAACGTTGAAGTTTCTGGAATGTTTTAGAAACAATGACAAAATTACAACATGATTATTCAAAAATGGGTCTGAAAGGGGCTTTAAGCTACAAGTTTCGGTGTCTGCGACTCCTTCTAAAAGGCAGAGATATAAGACAAGGATAGACTTACGCAAACGCGATAGGTGCGAGCAGGGTGGCGCATTTGATCCTCTTGGCGAGTCTAGCCGTGAATTGCCACTCGGTCTGGAGGCACGACTTGGACATGTACTCCGTCAGGGACATCGTGCGCATGTACGACAGGTATTGCTGATAACATTCAAGTATGTATGTAGCTTATGAATAAATTTCACGTAGAGTACGATCAAAAGTACAATGCGTCTCTGAAGTTTGTAGAAATCTGCGAGCAGAACATAATTATAAAGTTCCAAGACAGCTGAGAGGGGAGAGTGTTCCGCTGTCACTCGTCTGCTATCCGAACTTGCATAGCATCTCTTTCGCATCTCAATGTGTTCGTAATAAAGTTGACAGGACCTGCTCAAATTCAGAGATAATTTGTATCGAGACGCATTTTAGTTTTGAGCGTATTGTAAGGCCTTCAATGTTATCATTTTGGCAGTAACATTGCAATATAGACTACACCTCTTATCCAACATCTTTAATATATCCGGTAATTTTCAAACAAAAATCAATACAAAGGCAGACACGACGACTACATAAGGGTTTCATTTTTGACAAAGTGGCTAAAACATCATAGTCAACAACGATTCATTTTGTGAGCACAGGTTAAATGACGTTTATTTACAATGCTTGCTCATGCATTGTTAGCTTTGTCCCGTTTACACGATTCGTACTCTGTGGTTGTTTATTAAAATTGGTCTACTGCGCAAGTACATCGACCCGCGACACCATAACTAACACGTGTCTGTGGCCCCCATGCAAAAGAAGCTCGAGTTCCACTGGTCTATGGTACGCACCTTGAGCACCGCCTCGACGGTGTCGTCGAAGGTGGCGAGCAGCAGCTGCAGGTCGGCGGCGGCGGCGCCGGCCGCGCGCCCCACCAGCGCCGCGCGCAGGTCGCGCACGAAGCCCACGCGCATCTCGCTCGCAATGTCCACGCCCTCCTTCAGCTCGTGGATCAGCTGCGAGCCGACAACGCGACCGTCAACAAACCAACGTTCCCCTCCTCCCTCCCGCCTCCATGACCTCGACGGGAGGATGGGCGGCCGTAACCTGCGCCCTAGCTCACACGCTCTTACAAGGCATTGATACTGCATCTCTGACACCCCGAGGCATGTCGAACTCAGGGCGTCCTGCAGTCCGCGGGATCAAATCAAGTCTTCCCCCTGTCCTATCTCTATTCCATGCTAGGCAATATATTGAACTTGAAGTTGCAAACACCAGCAGGCTGCTGTAACCACCTTCCATCAGGTTCATCTATTTGCCCGTAAATATAAAAACACAAAAGAGCAACAACAAATATGCAAATATAGTAATTTAGTTGTTAGCACTTTGCTTTATGCGGATGATGCTGTGCTTCTAGCCGAATCGCCATCAGAATTGCAAACACTAGTCACAATGATGAAAGATGACTGTCAGGCGAGAGGCTTACATTTGAATACGAAGAAAACAAAGGTTATGGTGTTTGAAAGAGAAGAAACCAGAACGAATGCAAGGATAATGGTCGATGATGTTATGCTGGAACAAGTGAGTGAGTTTGTATATTATTATCTTGGATGTGCTTTTAGCAGGGATGGAAGGTACACCGCTGACATAGAAAGAAGAGTACATTTGGGGAATAGTGTGAATGGAGCGTTAGGTAAACTTCTAGGCGCTAAGAACCTCAGCCAGAAGGCCCAGCTTACCATACACAACGCGGTTCTGGTACCTACGCTCACGTATGGAAGCGAGAGTTGGGTATGGAATAGAGAGCACGAAAGTAGAGTAAACGCGGTCGAGATGCGAGCACTGCGCAAAATCTGCGGAGTGACGCTCGCGGACCACGTTCGTAATACCGAAGTAAGAAAAAGAGTTGGTCTGAAAGAGAGTGTCGGGGTGAAGGTAAGGAAAGGAATGCTCCGGTGGTTCGGGCATGTGGAAAGAATGTATGATAAAAGAATGACTAAACAGATATACAATGCAAAAGTGGATGGATGCAGAAGTCACGGAAGGCCACGACACACCTTCCTTGATCAAATTGATCGTGTACTAGCAGAAGGTGATGTCAGGAGCCTTAAGAACAGACGAGCGTGCATGACAAGAACTATGAATGTCAAAGAAGCAAATGAGGTGTGTAAGAATAAGCCTAAATGGCGCTCTGTTGTTCGTGCCTACCCCGCAAGGGACCTGGCGTGAAGTTATGTATGTATGTATGTAGTAATTTATAGATTTTACTTGACACGGATTTCAAGATGTTGTAGAAAGAAGTCAGTTAAATATTTATATTTTGGTTTTTAGTTGCGCAACTACTTGAATAGCTTTAGAAATAATATATCAAGCGCCTTTAGAAACTGTACTACTAGCTCACGTAAACAAGTTTTTCCGTCTCACTGTTCGGCGTACACACTCGTCAACAAGGGTTGCTTTCGATTTCGCTGAAATCCACTCATCCGTGGTCAATTCGAAAATAAATCAGATTCCGATGCATAATTTTCACCGATTAAGCATCGGAACCCTACCCATCCAACGTGGACGAAGCCGCGGACGGACGCTACTGTGAGATATAATAGAGTAACGAGAGTGGACCTGCTTGACGGTGAGGCAGGAGGGGTGCTCGGGCCTGGTCTCCAGCCGGAAGGCGAGGTAGTCGTGCACGGCCTCCATGCAGATGCTGCTCAGCAGTAGGAAGTGGCTCCGGTACGAGGGCAGCCGCATCGAGCGACACTCCTCGGACCAGCAGCCGAACCTGCGCCCAGGGAGCAGGAGCATAACAACTTTTGACGACACCGCTTTAAAGACCCATTTAATATTATATAAAAAAATCAGCTGTACCCGGCAGACGTTGTCCTGCCTTTAAAAAATAAAAAGCTAGAACCCGATTTCTGCGTTATCCACCGGGACCAAATGTTAATCTAAACTATTCTCAAATCCAAATCAAATATTTCATCTAAATCAGGCCCAGCGTTTAGGAGTATCGCGGCGCCACCTACTGGGTCCAATCGTTTATTTGAACCATTCCGGGACAAACTTCAACACATATAACAACAAAAAGAACACCTAAACTCTTGTACCCGATTGCAGCGCCATCTACTTGGTTCAAATCAAAATCTAAATCATCCCAGTAGAACATTATAAAAATACTCACATCGTTATTAACAAATACGGGTTGATCGTAGAGGGTTGAAAATTTAGGATTGTATTTTTTAAATATGTATCATAAAAAAAAATTAAAAAAATCAAAAAACTAAAAAAATATATTTAGGAGTGGACTACCCTTAACATTTAGGGGGACGAAAATAGATGTCCGATTCTCTGACCTACCCAATATGCACACAAAATTTCATGAGAATCGGTCAAGCCGTTGCGGACATGGTAACTAACACTGTGACACGAGAATTTTATATATAAGATAACAGTCCATAAACATCTCACTTCTGGGCTCGGGCCTCCCACTGTACGGGCGGACAGCATACCCGCCACGCTCATCCGAGGCGGCTTGGCAGGCTAACGAGCCATAGGTCATCAAAACTATTTTTAACATAACATATTATAAGTAAGATGGCAGGAAAGTATTTTAATGTGAATCAGAAAATATTACCTCCCCCTCGAATATAATAATTTTCCGCACATTCTTGCACATTACCTTAAAGCTTTTATCTCTATTAACATCATACCTTATCCCTATTAATATTATAAATGCGAAAGTAACTCTGTCTGTCTGTCTGTCTGTCTGTCTGTCTGTCTGTCTGTCTGTCTGTCTGTCTGTTCCGTTTTCACGTAAAAACTACTGGACCGATTTAGCTGAAACTCAGTATATATATATATTTTCGATACCGAGGATGAACAAAGGATACTTTTTATCCCGAAAAATGGGATAGTTTCCGGGATAACATGATATTTGCCTGTTTGTTTGTTATGCTTTTACGGAAAAACTACTGGACCGATTTGGCTGAAATTCGGTACGTATGTAAATTAAATACTGAGGATAGACAAGGGGTAATTTTTATTTTGGCCTTTTTGGTAATTTTGGCCTTTTTGGTCATTTTGGCCTTTTTGATCATTTTGACCTTTTTGGTCATTTTGGCCTTTTTGGTCATTTTGGCCTTTTTGATCATTTTGACCTTTTTGGTCATTTTGGCCTATTTGGTCATTTTGGCCTACTTCGTCATTTTGGCCTTTTTGGTCATTTTGGCCTTTTTGATCATTTTGACCTTTTTGTTCATTTTGGCCTATTTGGTAATTTTTCCTTTTTGGTCATTTTGGCCTATTTGGTCATTCTGGCCTATTTGGTCATTTTGGCCTATTTGGTCATTTTGGCCTATTTGGTCATTTTGGCCTATTTGGTCATTTTGGCCTATTTGGTCATTTTGGCCTTTTCGATCGTTTTTGCCTACTTGGTCATTTTGGTAATTTTAGCCTATTTGGTCATTTTGGCCTTTTTGATCATTTTGACCTTTTTGGTCATTTTGGCCTTTTTGGTCATTTTGGCCTATTTGGTAATTTTTCCTTTTTGGTCATTTTGGCCTATTTGGTCATTCTGGCCTATTTGGTAATTTTGGCCTATTTGGTCATTTTGGCCTTTTCGATCGTTTTTGCCTATTTGGTCATTTTGGCCTATTTGGTCATTTTTGCCTATTTGGTCATTTTGGCCTTTTTGGTCATTTTGGCCTATTTGGTCATTTTGGCCTATTTGGTTATTTTGGCCTATTTGGTCATTTTGGCCTATTTGGTCATTTTGGTCTTTTTAGTCATTTTGGCCTATTTGGTCATTTTAGCCTATTTAGTCATTTTGGCCTTTTTCCTCATTTTGGCCTCTGGTCATTTTGACCATTTTGATTATTTTGGCCTTTTCGATCGTTTTTGCCTATTCCGTCATTTTAGCCATGTCGGCCACTGTCGTCTTTTGGTCATTTAGACCATTTTGGCCTTTTTGGTCAAGTTTTGTAATTTATTTTGTGACAGATAGACGGGGGATGGTATATATAATTAACGATATAAAATGAAGTGAATCTTCTGTGCGCAAATACATAAAAATGTAATATAATATAACCTGTAGCATTTGCTCTATATACAAGAGACACGCACTAGAGGTTAACCCGCGGCTACGCCGCGGGGTAAACTCTAGTCTACTATATATTAAAAAAACTCACCGCTGCAATTCATAAGTCTTCTTTGTATTTTCGTCGTGAACTTTTTCAGTCTTCTCATCTTCTTCCTTCGCGTCTTCGAACACTTCTGTGGGGTCTTCGTCAGTGAACAGAAATGGCTGCTGTACAGACTAAAACATAATGACAAACATTAAATTAAAATTATATCCCACAAGCAAGACAAATATTTCTTTCTAAAATGCGACACACACAAAACAATGAAAACACAATAATAAAAACACATTTAAATAAAATTGTATGTCAAAATTTGCAATCAGAATTTTGCTGTGTGACGACAACACTGATTTTCAGGGCCCACCTCTAAAGTTTAAATACCATGTATCCCTATGTGAGTGAATAGAATAAAAAACAGAAATCATAATGATCATTAGTTTTTAAAAAAAAATATTACTGGAAGAATCTACACCAGTGATACCCAAAGTGGTCCCAAACCAACCCCCGGGGGTCAGCCACGTTTTACAAATACATTTACTTTAAATTATTCCAAATGAATAGAAGTACATCCAACTTTCAAAAAACACTTCCAGAGTGATAAATTTTCAAAAAATAATATTCAAGTATGCAGGGAAAAAATTTGATCATCATCATGTACACTTTTAGATTCTCAAAATTTATATTGTTCAGGTTCAAAAACCCAGTAATCTAGTTTCAGAATGAAACATATAAAGCTATATAGATGAATAAAAATAAGTTTTAGTGTCAAAATAACAACTTTTTATGAAAGTAGATATATACGCACTTGTATCAAGAAAACATTTTTTTGTTGTCTATCTGTCTGGATGTTGCAGCTGATCTGAAACACCAGGCCTAAGTTTGGCGGAACTTTCACTGGCAGATAGCGAATGTTGTAAGGAGTAACTTAGGCTAGTAACTTTGCCAGGTGGTAGGGCATTTGCCCGACTGGATGCCCCTGCTCTAAAGCCGCCAAAACAACCTTGATTTGTGTTCCGGCATTAGAGACCAGGTTTCAGTCTTCATTATAAAAGCAGCAGCGTATTTGTAGCACCTTTGGTGTTTCAAACGTCTATAGACGATGGTAACCGCTGTCTGTCAAGTGGGCCACTTGCCTGTCTGCTGAACTCCTGCAGTAGAAAAAAAAGGCTAGTAATTTTCTTTTAGGGTCCCGCGATAAAAATGCCACGCGAACGAAGTTGTGGGCACAGATGGGTATATGAGTAGAAACAATTGAATATATTTGTCACAATTGAAGTGGGAAGTACTCACATCGGGCTTCTCCAGCGTCAGGTACGCCTTCTGCAAGACGTCTCTACGCATTTTGTAAATGAACATCATACACCTCCGAACACCTTGGGTCTTCAGTATTTCACGATGGTGTTCCCTATAATATAGATACAACTTTAAGTGACATCATTTGCAATTTTTCACGATTTAATTTAAAAAATATTGTTTTCTTTCATCTTTTCTAAATCATTTGCGGCGGCACAGTATGGCTTCTTCTATTCTAGCATATGTCCTGTATCAAACCACAAATTATCATATTATCCTTCACACTAACCACTTGTATCTATCAATCTTCCAATTTAATATTATTTTTGTCAATGTCTTCTTTCCTCGTTGCATGCCCAATTGCCCATACCATTTCAGTCTTCTTGTACATTTTTCAGTTAGTTATAGAAGTATTATTTAGTCATTACTTGATAATACTTCTGAAACTAACTGAAAGATTATATTATTTATTATTAAATATTAAAAATGTGGATAGAATAGGTGTTTAGGCCAATTATTTCGATTGGTTCATCTCCTTGATTATATGATCGGAATGAAGTCAGTCGCGCCAACATCTTCCGATCTGTGCCCTGCTAATGAGGCTCATTGGCCAACGACATTCTGTCGTCACGTCATGTGAATGAAGGGACAAATCCGCACCACCGCCACAATAAGTCGAAAGCCTACCTGACCGCGCGCGTATAACGACCCGCGCCGTAGTCATATGAACTACCTATTTTAATATTTAACCGCCATTGTGTGAATTTGTGTGTCACCAAAAAGACTTTATTATATTCCTTTGTGTGCAACAAACAATTAATTGAACCTCAACGACCGCTGCCAGACGTCTCCAGGCTTGCCGATTTGGGAGAAGTGCAGTTTCGGGAGGTCAAGGTTAGTGGCATGATTTTCCTTCCCATATAATCAATCGGATGCAACGATTGATCTGATTGTCCTGCCGTCCACTGCTCTTGAGCTATATTATCGAAGGCCGCACCAGTCCAGGAGGTAGGGCAATATATATTACAACCGCCGCCACGTGGTGTGCTATAGGGGAGGTGGAGAAGGACCTGAAATTTTACCCTGGCACCACCAATAGGTTTCATAATTACCACTAAGTCAAATATCATATTGACCACTTTTGCTGTATTTAAATACAGTCCTCTGAATAGTGTGCCATATGTGAGAATCATATGTACAATGGGCTAGATATACTCGTACTTGCTAACCCTTCTGGACCTAATCCACAAAGCCAGCGGTTCTCAATGCGGCACTTTCGATGCCCAAGACCCACCTGTACAGCGACATGGGGCACTTCTCGAGCAGCCGCAGCTGCGTGAGGTCGTCGAGGGGCCCGAGGTCGAGCGCGTCCGCGTGGCTGGGGCAGAGGCCGAGGCCCGCGGCGCCCCCCTCGGACAGGTACCCGCTCTCGCTGGACACGGTCGTGTCGCTGGTGCCGTAACTACTGTCTATCACTATTTCCGGGGTGCTTTGGCCGGTTTGCTCTGGAAATTTATATAAATTAATAAAAAAAGAAGATTTTAATGATATGTTCCAGTACTTATGCAGATGGCAACACAGTGTTTGTTATTTACCACAACGATAGTTAGAAAACAATCCTTGTGTGGTTCTGGAGAAAAATGATTATATTTCTCCAGAACTAGATATAGTATTATTATATACAAGGCTCACAATTTTCTTATCTATACATATAAAAAATATTGGAGTGTCTATTTGTAATATTGAAATAACCGCTTTTTACTACATGCACATACACAAAAATAACATGTTTTACAATTTTTGTCTATCTGCTTGTTTGTTTGTTTCGGCTAATCTCTGAAATGGCTGGACCGATTTTGACGGGACCTTTATAGGCAGCTGATGTAATAAGGAGTAACTTAGGCTACCTTTATTTTAGAAAAGTTCTTGGATTTTGGAATTATGATGATTTTCAATCACCACGCGGATGAGATCGTGGGGCGCAGCTAGTTTATTATAGATTTCTCACCATAATAATTTAGGTACAATGACTAAGCGAGCGCATTATACCGGGATGGGGGGGTCACTGCCAATTTGACTAACATTGGCCTCTACCGCGCACACTACTATGTTTAGTATATAATAATCAGTATTTCAGTCAGTCAGTATTATACACTTGTGAGAAATAAAGATTTATTATCATATTACTACACTGAGCACGGCAGCCATCTCTTATTTTTATTTTAACACGATTTCTTAAAAGAATATAATCTAGTACAGGCTGTCCGTTTATGGAACTTACTGCCTCTCAATTATTTTTGGTAATCTCAAGTATAATAGTGCTGCTTATTCTGTATGTATTATGATTTGTTTGTATAGTAAATAATAAAGTTTTTTATTTACTTATATCATATATTTTGAGTGTAATATATAATTTATTGTCTACACCGCTACGTCATGTTTCAATAATTTCCTTATTTTGGGGGTTGCCTGGAAGAGATCACTTTAAGTGATAAGGCCGCCCTTTGTTCAACATTTATTGTCTCTAGTTTTTAAGGAGGTAGTTTTAATTTTGGTGAACAAAAAAGTGTTTTCATTCATTCATTCAATCAATCTACATTGATTGTCATACAAAAAGACGGACAAAGAACGAGGACTCACTCGTGCTGCCGATGCCGCTGTCGACCTCGTCGTCCTGCCCGGCAGGACGGCCCTCGGCCGCCTCCTGCTCACCCCCTGGCGCTTCCGCCTCGTCGGGGTCCTTCTCCTCCTTGATGACGTCCGAGTGGCAGCTGTCGCTGTTGCTCGAGTCGCTCGGGTTGTTGCTGACGTTGAAGCGCACTTGGCACGGACGGTGACTCTCCGATGATTGCCTATTTCATTCATACACAAATTATATTTTCGTTTGCGCTGAAAAGTGCACACCACTTTCGGACATGTAAATAATCTATATTAAACTACATTCGTTAGTGGAAATGGCCGTGTCGCTTGCTATGCATTCCCAGCTTTGTTCCGCTTACCCAATTCGTACACTGTTGGCGATATACTAAAATTGCCCTAATGAACAGGTACATCGGGAGGAATTGTGTAACGTTGCACTTGCATCATTAAAAAAAAAACCAGACATAGCCAATGACAATCAATGTCAATGTCAAGAGAGTGACAAATAAAAAAAACTGTGACGGCGGTTAATTTTAAAACTCGCTCAAACTTCAAATATAGCAACTGCTAAAAATCTATTATAAATATTACTCCACCCTATTAAAAACTTCTTTTAAAGTTAATTAAATAACTACGTGTTCCCGCTGGGGACCGAAGTTACCCTTACCTACCTAGGAGGTGGAATATTTGGACTTGAAGAGCAACAAAGGTTTCGACAGGCCAGTGTACCTTTTATGTAGGGAAGTCCACCGGCTGTTACGGAACCGATTGAATATTGATTGTCTTATAGTGTTCATTGACCCACTTAACTTATTCTGTGACCAAGGAGGAAGACCTGACGATTTCCCTTACGTCACAATTGTTAGTTGTGTAAAACTGTATTAAAATGAAAAAAATGTATTTATTTACAAATGAAATCTTACGGATTACTAATTTCAAAATCTATCATCCCGTCGTACTATTAAAGGAGAAAAAACGGCACAACAACTCCTAAAAACTTTATTTCATATTTATTATTATTATGATTAATTACTGGAAGAGCATGGTGGCGCTCTTTTTATACCCATTCGGTGCGGTCGTCTGCAAAGTCTGGAAAGTCTTAAGCCGTATAATTAATAAGCTTTCTCGGACAAACGTTGCTTTATTCATTTTTTTAACTTGTCTACCGAAAGCACTTGAACACTTTCTGTATTTTGTTGAAGAACACTATACTGTGCCGAAATTATTGTGAACTTTATGGAGCTTACATTTCTACCTAATCGAGAAAGAGCGGAGATATTTTTCTTAACATAAAGACATTTTTTAAAATATACTGTGACGCCAGTAGAATACTTCCTATTGAGGACCATTAACTAAATATGAGTAAAAAATAAACATTCATCGTTATAAATTACTTTTAACACCCTGACTTCATGCAATGCAATTTTAGTTTGTTTTTCAAAAATAGTAACATCTTACTTTTTAGCTACCCGACAAATTTTGACTTATATCAATCTATTTGTACTCTCTGGTTAACTTACCTGCTCATGTTGGAGTCGAGAGAAGCGCGGTGCACTCCTCTCTTCTCCCCCTTCAGCCTGATGGAGCGCAGCATCCTGCTGAAGGCCAGCAGCTTCATCCGCATATTCAGGGCCGTGTTGTACCAAAGGCACATCGCCTGAAGCACGATAGACGATAGTCAAATCAACTGACATACTTCTCCTTTTTATATATACCTCCGCATGAATGTCCATCTTAGCCAGTATTAAATGGGTGAAGTTATAGAATAATCGGTGGGACATAATATGTCCGTCTGGATGGCCACCAGCCATCAGCCCTAGGGAGCAATTCTGCTATTACTACCTCGTCAAAAATCACCAGACACTATCGTCCCAACAAACTTTTGCTTTATTTCGGTGTTCTGCTAATGCCAACGGCGTGCCTGTGGCAAGCCACTCTCCCTTTATAAATACAGTGTAAACTCTTTATAACGACACCGAACCGGACGGTGCATTTTATGACGTTATAGAGAGAGAAGTCTGTTATTTTCTCTAACGTCTTTCGCTGCACCACTAATTTTGTTGTGTTTTTTAATTATTTTATTTATATCTTGCGATATTGAGGCGTTCTGGTAATAAAGGAACTGCTTAGAAATTTCGGTATATATGATGCCGACAGTCGAGTTTATTACGGGCTAGAATAATAAAGCGATAAAAGAATGTACACAGCTGCGTAACTTTTACTAATTTTGGCAAATTGAAAGGTACTTTTTACTACTTAATTTTTATCGTTATTGAGAGTGGGTGTAATGCTATATCGTGTATCATTGTATGGAAGACTAGCCAATCGTAACCAAGTGATTTCGATGCTTAAAGGAGTCGGGCCCAACTGTGATGTAAAGTGGTTACCGTCGCCTATGAACATTTGCAACACTAAAGGTTCTTATGACGTCATATGCAAGACGCTTGTTTCTCAACAATCTTAATATTGCGTCTAAAGCAATAAGCAAAAACAACTTGCCCTTTCACTATGACAGACTTCGACCCCCACAAGGGTCGCGACCCCAAGTTGAGAAACGATGCTCTAGACAAGGGGTGAAAGCCATCCTCACGGACAACCGAAGTGGCACTGACCTTGAGCCTATTCTGGAAGGGTTGCGAGGCTATGAGGGGGTGGTCCGCCGTCATGGCCTTCGAGGAGGGGTAGAGCGCGACCGCGTTGAAGAACGCGTCCAGCAGCGTGCTCACCTCGCGCATCGCGCTGCCCACCGCCGCCGAGCACTGCTGGCAGTCGAACAAGAGGCAGCCGAACGACACCTCCTCTGGAAACACACTATTATTGTCATCACCGCTGACTTTTATTATTACTATTGACATTTATTATTCCTACTGACATTTATTATTCCTACTGACATTCACTATCACCGCTGACATTCATTAACACCACTTAGATTTATTATTGCGCTGAAGTGGCTATTGTGTATAATGCCCATGCTACACAAGGAATAACGTTAATGTTGATGACGGTGTCATGCAGATGTAATGCTAAAAGCTTTCTTCTGGACAACTTGTATAACTTTTAAGTAAATTTTTAACTAACTTAGTGTCGTAGCTGAACCAGAAAACTAAATAGAACTGAACCATTTAAATATAAATACAGCAAACACATACATACTATATCTACATATTTTGAAAATACCTATATGTTTAACTAAATATATCGAGGGCTTCATAACAAATGGGGGTTCAGACAAAAGTGCAGTTTTACAAAAGAGACATTTTAAGGCTGAAATTTGGAATACCCTTCTGTTTAAGTACACTCGCATACCGACTTTCCAAATGTAACATGCAGATTTTAGTAAACAACAAAAGAATGTCATTTTTCCGTATATACCCATTTGTTATGAAGCCTTCGATATGTATATATTATATTGCTATTAAGTAATTGTAATTAGTAAATTTATATCACAATTATATGTTATATCACATTTATTTAAAGCGTATTTACTAACCATCTTGCAAACCGTCAGCAACGTGCGACTGTTCATGCTTGTCCGGTAGGTCCTCCTGGGACCCCTTGATCTTGTTCAGCCTTTGAGATTGATTTTTACACGGGTTGAGATTTAAAAACCTGCAACATAAATAATTAGATATGTTAAAACGAAATCATAGTATGATCGCGTAAATTAAGACTACAACCCAGTATATATTTTTTTTATTGCCTGAAGCAGGCAAATAAATAATAGGTGGACGGCCCACTTGATGGAAGGTGGTTACCGTCGCCTATGGTCGTTTACAACACCGGGGGGCGTTGGCAACGCGTTGCCGGCCTCTAAGAACTTTTATAACGCCCTCCTTAAGCGACCCCATGTCGTAGCGTAGAGGGGAAAGCCTCGGTGGGAAGTTCTCTACTAAGTATAAATGTTGTGGAGAACCGTTGCGTACTGGAGCGTGGGAGCTCCGGGATAACAACACTCCATGTTTTTGACACAGAACATTTCATTCTATGGTACATTAGCTTTTCTAAAGAACAAATCAAATTTTAATCTGAACGTGTCCCATAGGAATCCTAAAAAATTAAAAAGACCCGAAGATCTAAGATTTTTTATCTTAGTGCTCGCAAGCTTCAAATTTATCGTCTTTTTTTTAATATCGTTTAATTTTTGTGACTAGTGCATGTAAATTATTTGTCTAGTTTGTTGGTCCAATAATACAATTTGTCCGTTTGTAATTTATTTAGTCTTACTTTAAATATATTTCAAGCAGTTTTGGTACTTTATTAAATACTAGCTTCTACCCGCGACTTCGTCAGCGTGAAATAATTTAAAAAAAAGTTAATAATACCACCGATTTTCAAACATACTTCATTGGTGCTCCGCTCCTCCATCCATTTATCATGGGCTATCTAACACTGAAAGAATCTTCCCAATCAGACCAGTAGTTCCTGAGATTAGCGCGTTCAATCAAACAAACTCTTCAGCTTTATATATTAGTACTAGCGACCCGCCCCGGCTTCGCACGGGTGCAATGCTGATACAAAATTAAATACACTACAGAAAAACTATGAACGTTGTATATAAAAACATAGCGGCCCGCTCCGACTTTGCACGGGCATCACTACCTCTAAAATTAGCAATGTTGCCTTAGTATATGATGCATGTATTATACATATAAACCTTCCTCTTGAATCACTCTATCTATTGGAAAAAACCACATCAAAATTCGTTGGGTAGTTTTAAAGATTTAAGCGCACATAGGGATATAGGGACAGAAAAGGCGACTTTTTTTTATACTATGTAGTGATGAGAAGTATGAGATTGCAGGAGCCATCTTGTAAACGCGTTCCTCCAAGAGTGCTGTAATATAGCTCCCAGGAAAATTTTCTAAACTAAATGATCTTACCTACTAGCTCTTACGATGCAGGAATATCTCTGGATTAACGAGGATGTAAATTATGTGGTTCAAGTCACCTGTAATCAGAGATGTTCTTGATGAGGGTGGGCACGATGTTCCTCTGCGCGCAGAGGTACGAGTCCTGCTGCGCGAGGCTCCTGCCCGCGATCTTGGCCTGCAGCTCCAGCCAGATCAGGTCCTTCAGCTCGTTCTGCCACACCTGCTCCTCGTGGCTGATCTGCGAACATTCCTGCCAGATCAACAGTGCAGTCGCCGTCTTCCTCTCGGAAGGGACTGTTGCATACAAGAAAGAAGACAGAAGCGCACAAGTAGACGACCCACTTGATGGAAAGTAATAAATAAATAGTAGCAAACAGACAAAAGTATGAAACTTCACATACTTATTATAGTTATTCTGTGACAACAAATTAATATGGCCGAATTTCGACCACAATAATTAATGTCAAAGAGTATACTTCTGTAAACACAGACTTCGCCAAGGCTACACTGTTAATTTCACTTTAACAATAAACAAAAGAGTATATATGCGTGCGTGTGCGTGCGTGCGTGCGTGCGTGCGTGCGTGCGTGCGTGCGTGCGTGTGTGCGTGTGTGTGTGCGTGTGTGTGTGTGTGTGTGTGTGTGTGTGTGTGTGTGTGTGTGTGTGTGTCAAATACATGGCAGTGTGTGTAATGTTTTTTTATTGATTTTATGTAATTTTATGCATAATTATAAAATATTAGCATTCGTCGCTTCTTCTCTATATAAACTAGAAGTGTGCGAAGTTTCATACTCCTCCGTCCGCGCAATTTTCGTAAAAAGGGGTACAAAGTTTTTGCTTCACGTATTAATCTATAAGTTGACGTAGATTAATGTGATATGATCAAATGTTTTTGATGATAATTCATAGATTGGCAACACCGGCGCGACACAGCCACGCTCTTCGTTTCACAAACAAGTTGGAAGTACTATTACTCATGCCAAATGGGTCACTAAGTTAAAAAAAATTAAGATATCAGCAACCTATATAAATAAATACAATAATCGACAGAAGAAAGAAAGCATAGAAGTAATAGCACAAAGTTAAACTCACAGTCCGTCTGCAACTCTTATCAATATTTCCCATATTGATCAACATGCTGAAGGTCTTGTGGAAGTTGACCCTAGACGCGGGGAGGTCGTCGTCCCTTTCGTACTTCCATCTCTCTTCCACTTCCTCCTCGGCCGCCTTGCCTTGGCAAGCTTCTCTGCACTTCGGCCGGGAGGTCAATGACATGAAACGACTGCATGATTCTACCTGGAAATCGCAGAGGAAACAAATAAAAACCATGCCAATGAAAACTACTTAGCGGAAAGTATACCGTTGCTAGCACCCCACCCAATGATCTAAGAATAATTTATCCGTGCAGGAACGGAGAAAGAATACAATTTCCTGCGATCGAGCAGCCACAGCCGGGTGTGAGGGTATTTGCCCGACTGGAAGGCTACCACCCTTGGACTAGAGTATGCCGCCATAACAACTTCAAGTTGTATTCCGGCCTTAGTAGCTTAAGAGGGCAGCAGCGCATTTGAAGCATCTTTCGTGTTGCAAATGTCTATAGGCGATGGTAAACGCTTTCCATCTGAGCCGTCTGCCTGTTTGCTGAATTCTGAATTAAAAAAAAAATATTAATAATATCTAAAATATTATACAATTCTAAAAATGTCGTGTCTGTTCATTGAAGATATTTAAAAACTAACTGTAAGGGACTATATACCTACTAGTAAACGTATAACACGAAGCAATTTTTTTTATTTCTCGTATGTTTGTTTGGGATTCAGATAAAAACTACAGGGCCGATTTCGATGCACTTTTTGCTGATCGACAACAAATTCGTAGGACTTAAAATCTACGCTACTTTTTATCCTGGGAAACACGCGGGATTATTTTGGGAATGATTGAAAAATTGTTTTTATTTTTCATTGCAAAATATGAAATTTAATGTGTACATACTACATACATACATAACTTCACGCCAGGTCCCTTGCGGGGTCGGCACGAACAACAGAGCGCCATTTAGGCTTATTCTTACACACCTCACTTGCTTCTTTGACATTCATAGTTCTTGTCATGCACGCTCGTCTGTTCTTGAGGCTCCTGACATCACCTTCTGCTAGTACACGATCAATTTGATCATGGAAGATGTGTCGTGGCCTTCCGCGACTTCTGCATCCATCCACTTTTGCATTGTATATCTGTTTAGTCATTCTTTCATCATACATTCGTAACATACAATTTAATGTGTGATATCTTTTATCCTGAGAAATCAGCGGGAATTTTCCTAGGCGCAGTTTGTGCATAAAACTTAGCTTACTCCGAAACATTTCTGATTAAAACGATAGCTTACATTCTTTTTTTAATGTTGCGGTACTTTGTGTCCCGGGAATTTCAAGTCGAAGTATATTTTGTATGCCATCAAAATTGTCAACCGTCTACCAGAGCTTTTGGATATAATTGATAATATATCTAAACGCAAGATTAGTCATTTTTAATACAAAAAGACAGAAATAACTATATTATAATTAATGACGACTTACATACATTACAGTATTATTTTTAAATTAATTGACTGACGACAAAATATAATTTAATAGTAATGTGACATTGTTTTGTGCTTCTGGAATCATATAGTTTTATATTAATTTAATTAGGTAATTGATTGATTAATTAATGTAATAATGGCCAGGCACCATTACAATTGGAAGATTTTTACGTCCGAAAGGACAAATTGCCGTCCCAACAAACAACTGAACACCTTTTTAATTTTATGTTTGTGACAGTTTATATACAATAAATGTTATTCTATTCTACAAAGTCGCGGGCGTGTCTTAATAAATATTATTATCATTGTAGAAATGAAAGAGAACACTCACCAAAGTGGGCTCCGTTGGTAGTGGATTAGGCGACGGCAAGGAGTCGGCCTTGCCTTCCCGCTGCGTCATGTCTTGCTTCCAGTCCCGCTCTTTGTTGCGAATCAGCTTGAGGCTGGCTCGCTTCCGCAGGCGCTCTGTGACTGTTGCGAAACACAAATGATGCAATGCCGCGACCCACGAAACGACCAAAAACTAAGTGGAAGTATTGAGACCCCCTCACTTCTCTATATAAATACTATAAACGCGAAAATTTGTAAGAATGTATGGATGCTTGTAACCGTTTCACGCAAAAATTACTGAATGGATTTTGATGAAACTTTACAATAATATAGCTTACACATCAGGATAACACAGGCTATAATTAATAAAGATATTGTGTGAACTATCCAAAATATAACGATTTTCCATCACAACGCGGGTGAAACCGCAACGGGAAATATAATAACGTTCAAATAGTTTATTTCTCAAAGAACAGAACAGAACTATCCGTGCAGGAACGGAGAAAGAATACAATTTCCTGCGGCCCGGCGGCCTGTCGTAAGAGGCGACAAAACAACCCACAGCCAGGTGGTAGGGCATTTGCCCGACTGGATGGCTACCACCCCTGGTCTAGAGTATGTCGCCATAACAACCTTGTGTTGTGTTCCGGCTTTAGTGACCAGGTTCCAGGCTCCTTAAAGAGAGCAGCAGCGCATTCGTAGCACCTTTGGTGTTGCAAATGTCCATAGGCGATGGTAACCGCTGTCCATCAAGTGGGCCGTCTGCCTGTCTGCTGATCTCCTGCAATAAAAAAAAAAAAAAGAACAATACAGTTCATTTAAAGAGAAATATAAATTACTAGAGTTTATATCGTTTTGTTATGTATCCGCTTATTTTTAAACGATACAATGTGGAAGCAGTTCTCTATAGTTTAACATAATTTTATATAATAATATTTATCTCTAATATGCGGTAATTATATACAGATTATAATTCAAAATCTCTCCATTGTATTCACTACATTTTATTTTCATGTTGGCAGACGCGCTAGACTCACACTGTACTGTTCAGTTTATTTTTTAACACTTTGAGTATAATATTTTATACAAAATATTGTCTAAGATTTCCAAACAATATCGTATTACATTCTTGTCATACATAACCTTTTAATTAAAATAGTTAATCAATGACTTCAGTCCGCTATCAGTTGTGCCAATATGCTAAGTTTCTTATTCTGTAAAATTGTTGGAGGGATGGCGAGGTGTTCTAAGTATGCTTGTCGAGTGAGAGTCAGTGGATAATATGTAAGCCGTGAGGTTCTCTGATTATAAATATTGTGACCAGTTGCTGTTGTTTTATTACCATAAACCCTTCTGAGTCGTTGCAGTTATTACAATAGGTCGTGAAGTATTTTTCACCTCCTATGGTGATTTTTTTTTTGGTAGAACAACGTTTGCCTGGTCAGCTAGTAAA
This sequence comes from Dendrolimus punctatus, assembly GCA_012273795.1. Taxonomy (NCBI): domain Eukaryota; kingdom Metazoa; phylum Arthropoda; class Insecta; order Lepidoptera; family Lasiocampidae; genus Dendrolimus; species Dendrolimus punctatus. The sequence goes on from CM022535.1 coordinate 22,446,369, forward strand.
TGAATAAAAAATTTACAAACTGGGACAACTTTGATCCGAAGGAGAGGCGAAGTCGACCGTGTCCCTTTTCTCCCTTATCATCCGCTGAAATGATGTTCCTGAATCGACAAATGTTCTGAAACAAAGAAGGGTAAGGAATTTTGAAAATTACATTACATTTTGAAAGTAATTAAAATTACTTTTAACCTGATATTACAGATGTAAGATTAAAATGCCGTATAGGATAGTATGGCATTTTAATAAATAGATAATAAATTTGTATAATCTTATACTAATATATAATGGTAAAGAGTTTCTGTTTGCTTGAACGCGCTAATCTCAGGAACTACTGGTCTGTTTTGAAAAAGACTTTCAGTGTTTGATATCGAGGAAGGCTATATATTTAACTAGTCCACGCGGACGAAGTCGCGGGTAAAAGCCACTACAAATATATAGGTAGACGTCAATCTAAAATAATGGGATATCTTTGGGGTATCTGGTTGAAACGAAGTTCTGGAACACCGTCGACATCCATCGAAGGCAAACATAAGGCATTGAAATCCGAAGTAACGTATCGAAAGGAATCAAAAAGCCTCAAAAGTCCAAAAACGCAGTCCCGGTATCTAAAATATATTTACATACAAAGTTTCATCCAAATCGGCCTGTTAGCTTTTCAGAGAGACAGAGTTACGTTCGCATTTATAATTATTTATAATTATTATTTATTGGATAGCAAACAACGCGGATATGGATAAATTTCATACATATATATAGCGTAGAACCACAGACGACGTATAGAGGCAAACACTCATACATCGGTCAGCTTTTTTCATTGCGTTTAAAACTTTTATCTGTCTAACTTCCATCCGCCGTGTAATGTGCAATAAGGAACTTAGTTCCCAAATTCCAACTTTATAAACACAATGCGATTTATTATATACAGAAATGAAGAATAAAAAAATCTTAAACGAACGATTACGGTGATAATTTTAAAGCAACAATTCACCTCAGAAACTTTTAAATCGGACCAATACTTGTTATATGATAAAATACTAAGAATTTTGTTCCAGGTTAATTATACTTATTAGCACATATGCGCACGTATATAGTGGCATTAGAATACGCGTTATAACACCTCATGCTAACACTAAATTGATGAATATTTGAAACAAATAATTTCCAATGTTTACTCGGATGAAGCTTTGTAGGAAGCATTATTTATTTACTATATATCTAGAAAAAATATCTATAATATTATAAACACTATTTTAAAAAAAGCCACTGGAATAGATTATATAAAAGATGGAGAACACAACGCAATTTTTTTGGATTTCTTGTATGTTTGTTCGGGATTAACGTAAAAACTACTGGAGCGATTTCGATGCGACTCTCGCTGGTCGACAGCAAATACTTAAACTTAAAATCTCTTAAAATCTTAAAACCACTTTTTATTCTGGAAATGATTTCAACTGAGCAGATTAAAAAAAACGAATTCCAATGTGATTTTTTCGCTGATCGTTTGCAAACTTTATGTAATAAAATAAGTACATGCATACATAACTTCACGCCAGGTCCCTTGCGGGGTAGGCACGAACAACACAAAAAAGTGTTATATTTTTTTTCCCGGGAGCGGTTACGCATTATACTCTTCTGTTAATCGTTCAAGTCAAAGTAACAGTGTAGCCTTGGCAAAATCTGTGATTGTACAAATATAATAGTATTTGACATTAATTATTATGGTCGAATTTCGACCACGGACGACCACTAGTCATTAATAGTCAAGCGTGGACGAAGTCACGGGCATATCCTAGTCTATGTATAAAATATTAAATCTGTAGAGGGTCAAGCTTGTACATTTTTTTTAAATTTTAATTCAGCCTGCATATTTTAAAAATGAACTTTACAATTTTTGACTATATGTTCGAGCATCACGTGAAACTCGACATACGGCCAGGTTACATCCCTGGTCAAAACTTAGGATACTTTTTATCCCGGTAAACGTCATTTCCGAGGGATAGAAGAATATAGGCAAGAAGAAGGTACTGCAGACACGTTTATTGTGCCGCCAGTTATAATTCACTAACAAAAACACGTTGTCATGACAACACTGACGAAGCTTCGCTGGCGCTGATAGTTTGATTGTATAAAGATAGTAAGGATACAGTTGTTTTCAGTGTTCTATTATTCATGTCTTATCTGTCTGTGTATATATATCACAAGCCTTTCTGTGATTCTATATTCTCAAAATTCTGTGTCGATATAAACCAAATTTACAAGAAGTGTTGGCTCACACTGTATGTGAGGATTGAAAAAGCTCCCATAGTGCGTGTATGGTATGCTCAGCATATCTTGAACTAATCTATAATATGCTTACATAAGTTTGCTAAATCAAAACAAAACGATAATGATATCTAGAAAGGAAGCCTTAGAATTATGTTTCATCATTATTTCAACAAGTTGTTATAGTTTTGAAATATATTATTTTTGGATAATCATTTATCAAATGACACAGCGCAAATGTTATTCAGATCCAATGTTTCCAATTGCAACGTTTTCCATTTTGCTAGCGTTTATAAACATAATGCTGATTCGGATTTTCGATAAGAGAATATTATTAACATGTGCATCAAGACGGGTATTCGTTCCATATAAGTTTCTTCAAGAATCATCGGATGTCCTAGGAGTAGCAATTAAATAGCATAGTAAATATCGCTAGCCTTCCTCCCTCACTGCGCAGCATTTAGCTACGTTGTACAGCGAGAGGGTAAATCCCAAACACCTTTTTTATATCCCTAGGGAACATATCCCCTCGGAACTGGTGGGGTGGTCTACGAAGCTCGTGGAACTTCCAAGGGCTATACCTGCAGACACCTTCCGTCAGGAGATGCCGGCCGCTAAACGCGATGCTTCGACGCAAATCGTCACGATGGGTTCCCCTGGGGACGGGGTATCCCACGTTCCTGCGTGTGGCTCGCCGGAGAAATCCCCCGAACTCAACTCGGCGCCACTACGACATTAGGAGATGAGTTTAGAGGCGCCTTCGAGGCCCCCTGTTAGCTGTCGGCGACGGGGTCCGTTAGCTTGTCCTCCTCCCTAAGCCTTTCGGTCGCCTCCTTCTGCGGAATGACTCTCGCAGAAGAACAGGAAGTAAACATCGGTGTTGAGGACCACTAACAAATTCTAAGAAAATTCCTACACGATAACACTGCATTTTTGTAAGCTATCTATCTCGACGACCAATCTTAATTCAAGTATTGGATCCGTGTTAATATTTTTAGCATTAGTCATATCAAGCAGTGTTTGTTTATGTTAATCTACACATAGTTATATAAATATGGAATGTGTTACAGTCCTGATAAGATATCGGGTATTCTGACGGTGTCCTATTGAAGATATTTTTATTTAATTACTAGCGGCCCCAGCAGACGTTGTCCTGCTTTGAAAAAATAAAAATCTATGACCCGATCCCAGCACCACCTACCGGTTCCAATTGTGGATTTAAACCATCCGGGGACCCACTCAAACACAAAAACAAAATCGCTCCCCGTTGTTAAGAGGATTCTAGAACCCGATCTCAGCGCCACCTACCGGTTCCAACGGTATAAAAACTATCCTATCTTTCAAGTTGGATCAAACTGCACACGGTGTGCAAATTTGATTGAAATCGGTTGAGTAGTTTAGGAGTCCATCGCGGACAAACATCGTGACAGGAGATTTATATATATTAAGATGTATAAGGGGACTGATCCTTCGGACATGATCTTTCTTATCTAGTAATGCACCACAGTTTTCTATTGCCTGAAGCAAGCAAACATGCAGACCTGATAGAAAGTGATTACCGTCGCCAATGGACGTCACCTAGATTTTTTATACCATTGATGAATATTTTAATTTTAAACAGACGGATAATAAGAACATAATATAACAAATTCACTAAATTATATAAAATAACGACATTATATTAAATTAATTGTTTTATGAATAATATATTTTTTTTTTTTTATTGCCTTAAGTAGATAAACAGGCAGACGGCCCACTTGATGAAAGTGGTTACCGTCGCCTATGGACGTTTGCAACACCAGGGGTGTCGCCAACGCGTTGCCGACCTCTAAGAAATTTTATAACGCCCTTCTTAAAGAACCCCATGTCATAGCGCAAAGGGAAAACCGCGGCGGGAAGTTCCCTCCAGATCATTGTTGTACGCGGAATAAATGTTCTGGAGAACCGTTGCGTAGTTGAGCGTGGGAGCTCAAGGAAATGAGGGTGAACATCCCGTCGCTGGCGAGCGGTGCGGTGGTAAAAATGAGGCGTTGGCACCAGATCAAACAGTTCCTCGGAACACTCTCCGTTGTACAGGCGGTAGAATACGCAGAGAGACGCAAAGTCTCTTCGAAGGCTAAGCGATTCTAACCCGCCTGTTAGTATGGGATCGTCGACGATACGAACGGCGCGACGCTGGATGGAGTCGAGGGGGTCAGTCTGGTAAGCTGGTGCTCCGGCCCATAGATGTGAGCAGTACTCCATATGCGGTCTGATTTGCGCTTTGTACAGCGCAAGTCGTTGCCGCGGAGTGAAGTACTGCTTGGACCGGTTTAACACACCAAGCTTTTTGGAGGCAAGTTTAGCCTTGCCTTCCAGGTGACCCCGAAACTGCACGTCGTTCGTTATGTCGACCCCAAGGATCCCGATACTATGGGAGATAGTAAGTTGTGTTCCTTGGAACTGTGGCGCAGGGACAAATGGGGTCTTTTTGGCAGAAAATGCGCAGACCTGTGTCTTTGTGGGGTTAAACTGGACAAGATTTTGTCGTCCCCATTCAGAAACTCGATAATATATAACAGAGCAGGGGTGGAAGGTACACCGCTGACATAGAAAGAAGAGTAAATTTGGGGAATAGTGTGAATGGAGCGTTAGGTAAACTTCTAGGCGCTAAAAACCTCAGCCAGAAGGCCCAGCTTGCCATACACAACTCGGTTCTGGTACCTACGCTCACGTATGGAAGCGAGAGTTGGGTATGGAACAAAGTGCATGAAAGTGGAGTAAACGCGGTCGAGATGCGAGCACTGCGCAAAATCTGCGGAGTGACGCTCGCGGACCGCGTTCGTAATACCGAAGTAAGAAAGAGAGTTGGTCTGAAAGAGAGTGTCGGGGTGAAGGTAAGAAAAGAAAAGGAATGCTCCGGTGGTTCGGGCATGTGGAAAGAATGCATGATGAAAGAATGACTAAACAGATATACAATGCAAAAGTGGATGGATGCAGAAGTCGCGGAAGGCCACGACACACCTTCCATGATCAGATTGATCATGTATTAGCAGAAGGAGCCTTAAGAACAGACGAGCGTGCATGACAAGAGCTATGAATGCAAAAGAAGCAAGTGAGGTGTGTAAGAATGGGCCTGTGTGGCGCTCTGTTGTTCGTGCCTACCCCGCAAGGGACCTGGCGTGAAGTTATGTATGTATATAACAGAAAGAGACATCATAATTGTTAATTGTATATTAAATATTTGTTGTAATTCTAAGAGCATCATAATCAGTAATATAATCATATATTTATGTAGTCATAAGGACAACAAAAGGCTTGTAACCAAAACTACGAAAAATAAATCGTTTGTCTGTTAATGCGAAACAACTAACTTGAGAATGTCCATGTTTCAAACAAATAACTAATTACTTTGACTGCGACTGGATCTGACAAAGGTCTTAAACCTTTAAGAAACGTTACAACGCCCTTAACAAAAACCCAGGTCATAGCGCAAAGGGAAAACCACGGCGGGAAGTTCCCTCCATATCATTATTCTACGCGGAATAATTTTCTAGCGCGTAGTTGAGCGTAGCAGCTTAAGGAAATGGGGGTGAACATGCCGTAACTGGCGAGCGGTGCGATTGTTAAAGTGAAGCGTTGGTACAGGCCCAGAGGGGGACGCAGTCTTTTCGAAGGCTACGCTATACTAAGACTAACTAGTTGACAGTCAAGTCAAATAAGATTTATTTATCATATATATGTATATATATTTTATACATATATGTATATAGTTTAAGATTCACATTCTATGCTTTACAATGATATGTCTACCGTGACGATACCTTAAGGGCACAGCGGAAGATCAGCGCTGGTTTTAACCGACCGGCATTATGCTGAGACTGATGGGGCATCAGTTTTAGGACAAAATATTACTCTAGTTTTTAAATTTGTTTGTATACTGAATAAAATTATTTTCTTTCTATCAGCTTTCAGAACGCCGAAGCTTCCTAGATTATGTCCTTATACTAGCAATTTATGACGTCAAAATTAAGCGAAGTAAATGGCTTAGTTAACAATTAATATTTATTTAGGTAGTGATAAAAAATATTTATATCATGATATATTAAAACCAGGTCTCAGTAAAAGGGCCGAGAATTTCAGGCTTGATGTTGTGAAGGATGACATGCGTACTGATGGTTTCAATACAGGGGAAGCCGAAGGCTGCCGACAATTGCAATTGATGTTTTTCAAAATAAATCATTAGTATGGTATTTCAACAATTTTAGTTTGATAAAACTGACAGCGAGAGTTTATATGACAATGGCTACATTCCATTAGAGACTCACAACGACCACGTTCACGACCGCGGTTTATCCCGTTCCACTTGCTTGCCGGCGTTACAATCGCAAACCAAAGTGAATCGGTTATTCGACCCACCTCTTGAAATGGGTCGTTGTGAGCGTTGTATGATTGAAAATGATGACATCATGAATGACGTTTTCGCTACGACCACAACGACCGCGGTCGCTTTGTGGAACGGCTAACGGGGCACTTGGGCGGAAAGTTTTAACGACTATTTCATGAAAGTAGCTAATACTCAGTCTTTACAACCAGATAATAAATAAAAACTAAATAACATAAACGATTACCGTTTAAAAAATCTTTTCGCCTTGAACATGTCAAAGATAAACAATCATTATTTTGTTCGATAATACATTCAAAAGCATCATATGCATAGTAACAGAATGGGGCAAGCCCGTATTCGTATGTATATAATAAAAGCGGCTCGCATACCGCACTATGAGTCACCATAACTGACTGACCCCATTTTACTGGGACTTTAGAATGATTTCAACAGAAAGGAAGAAACATAGTACACAAAACAAAATAACATTATTATAGTTGAAATCAATAAATTCATAATAAACAATGATATGCCCGAGACTTCGTACACGCTTGACTTGAAATTCCCGGTACACAAAATACCGCAGCGTTTAAAAATACCGTAAGCTGTCGTTTTAGTGAAAGGTGATTCGTAATAAGCTAATTTTTATGCATCCGAACAACCACAAACCGCTCTCGGCAAAATTACCGCGGGACTCCCGGGATAAAAATCACATATTTTATTACATAAGATTTACTATTGATCAGTGAACAAATCACATCATAATTCATTTTTTTTACCTGACCCAGAGTCTAAGAATTTTCTGTCGATCAGCAAAAACCGCATCAAAATCGGCCCAGTAATTTTACGTAAATCCCAAAAAAAAGCAGGAAATTAAAAAATGTATCATATTTATTATCCATCGTTTATTTAATGTATTTCGGTTGTTTTTTTTTTAATTGCTTCAATGTTAGGACATGGCATTTTTAGAATTTTATAATATTATAGATTTACGTAATTTATCGCATCGCATACCTTCCTATTTGAAACAGACTGTAAATACGAACTAACAGGTCTCGCGACGGCACCAAATGCATGCAGTTCAGAAAACGCCAGAAAGAGCATTTGCCTGTCCGGATGACCACTATCCCTGGTCTAGAGTATGCCGCCACAACAATAGTCGAGTGTTCATGCGCGGATAAAACAACACTTATTTTCGTAAAAACATATTATATCAGCCTATGAATGTCCCACTGCTGGGCTCGGGCCTCCCATTATTGGGAACGGACAGTATAACCGCCACGCTTGTCCAAGGCGGCTTGGCAGGTTTGACACATCGGTTATCACGATGTGGAGGTTGTATCACGATTCTTTCCTTCACCGCTGTTAGCACGTCAGAAAACTGCCTAAGTGGTACATGCGTTCCGGCCAGGATCGAATCTGCGCTCTCGTAGTTTGGGACGCGTGCGCCAGCCTTTACGCTACTATGGCTTATATAAAACATGTAAATGGATTATGTATTTTTAATGCGTTTACATTTTCACAGATTAGAGCAGCCTTGCGATAATAATAATGGCGCCGCGATTGATATCCATATTGTCCCAAATTGTTCAGGCGACTGTTATCAAAATTGCGGAAACAGATGGCTGTCTGATAACAGGACCGAAGCCAGCTAGGTTATAGATCTAATTCACATTTTCTCTATTTATTTATCTTTGCTAGTTAGGCAGTGGTTACTTTTGCCTACGCAAAAGTGCAGAAACAGAGAAAGAATACAAATTCCTGCGGCCGAGCTGTCTATCGTAAGAGGCGACAAAATAACCCATGGCTACCACCCCTGGTCTAGAATAAGACCTTGAGTTGTGTTCCGGCATGAGTGACCAGGTTCCAGTCTCTCTTTAGAGAGCATCAGCGGTTTTGTAGCACCTTTGGTGTTGTAAATATCCATAGGCGATGGTAACTGCTTCCCATTGTTGGTTATGGACCGGGAAATAATACGGCACATATTATAATATTAGGTCTTTACCTATGAAATTGGAGATTTTTATGATAATTTTAAAATATAAAAATTTTGGTATTTTTTTATTTCAGCTAATCAAAGTACTGGCCCAAATTATCTACACAATTTTGCCATTTTGATGGCAGTTTGTTTATCCCTTTAGTGTAGAAGTCTGCCGGACGGGAAGCGATGAAGTCAGCGAAAGCGTTTTGTACTGCCTCTCGGGTATAGATTTTTTTCCCACTTAAAAAAATGTCTAAATTTTGAAAAAAGTATGAATCTGTTGGGGTAAGATCCGGTGAATACGGTGGGTGACGGAGAGCTTCCAGCTGTATCTCTTGTAGCTTTGCGATGATCAGTCGTGAAGTATGAGCTCGCGCGTTGTCGTGGAGAAGCAATGGGGAAAAGTGATTGACTAGTCTTGGTTGTTGAATTGCGAGCTTCTCAATCATTGTTTACAATTATTGGCAATAGACATCTGCCGTCACCGTTGTGCCATTCAGTAAGAACCTGTGATGTAAAAGTCCGGCACTGGTCCACCAGACAGTCACCGTCATCTTCCTTTGAGTAATCTTTTTTTTAACACACTGATTAGGTGTTGTACCAGGGTCCACCCACTGAGACGAACGCTTACGGTTGTCGTACAGGATCTACTTTTCAACGCAAGAAACAATTCGATTAAGAATTCCCTCGTTTCTATGCCCATTCAGTAGTGCTATGCATGCGTCGACGCGTAAATCTCGCTGTAGGTTGCTTAGTTCGTGTGGCACCCACTTATCTAACTTTTTTATCTTTCCGATTTGACGCAAGTGCCTCAATGTTATTTTGAAACTAACTCCATGGCCCGCAGCAAGCTCAGCCGTAGATTGAGTTGGATCCACTTCCACTATCGCCTTCAATTCGTCTTTGTTCACAATGGTTACCGGCCGACCGCGAGGTTCGTTCTTGAACTCAAAATTTTCGGATTAAAGCGATTGAACCAATAATGGACCGTATTGATGCAAGCAGTATTAGGCCCGTACACGAAAATTGTACTTAGTTTCAGTTTATCCATGGCGCCAAAAACTACCACAATCTCACAAAAACAAAAAACTATCTAAAAACAAATGACTGAATTTGAAAGTAAAATAACATATCTTTCAAATAAGATTTATTTGAATTTTGAGTTACGCGCCAATCCAAAGATAATTAAATCTGAAAACGCTGGTTATAGAATCTCCAATTACATAGGTAAAGACCTATTATATAATACTAGCAGAGTTTTAATGTCACATTCATATACGCGTAGCGGTTTGCAGTTTACTTAGGGCGGAGGATGGAGATGAACTGAAGCTTGCAGCTGCCGGACAAAAACAGGAAGAGGATATGGGTGGTGTTATACTTCTATTACATTTATTTTTTACTAACAGGAGACGATTATAACAGACCGTGAATGTGACTAATACACTAATTTCATTAGTTGATTTGAAAAACGCGCCTTTGTCAACCCACCCAGAGTACTTTAATGCGACCCACCTCTTGACATAGGTCGTCGTGACGTTTTCGTGGCGATCATAGAGACCGTGGTCTTTGTACGAAAAGACTGAAGGAGCATTTCGGGCGTTGCGAGTCACAAGTGGAACGTAGGCTAAGGCGGTGGCCTATGACAAACATAAGCTGCGTACGGCGTGACGCTGTATACAATTGACCAGTTCTTATTGCGAACATGTACTATGGTGGTATCATAGAGCTCATATCCAGGACCTCATCCCAAATCCCCACAGTGCGTAAGAGAAAAGATGATAATAATGTTTGATTGTAGCCTAAAACGGCATTATAAATTCTTATAATTATTATACTAATGGTATAATTCGATGTTACGTACGACGACCTTCATGTCATATCACTTTGTACATACAAAAATAATCGTTTTGTGTATTGTTGTACAATATGTATTGTTTTAATTATATGTATAATGTATTCAATAATATTGGTATAAATATTAAATATTTTTCAGATTATTATGCAACAAAACCGCCAGAAAAGTAAAGAAGGGAGGTCATATTTTGTAATTTTTTAGACCTAAAACTTAGAAAGTAAGTCCATATAATATAGACAACTGCCCAGCAATTCTAAGGAAACGACGTCAAAATGTATTATAAGTGTTAGCTCGGGTTATAAGCCAGCACTATGTGTAGTTTCATCTAAAGCTATTCAGTAGTTTGTATTTTCGGGATATGGTGGTCCGAATAGGCTCCCGTGATTTTTTTACACTTTTAAACGCATTGCACAAACTCCTGCCATTTTCAGATTTATTATATTATTGTATCTAGAGACCACGGGCCATAAAAATGACCTGGACTTTTGGAAAACTTACGTAGGGCCATGGGAAGGCCAACACGTAGAGGCAGGCCCCTTGACAAATTTAATGTAAATGTGGCGTGACACTGACCGGCGATTATCCCTGTCTACACTATATACTAATGCATCCAGAGACAACCTCCAGCCAGTGTGGGACAATTGTGGGAAATGAGAACAAAAAGTACCGGGCTATTGGGGTGAACTGCTAGTGGTCTGCCCGTCGCAATGTTCGGAGAACATGGTTAAATGGGCAGACGGTGATTCGCCACTCCATGCATGGGCCCCAAAAAATGCCATAGAAGACAAGGGCAACATGGGTGTGAGTGGCAAAAGGGTTTGGAGAGGTAGGCTACACGTTCACCGCAGCTACTTCCACCACCCCTGAAGCTTGAGTCTTAGCTCTAACGATCTCAACTCCGTGCCGGCTGGTTAAGGCAAGCACGGATTATATTATTATAGAAGATAGATAAAATATATTCTATTCATGTTATACCTTGTCTACTGAAAGGTCGAAGAAACGTTTGACATTTAGTAGAAGAAAATTGGAATGGTGTTACCAACCTCCTTTTCTCTTTATTTCTAATCCTAGAACGTGGTGGGGTGGAGCCCAAGAGATCAGCTTCGGAGCCATCCCCGCCGTCAGCCAGGAGGAACCTCGAAGACTGACGAGGGTGACGCATCACCACGTCCTTTGTGTCACTGGAACAGTGGAAATATTCCTTTGTAACTTTATTAAATACTAGGTTATGCCCGCGACTTCGTCCACGCATGACTTGAAATTCCCGCGGGATTCCGGGACACAAATTACCGCAGCTATTAGCTAGCTATAGCATTTTAGTGTGTCCGAAAAAGCTAATTTTTATGGATTCGAAAAATTATAACTGCTCCCGGGAAAATTCGCGCGGGATTTCCGGGAAAATAGTGTTTTTTTTTTATTCCTTTATATTTATATCCTATTTAACTGGCCCGCCCACCTCGGCAAGTGGAATTAGCGCTAAACGAATAGAATATAAAATGTATGGGAATTACATATCGTTACGCTAAGTATTATGTCAGTCCCATACATTTCCATTGGCCAGTTATATGGGGAAGAAATATTCAAACATACAGCCAACTCCCAGTAGAAGGGTTAGGTTCAAGTAACGATGAGAAGCATGCCAGTGGTCTCAAGATTAAGGCCTCTATTCCCGTAAGTTCGAAAGTGGGGTGCAAACGAAACCACTTCTCGTTGATATTTACTGATCAATAATTAACCAAAAACTATTTTTTACTTTTTTGTAACTTTCTGTGTTTTTTTTAAGTTAAGAAAATAATTCTTTAAATCACCTCGAAACTATTGGCATGAAACCATTTTAATCCTTAAATTTTTACCAAAACAAGATAAACAGACATCTTAATAAAGACTTTAAACATTTTTTTTAATACAATAGTATAATTGTATGCACAATAAAATAAAAATGCATCCAAAAAACGACAGCGTCTACAATGAAATATAACGTATCACGTAGTACGTCTATGATATCTCCGTTTTCGTCCGAAAAATCAGTACTAAAAAATCCTCAAGGAAGTTGGCGTTGATACTAACTAGCCTTAAGTAGGCCGACGTCAGTCCGGTGGCCGGAGGCACAAACTCAACTCCCGTGATTCCGTCACAGGGGTCCACCTGTATCTGGGGATGAGGGGGATCTAAACCGCTGTTGGTGAAGTGAGTTTACCCCGCTTCCGGGGTATTTTCAGGCCTTGATATTTTTCCAACCACAAATTCACATTCAAAATAAGTTCCACTGGAGAACACTTTCTGAAGGTCATACATATAAGATAAAATTTAATTTACTTCCAATTCAATGTACAGCGCTTCACAACGTGTTATTGCTGTTAAGAAGCGGCAAGAAACTGCTCAGCAACACGTCTAGCTAAAAATTGATTTTCTTTATATTTCTTATTCTATTTATATCTCAACTTCTTTTTGTTTATACGTTTTATACTGAAGTATTATAAATACTTTTTGAAGAATTAATGAGTTATAGCAAACAGTGTATATTCTTTTTTATATTAAATAGATTTGCGTTTGACCACGATCACGTCCAGTGGCGAACGATGATGTGGTCGAAGATGGCGCACGCTTACCTAGGTAGTACCTGTTCATACGAGTCTTGAAGATACCCGGATTGTACTTTCAGGAGACACAGACTCTGGTAGTGCCTTCCACAATTCTGCCGTACGTAGAAGGACTCATATGACAAAGACACATATCTTACTCGTATATATATATATAAATCTTGTGTCACGATGATGTGGCCAATAAACTCCAAAACTACTGAACCGATTTTAATCAAATTTGCACACCGTGTGCAGTTTGATCCAACTTGAAAGATACCGTTTATGATGATATATGATTTTTATACCGTTGGAACCGGTAGGTGGCGCTGAGCTCGGGTTCTAGAATCCTCCTAATCACCGGGAGCGATATTGGTGATTTTGTTTTTGTGTGTTTGAGTGGGTTCCCGGATGGTTTAGATTCGCAATTAGAACCGGTAGGTGGCGTTGACATCGGGTTCTAGAATCCTCCTATACACCTAGACCGATTCAATCAATTCAAAAAATATGGCGGTACGAAGTTCGCCGGGTCAGCTAGTTAGTTATAATAATGACAAGACGTACTAAAAAGCACAGCAATACAAGTGCAGGCACATGGGAAGCACGTTCAGGTTTGGTGGTGTATTTGGGAATGACTGTACCAGAGTCCCATACAAGTCGTGCGGCGCTTTTAATCTCGCCGCGTAAGGTCCTAACCCCCACAAAGGATCCATTAGTGTACGAAATGCATTCCACCTTCAAAAAAAAAGCTAATAAAGATTGTTGAAGCAGACGCATCGACTGCAACTAGGATTAATGCGAGGTTGATATTGAGGAATTCCATATTTGTAAATCATATCGTATGTTGTTAATATTTATTATATTGGTGTAATAACTACGAGAACATACTTTTATCATTGAACATACAAAATGTTGGAATACAAATATTGGCACGTCACGAATGCGTGGCACGCGTCACTTGAATCTTAATTATGTTACAATGTCAGAGGTGGGGTGTCCCCTGAACAAACAAACACTAAGTACTCAGATAACGTTAGGTATACATCTAAATTTTCTATGATTTCAAAATCAAATACAACCTCAAATTTAAGAACCATCTCTAGGGAAATTGTATATTTTTACAAGCTTTTATTTAACTTGCAATGGATGTTACCTACCTATGTATGTATGTTCGGGTGGAATCCTGCAAGTTAAGTTTAACCAACTTTCCGGTTTCCGATTGGGCTGAAATTGTGCACGCATGTGTATATCGCGTGACAATGCAATAATATGGTACCATGGAGCTGATCTGATGATGGAGTCGGGAGGTGGCCATAGGAACTCCTGTACTAAACAAGATAGAACCGTCTTATTTGGCTCGTTTTACTTGTCTTGGCTAGCACTCTGCTGCTACATGATATCCAGGTTCTCAAAAGCTTGTATTTAAAAACTTTTTTTAAAACAATTATATTTGTTGTACCTTATTGTCTATCGCTGTCTGAATTCAATGACGAAGGAAGTCTTGAAATCTGTTTCAAAAGCACTTCTTATAGGAAAATTATAACTTAAATATTATATGGCTTTATTGTACTTACGTAAAAATTTAATTCGGATTTTTACATTTAATAATAACAAAGAAACAAGTCCGTATAATTTAGACATCTGACCAGCAAAACTTAGAGGCCAGTCGAAGCCAACCTGATTTGAAGTAATACAATGAATGACGTGATGTTGTTTATGACAATGTACGTATTTACAGCGCCATCTATTTTGCTAATTCCATGGACGACGTCATTTATCGGGATGAAAAGTATCCTAAGATACGACCCAGGATATAAGCTAGCTATGTATCGAGTTCCATTTAAATCCATTCAGCAGTTTTCACGTGATGCTCTCACAAATAGACAGAGAGACAAAACGTCTAAAAATTCCATTTTCAGTATCTCTTCGTTTCGCAACATACAAACTCAAACCATTTACAATTTATTATAGCAGATATTGAAACGTGCTAACGGTGATGGAAAACATCGTGATGAAACCTGCACATATTTGTATTTCGAAGCTGGCAAACAGGCAACGACCACCTGATGGAAAATGGTTATGATCGCCTACAGAAGTTTCACGTTTAGGGCGTCGCCAACTCGTTACCGATCTATTAAGAAATTTTATAATGCCCTTCTTAAAAAAACCCATATCACAATATAAGGGGAAAACCGTGGCGGGAAGCACCTTCCAGATTATCGTTTTACGCGGATTAAATAGTCTAGAGAACGTTGCGTGGGAGCTCAAGGAAATGGGGAAGAACATCCCGTCGCTGGCGCGCTGTGCGGTTGTAGAAGTGAGTCGTTGGCAACAGATCAAACAATTCCTCGAAACACTCCCCGTTTTACATTATTTACGTTATACGAGTATGCATTACAAAAAGTACGTTACATTATTTATCATTAGCTCCGTTCTCTATATATTTGTATGTATAGGCAGTATAGGACGATTATGCCTGTCCACAGGCCACCTACTTTGATTGCCGGGCAGACTAAACAATAGTCATTTGTTTAATTTCATTCAAAATATTTTATTCATGCTTCAAATTCGGCGTAATCACGTCCATGGCCTTCGAGATAATTTTATAACATTCTGTACGAATTAACCAAATAATTATTGAAGACAAGGAAATGCAATTACGGCTGGTGTACACCTTATAGAAGGTACTAGAAGTGCTATATTCTGTCTCAGTAGTGGAAGCCCATATCAGGGTATGTGCCTGTTTGAATATTGATTTATATGCAAGTCCTTCTTTCAATAAATGTAGCATTAAACGCCCACCTCCAACCCGATGGACCTACAAACTGCTAGGTCTGAGAACGGTAGCAGTCCGGGATACGTGGGGCAGCTTGGATAGACCTACGAGAAATTCCCGCGGGACTCCCGTGATAAAAAGTAGCACAGATTTGAAGTCTGAGAATTGGCTATCGACTAGCGAAAACCGCATCGAAATCGGCCCAGTAGTTTTTACGTGAATCCCGGATAAACAGATAAACAGACAAGAAATCTAAAGAAATATAATATTACTCGCTGTCCCGGCAGACGTCGTCCTGCCCGGTAAAAAATAAGGGTTTATCGTAGAAGGGTGAAAATTGAGAATTGTATGTATTTTTGTATGTTGTATCATAAAAAAATAGAAATTAAAATATTTGTCTTAAAAAAAAAAATTTAGGGGTGGACTACCCCTAACATTTAGGGGATGAAAAATAGATGTTGGCCGATTCTCAGACCTACCCCCCAATATGCATACAAAATTTCATGAGAATCGGTCTAGCCGTTTCGGAGGAGTATGGCAACGAAAACTGTGACACGAGAATTATATATATTAGATTGCATTGTCTTCTCCGTGGTTTATATAATTTATTCTAGGTTTTTTTTTATAAATTCAGTGTGCAGACACGACATGTCTTGAATTTTATAATACTATAGATGATCAGCTTGATTCATTCAAAAAAACCAAGACAAATCAAATGTCTAAGCAGCTTAAGGTAAAAGAGTTGGTAGCAAGATGTAGGAACCCGGCATTGAAATAAAAACTTACCTATACCCAGTTGTTGTTTACTGCTATTGCAATTTTTAAGGAAAATGGCAAAGGCTATAATATGCGTCAGTGGCATAAAAATTCTTATACTTTATAGGCACAACAACTGATTTACAAAAGATACCTAATCACCTGCCTTTTGTAAATTTTATTAAATTTTCAAAAATTTTCGTGGAAGCCTATCATGTTTAACTATAATAATTCGTTAAGAAACGATTAGCCATCTATGATAAATAATAAAACTACGTTGTAACGTTTTAAGCATGGTAATTTATTTGATTTTGGTTATTCCGACGTTTCGGCCGCTTTTCAGTGGCCGTGGTCACACGGACGACAAAGATGACAATTGTCGACGAGCATTGTAAAGTTTTAGTTAGCCTACCGCCAACTTTACATTTTAATATTTAGTTTTAATTTTGTTTATGGTTATTATTTACTCTATGGGAGCCTAGTCTAATTTACCACCGCTTCACATGTTATGGCTTGAAGAGAAGAAGCGGCGCAAGAAACTCTACGGCAAACATACCTAGCTCTAAAATATGTATATAATATTAAAATGGGTGGAAAGAAAAGTAAAATAAATTATCAGTCATGTTGGTGTGTTCCATTGTACGCAAACACAGGTCAGTGTCCTGATTAGCCATCTCTTAAGTAAGAGACTATGAAGTCCCTAATCAATATCTTTTTTTCACTTATAAACACGTATTACCTGTCGTCAACCTAAAAGGAGCACAGATAAACGCAACTTTAATGATAAGTGCTTTTATTCATATATTTTTATACACAAATACGGTCCCTTTATTCCCGTCCTCCGTGACGATCGACGACTTTCAAGTAAAAATCGCTATCTCTTAGCAATCTCTTGAACTACCTCTCGATGTTGGTCATTTTTAACAGTTATTTATGAGTTACTTTACTATCTTAAGAGGAGTTTATGAGTTATTCATTAATCAGTTGCTGAGCAGTTGTTTAAAATTTAAGAAAACGAAAAAAAAAACTTATAATTAAGTCCATGGTGTTTACATGTCGGTTTACAAATGTCAGTGTGAATATTTAGAAAAAGTAAAAACTTCTGGCCTTACAATCGCTGTTAAATTTTAAAAACTGCTCAGAATGACTAACGTAAATCTTACCATAAATTCTTAAGATAAAGTTGGTAAAGTAACTCAAAAATAACTGTTAAAATGACCAACATCGAGAGGAAGTTTAAGTGTCTGCGGCAAGAGGCAAGATGGCAAGTTTTATTTGAAATAGGATAAGGGCATTAGGGGCTTAAAAGTCTCTTATTTAAGAGATGGCTAATCCTTCCTTAACGAGATTATTATAAGTAATGACCTTCCTCTTCCATTTTACATTCCATGTCGTCATTTCACTTTGCAACCCCAATCACTTATAGAGAAAAAACTAACTCACAACCACGGAACTAGGTAAAAAAAATCCACAACTCATGAGTATGAGAAGTTTTGTAGGAGACAAAATTAAATGAGGGAACGACGCCCACCGCCTCACCGGCTTCATCGCTTCAAATGAACTGCCACCATACAAATCGGCTCGCCTCACTTGAAGTGATACATTGTACTGGTTCAGAACAAAATGTCATATTGCTCTTACAAACTCATTTAAAAAATCATGTCCTAGCGACCTAGCCAACTCTAGTCTGAACCCTGATGAGTATGAATGTAAATAAAAATCATAAAATTATATTATACTATAAAACAAATAAAAATAGTGACATTTTACATTATAGAGCCATGTTGGAATCATATATATAGTCCTCTTTGACATATCCGTCAATGGCATACCTTGTCAAGTCCGGCTGTGCGAGCACAGGTGGCTAGAGAAACCAAATTTTGTTTTAAAAGTTTTTCAACAAGGAGCGCAATACAGCCGTCCTGTGGAGTCCTATGTGTAGTTGCACGAGATTTTAGGGTGGTTCTTTTTGATAAAGTGTTGCTACTCCCTGCGTTTCGAAGGCAGCAACAGCCTTTTCAATAGAATAGAATAGAATTAGAATCAATCAATCAATCTAGCTAACGACTTTACAGTTTCACTTATTGTAAAGTTTTAAGTAACACATTCATGAGCTGCATCCAAAATTGTCCCAAAACACTTAACATATCTACAAAACTTGATTATAAACAAAGTAAACAAAAAATACACAGTAAGTAGTAAGCAAATAATTGTGTGAAGACCTTATGATTTCGCGAGCTAGATATATTATATTAGGAATAGATATTCCACACCATAACATGGCCGCTCTTATGGCAGGTTTATTTATAATATTTTCTTAAGTTTTCATGGCTTGTGTTAACGATGCCATAATAGTTGATAAATAGTTTTTAGAAAGTTGTTTACCAGGAAGGCAATGCAGATGTTGGGATACGGAATAATGTATAATGACCCCCGTAATGCCTTTTATTGTTGTGTATGTTTTCGAGAATTTCCGTAATAGTTTAAACACCCTTTGTAAAGACCATTTGCGTCAAAGAAAGATGATCCGGACATCTGCCATTGCCATTGTACATATTTTAGAAAATAGTTTTGTAATTTAACTGCATGCATCTTTTAAGTTCAGTGTGGAAAGAATTTATTATTTAATTAGTTTATAGACAAGGGTCGTATCTTCCGAGAAGGGCTTGGGTCCAGGCCAGAGAAATCGTGAGAAGCTACCGCAAGATGTTAGTTTTTTAGTGAATTTTTACTATAAGTAGAGGCGATCTGCCGAAACGTAGTCAGTGTTGTATTAAGTGTTGTTGGCCAATTATAGCCAATGGTATTTTGACTTATTTGTAACTCAGTGAAAATAAACGAAACGACAAAAAACCGTAAGAGTGACTGGTGTATTATTACCACCGGCATATCCCGCCAGCACCTCCTACAGGTTTCCACCGAGAGCCCTGTCGCAGATCCGCTACAGTTCTTTATAGCTTGTATACATAATAAACTATGGGCCGTGATTACCGCCACTAGGAAGTGGCCGAAATGTCAGAATAACCAAAATCAAACTAATTACCGTTCTTAAAACCGTTAAAACATAGGTTTATTTATGTTAACTCTCCTACTTTTAGTTGTAGAAATTTGTTTTTAACAAAAAACAAGCAAAAGAGTAAACTTCTTTGAGGATAGATATAAATTGATTGTCTTTAGGAGTATATAACCGATTATTTACTTACAATTTCTTATTTCTGATTATCTTATAACATTTTGTTTATATACATACATACACATATGTATATATATTTTTTAAGGCCCATAATCATCAAGGACACAGGGGTTTAATATTTACTCATTTATAAACAACAATAAGAATAATATTTTAATGAGAAAATGACTGAAATTTTTCTCTATAACATGCATCAGGAGTCAGCAATAGCCAGATAAAGCTGATTGGTACCCTGATAACTTATCAGGCAGCATTATAACTGTATCATTGAGTTCATATGAAGTGTGATATGCAAACTCTTTTAAGTGCATGATAAATAACATAATTAATGTGAACAACCTTTTTATTCATCAGTTCAAGGGCAGCCTAAATAATTAAAAAAAAAACAATCATAAACTTTTAAAAATGGAAAACTACATGGCAGTCTATGTCATGTCATTTTTCTTGAAAAATACAAATGTCCTTCATGTTTCTTCTCATATTCAATTCATGTGTTATAGAAAGAATATAGTTTGTTACATATATTGTTTTAGATTTTCTAAGGTTTGTCATAATAATGATAATGAAAAATCTTACACATCTTTATTGTTCATGGAATAATCACTGTATTTTCCTCCATCTATGTATTTTAGAATTCGCTAAGTAAATGAAACTGTGTGAAACCTGTTAAGCAAGTTAATTGTAAATGTAAGCTAAGGTCAATGGCCCCAGATGGCAAAACAACATGTTATGATAAAGTAAGATTTAGTTTTCTTATGATAATATAGCTTCTGGCCTGACTCGAGCTGCCCTGGCCTCTCCAGGCAGACGTCCTGTCCAGGGTTCGTCGTACCCAGCAGGATGCCCTAGCTAGAGGACTGACCTTCTGTCAAGTCGAGATAGAGACGGTCAGGAAGCGGGAAACCGCTTCCTGCCTCGTCGACTGGTCTCGTGACCTCGAACACCCTGCGGCCGGCGGCTTTACGGTGGACGCAATCAGGCCACAACTGGAGGAATGGGTTAACCGCACTAGCGGCACCCTCACCTTCAGGACGACGCAGATACTGACCGGACACGGTTGTTTCGATCAGTATCTGTTTCGCATTGTGGGCTGCTTGCCTTCTCCGGATTGCCGACAGTGTGGCGCACCCGATACGGCATTTCATACGCTTGTCGAGTGCGCTGCCTGGGCGCCGCAGCGTTTCGAGCTCGAGACAAAGTTAGGAGCCGTCCGATCGCTCGGCGACTTGGTAACGGCCATGTTGCAGAGCGACGACCGCTGGGATACTGCGGTTTCTTTTTGTGAGACAGTTATGTCTCTGAAAGAGGCCGCAGAAAGGGATAGGGAGCGAAGTCCTAGGGCGCGTGCTACGGTCTCTTCTCGAGGTCGCCGGCCTTCAGCCGGCACCCGGAGAGGCAGGTACGCGCATTACTTCCCTCCCTGAGTTAGGATCCGGAACGATGGGGGCCCTTAGCTACTAGGTAAAGCAAGGGATTTTACAACTACCCCCGTTCCGTAGTGGAGTGTGTTCTCCCGGGGCACACTTCAGCACTTTATGCGCTGGATCGACTGCTGAGTAACTATGTTCTACATCTCAGTCTTTCCTTCACATCAAAGCGCAGGGCCGCGAAGGGAGGAGGGGTTTTTTAGTGGGTATTGAGGTTGCTCGCCCGTGCGGCATCGCTCGGAGTCTCCACACTCCTCTGTGTAATCCATAGCGGACGAAGCGCAAGTAGAGCATACAATTGCTAGCGTTATCGCCCCCCGTGGATTCGTGCCGTTTCCTAGTGACGGCCCAGAGAGTGCGTAAATCGGTTAGTCATTTTTCACCGCCTCAAAAAAAAAAAAAAAGCTTCTGGCCTGACTAGTCTGCATTGAAAAGTTAAAAAATAATAATTTAAAGCCCCCAATTTTGAAACATTCTTCATTGGTGCTTCGCTCCTAATGGTCTAGTGTGAAGATATATACCTTATAGCCTTCCTCAATAAATGGGTTATCTAACACTGAGAGAATTTTTCAAATCAGACCAAGAGTTCCTGAGATTAGCGCGTTCAAGCAAGCAAACTAACTCTTTAGCTTTATATATTAGTATAAGATAAAAACAACTGTGTTTTGATAGTTGAGATTGTGAGACAGTTTTAAAATTCAGATATGGTTTAAAGCTGCAACCATCGACTGGCTCAACATTCTCAGAGATGACATGTGTGAACGGCTACACAATGAAGAGCCACTAGGAGGTCTAAGTTAATTAGTAGGAAATGTATAAACTGACATAGTGTTAAAAATCATTTGTCTCCTAAGCCCAAAAGCTTTCAGTATACAAGTTTATAAATTAGATAAGCAATGTTTTTGCAAGAGTTTTGTCTGACATCATTTTACTGCACCAGTAATTTTGTTGCATTTATTTACTTATTTTGTTCATATCTTGCGATAGTGAGGCATCTTGGTTATAAAGGAAGTACTTAGAAATAACAGTATGTGTGATGATGACAGTCGAGTCTATTACGGGCTAGGATGATAAAGGGATAAAAGAACACACATACATATCTGGCAGTTTTGACTAATTTCGGCAACTCAAAAGTTACTTTTTATTACTTACTTGTTGTTGTTATTGAGAGTGGGTGTAATAGTATATAGTGTTTATCATTGTATGGAAGACGAGCTCAATCAACCAAAGTAAAGTGATTTCAATGCTTAAGGGAGTTTGTTGTTAAAACAAGTGATGTTACATAAAGTTTACACTGTATTTGAGAAGAAATACCTCATTATTATAACCACCTAATCTAAAAAGACTAATAAGTGATTTAAATATAACCTAAATTAACTAACAGTATTCCTACTAAGGATGTAATTAACACTTTTCTTATTGTTTGTATCAAGGTGCAGACACTTTGTTCATGTGTTCTTTATTAAAAGCTGGCTCAGTATGCTAAACTTTTGTCTTGTTTACAGCACTAGTTCAATTGGTTTTGTCCTTTCGAGCCATTTGTAAATAAATATATTCATTTTCACTTATCCCTTCCAATTGGAACCTGGGTTCAATTTCATATTCTATTCTGTCCTCAGGATAGGTTGCTGTAATTTTATTTTTGAGTCTGTGTGATTGGGCCCTATTTTGGTGTGAGTGCAGTTCAGTGCCAAAAAACTAAAAAATGAGTTATTTATGTTGATTAATACTAGTATATCTATACTAATATTACAAATACAATAGTTTGGCTGAAAGGATCTGGCTGATGTACGACACAGAAATAGATAATAGCTGGGAAAAACACATAGGGTACTTTTTACCCTGGAATATGTATGATTTCCAGGATAACATTTAGGTGAGTGCACACAAAAGCTAGTAAGTATTATTTCTAGAAACTAATGCAAGCAGAACATCAGATTGAAACTAAAATAAGCTTGGCATTTACATGCAGCAGCCAGTTAAGTTATAACAGAGGTCAGTGTGAGGACTCAAAAACAAGTTAATGGGAGGAAATAGAGTATGTCAGAATCCAGGTTCCAATTGGAAGCCTAGGACCCAAATGGATCTCAACATTATATCAGCCATAAACATTCCAATGCTGAACTTACATCTCAGATTAAAGAACCGATTTTGGTTTGGTTTTTTTTTATTAAATGCTCATTAAGATTCTGTTCTAGTAAGTTACCACTCCAGAATCATTTGTTTTGTATGCAATGACACTCATTTGGTCGATTTTGTTTATTTTAAACACTCTTCACATTAAGTGATGATGCTTTTGAAGATAGAGCCAACATAAAAAATACTCATGGCCAAAGACTTGGCATGCAATGAAAAGCCATATAAAATATTTAACGAAGCTAGCGGTATTTCATACAAAAATAAGAAAATAACTTGAAACCGGTTTCAAAGACATAGGTTATAAGACCTAGAGAATATTTAACTTACAAATCATCGTCAGAACTTTGTCCAGAATCATAGTTGATGGGGAATCCTAATTTCTTCTTCCAATCATTATCCGGGGGTGTCTCCATTATGAAATATTTACGCAAAAACACTAACACGAAATTTCCCGCCGCATTAGGACATATTTACAAAGTCAATCACTCAGAAAATGAACTTTTAATTAATCTCCAGCACATAGTCGTCTAGACCACCAATATTGGAGGTATTTCATCGTTCTTTTTTTGTTTTAATTGTTGAATACCGGATTAATTATTATACAAACAGTAATTATGTCTCAGAGTTACAATTATCTCCACAACTTAAGAATAACATGACCAAATTCTGATCACATACCACCACAGAGTACTTTATATATACTGGTATAGAGTCAACAGTTATAATATATATAGTAACGCCCTCTATCGGTATATAGCATTATTCAACGGCAAAAACCATCCAGGGGGTCTAGTGTTATTTTGATTTTTATATTAGACTTTTGGAAATTGCGGGAGTTATAATTTAACTCCTGCAATTCCCAAAAGCCTTTCCAAAAAATGTTTATTTGTTAGTAAATAAAACAACTATTTAGCGGTAGCGTGATTTATTATGTTTCCTTTTATTAAAATATTCAAAGGCATACATTTTCATAACATTATTTGTATCCACATCTAATCTGGTGCCGTTAAGATGATGTACTTACAAGTTTTACCATATCTGGGCACACAACAATCTCTTTCAGAAGAAGCCATAATCCAAGTCATCAGAAAACAAATCGTTAGGCAAATTGGTGTTCAGGGTACATGATTAAGTCCGACGTGATCACAGGACACTAGTAAACGTGATAAGCGAAGTCTTTGGAGCCCAGGAATCAAACGAAGTTATCGAAAAATAATCAAAACACAAACAAAGTACATACGTTCACGAATGTAACTTGTATCAGTCGGAATGTCATTTTGGTTATGACATAATTGACATTTTGAAATAAGTTTTTGGTAAATCGACAATTCATCAAAAATCTATTAATTAAAGTTAAAAAGAGCTTTATAATTTGAAAAAGGTGAGGACTACAATTTACACACTTTAAAATATATTTATTTTTATTAGCTGATATGGCTTGCAAAAACGTAAAAACATATCAAATATTTCTTAAACAAGTATTAAAACAACTGCGTATAAAGAAACATATTATATTCATTCAATTGGTGATTAATTTGAGAACAGTGACATCTACTGCAATACCTACCCACTAATAGAACGCAAAAAATCTCTAAGAAAAAATAATTGTACTGACTGTTAGGACACTGCATACCACTCCACAACAAGTGCGTTGACAACTGAGCAACTAACTAGTAAGGACCATTGATTTTTCCATACAGAAACTTACATCGATATTTTATATTAAAGTCACATCGTTCATAAAAATTGATGTTTAAATCAATAGTATCGGTGTCAATAATCGAATCATTCTTTATGAACAATGTTTTATAATTTGTTTTTATTTTCACTGTACTTTGTGTTTAATTTCTGCTCAAAATGAATATTCATTAAACAAAACATTTCTCGGACTTTATAGATCATGACGGTTGTCGAATTGTCGTAAAGATATTTTAGTTCAACTTAATAGATGGCGAGACATTTACTTCCAAACTTGTGAAAATAGTTCCGCCTTACTTGAAAACATGAAGTGGCGAATTCTGAAAAATTATAGAGCCTAAACAAATTAAAGAACATTGGTTTAAACAAAATTATTTTATTAGTTTTTGGGAATGTAATATTATCGATTAAATACTTCTTAAACTTTGTTAGACTAGTAGTGAACTTTCATTGGAACTCTACAATGTGCTTGGACCATCATACCCTTGAAAGATGTATCTTTTAAAAGATTCAAATCAATTATTAATAACTAGGTATATGAAATTTTAACAGTGATACTAAACATTCAAAAATTTCGATATTCTAATATAGTAATATTTTATGAGGAATATTCTATGCTTAGTTAGTAAAAATGTATATTTTCATTATAGATTTTAATTAAAAAATATTGGTATTCTAATATCGATTTTCTTTAAATCTTACATCCCTATTTTAAGCTAGTAAATTGACAGCCTTGACTGGCTTAAAGGCCTAGTTGCCAAGCCATAAATATTATCAAAAATTGACAGCCTTGAGAGTTTTTGGCGGGAACTGAAAGGAGACGTTGTGCTGTGCGGTTTTATTTTCTAAAAATGTGTAAAATTACTCTAAAATGAACAATAGTTGTAGGATATTGATAGTTTTTGAGTAGTAGTTATGTGTTTTGTGAGAAATGTGAACTGTATTGTCAAATATGGCCTTTTGAGTTGTCACAAGAACTCCGTTGAATGGCACTAGCTGATTACCTACAGTTCAGCTGTACTACACATAGGCTTAAGAAAATGAAGAAACTATATTGTAAACAAAGATCTGGTTTAAAAGCCTAGCTGCCAATCCATAAACCTAAATTAATTGACAGCCTTGATTATAAAGTTGAGTGACGGACAAAATTACATTTTATATTGAAATAGCTGTAGGCGCCTGTAGGTTCTAGCGCGAATTTGAAAAATGATATTTCGTTGCACAATCAAAACGCAAATGTCTTTGCGTTCAGATATTTTGATCAATCACAGAATACATTGATATAACGGCGAGCGTCCAAGTTCGTTTTTCATGTCAATAAATAATTTTTTTTTACCACACTATTTACAGATCTCTTTTAGTTATTTCTAATAAATTCAAAATAAAAACGGCAGTTGACCCCTCCAGTCATAAGATGAGGCGTCCCCCTCCTCCTCCTTCATCTTTCAAAATCAACTGACATTATTATATTACAAGTGAAATCATATTCTAGGCGTAGACAGAGAATCCTCTGTCTACGATTCTAAGCGTGATAATAATAATTAAGAGGTTAGATAAACCATGTAGCCGCAGACGTCCGATCGCCACGGCGGCCGCTCACAAACTGTTGCGGACAGAATCACTCCACTGACGTCACCCCCGTAAAGCCCGTGCGACCACGCCCCGCCTACCGCGGGGACATAGCTCGCTCCGTTAGCTGCTAAGCGTCTGCATTTTTGTAGTACTTTAGTAAGCGCGGAGCGAGCCTACGGCATGCATTCCTGAACTGCAATTCAAACACACAACATTGTTTTACTTCTACTTGAAGACCTCAAAAGTCAACATTGTTTTACTTCTACTTGAAGACCTCAAAAGTGGTGACCCCGCAAGAAAACCACCTTCTGAAGAAAGGATCATCTCGAAACAAAATTCCTGCAGGATAGAAAACTCTGCTCGTCTGTTTAGCCGATCAAGCTCAGACAATATGGAAGATTGCAGTAAAGCAGCAGCAGCCAGCCATGAACTGAAGGAAGTATCCGGCCTCGCTTTGACACCAAGAATTCCACCACTCTGGCGCGACAGATTAAGGCTATGGTTTGTCCAGTTTGAAGCCATCGTCTCGGCACAGAAAAAAGGCGACAAGGCGATGTATGAACTCGTCGTTGGACAACTGGAACGACAGGATATCGACGAAATAAGTGACATTTTACTAAACCCACCCGCTGACAACAAATACGACACCATCAAGAAGAGACTCCTCAACGTATACGAAGAATCTGAACAGAGGCAACTACAGCGACTAATCTCTGAAGTGGAACTTGGAGAATTGAAGCCATCACAATTACTAAGGCGTATGCAACATCTAGCTGGCAACAAAGTGTCTGAAACAGCGCTCCGCCTAATGTGGATCAGTCACCTGCCACCAGCAGCCCGTGCAGTACTGGCCATCAGTGAAAATATTGCCAAGCAGTCTCAACTTAGTGAGCTTGCGTTGGTGGCCGACAAAGTCGTCGAAAACTCCACACCAACAAACCCGATCTTCGCAGTCACTACAAGAGCGACGTCACCGCCACAGCCACAATCACCTACAAATGCATTCAGCGAGCTTCACTCAAAAATCGACCGCCTCACCCAAGAAATAGCTGAGCTGAAGACTAATCAACACCGAACGAGACCTTTCTATCGTAACTCATCAAGATCACGTTCCCGAGAGCGATACAATCAGAACCATCCCAGCCAAACTATCTGCTATTATCATCGTAGATTTGGAAATGCAGCCAGAAAATGCACACATCCCTGCAATTACCAGAAACCGGCGGAAAACTAAGCACAGCGTTGGATGCGGCGGAATCCGACGCCCACATTACTTCTCACCGCCTATTCGTCTATGACCGCAAATCACGGCTATCTTTTCTCATCGATACCGGTGCAAACGTATCGGTACTACCGCGGTTCGGCAACATCAAAGCCAAGCCTACGAACTTTTCACTATATGCCGCCAACAACACAGTCATTCCAACATATGGCGAAAAGACATTGGAGCTGGATTTGAAACTGCGTCGGCCTTACAAGTGGAAATTTATCATCGCAGCAGTGAGCAAGCCCATTATCGGAGCCGATTTTTTGAAGCACCACAAGCTACTCGTTGATGTTGCAAGCCGATGCCTTATTGATAAGGTGACAAACCTCTCAGTACAGGCACCAATAGTCAACGCAACGGAACCCACAATACGCAGCATCGACGTGGAACAAAAATACCATCGCATACTAGCCGCTTTCCCCGACATTACTCGCCCATCGTGCTTCAAAGAAACACCAAAACACAACGTTGAACACTACATAGAAACGAATGGCCCACCACTCCACTGCCGCACTCGTCCACTCGCACCGCACCGCTACATGGCCGTCAAAAAAGAATTTGAAGATATGATGCAGCAAGGCCTATGTCGTCCCAGCAAGAGTCCATGGTCAAGCCCACTACACGTGGTACCTAAGAAAAATGGGGATTTACGTGTATGCGGCGACTACAGACGTCTCAACACAGTTACTATAGACGACCGATACCCCGTACCACGACTTAAAGATTTCACGTACTTATTACACGGGAAGAAAATCTTCAGCACACTCGACCTAAACAGAGCCTACAATCAGCTACCAGTCCAAGAAGCTGACATACAAAAGACTGCCATCACAACACCATTCGGACTTTTCGAATTTCCCAGAATGGTACCAGGGCTCAAAAACGCAGGCCAAACTTTCCAACGATTTATCCACCAAGTTCTCAATGGACTCGATTTTGCATTCCCGTTCATCGATGACGTCATCATTGGATCAGAAAATGAAGAACAACATGAACACCATTTGAAAACAGTCCTACAAAGACTTGACGCCTATGGTATAACCATCAATCCATCAAAATGCGTATTTGGAAAGAAAAATTTGACATTCCTGGGATATGACGTGTCAACCGAAGGTATAAAACCACCACAAGAAAAAGTTCAAGCCATTACTGACTACCCCCGGCCAGCAAACATCGAAGAGCTCCGTCGATTCCTCGGTATGATTAACTTTTACCGTGACTCCATACCGAAGGCCGCAGAACTCCAAATACCACTCAACACTTACCTACATAACTGCAAAAAGCGGGACAAAACGAAGATCGAGTGGACAAAAGAGGCCGAAGAAGCATTTGAAGCGTGTAAGGCCAGCATACAGACCGCAGCCTTACTCGCTCACCCATCACCATCAATGTCAGAACCAATGACGCTCATGTGCGATGCATCCAATACATGTGCCGGCGCCGTCCTTCAACAGAGCACTAACGGCAAGTGGACACCGCTAGGGTATTTTTCGAAGAAACTATCCGACGCCCAACAACGATACAGCACTTTCGATCGCGAACTACTTTCAATCTACATGGCCGTTAAACACTTCAGGAAGCTATTCGAAGGACGAACACTCATCATCTACACAGATCACAAACCACTCACATATGCCATTCACAAACCGCCATCCGACAGCGAGACCCAACGACGCGCCCGCCAGCTACTTTTCATTAGCGAGTTCACAACTGACATAAGACACGTAAGCGGCAAAAACAACCCCGTAGCCGACGCACTATCACGCATTGAAACAATCGACGTACCTACATTAATTAATTTTGAAGAACTCGCTAGCGCACAAGAAAAGGACACCTGCCTACCCCAGATCTGCAACAGCCAATCGTCCAACGTAAAAATCAAAAAGATCGTAATTCCCGGCTCGACAAAACCAATATACTGCGAAACATCAACAGCATACATCCGTCCTTATCTACCTGATGACTATCGTCGCATAGCATTCAACGCGCTGCATAATATTAGTCACCCTGGAATACGAACTACACGCAAGATGATACAACAGCAATACTTTTGGCCATCTATGAACACCGATATCGGAACATGGGCAAAAACATGCGTACCGTGCCAGCGCGCCAAAATACAACGACACACACACAGCGAACCCGCATCGTTCCCGCCAACCGAACGCTTTCAACATCTACACATAGATATAGTTGGACCGCTTACTACAACAGCGCAAGGACACAGATACCTACTCACGATGATCGACCGCGCGACTCGTTGGCCCGAAGCAATACCACTCAGTGAGATAACAGCGGAACAAGTTGCCAAGACGGTTTACGACCAATGGATAGCTCGTTTTGGTTGCCCTACAACTATTACCTCGGACCAGGGTCGACAATTTGAGAGCCAGCTATTTCAATCATTAACTAGACTACTAGGAATAGAGAAAACCAGAACGACCGCTTATCACCCACAAAGCAACGGGATAGTTGAACGATGGCACCGCACGCTTAAAACAGCACTAACCGCCCGTTTGCAAAACGGCGGAAAATGGACGGACGAACTGGCAACGGTGCTACTCGGCCTACGAAACGCTGTGCGTGAAGACACAAAAACGAGCGCCGCGCAGTTAACTTTTGGCACAGCCCTACGTGTTCCCGGAACCTTCATAACGCCTACCCAACCACAAAGTATACCACTACACGAAGATTTCGTTCATAAACTTCAAGCAACTATCAGAAGCCTAACTCCAACCACAGACACTACACACGAGAATAATCTGAAGACATTTGTACATCACGACCTAGCAACATGTGAAAACGTATTCGTCAGAGTCGACGCCGTGAAGAAACCACTTCAGCCTCCCTACGAAGGACCCTACCCAATCCTGGAACGAAATGATAAATTCTTCAAAATTAAGCTGCCTGGAAGAGAAACCAACGTCTCTATCGACCGTCTGAAGCCCGCCTACGTCCTGAAGCTGTGCACTACGCCAACTCACCCTGCAGTTGGAAACCAGAAGGATGCCTTAAAAAAGGCAGTTGGCAGTAAAGATCGTTGCGGAAACATGGTTGCCTTGAAAAAGGCAGTGTGTGACGACCATACGGACGCCTTGAAAAAGGCAGTTGGCAACGAAAATTTTCACACCCGCAGTGGACGTCGAGTCAAACCACCGGTACGCTTCGCTTGAGGGGGAGCCCTGTAGCCGCAGACGTCCGATCGCCACGGCGGCCGCTCACAAACTGTTGCGGACAGAATCACTCCACTGACGTCACCCCCGTAAAGCCCGTGCGACCACGCCCCGCCTACCGCGGGGACATAGCTCGCTCCGTTAGCTGCTAAGCGTCTGCATTTTTGTAGTACTTTAGTAAGCGCGGAGCGAGCCTACGGCATGCATTCCTGAACTGCAATTCAAACACACAACATTGTTTTATTTCTACTTGAAGACCTCAAAAGTCAACATTGTTTTACTTCTACTTGAAGACCTCAAAAACCATAACCCATATCAGATATTACTTTAGGCAATTAATACGATTATATCTTCAATAATTTAGTACATGCAGCAAACTGCGACAAATATAATAAGCGAGGACGAACTATAAAGAGTTGTTTAGATGTGTCAATTGATGTATTTCATAATTTGGCTACGGGATTGTAAAAAAAACTATTTAATCATAAATATCTGACATTTCAAAAACTATTCAGCAGATATTTCTCAAGACTTCAAAATTGTTTAGAATTGTCTACGTAATAAATAGTAAAAAAGTTAAAAGGGGCTTGGGGACACGATATAAGTAGTCTATGAAAAAATTTCAATCTTCAGTTACATGTTTTGCAGTTACATACTTAGGTAACGATTGATGGTGATCCACTCCCAATATTATTTTTTTGCGATTTCACTACCTATAGGTACTAGGTAATTGTACTATTATCAAATGGTATATACAATTCTCTATTTTACCCAGTAACTTATATCTGAGAAAATTTCCTGATATAATATAGATAGGAATACATGGCTACGTAACACTAAACAAAAACTCAAAGTAGTACTGGTGGAAATACTAAATTATATTGCAAAGTACAAAAATAAATATGTTAAAGATAATACAAAATGTTAGTTAGTCTGGCTTGCTTCTTACTTTCCTGGGAAAAATACCGGCAATAATTGATTGGGGTGGTCAGATTTGTACCCTGGCAACCACGGCCAGAACTGCTTTGGTTGACTTCGAAGCATGTAGTTCGGAATCTCACAATTCTTGCAGTTTTTATAAACTCTTAAAGTGCTCGACATGACACTAAAAAAGTAATATAAACAAATAATAAAGGTCTTCTTGATGTCCATCTGTAAGGGAATATAACTTCTTAGAATCATCAGATATTATAGGTACCTATATTTTATTACAGTAATAACATTATTAAAGTCCCGCTATTGGGCTTACAGAAACGAATGATATACTCGCTACATTTACCAATGGAGGATCGGCCCTCGGCAGGTGTCAAACACAAGAACTTAAATTTGTTCAGTATATTTGCCTAAGTTGTGCTACTAGCCTTTTGGCAGTCTTCAAACTCACGTTATTGCAGTGAAAAACAGGTCTTTTTAACTACAAAGCCAATACAACTTTTTAGACGAAATTTTTTTTACAAAGTTGTTTTTAAAAGTTTTCTGCTTAAGAAAGAAGCATCATTGTACGCATTTGATGACCTTTTGTGAATAATCTTACTATTATTCATTCGCTTGCCTTCCATAAAATATATAAAAACATAGACACAAGAATTTTGACATTACCATTACCATTTATAGTACTTCTATATTTTAGCCAATTGTACTACACAGAAAAATTATACAGTACGAAATATAGTATATTAATTTACATCGCTAATTCAATTGTCGCGCTTTTTGTTCAAATACTTATAAATATTTTAAAAATAATAAAATTATGCAGAAAATACAATGATAAAATATTAGAATAAATGATGAAAAATATATGTGTGGTATTCATATTTTTTTATCTAAACCCAAAAGAACGATTTTGACACAACTTAAAAACAAAAATACTATATTTTCTTCATAAAAAACTAAAATGTATAAAATAACTTATTTCTAAAGCTATTCTTATTAATATATATTATCTAAAACATTTTAAAGTCGGTGCTTAGTAATTTTCAAAATACAGTATTTTTTATGATTTACTTTGCACCGACTTCAAGATGTTTTAGATAATATATATTAATAAGAATAGCTTTAGAAATAAGTTATTTTATACATTTTAGTTTTTGAAGTCGGTTTTTTTAAACGAAGTTTTTATTTTTTATTTGTTACTTTTTAGTGTCTAGCTATGTATGGGTGGACCTACGAATGGTGCCGCGCTTCTTAAAAATATAGGTCCCAAGAAACGGGAACAAAAGAATGTTCGTAAAATGAAAACTACTGGGCCAAACCATGTCAAATATTTAGGGGACCACATGGCAGCTATTCCACGTTGAAAAAAAAAGAGAATCACGTAAATCGAATCATAAATCTCAGAGTAATCGGTGTACATATGGAACGAAAAGGAAATTTTTATCATAAAAAATGATCATAGAATAAAAACTACTGGGTTAAACTTTGTAAAATTTTTAGGGGACCAATTGGAAGCTATTCCGCGTCGAACAAAGAAAGAATCACGTAAATCGGATCATAAATCACGGAGTAACCGGTGAAAATACATAAAAAAGGAACAAAAAAAAAGATCCCGACGAATTGAGAACCTCCTCCTTTTTTAAAGTCGGTTAAAAAAGGGGGCAGCCCTATTTCAAGATGAATACGAACACAAAAGAAAAATAAATTGACTAATGCGTACAGATTACACGCAATAGTGTATTATCTATGCACGCGAGTTTATCGAAAAAACAGGAATAGAAACGCGAATGTGGAATCGACTACAAATTCCGACTTGTTCTTCGTTTATTGTTAGTTTTTGACCCGAGACAAGAGACCCATGAACGCGAGAGTGCGAAAACATTGGTGTTTCTCGTGCTGTTCTTGCTTTCTTTCGAAGTTCTTGCGAAAATGTAGAACGCTTAAAATAGAATAATATTCTCTTACGATGTAAATGCACTGAGTTCTCTATTATACGTCTTTCACCGCCTGTAATCTACAAAAGTTTGAAATCTTCGCTACTTTCTATCAAGATTTATACGTTTTTACTTCGTATTGTTTGAAGTACGTACTAGTTTTAGAAAAAACTCCACGTCAATAAGGTAAAATAATTTTATTTATATATCATGCTCCAAATTTAGTCCGAGTAGTTCGGTCCGAATATAGTTTGGGAAAAGCGGGCACTTTAAGATCCAATGCGTGGTATGTGTAGGTATACAACGGACAATATACCCGCCACGCTTGTCCAAAGCGGCTCGTCAGGGTCAAAACATCCGTTATCTCAATGTGCAGATTTCATCAGGATGTTTCCTTCACCATTGTAAGCACGTGGCAATTGTAACAATATGCTCATTAGGTAGGTAAGAAAACTGCCTAAGTGGTGCATGCGCTCCGGCCAGGATTCGAACCCGCGCCCTTTGAGTCAGGAGCGCGTGCGCTAGCCGTTACGCTACTACGACTAGAATTCAAGTATTTATATAACTAATTCTACAGCTATTTAAATATTAATATGGTCACCTCGATTTATATAACTAAAAAGTAAAAAATATTAAAAAACAACACCGTCTTCAAAAGTAACTAAAAAGCAGAAAATTCATAGAAAGTATTTTCTACATCTTGAAGTCGGTGCGAAGTAAAACATAAAAATGACTATATTTTGCAAATTTGTTTCTGTGGGTTTTTGCTTCTTAGTTACTTTTAAAGTAAGCTTTGTTTTTTATTAATAAAACTTTTAGACAAAAAGTAATGAAAGGAAAATGCAATAAGTCTTATAGTTATGTATTTATAAATATTACAAAATAATACAAAAATACAACCAGTTATGAGTCTCGATCGCGTCTCTTTTTACTGAACCTCGTTTTTGATGTATTCTCTGAGGTATTATCTTTTTCTCCACTTTCCCAGAGGTTCGACTGCCTTGTCCTCCCCAACTCCAACCAATCTCTTGCTTTCTCCCGCTTTATTTTCTTCTGGTACACCACATATCCGTCCTTTGTGACGTACGATACCACAGGTGTTAGAACTTGGCGCTTTTTTCCTCTCTTACTCTTTGCTCTAAAATCAAAGTCGCGAGACGAAGATTCCGAATCGCTCTCTGACGATGAATCTTCATAAATATATTTCTTCGATGGTCTTTTCCTTTTCTTCTTTATTCTTTTTGCTTGATTTCTCTTCTTTGAGTGGTATGGCATTACCACCAAAGGGACTCGAGGTTGCTGAACTGCAAATGGCATCGGCATAGGCATTGGCACGCCGCCGGGCATCTGCATAGCATCTGGTGGAAGACCATTTGGCGGTCCAACTTGAGGTATCCCAGGGAGTGCACCAGGTGGAAAAGGGAATGGTAACGGAGGAAGAAACTGCGATGCGGTAGCTGATATGAGATGAAGAACTGCAATCGTATAGACTGCCGTGATTAGATCCATCTGAAAATAAGTTTTAGGTAATACAATAAAGGCAGGTGCCAGGTGGTCGGGCATTTACCCAACTGGATGGCTACCACCCTAGTTTTTTTAATTTTTTTTATTGCAGGAGATCAGCAGACAGGCAGACGGCCCACTTGATGGACAGCGGTTACCATCGCCTATGGACATTTGCAACATTTGGTGCTACGAATGCGCTGCTGCTCTTTTTAGGGAGCCTGGAACCTGGTCACTAATGCCGGAACACAACACAAGGTTGTTATGGTGGCATACTTTAGACCAGGAGTGCTCGCCATCCAGTCGGGCAAATGCCCTACCACCTGGCTGTGGGTTGTTTTGTCGCCTCTTACGACAGGCCGCCGGGCCGCAGGAAATTGTATTCTTTCTCCGTTCCTGCACTGATAGTCTAGAGTATGCCGCTATAACAGCCTTGAGTTGTGTTCTATCAGTATCTAGGTTCCAGTTTCTCCTTTAATGCCGGCACCTCTGGTATTGCTAATGTCCATAAGCGACAATAACCACTTTCCATCACAGTTGGGCCGTCAGCCTGTATGCTATGTTTCAGCAATAAAAAAGGGGAAAATATTTGTATTATTCATAAGTAAGTAGCCTACGGCATCTAAATCGAAACACTTATGTCAACTATCTCGTTGGATTACCTATAATCAAAACACTAATCTATATATCTTTTGA
This sequence comes from Dendrolimus punctatus, assembly GCA_012273795.1. Classification (NCBI taxonomy): domain Eukaryota; kingdom Metazoa; phylum Arthropoda; class Insecta; order Lepidoptera; family Lasiocampidae; genus Dendrolimus; species Dendrolimus punctatus. Next base: position 22,482,476 of record CM022535.1, read on the forward strand.
GGTAGGTCTTTAATAATATGTTTATAGAGGTATATCTGTCAAGAGCATCAGTTGCTTGGAAACTATATTAATATATCTATGGCAGTATTTTATAGTGAATGTATTTGTTAAACTCTTATAAACATAATCATTAGTCTACCTATATATACAGGATCAACATAAAATGATGGTTCTCATGTTTTAATATTTTTGAATACTTTAGTTACAATTGAAATAACAATACTAACGCCTAAAAAAGTATTTCTAATACTTATATTAATTAATTTTGGATCACACAGTCACATTTTTACCTCAAAGTTTATTTCATATTTAGGAATGTTGCAAGTTGAAAGTGTAGAGTAGACTGGTGGAAAATCAAGCACCAGCGCCATAAATACTCTTTGACTTGCTACGTCACAATAGCTTTACAATGACTATTTTTAAAAATACATTTTATTGAGTAACTTTTATATAAAGTTCTATAGCTAAATTAAAAAATAGCAATGGTCTACAATTCGAATTCGCGTCATTTGAAACGCGAGAGCGTTAACTATTAACGGTCTTATTCATATTGCGTTAGAGTTACAAACTATTGTAGGCTTCTTTAAGGTTCTTAAATATACCATAACATACTATATAAATATATATAGTCTTTTACCACAGTTTTTCAAATGAACTATTAATAATAGTTAAGCAAATAATTTACTATTAGCAAAAATTAATCCAGTATAGAGATTAAAAATAAAAAACAAAATAATGTTACACACATTCCTTATCAAGTTTAATGCATAATCAGCCAGATGTGTCCGAACAACATGAACTATTGTTAAACCCTTACATAAAAGCCTTTGTGCTGAAATCATAAAATTTTTACTCTTTTACTACATCTGGGTAGAGTTTACAAAAGCATAGAGAAAACCATTGGAACTTTATTGATAGTTGAACCGCAATCAGCATCTCATGATGCTGATAATTAAATGAGCATTAACTTACAGGTAACAACCACATAATAATCTCAATATTTTGTTATTATTTGTGCACAACGTTTAAAAATTATGTTTTAATTATTTTATTTATTACATATTTCAGATTAATATGAAAAAAATCACTCATTACTTGATCTTATTGTTCATCATCTCAACAATATCTGCTAAGGAGATCGACTTACCATTATGCCCAACAAACATACAGTACTTTCCACAGAATCTGCCCTTGCATTGCAAATTGCCACCAAATGCTAAAGTTGTGAAGTTTCCTGGAGCACCTGGCGAACCACCTTCGATGGCATTATCTCCACAAGGCCTACCAATGATTCCTGGCCCATTTCCTGGACCTGTGCCAGGACAGTTCCCAGGATCTGTTGCGGTCACCGGTCCTTTTCCTGGTCCCATGCCGATGCCAGTTCCACCAAGCCCTTCAGCGAAGGTCCCAGTAATAGTAATGCCGTTCTATTCCCCTGATCCAGCATTTAAAAAACCTAAACCTATTAGACCAGGTTCTATATCTACAGGATCTGATACAGATAGACGTACTGCAATGGATACAAGCTCAGATACAGACATCGATACGGACACAGACACAAGTTCATCTTCTGATACGTCGGGGTCAAGTGGTACATCATCTGAACGAGGAATTTGGAGAAAAATAAAAAGAAATGGAAGAAAGGTTGGAAAAGAGGTTACAAGAAGGGCTTCAAAAGAAATACAAGAAGATTCAATAGACAACTTAAAGCTAAAAGAAGAAGATATCAGAGAAAAGATCGTCTAACTCCGATATTACAATATGTAACGAAAGATGGTTACGTGATCTATGAAAAAAAGATTTCTAAAGGTGAGGCAACAGACTGGTTAAATGGACAAAATGTTGCTGATGAAGATATAAATGAGAATGATGGTGTAGTACCTAAGCACGTTCAAGTTAGAACATCGACAAAGAACAATGATGGAAATGCTGAGACGAGAGATGTTAAAACTTCTAAGAACAACAAAAAGAAGACAACTAAGATTGTGCAATTAAATGATGATAAAAATATTGATTATGAAAGCAAGAAACGAGTTGGGACAAATAATATAAAGGGACCAGGAAACGACAAAAACAATAATAAGCAAGTTAGGGGTGACGACTCGTCTGAGGAGGGTTCAGATGAGAAATTGAAGGGTGATAGTGAGAAGACAGGTAACACTGAAATGAGTACTAATAGAGCTGTAGGAAAACCGCAAAGAAGAAGATCAAAGTTCAATAAAACATAAATTTTTATATCTGAATATTTTATACCTTTTAATTAAATAAATTATAACGTACTATTTTAAATTGATTATTGTTTATTTATTTCAATTACTCTAAAATACATTAAAGTTCAGTTCAGATCCGAGGCGACCTAAGTTATGAATAATTTTGGTGGCTATATCTGTAGGTAGACCTATAGGGCTCGGTGGTTTAGACTTCTTGACGGTCTATAATGATTCTGTTGACAAACCTCATCTGGGTGCCCAGTAGTGTACACGGTGATCCGCCTGTTTTATTTCAATTTAAAATTAAGCATTGACAGTCTTAAGAACTTATTCCAGACTAACATTTCCTACTTATAATAATTTAACATTGTCACAATAATAATTCTGGTATAGAATTATATTCACTTGTTTTTAAGTTTCTGAAATTCTATTAAATCTAACTAGCTTTAGTTTCACTTCACATCTTCAAGTCACGAGTGAATAGATCTTCTAGGTAAGCGTGCTCCATCGTAGACTGCGTCAGCAGTCAACATCAAATGAGACAGTGGTCAAAAAGGTTTACTATCATTCTATTAAACATGGTTAGTATCTATTTTAATAAATTACTCGCGCTTAAATTGTATTGATAAGAATATCGTCAGAATATTCTAGTTATGAAAATATTTTATTGTTTATTTCTAAATTAATTCACCATAGCGTTCTTATGTTATGTATCATAGCTTCAACCACAAAGACTGCAGATATAGCCTTGGTCTTTATTGACTTGTAATGTTTCAAGTAAAACGAATATTCGTCATAAAACTTTTTATAACGCAATAAACTGCTAGATTGACCCGAGTTCTTGCACAGGTGTGGTCGTGTTGTTCTTTTATCAAAACAGTGCCTTAATTTTTAGTTATATAACATAACACAATGCTCTGAAGTGTTTAAAAGCCATGTATATCGCAGCCTACATACATAAATATTCACTGCGTGCAATATGAGTTTTGTAAGTTAATACAATATTTTATGGGTAAATTGTCTGCAGTTTTATTTGGATTTTAAAAACATAAGAAATGTTTTTAAAATACAAGTCTTGCCATTTACAATTTAAAAGCGATCTGAAAGCCGTAGATATCATTTAATTTTAATATAATAATATATGTAATTACATTTATTAAAAATAGAGATCAGGTATACCTATCTACTCGAGAGAGTCAACCATATCTGTTTTTGATATTATGCCGAAAATAGGGAAATTAATATGTGAATAGAAAGAAGTAGAAGATACAGTATAAAAATAGAAGGGAGGGGGTAATTAGAGTTTCAGTTCAATACGACTTCCCATTTAAAATACAATCTTCTAGGAGGTAGTAATATTCTTCTAAACAATGAATTTGTTTTTACAGTGTCCAAAAAGATGGGTCGTCGCAATTTATCTCTTCGTCCAAATACCGAGAGCCAACTTCCAAATACCAGTTCCTTTATTTCCCATGGTGCCGGCCCCAATACCTGTGGCTCAACCAGCTATTCCCATTGTTATTAGAATCCCAACCTTCCAAGACCTAACCAGCACAACCACAACTACTACAACGACCACTGAGAGGACTGCAGGACAAGGCTTACTAGTGCCTCTGCCCATGCCAATGCCGTTCCATATGCCTTATCCACTGCCAGTACCGGCTGCACCAGTGAAACTTCCAAACAAAGCTGCCACTGAACCGCCATGTCCACCGTGTGTGTGTCAGCCTTCGTGCACGCCAGCATTCTACTCATACTGCTCGCCCTGCCATAAGAAATGTAGATGCCAACCCAGCAACAGACAAATTCAAAGTAATGGTTTCGCAATGCCAGTACCAGTGGTACAAGCGATGCCTGCACCTATCGTTATGATACCATATTCACACAACTATATAAAAGTAACGAAGGCGACGAATCTAGTTCATCTAGCTGTTCTGAAGAGTACAGGCGTAATTATCGGCGTCGAAACAATAGAAGCAATAAAAGAAAACGTCTGCTTAAAAAAAGGAAACATCGTTTTACAAGACGAAATTTACAATCTATGGATTCAGATAGTGGCGGTAACTTTGTAAGACCTGTCTTGACATACGTTTCTGAAAATGGTAATATAAAAATCAAAAGACGTCTCAGTGAAAATGATGCTGTAGATTTATTGAACGACAAGGATTCAAGTCAAGAGAATAACATTTATGAAACAGTGCAAGTAGCTACAGGTGAAGACGGGGATAAAAAGCAGAGGATTATTATTAGAAATATAAAAAATAGACAATATATTCTAAAACAAGGCTCAAACCAAGAAACGTTAGAAACTGGGAAAAAGGAACTGATTTTCAGACCACCTGATAATAGAAAAATCAGTAATCTATCAGTGTCATTCCAAATAACTTAAAATTATTTTAAATTTTAAATATGTAGTAACATTAGTATATCCGTGTAGTGTTATTGTTTTATACGTGGTTTAACAAGACTTTTAGTTATTTTTTAAGCATGTTTACATTCAACTCTATAATCATACTCATACCCTTTCAATACCAGACTAGGTAATTTAACAATAGGCACTTTTAATAGAAGCACAAAGAACTATTGTACTTTCAAGTACCTATTGTAAGTATTTAATTTCAACACAGTTTAATTATGAAAGCTGCAGTCACTACGTGTATTTGGTTAATTATATTTCAAAGATTGAAAACACTTAATTTGGATATGGATTTACTAGATTATGAAATTGCTAAAGATGAAGATAAAGATTTAAATAGTCGTGAATTGAAGGTATTGGAGACTTTAATGAAGGATCCAAAGCTATTGAAACTCAATGATATTGAAAATGTGTTAAACTTTAAAAAACAATAAATCACAAGGAAAATAATCTACGAAATTTAACAGATGACACTATTAGACTAAATGAAGAAAATTTGATTTCAAAACTACCAAGCTCGTCACAAATGGGTAATTTGAAAGGAAGTAAAAGTCTTCAAAGTTATGAAGATCTTAAATTAGAGGCTGCTCCAAAGGGTGATGTTTTCCCATCAATTGCTGATATAAATAAACTTTTTAATAGTGTTAATAGAGTAACAGCAGTGTCTTCAAAAGAGCTACCGCCAATTCCTGAGAACATATTTATAAGCCAACCTGCACCAAACAAAATAAACAAACCAATTGCAAGCGAACTAAAACCTAAAGCCAAAGTTATGAAAAAGAAGAAATTACCATCTAACAATTTAAGAAGAACTAGTAAAGTGCCAAAAGCAAAGGTTCCGAAGATTACAGGTTCTCAAGTAAAGAATTCTCAAGCAGTTGTCAATAGCAATCAGTGCTGTAACACAGTAATATGTTACCCATGTCCTGTGCCAGTGACGTTTGTGCAGCCACCAATCATCGTACCAGCAAGAGCATACTTCGAGCCGGTAATCCACGATCATCCTCCTTTAGACGTGATGAGGAGAATTATGACGAAGAAAAAGACGAAACACCGCTATGCAGACTATAGTTATGACGACTCCAGTGGAAGTTGTGCTGACACTGATTCAGAAACAGATACTTCTGCTGATTATTATGATGATTTTATGCACGTTACGGGATAGTACATTTTTACATAGGTATAAGAACTGAAATAAGCTAGTATTGATTATGTAGCAGATCACTGCCAGTGGGAAGCTAGGGGACAAAATGGGATCAGTAAATTTTAGAATTTTTGTGTCTGGTTTCTCAAATATTGGGTGAAAACTAACTAACTAAACATGCTTGTAAGAATTTGTTTTGCTAGAATTGACAACATTGAAATAGAATTTGCTATATACTGTATTTTAAAGAAAATGTATTTCGTACATATAGGAAGATTTTGGGAGCCGAAATGATAGCTAGTCGCTAAGGTTTTGTAACAGTAAAGAAACACTTTTCTTAATTTATTTATTGTTACTAATAAAAAATATATTATGTTATTCACTGTAACTAATGTTGAAGAAAGAAAAAAATTAAAATCTAAAAAGAGGACAGCGGGCTCTGAATTGGGCTTTAAAACTTATTTTTCTTTACAGCGACATCTACTTGACTATAGAGTTTTAATATTTAACATGAGATAAACAATAATATTACTATTTAAATAACGCATTAAACTCCAATATCTAATAAAACAGTATGCCTTTAAGAGTTCAATTGGCATCAAGACAACTCGAGAGTAGCCAAAATTCAAGTATGTGTTTACTTTTTAAATATAGTTTTGGATGGCTGGAATGTAGGGAATACAATACAGTGCACAGAGCTTTGTACAAAGAAAAACTTGCTTATAAAACTTTATATACTACGTACTACATTCCATTCCTGTTTTTTTGTTTTGTTATATTATCAGACATAATATTGAAAATATAGTACTTTCATGTTTTACTTCGCACCAGTATCGAGATCTTGCAAAAAATATTTATCTTTGCTTTATTGACGCCGGTTTAATTTTGTTAGTTTTTTTTATTTGCTATATGTTCGGTGTCCAAAGTCCAATAACGATGTTTGTATTGGGCCTGTTTAAAGCTATACAAACAATCCAATGCATAAAAGAATAGTCGAAATCGGTTCAAAAACAAAAAAGGAAGTTATAGCTCAACATATAAAAAGAAACTATATATTTGCATGACGGTTTGAAAACTTCCTTTTTCGAGGTTTATATGTACAAATAACAGAAAATTGTACTAAAAAATAGCTTTCAATGTAGTTTTTTATTTCAAACTATTTTGACTTATAATCAACGGCTGCAGTTGCTTTACTGGTTTTACATTTAATGTGTCTATTTTATATATGTATCTCCTATACGTTTTCAAAGCAGTGCTCAACAATAATATTATTCCTATCAAGAAACTAACAATTTCGAAAACTAGTACTAATTTAGGTCCCGTTTTATGGACGAGTTTTAATAAAGATTTGAAGTCATCTAGAAGTTCTGGTTGAACCTGAAAAGAAAAAAAACATATTTTACTGACACAAATGACTTCACTGTTAGACTATCGGTACGTTCTACAAGAGACTCACAACAACCACGTTCACGACCGCGATTTTTCTCATTCGATTTGCTTGCGGGCGTTACAATCATAAACTCTAGTGTAATGGATTATGTCGAAGAACCAGATTTATAGATAATTCTTATATAAGCAGAAGGCCCCGAACGGAGAGTCAGTCGTTGCCTACTGACGTATGCAAACGCAGGGGCGAAGCTAACTCATTCCTTACATTTAGGAGAAGATGGAGGGGATGAGATAGGATTAACTTAGAAGACATAGGCAGTCAACGATAGTAATCTGTCTCACCTCTCCGAATTGAATCGAAGAGTTTTTCGGTCTTCTAGATCCTTGAGAAGGCTGAGAAATTTTCTGCCTCCTGCCACCAAAATTATGCTTGCACAGTCTCTTTTGCTACCCATTTTAGATTACGCTGAGGTCTATATAAACAAAGTTTCTAATAGTCCTCTCGTACCTTAAGGAACGTTTTGAATTCCTAAGCCTTTCTGCTTCGCACAATTTGCGCACTCACACGTATCGTAAACTGACGACACCTGCGCATACTTCATTCTTTTATGACAATTCTTTTACAGCGCAGGTTGTCATACTTTGGAATGCGCTGCCTCTTACTGTCAGAGAGGCCAAAACATTGCCTACATTTAAGAACGCTCTCAGAAAACACTACTATTTCTTAAATAATTATGCCTAGCTCTAATATGTGCTTGAATTTAATTTATAAAATACTAGAGTTTACCCCGCGGCTGCGCCGCGGGTTAACCTCTAGTGCGTGTCTCTTGTTTAAAGAGCAAGTGCTACAGGTTATATTATTATATTACAATGTTTTTATGTATTTGCCCACGGAGGATTCACTTCATTTTATATCGCTAATTATATATCTACTATCCCCCGTCTATCTGTCAACAAAATAAATTACAAAACTTGACCAAAAAGGCCAAAATGGTCTAAATGACCAAAAGACCACAGTGACCGACATGGCTAAAATGACGGAATAGGCAAAAACGACCAAAAAGGCCAAAATAATCAAAATGGTCAAAATGACCAAAAAGGCCAAAATGACCAAAAAGGCCAAAATGACCAAATAGGCCAAAATGACCAAAAAGGCCAAAATGAACAAATAGGCCAAAATGACCAAATAGGCCAAAATGACCAAAAAGGTCAAAATGATCAATAAGGCCAAAATGACCAAATAGGCCAAAATGACCAAATAGGCCAAAATTATCAATAAGGCCAAAATGACCAAATAGGCCAAAATGACCAAATAGGCCAAAATGACCAAAAAGGTCAAAATGATCAATAAGGCCAAAATGACCATATAGGCCAAAATGACCAAATAGGCCAAAATGATCAAAAAGGTCAAAATGATCAATAAGCCCAAAATTACCAAATAGGCCAAAATGACCAAAGAGGCCAAAATGACCATATAGGCCAAAATGACCAAATAGGCCAAAATGACCATATAGGCCAAAATGACCAAATAGGCCAAAATGACCAAAGAGGCCAAAATGACCAAAGAGGCCAAAATGACCAAAGAGGCCAAAATGACCAAAGAGACCAAAATGACCAAAGAGGCCAAAATGACCAAAGGGGCCAAAATGACCAAAGAGGCCAAAATGACCAAAGAGGCCAAAATGACCAAAAAGGTCAAAATGATCATAAAGGCCAAAATGACCTAATAGCCCAAAATGACCAAATAGGCCAAAATGACCAAAAAGGCCAAAATGACCTAATAGGCCAAAATGACCAAAAAGGAAAAATTACCAAATAGGCCAAAATGACCAAAAAGGCCAAAATGACCAAATAGGCCAAAATTACCAAAAAGGCCAAAATGAAAATTATCCCTTGTCCATCCTCAGTATTTAATTTACATACGTATCGAATTTCAGCCAAATCGGTCCAGTAGTTTTTCCGTAAAAGCATAACAAACAAACAGACAAATATCATTTTATCCCGGAAACTATCCCATTTTTCGGGATAAAAAGTATCCTATGTTCATCCTCGGTATCGAAAATATATATATACTGAGTTTCAGCCAAATCAGTCCAGTAGTTTTGACGTGAAAACGGAACAGACAGACAGACAGACAGACAGACAGACAGACAGACAGACAGACAGACAGAGTTACTTTCGCATTTATAATATTAATAGGGATAATAGGGATGTAGTTTAAGCATGCCTGGTTACGTATAATTTGCACCAACTATATCGCCAGATGAAGATAAATTATTCCTTGCGTGGATGCAATTGCTCTAAGTGGCCGCCAATTGTCTCTACCATGACAGTATTGTAATCGTACATTATGGTAAGCAATAAAGTGTTATCTGTTTTAATCTATTATATTATTGGAAGTATCTTTGGATCCCGAGTCTCTGATATTACAGCGTTGCGATGGAATACGGAGGTGGTTACTTTTTTAGCTCCGAGCATGCTATCGGAAGTCCAACACTACTTTAATGCTATTCCTGGGCGGTAATGAGAAATATATTTACCACGTTGATATAGGCCACAGGGATAATCATGTTGGAGAAACTCTTCGTCTGATCGTTGAAACTCACATCTTTCAGCATTATGTTCAGTTGTAGGGATAGTCTTGTTGCTAACGTGAAACCCAATTTCTGAAACACGAAAACAATACAATAATTAATAGCAATGAAAGGACTTAGATTTTAATAAGTGATATTGATATTAAGCTAGCAAACTATAGTCAAATTTTTACTGTTTACAATTGTATATTTTTTACACAATCTATTAATCAATCTGTCTAATACAATAATCTGTTGGGGGTGTCGGGGTTGAACAATGAATTTAAAAATGAGAAAATGGACCAGCAGAATCCGAAATTACAACTTTTACCGTTGTAGTTTGTGGACCTTTCTTTCTGCTATTATTATTTTTATTATTGCATGCCTTCCTGATGAAAAACGATTACTACCGCCAATGGACATTTGTAACACCAAAGGGGCTGTCAATGCGCTGCCGCTCTCTACTGAACGGACTGAAACATGGCCACTAATGCTGAAACATATCACTTTTGCTAAAATGGTTTCTGAAATCCAAAAAGAAGAGACTTCCTCACTTACGCCAGGTGGTAGGGCATTTGCCCGACTGTATGGCTACCACCCCTGGTCTGAAGTGTGTCGCCATAGCAACCTTGAGTTGTGTTCCGGCACTAGGGACCATGTTCCAGTCACCCTTAAGAGATTAGCAGCGATTTGTAGCACCTTTGGTGTTGCAAATGTCCATAAACCGCTTTCCATCAAGTCGGCCGTCTGCCTGTCTGCTGAACTCGTGCAATAAAAAAAACTTACAGGATCGATGCTGAAAACACTGTCGTGCTTCATCTCATCTGGACTGATGCCTTCCATCCGTTCATACAACTTGGGGTTCGAGTGCAGGAAATGCGTCCGAGACATAGCGATCGGTATACCTAATAAATAATAAATGAACGTGTTAAATATTAATGAAACAACCATAATTAATTAATACGTGAAACACTTACAAATGGTTGAGACAAGAGAGAGACACACGTATAAGTGTGAACGAGTGAGGCATAAACGCCGTTCCAGAGACGTCGCGATCCGTGTACCACAGAACGAATGAATGAAAATACTTATTCAAATTGGAATATTTGCAAATTACAGAAATACAGTAGATATTGCTCTCGGCTTCGCCTGCGTAGATTATAAATAGCAGTAGTTTCAGCAAACTTTCAGTCTCTTTTTCACCTCCTTAAAGGTTGAATCTTCAAAATTCTCTTCTAAGTACTCACCTACAATATAGAAGGAACTCGCATATCATTTTTCATGATCCTAGCTCCAGTAGTTTAGGCTGTGCGTTAATATGTCAGTCAGCATATTGTTACGAATTTAAAGGATTTAAATTCGAATATCCCGTTGGAATTATCATAAAGTTTATTAGAAGTACTACACGTAATTCACAATTCTTACAAGTATAGCCGAATACAACAAAACTAAACCGTAGGGCAGAAAATCGTTATAACATAAATCATCCAAATTTCGTCGTTATAAATTACTCGCTCCGAAAGTGCACTAGGTAACGCCTCGTTCGCAGTCAGAACACACCTGGCACCTATCCTCACTGGCCGACCCTCGTCCATTTGCAAATTAGATATGGCTTCCTAGTAACATGCCGCCCACTGGTTTTGAAATCCTTAGCTTGTCAGCTTAATAGCTTTTAAGAATTCGCATGAAATACCAACATAGGGAAGAAGGTTTTATGATGTCTTACGGCGGCGTGAACAAAGAGATTAGCGCGTACAATAGATCATTTAAATTAAAAGGGGATTAAGACACCTGCAAAGGATTAATATCGGCTCGCAACACCATAATAGCAATAGCACCGGTAAAGAACGTGTGTTTATAGTGCAAGAACCGTGTAGTAGTAGTAGTACTGTTTTTATTATATTACGTCATATATTAAAAACAGATTCTTATAACCTTGTGACATTTCCATAATTACATTTGCACACTAAGTGTAACAGCCAGCGCCACAGCATCCCATACTTGCATTTACTTCCGTATGGCGACTAAAATTCACAATAAATTACCACTAAAAATTCTCACTCAACTCAACATTAAAAGATTAAAATAAAATTACGACAATACTAATGTACTAATAATATTGTAAGGGAGAAAGAATAGTATTTTTTATGCATGTAACGAATAAACTCAAAAACTCCTCTTCCATCGCCGAATCTCAACCCAAAGTAAGTTTCCACCGAGTGTTACAAATGTCTATAGCGGATGGTAAACGGACGCTGAAATTATGAGTGTGGATATGACTGACCATAAGTACACGCAGACAAGTCTAGCATCCCACAGGCTGCTTTCTCGCAGTCCTTGGCAAATGTGTTATTGCTGATCTTATAGACCAACACTTCAGGAACATACTCCTGCGCTCTGGTCTCCTGGTACTCCAACTCAAACGGCCTGCACACACCGATCCTGTATATCTTGATTGGCATCTCCTTGGAGAACTCTGGTGGGTACACCACGCCTTCGTATGTGTCCTCGAATTTGTAACTGAAATTAGACGTTGAGCTGAGTTTTAGTCAAATGTTGAGTATGATATTTTGTTATGATATACATACATACATACATACATACATAACTTCACGCCAGGTCCCTTGCGGGGTAGGCACGAACAACAGAGTGCCATACAGGCTTATTCTTACATACCTCACTTGCTTCTTTGACATTCATAGCTCTTGTCATGTACGCTCGTCTATTCTTAAGGCTCCTAACATCACCTTCTGCTAATACACGATCAATTTGATCATGGAAGGTGTGTCGTGGCCTTCCGCGACTTCTGCATCCATCCACTTTTGCATTGTATATCTGTTTAGTCATTCTTTCATCATACATTCTTTCCACATGCCCGAACCACCGGAGCATTCCTTTCCTTACCTTTACCCCGACACTCTCTTTTAGACCAACTCTCTTTCTTACTTCGGTATTACGAACGCGGTCCGCGAGCGTCACTCCACAGATTTTGCGCAGTGCTCGAATCTCGACCGCGTTTACTCTACTTTCATGCTCTCTATCATACCCAACTCTCGCTTCCATACGTGAGCGTAGGTACCAGCACCGCGTTATGTATGGCAAGCTGGGCCTTCTGGTTGAGGTTCTTAGCGCCTAGAAGTTTACCTAACGCTCCATTCACACTATTCCCCAAATTTACTCTTCTTTCTATGTCAGCGGTGTACCTGTTATGATATATTTTCAAAAAATTGCTTACTAGCTATTTTTTGGTATATGGTATATTAATATACTGGTACTATCCGACAGAAGCTATTTTACCCTCATGAAATAAACGACAATCCGATTACAGTTCAGATAAATTAGCTTAGAAATGTTTTAGTGTTTGTAATAAGTCTTTGTATATTTACAGGAATTCTGTAATTAAAATTCTAAACATAAAATTTCTAATTGCTTGTACAATCAGCAAAAAGGTCCGTTACATTTTTGAAGAATAAAATACATACATATACGAGTATTTAAAATCGAAAGTCAATCATGAAAGTCAATTAAATAATCATTATTCTTTATATTATTCAATGTACTCTTTGATCATTATTTACATCGTAAATTGTTGTAAGGACTATTTGGTTTTAGTTTGGTAATTAATTAATTAATTGATATTATTTACGATTCTTTCCTGATATTGTTTAGTGTTATTATTTGTTGCTTATTGTTGTTATTTAATATTAAAGTTATTAGCTAAAAATTAAGAACTTTAATCTATAAACTACTGAAGGGATTCAGATGAAACTCGACTGACAGCTAGCTTATATCTTGGGATTACACCTGTGCTGCCTTTGGAATTCATTAGAAAATAGGTCGGTCATCGTGGCAATGCGAACGAAGTTTTGCTATCAAATTATAGTCAATAATAAATTGAAAGTGTGTTACTTCAATGTGACGAATTTACAAAATTGTAAAATGATAATAAAAATATCCCGCTAAAATTCTTTTTTATTGATACAGTTTAGCAGATACGCAAATGGCCCACTTGATGTAAAGCTCCTACCATCGCCTATGTGTAACACCAAATCTAAATTTGTTTTTTTAACTCACCTTTCTAACGGTTTCTGTTTGTCATAATCCTTTTGTTTGATGTATTTCTTTAATGTTTTAATACTAAACCGGTCTTCATCTCTTATTCCAACTTCCATGTGATATAAAGTCTTGTTTTCGTACAGCTATAAACATTAACTTACATCAACTAAATATTAATGATTCAAAACCCCTTCAGCGTCTTTACACTGGACAGACTAACGTATTCTTGTAGCCTAGATGTATTTCCCAAGGATACTTGATGACCTGAAGGTGATGAAACTCTGCAATATGGTAATCATGATTGCAAGACTGGTCATTTTATCAAACCAAACTGAAAGTACAGAAAACATTCACCGATTCTTTGATGCAGGGAAATTTGCAAATTTTTCTCCTTGCACAGAATATAAAGTACACTCAATTCTTAATAATTTATCAAAAAATGCTATACCATCTTTAGTTCAAAGTATATCGCCATAATGACCTTGAGTTGCGTTCAGGGATTAATGGCCATTTTCTAATTCTCGCCTTCAGAAAACATTGATAGCAGCTTTCGTGTTGCAAACGTCCATAGGCGAAGGCAACTATTTCCCATCAGGTAACTTCTCTGCTGTACTCCAACGATAAAAAGCTACCACGGCTTACGGTGAACCCGGTAATGCTACACCATAATAACTAAAAATTCCTTACTCTGTCGATAATTCCAAATTTATCAAAATATATCAATCCAGGGACTAGAGTGTTAGCCAGGGCAATCAAGGGGTCATGGTACCCCCACAAATAACTGTGGACGTCGAGGGAGGTCATCGCCTTAGACCTCAGATGGCGGACTAGGATATTAAAGCCTTTTTGAATCCAGTAAGGCTGTGAACTGAATAGAGTAGACGCGCTCTGAAAATGCATACAAATTATGTATTGTTTTGTAAATTTAAGTTTGAATGTATGAGCTACCATGCTCAACTGCTGAACAGTTCTCTAGAACGTTTATGTGTCATACTGCAATGAAAACCCATGTTTTCATTGCAGTATGACACATAAACGTTATAAATGCGTATAAATGCCATCATTTTGTCCCTGCGCTACAATATGGGGTTATTTAAGACGAGCGTTATAAAATTTCTTCGAAGCTAGCGCCGCGTTGGCAGCGCACTTGGTGGTGCAAACATCTACAGGGGCGGTGACCACTTCCCATGAGGTGGACGGTCTGCATTTTTGCCAGCTTTTGGCAATAATAAAAATGTCATTCAAGTTTCAACCCATTAATGCAGCTTTTTATATATGCGCATGTTGTTACTATTACCAAGTGATAAAAGAGAAAAAAACTAGTTAGAAAACTTTTATATATATTGATGTGTGAAATCTGCCGATTTGCTATAGAGACTTGTGGCCTTGTAGAAAATGAAAATATATTATTAAGGCTACAGCAGGCGAAGCATAATATATTAGACATGTTTAATACAAATGGAAAGTACGCCATGAAGCATTTGACAAATATGGATGAATATATAAGTGCTAAAATTCATCGATTAATGCATCTTGTCAAACATGAACATTGATGGTTAGATTCAGCTCTCTTATGGATAAAATTCCAAAGGAGAATAACCGTAAGAGAACGCAAAGTGAAGGGGCAGTAGTCATATGCGTCGCAGAACCAATGGATTCTTAAAATATAATCCTATTCTTTGTAAAAGTAGTGTAAAAATTTAGCACCGTTTCACCTCGCACGCAAGCTAGTCGACCCGCGGACGGCGGATGAACCACTCAGTACCAAACTACTACTCGGAGGAATTCACGTGTAAACTGTTGTATCGATTATTGGTAAATTAGATTTAATGTGTGAAGTCTGTTTAAAATATAAATGTACGTCTTTGTGACATATAATCAATAAAAGTATATACTGCAAAATGGTCTTTTCAATAAAACATGGCGCAGTCGCGAGTTTGTTTTAAAAAATTAAATTTAAAGTGTAAAAATGTCAGAGAATATAAAAATACCACCAAATTTCGATATTAAATCTACAAATGCTAAAAATGAATGGCGTCTATGGCGGCAATGTTTTGAGGACTACATGATTGCACGAGATTGTGAGGCGGCCAATGACCGGAAAAAAATTGCATTGCTACGAAACATTATGGGCATCGAGTCTGCCAGAGTTTTGTCAACATTTACTATGGAAGGTAAGGAGATTGGAAATTATGAGGCGTTGTTAAAAGCCATTGAAGTCTATGTCAATCCAAGGTCAAACGAAGTTTTTGAGAGGTATAAGTTTAATAGTCGCTTACAAAAGCCAGGGGAGACGTTTGATAATTTTTTGACCGATTGTAAAAGCCTTCTGCTCACCTGTAATTATAGCTCTAAAGCGGAGAGGATTGAGGATCAAATTTTGAGAGACAAAATTGTGCAGGGTATATCTGATAAGTCTCTTCAAGAAAATTTGTTGCGAATAGAAAACTTAACACTTCATAAAGCAACAGAATTTTGTCGTGCTAGTGAACTTAGTAAGTCACAAGCAAAGGAGATGAACCCAGACATTGAAATTGACAATGTAAAGGTGAACAAAAGGAGGAGTATGCAGAGAAAGTATGTACAGAAAAATATAAGTACACAAAAGTTTAAATGTAGGCGCTGTCAACAGGTACATGGTCAACGGGAGTGTCCAGCCTTCGGGAAAAAGTGTGCTAAATGTGGTATAAAAAATCATTTTGCAGTGAGTTGTAAAGTAAAGCAAAATAAAGTGCAACAAGTTAAATGTGAATCGAGTAATAAGTGTGAAGATTCCTCCGAATATAGTTTTTTCTGTGGCGTTGTAAATTGTAAAGATAAGTCAAATTGGACTGAAAATATTTTGATTGAGAACCAGATTGTGAAATGTAAGTTAGACACAGGAGCAGACATAAGTATTATGCCATTACAAGTTTTCAAAAAAATAAATAAAAATTTAAATTTAAAATTGAGAGAAACAAGTGTAAATTTAGAATCATTTGTCGGAGAAAAAGTGAAACCTTTAGGTATGGTAAATCTATTGTGTAAATTTAAACATGTAGAATCTTATGAGAATTTTTTAATTGTTGAAAAGTGTAATACAATGTTATTAGGATTGTCAGGGTGTGTACATTTAAATTTAATAAAAAGAATAAATGTTGTTAATAACCAAATTAGTGATAACGAGAAAGATAAATTTATAAATCAAAATTTAGATGTTTTTGAGGGTATAGGAAGATTGCCTGGTTGTGTAGAAATACCAACTAGTAATATAATTGAACAAATTTGTCACCCATCTCCAAGGTTACCAAATAGTTTGATGAAACCGTTAAATGTTAAACTTCATAGATTGTTGAATCGGAAAGCTATTGTAAAAGTTGATCAAATACATAATAATGCTTGTGTAAACAGAATTGTAATTGTAGAAAAACCAAATGGAAGTGTAAGATTGTGTTTAGATCCATGTGATTTAAATAAATATATTGTAAAAAAAAAAAAAAATTTACCCACTTTATCAGATTTAGTGATGAAGTTAAAACATAAGTATTTTCTGTCTTAGATTTGAAAGAGGGTTTCTTGTGCATCTAGAAGTATGAATGATGCTGAGATCAATTACAGTCAGACGGAAAAAGAAATTTTGGCAATCACATTTGCGGTGAAAAAGTTTCATAGGTATATTTATGGTTCTGAAGTTGATGGACAAACTGATCATAAGCCAATTGTTTCAATTATGAGTAAATGTATAAGTAAAATAGGCTCTCCACGTTTGAGAAGATTAAGATTAAAATTATTAAATTATAACCTAAATGTTCAATATGTACCAGGTAAGTTTGTTCATTTTGCTGATATGTTGTCAAGAAATTGTTTGAATATTACTGAACATGACAATGAAATGTTGCATATGGTACATTCTATTTCTGTACACTTGCCAATGTCACCTGAAAGAATATCAATTTTTAGGAAAGAAACAAATAATGATTTAACTTTGAGTTTAATTAGCAATTATTATTACAATAGTTGGCCTGAAGAAAAGAAATTATCACAAATGTGTAAAGAGTATTATAAACTGAAAGATGATATTTATTTTGAGTCTAGATTAGGTTTTTATCAACTTAAATTGTTAGTACCTAAAGCTTTGAGGTTATATGTTTTAAAATTAGTACAAGATGTCCTTCATGTCCTTGTGAATATTCACAACATTGTGGGATAACTAAATGTTTAAAAAGAGCGAGACAATTATTTTATTGGCCAAAACTGTCCAAAGATGTTCATGATATGATTAAAGAGTGTCGTACATGTGAGAAATATAGACCAGCTAATATACATGAACCATTATTGTCACATAAAATTCCAGAACTTAGATTTTCAAAAATTGGTACTGATATACTGGATTTCAGAGGAAAATATTTTCATGTAGTAGTAAATTATTTGTCACATTGGTTAGAAATTATGCCATTATATGATAAAACTTCTAAATCTGTCACTAATGCTTTTCAAGAGGTATTGTGTAGATTTGGATATCCTTTTGAGTTAATAGCAGATAACAATCCATTTAGTTCACAGGAGTGTTTAGAATATTTTAAGTCTAAAGATATAACTTTAATTACTAGTAGCCCACACTATCCTAGAAGTAATGGAATGGCTAAAAAAGCTGTCCATATTGCTAAAAATATTTTGATAAAATCTTATGAAGATAATGCAGACTATAGAGATTTTCTTATGAATTATAACAATACTCCTTTGTCTACTTTAGATGTTTCACCTTCACAAATATTAAATAGTAGAAGTATTCGAACATTGGTTCCCACTACTGCTCAGCTGCTTAAACCTAAAGTTCAGGAAAATGTTCATAAATTGTTAAATTTGAAACAATCTTTATTAAAAGAAAAGAAAAATTTATTTTTAAGAAAGAAGGAAACTAATTTTCAGAAGGGAGATAAAATAGTATATAAAACAAATAAAGAAAAATTTTGGAAAAAGGGGAATATCTTAAGAAAATGTAAAGAACCTAGGTCATATTGGATAGATAGAGAGTTTTGTAATAAACCTTTAAGGAGAACAAGTTACCATTTGAGAAAGTCTTATAGTAAAAATAAAAACTTTAATTTTTCTAAATATATACCAAGTTTTGATGATGATGATGATGATGATTGTATTATTGTAACTAATAACAATAGTGAGAATATTTCAGTGTCTCCTAAGGTAAAACAACCTTTTGTAACTAAAAGTGGTCGAATGGTCAGACCACCAAATAGGTTGCACATATAAATGTAACAGTGTTTATTATTGTAATTCAAGTTTGTGTTTTATAATTTAGTATAAGTATCAAGTTTAGTTTCAAGTTAGTGTTTTTTTAAGTTTTCTAAATTTGTTTAAATATTGTCTAAGAGGGGAGGTGTTGTATCGATTATTGGTAAATTAGATTTAATGTGTGAAGTCTGTTTAAAATATAAATGTACGTCTTTGTGACATATAATCAATAAAAGTATATACTGCAAAATGGTCTTTTCAATAAAACATAAACCAATCGCTGTCAGACTACTCGGGATTTCTTCAGGGCTTCGGCGCTTTGAAAAACGTTGTTGTTGATAATTAATTTATTGCATCACCTCTATCGAGACCTCTCAACGCATCTAATTGAGGTCTCGCGTGATCAAAAGCTTGAACTTTTTTTTTTTTTTGGCCAGGGGAAATCCGCTTGAGGACTAAGCCGCGACAGGCACAGAAGCCTGGGGGATGCTCGCGACCCGGTGAGACAGTGTGGGATTCGCCAGATCGGGGGTGGCACTAGCGCGCCCGGTCAAAACCGGTGCCACGCTATTGCCACTCCCCAGTTAGGGCTACCCACTAAAACCCCTGCGTGTTCCGTCCTGCGCCTTATGCCAGGGCTACGGGAATAGGCTACCCGGCTCCGCATTCCCTGGCAGGCGTGGGCCCCGCTCACTGGGCCTCTTCCAATGCCGGGGGAACTACTCCCCCGGCAACGTTTCGGTCTTTTCCGGGCGTGGGGCGGTCTGTAACGCGCCCCACTGGAAGAGAGATGAGCGCGCGCGGAACACTCGCGATCTCATCTCGACGGCATGTGCGGGTGAGTGAGAACCTCTATACCCCTAGAGGCCCCACCCGCGCCGCCCGCTTACGGTGGCCGGAGGTCCAGGTCTGACCTCCGGCGTCGGCGCGTCCTCCTTTGTCGGGAGCGGAGCAAGGAAGTGCGCTCACGCTCCCGTTCCGCCTCCTCCTTCGCAAACATGACGTGCTCAAAAGCTTGAACCTAGGCCAACGAGTCAGCATTGCCATCCAACGCGGAAATACGGCCAACATTTTGGGCACGCTCCACGCCGACAGCGATTTGGAGTCAATTTTTTACTTATAGATTTGTTTTTTTAAGTTTAGTTTTATTAAATTAAAAGTTATATAAATTCAAGATATTAATAACTATGGAATTTATTGCTTTTAAATTTAAATACTCACCAATAAAGCAATATTTGGCACAGTTATGTTCATAGAGCGAGGATCTGCAATAGATTCATTGGGAAGGAACTTCAGATTCATCGTTGGAGTGAAGTTCATCAAACCAACATCAGGTTTTAAATCTAAGACTATGTTTCTGCGGTATTCTCTGTGTAAAGAAATATTTTATTAGTTATGGTTGTTTTTCTATATATTGTGAATATTTGTACCCATATTTTACTTAAGAGACACCAGCAAGAGGTGCCTGTCACGAAAATGAACATGCCGCGATGGATGCATGGAGTCACACGATGGGATCACGTCAGGAACTCCCGGAGCCCATGCAGGAACTAACGCGACCGCGGCAGTCTTCATGACCGTGCTATAGCACACAGACTACAAGAGTCTGAGTATAAACCGGCTAAACATACAGGGAACAAATGTCTAACCATGCCACCTTCACCAGCACCCACTGAAAGGAAAAGCCTAAAAAATGCTGACTTGACGCTTAGACGAATGTTTCTGTTCTGTTCCAGTTTTAAAATCAATGATACGCGTATCACTGGTTTCAAAACAGGACATGTTGAAGACCGTGCAAAACAAAAAGGAAAAAGTAGGAAGGTGAACGTTTTATCAGCTGATGATGAAGAAGACGCCTAATGCAACCTTAATATAAATGTACTTACATTTTTAATACTTTGTATTGTATTGTAGATTTACAAATCTAAGCAGATACATGAAATTGAAGTGTCTCTTTGTAATGTGAAAATAAAATTGTGAAAAAAATCAGGGAGATAATTTCGTACCACAAAATTCCGAAAATGCAATTTTTAGATTTTTTCTGTCTGTCAGGATGTTCCGGCTAAACTCTGAAACGGGTTGACCGATTTTGAGGGAACTTTCACTGACAGGTAGCTTATGTCATAAGGAGTAACTTAAGCTATTTTTTCTTAGGGTACCGCAAAAAAAAATCCACGCGATCGAAGTCGCGGGCACAGCTAGACTAGAGCTTGCAAGATAAAAATTAACTTACACATATGTGAATGGGCCTATTTCTTCGACCTTAAGTTTATGGTCTTCACCGGCCATGAACCTCTCCGCGTTGGTTACGTTGAAGATGTATATTGAGAGGCGAGCCCCCTCCACTTCTGATTGGAAGGTGTCCATCATGAAGGATCCATTCACGATTCTGGTGTTCTACGAACAAATTTAAATTCATTTATTCAGTATTTATTGTACATTTACATAAAATTGATTAAACAGATGTTACAGTGAATTGTAAATTTCTCTACATATTCAGCCGAACTCATACCTATTCCGCCTAAGTCATCACGTAACTGTCAATAGTAGAACTCAACTTTTTCGATATATTTATAGTTATTCTGCTATTCGGGGTGAAGATGTGAGGGTTGCTTTAGTGTGGTGCTTCGATGGTGGCTGCCCTCTGATGTATGTTGGTGACGCACCGGCGAGAGCCCATGGTTCGATTCCCGTGAGCACAAAATAAGACTAAGACTTGTTGTACTCTTGTTGAAACCTCTGGTGATGGAAATGGACAATTATAGACACACACCAAACGCTCCCCCGAGCAAACGTCGTCCTCGCAATGTCCTCATTAGACAAAATCACCCAACTCCTTGCAATAATGATCCCCCCCGCGGCTTGGAACATCAGCCTGGTATAACAGACGCAGACTGAACAGACGCCGATTAGCCCCCAGTCTCGGCCCCCCATTCATTACAGACACAAAGTAGCCACAAAAGACTAGCTTTGGCCTGTAGCTGATGAGTTTCTTCCGCCGCTTCTCAAATTGAGTCAATTTGGTTGATCCGTCCTATATCAGTATCACGACATACTTATAAACCTTCCTACGGGGTTAGTTGATATGCGGGTGAAGAACGCGTTCATTCAACGATAACAAACTAAATGTTTAGTGCGAGAGGTCACGCTTTACGACAATAATACAATTAGGGCTTTTCCACATTTCCGCGAGAATCTCGCAAAGACGCCAAGATAGTGAACGCGAAACCTATGAAAGAAAGAAGAAAGAAAGAAATTTTTTAAAACTACATTTCTTTTCACCCGTCTGTCCGCTGCAAGATGTATGCCACATATTCTGGTCTCCCGTCTTCTTCATCCAGCCCCTGCCGGCTAATATTATATATTTAGAACTAAATATAATAGAAAATACTAAACAATAAAAAAACCATGAAGATAATGTTCTAAGACTCTAGCTGAGCAGGTTGCGTTTGTCAACCGGCGCTGATCTTCCGCTATACATACCTATGGATGTAAATCAGTTCCAAGTTTAACTTAATTTATCTGTCCTAAATAAAGCAATTTTCTTTCTTTCTACGTTTATTAGTCATCTTGAGTAGAACGTTATATTTGGGTATGACTTTATATGTCATCCGCAGAAGGTTTGCCGATGGTCGCCCCTTCCGCTTCCTTCGACTGCGATCGGGGCTTGTCTAAGTAGTGTTAAGAACTAGTCGACCGTGGGTCGCGGGTAGGAAGCGGGGGTTACTTATCTTGCATTTTACGAGAATTTTCCGGATTCATGTATTTTAATACTAAAAACTATGTTGGAAATACCCTTTGATTCTAAATGTTGCCAAAATAACTGTATTTTGTGACCTATCCAAAGTGGAAGAAGTCGCGAACAAATCTAGTATGAAAATAAATTTAGAATCGATTGTTACAGGTCTCAGCTACCCATTTCTCGTGCTCGTCTTGCATTCTCGCGAAAATATGGAGCGCCCTTTACACATTATTATCATTTACATAAACAACGTCTATTTTAATATATCTAAATGGTTTAATGTAAATACAACACTAAAAAGATTAAATGTTCTAGATTTGTAATCACCAGTTCAATGTTTTTCAAATCTAATAGAAACGGACTGCGGCTAGCCGCAAATTGCGTATGTTATTATTACTAGTCATTATTGGATTTGTCGAATATTTTACAAGTAGATGGCGCTGTAGGAAATTGTAACTCAGTATGGTTCGCAATATAGTCACATTATTCAAACAATTAGTTACATAATAATATTAACTAGCGGGCCCGGAGAATGCCCTTATAATTCTATTTTTGGAAGTCTCGTCAGCTCTCCAGCTGAATGGAGATTAAGGCAACTGTAACTTAACTATACTTATCAAAACAAATTAAGAAGATATTATATACATAATATTAATACGTATAAGTTATAGAGAATTAGTGAGGTGTGTAAGAATAAGCCTAAATGGCGCTCTGTTGTTCGTGCCTACCCCGCAAGGGACCTGGTGTGAAGTTATGTATGTATGTATGTATGTATAGAGAATTAAGTTATATCTGATCGCTCAAGAATCTTGTTATAATATAATAATATTACAAAACCGCTCTTGAAGTTTTTTTTGTTTAAAAATATTAAATATGTCGGAGAAGGCGTCGTTCTCACAACATCTCCTTTATTTATTGCAGGTTTAGTGGGCGTCATCAGGGTAAAATGCGAGCATAAAACACAACGGCCAAGGTTTATACACTTTTAATTCAAATTTAAAAGACATTTTAACATAGTTTAGACCGAGCAGCGGGTTCAGGGCACCGCTCATACTTCCAACTTCAACACTTTTTTAACATTCTCAAAGGTCCAACTCGACCTGTAGTCACCAACCAAATGTGCCACAAAAACTCCTCCGTCTACCGAAGTAGATACTACTGAAGTCTAATAGAGGGCGTCTGACCCGATCCGAGCCATATGCTCTGCTCTGATTGGTCGTTTATTAAATTACAATATTCATAACTTTTATTACGTTAGAACGATCTTTAAGTTATAGAAACATTTAACAAATCATATAAAATTAAATTAAGAATTTCAAAAGTAGTTAAGGGGGCGTCCATAAATTACGTGAGGTGTTTTTTTAAATTTTCTACCCCTCCCTTCCCCTTTGGTGAGATGTCGTGAGATTTTATTCAACCCCCTCCCCCATCCCCCAATCTCACGTGAGATTTTTCAAAATGTGAGTTTCTTACGTAAACGCGTTGGATTGTTATTGTAAAAAGAAAAAAACAAATTTGCTTCGTGCTTTTATTTACGACTAATTAAGACTAGTAATCAATATTGCTGAGAGTTTAATTATAAGTGTAATAAAAATTTAACAATAGAATAATTAAATCGTAACTACTGTGATTTAAAAAAAATACCTACTCTAATTCAGTCCAATTAAAAAAAAATGCGTGATATTTGCCGAGAACCCCCCCTCTCTCCAACGTAAGATTAGATGAGATTTGACTCGACCCCCTCCCCCCCTTAAACACCTCACGTAATTTATGGACGCCCCCTAAAATGTAAACAAATAATATTGTGCGTTATAAATCCAATCAACAATTATCCGATTTATAGCTTCCCTCCGACAAATATATAAATGTTCTCAGAAAATACAAAGAGATAACACGTAGTAAAGCCCAAACCCTTCTAGCCCTTCCCTACTTCTCAATGAAATAAATACCCTTTGGTGAGCTAAAATTTATGCGTAGATCACTTAGGTATATAAGTTATCTTAAAATAGCAATATGATGATATTATAGACACGAAACATTTACCTCCGTTTTGTTTCACTATGTCATCACCCCTTCCATTCGTTCATCCGGGCTTGACAACATAATATTGTAATTAATTGTTTAAAATGATTAAAAGGTATATTTGAATAAATCTTTTTATTCCCACACAATAAAAGGCTATCTCCCTCATTAACTCGAGTTCTCACGCTCAACTACGCAACGGTTCTTTAGCACATTCGTCCTGTGCGACAGCCGTGTACTCTACGCTATGACATGGGACGGCTTAAGAAGAGGGTTCTAACTTTTCTAAGAGGACGGCTATGGTCAGGACCCGGTGTGCCAATTCAGCAGGCGGCAAATTCAAACTTAGCAGACAATACATAACACATCATCATCATTGACCACTGAGACGTCCAGTGCTTTAAGGATCTGCCCTATCTAAATGGGGTTCAATATCTCGCTCGCGTATTACAACAATTTTGAATTGTTACACGCCGACAAAGTAAATGCTCACCTGGTTTATGACCTTTTCCGCATTTGGAGTTCTTTTGTTTACCTTGTGTTTAAAATTTGTAATTAGACGATAGCCTATTGTTATTGTACTTGTTTAGTATAAAACGATGGGGGGGGGGGGTTCAGTCAAGCGACGATTACGATGCGAGCAAGAGGTTTGTAATACATTCAATGAGCGATATAGTGGCGGACTTTGCGCGTGCTATTGGATCGTGCAGTTTGTACTGGTTGTGACCAGTTATATTTATACCTGTGTTTGTATAGTTCTAATAAATTCTATAGTAATTCCAACGGCATTTTAATTCGAGTCATGTAGCTCGTAACAATATGAATTTATAGAATTTACATACGACAAATCCGTATTACACAATCTTAACCAAAACATGAATGCTTCACGATAAAATCATATTGATTCAGACTAGATTTCATACATTACAGAAGTTGTTTTACAAGAATATTTTCAGAAGAAGAATCATGATTATGTTTTTGTGAAACATTCGTAACTTTTGTGCAATACGGATTTTGTTGCAAGTAAATTTTGTGAATTTATATATATTCAAAAATGTGCTAATGCGTGAGCGAGATAGCGCACTGCCTTTTAAAACTTTATTTCTTGGTTCGAAGATCTCACCACTTTACCGAGGTTTTCGCTGGGTGCTTGAACCCGGAGGCAACTTGCTCGAGGGAGCTCCCTAGGGGGCTTTACAATTCTTTTATAATATCTTCAACTAGTTTGTGCCCGCGACTTCGTCCGCGTGGAATAGTTAAAAAAAACATTTATATGCTCCATTACTTCATGCTGGGTGCTTCACTCCTTTTGGTCTTAGCGTGATGATATATAGCCTATAGCCTTCCTCGATAAATGGGCTATCTAACGCTGAAATAAGTTTTCAAATCAGACAAGTAGTTCCTGAGATTAGCTCGTTCAAGCAAACAAACAAACAAAAACTCTTCAGCTTTATATATTAGTATAAGATTTGATCACGGTGAGTATGATGCGGTCTACCGGCAATGACTCTACCACTCACATTGCTGTCATGTCATGCCCAAATCCTTAGCATTACTTTTTCAACTCTTTTTCATCCGATTTTAATTCACAACTTTCAACGTCAACGAATTATTATTAAAAATGTTGAAGCACAGTGTGACCTCGACTTCTTGAGTGCCTATTATGCAGAAAATAATATTAATTAATTTATTATTTCTTAATTAATTTATTAATATTAATTATTGTGCTGAATAATCTTCTCTGTGTATAATCTTAATATATATAAATCTCCTGTCACGATGTTTGTCCGCAATGGACTCCTAAACTACTCAACCGATTTTAATCAAATTTCCAACTTGAAAGATAGGATTTTTTATACCGTTGGAACCGGTAGGTGGCGCTGAGATCGGGTTCTAGAATCCTCTTAACAACGGGAGCGATTTGTTTTGTGTGTTTGAGTGGTGATGTCCAATTGACGGTAGGTGGCGCTGAGATCGGGTTCTAGAATCCTCTTAACAACGGGGAGCGATTTTGTTTTTGTGTGTTTGAGTGGGTCCCCGGATGGTTTAAATCCACAATTGGAACCGGTAGGTGGCGCTGGGATCGGGTCATATTTTTTCAGAGCAGGACAACGTCTGCTGGGGCCGTTAGTATAATATATAAGGAATGTAATCTCGTCGCTATTTCTTCAAATAAAGTTTTTCTATCTTTCTACAAGCATTATTTTACTTTTGATAGCTCGATGGCAGTTCAATTAGTAATCCTCCCCATGCGTCACCGACTCGATGTCTTATAAAAATCGCCTTCATTTATAAATTAGATTTAATCAAATTAATCTTATATTTTTGCTATCAATGCTCTATTACTCTCTTTTCTTTCATCGTATCCGAATTGCTTGGGTTGCCACAATGTCTTTTCCTTCCACACTCTTCTATTCTGACATACATCTTCTGTCACACCACATATTATCATATCATTTTTGTCACGTGACTTTCATCCCTCCTCATTATATGCCCATACCAACATAGTCTTCTTCCTCTCAATTTTTCAGTGACGGGTGCAACTTTCAAAGATCCCCTTATGTACTCATTTCTCACCTTATCCATTCTCGTAGCACCACACATCCATCTCAACATTCTCATCTCAGCTTAATGGAGACGTTTGTGGTTTATCACTTTAGTGGCTAATTTT
Organism: Dendrolimus punctatus; assembly: GCA_012273795.1. NCBI lineage: Eukaryota > Metazoa > Arthropoda > Insecta > Lepidoptera > Lasiocampidae > Dendrolimus > Dendrolimus punctatus. Next base: position 22,509,928 of record CM022535.1, read on the forward strand.
TGCTCAAAATACTATAATCGCGTAATAGATATACCCAAATTTTATACATAATTACACAATTTTTACTAGGGAATGATTTTAAATGACCAAATAAAAAATCTAATTACAATGTGTGATATACTTTAAGTCCGGGAGTGGTTTGTAAGTTCTTTGAATGCTTAAAAATTAGCTTTTTGTAGAGCTGATATTCTTTTTTAATTATTTTTTTAAATGCTGCGGCACTTCGTGTTCCGGATATCTCTCGGGAATATCAAGTCAGGCGTGGAGTTTGGAGTTTTTTTTATATAAACAAGAACGGACTGGTGGCGCCATCTGTGATTATATACATTGCTTTTCTTTAGAAGATCGTTTTCATGCATTGCAAACAAGATTTTCGAAAGAAAAAAGAAAGAAATTTATATTTATTTAAAATGGAAATAATACATAAGCAGTTTAACTTAAGCCAAAGGTTAACTCTAAACAGGCCCTAACTCAGCAAATGCTGGTCGATAACAACCAACGCTAATGAACAATTAATATTATTTATAATTAGAACAACATAAAACAAAAAATAGACAAAAGATGAATTTAATATATGTTATGAAATGATTATTGAAATAAATTACACTGTTTAATGGAAGTTTAAATGACTGATAATTAGATAATAGGTAGGCAATGTGTTATATTAATCATCTATAGCCGCAAATTAACTAAAAAAATCTTGTAAGAAAAAACAAGATAGAGTGTTGATGAGTCACCCTAGAATGCTCGAGAACAACAGCGGCCCTGGCGTACGGCGTATGAACGCGACGTACAGCATTTCATAATAAGCATTCGTAGGGCGCGTACACTATCACGCCGTACGCAGCCTAGAGCGTTTGTAACAATGCACCACAGTAATAAAAGCGATTAATAGTCATTTTAATACTTACGTACTTAATGATAAATTGTATGGGATCCACTGTTAGTAGAAATATTGATAATATTATGAAAAACACACCCAATGACGTGGTAATCAGCATTCTTCCTGCGAACACAAATATTTGAGTTATTATTTCAAACATGAAATATATACTAATCTACATTTTATATTAATTATGTTATACTAGAGTTTACGCCGCAGCGACGCTGCGGGTCAATCTCTAGTGCGCGCATCTTGTTATTAAAATAATAGTTAAAAAAAAACTAAACAAACACGCTTTCATAAAAAATCCAACTAAAAACCAGAAAATAAAATTTAATTAATTTGGTTTCTAATGAATTGGGTCTTTAAAAAAAGCATGGGGTGTATTCAAAGCGCTTTTTAAGATATTAAAGAAGAAAAAGCGCTTTGAATACACCCCACGCTTTTTTTTTGACATTGACATTTGAAAAAGGCGCGATTTTCAAATCAACCAATGACGTTTGTCTATTTCGTCGTTAATGAAATTAACGTTTCATAATTCGTTCTACTGAAGTTTATAATTTTTTTTAAACTACTCTACGGACCTAGTTCCGTACCATTTTTTAAAGCTTTATTTCTAGATTAGAATTTTTAAAATTTTGCACACTTAGTGTTTTAATTCTTGTGTGTGACATGAATTAATTTGTGTTGAAGTGTATATATCTTACGAGTAACTTATTATATTAATTAATCCTAATTTTAATACTAAACTTATACTAGTGTAGAGCGTATCTGTTACATGCTGGTGTTGTGAGGAAGTGCATGTGCAGTGTGAGCCTTATAATATCTAGTGCCATGTGTGTTGTTTTCCTTTCTGTTTTTAGGCTCTTTGTGTGTTTTGATTTGGTTGTGAAATGTGCATGTAATGCAAAGTGATGGTAGTGCACGTGGTTCTTGGAGTCTCTTGTGGGACGTAGCCCATGTACTCGTGTATCCGGGATTCCGAAACTGTACTAAACCGACTTTGACGAAATTTTGTAACTGTGTAATTTGGTCTAATTTAAATGATAGGATAGTTTTTATCTCGATTTATTGACCTCATACGCATATGTTATACTTTTTGTTTATTGTTAAGGTCAAATCAACAGCGTAGCCTTGGCGAAATCTGTGATTACAGAGGAATTATTCTTTGTCAACAACACCTTAATAGTGTTCAAACTTATACTTCAATAAATGATTACGGTCGAATTTCGCCCACGGGCGACCACTAGTATTAATTTAATAAGGAATTTCTATCTCGTGAATCATTTTTAGTTAGAAGACTACTTGAGAAGAACTACCAAATTTACAAGGAAGAAAACATTTTGATTGCTGGAAACCGGTTCTGCCTTAAACCAGGGTGCAGCTCAAAGCCCCCTTTCGTCGGGAAAACCCCGGTTGCAGTGGTGGGATTTGGTTTTATTGCCAGCAGTTATTTCTTATGGCCTTGGTAGGACTGCTGACTCACAAAATTTGCTACTGCTGTACTCACGCTCAGATACCATTATGTCGTTATTCTTTATTACTATGAAGTAAAAAAAAGGGTAAAAACTACACAAATATCGTCAACTGAACGCATATATCTCCGTGTTATAAGAAATCTATCTATACGTACAGATAAATAGAATCGAAGAGTCTGTTTGTAATGTTAAAATAAAAATGTGAAAAGAAGGTGATAGTGAGAACGCAATTTTAATATTTGTCTACCTGAATGTTTTTTGGTAATCTCTGAAACGGCTGGACAGATTATGACGGGACTTTCACTGGCAGCTACTTAGAGTCCTTTTTTTAGGGTTCTACGTGGGTGACGTCGTAATATTATAAATTCCTAGAAATTTGTTTTCTTAAGTTTTCGCGACTAGTATACGTAATAAAACTACTATTTAAACGGTATTAAGCATGGTAATTTTATTTAATATTGTTACGAGCTACAGGACTCGAATTAAAATAAACGCCGTTAGAATTACTATAGAGTTTATTAGAACTGTACAAACACGTATAAAACAAGTACAAAATAAAACTGGATGCAACCAGTTCACACTGCACGATTCAATGCAATTCAACACGCGCAAAGTCCGTCACTATATCGCTAATCGAAAGTACTACACATGTCTTACTCGTGTCGTAGTCATCGCTTGACTGCCCGTCTTTCCGTTCGGGCACCCCTTTACACTTAGCTTACGACCATGCAAATGATGATTTCCACAAATCACACCTATGAACGGCCATAAACAAGTACAAGAAAAATAGGCTATTGGCTAATTGCAAGTTTTAAACATGAAGTAAACAAAAGAAATTCAAATGCGGAGGGTAATAGAACCCTGCTTCATGACAGGCCGGTGTGCTTCGTGGAATTTTGGCTAAGTTGTAACAATATTAAAGTGGATGGGAAGTAAAACATTATTTTTACCTCCCAGCCATTTTAATATTATATAAAATTATTAGAGCTAGGCTATATTTGCTGAAGAGTTTCTTGCGCCGCTTTTTCTCTCTAAGCCACAAACTAGATTATGCTTCCACAGAGTAAACAAAATTAAAACTAAATAATGAAAATGAACAAGTTGGCGGTAGGTTAAATAAAAACTTTAACAATACTCATTGACGCTTGACACCTTTGTCTTCCGTGATCACGTCTAGTGAAAAGTGGCCGAAATTTTAGAATAATAATAATAATAAAAATCAAACAAATTAAAACCGCTCGCTTAAAACCGTTAAAACGTAGTTTTTAATTATAAACCAATTTGTGCTTTGATAAAAGAGACAAAAAATCAATGGACTAATTACGACACATCACACAATTAATCACATATCGAAAATATTTTTTTTTAATTTTTGTTAATTTTCAGTCCTTCGGTCTGTCCGTGATTAGCTTTGTCTGTATTCAAAATTATATATCTAATATATATAAATCTCGTGTCACGATGTTTGTCCGCGATGGACTCCTAAACTACTCAACCGATTTCAATCAAATTTGCACACCGTGTGCAGTTTGATCCAACTTAAAAGATAGGATAGTTTTTATCTTACAATTGGATCCAGTAGGTGGCTCTGCAATCGGGTTCAAAATTTTATTTCTTCAGGGCAGGACAACGTTTGCCGGGACAGCTAGTTATATTATAAAGAGATAAAGTTTGCGAGTTTGTGACGTTGTAGGGGGTAATCTCTGGGTCTACTAAACCGATTTTGATATTTTTTTCACCAGTGGAAAGCTATACTATACCTGAGTAACATACAGGATATATTTGATTGTAATTAATAATTAGCCCAGCGAACTAGGCACGGTCAGCTAGTTGTTTATATATATATACGCACTTATAAGACGCTGAATCAAGGTTATTGAGAAATGAAAAAAAATCGACTTTTCTAAAATCGTGTGTTTAAGATTACTTGTCGAAGCATTTTTTTTGAATAAGTAAATTTATTAGATATACCTATTAGAGGAATTCAAGTATAGACGGAGAAGTCTGTGAACAATATCAATATGAAGTGAAACATTTTTTTAAAACGTATGTAGTAGTAGTATTTAAAACATTAGCTATATATCATAGTTATAATAATACATTAAAAAAAATATATATACCGTAGACATAAGCAACACACTCCACAGACCCTATCTCACCATACTATTGTAACAGCAACACTCCACATCAAATTAAGTATTTGTAATAAATCTTAGATTTAAAACGTTATACTTAAAAAATTTGAAAAACGCCATTTACATTTTGAAAGCCTGGATAATGGCTTGCCCTAACTCTATCTTGCCCAGTGTTCCGACTTCCCAACCAGCTTGGGACGATCAGCTCTGCGAACCGACACGGGAAGTCTCCTACAAACGTGTTCCAGTTCGACAGAGCTCGCTCGCCTTTTGGCCATTGCTACTTGGGAGTCTGGACAATGGCTGCAGGCACACCCATCCTTCAATACAGGCACAATCCTGGATCACACTAGTTTTCGATTAGCTGCGAGCCTTCGCTTGGCCCATGGTGCCAGTGTGGGAGTATGGTGGACCCGTATAGACCCCATGGATTAGCATGTTTTCACAATGTTGGTCGAAGATCTCGCCATGCCAACCTCAATGACATCATCCGCCGGGCTCTTGGTACGCGACGATAGTAAGAGGCCGGATGGTATGTCACTTATTCCTTGGAAGATGGGACGACTGCTTGTTGGGGACGCGACATGTGTAGACACTCTAGCGCCGTCACATCTTCCAATGACTGAGTTAGAGGCTGGCAATGCTGCTTCAAAAGCTGAAGCTCTCAAACGGCGCAAGTATGGAAACTTAGGAAGGGGTTACATATTTGTGCCGTTTGCAGTTGAAACATTAGGTCTGTGGGGTCCATCGGCAAAGAGTTTCTTCAAAGAGATTTGCAAGAAACTCTTTGATGCCACCCGTGCTTAGAAGGCTGGCTCATATTTTGCCCAACAAATAAGCATCGCCATACAGCGCGGCAATGCAACCAGCCTTCTGGGCACGCTCCCATCTGGCAGCGTTTTGTTTCACAGTCTATAATGGCTATGTAACCCCTTCCTAAGGTTCCATATTTGCGCCGTTTGACAGCTTCAGCTTTTAAAGCAGCATTGCCAACGTCTAACTCAGTCATTGGAAGATGTGAGGGCGCTGTGTTTTTTTTATTGCAGGAGTTCAGCAGACAGGCAGACGGCCCAATTGATTGAAAGCGGTTACCATCGCCTATGGGTATTTGCAACACCGAAGGTGCTACAAATGCGCTGCTGCTCTCTTAAGAGAAACTGGAACCTGGTCACTAATGCCGGAACACAACTGAAAGTTGTTATAGCGGCATACTTTAGACCAGGGTTAGCCATCCAGTCGGGCAAATGCCCTACTATCTGGCTGTGGGTTGTTTTGTCACCTCTTACGACAGGTCGCCCGAACGCAGGAACTGGTATTCTTTCTCCGATCCTGCACGGATAACGGATAAATACTTTACTTTCAAAAGTACTCGTGCTTATTGTCACGAGTTTTTGGAACGAAATTCCTTATTTATCACCGTACATTGTAGATAAAATTGAACGCCTTTTAAAATTAAATCAACCTATCAAAAGACATCTCATGTGAACCAGATGAAACTCTTATTATAATTCCATACAAGATCTTTTAGCAGTGCAGGAACTTCTTAATGTAACCATGACAATGCGAAAATTACCTCCATTGAAGGACAGTAAATTTCACAAAATCCACACTTTCCAAGTGAATATTTTCAAATATAACACCTGTTTGCCGAATTTTGCTCCTATGTAGATTTCTTTTGGAGGTATGATATTGGGACTTCATCGAAGAAACAAGAGTGATAAAATGTTTGAACTGGTCTCAATTAAAACCTTAAAAACATAATATTTTATCACATTTGCCTGATTTATTGCTTATTCATGTAATAAACTTAAGTTTAATAAAATTAGGTTTTCTTTCGAAAAGTATTTTATCTTTAAAATGTATTTAGAATAAACGTATTATATATATATCAAATACCAGTTTAAAAAGTACCTTGTATCTGGTATCTCAAATACTTATTTTAATAGTATCTTGTATTTTGTATTCAGATACTTTGTATGGGGGGGTACCTTGTACATCTCTGCTCGTAACGCATTGAGGTGGGATTGGCTTCCTATTTAAAAATCGGCTTGGTTTATTCGGCTTCACTCTAACAGCGCGGGCCTCGATCTTTTTAATTTCTTCGCGCATAATAAGCTTATCAATTTAAAGATCAACATTTTAAACATTAACACGATTGGGTAGGGTGGCCTCTTAATAATACATGATCATGGCAAATATGGGAAAACGGATTAAATTATTCAATAAATAAAGCCAATTATGTTTGAGACTTTTATGGGTTTTGTCCATCAATTATTTTAATAGGGAGGCGGAAAATTGTATAATGCAGTCTTTTGTTTTTAGATTTTTTTATGTTCGTTTGTTTGTTCGCGATGTACATAAAATTTACGGGGCCGATTTCAATGCGGTTTTCGATGATTGATAGCAAATTCCCAAACTTAAAATATCGGGTACTCTATGTCCCTAGCTTATTCCGTCAAACATGGACGACGTCACTGGCGAATCCTAGTGTTACAATATATTCTAATATTGTTAACATATATAAAAACAGACGTTAATGTAACGTCTTATGAAGTTTTATGATAACACGATAGAATTAACTTTAATTGCTTTTTAAACAATAATTAATGCGTTATTTGACTCTATTTTATTGTAATTTCTTATAACGGTATAGGTAGGTAAGTTTAAATAAAATCTATGCGGCAACGTGCTGTAACTTTTTAAAACGTATGTCAGTTTATTTGCCTGTCCGCTTACTTGTCATCGACTTATGGCCAGTTCGCCACAAAGCCTGCGAGTTTATATTTCTCCTTCGTGATCACGGCTACTGAAATATGCCCGAAACGTCGGAAATCTCTTAAATCAGTTAAAACGTAGTTCCATTATGTATACTAATCGCGAAATAAGAAAATACTATACGTTTTAGACGATAGCTATTATTTGATTTGATAAATAAAAAGAACTTACTCAAATTTGCTTTGACAAGTATACGTTCCTCATGGTTTGCTATCGCCATCCTAGTCCCAACACTCAGTACAACAGGCGACCAATTAAAATGTTAAAATCACTCAACAGTATAAAAACAACAATCACTTCAATTATGAACTGTAATTAATTTTATAACATTAACAAGCATTTGTACGCTAGTAATTTTCCATAACACAATGTAGATAAAAAAATATCGCTAATTGAATATTAATAAAATAACTAAAGTTAATTCCTCGTCGTACTTGTTGTCTTTCGTTTTCGAAACTGTGACGTGTGGTCAACACAGTCGACTGTAGAATGAGACCTACGTCTCAAATCATGTGTCATAGTTTAACGAGCCAATTCTCGGACTGTTTAGATCTTCTCGTTGATATCCGCGGTTGATTCGTTTAATGGCCGCTGCCTATATGGGCCATCAGCAAATTATGTCAATTACACATTAAGAGGGAGAGGAGGTCGACGAAGGGCGACATTATTTTTTTTCATCTTATTTTGACATCAAACAGATATATATATATTAAATTCCAAAAATATAAAAAAAATAACTAAAAACCTGTTATGTAGAAAATTTCAATGACAGCCTGTGTGTATATATGAGCGTTCGTGACTGTGTATATGTGTATATTTATGGATAATGTGAGTATATATGTATGTATACTATAGATACGATGGAGGTCACGGTAGAATGTATGATTACAAATATGTTATTTAATAGAATAATAGTATGCGAGGGTGTTTTGCATTACACGCAAACCTCGTAGGTTTAAGTGGTGCTTTACTACTAAAATTGTTATTTATCAAAATAATTGATAAAAGTGAGACAGAAGAACAACGACAATGTACGTTACACAACTTTAAATGTCGAAAGTTGAGAAAAAACATTTTGAAGGTTAATTACTGCAGTAATTCATTTAGCCTAAATGGCGCTCTGTTGTTCGTGCCTACCCCGCAAGGCACCTGGCATGAGTTATGTATTTATGAATTTCATTTGGTTTAATTTCTCTTGAAAGGTGTGTTGATTTTATGTGACAAGGTGTGGGAGGGGTTCTAAATTTTGTGACGTCACGTGTTACAATCTAATAATAGTCGTTTACAGGAGTGACCTATTTCAAATCAAAATATTTTTGTTTGGCTAAGAATTTTAATTTCAATTTTTTTTATTGCAGGAGTTCAGCAGCCAGGCAGATGTCCCACTTGATGGGAAGCGGTCACCATCGCCTATGAATATTTGCAACAGCAATGGTGATACGAATGCGCTGCTGCTCTCTTAAGGGAGATTGAAACCTGGTCACTAATGCCGGAACATAACTCAAGGTTGTTATGGCGGCAGACTCTAGACCAGGAGTCCTAGCCATGCAAGCTGGTAAATCTACGTACAGAAATCGAAACAGACTCTAAATTTAATATATTATTAAAACCAGACATATAATATTAAAAAAAGTTAATATCATTGACAATTTTATATAATTTAGTCAATTTATTACATACGTTATTATTCGTCTGTTTAATTCTAAAAATCGTGTAAAATTCCATGCTATCAGCACTCTGCTACTTAATATTATATTACATTTATATTTAATTTTTTTAAATATTTTAAGCCGCTTGCATAACGTTTCTTATGTTTATTTAAGAAACACTAAACGCATTTAACACCCTTGAATAAACCATATACCGATCGGCCTTAAGAGCATGGCTGTAAGACGTCATGATTGCAGTGCGTTTGAGCTACGTTTTTTATTGGGCGATTTCCACATTTTTGGTATAAGACAATAGTGTAGTTCTTCCTTTATTATACTAATTGGCGCCGCTGCATGTTTAATAGTTAGGTGTAAGTATACGAACTACACGTTTAGTCTTTTAATAATTTCTTAAAAGAATGTAATTTTGATAACCGATTAAACTTTTTGCCATCTTGTAGGTAGGGACGTGATCCGATTGCTATAAAAATTTTTGGGGCTTCTGATCAAAAAACTGCGAGAAGTGGTTTTGGCAGTCCTCTCGTGATGTTAACCGGACTCTGCCTAAGGAATTCTTCGACAGGTGAAAATCTGAAGGTGCAAAGTCAGGACTATACGGCGGATGCTTTAACACCTCCCAACCAAACTCTCGTAATTTGTGCTGAGTGGCTAAAGTTGTGTGAGGTCCAGGGTTATCATGGTGAAAAACGACACCCCTTCTGTTGTTAATCTACTGCTTTCTAACTTTTGCTTTAATCTCATCAGTTTCGCAGTACAGTTCAGATCGATGGTCCCTGGCGGTAACGTCATAATGAATAATAATAATACATACATACATAAGTTCACGCCAGGTCCCTTGCGGGGTAGGTACGAACAACAATAATAATAATAAGGCTTCGCCACAAAGGCCCCCCGTGGGGGGCTTTGTGGCGAAGCCTTAAGTGAGTGGCGACACTTCGTACCTGACTCCGGGGGCCAAGACAAGGCCCCCGCCTCCGTGCTTGTCTTAGCCAGCCGGCACGGAGTGGAGATGCTAGAGCTCTTTAAAGCTCAAGCTCAAGGGGTGGAAGTGATAAATGGCATCACGTCAGAAGTAGCTTCGGTGAACCTGCAGCCCACCTCTCTACACCCCTTAGCCACCCACACCCATGTTGCCCCTGTCTTTTATGGCATTTTTTGGGGCCCATGCAGGGAGTGGAGAGTCACCGTCTGTCCATTTTTCCATGTTCCCTGAACATTGCGACGGGCAGATGCCATAGTCCCCATATTCCTAGGCCCTAGTACCACTAACGGTTCACCCCAATAGCCCACTACTTTCTCTTCTCATTTCCCACAAAAGTCCTACACTGGCCGGGGCTTGTCCTTGGGTGCATTATTATATGGTGTAGACAGGGATAATCGCCGGTAAGTGTCACGCCACTTTTAGATTAAGTTTGTCAAGGGGCCTCTACCGTGCTGGCCTCCCCATGGCCCCACGCAAGCCTTCCAAAAGTCCGGGCCATTTTTATGGCTCGTGGTCTTGAAAGACATACAGTATAATAATAGTAAGGCAAGTAAAAGGCACTTACGGTTGGCACAACACAAAATATATTTTAAACTAATTTCTCAATGGAGGCGGCGAGCACAGTACAATATCACACGGCAAGCAGACAAAGTAAGTAACTCACTTCACACTCTATGAAAACGCCCAGCCTACCTCCTTACAAACATTAAAAATTAATACGTCGAGTACACCCGGTGACACAAGTTTGATTTTGTGCATACATGAATATCACCCGGGTGCACTCGCGCATTATACAAATTTATTTAATATAGGAAATGAAGTGCCTACAATAGTAATAATAAACTTTATTTCCACAATCTAAATTACAGCCAGGTAGCGTAACAAATTTTTAGATGTAGTACAGCATTAATATGTTTGTGACTAAGACCGAAACTAAGAATAAACTTGTATCTTCGGTCACACATAAATTAAACGATTTTGTTTCGCGGCTTGTGTTGCTTTTTTATATTTTTTGTAGTAAAATTTTAAAATGTATCGAATTTCTTCATTAGGTTCACTCATTTTAACAATAAGAAAAACAAATGAAAATCACCCATTTTCCTAACTTGGAATTGTCTACTTTAAAATTAAAACTTTTTAATGATACCAAAACCAGCCAGATACAAATGGTATAGCCAAAGAGATCTTATTACAAATTCATATATACTGTATTATAATAACACATGCAAAACAAGTATGAAGTATTATATATTAAGCATGTACTGTTACAGACAGCAAATGAATGTCGTCGAATCGAAACCGGGAACTATCCCATTACACATATTGTAGGACGACGAACATCAGAAAAATACAGTTTAAACTAGGGGTTCCCAAAGTGTGCGTCGCGACACCCTGGTGCGCCGTAGGAGCACCTAAAGGGGGGCGCCGTGAGACGCTCCTGATTACCGTTCTCCGGAAACTAAACTTAGGCAATCGCGGTTACATAATGTGTGGAGATCACAAGCTCAGACGTCACATCGACTAAGTTGCATTATATTTTATTCCTATTTTCCTTAAATAATAAATGTTTTCTTGGATATAAATATAAAAACTCAGCTTCATATTGTGGTTATTTCAATTTTTGGGCCTATATACTTACTCTATTTTAACTAGCTAGGGCGCCGTGACAAAGTACTACACCTGCAAGTGCACCGCGAACTGAAAAAGTTTGGGAACCCCTAATATAAACAGTTTTAGAAATAATTATTAGCAGTAAATACTACAATTTTCCATTCATTCCTTCATTTTTTGGTTGTCATATTATATAAGTTTAAAACAAATTTACTTCTTTAACTTACTTACATAGGGTAAACTATATTATTATAGGCATCTAGTCAATTTATGCAAGATATTAAAAATCTTAATATTTTTATATTATTATTATCTTTTGTTAATAAATAATATTGTATATATACATGAAATTTTGGGTATCTTTAAAATCACTACTTATCCCGGGTTTTAAGGGATGTATGTATGTATGTATTATTATCTTTGTATGGATACAAAATAAAATAAAAGATACTAAGATTTGTTAATCTTCTTCTATATAAATAAAAATGAATGTTGCTAAGCCCAAAACTCGTAAACGGCTCGACCAATTCAACATTTTTTTTGTATGTTTCTTAATACACGGAAAGTTGAAATAAAAAAAAATGCTTGGACAACAATGTACGATGCCAACACATTATTTCACTTTCCACATCAAAACACAATTTCAATTATCAACTTCATACTACGTTTTAACCTTCACAAGTTCACGAATCACGGTCGAATAATCCGGTTCCCACGAACACTAGACGTTTTTATGTTATTATGCTAAAACCACCATCATCCACCATTTCTGTAAACATCGGTGTCACAAGTGGCGCCATCTTTAAAAAACCAATGTCCAACGTTACAATACGAGTTCTATTTTCAAAGTTATACATCCAAGGCGTTCCATTAGTAGCTCACAACGCCCAAGATGCTTCGTTAGCCGTTCCACAAGGCGACCGCGGTCGTTGTGGTCGTGGCGAAAACGTCACTAATGACGTCATCATTTTCGATCACACAACGCTCGAATAGCCGTTCCACTTGGGCTTACGATTGTGACGCCGGCTGGCAAGTGGAATGCGAAAAATCGCAGTTGTGAACGTGGTCGTTTCGAGTCTGTAATGGAATGAAGCCATCGTACCTTTGCGGCGGTGCTGGATTTGTGATAAGCGAACTGCGTCAATTCTTCAGGTCAATTTTGGTGGGCATTGAGATTGAGCACGCACGCACCTGGTTAGTGGTCATAAAATGTCGCTGCTCCTCTGCTCCTCAGTCCACTGCACTTTCACTTTTGTTTATTATAGATTTAGCAGTATTGTGTATTTTTATGTAGTATGTTTATGTGATATTTATTGACAATAATAAAATGACCTGTATTTATTTATTTTAGAGTGATACAGTATGTTATTTATTACAACGTGCGTAGGGTATTTAATTTGTTTTATTGATGAAATGACAACGAACGAATGAAGTGCATGAGGAAAAAAGCACGCCGCTTGGTTTAAATGTAAAACTTAAATAATGTTGGAAGAAAAGTATGAATAAATCGAAAGAAGGTTTACATGACGGTTCCATATACAATGATTTATTTTCATATGTTATTATTATACGAGTAATTACTACAACTATACTTTCATGACTTCTATAAATACATATTAGCTGCCATATGTTTTAGGATGCCAACAATATGTAGAATAAATATTAAAGAATAACATACCGGCTGTGTTTCAGATGACGTTGCGACGAGTGTACCAAACGTCTGGTTTCAAATCTCTTTTTAGAATTCTAAATTTAACTACACTTTCCAATAAGTCAATGATGGACGCTTGGGACGTACAATAGTTTGCACATCGGAATCCTAACTACTATTATAAATGTCAATTTGTTTGTTTGTTTGTGGCTTTTTCACGCCTTAACTACGCAATAGACCGTCATAAAATTTTGCATATACTGTATTCGGCTGTGACTTCTTCCACTTTGGGTAAGAGAAAAATGTTGTGTTGCTAATATTTAAGATCAAAGGTTGATTCTAGCAAGGTGTCGAAAATACCATATATTTATAATTAAGAAATGTTTAATGTGATTATTTAAATCACATCTATAATTCATCAAAACCTTTTGAACTAGTGCTATAAACAAATTAAAGTGTAGTGTGCTAACTTATTAAAGAACACATGAACAAAATGTCTTCCTCTTAATAGAGACAATGAGAAAAGTGCTAATGGACACTTTCTTAGTTAAATAGTTTTAGTCAATTTAAGTTATATTTAAATAACTTATTGGTCTTTTTAAATTAGATTGCAATATTAATGTGTTATTTTTAAATAAAACATTCAAGGAAAAAAAAACGTCACTAGATGGTGTTGTTCATTTTCGATATACAGAATGGTTTACCAAGCTCCGCCTCTTTGAATTTCGAATATATAATTATTTTATAAAATTGGTTCACTCCTAGGAAAAGTACATTGAATATATAATAAAGAGAAGAGCTCCTAGTAGCGACGGTGGTGGTACTATAAGATTCATAACACGTACATTCATATAGTGCGTTATATTATCATACATGAGTACGTAAGTGAAATCGATAGAAGACAATCAGTTTTTGGCATGAAAACACATGAAACCTGGAAATTCCCTTAAAACCCGAGATAAGTAGTGATTTTAAAGACACCCAAAATTTCATGTATATATACAATACTAGCTTCTGCCCGCGGCTTCGTCCGCGTGGAATAACAAAAAAGAAGGTAAGCTAAGAAAACCCGATTTTGAAACATTCTTCATTGGTACTCCGCTCCTATTGATCTTATAGCGATGATATATAGCTAATGAGTTATTTACCACTGAAAGAATTTTCAAATCAGACAGTGATTCCTGAGATTAGCGATTATATGTATATGATTATATGTTAAGACTATAGTTGTTTCTAACATAGAGGTTATGTTAAATCATGTTCCTCTTTTATGAGCTAGAAAACAAATGAACCAAGGATAAATGCCTGTTTTTTGTTTTATGGGAGCAAATAAATTAATAAACAAACAAATTGAGAAAACATGGCAAAGGGCACATAGAATTGGAAAAAATATATAGATAACCATCTAAGATTAATTCTGCGTCGAATAGTTGTGGTTTCATGCTGATCGGTCAGTAGTTTTCGAGTTTACCTCGGACAAAGAAAACAAACTTTGCTTATATATATATATTATATTATTATTATTTCTTATCAAAGGCACATTTGTTTATGACACATCTTGGTGTCTTGGTCTTGTAAAGTCCATATGCAGCAATACAGCTTCAAAGCGTAAGTCAACACCCCGATGCCCAGGATGAAAAGCACTGCTTCCACTATGATCAAGGCGCTGGGCACCGTGATGTACATCAACTTCAGAGCACGCACTGCGATCTCCGGCAGGTTTGGTTGTTTCTGCAAACATATTTAATTTAAGATATTTTCAATTACAGACAGGCGGATAGCCCGCCTGATGGCAAGTGGTTAAGATCACATGTAATTATGATTAAATGTACCGCTACACCCAAAGCAGGCTACTGATGTAGGAACACAACTCAAAATTGTTACTCCAGCATGTTCTAGACCATGATACATCAAGAAAGTATGAAATTAGCATAAATGTAGTTAAAATGGGAGCTTAGAGAAGTATATGTAAGGTTAATGTAAGTGATATGATAAGAGTACGTTGTGGATTGGAAGAGATATAGTGGCACGAGTTGAAAAAGGAATTTTAAGGTGGTTTGGGCATGTAGAGAAATGGAAGCGTCACCACAAAACAAGTAGCAATGTGACTGGTAGAGTGCTGCCGGTAACCGAGATGTACTAATCATGATGAAATTGAAGATATTTGAAGAAAGGTCATATGAAAATTACCTTAAATAAGGGTGTATGTATGAAGAGACTAATGAAAGTTGTTGAAGCGAAAACTGTTTGTCAGGACCCATTGTCTCTGCCTACCCTTACCCCAATGGGAAATAGGCGTGACAATGTGTGTTCTAAACCAGGGATATAGCCATCAAGACTGCGGATGTTATTGATAATAAATTTCGGATACATCAAAGAACAAGAAAATAATTGTCATATAGATAGACAGACAGATGTAATATGACAATCTTTTGTACCAAATAGCTACTGAACCCTAAAAATCTAGAAGAGGAAGAGAGATTTCAGCAAAGTAATGAACGAATAACTTACTATCTTAAAATGCACAATCGGTAGCACCATGTCGGAGAATCGTCTCACTTCTGAGTTATAGTCGATGTCACCGAGGACGATGTTCACTTGGATCGAGAGAGATGTTTCCAAGGTCAGACCAATTTTCTAAAGGAGAAAGAAAGAAAGGACATATTTATTTCAAATGCAACAGATACAAGACAAGGATTGGTAGTTTAAAAATAACTTAGAAAGGAATGGGTACTCGCTAAGCGGGGCTGTTTTACAGGTAACAGGTATCAAAGGTGGAAAAAAACCATGCTAAATAGGTACTTTAATATAGCAAGGCTGGTTTTTACATATATTATATATGATATTGTTATAAACAAAGATTTACAGTTGCCAGACACTGCCTGTGGGCCATAACTTTTGACAGACTCCTTAAAATGTGGGATCTTAAGTCATTTAAGGAAGGCTGAATTTTATATATAATATATTATCAAGTATAATATTTTAAAATATTTTCCAATGAGTCAGACAAGTCTGACGGGCCAAACATCCTTATAGACTCGTTAAGAGTTCCACTGTGCGAGGAAACGCGAGCAGCGCAGAGAGAGCATTATTCAAGTCAATTCAATATTATTTATATTTAAATTTTTTATCTGGGGTGACTGGGACCTCACTCTTTGAGGACCCAGCAATTAAAATTTGGTTGGCTTATAAAATATTAATTAAGTAATACAATATTTAATAGCCTGTCTGCCGTTGTAGCGAATGGTACTCACTCATATTTTCCAGGAGCATCATAAACATGAATTAAGTTGACAAAATGTAGCAGGAACGAGTAAGGAACTCTTAGGGGCCATAAACAAATTAAGTCAAACAAATTTCATGACTACATATAATACAAATAGAAGCAGATACAGATAATACAAAGGGCGGCCTTATCACTAAGAAGTTGTCTATCGATTTTAAAACAGACGTCGGCGCCGTTAATCAAAAATGAAAAAGTAATTTAGTCTTCATTAATTTTGTTTACTCACGGGCTCGATGACAATGTAACTGGTGTGTTTATCAACATCCGGACTAAGTCCCTCAATTTTGTTAAGTAATTTGGGGTCCGCGCCCAGGAAATGACCCTGTGTTACTCCCAAGGGCAGGCCTGCAATCAGATGACCATACAAACATTAAATTAACGGTCATTCATTAATAGTTATGTCTGTCACGTTATATTTAAGCGTAGCCAAGCGTAAAATAATCGTGAGATTGGTTAACTGAAAGATTTTACGCTCATTTTAGCAGCATATTGTGTAAATGTCTTCATAAAACTTTGAATTCAAGGGTTATGCAATATATATGTCAACTAGATGGGGCTGTGCGAATTAAACATTTTTTTTCATTTGGTTTTATATTCCAATGTTTTTATTCAAAATAAGTTCCACTGTAGAAAAACTTTTGGAAGTTGTTCTACAGCTTCGCCGCTTCGCAACGTGTTATTGCTATTAAGGAGAAGAAGCGGCAACAAACTCTCCAACATCACGTCTAACCAAAAGTTGTTGTTCTTCTTACTTCTCTAGCTCAAACTCTAAATTTTGTACAGAAATACTTTACACAATTACTTTTCAAAGAATTAATGGAGTTCTAGCAAATAGTTCATACTAAAACAAAGAAATAAAAAAAGAAGAAGAATATTATAGTTATAATACTCGTAATGGCATGACGAACTAAAAATGTATACAGCAACTAATATAGTTAGTAAAAAACATTATAATTAACATGAACATATGAAATAAAATAACACGAACCGTTTCTGATAAAACCTTGCAGTCAATTTATGCGTTTAATGTAGTATTTTCTTGGTCCATTAAATATGAAGGTGATTCTCGGCCAGTAATATTAAATGAAAAACGGAAAAAGATAAAATCGTG
This sequence comes from Dendrolimus punctatus, assembly GCA_012273795.1. Taxonomy (NCBI): domain Eukaryota; kingdom Metazoa; phylum Arthropoda; class Insecta; order Lepidoptera; family Lasiocampidae; genus Dendrolimus; species Dendrolimus punctatus. Next base: position 22,527,510 of record CM022535.1, read on the forward strand.
TACAATACAATACTCTTTATTGTACAATAATAAATAAATACTAAAAGGTAGTACAATGGGCGGTCAGAAATAATTATTAAAGCAATCTCTTTCAGGCAAGCTTTGAATGGACAAGATCTAATTGCAAAGATAGCGTTGGAGTGCAGTTGAACTAGATACTAATATTAAAACAAAATAATTATTATATATTTGTTATAGCTATAAAATATATACATACATAGACATACAAAAATAATAAACACGATATACAGTCCTTTGGAAGTCTGTAAAAGGAATGGATAGATTTGGCCCAACCTGAACAGAGAACGATCTTGCGTAAATCTCTATATAAAGGTGTCGGAGTCGCACTCTGACGTTCTCGTGTATTGTATCGACAAGTAACTTTTGTGGAGAAGGGGAATTTCGGTAACGGTTAAAGAAGTTGTTGCAGATTTTGCATTGCGTGATCCATATTTTGAAATAATTTTGAGCTGTGCTAATCGTAAACCCTAGAAAATTCTAGCAAAGCACTATTTAGTTATAATAAACAAATTAAAACAAAATGTGTTTTATTTTCACTTAAAATTCAATCAAGTGTGGGGCGCTTATAGTCCATGGTTAATGTGGTTCGAATTATGTGGACTGTATACCGGAGATATGATCTAAATCCTTGCACTATAAACATATATATATAACATCGCACGGCACTATAGTTTCACTTGAGAGCTATCACTTGTAAACAGGTTAGGTCTTAATAAAGTTATTGGCACCGCCAGTAACTACAATTATTTAAATTTTAAAAACAGATGAGTGCATGGCGCGATTTCCTCGAACGTTGACAGCGAATAAACTCCAAAATGGCTGCCGTTACCCTGCTGTGCATTGACCGTCACCTCACACAGAAAGAGGGTAGACAGCAATATTGATGTAGCGATTCTACCTATTTTAAACTAGGCAAGGACTGATCACTAAGCTTTATAAGTGAGAACATTCAATAAAGAACTTACCAAGGAAGCAAGAAGACATATCAAGTATTCCGAATGGGCAAGAGCCTTTACTGTCACACAATTTCTCATTGACAAGGGTCTTGTTGCTGAACTTGTAGATGAAAGCATTCGACCCATACTCGGAGGTCTTCCAACCGCTGAACTCCATCGCGAAAGACTTGCAGATGCCGACGCGATAGATGTTGATTGGGGTCTCGGTTGTGACTTTGGGAGGATATGCCATGCCTTCGTAAGTGTCGTTGAAGGTTGATATGCTGGAAGGTAAACGCGTTAATTATCAAAAAATCACAAGAACCTACCATCTCAGGTTATACATTTTTAAGTTTTATTTTTTCCAAACAACTTGTGGAGATATTATGTTGCAATACAAACTTTTAATACGTCTTATTGACGACCACGGGCCATGACAATGGCCCGGACATTTGGGGGGCTTGCACGGGGCCATGGAAAGGCTAACACGTAGAAGCCCCTTGACAAATTTAATGTAAATGTGGCGTGACACTGACCGGTGATTATCCCTGTCTACGCCAAATAATAATGGACCCAAGGACAAGCCCCGGCCAGTGTAGGACTATTGTGGGAAATGAGGATAAAAAGTACCGGCCTAATGGGGGTAAACTGCTAGTGGTACTACGGGTCTGGAATATGAGGACTATGGCGTCTGCCCGTCGCAATGTTCGGGGAATATGGATAAATGGGCAGACGGTGACTCGCCACTCCCTGCATGGCCCCAAAAATGCCATAAAAGACAGGGGCAACATGGGTATGAGTGGCTAAGTGGTGTAGAGAGGTGGGCTGCAGGTTCACCGAAGCTACTTCTGACGTGATGCCATTCATCACTTCCACCCCTTGAGCTAGTCTTAGCTCTAGCGATCTGCACTCCGTGCCGGCTGGCTAAGGCAAGCACGGAGGCGGGGGCCTTGCCTTGGCCCCCGGAGTCAGGTATGAGGTGTCGCTACTCAGCTAAGGCTTCGCCACAAAGCCCCCCCGCGGCTAATACGTCTCATTATTATTATATGATAATAATATAATTCTTCTCACCCCTTACTGTCTTTGTCTTATTGAGCATGCACTGTTTGCTACAACTCCTTTAATTCTTAAAAAACTTTTAATAAATTTTATACAGCAAAATGCTACACAATTCTAAGAATTGATGAAGTTATTAACAGTGCATACTATATTCAGTAAGACAAAGCCACAATAAAAGAAAAGAAAAATATTATTATAGTAATAATAGTGACACGACGTACTAAAAATGTACTACTACTTACCAGATTGGTTAAAAGTTTCTTTTAAGCTAGGTCTGGCCTGGAAAATATCTCTTCTAGAGATAAGGCTACCTGTTGTTTTGCCAATAAATATTGTAATTACGCGTTTTTTAAATATTTGTTTATTTTAGTGAGCAATAAACTGTTATCTATCCATCTATATTCTGAGGACTAAAACAGTCAAAATGTATAAACACGTTGACTCACTATACGAGGAGCCATCCAAGTAGTAGTTACTGAAAAATAATACCCTACTTTAAATCTACTAGCAATTATTTTTATTTAGTAAGAAGAGATAATTCTATGTTCAGGAACAAACTATAATATCAAACAATAGTATGTAATCTAAAAAAGTATTCGTTACGTTAAGTATAAACATGGAAAAAGAACACTAAGGAATACAATGAATTTGCTAAATTTATTTAAATTTGGATCTAATTAAGGCTTTAATTATAATTGATTTAAGTTCACAAAATATATTTAAGTATTCTTACTTTAGTATTTTACTCCCATGGTTTACGGTAAACAGTATTGGATAAGCGATTCACAAGGCCACCTCGCCAGAAGGAGAAAACCCAACTTGATGGCATGATATCAATGTGCTAATAGGTTGATTAACAAAGAATAAATACCTAATCACCTTTCAGCCAGATCTTCAGAGTCGAACACCTTCATTTTTCTAAGCACTTTAACCGACTTGATGCCAAATTTGTTATCATCCGCAGTCCCCAGTGTCATCCTGTATTCTGTGCTCTTGTCATATAACTAAAAACATATAATAACATGACACTTTGTGATGTAATAAATCTGTTGACAGAAAAAATATCGGGATCCAATGTAGATCAGCAGATACCGAAAATGCAAATGTGATTGTCTGTCTGTCTGTTAGAGCATCACGTGAAAACTACTGAATGGATTTAAACGAAACACGACACAAAACATCGTTTCGGTGGTTTAGACGAACATAGCCAAAAATTTGGTACTGCCTTATTTTTTGGTGCATCGTTGCCGGTCACTAACGTTGGCAACGCCAACAAAGTTTCCCTGGCATTATTATTAATAATAATATTTCAAACCCTTTATGCTTCCGTTCGTAAGTCGTAGTAAGTAAATGCGGCGTGCACATTTTCAAAATATGCTCTGTGTATAAAAATGTATAAGGGATGTAATTACGTGACTATTTCTGCAAATAAAGTTTTTCTTTCTTTCAAAGCACGAAAGCACGTACCTCTTAGATAGTTTACTGCCCTAAAATGGATGTTTTTAATTGCTATTTAATGCTGAGAAAGGAAATATCGTGATGAATGATGAGATGTTGTCCTGAATCAATGATCAAACCTACATATCTCGATAGCCGATGCGTCTAACCCGCGAAGCTGCCTTGGATGAATGAGGCTCCTATACTGTCTATTCCCTCTAAGAAATTGGGAAGCTCAGACTCATTTGAGTTGTAAAAAAATTTCTTGCTGTTTATTTAGAGGCAATTTACGCATTTAAAATGAGTGAACTCCCTACAACCACTAGTTATATTGTATGTATATAGACCATCATTCATTCTGTACCATGCTGGTACATAATGGATAATGGTCTAAAAGAACAAAGTTCGCATCTTTGAGTTCTTGTGCTTTAAGGTTTTTATAAAAAAGTCGTGGTAGCGTAATGGTTAGCGCACGCGCCCCTAAATCGAAGGGCGCGGATTCTATCCTGACCGGAACGCATGCACCTCTTAGTCAGTTTTCTGATCTAATGTGCATATTGTTACAATTGCCACGTGCTAAAAACGGTGAAGGAAAACATCGTGATGCAACCTGCACATCGAGATGTGTCAAACCTGCCAAGCCGCCTTGGACAAGCGTGGCAGGTAACTGTCCATTTCCCCATAATGGGAGGCCCGAGCCCAGCAGTGGGACATTTATGGGCTGAAATTATTTATATTATTTATTTAAGTTTTTTTTAGTTCTAGGAGTTGTTTCTTTTTTTATAATAGAATAGAATAATAACTTATTGCTGGAAATGTATGTGTACATTGGTGTTTTTTTGTGGTAATATACATTTTGCTTTATTAGGCATGCAACTTCCAGATCTTATAACAAGATCTAAATTACAACTAATTTACATAATAATCAAATAAACTAGGTAATATTAAATGTCAAGCAAAGCATTAATTCAATAAAAATACATTAATTTAATAATAATTAGAATTCATAATCCCTCCGATTTTCCAAATAGCATTTCAATAGCTATTTACTATAGGATTTTTATTTTATTAATTTTATTAATTAGTAATATTATTTTTGTTTTATTTCGTTAGTTTATAATTACGGTTGTAATTAAACAATTTTGTTCTTCCAAAAAAAAAATAATACGGATTTTTGTTTCTTTTTCGTTCGTTTCCGACTATATTTCCAAGCAGGCACAGATGGATTAAATTTAGATACAGTAAAGAGCAATGTTAGATGTTTCAGAAATGAGGACATCCGTAAGAGAACGAAGGTAACCGACATAGATCGCAAAATTAGCGAGTTGAAGTATCAGTGGGCCGGTCACGTCTGTCGCAGGACCGACGGCCGATGGAGCAGACGACCTGCACAATGTCGTCGGCAGGGGTGGATGAGGAAGATGAGACCGGGATGTGTTACGTGAACTTGGAGAGGCCTACTTTCAACAGTAGAAAGAAATTGAAAAAAATGCGTGGGGCCATGGGAAGATAAATTGATTCTAAATGTGGCGTGACACTGACTGCCGATTATGTCAGTCTACATAATGCACCCAAGGACACGTCCCAGCGTGTGTAGGACTATTGTGAGAAATGAGAACAAAAGTACCGGGCTATTAGGGTGAACTACTAGGGACTAGGGGTGTGGAAAATGGGGACTATAGCGTATAGGTTGCAATGTTTGGGAAGCATGGAAAAATGGACATATGGTGACTCGCCATTTCCTGGACGGCCCCAAAAAATGCTATAGAAAATATAGGCAACCTGGGTGTAGAAAGATGGGTAGCAGGTTACCGAAGCTACTTCCGACAGTTCCGACGTTATGCCATTTATACGCTGGAGCTCGAGTTTTAGTTCTAGCGGTCTCCACTCCGTGCCGGCTGGCTAAAACTAACACGGAGGGCCTTGCCTTGGCCCCCGGCCTCAGTTTAATAGGCTGTCATTATTATTACAATTTCGTGATCGTGACACTTTTGCGTTGGAGCTTCTAGTATGACTTTTAAAATGGTAAATTCACTCACTCGATCCATAACACCAGTGGAATTGAAGTGTATTAATCCTGGAGCTACTTTGTGAGCTACACTTAGCACCGGGTCGTTATATCCCCAGAGGTATTTGTCGGCGTTCATGGTCACAATTGGCTTCGAGTTAAGCTGCCTCGCCAGGAGCGTGAACACTGATCTGACGATATATGGCGAATGTCGCAGCGTAGTTGTTGCACTCTGAAAAGGTTATAATAATGGATATAATCACACCATGTCCAGTTTTTTATTTCACAAAACAAGCAGACGGGTTGAAGGCCTACCTGATGGAAAGTGGTTACTATGGGTAACCGCAACGCCAAGAAGCCAATGAGTAGCCCATGCCCACAGGACTTACCCTCGTTTACATGAAAATATCCAACCTATTCGTAAGATAGTATTTTTTTTTATTGCAGGAGATCAGCAGATAGGCAGACGGCCCACTTTATGGAAAGCGGTTACCATTGCCTATGGACATTTGTAACACTAAAGGTGCTACAAATGCGCTGCTGCTCTCTTAAGGGAGACTGGAACCTGGTCACTAATGCCGGAACACAATTCAAAGTTGTTATAGCGGCGCACTCTAGACCAGGTGTGGTAGCCATTCATTTGGGCAAATGCCTTACCACCTGGCTGTGGGTTGTTTTGTCGCCTCATACAAAAGGCCCCAGGAAATTCTATTCTGTTACAGTTACTATTTGCTTGCAAAGCAAAACATCTTGCAGACTGCACGTTGAGATAACTAATGCGTCAAACCTGTCGAGTCGCCTTGGAAGTGCATGGCGGGTATACTGTCATCCCCCCTATAATCGGGGCCCGAGCCCAACAATGGGACATTTATGGGGTGATATTATAATTATATTTTATTCGTAAGATTTAAAAATGTCAGTACTTTAAATTCAAAAATCCCAGTCGAATTTTGGTACCCAATAGTAGAGCTGTAATAATGTCAAGGAAGCTCTTACTTGTGAGTCTTCGGGAGATCAGGGGGCTGGTTCTTACCTCGGACAGCATGTCAGTATGGCGAGCCAGCAAGGTAAAGTGGCCAGCCTTCTACGAACCTTACTCGTTGACTTCGATGACCTCAGTATTCTACTTATAGTCCTAAGGTCAAAGTCAAAGTAATTTATTGGTTTGAAACATGCACATTTTTGCTAAATGGTGCTTAGAGGTTTTGCCAGGTGGTAGGGCATTTGCCCAGCTGGATGATTACCGCCCCGATCTAAAGTATGTCGTCATAACAACCTTGAGTTGTGTCCCGGTATTAGTAACCAGGTTTCACTCTCCCTTAAGAGAACAGCTGCGCATTTGTGGCACCTTTGGTGTTGCAAATTCCATAGGCGATGGTAACCGCTTTCCATCAAGTGAGCCTGTCTCCTGAACTCCTGCAATAAAAGAGTGGTAAAAGTTACATGTTTCGACTTGACAGGCATATACATTTTTGAGGTTTTGGTTACAAGCCATTTCTAGTCTTAATGACACATGTAACTTGTTACATATTGTTACAAAGATGGAGAGATATAATTATTATTATTAATTTCAAATATATAAATTATAATGTAAGATTAACTCGTTTATTAATAAGCCCTTTCTACGTCATGCAATAAAGCGGCGAGGAAAGGTAGCGTGAGAGTACCATTTTCATATTGTTGATGTTCATTCCTTGACTAATCAACGAATCTTCGGGACCGATAACTTATGGCCAGCCACTTTCCATCAGGTTGAACGTCAGCAATAAAACAAATGTTGTCACAAATTACCAGCATTGGAATATTAGGCATCGTGACTCGAACATCTTCCGGCCTTCCGATGGATTCTTCTGGTATGAAAACGGATCTCATTCTTGGAGTGTACCGCATCTCTTGTGCTTCTGAGTCCATTTCTAGAACGTCATGGGTGCGATATTCTCTAAAATTGTAGAAAATTTTAACCTAACTTATTATGTCTTTACTGTGGTGAGTATACTCAGGAATTTATCAGTAGGTTCATTATAGGACTATTTTCTTTGTGAACGTGGAAAAGATTAGGAATTAAGTATAAAATAACAAAATACCAGATTAAAAAAGATGTTAAAAATAACATCCAATGAAGAACATATATAGAGACCGTCATCAGTGTATACGATGACGGTCACGGTGTACATGGTACAAGTATTTGTACCATGGTTTTACTACATCATTCTAGAGCGGTAAATGTGCTTTGTATGTGTGCACAATTGTAGCGTAATGGTTAGCACACGCGTCTCAACTCAAAGGGCACGGGTTCGAAACCTGGCCAGAACGCATAGACAGTTTCCGGACCTAATGTGCATATTGTTACAATCACGACGTGCTCACAACGTTGAACGAAAACATCGTGGTGAAACCTGCACATCGAAATAACCGATGTTTCAAACCTGCCAAGCCGCCTTGGACAAGTATGGTAGATATACTGTTTCTTACCCTAAAGTGGGAGACCCGTATCCAGCAGTAGGACGTTTCTGAGATAAAAAGAGCATGATATACAAGGAGGAGACAGACTGAACTGACGGTTAGGGTTATATATTTATTAGAATGGATCCCTGAAAATATTATCTAACAATCATAGCGTATGCCATTACTCCGTGCAGGAACGGAGAAAGAATACAATTTCCTGCGGCCGGGCGGCCTGTCGTAAGAGGCGACAAAACAACCCACAGCCAGGTGGTAGGGCATTTTCCCGACTGGATGGCTACCACCCCTGGTCTAAAGTATGTCGCCATAACAACCTTGAATTGTGTTCCGGCATTAGTGGACCAGGTTCCAGTATCCTTTAAGAGGGCAGCAGCGCATTTGTAGCATCTTTGGTGTTGCAAATGTCCATAGGCGATGTAACCGCTCTTCATCAAGTGGACCGTCTGCCTGTCTGCTGACCTCCTGCAATAAAAAAATAAAAAAAATGCCATCCACAGATGGACGACGCGTTGTCAACCAGGGATCCTCGCGTGGCCAACAATTGAACTACTACTAGGACTATAATCATATCAAATAGGGTTGTCACCGAGTGGTTCGCTCACCGACCACGCGTGGATAGCTAGCGAACTAGATCATCCGGTGTTGGATGGCTCTAATGATGACCTTCAAAATTCATATAATATGCACTGTTTGTGTTTGATCGATTTATTTGAATAGGAAAGTTTGTAAGAAGTTGAAAACTGAAATATAATTCTTACACATAAGTAAATGGTCCAACCTCTTCTAACTTGAGCTTCTCGTCTTCACCAGACTTAAATCTGTCTGCGTTGGTGATGTTGAACAGGTACACCTTGAACCTGCCACCTTCCATTTCAGATGACAGCATTTCGTGGAGTATACTGCCATTTGCGAGACGAAATTTCTAAAAGTACAAAAGCAGTTCAAATTCACTAAAATAAACAATTGAATCCTCCTTAAATCGGTTTCCTCATTCTTAAGAGTCATGACCAGGGGCGTTGCTACCACTGTATTAGCCGTATCAATAATACAGGTCCCCTAGGCTAGAGACTCCCAGAAAGTGTGTAAGCAAAAATCTTAAAATATTGTCAACAATATTTAATAAATAATAACATTATTGTAAATAACTGCTAGGCCATCAGAAACAGCTACAGACTTGTCATTATTGTCTATAGAGGCAGAGAATCTAGAAAAATTAAAATCGTCTTTAGCTATGGGTGATTTGATAAACCAGTTTGCTGAAAAAGGGCGAGAAAAGTGTATCTTTGATTTGAATAGTTTGTTCCTGATGTTTATTTTTCAGAGTACAGCAGCTACTAAATTTTATAATATCGCGGGGTAGTAAGCTATTTGTTTCAAGCGACATTTAGAAACTATGCCAAGGAAAGAGTTTCAAGTTTTTATTTATCACGTATAGGTTCGCGTTCAAGTACTATCAGACCATCCAAAAAAGATGTACACTGACGGACTCATAAACTGCATCAAAGTAATAGACGACTTTGAAATAAATATTTTAACCAAGTATGCAAACTTTCTATACAGATTTAAATTGAAACCTCTAGATTGGTTCGTGAACTTTAAAACAGCATAGGGTCATATCCTGAAGTTTAAGTTTGTGTACTGGAAAGGATCTTGGGACTTTTTTTGAAGAAAAAACAGAAATTTCAGGAAATTTGGTTTAATTAAAAAATTGGTTTTAACAGTAGACACAAACTTTATGCAAGGGTTTATTTATGTTTTAATAAGGTGTATTACCTGCACGAGCCCTTATTACGGATTCTAATCGGTTCCGCATAGATTTTATTAGGGTTATTAAAAGATCTTACGGAATATTGTCCCATTCTTCTGAAAGTGCTGTTCTTAGTGCTGCCACTGTCGTGGGCAAAGGGTTTCTCGCATATACAGCTCTTTTTAAATTGTCCCAAACATGCTCAATGAGATTAAGATCCGGGCTGCGTGCTGGCCAATTCATTGTACGTATCCCAACCTCTTCACAATATTGTCGAACTTGTGCACCAGCGTGCGGCCGGGCATTATCCTGCATTAAAGTAAAATTTTCGCCTATGAATCCCATGTAAGGCACCACGTGATCTTCTAAGATCTCTGTTATGTAGCGATGTGCAGTCAAACCCCCTCTATTACCGTTTTGACGGACCATGTCTATGAACACAAGTTCTGTTCGCCCGTTCATCGATATGCTATCCCAGACCATACACGAACCGCTTCCAAAAGGAACACACTCCTCAATGCAACTTTGAGCATATCGCTCCCCACGTCGACGATAGACTCTTCTGCGACCATCTGCACCATATAAACATGTCCTACACTCGTCCCTGGACAATACGGAGGTCCATTGCTCTTCTGTCCAATTCAGGTGATCACGCGCAAATCTTAAGCGAGCTTGTCTGTGAGCTACAGACAACTTTGGACCATTTGCTGGTCTAAAAGGGGTGATATCCGCTTCCTTTAACCTTCTTCTTATTGTTTGTGCACTCACGTTTACTCCACGCACTTCATTAAGCTCTGTTTTGATGTTAACAGACGTGAAGAAACGATTTCGCAGGGAAGTTGTAACAATAAATCGGTCATCACGACCGGTGGTTGCTCGAGTCCTGCCTGTACCACGTCTCCTTCTGTAAGAACCTGTCTCCACAAACCTTCTGTATATTCTAGAAACCGTAGACTGGTTTAAATTTAAATTTCTAGCAATCGTTCGTTGATCCAAGCCCTCCCGCACCAATGCTACAATTTGAGCCGCTTGTTCGGACGAAGTATCCATATTAGGTAACAATAATTCAATTGACAAAAGAATAAAAAATCAATGAGAATCAATTTAAAACTTTGCTATAAATAACACGCATATCTGATACTACGAGTAAATTTTCTTCTCCCGGCTATATTCATTTGTTTTACTGCAGTTCTATTTTTAAAATTTCCTTTTTTTTGAGATTAAGAGCCAGTCTCTCCATATTTATATAATTTAGTCTAAAAAGTTTGCATACTTATTTAAAAGAATCATTTCAAAGTAATCCTGACCTATGATGCAGTTTATGAGTCCGTCAGTTTATTATGTACTAAAGTTCAAAAAAAGAATATTTATAGATATAAGTTGCAGAACAGATGTTTTTAATTCCTTAAGTTTAAATATTAAAATAGTAAAAAACATTGTGTTGTGTCTCATAAATCTATAAATAGCTTTCATGGGTGAAGTAGTAGTATCTAAGAAAATATGCCCATGACATATAACGACAGACAGGCAGACAGATGTGTCTATATTATAAGGTTTCCGTTATTTTTCAAAATGGCTACGCAAACCCAATAATGTTGAAACATGTATAATTCATGTACAATATTTACATATTTAGCAATGATGAACATGGGATCGGTTGCAATTAAAACGATTGGTACTAAAACACAGAACACTCCCAGAATCGCTGACGTCAACAATTTTCCTGAAACAAAGAAAAATTAATACTATAAATTTATATAAAATAAATGATTTTGACTGGGATTCAATCATCAAAACTATTAAGACCCAAACCCAGCAAAAACCAGCTGTCAGACCTCAAGACATCGTGATCTCTTTCTGCGAGCATCGGAACATAAACCAACTTCATCGATAATTTGTATTTATTTTAACGGGAGGTTCAAAATTCTTCAGTAAACATGTCTAGCTGTCATGATTTTATTGGGAAATAAAATTAATATGCTAGGCATGTTTGCTGAATAATTTCTTGCGCCGCGTCTCTTCAAGCCACTAAACTTTGCATAGCAGTAGTAAAGTAGATCAGGTTAAAATTATTAAAATGAACAAGTTGGTGGTAGGTTAAATAAAAATTTAGAAATTGTCACATGTCATCTTTGTCTTCCGTTATTACATGTTACAAAGTAACCTGAATAAAAACATAATTAAATCAATTATAATTAAATATAATATTTGTTATTTTTTTAGTAAATTACAGACAAAAAATCATAGTTTAATACAGGTAATTTAATAAATAAATTATAATAAAATGTAGTGAGTTAATGAATTTTTTATGTATTCGCCAATTAATAACAACAATTACTATTTTTCCTAAAGTCAATTAATCAAACAGAATAATATACATAATTAAACTTAATTACATATTTAATGATTACGTGATAAAAAATTTAAAGCAGATTATAGTTTTGTATTATTTTTATATAAATCTAATTTTATTTAAGTCCGCCTGTGGAACTAACCGTAACTAACAATGATTCCTGCAATTACAAAATTAGTAGAAGAAAAATCTAAATTGTGAAACTTTATTGCGTGTTGAATTGTTTCCGTGGCCTTGTCGTTCGGTATCGCGCACACTTGCGGAACGGCGCTAATCTCCATGCGGCGTGACGCGGCGAAAAATCCGGTGAAGCTTCATACGTTCATTCTTTTGTTTTTTTGAAGTGATAACTTTTTATGGAAAGGGTTAACCGCTTCATTATGTAACGCGTTACGGCGCGATTCTGTCTGGCTTCCCTTTCTCTCACGCTATAAGAAAATGAAGGAACTATATTGTAATCTAAGATCTGGCCGAAAGGCCTAGCTGTAAGGCCATAAACCTAAAGAAGTAACTATATAAAAAACGTATGCGTCGCTGGACGCTCGACAGAAGTCATAACTTAAACTAATCTTAGTTTAACTATTTAATATTGAAATTGTTTAACTTGAGAACAACGTAGGTTATTACTTAAATTTTATGTTTATTAATATTATAATGTAAGGAAAGGTTATTTATTACATTAGAATTTGTGTATGTACATTATTAGTATAATTATTTAACCTAATTACCGAAATATGGCTAGCGCGTTGGGAAAGAGTAAGAGAGTAGGAGCCTGCCTACCGCTGCTGTGCCAATCTAGCGCTTATGAGGAGTTCATTCACATATCATGTTTTCCCTAAAGAAAGTTGGCAACACAGAAGCTGCTTCCGATTCTGGGCGTGCACATTATCTCCGGACGCATCCCGTAATCTTTAATGCTTTACATTCTGTATTTTGTATTGATTTTAATGATAATCTACCGTGAATACACAGACAAGAGCTGCGGAAATAACAATATCTTATTGTTCATTGATAAAGCATCTCTCATTTATATAAATATTAGGTGCGTCCCGTTTAAGCCCGTAATAAGTCTTGAAGTGAAAAAAAGACACTAATTATATATATTTGCTTATATAGAACGTGAGAAAAATAATTATTATCGGAACAGTTAAAAGACATTTGTTAAGTGCCTGTTATCGAGAGAACAGCTATTGTGTTCTAGAAACAATAAATGATATCTGTTGTCGGTGAATATCTGTTATTCTATTAGCATAAATATGCAAATATGTCTCACGTCTAATAAATGCTAGGCCCATTTATTTGACGTGAGGAAGGACAAAATCTTCCCCTTAGAAGGAAGAGTATCCCATCTCACATAAACAAGGATAGAATATTAGATGTAGTCAGCCTGTGTTTCGATAAATAAATAAAAATTTAGTAGATAAGGTTGTTAATGTAAAAAAATCGGATTATTCTAAATTATTATATAATATCAGTAAAAATATTCTAGATCCATAGCTCCATCATTTCCATCCATCTTTCTTAAACCATGAAAGAGGTTACATTGAAAAAAATAAGCATCCCATCTCGCTCCCCCATTTATTTCAGGGGCGTACCTAAAGTATTAAAACTCTTTGAGGACATTTTCAAAATGTCCCTTTAAATAAATAGTTATAACGCCTTAAACATGCAAAAAGCGAACTCTGGGCATCGGAGTAAACGCTTCGATCGCAACCAGGACTTAACGATTGGATGATGATAAATTAAACAGGCAAAAAGTTAAGTGTTATACAATGAACTTACTCTTTAATGAAATTCGCTGTTTGATGAAATCCTTTCTAGATACCCCGCTGACATTCCTGGTCTTCATGTCGTCACTGCAAGACGCTCCTTCCGAGTCTATTTGTTGCCTCCTTTTGACCGTTGTCTTAGATCTAAAATAAATTCGAAATTGTCAGCAAACTATTAGATGCGTGCGCAGTTAAGTCTTTCGTACGAATAATTGTTGCATGCATGTGTCTGACTGTTTTGTTCTTATATGAATCGCGTTGGGTCATTAGTAAAGTAGTATATGCATATTAGATTTGCAACTAAGTTTCCACCGCTTTTTGGGGTTCCAAAAATATAACCATCGTGAAATTGACATGTTTTCTCTCGAGACTTTCAGCAGTTACATGCAGGGACTTTTTTGGGACCGCGGTACGAAAATCAATCTGCGTCCTTGCCAACGAGAAATCATGATATTTTATTTATATATATAGTATATAAATAAATGTGTTAAAGAGAATGGAACATACACAAGAAACTAATATCTTATACTAATATATAAAGCTGAAGAGTTTGTTTGTTTGCTTGAATGCGCTAATCTCAGGAACTACTAGTCTGATTTGAAAATTTGTATATGTATATATTGTAATGCTATACTGCTGTCATACCGCTAACACTAATAGGAGCGGAGCATCAATGAAGAATGTTTCAAAATTGTTTTTTTTTTACTTACTTTCTTTTTTAACTATTCCACGTGGATGAAGCCGCGGGAAGAAGCTAGTCTATAAATATTCTTCTTTTTCAAATATAGTCTGTACATGTATATTGATTACACGTCTTTTTTTGAATCGTTTGATAGTACTTGATATACCTATATTCACTTTTGTTGCAAAGTTCTTATCATTTTTGAAATTATAACTTCTCATGGGAGGGTTATCCGCTTCGTTACGTAACGCGTTACGGCGCCAGTCTGTCTGGCTTCCCTTTCTCTCACGCATACGCCAGCGGTAAGCAGACTCGTCCGCTCTCACTCTAACGCACAGCGCTTGCCGTATTTCGGAAGTTAAATAAAATAATGATACTTGTAATGTACATACGCAAAGTTCTAATGTTTCAAGAATTGTAACTAAAAATAAAATGTATTTTATACTCAGTAAAATATTTTATTAAGAAATAACCTTAAATAAGAATAAATTAATATACATAAAATTTAAGTAATAACCTAAGCTCTTCTCAAGTTAAACAATTTCAATATTAAATAGTTCAACTTAGATTAGAAGGTATCACTTCTGTCGGGTGCCCCGAGACGCACGCTTATATTTTACTAGCTGTCCCGGCAGACGTCGTCCTACCCGGTAAAAAATAGGGGTTGATCGTAGAGGGTTGAAAATCTAGGGTTGTGTGTATTTTTGTATATTGTATCATAAAAAATAGAAATTAAAAATTTTGTCTAAAAAATAAATAATAAAAAATTAAGGGTGGACTACCCCTAACATTTAGGGGGATGAAAAATAGATGTTGGCCGATTCTCATAGATACCGGATAAGCACAAAAAATTTCATCAAAATCGGTCAAGCCGTTTCGGAGGAGTATGGCAACGAAAACTGTGACACGAGAATTTTATACATTACATAATTCAGTTCACGAGTAGACTGGCTTGCACTCCGGACGATTCAGAATTAGGCAGAACTTTTGCACAGAGTGCCATGAGATTAAGGGTAATACAGTTTAGGGGTATACTTACGCCGTATATATAGACGCTAGACCTGTTACTTAAATTAGGGAACACGTTTTTAGGGTCCACGAAGTTTTGAATGAATGCTGGGAAAACAATAAATAAAATAAAACTTCGTCTAAAAAACCGAGTTTAAAAAACTAAAAAGTCTAAAATTACTTATTTCTTTATTAATTATAATCTCTTATTTTAATATATATTATGTAAAACATCTTAAAGTGCTTAGTAATTTTCAAAATATAGTAATTTTTTATGTTTTAATTTGCACCGACTTCAAGATATTTTAGATAATATATATTAAAAATAAGATATTATAATTAATAATAGCTTTAGCAATAAGTTATTTTATACGTTTTTATTATTTATTTGTTACTTTTTAGTGGCTGTGGGTATGCCTACGAAAGGGCACCTTTCGTAGGCATACCCGCCTTAAAAAATATAGATCCCAAGAAACGAGAACAAAAAAATCGTAAAATTAATACTACTAGCCCAAACTGATAATTTTTGTAGGGGACCAAATGGCAACTATTCCACAACAAACTAAAAAAGAATCATGTAAATCGGATCATAAATCACGGAGTAATCGGAGAACATACATAAAAAAAATATTCCGACGAATTGAGAACCTCTTAACCTCTTCCTTTTTTAAAGTCTGTTAAAAATACGTTTTTTTTATGTTACTTTTGGCGCTAAAAAAGTTTGATTAGTGTTTAGGAATACATTCACACCTAATGTATAAACACTAAAACTATTTTTTTTATTTAGTAAACGAGTTTTGAATTAGTTATTATAAGTTTAAAGTTCACAACAACAATATATTACAGTCATTTTTTTATACTTCACGACGATAAAGGTTAACAATTCATTATGTCAATAATAGCGAATTTTAAATACCAAAATTGTTTTTTTTTTAAATATATATTGCGAGTTGCAATTAGTAATATATTTTCAATCAATTAATTTTTATCAAAAAATCCATTTATAATTTGCTATATGCCACCATTTTTACTTCATTTCTCTTTTAGTTATATGTATGTACTTTGTTTTGTTTTTGATTTTTCGACGGCTTGCGCTGTTTTGGTTGTATTGATTATTTTTACGCTGACTGGCTTTCCCACTGGACTTCCATAGCATTGCTTATTTGTATTTTGGCGAAATCCTCTATCTAAATTTTTGGGTGTGATATAGACAAAAGGGAGGTAATTAATGGTGATTTGAGATAGGGATATATATCCTTACTGAAGAGCTGAAGAGTTTCTTGCGCCGCTTCTTCTCTTCAAGCTACAACATGTTGTGAAGCGGTGGTAAATTAGATTAGGCTCCCATAGAGTAAATAACCATAAACAAACCTAAAACTAAATAATTAAAATGAACAAGTTGGCGGTAGGCTAAATACAACTTTAACAATACACGTTGGACAAATGTCACCTTTGTCATCCGTGACCAGAGTGACAACGGCCACTGAAAAGCGGCCGAAACGTCGGATACACCAAAATCAAATAAATTACCGCGCTTAAAACTGTTAAAACGTAGTTTTATTATGGTTAGGTTAGGTTAATCTTCAGACCAAAGCGCTCGAGCCGAGAGAACGAAGCGAGCGTGCGGCCGACGATTGCCAGAACCGACTGACGGTTCACCATTTATTCATTCGTAACTGGTTACAAATCGGCTTCGCTCGCTCAATTTGTGGGCTTTAGTCTGCGTGTTTAGACTGTTTGGAAAGTTTTCTAGAGTGAACACTACCTTTCTTCTACATTTCTCGTCTTTAGACATAATAAATAAATATACCATTAGTGAAAGAAATAAGCGAATTTATGTTTACGAAAAAAAACATATATCGAAATTACATTTCTCCTAGACATGGGAGTCGCAGAAGGGAGAAGATCTCCCCCCACTCTCTCTACGCCCCCCCCCCCTCGCTACTTAACATTCAATGACCACTATTGGAAAGTTTTACCCACAATTAACCCGTGATACCTTTCAAAAAGCTGGAATCGTTGCCTGCACCGCTTCCAGGCATCGACCTGGAACTAGGCGAACGCGCTAATCTCAGAAACTACTGGTCTAATTTGAAAAATTATTTGAGTGTTAGATAGCCCATTTATCGAGGAACGCTATAAGCTATATATATCATCACGCTAAGACCAATAAGAGCGAAGCAACAATGAAAAATATGTCAAAATCGGGGGGTTTCTCAACCTACTTTTTTTAACTATTCCACGCGGATGAAGTTGCGAGCAGAAGCTAGTTTTATTATAAAATATTCCTTGTGCTGCTGGACTCCATATTTTGTTTCTTTTTAGTTACCTACGTAATTAGAAAACAAAATTGAGGTAGATACATAAATAATAGCAATCATTTATTATACGCTGACGACACTAAAATATACAAAGTCATAAAGTCTAACGATGATTGTGTGAAACTTCAAACAGATTTATTCAATTTACTACATTTTTGCAATCAAAATCAATTATTTCTAAATCTAGATAAATGTCACTTTATAACTTATACGCGTAAAACAAATCCTATAATTTATAACTACACCTTAGATAGTACAGTACTTAAGAGAGTTACACATATTATTGACCTTGGTATAATTATGGATTCTACTTTATCTTTTAATATGCATATTGACCACATAGTAAACAGCGCTTTCCGAAGATTAGGATTTATACTTAGAATAAGCAAACCGTTTAAAAAATCAATCACTTCTATATTTTTCGTTTGTACGGTCCCTTCTAGATTTCTGTAGTACGGTATGGAATCCTTGTTATTCTGTACACGTAAATAGAATAGAGAAAGTTCAGAAAAAAACTCCTTAAATCATTAAATTTCCTCAACCACATTGATAATGAACTCTATGACGCGTCCTTGAATAGATTTAATTTATTAAGTCTCTGTAATAGGCGTAAAATGTTTGATATAGTATTTTTATATAAAATTCTAAATTCTCTTGTTGACTCTCCTGAACTTTTGTCAAAAATTGATTTTTCTGTAAATGTTCGACTACCCGTGCGCCCCACCCGTAAACTACCTCTTTTTGCTCCCCCACGTTATCACAAAAATTACACTCGCAATTGCTTCTTTTTTCGTTGCACCAATACATATAACCTTAACTTTATAGACATAGATATATTTAACTTACCTTTATATAGACTCAAAATTAAATTAAATGAAATATTGCTGTAATCAACCTTTAAAATGTTATTTTTTTTGTTGCTTTTTCTTCTCAATTTTCTAAATTTAAAGTTGTGTAACGTTCACTGTTTTTCTGACTCACTTTTAGAAATTATTTCTTTTCATTGAACAAATCTTAAGCACTGTTAGATTATAAGAATAAATTTAATGTAACTGTTAATTTAAGTTGAAATGTATATATCTGTTTGATGCTAAAATAAATGAAAAAAATAAAAAAAAAAATAAGAAACTGGTAGTCTATAGGCGATGGCAACCGCTTTCCACCAGGTGGGTCGTCTGCCTGTCCTTTGAACTCGTGCAATAAAAAAAAACAATTCTTCGCTAGACGTGTGGCTGAGGAGTTTGTTGCCGTTTCTTCTCCTTAACAGCAATAATACGTTGCGAAGCGGTGTACATAGACTAGGAAGGAAAATTAAATTTTAACTTATATGTATGACCTTAAAAAAGTGTTGTGCAGTGGAACTTATTTTGAATAAAAGCTTTTGAATTTGAATTCACGTAAATTATATGGAAATCAAAATGAAATATCAAGTTGGAAATAAATCAATTTGAGCACTTCCTTATTACTGATTTTAAAAAAGATTACGTGGACCCAAAAGTTTAATATAATATATAAATATTGTGCTGTATATAGGTATTGTGCCATATTAAAAAAAAAATGCTCATGTATTTTATGTCTAATCAGGAGAAGGTTAAAGAAAAAGGCGCGGGGAGTGGCAGATTACAATTCTTAGAAATGTCTAACTTAATTTGTAATTCAAAATACCTATTGATAATTCCCGAAGCGCCATCTAGTGGTTAAGATGGAACTAGCCGTGAGAGCAAAACATCCAAGTTGTCATTATCGTTGACGAGTATATGTTGCTGACTTAGAACAGTGGCGCTAATAAAACGCGATCATAGCGCCATCTTTTTGCAACTACTACACATAATAAAACTACGTTTTAACGGTTTAAAGCGCGGTTTTTGTTTATTTTTTATTCCAACTTTTCATCCACTTTTGAGTAGCCGTGATCACTGCAGACAACGATTTCATGAATCAATAATTAGCCTACCGCCAGCTTGTTCGTTTTAAATTTTTATGGTTATTATTTATTTTACTCTATTATTTTTATTGTAGTGTAATCTAATTTATCACAGCTTTGCAACACGTTGTGGCTTAAAGCGGTGCAAGAACTTCTTCAGCAATATGTCTAGCTCTAATAATTTATAATTACGTTTTTTTTTATTGCATTAGTTCAGCGGACAGGCAAACGGCCCGCTTGATGAAAAGCGGTTACCATCGCCTACCATCCGTTACATTTGCAACACCAAAAGTGCTACAAATGCGCTGCTGCACTCTTAAGGGAGACTGGAACCTGGTCACTTATGCCGGAACACAACTCAAGGTTTTATGGCGACCTACTCTAGACCAGGGGTGGTAACCATCCAGTCGGGCAAATGCCTGGCTGTCGGTTGTTTTGTCACCTCTTACGACAGGCCGCCCGTCGTCAGGAAATTGTATTCTTTCTCCGTTCCTGCACAGATAACGTAGCGCGGGATTTCTCAAAATGGTGGACATTCAACCCCGGGATCGAAATCGGTTTCCTAGGGGGTAACTCGCCTATTGTCTTGAATTAAATTTTTCACAACTCGAACATTTTCTTCCGTAACAGACGTCAAAGAACGACCAATTCTTTCTTCATCCCCTAAAGTTAGTCGACCGCGCTTGAATTCGTCATACTAACGATACAAGATTCCATTAGAAGGGTCTTCACCCATGAATGTCATTTGAAGTATATCGTTCAACCGGTTTGAGGCGACACTAGAAATCGTAAAAAATCATAGCGCGAAAATGTTCCCAGATAACTTAAATTAGCTCGCAAACAATTTGGAGGGAAATTTTAAAATTGGAACCTACCTATTTTTAGTTATAAATAATCATATTTTCGAATTCGATTTATAACTAGCCAGTCATACATATAAACTTTTTGCGCAAAACTTTCTGAGTGACCTGGTAGTTTGTTATTATTAATCTGTTCTCTGAGAACAGTGTTTTTGTGGTGAAATGTACCTTTTCTATACTCTTGACAACCAGTATACAACATTTCGCAACAATCGGTTGCGTAGTTAAGACGTGAAAGCGTCCCAAACAAACTCACATTGGTATTAATAATATTAAAAACAGGTTCTAAATCAGCGCACTTACTTGTCCATATACGAGCATGTATCTATAGAAAATCTTAATGGTCAAGCCTGTTTCCAGAATCCAAAAATAATGGATCTGGATTCTTCTATAGTTCAACTTCAACGAGCAAAATGTTACTTAACACGGAGTAATGTTAGTTTAATTACTTTATACCCAAAGCCAAGTCTCTATTTCCTGCACCGGCAATCCCCACTCTAATGTAAATAATGACAAAGATAAACATAACAGTAAACAAATATTTAATGCGACTGAATATAGGGTGTTTTGGGGTAATTTCGACATATTTTTAGGTGAGATAATCGTCGTCAGCTCGCAATCCACTGTTGGACTTAGGCCTCCCTAGGACGGCGCCACTCATCTCTGTCCTCTGATGTCTTCAACCAGCGCCTACCGGCGAACTTGCACAGGTCTGGTCCATCGGGCTGGAGGGCGTCCGACACTACATTTGCCGAGACGCAGTCTCCACACCAGCACTCGTCTGCTCCATCAGAGGACGGTCATGCAGCAAACGTGACCGGCCCGGTGTGATAATAATAGATTTTTTTTTATCTAAAAATGTATTATAATCTTATCCTAAAGCTTATCAATTATTAGCTATCAATTTAAGTTACTGATATAATATAGTCTAACTATTGAAATATATTTTACAAGTATCTATAAATTCTGTAAATAAGATCTTTCCAAAACATTTTTTTTAAACTATACTAAGATTAAGGTGATTAAGATGAAGCAAGTACACTTTAGCTCGCTATCAACCATTATGGGCGGAGGTCTTCTGTAAGTACTAATTAACCTAAATTAATATGTATAATCACAGAAAAAGAAAATTGATTAAATTATTTATTAAAACGGGTTATCTGAAAGAAATCGCATTTTAGCGACAAGACAATTAGAATAATACTAATTCGTAAGTTTTCTGTAATGCTTATATATTCAAGTATTATCTATCTATTTAAATTAAGTTTTATAACAAGAATAGCACGGTCTTTGTTGCCGCCGCAGTGCCGGCAGATGGTCACGCCCCGCCGCCCTGAATGATGTCTTACGGAAGGCGCTTGCCACCGCTAACGTGCCGGCTCTATTGGAGCCGAACGGTATTGCACGTGATGATGGCAGGCGCCCTGACGGAATTACTCTCATTCCCTGACAGCGTGGCAAGCCGTTGGTGTGGGATGCAACTTGCGTAGATACATCAGCCGGTTCGGCGGTTGAAACAGCTGAAACACTCAAGCGGTGCAAACAATCAGCCCTAAATAAATTATAATAAATTCAAATTAAGAAAAAAAATTCGAAATTACCCCAAATCACTATCTAAATATAAACAAATTACATGTTTTCAAATTAGTACTAATTGAATAAAACTAAGATGTCTTTAATTAATACATTTTAATAATAGAATTGAATTTTAAAGGATTTGTTTTTCTTTAATTATCATATTAAATTGTAATTATATTATAATTTACCGAGATAAGATATTTGATATATTTTTGTTTTATTATTTATCATAAAGTTAGTTTTTATTAATAATTTAAAATTAATTAAAAATGTTTAACTTTATTTTAATTTTTTCAATCTAAATTGTCTCACTTATGTCTAGTGAGTAAAGAGTAAGAGTCTAGCCATTTTATATATGTTTTCATGTTAAATTGGACATATTGATGCACGACCAGATATGGTAGAGTCATGCTGGATCTTGATTGGCTAGCTCGATCGGTGTGATACCACACAAACACAGAATATCGACGTGAAACGATTAGCCTTGAGCTGATCGTGTTTTGTACAATAAGTGAGAGTTTTGATTACTCACTTCCTCTTCTTTCTAGTTCTCTATTCCACCCCTTATGGAAGCTGCACACGTCTAGTCATTGCAGCGGAGCGGGCAAAGAATTACTGGCTAGCGTAACGCGCTATATTAATAGTTGCTCTATCTCGCCCTCACATCATCTGTCCCGCTCACGCATTGTGCTATATATTGTACTAGCTTGTTACGTTACGTACGTACGTATGTTAGTACGTACGGCTTGTTAATATTTGTATTTACAGTCCATCTATCCGTCCCTTTCGCACCTTGCGTAGACGTATACTGTGGTCTTGTTCTCGCGCTCCATTCGCAAAAAATGTTCCCCGGTCGAGGGCTCCGTTCGCGTTGAGACTCCCGGGGGACCCCTTTTTCGCGTTTCGGGAGTGATCCTGTCGTTGGCCGTGCGGACCTCCGCCGCCAACGTCCAGTGTGTGTGTGTTCGCCCACCACCCCTTCATAGAGAAGGGTCCTGGTGGGCAACAGGACTACTAAGAGACAGTAACTCAGTTTCGTGTTGTGTTTAGTGCTTAAGTGTTTTTGTGTTTTGTGAATGTCCTAGTGCTAGGTACCTCAGTTAGCTATGTCGGAGCCGCCTAGGAAGCCCGCGCCATCAAGCCGCGACCCGCGGCTGGCGTATAGGTCCATTGTGGTGACTACCACCCCCCCGACCACCTCAACCACCACTCCCCCCACCTCAGGCCGAGCGTCGCTCGCACCCCCCGGATATTATTATCCGACCGGGGGCGAAAGGGGCTCACGCCAGTTAGGGGTGAAAGCCAGAAGGGCATCATCCTCCGATGAGGAACAAGATGAACCCCCTAAGCGCCGAGATACGGCCAAAACCCCATCCCCCGTTGCACCAGAAGAGGGTGGCGGGGAAGAAATGGCATCCACTTCCTCCGCCAGCTCGACCTCAAGTAGCAGCAGCCAAATCTCGGCGGTCTCTACGCCACCTTCGTGCTCCACGTCTTACGTGGAGCTGGAGAGTCTGCGAAAAACCGCCGTCGCCGAAGCTGCTGACGCCAACAACGGCGTCACAGACGCCGCGTACGGCGTCTCAAACACCGCGTACGGCGTCACGGACGCCGCGTACGGCGTCACATCTGACCCCACGTGCACTGCCTCAGACGCTGCGTACGGCGTCACAAACGCCGCGTACGGCGTCACGACCGCCGCCGGACGTAGCGGCGGGGAACGAGTCGGACTTCGCCGATACCGACGGCAACCTCCACGCCAGGACATGACAACCACGCTCCACCTACGGCCACCACGGCCAAGAACTATCCCCCTATTATTATTGACAAGCTGCCCAACTGGACGAAGCACTTCGAAAAGTTGCACGAACGGTTGGGTTTTGCTCCCAACGGACGGCTGTTTGGACAAGGGGTCAGATTTATCCCTCACAGTCCGGAGGAATTTCGGACTATACAACGTTACCTTATAGAGGCAACTGAGGCGGATCCGGCGGTGCAATGGTTTTGCTACAGCGCCACCGCCGAAAAACCGGCCAAAGTGGCCGTAAGAGGCCTACCTCCGGACACTGATCCGGAGGAAATCAGGAGGGCCCTAACCGATCTACACTTCCCGGTGGAGACAGTCCGCCATATACCAGGTGTGAGAGGCAGACCTGGCTGCCTCTTCCACGTATCGATGAGACACCTCGACCAGGAGGAACTCGCCCGGCTGTACGCAGTCAATGAGCTGCTATACATGCCGGGCGTAGTGATCGAGGCTTGGCGGGGCCAGCACATAGTGGCACATTGTCACCGCTGCCAAAAATTCGGTCACTCCTCCCGAAACTGCCACAGGCCAGCAAGATGCCTCAGGTGCGCAGAGGAGTACCTGGTTGCTGACTGCCCCAAACCCAGGGGCGAAGACAAGTGTGCCAATTGTGGTAAGGCACACGCGGCGAGCTACCGCCGCTGCCCCACTCTACTAAAGGAGCAAAGGAGGAAACGAGCCGCCCTCCCTCCACCACCACCGAGACCAAGATCCCGGCAACCAGCCGGTCACCGCCCGCCCCGACCCTCAAGGGCCGAAAGGAGGAGGGCACAGGCTCCACTACCAGCAGAGCCAAGCCCAGCCCCTGTCAAGCGAGGGCAACCCCTGGCTACTGAAGACAAACTGTACTCTGGAACCCAGGGGGTGACGGGCACCACATTGCCCCCCCCCCCCGCAAACGACCCTAAACCCAGGAACGCCCCCCCCAAGAAGCGGAAATCGCACAGAGGGGGGCGAAAACATCGTAAAAAGTCCCTGCCACCACCGACCAGGGTAGCGGAACAAGTTGTCGAAGTACGGCAACCGCGGCAACCAGCCCCGACAGCCCATGATATGGGTGCCCGTGCCTCTAGGAGCACCGAACCAGCCGGACAACATCGGCAACCAACCCAACCGGTTGCCACAACCAAGAAGACCACAGCCCAGGGTTGCCATCACTGCGGCCTCCAGGAGCCGCAGACTGAGGCACAAATCGGCACAACACAGGGCAGTCAGCCACAACCACTTCCACAAAGGCAACCAAGGAGCAGGACAAGGCGTACACCCGCCCCTCCTGCACCAACCCATCAATCCAACGTAGGGGAGACCAGCGCCAGGGACCCACTACAGATTATCCTCCAGCGACTGGACCGCATGGAGGTGTTCTGTGGGGCCCTGACGGACCTGATCTCTACCATCGCAGCTGGGGGAGATCTCAAGCTAGCTGCGATGCGTAACCTGGCCCGCATCGAAAACATCCATAATGGATAGTGCGTCTGCGGGCCGGTTACGTCTCCTCTATTGGGACCCAGGAGGGGTGAAAGAAAAAGCCCAACAACTACGCCTCCTCGCCCAGTCGCAGGATGTACACATCATCCTCCTGGGCGAGACCAAGCTTCGTCCAGATACCAACTTCCGGATCCCGAACTTCGTCGTATACAGGCGTGACGAGGTTTCTCCCCGGGGCCAGCCGTATAGGGGTACGGCCGTCCTGGTGAGGAGGGACATCGTGCACGACGAGGTTCCACTACCGGATTTCGAAGAGCTCCGCACCATCGGGGTGCTAGTAAAGGCGGCCGGAAGGGAGGTGAAGATCTTCGCCGGCTACCGACTGCCGAGCCCCCGACTCGTCCACACCGACCTCAACAACATCTTTGACGGGATCACCCCCACCGTGCTGGCGGCCGATATCAACGCCAAGCACCACGTGTGGGGGTCTAGAGTCATCAATCCGGCCGGCACCAGACTGTTGGAACTCGCCGAAGCCAGCGGTCTCACAGTACTCGGGTCGAACTCGCCGACCCACATCCCGTCAAACCCTCGCCATAGTGCGGACGTACTGGACATCGTAGTCCACCAGAACATCAGCTGCCCTGTCAATATAGAGGTGCTGTATGACCTGGATTCGCAGCACCTCCCAATCCTCGTGTCGCTCGCCCTCGCGGCTGTTGCCGTGCCGCGGAGGACGCTGAGCGCGAGGACTGACTGGGCAGCATACGCCAATCAACTTGAGAATATTCCCCTGGGCAGGCTCTCCGCTCCAGAAGAGGTGGAGGCTGCCACCAGGCTCATCATGGAGCGGATCGAGGCCGCCCGGGACTCAACGACTACGATGTTCACACCGCGGAGCAGACGTCCAGAGCTCCCAGCCCGGATCAGCCAGGACATCAGCCGCAAGCGTGCACTCAGGCGCTTGTGGGCCAGAACCAGATGTCCGGTGCTAAAGTCTAGGCTGAACGCCTTAACATCCCAGGTTTCAGATGCGGTAAAGACCTGGCGAGGGGAGACCTGGGAGAGTGCACTAGACCGGGCCTCCGTACACGACACGGACATACACGCATTGAACAGAGCTCTGCAAAAGACATCCATCCCCACATACTCCCCTGCTCAGGGGAGGCGGTGCTTTTCGATGGGATCCTCAGGACCAACCACTTTCCCGACGCCTGGAAGACAGGAAAAGTCGTCATGCTCCCGAAACCGGGCAAGGATCGGCGCCTGCCCGCAAGTTACCGGCCAATCACCCTCCTATGACACTTAGCAAAGCTGTTCGAGCGTCTTCTGCTGCGACGATTAGCTCCGCGCATTGAGCCCCGCGCGGAGTAGTTCGGATTCCGCAGCAGCCATTCCACCACGCTCCAGTTGACGCGAGTGCTGCATCACCTGGCCCACGAGCTAAACCAAGACAGGTGCACCATCGCAGTGTTCCTCGATGTCGAAAAGGCCTTCGACAGGGTCTGGCATGAAGCCCTCATCTACAAATTGATCGCCACGGACACTCCACCTGCGATGGTGAAGCTCGTGGCGTCTTTCCTCCATGGCCGGGACTTCTACGTTTCGGTCGAGCAGACGACTTCCCAAAAGCGTACAATTTCTGCTGGTGTTCCCCAAGGCAGCTGTCTCTCGCCAGCGTTGTACGGCCTGTACACGGACGACGTCCCTACACTCGAGGGCACCCTGGCCCCTGGAGAGAGGGACGTCACGCTGGCGTTGTACGCAGATGACAGTGCCTTTTTCGCGTCCTCTCGCAGTCCAAACATAGCAGCTCGCCGAATGCAGCGCATGATGGATATACTACCGGCGTGGCTGGACAAGTGGCGCATGGCGCTCAATGTGGGTAAGACCGCCGCGCTACCAGTCGCCCGCCGGCGCGTCATGCCTGATAAACTACAGCTTCGGGGACAGGAGATCGGGTGGCAGACCTCGGTCAAATACCTCGGAGTGCACATCGACAGGTCGTTGAGCATGGGCCCCCAGGTCGAGCATGCGGTCAATATGATTCGCACAGCTAAGGCCCTGCTCCGACCTGTCCTATCATCCAGCTTGCCTCTGAGGATGAAGATCGGGGTCTATAAGACCTATCTCCCCTCGAGGCTGACCTACGCAGCTCCGGCGTGGTATGCGCTGTGTTCGGCTACCAGGAAGAAGCTGCTGCAGAGACAGTAGAACATCGCCTTGCGGATGTGCACGGGCGCGGGTCGGTTCGTAAGGAACGACGTGATCGCCCGCGACTTGAGCATTCCCAGTGTCGAGGACTTTGTGGCGATGTCGGCGCGTCGGCTTTTCGACCGCGCCGACAACGGCCGCCACACCCACCTCCACGGGATTGCTCCCCTGCACGCGCGACCTCCCGATCACGAGACCCCAAGATGGCTACCGACCCCCCGTGACCTCATCCGCCGGGATTAGGGCGATGTGAGAGGCCGCGAAAAATCTCCAATGCCGCTGATAGGCCACCAGACGCCGCAGATGGCCACCCAAACCCCGCGATGGCCATCGAAAGCCGCAGACTGGCCAACCATGCCAGAGACGGAGCCAACGCGAAGCCCGTGATGGCCACCGTAAGCCGCTGATTGGCCGACGCGAGCCTGCCGACACACCCCTTATGTGTCTGGCGGCTGCCGTACCCCGTCACCGGGGGGTAGTTGCCCCCCGCGAATTTAGACCGGGGCAAAGAGCACTAGATCGAGGCCCCTACCGGCTCTGCCACACAAAGGTGGAGTTGATGACCTACATTGCTATTTGTATTTAAGTTTACGGTATCCAAAATAAATCCGTTCACATCAGCACTCGGCAGTGAATACTACTCTCTGCTCTCTGAAGTATTATTTATGGTTGTTATTGTCTCGTCCGAAATATTTACTAATGTAGTCCCCGTTTTCGTATCCTATGACGCCACACAATTTTAAAAAGTAAAAACAAACATGCACGCCATCTGTGATCCCGCGCTTGTCATCCTGTTTTTTGTGTCAAGAAACGGCGCCACGCCTTATTGCAACTTAATTTATAAAAGTGCAAATATCAAGTTTAGTAATTGAAATCATGCCTAAAAGAAGCTCGGAGGATGAAAAAACCCATCTTCTTAGAAAGATTCGACGTTTAGAAAGGAAAATTGAAAAATTACCAGAATCGGAGAATGAAGGTAAGGTTATGAAAAGAAAATACTCTTACAAATAACCTTAAGCCGATATAAAACGGTTCAGTTATGTCTTTCATATTGGTATAATCCAAAAAGACTTACATAAAGATTGACTTGAATCATTCAATGTCATTGGATACTGTCGTGTCCTACAGTGGCTGTTGTGCCTGTTCAACTGATTAATTGCAATATGGTTGATCCGCCTAATATCAGCGTATGCTGATATTACTAATGTAGTAAGTACTAGTGTACCTTTTTGTAAATTATTAGGTATATTCTGTACGAATATATGTGACTAAAATAGTATAAACAATAGCATAACCTTCAAGAAATATTCTGCCGAAAGCTCCGGTGGTTGTAAACTTGCTATAAGCTAGAGACATTCTGCATGAATGTACAGGGTTTAAACATGGATAATATCTCAAAATTATATTATCATTGGTAGCATATTTACATATACGTCCTTTTACCTACCTTTCACCCAAAAAGAGAATGACCCTCCACCAGAAGATGAGCTATTGGAATATTTTCTAGAAGACGAAAGAAAAAAACCAATTGAGGAGCAAAAAGACACTTTAGAAGAGGATGTTTTGGTTATCTTGGGTGCGGCTCCAGCTCAGCAACCTAAAAAGGAAATAATCCACAAACAGGTAGCAGACAGGTGGAATGAGATCCTAGACAAAGGACTAAAAAGGGAGGAAAAGGAAAATATCTTAAAAGAAAATCTGACATTTGAGAATGTACCTAAGATGTTGACACCAAAATTTAATAAGGAAATTTCCGCTGCTCTTAATGAAAATTCAAAAAGGAGAGATCAATTAATGGAAAATAGACAGACACAGATGTCCACCGCTCTGGCATGTGTCGGCCAAGCCCTAAAAATGTGCCTAGGGGATATGCAAGAACAAAAATTAAAAATTATAAAAAATGAGGCAGGCAGATTATTATGTGATTCTTTTTTTCTAGAAACCAAAGGACGTCGACAATTAATACTGTCAATAATTAATAAGGAACTTGAGTTCCTTATTAATAATTATTGATATTGATTATTAGTCTTTGAAGACTCTCTACTAGAGACAGAATCTGGAGAGTACTTTTTCGGGGAAAACCTGACAGAGAAAATAAAGACAGCAAAAACCGTGCAGAAATTGGGTAAAGATCTAAAAACCCAGTCAGAAGAAAAAAAAACGCAATTAATTAAGAAAACTGTAACCAACGATAGGAAAAACAACAACCGAACTGTAAACTGGCGGGGCCCTCCTCGGGGAGCAATACAACAGAAATCACAGCGAGTAGGGGGGCCAGCTTACAATTGTCAGCAGACCCTAAAAAAGAACGAAGAAACAAGAGCACACTGCAGAGAAACAAGAAGTAAATCTCCAGGTAGGGAGAATCACTTCTTTATTTTACTAGTTGGAAAAATGTTAGAAAATAATTATTATTTTGTGTCCTTAGTCCTACAAGATGCCTATTACATGATAAACATGCATGAAAGTGGTAAAATATACTTAAAATTTTACTTGATGGTAAATATTATCAATTTCATGTGTTACCTTTTGGATTATGTACAGGCCCTTTCACTTTTACCAAAATTATGAAGCCAGTCATATAATTATTATATTATATTATTATTACAATACTTATAAGAAAGAGGTTGTATTTAAGTAGTAAATCTTGAATATATTAACCAAACTTGGTTTTTTGATCTACAAAGAAAAATGTAATCTTATACCAAAATAAAAATGCAAGATTTTAGGTTTTATATTTAACAAAATTAACATGTCTACTAATATTTGCAAATGGAACTGAGGATTAGGAAAGATAATTATGAAACACAAATATCTTCGAATAATGGAAGTATAAAAGATTTAGGCTAGGCAAAACATATATATACATAGACAACACACATTAAAATAGTTATATTCAGGGATGCCTCTAGTACAGGCAGGTGTGCTTCATGTGAGTCTAGACAAACTAGAGGCACCTGGAATAAGGACTAGATAAATCTTCATATAATTCATTAAAAAATAATAACTGTATTTTAAAAACGTGTTGCCACTGATATTAAAGGCTGTGATATACTTCTAGGAATACACAATATTACTGCTGTATTATATATAGATTGGGTTGCATTATATTACTTACTCATTTACATAATATAACATAATAACTATAACAATGCTGCAAATATAAAAATATTTATGTATTTGCCAGATATATAAATACAAATAGGCTTTTAATCAATGAACCAATATTTGAAACAAAAAAAAATGACCTTTTTATGCATAATTTCAGAAACACACATCTTCTACACAGAAATCTAAGATTGATGGCAGGAGTATTATCAAACAAGCCGTCATAGATTTGGGCATTAATGATAGTGCGGCAGTAATGTTGGCATCTCTCTCTATCAATACTTTAAAACAACATCAACCATATATAGTATCATGGGCTCAACACTCACAGGAAAATGATATTCCCCTAACTAATCCCTCAATTTATGATGTTATTTTATTTTTTACCAAAAAATTCCATGAAGGACTATCATATGGGAGTTTAAACTCCCTGAGATCAGCATTGTCATTAATAATAGGTTCACTTCTAGGTAACAATGATAGAATAAAACGCTTATTCAAAGGTTTCTTCAAATTGAGACCTAGTGCTCCCAAATACAATAATACTTGGGATGTATCTAACTTACTTAATTATATAGCAGAAAAATACATAGATAATAGTAATTTAGAAATGATCTCAAAAAAGACTGCTACATTACTGATTTTAGCGACAGGCCAAAGAGAGACAAACGATCTCATGTATTAATGATATAATATAAATAATATAGATATTAAGGAAGATTGCATTACAATTAAAATCGATAAATTAATTAAGACTTCTGCTCCTAACAAGTGCCAACCTTTTCTAACATTACCCTTCTTCAAGGGTAAAACAGAAATTTGTCCAGCTAGAGCACTCAGGGATTATTTGAGGGCCACCAACACTATTAGGAACACAAGTATGTTGTTTATTTCTTATAGAAAACCCTACAAGGGTGTTTCTACCAATACAATCAGCCGTTGGATCAAGAAATGCATGGAGGAGAGTGGCATAGATGTTGCAACATTCACAACACATAGCGCTCGACATGCTACTACGTCTGCAGCATTTAAGAAAGGTGTGAATATTGATGAGATCCGAAGAACGGCTGGTTGGACTGGTGAATCCACTGTCTTTGGAAAATTTTATAACCGACCTATAATTAATAATTCTTTTAATAATTAATTTGCAGAAACTATTTTTATAGATGATAAAGAGACTTCATATGTGAATCATAATTGCATTAAAACAAAAATGTGTAAACAATTCCCAAGATATTATAATAAAACTCAATGGTTGATTTTAACTTTAATTATATTTTTAATTTTACAACCTATCTTTAAACATCTACATTAGTAAATATTTTGGACGAGACAATAACAACCATAATTGATGGTCAAACGAACTTACCTGTACGTGAAGTTCGACTGTAATTATGGGAAGTTATCGTCTCGTCCGAAGGTGAGTCCCACCCAACCCTTATAGGACATTCATTATTTTTACCTACAATAATTGCAGAACCCCTTGTTGTAAAATTAAATACTTATCTACTTCAAACTCGAATGACAAGCGCGGGATCACAGATGGCGTGCAGGTTTGTTTTTACTTTTTAAAATTGTGTGGCGTCATAGGATACGAAAACGGGGACTACATTAGTAAATATTTCGGACGAGACAATAACTTCCCATAATTACAGTCGAACTTCACGTACAGATAAATTCGTTTGACTATCAATTTACCTCTATCTCACGCTGCTATACCATCCTTCCAACCTCATGGCCATGGCCTCCTAGCAACATGCCTACTAGTCCTTGGACTTCTCAATTTGGAAGCTTAATGACTTCTACAAATTTACAAACATTAGAAAAAAAATGCAAACAACACAAAAAAGGATTTACGATGTCTCACCGGGAGGCGAACAAAGGGATTAACGCTAACAATAAATAGGTCACAAAAATTCGAAGGGGTAATAAACCTGCAAAGGACCGGTTTGCGACAATAGAAGATATTTTTAACTAATACATTGTGCGTTTTTATGATATTTACATTGTTTACGTTATACATGTTTTATATATTTAATTATATCCGCATTTGTCTACTTATTTACAATGTACTATTGCATTGTAAGTAAGACATTATATTGTACAAATCTAATAGTGCCTATCTAAGAATACGTCTGTGACAAAGAATTGGCGGACTGACGAACACGACGATTTTTTAGGGGTTTTGTTTTCACCCATTTTTTTTAAATTTATTTATTTATTTGAAACTTATACATTGATCGGACAGTATATTTTTCATTGTACTTGCCCCCAAACTAGTTTGCTCTTTATTATGGGGGCTAATGTCCTCTCCTTTAATGTAAGAACAATAACACAAATTTCATTAAACACAACTTAAAACGAAAAAGAGTGTGTGTATGTGTGTGTGTGAGAGGGAGAGAAAGAATATGTGTTTGCCCATACGTATGAAGTTATATTAATATACTGTATAATATTATATTATATGCCTATTTTAGAATTTTTCTACGTCATCATAACTACCGAGTCCCAAAAAATATGGAATGTTATTTTTTATTAGGCATCATATTACAATTGTAAAGATAGATATAGGTAAATAATCATCAAGGACGACAAGATTATGTAAAGATTACGTTTCTACACATAACGAATCGTAATCAATACATTTAATACTCCCCCACTTATCATATATATATAAATCTCGTGTCACGATGTTTGTCCGCGATGGACTCCTAAACTACTCAACTGATTTTAATCAAATTTGCACACCGTGTGCAGTTTGATCCAACTTGAAAGATACCATAGATAGTTTTTATACCGTTGGAACCGGTAGGTGGCGCTGAGATCGGGTTCTAGAATCCTCTTAACAACGGGGAGCGATTTTGTTTTTGTGTGTTTGAGTGGGTCCCCGGATGGTTTAAATCCACAACTGGAACCGGTAGGTGGCGCTGGGATCGGGTCATAGATTTTCATTTTTTCAGAGCAGGACAACGTCTGCCGGGGCCGCTAGTCTATTATATAAATATATTAATATGTGAAGCAAAACCTTTGTACGTCTTTTTACAAAAATTGCGCGGACCGAGGAGTATGAAATTTCGCATGCTTATAGTTTATATAGAGAAGAAGCAACGAAAGCTATTTATTTTTAAATTATGCATAAAAATAAATTAAATTAATTAAAAATACATTACACACACTACACTACCATGTATTTGACACACACACGCTTATATACTCTTTTATTTATTGTTAAAATCAAATTAACAATGCAGCCTTGGTAGTAGGGGAGCCCAAGATGCTAAATGTGGAGTTAATCGAGCGGAACCTGTTGGATTGGGAAGATGAGATGCTAAAAAGAAAAAAAGACGGTGTGCGTCTCCGAACGCCCGACTGGAGTGATAACTTAAACTAATCTAACGTGAGAGAAAGGGAAGCCCGACAGACTGGCGCCGTAACGTTACGTAACGAAGCGGTTTACCCTCCCATAAAAATGAAATGACCTTTCACTGGTGGGGGGGGGGTGTATAGGTTTTTTTTAAAAGAGTCGCACCGAAATTCTCAAGTGCGTCAGATATTCAAATGGGACATTAAGTAAACCCTGAAATCCTATTCAAAAGACTGACGATTTCGACACCATCAAAGGTCATAGCCGATTTTATAAAATGCAAAAAATAAAGTCACATTGACGCTCGAGCGTGTCAGATTAATGTAAGGACGGTTCAGCTTGTGTTTCTAGTCGTGCTGACCCATGATCTGACAATTATGTGGAGGAATTTTCTTAATATGACTGTTTGAAAATAATTTGAAGCATAAAAAATACCCCCACCCTGTATGAAGGGTTAATATATGGTGGGGCTACATAATAGGATGCAAGGTTTCTTCCCTCAGGTTATTCTGCCACGCTCGAGTAAATCCCAAAATCCCCGCTTGACCTCCCCTACTATGACGAAATCTGTGGTTATTGAAGTATAGTCATTGACACTAATTATTATGGTCGAATTTCGAGCACGGGGACTTGTAGGAATAAGAAAGTGACTTTCAGTTATCTACGCATTACTTTTTCACGGCGTTGCGCATGAACCGATTATCGTGAAATTTGTGTATGCACGGTGTTGAACATAGAATATATTTCTTATCTCTGAAAATGGGATACGTATTATCGACATCAACGGCCAGGTATCAGTCTCATCTTCGAGGCATCAGCGCATTGGCACCTTTCGTGTTGCAAATTTCCATAGCCGACGGTAACACTTTCCATCAGGTTGGCTCGTTTGCCTGCTCGCTGTGCCAGAGCAATGTTGACTTATGGACAGGTGCCCGAGGGCTTGAGGCAGCTGTTTTCGCCGATTCCTATGACGGAGTTACAAGTACCAAAATGAAGTGGTTCTTTATGCTGTCTTACAACTACCGGTGTATTTAGACACGTGTCAATTTCAATGCACCAAAAGCAACCGCTCTAGGCCCCAGAACGTTGTAACCTGTTCAAAATTATCTGTACTGTTATTCATTCAAAAATTAGGTTCAATACTAAATAATTAATTCTTATAACTTACCAAAAAATTATCTCATCTTAAATCATACTTGAAAGGGGTTAAAAAACCAACCAAAACTGATTTTAAAATTTAAAAATACGTAAATTTAAATACAACACCAAAACACGAAGAGCACATATAACGACTTTATTGATTTCGACTCACAACCATAAAGATTATATTTGTTATAGATTTGTCATTACAAGTTAAAATTATCGATTTTACACGTCCTGATACAGGGAATGTAAAATGAGACTGCTGACTTTATCAGTGTAACAAAATCGGTTAAATAGGTGCCTGTGTCACGCTTAACAAGATTCCATAGATATAACTGATGTCTATTGATAGTTTAAAAAAAAATCTTATTACTTTTATTTTCTAAAAAATTCTTGTACACTATCCCACAATATATGCATTTTTGTGGTACTCTTTAGTTAGAAACTATCAAATTTTCAGATTTGGGCTTTGACATAATATATAAATAATAATATCAGCCTATAATTTTCCCATTGGTGAACGGACGGTATACCCGCCACGCTTGTCCAAGGAGGCCTGACATGTCTGATACATCGGTTCTCTCGATGTGCAAGTTGCATCACGATGTTTTCCTTCACCGCTGTTAGCACGTGGTAACTGTAACAATATGCACATTAGGTCAGAAAACTGACTACACGGTGCTTACGTTGCAGCCAGGATCGAACCCGCGCCCTGTGAGTTTGGGACGCTTGCGCTAGCCATTACGCTACCACTACTTTAACACAATAGTTTAATCTATTTCTAGATCTGTTATCTATTATAAGAATATTATTTTATAAAAAATATACAAACTAACAAGATACGAAAAGATTTTATACTGATTCCCAAAGCGGATCATCATGCCCACGTGTGCAGTCCTGGGACTAAAATGAGAACCATACACTAGAATGTTGATAACCCCTACTCGCCTCTGCTCCTATTTATTAAAATAAAAATATTGTACAAATTTGAATGTAATGTATATCAATATGCTTACATTCGCATATTGATTAATAAATTTAAAAAAAAACGTGTAGTACCAACTGGACTGTTACTACTACCGCCATCTGTTCGAAAACTAAAGACCAATATCGATGTACATTTTTTACTACATGCATATGAATATATATACGGAACATACACCAAAATAACATTTTTTTTAAATGTTGTCTGTCTGTTTGTTCCAGCTAATTTCTGAAATGGCTGGACCGATTTTGACGGGACTTTTATTGGCAGGTAGCTGATGACTTAGGCTACTTTTATTTTAGAAAAAATCTTTTATATTGGAATTATGACGATTTTCAATCACCACACGGGCGCAGCTAGTTTAAAATAAAACGAAATTCGCGAACGAAAAGATGATTGATTTGTGTTTAACGCTTTAATTAGAGATATTAATTAAATAAATATAATCAAATAACAAGAAACTATTTTATCAGATAAATTATTTTAAACAACCCTTGCTTTTGATCTCAATAAGTGAATCGTTATATTCATTAGTTAATGCAATCACTGTAGTTTTATTATCGTTTTATTAATTTTTGGTCATGCAAATGAATACGGACACTGAATTGAAACAAGACTTTCATCTTAAGATATTATTCATTTAAATCTGTTATCATTAATTGTTAAATGATGATATCAGTGATTTCGGATAGCGTAAAAAAAGGTCACGAAGAGCTTTCCTAGGGTTGTCGTTTGCATAAACTTAGACGGTCTTTATTCATATCGATTTAGAGTACCTTAGTTTGTAGGCTTCTTTAAACTTACTCTAAATCAATATGAATAAGACCGCGATATATTATCTCGTAAAAACTAGCGCATTAGGTATACCTAATAATCTTATACTAATATATAAAGCTGAAGAGTTTGTTTGTTTGACTAAACGCGCTAATCTCAGGAGCTACTGTTCTGATTTGAAAAATTCTTTCAGCATTAGATATCCCATTTATTGAGGATGCCTATAGTCTATATATCATCACGCGAAAATGAATAAAAGCGGAGCACCAATGAAGAATGTTTCAAAATCGGGAGGTTTTGAAAACAAATTCCACGCGGTCGACGTCGCGGGCACAGCTAGTATTATATGTAACAAAATAGGATACTTTAGAAAGTGTCCTATATATCCCCGTTTGCGAAAATACATACATATAACCCTTCGTCGTGACATTTCATTCTCTACCTTTCAACCAAATTGACTCAATTTAGTTGAAAGGCACGTTGACAGAACATAAAGGACACGACGGTATCAATGAAACAGAGTGATTCAAGTTTATATTTATTTTATTTGTTTGTTTATATTATATAAATATACAATATTGTATAGTTAAAAAACGGCGGATTATTTCGTTAAGCAGAAATGGATAAACAGTAATTAATTAATTATTACTAGGTACCGTACACGTACACCGTTTTTTGCTGGTTCTTATTCCTGTATTACCTAATTATAATGTGTAATAATAATAAATTATCACTATGTCATTTTATGGGGCCTATGTAGGGCTCCGAATATTGCGACGAGCAGACGCCATAGTCCCCATATTCCCAAACCCCCAGTACCACCAGCTGTACACCTCAATAGGCCGGTACTTTTAGTTCTCATTTCCCACAATAGTCCTACACTGACCGGGGCTTGCCCTTGGGTGCATTTTCAATTGGTTTACACGGGGATAATCGCCAGTCAGTGCCACGCCACATTTACATAAAATTTCTGGAAGGGACTTCTATGTGTTGGCTTTACCATGACCATGCAAGCCTTGCAAAAGTGTGGACTATTTTTTGGCCAGTGGTTTACAACGACATGCAGGATATAATACAACATTTATAATAAAATTCACATACGATATCTATACAGATAAATAAAATTGAAGTGTCTGTAAAGTATTATACGACGCTTGTACTCGTATCATAAAATCAATTTAATCTTTTTTTCTCTGGATGTTCCCGCTAATCTCTGAAACAGTTGGATCGATTTTGATGAGACTTTCATTGACAGGTAGCTGATTTATAAGGACTAACTTTTTTATGGTTCTACGAAAGTACTTATTCCATGCGGATGATATTGCGGGCACAGCTAGTACTTTTATACGATTTTCGTTTAGTCATATTAATGCATTGTATTTTGATGTATTGCAATCTGCTTCGGGTGTTAAATAAATAAATAAATTCGTATACCCCATGCTATTTTATAGTGAATGAACGAATTCCACTGGAGAACACTGTTTGAAGGTCATGCATATAAGGTAAAATTAAACTTTACTTCCTATTCTTTGTACACCGCTTCGCAATGTTATTGGCTAAGCAGAAGAAGCGGAAAGAAACTCCTCAACAATACGTCTATCTAAAAATTGTTTTTCTTTATATTTTTTAATTATATTTCTATCTCCAGTTCTTATTTTTTTATTTTTTAGAAGTATGTTACAGAATAACTTTTCGAAGAATTAATGAAGTTGTAGCAAGCAGTGCATGCTCAGTAAGACAAAGACACAGTAAGAGGAAAGAAGAACATTATTATTGTAATAATAATGACGAGACGTACTAAAAGTTTGTGCTGCGAAGACCTATTGTACTAATTTCTGCCTGTCTATCGTTACAGGTGACAAAGCAACCACTCAGGTGGCAGGGTATTTATCCAACTAAATAGCCACCATCCTTAATTGGCTAAAATATAAGCTCGATTAAAAGTTAAAGCCCCTGTCAACTAACTAATAGCAATTTGTTGCTGTACATTCTTAATAATAAAATTATTAAATACCATTAAGTAACATTTTTATGAATACGACCAGTGTCCACTTCGGCGTCATTAAAAAATAAAAAATATTATTAACCACAATCAAATATATAGTTAATTAAACTACGGTTTAACGATTTTAAGCGCGGTAATTCATTTTTGGTTATTCCGACGTTTTGGCCACTCTTCAGTGGCCATGATCACGGAAGACCAATATGTTAAGTATCAATTAGTATTGTGAAAGTTTTATTTACTCTACCGCCAATTTGTTCATTTCAATTATTTAGTTTTTTTTATGTTTATTATTTACTCCATGGGAGCCTAATCTAATTTACCACCACTATGTAACATGTTATGGTTTGAAGACAAGAAGCGGCACAAGAAACTCTTCAGCACACATACCTATGTCTATATAAATTGTTTCTATGTACGTAATTTATTAAGCATTTTAAATATGTGTATTTAATTTATAAAATATGTAGTTTAACTATTTTTACCTACCTAATAATCTGCACCACCTATATCGCCAGATTAAGTTGAATTATTCCAATTAGGTTGCCTGAAAGAGATTGCTTAAGCGATATGGCCTCCTATTGTTTGTACCATGACATTATTGTAATTATGCATTAAAAAAAATTGTATATTTGATGATCAATAAAGTGTTATCTATCTATCTAATAATTCTAATTACAACTCTATATAATTAGGGACATTAATAATTTTATTTATTCTATGGACAATATTTCAAATGTAAACGCTGTGCTGTTTGTATACAATAAATAAATAAAAGATCAATTGAAAACTAAAAACTTTTATTGGTTCAAGAGACTCGAATGAGCATATTACATAAAAAAAATTCATTATCCTAAGTCTAATTCTATAATTAAATTATTATAACAGCTATATACCAACGGACGCAAAACTTCCATTAAAGTAAGTCAGTAATATTTCAATGTCAGATTAAGAGCCGCTTGTAAACGATCGCATTTAAATAAAATTAGTTAATCACATTAAACTGCCTAAATACGTTTTACAGAAAACGTGTTGACGGTTCT
The DNA here is from genome assembly GCA_012273795.1 of Dendrolimus punctatus. Taxonomy (NCBI): domain Eukaryota; kingdom Metazoa; phylum Arthropoda; class Insecta; order Lepidoptera; family Lasiocampidae; genus Dendrolimus; species Dendrolimus punctatus. The sequence continues at coordinate 22,567,543 of CM022535.1, forward strand.
TTAAACATATTTAGCGGCAAATTTTGCGCTGTCCAGAGGCTAATTGTAGGTATTAAGGATGTTAAATACGTTTTGTGTTTTTTAAATATATTTAAGCAACCTTATGCAAGCGGCCCTTATTGTTTATTTTTAAAAAACCCTGACTCGAGAAACATTTTTAGTGCACAGCAAAATGTGCAAGACATCGTTTATTAATTAGTAGATGCATGACTTGAATTTGGTCTACACTTGAGCACTACTCTTTGATTTTTAATTCATTTAAGGGGCTAGTTTTGAACAGTCAAATAAAAATTATCAATCGAATAATTTATAATCTTAGTAGTAAATTAGTGAATTTAAAAGTGAAGATTTATTAAATTAAAGTTTAATTTTAAATATTTAGTTTAATGCATAATTTAGTTTTGTTTTCTTTCATTATATTTTTAGGATACCGTATCAAAATGACAAAAATACAAAAATTGCTATTCAAAGTGAAACCAGTCTACTTCTTTATTCATGCAACAAACATTTTAATTTAAAACAATTTTACCTTATTTTATCAATAAATTAGTATTATGTGAATAATTTGGTGATTGAAAAACCAGCTCTTAATCGCAAATTATGTACGTTACGTAAGTGTTTTATTATAGATTTGCGTCCGTGAGTAGGGTTATTGCACTTCTATAATATATCGATTTTAAATTTGGCACAAAAAATAGACAGTATTTGTCAAGAAATTATTTGCCTATGACAGATTGATGTAGAAGTAAATTTTCTACAATGTATTTATAAAAGAGAAGAAAAATTAGAATTAGGAAAGAACTAATTCAGAGCAGCAGATTTCGAAAATGAAACTTAAATTTTTTTCCGTCTCTTTTTTTTATGATGAATAGGTTCGCGTTTGACTGGCATAGCGCCCGATGTCAGGCGCAAATGCAGTCTAAGGTGAAGCACGATCACCTAGAAGATAGCCTGTTCACGCGAGACTTGAAGACACCTAGATTGTATTCTTCAGGAAAAACAGACGACGGTAAAGAGTTCCACTTGTCAGCGGTGCGTATGATAAAAGTGGAAGCATAGCGTTTCGTCCGCTTTATTGGTATTTCCTGTACTTCAGTTGGTATTTGCCAGAGTATGACGTGAAAACTACTGCATGGATTTAAATGAATCTCGACACAGAGATAGCTTAATTCCTTTCATTACATGTATAACTATGATTTTAATTACTTCAATCAAATATCGAATTATTTAAAAATTTAAAAAGATAATAAAACCAAGTTTTAACGGTTTTAAACGCAGTAATTTATTTAATTTTGGTTATTCCGACGTTTCAACCACTTTTCAACAGTTTTAACAATACTCGTTGGCACTTAAAATCTTTGTCTTCCATGATAACGGCCACTGAAAAGTGGCCGAAACGTTGACATAACCAAAATCAAATAAATTACCGCGCTTAAAAACGTTACAACGTAGTTTTATTAAGCTAGTATAAATATAAAAAACTAAATTTACTAGACCAAAAACCTATATTCATTATTAGGACCTATACTCTACAAAAAGCTGCTGAGCGTAGAAAGTACCTAAGTAAGAGGTATAAACTTTAATTGCCCTTTCTCCTATGCCAGCGACCTCCCGAGCAAGGCTCAGCGACCCCGCGACCCACAGGTTGAAAAACACTACACTAGGCGAATGTCATTCCTTAAGTATTGTTTTCTATAGTGAACTGAGCTGAAGGAGCTCAAATGCAACAAATTTGCCATATTTAAAAGAGGAGCTAAATTGGATATTATTCAAAAATTACAAAATTCAGAATAACGTGAAAACCGTTAACTTTCGGTCATACGTATAGGGAGTATTTGTTTCACTTGAGCTTCTCCTGCTCGTCCCGACGGGAATACGTGTTTGTATTTTCTTTTGTAGCTTAAGTATTTTTCCATTTGAAATGGCTGTTGATAACAATAATGGACATTAATTGTACCCATAAATTGATTATCTAATCTCGTAATAATCTCTTAATGACACTTGTACACAATTCTTGCTTCGTTGATAACTCCTTCACGGTACAGGTTGTCTGTTTGTGGGCCTCTCTGCCACTCAACATCAGACAAGCTAAATCAGTACATATCGCGATGGTTGCTGATTAAGTTTGGTCTTTTCAGATCTAACAGTGCTGCTTGTTCTGTATATAGTGCGATATGTATTGTTACGACCGAAACGCCGATTAAAGACAAACTGACACCTGTAGACGTTTTATTACCTTTGCAGCATTTGGACTTCTTTTGTATTTTATTTTGTGTTTAAAATTTGTGATTAGAAAAGCAGCCCATTGTGTATTGTAATCTTTTACGGTAGTCATTAGCCAGGTGTGATTCTAGAAAATTCAGTCCACGCGGTCGAGCAGACATATTGTCATTTGTCATTGGCTGTCTAGCGATAGCCGCAAGCGAAGTAGGACGTTAGTGACAGACTTTGCGCGTGTGATTGAATCGTTCATTAGGTTTGAACTGGTTGTGTACCATTAAAGTATGTAACATATTGTAACATTAAAGCGTTTTCATTCATTCATCCATTCACCAGTTTAAAAAATGTGGTTGCAGATGATGAAATATTGCGAATTCTTTTAATATATTAAAACCGCTTCGACGTTTCCACCAGGATTAGGAACCTTCTCAAACAGTATCGTCCTGTCCTTACAAGCCCACATCCAGTACAGCAATCTCACTGCCCTTGCGAGGAGTAGCAAGCCTGCGACGACTGAGAGTATAATCATCACTTTCTGCACTCTGTAGCATGTTATGAATAAAAGTTCTAATTTTGTTTGCACTAAATCAGGTAGAGGAGGCGTTTTCTGTAAGAGATAAGAAATTGGATAAATGCTGGCGACCTGCGCACAACGAACGTTTCTGTAGAGCTTATTTAGGTCCCTTAAATACACTATACACTATACCAGAAGAAATACGTAACGGAGATTTTCCAAAATACAGTATTTTATTGCCTGAAGCAGGCAAACAGGCAAACGGGCCAGCTGATGGGAAGCGGTGACCATCGCTTATGGACGTTTGCAACACCATGGGTGTCGTTAACGCGTTGCCGATCAATAAGGATTATTATAGCGCCCTTCTTCAAAATCCCCATGTCAAGCGCAAAGCGAAATTGATTGATTGCAATGGAGCCATTTGAGGGTTTCAAATAATAACTGATTTATATTTAAAAAATAGTAAGCCATTGATTTTACTAGATGGTAGGGTAATTGTCCGTCTGGATGGCCACCAATCCTGGTGTAGAGTAACCGTATGCCGCCATAACAACCTTAAATTGTGCTCTGGCAATAGTGGCCAGGTTTTTCTCCCTTCAGACATTTGCAGCACATTGAACTTTGGTGTTATAAATGTCCATAGGCGACGGTCACTGCTTTCCATCAGGTGGGCCATATGCCTGTCTTCTGAACTCATGCGATAAAATAAAAGCCGGTTTCTGCAAAATTAAGAATGGTCTTACGGTGGCACCAACAAAAATTGCAAAGTGTGTTATAAGAGCTAGTTTTTTACTGAGTGATTGTCGATTCCATATTTTTCTTTAATGAACCGACCATCCACAAATAACGTAAGACGAGTTTCATGATCGTTTACCGCTGTCCTTGTCACAGCTGATTTGTGCGACTCCTGCCTCCCTAGTGTGATATCGCGTATTTTGCAATCTTACACCATGAAATTATTCAATTAAAACAGTCGTTCCGTAATTAGCTCAAATATATTAGATTTTGGAATGTGACGTCAATTCAATGTCAAGATATAGAGAGAATTAATGCTCTGTTATTAAATACCTACTTTCACCCACCTCTAGATATGAGTTATTGTGAGCGCTGTGTGATCGAAAAAGATGTCGAAATTAGTGACGTTTTCTCCACGACCATAACGACAGCGGTCCGCTCGGAACCGCAGACAGAGAATTTTGGTCATAGTTTTTCAATACGTACCACTCTAGCATGCGCCATGGGCAGCACCATATCTGTGAACCTGTGTACTCTTGTACTATACTTCACGTCGCGCATCACCAGGTTCATCTGCAAACTTGTCTTGCCTTCTATTATTAATCCTACTTTCTGAAACCAATTATATAATCATCATTAGTGAGCCATGCAGACTTGTTGTGCCAATTCGATTGCACTCCATCACAGCGTCCATTGTGAATCTAAACCATCCCTGGACCAACTTAAAATTTCATCAAAATCGATCAAGCCGTTTTTAGTTTTAGCCAGATTAACGAACCGCAATTGATTTAATATACAAAAGAGAATATTTTTATTAGGATGAGTTGCTTTAGCTGCTGATGAAAGTACACCGGCGGCAGTCCGGTGCTAGAAACCGCTCATATTTACGCACAGTTGTAAAGTACTAACCGGTTCTACGTAGAAGTAGCTTTCATGTTCACCAGAATTGGACTTAGCCTTCGATGCGATCGAACAATCTTGGGTCTGAGTTATTAAAGTGTCCTCTAGATAATGTAACTGGTATACCTGAAATTAACAAGTTTTGGCCTAATAAATATAATATGTGAATTGAGGTTGTCTGGAAGTGATCGCTTTTAAGCGATAAGACCACCCTTTGTGCAAAATGAGACAAAGTCTATAGGTTCTTTTTTTGTATTGATGCACAATAAAGACTTATTGATTGATTGTGAAGTATAAATAAATTGTGTCGATCATAAACGTCTTACTAATGGGCTTGAGTCACCCCAATTTTAGGGGAATGTACGGTATTTCTAAAAGTTTATCTAAAGAGCATTACTTCGATAGTTCGCTTTCGATCGGTTTGCTCGAGTTCAGTGATCATCGCAAATTCGTCGGAGATTTATTCCCTACAAGTAGTATTTAACCAGTGGTTCAATAGAGTCTATGAACTATGAGCTGTTTAGGTACGAGGAAATCATTCTAGATAGTATAGAGTGCTCCCTATTGATTTTTCACTTCAATCCTTATGTCTTAGTTTCATATATATGACTTATTTGAGCTTAAAACTTCGATAGTACTTGTGTTCCAATTAAACGATAATTGTAATATGTAGATATTTGCGGCACTATTGATAGTTGACCCACATCACCTCCCCGAGTGAAGCCATAACTCACATATTTCACAGTGGTAACCTACTTATCATCACATTACTTAATGTATAATTACGTGACCTCACTGACGTATCAAGCACGGCCCAAATACTGGGCTAGGAGAGTAAAAATTACTAGCGGGTTCTTTCTATACTGTAGGTACGCACTGAGAAAGATTTTTGGAAATTCAATCCTAGAGGTGAAAGGGGATTAAAAGTTTGTATGAAAATCCGTTATTTTCAAAGCACGAAAGAAGTACAAAGTTTTATGCACCTGCTTCTTGGTTTCAACGTTTTCGATGGATTCTATGGGGGCATGAGTTGGTAACTAATGAGAATATTATAATCAACATCAGTCATAGAATTAGAGGACTATTGAGCTTGTTTTTTGTTATTTACGTTTGCAACTTTAGGGTCGTTGCTAAGGCGTCAGCCTTTAAGAGGACTGGAGAACTTGTCACCGATGACGTAATGAACTCAACCTTTTTATAGAAATACTCTAGATCAGAGTGGTAGCACCCAGGAGCAAATGCCCTGCCACCTGGCTGTGGGTTGTTTTGTCACCTCTCACGTCATGTCGGCCGGCACCAGGAATAGGTATTATGTCTCCGTTCCTGCACGGATAACTCAAACATATACAAATGAGTGCTATTTAAGCGTACCTATTTATTATTATATACAATACTTCTGTATTCTATAATTCTGAATCAATACGAAGTACAGAAGGAAAGCGGATCTGAGCTTTGAAGCTTAGTCTCCAAACGCAACCGGGACATATCGCTCGGAACAGTATCCTGGGGATTTACCTTAAGATGGCAAGCAAGCAAACGGCTCACCTGATAGAAAGTGGTCACGGCGCCTATGGATATTTGTAATACAAAGAGTGCTGCCAACACATTGTTGCCTGATGTCGTAGTACAAAGAGAAATCTCGACGGGAAATTCCCTCAAAGTCATTGTTGTACGCGGAATAAACTTTCTAGTGAATCTGACATAGTTGACACATTTTTAAACTGTCTGCTCTATTATCTAGCTATGGACCACAATACTCACCGAAAAAGCATTCAGACAAGTCCAACAGTCCGTCGGGACAGTACCCTTTACTGTCACACAAATTCTTATTCTCAAAGGTCCGTTTGTTAAAATCAAACTTATATCCTTCTGTGTTGATGTCCATCATCGCAGAACCAATGTACTGCAACTCCACAGTCTTGCATATACCAGGTCTGTATACGTGGCGCGGGGCCGATGGCGGAAGGTTAGGCGGATAACCCATACCTTCGTAGGTATCCACATAAGTTTTATTTCTGGAATTATAGTCAAAAAAATTAAGCACCTTATTTTAAGAAATCTATTTCTTGCTCTAACTAACCACCTCTTTATGCATTTTCTGAATAGTATAGCACTGTTTGCTGCCCTTAATTCATTCAGGATTTGGATATTTATAATTTACAATAACGTGCCTTCAGCTCAGAACTATAATTCGAGCTACCATGATACCATGGTTTTTTTTAACAACTCTACGGACTCGAGTTCTGTACCCTTTTCTTGCAACTTAATTTCTAGGTTTAATTTTTAAAATTTAAACACGCTTAATACCTTTAACTTTAACGCTTTTGGTTCTTGTGTGTCACATTAATTTAGTGATTTTTGTGTTGAAGTGTATCTTGTACCTTACGAATGACTTTTATATTCATTTATTCTAATTTTGATACTAAACTTATACTAATGTAGAGTGTACCTGTTACATGCTGGTGTTTTGAGGAAGTGCATGTGCAGTGTGTGCCTTATGTCTATACCTATAATATAGTCCTATCTAGTCCTATGTATGTTGTTTTTTCCTTTCCGTGCCTGGGTTATTAAGTTTTAGGCTCTTAGTGTGCCTGATTTGTTTGTGATGTGTGCGTGTAATGCAATGCGGTGGTAGTCCGCGTTGGTTTGAGCATGTGTATAAGTTTTGTTGTCAATTGTGTGGATACCATGGTTTTATAAGAATTACTTTAAGCCGGTGATTTGACAATGGAGATTGTTCACAAAAAAATACCCTCTAATTTTATATTTTTATTACGTCAAATAGGGTATTTTAAGATACTAATTTGAATATGTTTGTATTTTAAGCGTTAGTTTTTTTATAATTCGAGTTTAAAATTATTTCTTCGATGACGTCATAAGGTACAAGTTTACATTGGTTTCTTTGCCTAGAAAACAAAAATAATAAAAGTAAGTTTTATCTATATATAATCATAATCATAGTAATCTGTGCTACTATTTAAATGTGACTGTCTCACACTCTCATTACGTATCGTGATCATTTTAGTGTTTTTTGTCGCTAGGCTTTTAATTTTTCGTGTTCAACCATTATTATTTTCTATAGTTATCGTTAATTTTTTTAAAGTGGTCTTTAGGGAAAATGCATGTTACAGAACTTAAATCAAATAATGTACAGCTAGAATGTTTTTTACACTTGAAACAGTCAAACAGGCAGACGGCCCACCTGATTGGATTTACTAAGGTCAAACGCATTTCTTACAAAATACAAGACGATCGTACGTTTTTTGGAATTTTAACTAGACAGAAATGATTAGGGACACTATTCCTCGAAATGGTTTTTCAAATAGCTAAATTGAAAGAAAGTCAACAATCCCAATTAACAGGCATTCTCACCTTTTCATTTCAAATTCTTTTCTGTATTCTTTCTTTTTCGAATTTTAGACATTTTTCTACTACATGACTAGCCAGTGAGTTACATTCAGGTAGTTTTTTGTTGTGTTTCTTGGGTAGTATTATAATCGGTTGAGATGAGTTAATATTTTTAATAATAATATAGACTGACTTAGACATATTTATTTAATAAATTATTAATTAAGTATTACAATATTCAACTGAGTTGACTGACCGACATGACTGACAAGACCAAAGAGAAGGAAACATAGCATAGACAAAATAAACTTACAAACTAGTGAGGTGCATACACCACGTCTCTGTTTGATTAATAAACATAACTTGAAAATAAATATCTACTGTGGTGTAATTTTCTAAAGTGTGGCTGGACTAATTAACCAGAATATAGGTCTGGGTCAGAATTTCTAGGATTGGTCCTAAAATTATTTATTATATGCTGCTGCTATTCATAATTCGACCGTAACTTGTTTCATTTTCAGTCAATTGATGTATACTGCTGGAATTAGGCCTCCCCAAATCTGGGCTCTAGGTATCCCAGTATGCCACCTTCCACATCCAACCGGCTATCGGCTACCAGCAGGCCTTTGGCATCGGGCTGGTGGATAACTTGCTTAGCTTGGGGATATATACCATCTATGTTTACTATAGCTTATGAAAATTAATACTATACGTACGATTCCATCATGGAAGTTGACATGAAGGTATTGCGGGACCTCATTGTCTTGTCCACCCATTTTATTTGAAATTTGTCTTCTTCCGTAGCCCCCAGTTCCATTCTGTATACCATATTTTTGTCATATAGCTGAAAAAACAAGTCATTTTTGAAAACGTATCAAGAAGTTCATGTCTATCGCGTTCCTCCATAGATTGTAACGTTTTTGAGATTTGAGATAGAGTTCTCATCATCATCTTATTTTATTCTGCATTTTTTATTTGACTATTAGCATGCATCACTTAGTTTCGGGAGGGATTTTGAGTCTCCCTACGCATTCCAATGTCTGTACAGCGGGAAGTGGTCCGAGGAATTGTTTGGTCTGGTGGTAACGCCTCATTTTCTTAACCGCGCCGCTCGCCATAGAATGCAAGTTTCTTCTTATGTCTGGGGTGACATCCCTAACCTCTACTATTTCCACTGGAGTGTGTCTATGTAAATTTAAAGTGTTACCTGCGACAGTCCCCGGAACTAATATTAGTTGTGCATAAGTAATGTCTCAACGACTTGCCTATCATATAACTATATATATAGGCACTGTCTGTGCGTTGTTGCGGCGAAGGAAGGGTGGAAGAGATTGTTTCTTATCTAGCGTACACAATTTTTTTGATCAGGCCCGGAGTACCCGGCTTGTGTGTGGAAACAAAACGAATTCTTGTGTAGACCCGGCGACTTTTCTTAGCGTGTTACAAGACCCCTTAAATACTATGATAGCAAAAAAAAATGTTTAAATCAAGCTCCTATTACATACTTAATTATATTAGAATTCTAAGAAAACATGCTAATTAAAATGTTACGGGGAGGTGTATTATATAGTGCTGGCGACAATTGCTAAATACCTCGTTAGCTATTGACCTTAATCCTCGAACCGCTATTAAACCATTACCCCGATGAGGAAAACCGCACGATTAAATATAATTATATTATACATTTAATTTCGCCACGTTTAGCAGGAAAACATTTTTATGTCACGTGAATTATGCTTCATGCACGTGTTATATAATAACATAATAATCTGAGCCAAACTTAATCGCCTGAATAGATTACCTCAGAAGGTTGTGCAATTAGTATATTTCTAGGAATAAATTTACATTGCACAATCGTGCTATTGTCAACTAAAGAGCAATTTTATCATTTGAGTTATGTATTTTCACATAATTCTCTTCTTTTCTTTTCTTTCATTATGTCTTAATTGCTTGGGGTTACTCTATTCTGACATCTTCTGTTACTCCACATACCTTTACACAATCCATTCATCTTGTAGTTTAACATTCTTTTTGTCACGTGACTTTCAGCCTTCCTCATTATATGCCCATACGAACTTAGTCCTCCTCATTTTTCAGTCAAGGGTGCAACTTTCAAAGATTCTCTTATGTACTCATTGCTCACCCTATCCATTCTTGTAACACCACACATCCATTTCAACATTTTGATCTCAGCTGAGTGAAAACGTTATTTTCACACAATTATGGGGTAATAAAAAAAAATATTCAAATGATTACAAATTTCATTTTTTTAACATTAATCGTAAACAAACTACTACTTCGGTTTAACTAAGTTTAGTTAAATATCTTTATTAAGTTTAGTAGCAAGCGGAAGCCATTTTCGTTCGGTGTAGTATTTTGCAATTGAGTCCCGCCTACTACTAAATTTAATGCGAATATTTAACTTAGGCTCATAATATAGTCTTTTAAACCAAAGTAGAGTTTGGTTTGTTAATGGTTTTGATTTGATTTTTTCTCAATCTTGTTTTGGTCTTTTTTGCATTACTTTTATCTTTTTAGCAGTCGGGTTTTTGTCTTTTTTTTCTAAAGGTCTATATTTCAACATAAGAATGCACATGGGAAAAACTACAAGCGACTGGTTCTAGTTGGAAAAGTAATTGTACTTACCCTTTCCAATATGCCGATGTTTTCAAAATAGATGAATCCAGGTATCAGCCTATTGGCGGCTGTTACCAGCGGGTCAGTGTAGTTCCAAAGGTACGAGTGTACGTCCTTCAGAACGAAGGGCTTGGCGTTCTGCTGCAAGGTTATCAGGTTGTACACGTTCCTTATTATGGGGGGGAATTTGCTCAACATCGCCGTTAAGCTCTGCAAAAAAAGACATATCCAAAATAAGGGTTGACACGATTGCAGACTTTTTCCCCAAAAACTATGTTTCGTGTCAAATATTTTGAGGTAGGTGCCAAATTTTTCAAAAACTAAAATGTATGTCATAATGACGACGGTCTGGATATTATAAACCTATATGTAATAATATTTAGTCCTACCTATAATTTATCACCATAATCCATCATTATCATTTTCTTATCATCACCATTTGGACGAGTACCGTGGCGTAGCCCATATACATTCAAATTTCATTTATTTTGACCCTCAGCAGCATCTTTATATTCCGTAACAGCATAAATAGGTTACATATTTGTTGTGGACAGAGAGCATCCCCCTGACCCGCCTGCCGGAGCACAGCTTCTCTTCACGCCCAGCATACCGGCGATGCCCTTAGCTCGCACAGTTAGCAGCTAGGCGTCGGACGGAACGTGGGATATAGAAACGGCCTTGTAGGCCGGCAATGCTTCATTTATTTACATTGCTCACATACATATATGGCACCAATACGCACTACTTTATTATCTGCCATTCATCAGTCTCTCTGCAACTTGTTTGCAGTGTCAATTCAATTGTAAATAACGCGAACAATAAGTCATACAGTCCACATCGAGTTTATTGAAAGAAGCAACTGCCATCAATAATATTCATCAACATAAACTTCATTATTCATTATATCAAACATTATTTTCGAGAAAAATTAACATTACTTAGGAAAACAGACTGACACATAAACGTGACGATTTTTCAAGGGCTTCGCTTTTGTTCAAATATCTATGAATCCTAAAAATGTAGGCTGAAAGTAAATAGTTTTGACACCACTTGCAACCGTTTGATGAGGTAATATAATAGTAGTGAAATCAACAAATTTCGGAAAATTATTCCCAATTCATTTCTATCAGACCAACAGTAAACACACACACACACCACACACACACACACACACACACCACACCACACCACACACACACACCACACACACACACACCACACACATACCTTAACATTACAACTGAACTAATAAATAATTGTAAAAACAAATAAAAAAATATGTTCTTTCAGCATCATGTGACAACCTAATTAAGTCTGAACTTAGTATAAGATAACTTGTATAATAATATAAACAGATGTATATACTAGTGTATGATTTGTTGGTTGTTCTTAATAAATGTAAAAAAAATGGTTGAACTTGTTCCAGTACTGGAACTTACCAGCAAAGGCATGTTTGGCAAATTAAGAACAACTTCTTTCGGATCTCCCACAGACTCTTCAGGAATAAACTTCGCCCACATATTTGATGTATACCGAAAAATCCCTTCTTCTGGAAGTATTTCGATGTCCTCATTTTTGCGGTACTCCCTGAAAATAGTTAATTTCATTTATAGTTTTTACTTTACTAATATCTGATATTTCGCGTCATGTTTAAGGCAAGTTATTTACAAGATTAGAGAGTCAACATGCTATGTTAATTAAATAATCTGTTATTCCTTTATTCGCAATATATCTGGTGGCTAGCATATGGGAAGAAACTGAACCCAGAGAGACTGCTATATCAAATTCTAGTCCAGAAGTTTATTCAAACTAAATTCCACTGGAGAACATTTTTAAAGGTTAAACTTGTATGTTAAGATTAAATGTAAAGTTTAAAATTAAATCTACTTCCAATTCTATGTGCACCGTTAAGTGAGCCCAGACGTCCTGGATCACAGTTAGGGTTGCCAACTTTACTAGTGCCAATCATAGGGACAAGCAAAAAATTGTCTATTTACTGTTATCGCCTGATCTAGCTAACTATAGTTAGAATGTTTGGAGTCATCGCATTACAAAAAGTACGAAAAAGTACCTTTTTAAAAATATAAACTTTTTAAAAAAGGTTTTTTAATACAAGCTTTAAAGATCCTGGATATAAAGAAAGAAAGAAAGAAAGAATGAATTTATTTGAAGAAATAGCGAAGTACTTACATTGCTAACATGTATTAAAAGTAACATATATTGAGTATTTGTACCCCGCATTTTCCGCAAACAAGGTTTGCACTCAGCTTGTGCTGTGCCGGCGTAATGTCCGACACAACGCTGATTTTCAGTGCAAACCTTCTTTTGGCTTAATACTAATAATAATACGACCCGAATAATTTAAATCTATTTAACTTAAAAACTATTTACTTTGTAAATTATAATATATACTATAATATATAATAGAATAAATAGTATAAATATTTGGTTAATGTTGTGATTCAAATAATAAAAATCAAAAAACATATATATATATATATGTCGGCGAACCATCGCCAAGGATAATACATTGACAATGACACTTTAGCGGAGTGTTGCATATCTATGGTTGCAGGCGACCACCATAATAACAGAGACGGGTCGAGACATGTTTTTGGGGGTTGTTGATCAAAATAGTACAATTGACATTGGATACGAGATGGTGTGGTCGCTGGGGCATCGAGTGTGCAACAAATCGCTATTATCAAGTGCATTGTGATTTAGAAAGATGACTGTATTTAAACAATGTAACACTATATGGCAATGATCACGAAGATGTCAATTCCATGAATACACCCATATACATTATGCATACCATGATAACTCTGATGATAGGTCGTCATGAGCTTATACGCTCTGATGAGCTTACATATATATATACATAAACTATATAATATATATATTGTATATAACTGATACTTGTCTATGTTGTAACATGTATATTTCCATAAAAAAAACGTATATCGATTTACGCTACATTGCCCTGTACTCAGTTTTCAGTGCAAGGACTTGTATCATATCTAAGTAAGTTGTCATGTAGCAGCAAAGTTCTAGCCAAGACAAGTAAAACGAGCCCAAACACGATGGGTCTATCTTGTTTAGTACAGGAGTTCCTATGACCACCTTCCGACTTCATTACCAGATCAGCTTCATAGTATCATATTATTGCATTGTCACACGATATACATATTTGTGATAAATTTCAGCTCAATCGGAAACCGGAAAGTTAGTCAAATTTAACTTGCAAGATTCCACCCGAACTTACATACATACACCCATTGCAAGATAAATAAAAGCATGTAATATGGCACTGCTTTGTCAGTTGGTACCCTTATTTTAACTTCTTTGAAATCAGATACACTCTATTTATTTCAAAAAAGCTGGCAACCCCAGTCAAGTGTGCACCACATTTTAGCAGAATGTGGGCAGATACTAAAAACAAAGCGACTCCACCATAAGCTTGGTAAATAAAGGAATAATTAATCTTACTGATAAACAAAGGGACCGACTTCCTGAATCTTCAGTTTGTGATCTTCCCCGGACAAGAATTGGTCTCCATTTGTGACGTTGAACACATAGATCTTGATGTGCAGACCCTTGTACTCCATTTTGAGGATCTCGTGGATTAAACCACCTTTTATTATTCTTAATTTCTGAAACCAAGATGTTATAGGCTATTTTTTTAGGTTCTGAGAAAAGTTGAAATACATTTATGGACGGTGACTAAAAGTTTATCCTATTTATTTGTACATAGCTGCCATTATATCCTTACTTCATTGCAATCTAGCATATAGTTACCATCCCATGTTCCAATATAGAAAATTTATTTTCATTGAAGTGACTGTAATGAGGAAGAATGAAAATCATGATCGAAAAGGATGTTAAACTTGAGATTGTTGGATATGTGTGAAGGTAGACCAAAAAGGAGATGAAAGATATCGAAGTAATTTTTGAAAGGAACTCAAAGGAGATGTTGTGCTGTGCTGTTTTATTCTCTAAATGTCTAAAATGACTCTAAAATGAACAGTAGTTGTAGGATATTGATGGTTTTTGAGTAGTAATTATGTGTTTTTGTCAGAAATTGGAACTGTATAGTCTGAATGTGGTCTTTCGAGTTGTTACAAGAACCCATTCATGGCGTCAGTTGATAACATACGTATAACCAGTTCAGCAGAGCTATATATACATAGACTTAAGAAAATGAAGAAACTATATTGTGATCTAAGATGGCCCAGCTGCCAAGCTAAAACTAAATAAATAATAAGGATATCGAAAAAAATACAGCAGATTGCGCAAAGTATAACCCTCTTATCTAACAGGTGGATTGCGTGAAGGGTGATATGATGTTTTGGTATGAGAAAGAGGACGTCTATCAGAATAGTGAAGTATGAAAGAAAAGATATTGTAAATAAAAGAAAAGAGTCATTCTCCTACACCAGTATCATATCATGATGTAGGCTCATTCAATTTCTCTCGCATTATAATGAAAGAAATATTGAAAGACCCTCAAGAAATAACACTAAAGCAGACAAAACACTTTATTTGTCTAGTGGCTTTGTAAGAAAGTGTTCTAGGGTTCACAACCTGGTGTAGGAGTATACCGCCATCGCCGTCTGCGCCACCCTAGGATTCCATCATAGGGGCCCGCAGGTCCGGGGGCACCTGCGGGACTTCCCCCCCTATTGATGAAGAGGGTGGCCTACCCCGAGGGCCACCCTGTGGAGCTTGCCAGGGTAGGGGCGTCACAGTCGAGTACCTATGGTCTATATCCTGTGACGCCCCGTAAAAGCGCGGGAAGGGGCGCAGGTTAGGTTTAGTGGGTAGTCTGGCGGACGGAATCTCACGACTACTACGCTCTCGTAGTCATGCGTAGAGATTCCGAACGCCAGGAGTCCCACACACCCCTCGGACAACCCTCCCCCGGGCCGAGGAAGTGTCGCAAGAAAAGACATTCCCCCTGCGTTATCAAAAAAAAGGAGTATACCGCCATAGAGACCTTGAGTTCTATTCCGGCATTAGCGGCCAGATTTAAAAAACCTCTATGAGACCAGCAGCACAAGGATAATGAAAATTACATCAAAATACTCACTGTTCTAGCTAATATGATTAAGGGATCGATCACTAAACATATTATCGGTATAATGATACAGAAGATTCCAAAGATACAGAGACGAACAGCTTCTCTGAAACAAACAAACAAGCAAGTTGTTAGAAATAAATCATGGTGGGTTAGAAAAGTTTTATCGACTGTATAAAGAGAATTTATGATAAAGGTAACTAGGATAAAAATACTAGACGCACGTTGTTCTGCGAAGGTAGACAGCGCATATTAACAAGGAATATAGAGATTCGTATATTGATTGATATAATTACAGTATATATATGTATGTATATATATTATGTTTATCTGTGCATGTACCTATATGTAGTAGGCTAAGCGTATGGAGGTTGGCAATGGAAATCGGCGTTGTATCGGGATTTTTCGTTAAATTTCGATGCAGCAGCTCGATGCAAATACTTTACAATGCTTGCCTACCTTGTTAACTAAAAAATTCGATGTACAATCTATTATGTATGTCTTTGTGTTTTGTGAACCAGCTTTGTTTCTGTATAAATTTATTAAAGTGCTTCGCATAGTGCTTTATACGAGTATTTCACCTACGAGGTAAATAAATAAATCACTTAAGAGTCAGTCAATGCACAATTTGTGACAAACAAAGGCAGACAGCAAGACATAAGGTTTCTTCTTAACCAGAATGACTACGATGTACTAAAGACCATTTATTTTTCTTTTAGTATTATAAAAAACGATGACAAACGGACGGCTGACTGTGTAAGGGTTTCCCTTTTGACAATATGTAACAGGCGTGCGAGCAAATACGCGAACATAGGCTCGCAAATTTTTTATGATCCTGAAAGTTCACTTACTTACGGCCTGCTTGTGGACGCGGCCTGAGCGACCTTCACAAAATCTATGTATTTCTTTTTCGGTGTCCTTGCTCGTAGTCCTATCACTGACTTTAACCTAAATGTATTACATATCTATAAATATTTATATATTTTTGTAGATATGTATTTGTATGTTATGTATATATAATATTATATATAATAATTCTTCAAAAGTAATTCTGTAAGCTACTTCTGTATAAAACTAATAAAAAAAAGAACTTGAGATATAAATAGAATAAGAAATATATAGAAAAACCATGTTTAGCTAGACGTGTTGTTGGGGCGTTTCTTGCCGCTTCTTCTCCTTAACAGCAACAACAGATAGATAGATGAAGTGAAATTAAATTGTACTACATGTATGCTCTTCAAAAAGACTTCTCCAGTGGAATTAAAATTTTCCAATCTATTTAATGTCTATATATATATATATATATATATATATATATATATATATATATATATATATATATATATATATATATATATATATACAGACATTATATATACCTAGCATTTGTGTATTTATTACTAAAATATAAGTAGTCGTACTATATAGTTTGCGTATATCGTCATTGTCAACTCAATTCTTTCCTAGGGTTGTGACTGGAAGAATCACTTTTTAGCGATTAGACCGCCCTTTGTGTATAATTAGATATATTTTTATTCTGAAAGTTCATTTTTGTATTTATGTACAATAAGGAGTTATTGATTGATTGACTTTATATATACATTACATATACATATTGTATATACATTGCAATTTGTTACTTACTTTTGCTTGCTATCCCCTGCTGTATGGCTTCTTTTCCAGCTATGAGAACCATTTTGTAAGCCTGTTTACTTCACAATTATTTGAGCAATAGACCCTGAGATATAGCATCGGATTTATCTGAAAAAAAAATCATCAATTGAGTCTCAGTTCAGGCAAAAAGGGGGGTTCAATAAAGGTGATAAAAATCTAATCAACGTATCTTTAAACATTTTGAATATATTTTATCAAGTTTTCGCGATTAGCATACCCAATAAATTTTACTTTTCCGACATTTCGGACACATTTCAGTAGTTGTTAATGGGTATTGTTAGAGGTTCATTTAGCCTACCGCCAACTTTTTCATTTTAATAATTTTTTATGGTTTTTATTTACTCTATGGCAGCCTAATCTAATTTACCACCGCTTCGCAACATAATTGTTATTTAACAACAACATAACATAAATCGCCCAAAAAACGTAGCTTGTTCTGACTCCCATAACCCAAGCAATTAAAAATTGTATTTTCTTATACATTTCATAGATTAATTTAGTTCCAATGAACTTTTTAGTTTTTGAATATATTTTAAACTTATATTATCACTAGCTGTACCCGGCGTTTTCATGGCCTTAAAAATAAAAATCTAGATACTTATTGTAGCGCCATCTACCGGGACCAATTGTTAATCTAAAACATTCACGAATCTACTTGAAAAAACATAAAGAAGTCATCAAAATCAGTCCCGCCGTTAAAGAGGTGTTCAGCGGCGCCACCGAAACCCCACTGGGTTCTGGGTTATTTGAATCTAAACATAATTCAGGTGAATTATTTAGGTAAATTATTTAGGTAAATCAGACAAATGAAAATAAGTTTAAATGCTGTCACCATTGTTGAAATCAGCCGGGAAAGACCGTAAGAAATGAATGGCAAAACTGATGTTTTTTTAATGATATTTTTTTATTGATGAATATCATATATTAATACTTATTCTCCTATTCCGGACGAAGACAGTTCCAAAACCACTAAAATCATAAAAATTGGTCCAGCCGTTCTTGGGTTATAAATGGTGTAAGTAACACGACTTTGTTTTATATAATAGAGATAAATTGTAAGTCCAAAATAGCTCCTTTTCAATGTCATGTTTACGAAATTAATTAGAAGATAAGTAAGACCTTCAATTGATGACTAATTTTATTTATAAATATGTATAAGTAATAAATCCGTAAACAAGCAATGGGACACGCCCGTCACCCGCAGCTGAGGTCACGTCCGGAGCCAACGTATCGCAGGCAGCATCTACGTTGCCATCAAACGTCCGTACACTCAAGGTCACGTCCGTGGCTATAATCTGACCATAAGTTCTGAAACGAGACCGAGATATATATAATATTTCCTGCGGCCGGGCAGCCTGTCGTAAGAGGCGATAAAACAACCCACAACCGGATGGTAGGTCACTTGCCCATCTGGATGGCTACCACCCTGGTCTAGAGTATGCCGATTATGGAACATTTGATGGCATTTGATGACTCGTCAACCGACAGCCGTCGGCTGACAGCTCTGTCGGTTCTATTCGACAGCGATTGTCAATTTGTCTTTTTCAAATACAACGTTACGGATGACACATTCCATAGAACGTAACTTGTAGCAAAATATCTTATACTTGACTCATGAATAAGATACAATTTTTAAATGTATAGAAATAAATTAATACTTCTTACTGTTTAAAACTGACATTATAATTAATTTAACAATGATTTTCCATTTCTTTACGTAATTTTCATGTATGTATTTTATTATTTACCCGAACGAAAATTACGTAGATAAAGAGAAATTATCATAATTTCAATTAAAACACTTATAAACTGTAAGCCGTATTAATTTATTTGCATATAAGTAATTTAAATTTGTATCTTAATCATAGGTCAAGAATAAGTTATTGCTACAAGTTACGTTCTAAGGGATGTGTTAGCCATAGTCCGTCTTGAAATAGACTGGTGGATCCAACTGTGATTGCAGGGTGTTACGAGTTATGGTTTTTTAAATTATCTGATTGTTACGAGTTACGGTTTTTTTTATCTGAATGTTAGGTTCTTATTCATATTGAATTAAAGTAAGCAATTAACCTTCTTTAAGAGCCTACGAACTTACTCTAACTCAATATAGTTTGGACTTCCTTGATCACGGCCACTGAAAAGTAGCCGCAACGTCGGAATAACCAAAATGAAATAAATTACCGCGCTTAAAACCGTTAAAACGTAGTGTTATTATTATAATTAGGATTCTATTATTCATTACTATGATTCTTCTTTGCTAATAGGTAAAATACTGGTTATCACATAGAATGACTGTCTTACTAATATAATATTTTTAAACGTCGTAATGAAGACACAGTTCTCATAATTATTCACAAAAAAATGACAGTTAATTATCGTTATCATTAAAACAATAGACAATTAAATGAAGTGTTATTTTTTGGGAATTTGTTGTATTTCATTAGAATATATTGTATACATATTATATGTTGTAACATTTTGTATTTGCTTTTTATATGTACATTGTATAACTTTATTATTAGAATAGTCAATTTACGATATGCTACAGCCTATAGGTAACATTTTATCTTTATAAGCCAAATGAGCAGCCATCCGTGCAGGAACGGAGAAAGAATACAATTTCCTGCGTTGGGGCGGCCTGTCGTAAGAGGCGACGAAAGAACCTGGATGTCTGGATGGTTACCCTGGTCTGGAGTATGCCGCCATAGCAACCTTGAGTTGTGATCCGGCATTAGTGGCCAAGTTCCAAAGCGCATTTGTAGCAGATTTGGTGCTGCAATTGCAAATTGTAAATCGAATGAAGATTAATGGGTTCCGCTTGCTACCTAACTTGATGCGGGTATTTAACTTAGGTGTTCGGATCTGAATATAGTCTGTTGTTGTTTGTTATTTTTCCTTGGACCTTGCATAGGTCGTCGGTCCATCGGGCTGCAGGGCGTCCGAGACTACGTTTGCCGAGACGCGGTATCCACTCCAGGACTCGTCTGTTCCGTCGGTCCTGCGGCAGACGTGATCAGCCTACTGCCACTTCAACATCCTAATTTTACGAGGTATGTACTCATTTCTAATTTAGCTCATAGCTCGCTCCATAGCCCGTTAAGCGACTTGGAACTTGTGGATCAGTCTTGCCATCAATGTCCATGTTTCGGCCCTATAGGTCAGGACGGGGTCTTTCCAAAGCGCTACAAAATAGGACTCTTCAAAAAAGGCGTAAGCATATATTTAAAGTCCCAGCGAGGTAGGCAACGGATCAACTTCCTTGATATTGCAGGTGTCCATGGGCGACGGTAACCACTTGTTATCAGGTGGACCCGTATGCCAGTATACCTGCCTACAAGCAAACATGAAAGTAAATAAATGAGTGGTGATAGGACAAATATAGCAGACTCAGAGCTCCGAAGGGGACCACCCGGTTTCACCCAAACGCAACCAGGATTTAACGCTCGAATGATGATGACATACAAATCGGACAAATCAGTATGTATGAGGCTTTATGCTAGATTTCAACTAACCAGTTTCTATAATAAGTTTCTAGTTATACACCATGAACGGTATAAGCGCAGAAATAGTTATAATATCGGGACCACAGGTCGTAAGGTAAAAGAGCTTAAACGAGATTTATTCAATTTTTTATTTTGCGCGGAACGCATCCTCCGCCTAATTCGAGTTATGAACAATGTAAATTAAGTGCCATTTACATGGAGAGAGTTTATCACACGTATTGGGGCGAAAAACTTACACTATTTTCGCAGGCGATACTCTTTAGACAAGAATCGCATTAAAATAGTTGCATTCAACCAAAGAAACAAAAAAAAGTATATCATACGCAAGTCTTAAGGCAATTGTCACTAAGAGCTTTGATTCCACTGCGACACAAGTCGCATTGCATTCTCGACTTGTCAAAATTAGGACTCGTATGCCATTTTTTCAAGTTCATGCGAGTATCATACAAATCAGTTTGAATCGATTTGGACGGGGTTCTTGCCTTTCGAGGTAGGTATTTTGTAATTTGTTTGCACAGAGACGTCAGTATTCAATAACCAGGCGATAGTCGCGTTTCGACGTACGATATCGTATGTTTAGTTTACATGAGAATATTATATTTTTACTTTCGAAGCCAATAAATAGGTGGAAAGATTCACGTTTTTTATGCCATAACAGCAAAAAATTAAAAATGGTAGCATAAAAAAAATACTTTTAGTAAAAATGAGTATGTTACATAGAATTTTCTTAAGTTTTCGCATCTATCACACTTATTTAAAGCTACGTTTTACTTAAATTGTGTTTTGTAGTTTTTGAGATATGACTAATTTTCCAAAAAAATAACTCATATTATAAATAGCCAAATGACCAACGGGGTTCAATAAACTCTATGAAACCTTTTAACGTGCATGCTCTGACACGCACTTAGCCTATTATTTATTCACTCGCGAAAATTCGTTACAAATATGAGTTAAATTCTTTTGCCTACAAACTGCACACTTGACACAATAACACTGCGATAACAAGTCTTAGAAGGCTTACAAGTATTTTAATCGCGATTTAAACTAGTTTTAGGTAAAACTTTGTTTGTGCGTATTTGGTGGGAAGTTCCAAGATGATGTTTTTTCTGTGCACTTTTGTTTTATGTGTGAATGAAAGATTTGTTTGTACAAATTTAGGTAAATAATTTATAACCTGACCATAACGTCTAGAACATGAACTATTTCTTTTACTTTGTGGCTATATTATAGAATGTAATAGATATTATAGAGATAATATTATAGGTCTACAGTTCAAACATGCACGATTACAATATTGTCATGGTAGAGACCATAGGCGCTTAAACTTTAAACCTTAGGCAAAAAAAATACTACGTGTATGTATTAGGGTGACGCTTTTTTTGAGTGTCGAGTTAAAAATGTTAGTTTTTTGCGTTTTAAGAACTCCTTCCAAACGAGAGCTCAATTTTTGTTATTATTATTTCATAAATCGTTAAAAAGTTTTACCTTTTTTATTCAATTTTTTTCTGGTTACGATATGATTTTATAGACCAATAAATAATAAGTTTCTGACAGTTTCAGTTCAAAATTTGAATTAAAATATATTTTACAATAAACGAGAGCACTTTTCATTAAGCTCATCTTAGGCTTAAACGACAGAAAAAAAAATGAGTACAGCAACTTATAAAAGCGTCTATTTGAACATTTCAACAACAATGTGGTCAACATTCTTTGGCAGTAAGAGTATATTCTATCTTATGTGTAGTCAATGTCAGTGAATTGTAAACAAAGCGAATTTGTCCATGTTATTTTAACTCTAATCCAAGTTTAAAATCTACCAAAAACTAAATACGGATATAACAATACTGAATTTCACACGGGCAGCGATTTTTAAAGTTTCGCAAGGATATCTAGTAGAATTTAAAACTAAAATCTTTATGACATAACTTGTCAACATTTACAAAAAACTCGCCTACATAATAGGTTTCCAATGCTTCCTTTAGCTTCTTTTAATCAAATAATCATTCAACTGACACATTGGTGTTAAAGCTGTTGTTTACAGAATTATAGTCATTATTATTAAAGTTAACATCATAGATCATGTTGGCAAAATGCGGATGTCGTAAATTAAACAACTTAATACTTGCTCAATGTTTTTGTAATACTAAAACTTACTAGTGAGTATCAAAATTAGTCAATGACGTAATATCGGAATTGGTAGGGCTTAGACAAAGCGAAAGTGGTGCCCGTATTAATTTCTACTGTATTTGGCCATACTCTACTAATATGGTAACAAAGTCGAATGGTTTCACTGTATTTCATATACGCTATATAGTTCATTGGAATCTTACATGAGCTTTGCATTTGTTAGAGGACGGAATTTTATTTTTGGGATATGTGTGAGGGGTCAATAGAATCTTAAGCTCAAGTTTCTGGGGTCGCCACCCTTGTCCCCCGGCCGCCATCTTGAAAAAAGGGGTAAAAACACTTTTTTCGCGATATTTCGGAAACTATGCGTCTTACAAACAATTTGTAAAGTCATAATTTGTAGCAAATTGTTTTGCCTACAAATACGTTTACGTAACTTTTTGCCCTAAATTTAAAATTAAAAAAGTTATAAGCAAAAAAGTGAGAATTTTATTCATTCCTAACTCTTTTCTTTACCGTAGAACTTACCAAATTTAACTTATCGAATGTATAGCAGGTAGAAAATATCCCCCGTTTTCCCTGCCACCTATGAGGCAGAGTCCGTAGACGCGTTTTAAGGTATATTGTAATTAATATACCTTATCTATTTTGTGTGCTTTTACATATATTTCTGTTTGTATGTTTACTTATATCGTACTTGCTATTGTTTCCTTATATTTTGTTTATGGTTATATCCTACTTGTTGTGTTTATTTTAGTACTTTTATCTACTTTATTGTTATACATTTCCTAAAGCTATTTTATTACATGTAATGTCTCCATCTCTATTTTTATATGTTTACTATTTAATATAATGGCTTTAACATAAGGCTGCCATGGAGTAAATAATAACCATGAGCAATATTTAATATTCAATAATTAACATGAACAAGTCGGAGGTAATAATAACTTTAACATTACTCTTTCTTACGTGATCATGTCAACTGGAAAGTGACCGAAATGTCGAAATAAAAATCAATTAATACTACTTAAAACATCACAAAGTAGTTTCACTAAGGCTACGTTAGTTAGGTTACAGAAGGGACTCACAACGACCACGTTCACGACTGCGATTCTTCCCATTCCACTTACGTGGGGACGCTACAATCATAAACTCTAGTGGAGCGGATTATGGGTGTTGATGTCATAAACGACGAAATACACAAATGTCATTGGTTGATTTGAAAATTGCGCCTTTTTCAATGTCAAGAGATAGAGCGAATTAATACTCTGTGGTCAACGCCCACTTAGACCCACCTCTTGACATGGGTCGTTGTGAGCGCTATGTGATCGAAAACGATGTCATTGGTGACGACCATAACGGCCGCGGTCGCCTTGTGAACGGCAGCGGAGCATTTCGGGCGTTGTAAGATACTAAAGAAATGCGTCTGATGTGTAGTACTATTTAAAAAATACTATCACGTTTTTCGTATAAACAGTACTCCACATATAATTTGAACAGTCCGCATCTCTGTTAATATACTAGTATCTATAGTTACATATATGTTATTGCACAGTAAGCAGCCTTACAGTATCAATCTCTCTCAGGCAATCCAAAGTTTTTTTTATTGTTCAGCAGACAGGCAGACGGCCCACATGATGGAAAGCGGTTACCATCGCCTATGGACATTTGCAACATCAAAGGTCCTACAAATGCGCTGCTGATCTCTTAAGGGAGACTGGAACCTGGTCACTAATGCCGGAACTCAACTCAAGGTTGTTATAGCGGCATACTCCACACCAGGGGTGGTAGCCATCCAGTCGGGCAAAATATGTCGGTTGTTTTGTCGCCTCTGACGACAGGCCGCCCGGCTGCAGGAAATTGTATTATTTCTCTGTTTCTGCACGGATAAAAAGAGTCCAAACAGACTTCGTTAAAAGTAAATCCACATCTATTCTCTATCTAATATCTTATACAGAGATAAAGTTTGTAAGTTAGTTGTTATTAGTAGGAAGTAATCTCTTGAACTACTGAAGCAATTTCGAAAATTCTTTCACCAGTAGAAAGCTACATTATTCCTGAATGACATCGATTTGCGTGCCTGTTTCCGTGAGTGTGAACGCACGAACGTTGATGCGAATCTCTTGAACTACTGAACCGATTTTGAAAATTCTTTCACCAGTAGAAAACTACATTATTCCTAACTGACATAAAAAAATGAAACATAACAAGATATGTTTCATTTTGTGCGTGCGTATTTTAAAGTGCGAAGTGATCATGGGATAGCTATAATATAATAAATCTGTATAGAGTGTGCGTTTGTACAACGATTTTGAAAACAAATTACGAAGACTAATTTGGACTACCAGATTGCGAAATATAATATTTAGAATTTTGAGAGCATCACGTGAAAACTACTGAATGGATTTAAATGAAATTCGAACCAGAGTTACTTTAAACCCCGATAATATTATTCCCATGGGACGGATGAATATAGCGAAAATAATTTTGCGAACGAAGTTTCGCTAGCATCTGCACATACAAAATTATATATTTTAAATGACTTTCACGTAAAAAAGTTATTAATGTATTAATTAAATTAATCTAAAACGGATTTAGAGACAGATAATTTTTATGTGAACTAGTAGAAATATATTTTAACGGATAGGTAATAGATATTATCACAATTGACGTAGATAGATAATTAAGTTCTGTTTGTTTTTACACAAATTGATTAAAATAACAATTACCTAATTTTAATAGTTAATTTTAATTTTAAATAAATAATTAGCATTTAATTTTCCACATAAATTAAAGTTGTAACAGCAGGGAACCAGCATACAATAATAATCGTTGAGTAAAGAAATTATTTCGCGCACTGAAGAAAAATTAGAGGTGGAAAATGTTTTATGTAATAAAATTTGTGATACTTTTTATCCCGTGAACGATTCGAAGTTCTTTGGGTGAATAAAAATTAGTTTATTCCGACACAGATTTCACCAAAACGATAGCTTACATTATTTTTTAAACGCTGCGGTACTTGTGTCCCGAGAATCCCGCGGGAATTTCAAGTCAAGTGTAGACGAAATCGCGGGCGTATCCTAGCACATTATTCATTAACGGCATTATTTCTAACGATAGAAATAAGACATATTTGGCATATTAACTGTAATATATAACATTACCGCTGGTAAAGCAGGTCCTTATAAAATTACAAAATTAAAACAGATAGATAGATAACACTTTATTTAATTTCACTATTACAGATAACACAGAAAACTTATAGCCTCAAAATATTCTAAATGTGCACAATGGGCGGTCTTGTCGCTAAGAAACGATCTCTTCCAGACAACCCGTGGCAGGAATAAAAACATATTAAATTGGTCAAGGTGGTATACATAAATATTTTATACTTATTAGACATATATAAATACAGCATAAGATATTCATGTTAAAAATTTTACTTAATTACAATATGTCAAAGATCTATGGAAAGTCTAGAAAGTCACAATATTTCTGAAAGTCAAGTTTTCACAAGTTTTAACGCTTTCCCGCGTCATCCATAAAACTCTAAAAGATAAATGAGATAAAAAATTTATAATAATTGACAAAGTGTCCACGAAACCCAAGTGAGGCTATTATTTTTGAGGTAAATACATCGTATTCAAAATGTTCAAACTTAGTAACAAGCTTAGGTCACCTGGTCACATAATGGCCGGTGGCCCTGTGATACAACGAACCGTAAAAGGTTTCACAAATAATAAACGAAAGCAAACCTGTTTAAGTCGAACAGCATCCGTTAAATGAGTCAAGTTTAGGCAGTTAACCGAAACGAGTCAAGTTCACCGACTAAGCCCTTTTGCAAAAACAACTCACCACAATAAAAATGTGCGGGTCGTATTTCCACACATTACTGACTGCAAGGCACTTGTTGCTGTCATTATGTTATATACCTCTCCCAAGAAATTATAATTAATGTATATATAAAATTTAACATTCATGACGTTGTTTGTCACTCACAATTTAAACTATACAAAAGAACTTCTCGTGTGGCTGAAATAGTAAAAATAGTTTGGAGGCAAATTTTGATGAAAGAAAATTATGAGAAAGAAAATTATGTTTATTTAGAGTTATTTAATATTACAAAAGTATACATAAGCAGTTTAATGAAAGCCAAAAGTTAACTAACTCAAAACAGGCCCTAACTCAGCAATGATGAAAACAACCAAAAGGCTAGTCTGCCGTTAGTGGCAAGCAGTAACGTCACCTTCACAGAAGAAACAAGATAGATAATAATATTTAATATTTTAATATTGTGAAAAAAATTAACAGTCTGTATTCTTGCATGAATAGATAGGGTAGCTTATAAGGCTTAATTTCAGTTAGTAACGGAAAACAACAAACTAAGAGAAACGGATCGAGAGAGTTCTTTGAGTATTTTTTGTTGTTTGTATAATTTTGGATTCGACCCTGACAAGATTACCTTCAAAAATTCTGTATAATAAAACAACTACAGTTTTCATTAAATTTGATTGCAAAGAAAATTATCCACTCGTTCAGTCTTGCATAAGTTACAAATGTTGCATATATATTCATTTTTATTAAAAAAAAGAAAATCTTTTATTTGCCAAAGGTGACACGGACAATGTATAAAATAAATTTAAAAAATATATTAACAGTTCTATGCCGCAATTCGACAAATAAAATAGTATATTGCCGTGCCGGAAGTTATTCCGACACAACACCGATTTTCAATGCTTACCTCTTATTGTATGCGTATTCACATATTATAATATATATAATTATAATTTCATATTTTTAATATATTATAAAATATCTAATAATAATATTCATTCACAAAAAACACATTATATAAAACATTAATTTTGATAATATCACGCCTGTTTGCCATGGGGGTAAGCAGAGAGTATGGATCTTCGCTTGCGACGATCCATCATTTAGCTCCACACTTAACTCCACGCCCAGATCACCGTCTTCTATGGGTAAGTTGCCCAGAAGACTGGCTACGTTTCCTCGCTGGATCGCCATACTGATCCGTTGGCCGAGGTAGGCACCAGCCTCCTGATCACCTGAAGAGTCAATGAGTCGTTTCGATAAATTTTGGTAGAGGCTCGTGGCCTCAGGACCCCACGGTCCAACCGTCTTGACAGAAAACGGCACAAACATATAACTCTCACTGAGGGTTTCAAAATCTTAGATATATATTTTTTATTTTATTTATGTTGCAAAACCCACATGTTACACAATTTTTCTCTAATATATCCTAAGGTTGTCTGAAAGAAATTGTTTTTAGTGATAAGACCGCCTATTGTCTTCTGTACTTAAACTTCTTGAATTGTATGTTATGCAAGAAAGTATATTCTTATCAATTCTATTCAACATTAATTATAAATTCATGCAATTAGTAGTATACACGACGATTGTTATAATTACAAAGAAAAGAAAACGAACAGAAGTGACGAACCAGAGAAAAATAATAAATTCGTAATGGTTTCATATAGATACTATACGACATATTATCTTAAATATATATAAAATTCTCGTATCACAATGTTAGTTACCATACTCCTCTGAAACGGTTTCACCGATTCTCATTTGTGTGCATATTGGATAGGTCTGAGAATCGGACATCTGTTTTTCATCCCCCTAAATGTTAAGGGTAGTCCACCCCTATTTTTTTAATTTATAGATGTTTTTTTTAATTTTTATGATACAGCATTAGAAATACATACAACCCTAAATTTTCAACCCTCTACTATCAACCAATATTTTATTTGTTAGATACCGATTGAAGCTTTTCCGGGCAGGACGACGTCTGCCCGGACAGCTAGTAATACTATAAAATACTTGTGTGCTATAACTTTCCTATCAATATCCCTTTCATGTTTTCAGTCTCTGGTAAATATGCACACTAAGTAAACAAATTCTCTGACTTGCTCCAACTTTTGGTTTCCTGTATCCCGAAGATTTTGTACATACATATATACATAACTTCACGCCAAGTCCCTTGCGGGGTAGGCACGAACAACAGAGCGCCATTCAGGCTTATTCTTACACACCTTACTTGCTTCTTTGACATTCATAGCTCTTGTCATGCACGCTCGTCTGTTCTTAAGGCTCCTGACATCACCTTCTGCTAGTACACGATCAATTTGACCATGGAAGGTGTGTCGTAGCCTTCCGCGACTTCTGCATCCTTCCACATTTGCTTTGTATATATGTTTAGTCATACTTTGTATTAAAAAAGTATATGTATATAAAAAATATAATATCTTTATATCCGCTGGCAATGGGGAATGGATCCAAGCTATTAGAAAGTTTATAATAATAATAATAAGAACTATAATCCGCAAGAGGGCTTTGTGGCGAAGACTTAGGGGAGTTGCGACACCTTGGTCCTGGCTCCGGGGTCTAAGGGATGGCCCCCACCTCCGTGCGTTTAGCCAGCCGGCACATACTAGAGGTCGTTAGAACTAAGACACAAGCTCCAGGGGTGAAAGTAATAAATGGCATAACGTCAGAAATAGCTTCAATGAACCTGCTGCCCACTTCTCTACACCCCTTAGCCACTCACACCCATGTTGCCTCTATCTTCTATGGCATTTAGAGGTTCATGCAAGGAGTGGCGAATCAACTAGTGCCCATTTCTCCATGTTCCTTAAGCATTACGACGGGCAGACCCCATTTTCCCACACCCCTAGTATCACTAGCCGTTCACCCCAATAGCCCGGTAATTTTTGTTCTCATTTCTCACAATAGTCTTACACTCGCCGGGGCTTGTCCTTGAGTGCATTATGATACGGTGTAAACAGGGATAATCGCCGGTCAGTGTCACACCACTTTTACATTCAATTTGTCAAGGGGCCTTTACGTGTTCGCCTCCCCATGGCACACGCAAGCCCTCCAAAAGTACGGGGCGTTCTTATGGCCCGTAGTCTTTAAAGACATATAAGAAATATATAGGTAATACAATGAATATGCTGGGATGACAAATATCTGCAATGAAATTCAAAATCAGAAAAATTACATTCATATACATTCACACACCTATGCGTTCCACATACATTACAAATATTAACACTTAACTTAACTTTATGATAATTTTGTTTTTATAATGTTATAACAAACGAGTTATACGAAATTGGGCGCTAACAACTGCACCACAGTATTATACTATAGCAGTTGTTTGTTATACCTAATTGTTTAAATCGGGCCGGTTTCGTGGTAAGGCATTGGCATAATAAAAAATCCAGGTAATGAAATATATGAAAAATAACAGAATAAAAAAATAAAACTTACACACACTTTCAAAACAACTTACTTTCAAATGGCATTCATGGATGTAGGTCCTTCTAAAGCAACCGTGTATATTTGGAAACGAATTCAAGCGCGGTCGACTAACCTTGGGGGTGAGGAAAGAAGTAAAGTAAGTTACCGGAAAATGTTTTAGCAGTGAAAAATTAAATCCAAGACAATAGACGAGTTACGTATAAGAGATTCAGCGCGTATTGCAGATTGGATCGAGAAGCCTTCACGAAATTCTATACATGTATCTTTGCGTGAGAAAGATAGTTTCACGGTGGGTGCCGCACAACCTCACCGATGCTCAAAAGCAGGCCTGGGCCGTGATATGATAAACAAATTTGAAGCAGGATCTTCTCGGCGTGTGTACGACATCATTACAGGTGATGATTCCTGGACTTATCAATACGATCTAGAAACGAAGCGCCAGTCGACGGTTTGGGTGTTTCAAAACTAATCAACGCCTATCAAAGCGGAGCGATCTAGAAGCGGGGGGAAGATTTTGATCGCGAGTTTTTCAATTTGACTGGCTACTTCGTACACTACAAATACTTTGCAGAAGATTTCTCTGTTGTGAGTAACAAGCAACCAAACACAGTTCTCCGCCGGCTACTGCTCCACCACGACAACGCGCCCGCCCATACCGCACTCAAAACGAGGGAGTTCCTGGATAGTACGCCGGTCAAACTTCTGGGTCGCCCTCCATACAGCCCCGACCTAGCACCTTGTAACTTCTTTTTGTTCCAGAAAATAAAAAATCAGCTCAAAAGGATACAATTGTCGTTTTGCCGGAAGATGCGCTGTCAGCGCTCGAGCAAGCTGTAACCGAGGGTCTGAGGCGGACTAAAAATGGTGTTTCGAAAACTGGTTCAGACGCATAAAACTTCATAATTAAAGTTGGTGGAATACTTGAAAAGATTTCATAAAAAATATTTACCTATAGAACATTTTTTTTATTCTGGCAAATTTTCTGAGTGTCGTGAATGTAAACAACCATTTCTTAAATAAGTTAATTTATGCAGTCTAAATCATGATATGACTGCTAATTCGGATAATTGCAATTCCGTATAAGTAATGGTCCGGAAATGGAGTATCTGCTAACAATGTTTTAATCAGTAAACTGGTTCTTTATGTATACGTACGTTTGAGATACGGAGATAAAATTATTAAAAATAAAGAAACCAACTTCAAGTGTAACTAAAATGCAAAAAATGAATATCTTCAAGTCGGAACAAGGTAAAACATAAAAATTATTATATTATGCAAAGATATTGCTGTTGTCTTAATGCAGGAGTCGTTTTTGACCGAAGACAAATATGTCAAGTGTAAATGAGTATTGCTAAAGTTTTTATATTATATAAAATATTAGAGCTAGACATGTTTGCCGAAGAGTTTCTTGCGCCGCCTCTTCTCTTCAAGCCACAACATGTTGCGACGCGGTGGTAAATTAAATTAGGCTCCCATAGAGTAAGTAAATAATAACCATAAACAAACTTAAAACTAAATAATTAAAATGAACAAGTTGGTGGTAGGCTAAATAAAATTTTATTGACACTTGACATTTTTGTCTTCCGTGATCTTAGCTACCGAAAAGTGGCCAAAATACCGGAATAATAGAAATTAAATTATTATCGCGCTTAAAACCATTGAAAGGTTGTTTATTATGATAAAAATCGGTCAACAATTGACGAAGAAATTACGTAACAACCAACCAAAAACACCTCGTTTTTAAAATCGGTTAAACAGACCATCACGTGAGGTCTATCACAAACAGCCTCTGACCCCTGGATATGATTGTATCATTTTCTGCTTTTGCATATAATAAGAACGTGCAATTTTAAATAACATGGTAATGACGTATTTACTTCAATTAAACATTTGTAAGGAAACAACAAATTTAATGGCAACTATAAAAAAATGAATAATAAAGCAAATTACAATATTTTTTGTTTAAAGTATATAAATATGAATAAAATGTAGTTTAAAACACTTAATTTCTTAATTTTCTTACATAAGTAAAGGTACGTTGTTATCTTCCCATGGTGATTTTTTCTGGTCTGTATGTTATTAAGATTAAAGCAAAATTCGTAAACGTATTGCAAAGCTTTATGTTCTGATGATATAGGAAGTTACAGTGTTACACAACTAATAACTCCTGCCAATGAACCTGCGCAGTGAACCAATTCAGGTGTACGAATCATGTAAACGGGACAGAGCAGAGTATGCATAGCACGCAACTCTCTACATCGCCGATCAAAATATAATTTATGTAACACTGTATTTGTGAATGTAAAGCCATCGTAGATCAATGGTTAATGCACTCGCATCTCTAACTTAAATGACTGGGGTTCGAATTCTGACTCTAAATAAACATGCACCGCATTTTTTGTGCATATTGTTATAATTACTTTTGACTGTCGCTTCCCTTGGGTAATGTTATCGCACGGGAACTGTTCTTTTTCCAGAAACAAAAGTAGCCATATTTAATCAGGGATAATGTAGCATTCGTATTGTGAAAGAATTTTTGAAATCGGTCTAGTAGTTTTTAAGTTTATTCGTAACAAGCATACAAAAGGACAAACTTTCCTCTTTATAATGTTTGTATAGATGAAAGAGATGTCACGAATATTCCGGTATTCGGCCACTTTTTTAACTTTAATAAGGAACCACTACTTTGTTGCCGAACTGTCACGCACGGCTTATTGGGAAGTACTACAAACTTGTGGTCAAATACAGATAATTGAAACGCACATTGAAACTGATGCTTTTTCCCTCTAACTGCATATAATTTGTATTAGAATAAAAGAGACGATGTAATTCTCTTGGTTTTGATATATAATCAATGTTACGCTTGACAACCGAACAAACCCGATTTTGACATGGAAAATTTCGTCTCCCTGCAGTGGTTTGAAATAAAATATGTTTTAATGAATAAATTAAATTACAGTATATCGTAACAACGTTATGCAGGACTCGAACTAAAATGCCGTTGGAATTACTATGGAATTTATTAGAACTATATAAACACGTATAACACAAGTACAGACATAACTAGACACTACTAGTACAAACTGCACGATGCAATAACACGCGCAAAGTCCGTCACTATATCGCTCATCGAATCTACGCCTTGCTCGTAATCCTCGCTTGACTGCCGGGTGGGCAACAAAGGACCGCGTTCACTGAGTTAATCCGCACACCTGGTTAATTATTTCTGCGAACGGCCAACAAAGTCGAAAACAATAACAATAGGATATTGTCAAATTGTATTTTTTTACACAAAGTAAACAAAAGAATTCCAAATGCGGGAGGGGTAATAAACCAGGTGCACTTTTCTTTGTCGGTACGTAACATAGGTATGCAGGAGGCCCAACTTGTAACAGTAATAAAACTACTTTAGTATTATTTTCATTTTCAGTATTGGTTACTACTTTTTTATAACTATAAAGGGTATTTGTTTTTTTGATGCTCCAAGTGAACATGTGTGAGTTTTTCCTTGTGTGTTTTTCTTATAAGAATTTGAAACACAAATACTTTATCGTCTAATGGGATTTTTAATTGTATTACATTCGTTGGATAGTTTTTGAATTATTTATTATCACCACTGACATTTACTATCACCACTGACATTTATTAATACCGCTGACATTTATTATTACTACTAATATTCATTATCACCGCTGGTATTTATAATCACCATTGTTGTTTATTATCACTGCTGGCATTTATTAACACCGACTATCACCACTGACATTTATTAATACCACTAAATAGCTATTGTGTACAATGCCCCTGCTACACATGGTGGTTGCGCCGAGGAACACCTCCTTGTAAATTCTTCCTCCCCATCCTCGCCATCAAGAATAAAATAAAAGTTTAAATGAAGAATGCGCTAAACGAGAGATATTCGACAGAACTGTCACGGCTGTCACCGCTATAAAATACGTAACATATATAAAATTGTTGGAACACAAATAAATAAATAAACTGCTACAATTGCATTTAATCAGAAGATCCGGAATCCTAGTAAGATTGTGAACCCCCGGGGGACGTGGCGGCGGACTGGTGGCGAGGTGAGTTCCCCTTCTTCTTCCCGTCCCTTTGCCTTCTCCGGCCATCGCATCGCGCCCGCACATGGTATAAGGTTACTTTGGGTGACCTTGCAACGTAGACAGATAGAGGCTTATATGCCGAATTCGGCCGAATGTTCTTGGCTGATCTAGTTAAAACGTAGTTTAACTATCAATAATTAGTGATTGAAATGGACAAAATCAGTTAACAGTTACCATATCAGATCAGTTTAGTAAATTGGATCAGTGGAGTAATTCACAAACGTCGGGAACGTTCCCGTTAAGAACGCCCCAAGCGAATCATATTGCCATCTTACAGAATGTGTTTCCGACAGGATTTGTTGGTAGCGTTACTCTTTCACGCAAAAACGACTAAATGCATTTTGATGAAACTTTACAATAATATATCTTACACATAGGCTATAATTTATGGCGATGTCAAAATCTACTGGATCGATTTGGCTGAAATTTGGTATATATGTAATTTTAATACCACGGGTGGACAAGAGATCCTTTTCATCCTGGATAATGGGATAGATTGATGTAAAGAGTCTCCCAGAAAGTGGGATAGATTTTTTAGTGATTTGGCATTTTCGTGATTTTACTCATTTAGATGATTTTCGTCATTTCGGTCGATATACAAAAAATATCATGTATTAAAAACTGCTTTAGTAACCCAATTTGAACTAGCTCGGAACAAAAAGCTACATCATCATCATCATCCCGATCTGTCTACCTGTTAAGCTTTCACGTAAAAACTACTAGGAGTACTCAGTGTTGCTGTAATTATGTACAATTATATAGTTTTAATTTCGAGATGGGATAGTTTGCGCTATAAAATGAAGTGAATCTCCCAGGGGCAAATAGCACGAACATAAAAATTTAATACAATTTATTAAAGCCTGCTCTTTAAACAAGAGAGGTATGCCCAGGTTTAACCCGTAGGTGAACTCTAGTAAGTATTGAAAAAACCTAAGCTATTACCTGGGTCTCGAACTGCGGCATAGCACCGAGGAATGCTGTAGTAGTCAGGTTAATATCATGTCAACTTACCTTTTAATTAATGTTCCTTCCAAAATCTTCTTAGCGTCTATATCGAACAGTGCTAAACAATAAACAACGTTTCTCACGATATTTACAGTGAATGACCTCCCATCAAAAATAAACCGAAAAAGTCTCATGAGCTTGAGCGAGCCTTCAAACAACTTCTTAATTAATAATATAATCAATAAACATGACACATCGTAATTATATATTATATCAATGTATGTATGAAAGTAAGCTTTTTGTAATTTCTTCCAGCACAGCCTTGAACGTGACCTTACTTGATCTGTATACGAGACAACAAATTCACATAACAAAACAGCAAGGTCTTCATATATAAGTTTTGGAAATATTCTGATGATTTATTAAGCCAGAAGTAACATGCCTAATAATTATTATCTTACACTTATTATATACTGAGTTTCAGCCAAATCGGTCCAGTAGTTTTTCCGTGAAACCGGGATAGACAGAGTTACTTTCCCATTTATAATGTTAAAAGGCATAAGGATATATTAACCTCCATGGTTTTTCAATGAAACCCACTCCCAGTGCTGCCGCATCTATCTGTAGTATACAACCGTACATCGCGAATTAAAAAAAATGTCGTCATCTGTCTCATTTGTCACGTGGCTATTATAAAACGACAATGATATAATTGCCGGTCATAATAACACCTTTAAATAAGCTCTTTTGCAATAGTTAATCAATAATAATAACCAGTTATTGTCCTGTCATTTCATGACTATTATGTGCGGCTCAAGCCCGCCGTTTCTTCTGTAGCCATTTAATAGAAAAAAATATTTCACCAATAATAGTGAAGCGGACACATGTTGCGATCAATTGCAATATTGCTACGAATTGCAGGACTAGAGTTAAAATGCCGTTGGAATTATTATAGTGTTTATTAGGACTATACAAACACGTATAACACAGGTAGAAATATAAGCGGACATGTTAGAATCGTATAGAATAAAGTGAATTTGGGGAATAGTGTGAATGGAGCGTTAGGTAAACTTCTAGGCGCTAAGAACCTCAGCCAGAAGGCCCAGCTAGCCATACACAACGCGGTGCTGGTACCTACGCTCACGTATGGAAGCGAGAGCTGGGTATGGAAGAGAGAGCATGAAAGTAGAGTAAACGCGGTCGAGATGCGGGCACTGCGCAAAACCTGTGGAGTAATACCGAATTAAGAAGAGAGTTGGTCTGAAAGAGAGTGTCGGGGTGAAGGTAAGGAAAGGAATGCTCCGGTGGTTCGGGCATGTGGAAAGAATGTATGATGAAAGAATGACTAAACAGATATACAATGCAAAAGTGGATGGATGCAGAAGTCGCGGAAGGCCACGACACACCTTCCATGATCAAATTGATCGTGTACTAGCAAAAGGTGATGTCAGGAGCATTAAGAACAGACGAGCGTGCATGACGAGAGCTATGAATATCAAAGAAGCAAGTGAGGTGTGTAAGAATAAGCCTGAATGGCGCTCTGTTGTTCGTGCCAGACCTGCAAGGGAGCTGGCATGAAGTTATCTATGTATGTTAGAATCGTATTTGTCATTATAAAAAGTAACCATATAATATATTGTGGTCGATCATTACTGCCTGATAATCGCAGTATTCTTGGATGCAAATTGCTGCTCGACACCTGACAAGCGTGGTTGCAACTCTTGGAGTTGTCCTAATATTTCTCTGTATTAGTGTACAATATTTAATATCGTTATTATAATAGATTTAATAAACATAGATTATAATATTTCAGATTTTGTTGTTATTTTCGGTGTCTGTCGTCGGCGCTTCTCCGAAAAAATGTAATGCAAAAGATCGTAATTCAATAACACGCCCAAATTCCGTCACTAAATAGATTACCGAATGTACACAAGTCTTGCTTCGCTCGTGGTTATCGCACAACTGCCTCGTCCATCGATCGAAGAATTGCTTTAAACTGCACAGATGCAATATGTCTGCCCGGCCGCGTGGACCGAATTTCCTAGAATCACACCTGGCTAATGACTGCCATAAAACATTACAATACACAATTTGGCTGTTTTATAATCACAAAGTAAACAAAAGAAGTCCAAATGCCGAAAGGTAATAAAATGTGTTTCTACAGGTATGCAGGTGTGAATTTGTCTTTGTCGGCGTCTAGGTTGTAACAATATTATTATTATTACACATATATTTTTTACTGAAACAAACCGAATGCAAATTAAAAAGCAAAAATAAATATTTAACTGACTTTCTAAAAAATCTTGTCGGTGCCAAGTGAAAAAATTTTACATATTAATCTGGCAACCATGCCATAAATTAGAAAGTAAAAGACAGTGTCAATGGTCTGTCTATGTTTTATCTATGTCTCGCTGTGTCCATGTTAAATTATGTCAAAAAGTGTTTCCAAAAATAAGTGTATAAAACCACTAATGAATACCACTGTGCATTACAAAAGAAAACTTATTTTACTCTGTCAGCCCAAAACCCAAAACAAAAAATAACTGCAACAAAATTAATATGTTATATTAATATATAAAGCTGAAGAGTTTGTTTGATTGAACGCGCTAATCTCAGGAAGTACTTGTCTGATTAATTGGAAAATTCTTTCGTTGTTAGATAGCCCATTTATTGAGGAAGGCTTTAGGGTATATATCACGCTAAGATCAATAGGAGCGGAGCACCAATGAAGAATATTTCAAAATCGGGGGGTGCTTTTTAACTTACTTTTTTTAAACTATTCCACGCGGACGAAGTCGCGGGCAGAAGCTAGTATAAATATTAATTTTTATGAACTCTACATTTATACCATTCCCCGCGAAATTCCCGCAGGATTCTCGGGACGCAAAGTACCGCATCATTTGAAAATGATTATTCTAGTAAAAAAAAATCTGAACCATTCACTGCAGCACTGTGTGGCATAGATCAAATATTTCTACATTTAATTAAAGACAGTAGCTTTCGAGATAACATACAAAACGGACGGAAGATTTCATAACAGTTTTTGTTAACGTCCCGTAGCCAAGACTTAAAATGGAGTATAAAAAAAACAATTTGTATTGTATGATCAGCGCCATCTATTTATTTTTCGTTGTGACAGTTTCACGTATCATGTAAAGTGAACCAATGCGACACACAGTATCGCTTATACACATCAACTGGTTTTTCTAATTACATACTTTTTTGGTTATTTTTAGTTAAATCGTGTCTTAAATGATTAATATATATAAAAAGCTATTGTAATATCTAACTTATGTGGTTTTTACTTGGTACTGTATTGTCGTTTGGAGTAGCGCTTTTAAATCATATATGATCCAACTAGAAAGGGCTCAAAGTTTTATTAAAAACTTTAACGTTCAGTCCCTATCGCTTTCCCACAAAACTTTTATATGAAAAAAGTAACGTGTTAACCGTTAGGCAGTTATATATATTCAATATAACTCTAAAACAACATAAAATTACACCAAAACGTGACAATATTAGCAATAAGAAACGTGCTGTAACCAACATATTGCCAACTCCAATGTACCGTACTGGCTTTGCAAGACGGCAGCAATGCTATATGTCTGTGACACTATCTAACAAGATAAATAAACAAATAAATGTACATGGACTCACTAGTTGGGAAGTTAAAATTAAACTAAAAAACTGGCTACTTACCCTTGACTACGCTACCACCGAAGCACTGTTTTAACCTATCTATCTTAATAGCAACCGTACAGTACTACATAGTTACACACACACACACACACACACACACACACACACACACACACACACACACACACACACACACACACACACACACACACACACACACAACACACGATGTGCGCGCGGGCGCGCGCTCACGTGCATCTACACCACACGCTTACTCACTAGACATAAGTACTCTGTTACCGATTTGTATTTGTTTGTGCTTAAAACTACATACTAATGTGAGAGGGCACTGATTCCAGAAACACAGGCTTCATGCCTAGCTCGGGAGTTAGGGACTTCTAAAAGTTATTGTAACAATTCTTTTTGGCAATAAAGATTTATTATTTATTTTATTACAATACAATTGGTTATAGCGTGGTAAAATAAAGTAGACAATAACAAGGGCGCCACTTTTGTAAATTTGTCTCATTTTTTGCTAAACTCCAATGTTAAGTCAATAATCCTTAGTCATTTATATTCCGGGGCCGCACCTGCGGTAACATTAAATTTATTGACTATGGCGCAATGAGCCTTACTCAGTGTTAAAAAGAATTAATAACTAAAACTTAACTACATTATAAATAAAGCTGTTTAAAAAAAATAGACTCCAAATCGCTGTAGGCGGGGTGTGTGCCCAAAATGCTGACCGCATTCCCCGTTGTATGGCAACGCTAATTCGTTGCCCTAGGTGCAATCCAGCCTTTTGGTCGCGTGAGACCTCAATTAGACGCGTTGAAAGAAAGAAAGAAATATAGGTGATGAGCTCCAGGCCCCTACGGCCCCAGGGTTTCGACCCCGAAAGCCACAACTAAATAAAATGTCACAACAAGTAACGCATTGCACCCATTTCCACATCTGCGTGGAACAGTTTCTTGGAACGCTTCCTGTCAGTGTACAATGGGTAAAAGCTCCAGTGATCCAACCACAAGACTATAATCTCCTGGTGAAAAATGTCGTTAACATTGCAAGCTCACGGACACCAGTAAAAGATCAGTTTTACGGAGCGGAGTTATTGTTACCGCTTTCGGGTTTGACAAGAAGGGAATAAAATCGAAACAAAGGGAGATCAGTATACAAAAGAAAAGGGGCGTCGTCAACGGGCAAAGTGCATATTGTAACTACACACTAATTGTTTCCTTTAGATTAAATATTTCAGAAACGTTCTGATTGATGTATACGAAATATGAGAAACTGTGCGCGGGTGTCGAAAGTTTATGAGCAAAACCGTTCAAAGCAAAATGTTAGAGCAACGATCAAGGAGGAATTTGGCCGCCCGTACATGTAAAAATGTTAGAAAACGCAGAGAAATGCAAAATCTCCCCATAGACAAAATATATCACTTACTTTTACTTAGTAGTAAAGGTCAATTAGTTAAACAACCTAGTTTAGAAAATTCTTACTAAAACGAACCCTTGAACCAAAACTAAATGCAACTATATCCTTCACGTCATCAAAGACATTTCAGCTGAAGGTTTCTCGCATACTTTTACGTGAGGTTCGATCGGATTCCTCGAGGAACATCTCCAACTCCAGTAAATATGACGTACAGAATATGCTAGAAGGACCAATCCAGATATGGCGAATAGTGCTTGCACGCCGAACACTATGTATGGCCCAAAGATGTAAATTAGACGTAAGTTGTATATATCTTCTGGACGTAGTTCTGGCTGCACCTGAAAATGACAGAAGTGATAACTTAAACTCTCCTAATCTAAGTTGAACTATTTAATATTGAAATGGTTTAACTTAAGACAAGCTTAGGTTATTACCTTAATTTTATGTATATTAATTAATATTATAATGTAGCGAAAGGTTATTTATTAATAAAATCTTTTACTGATTATAAAATATATTTTATTCTTAGTTACAACTCTTGAACATATACATTAGAATTTTGTGTATGCACATTATTAGTATTGTGGCAAATGATGGTGGAACCATCTAGTTAATTTAAGAACTTTTAGAAAAAGCTAGAAAATTCTGGAAGGAAAAGACAAGGACGGATACATTTTAGAAAGGGACAGACGATGAACGAAAGTTCTAGAATAAAAAGTTCACGAAGGAAAAGACAGAGATAGATACATGTTAGAGAGGGATAGATGTACAAACAAAAGTTCCCGAATAGAAGGTTCGGGAAGGAAAAGACGGAGGTAGATAGATGTTTAGAAAGAGACAGATAGTAAATAAAAGAATAACGTAATTATGGGTTCCAGAATATTCTTCCGAGTACCTATATCAGCAGCGTAAGGCGCGCTTACCAGACAGTTTTAGAGTTGAGTTCAGTTCAAGACGGTGCATAGACAAGTGCGACTAGAGAGTTGGAAGGGAAGTTTAATAGAAGACAGTGACAAGTTAAGTGGTGAATGTAGTGAAAAGTTTAGTGGTCGTTAAGTGAAAGAGGAGTGTAACGTAGTTCGAGAGAAGAACCAGAAGCGAGCTACACGTGGTAATATCGGAGGTGAGCACTGCACTAGCAGGAGGTAGTCTACGCAATATCGGCGACGGTATTATGAGCGGACACGTTATCGTCGAGATGTGCATCGTTAGTGGTGCGTAAAGGGGTAACTGCAGAGAGATATTACTTGCGGCTGTGTAAGTCAATAAAAGCATTTAGTCAAAAACTGTTGTTTTCTTCCAATCCTAAGTGCGTACCCGCTCGCACGCAACAGTATCATCAGTTAATCTAATTACCGAAATACGACTAACGCTGTGGGTTAGAGTGAGAGAGGGGAGCCTGCCTACCGCTGCAGGGGTGAGAGCCACCCAGTCGGGCAAATGCCCTACCATCTGGCTGTAGGTTGTTTTGTCGCCTATTACGACAGGCCGCCCGGCCGCAGGAAATTGTATTATTTCTCCGCTCCTGCACGGATATCAGTAATACTTACGATTTTGAAAAATCCTATTGGTACTAGCATATTAGAGAAATGACTGGTTTCTGTGTTAAAATTGACGTCCCGAACCAGTATGTTTACTTGCACGGAGAAAGATGTCGTGAGGACCATACCAATTTTCTGAAATAAGAAACCAAACTTTAATTCATTTCTTATATCCTCACGCAAGTTCTCAAAACGCTATTTTATGGAGCTCTTCAAGAAATACGTACATAGTACTGCATATATAAAAAAAATGACACAGTGGACTGCAATTCTAAAGGTAGAAAACTAGAAAAAAAAATTGAATTCGCAAAATGCACTTTATTGGTTCTCGTTGGAGATGCTTTTTCATTGTTGATTTATTGCAACCATAATTATGTTACTAGCTGATGCCCGCAACTCCCTCCGCGTCACGATCGCGGTATGGAATACTACCAGTGCCATCTAGTTTATTTAATACGATGATGAAATACGCTATGCTAGACACTGTTTTTGTAAGGTTTTACTTTTCGCGGAATCTCGTCTTTATTATTATATAAATTGTGGAATTATATTATGATACCGACAATATAAATAATTAATAAGGTGCATTAGTTGTATACTAATCTATTTATGTAAAGTAAAAGTAGTAAATAAAGTTTTTTTTAACTATCCCACGGGAACTCTTTAACTTTTCGGGATCAAAAGTATCCTATATGTTGACCAGGGATATAAGATACCACCATACAAAATTTCATGTAAATCGGTCCAGTCGTTTCGGAGATTAGCCCGTACAAACAGACAAATAAATTTTTTTAAAAATCTGTATAAGTTCTATTTCACTTCTTACATCCCCCTGACTCGATTTTTAGCATTTGTTTTTTCATTGTACAGAAATTCGACCTCTACAGTTTTATTATCTACTAGAGTTTAGGCCGCGGCTGCGCCGCTGGTTAACCTCTAGTGCGTGTCTCTTGTTTATAGAGCAAGTGCTAAAGGTTATATTATATTACATTTTTATGTATTTGCCCACGGAAGATTCACTTCATTTTATATCGCTAATTATACCATCCCGCGTCTATCTGTCAACAAAATAAATTACAAAACTTGACCGAATAGGCAAAAATGACCAAAAAGGTCAAAATGACCAAAAAGGCCTAAATGACCAAAAAGGCCAAAATGAAAATTATCCCTTGTCCACCCTCAGTATTTAATTTACATACATACCGAATTTCAGCCAAATCGGCCCATTAGTTCTTCCGTAAAAGCATAACAAACAGAAAGACAAATATATTTTTATCCCGGAAACTATCCCACTTTTCGGGATAAAAATCCTATGTTCATTCTCGATATCGGAAACATATATATACTGAGTTTCAGCCAAATCGGTCCAGTAGTTTTTACGTGAAAACGGAACAGACAGACAGACAGAGTTACTTTCGCATTTATAATATTAATAGGGATTATGTATAGATAGATAGTCAAAGGTATGATATGCAGTCTCTTCCCGAAATGATTACCTCATCCTAGGTTTGACCAAGTCC
The DNA here is from genome assembly GCA_012273795.1 of Dendrolimus punctatus. NCBI lineage: Eukaryota > Metazoa > Arthropoda > Insecta > Lepidoptera > Lasiocampidae > Dendrolimus > Dendrolimus punctatus. The sequence continues at coordinate 22,610,771 of CM022535.1, forward strand.
TTTCGACAAAACCCGAAATAAATTCCAATTTAGGCCTATGACTATTGTATTTTCAGTCAAACCTAATGTACTTAAATTATTAGTCAAACGTAAAATAACTACGTTTTAACGGTTTTAAGAACGCTAATTTATTTGATTTTTGTTATTCCGATGTTTTATAAATTAGTTTGGGCTCCTATCTATACTTATAATAAAATTGTAAAGATCAAATTTCTGTACAATTAAAAAAAATGCTAAAAACCGAGTCAGGGGGATGTAAGAAGTAAGATAGAACTAATTTAGATTTTTTAGAATTTCTTGTTTCTCTGTTTGTCTGTCTGTTTGTATCGGCTAATCTCCGAAACGACTGGACCGATTTACATGAAATTTTGTATGGTGATAGCTTATATCCCTGGTCAACATATAGGATACTTTTGATTTCGAAAAATTACATAGTTCCCGTGGGATAGTTAAAAAGCTCTAATTCTTAAACAGCTTATAACAGACTAAAAGTAATTTTTCTGCAACGTAAAATAATAGAAGCAGATAATTTGACAGGGTGTGGTGTCAATGAGAGAGTTTTATCTTATATATGTAACATATAAAGCTGATAAGTTTGTTTCTTTGTTTGTTTGCTTGAACGCGTCAATTGCTTGAAATTTTTTTTCAGTGTTAGATAGCCCATTTATTGAGGAAGGTTACGGTCTGCACCATCCTGCATACACACAAATACCACTTAACTAAATGATTTTGCTCACCGGTTCAATAGTAAAGGAGCTTCCATGCAAATCTTCATCCGGTTTCATACCATCAATCCTTTCGTACAGTTTAGGATCTGCGTACAGGAAGTGAGAATTTGAGAGGACAATGGGTAAACCTGAAACACCACATTGTAAATAATTAAGGGGAGTATTTAATAAAAATAATACAAATTATAAATCAATAAACAATTTTATTTATTTAAATATGAACAATGTTCAAGCTTAAACCTCGGCCAAATTGACTGACTCTAATGTCAGTTAAAATCTACGATTTAGCTTGCGGCGGAGTTCTTTTGATAGTTCAAAAAGGAAAATTTTACTCAATCATTGAAGTTTCAAAACAAACACAGAAATATTCGTTAAAAACTAACAATATCCTACAAATATTCTTAACTATAGTTGGTACTAGCAGTGAAAGCAAAACTTCGTGTTTAATTGCAACGCAAAAAACAATTTGGAACAACTATTCCATGGAAACGACGTCATTAGGCATCCTTTATTGCTTGCTGAGTTCAGCACATAGGCAGAAGGTTACGTGAAGGAAAGCGGTTACCAGCGCCTATGGAAATTTGCAAGACCAAAGGCGAGACGAATGTGCTGCTGGTCTTTAAAGACAGCCTGTAACGTGGCCACTGAAGCCGGTACACAACTCAAGGTTGTTATGGTGGGATACTTTAGAACAGGGGTGCTAGCCCTCCAGACGGGCAAATACCTTACCATCTAGCTGTGAGTTGTTTTTTCAGGTAGACAGGCGATACTTCTAAAATTAGCATTTTAGAAATAAGCTAGTACGAATTAGCTAAACTTTGTCATTAAAAAAATTGTGTCTGCGCAGCTCACACACAGTACAAGTGTAACTTCATAGAATATACTCACAGATGATTCTTCGCTAATTTTTATCGACATAAATATAATTCTTTAGCCTACATCCATCGACATATTATAATTCAATATAAACTCCTTAAGAATCACCTTCAATTTTTCAGTTTCAGTCTAAAAAATATTATTATCAGTTTTATTACGGCCCAAATTGGACCTATGTTTAATCACGGTCTTCTTGACTCTTTAACCTGTACTGCACAATGTAAAACTCGTATCTCATTCTCTCGCAGACTTAGTCTTATAGATTTGTGTTTATCTCTTTTTGGTGTCACTTGTGCGTTTCATCGACTTTCAAATCACGATTCTAAAGAAGATTCACTTTAATAATTATACAAACCCGTATAGATATATTTTATTGTATTGAAGAAGAAGAGACAGATAGACAGATAATTGTTTTTATTTAAAAAGAACTGTACAGAAAACATCATTGTCTAAATTCTCATCAATAGCTGTAGAGTATTTGTTAGAAATCTTACCCAGAAAACATGGAGACATGTCAGAGACTCCGTTCAGACAAATTCTTTGCTGCACAAGCACTTGTGTCATTATTGTAAGTATATGTGTTATTACTGATCTTGTAGACGAACCCTCGGCTCCATACCACATGGTAGTCTTCTTGTGGTAGTCCAGCTGCAAGAATCTGCAGAGTATACTTCGATAAATCCTGATTGGTCGCTCTGGTGTCATCTCGTGGGATAGGCTATGCCTTCGTAGACGTTCGTGAAAGAGTTGCAGTAGCCCCTGAAATTTTATTTTCCTAGTTGAACCGGAGGGTATTTAAAATTTATTATGACCCAGCCACGACTTTTGGCTTGGCGATGAGCAACGCTATAAGCGGATCGCCCACATTGTCACTGAAGGTGACGACTGTGTGAGTGATTTTATATACACAATAACATTTATTCTAATTTTTGAAGATTTTTAAGGCCAGACACCCTCGCGGCTGTCCTCAAGGTACCCACCAAAACTTTCATCACAATCTGGTCAATAGTTTACGAACACACAGAAGATAGACTGTTTCTCTATACTTGTGAAGATATTTTCACACGGTAATCCTTCACAAGGTATAATATCAATTATTTTATATCTGCCAGATACTAATTAAAAACCCTCTCTACCTTTGATCTGGATCATCGTATCCTCACATTCAAGCCCACCAGATTTGTTGACAGTCCTTATTGCAAATTTATCCTCATTCCTTGCGCTTACTTCAAACGCGAATTTAGCTTTTTTATCGTACAGCTGTAAAAATAAAAATGTAATTATAAATTAAAGTTATTTGCAGTACAATGTCAGGTCTTTTATAATTGCCGTAAAGCTTATTTTCGTTGACAAGGCCATAACGACATTCTTATTTGTAAAAATATTTATGTTTATTTATAAGGGACGAAAATTACTTTATATCAGGTGGACAAATCTACTCAAAACAACCGGATTAAAGATTGATTTATGCGACAGGGCGTGGAGGCGAGTCGTGCCTTGTACGAAGCATGGACTTAATACTTCCAGAACATTTTATGAAGAACATAATGCAATGCTATAGGTACTACAGTGCAAACATGTTCGAATATTATAGCTTTAAACGAGCAATATTTGTATACATAGTAAGTTTATTTCGTATAAATCTGAACCACACCGGGACCCTTTTTTTAACCCAGGGGAAATCCGTTTGAAGACCTTAGCCACGACAAGGGCAGAACCTTGGGGGGGTTAATTCGCGACCCGTATGTGGGATTCGCCAGATCGGGGGTTGCTCTAGCATGCCCAGTCAGAACTGGTCCCGAGCTATTCAGTCAAAATTTTATGACATAGCACCAGATATATAGTAGTATCTATTATATCTAATTCTTTAATCTAAAGCTGATATTACAGGGATCAATTTCAGTGAAAGGAGACAACTATTTATATGGATCACTTTGAATTATTTAAATTGAAAGATAGAAATGAACTGCTTTAAATATCACCTATACAAAACTTACCCGATCCAAAATGCCTAAAGTATCAAAATTAACAAATCCTGGTAGTAGTTTGTTTCCTAATTGTATCAGAGACTCATTATATCCCCAAAGGTAGTCCTTGGCAGGAATCCTCACTATTGCCTTAGACCTCAATCTGGAGGCCAGAAGGTTGAAGCCCATCCGCGGTATAAAGGAATAATTGCTTAATTTTGAAGCAAAGCTCTGAAAATAAAGTTTTTTTTTATTAAATAGCTAACGACGTATAAAATATAATACGAATAGCCTAGTGCATTATTTTGGCCGTGAAACACATTTGAAGTAATAGTACTAAAGGATTTTCCATTCTTACCAGCATAGCAATATTGGGCATAGTGAGGTTCATATCCTCAGGATTGGCAACTGATTCTTCCGGTATGAAATATACGTCTTGTTTGGGGGTATACCTAATCACTCCAGCGTTCTGATCGATCTCAAGATTCTCATTTGTTCTGAATTCCCTAAAAACATTTCATGATACGATCTTTACTAGAGATCTTTCTATCTAACGGAGTCCCCATACCAGTCGGCACGGATTCGGCACTTACAAGCCAAAGAGCGCGTACCGTTTCTCCTTGAATGTCACATTTATTGAGACGTCATTTATTCTTTATTTTTATTCTTTGAATATGTCTTTTTTTTTTTTTTTCGTACGATATTGTGATATAGTTACTGAAAGTGATGTTTCTATCATATTTTCTTTTTCAGATTATACATTATATATTATCAGGGCGTACTTATTTTTCCAAAAAGCGGCAAAACAAACGAAGGAATGACGTAAGAGCATCTATGATATCGTTTTCAACGGCTGGATGCACCGTATCTTTAGCAGTTTCTGGCTTGTATCTACCGAATCCGTGCCGACTGGCATGGAGACTCCCAATCTTAAACTTTCAATCTATGAACCAAATTACGTATAGTAGGTACCACATTTCTTCGCAATGTTCCATGGCTTCAAAATAGGAACAAAATATCTTTTAAACATTTATTTATTATCTGAAGCAGAAAAACAGTCGGCCAAATTGATGGAGAATGACTACCGTCGTCGTCTACAAATATGTACATCATCAGAGACGTTGCCCGATCTTGAAGAAATTTTATGACGCCTTTTTTATTGCTGCAGTATAGCAGACAGTCTAACGGCCCATCTGACGGAAAGTAGTTGCTACAGTAACCCATGGATCTAGCAACACCAAAGGTGCTACCAACTTTCCCGAAGTGGAGACTGGAACCTGTACACTGATGCCAGAATATAACTTAATAGCGGCATATTCTTGACCAAAGTGGTATCTGTCCAGATGGGCAAATGGCCTTGAATTCATTATAAGAGTTTAAAGCATGTGGGGGCAATCTTGAGTCAAATAGTGTTTATCTTACTGGTAGGTAAAAGGCCCGACTTCTTGGACCTTGAGCCTCTGATCTTCACCACTCTGGAAGCGTTCGGCGTTGGTGATGTTGAATAGGTAAGCCGATATGTGGACGCCAGCATATTTTGATTTTAAGGCGTCGTGAACGTAGGTACCGTAAGCCACTCGACAGAACTTAAAAAAAATATTTATTACTATACCCACTGACTTTGATGGGTTAGGCTCGGTATTGTACGAGTACTTATAGTCTTAAGGAATTTAGGTATAATACAATAAGTTATAATTGTAATATATAAGTTAAGTTTCTTTCATTGTACTTGTTTATAATAAAATGTGATATTGATATTTTTCTGTACAATGTTTTATTTATTTTCCAAGAATTATTTGTTAGTTTACAATATTTAAACGCGGTAATGGTCTAGTGTTTGCATTAATTATTAGTTAATTAAATGAGGTATAAACTTGTAATAAAAATAATACATTTAAGAATTGTTTGTGTTATAGTGAAATATCGAAGCTCTGGCGCTCCTAGGTTTCCAGTCAAACCTGAGGTCTGACATAAAGTCTTAGTAAAAGTCCAAATAAATGACGTTTTTTTGCCTTTGATTAACGATTTTTTGTCTAACCTAGGAGTTTTGACCGAGTCTACCTTAAACGCTTCTAGGACCGACTAGGCAAAGCCCGAAACAGAATATTTTACCTTAGATATTTGACTAAAAAGTTGGTACTTCTAAGTTTTACTAAAAATACTTTAGTCAAAGGCCGAAATTGGAATTTATTTCGGGTTTTATCGCAATGTCTTGATAAAACCTAAGATAAACCAGTCATGTTTTCGTCCGGTTTCCCATTATCCATGGTAGAGGGCCACAGTTTACGAGGGTATCGGTGAATCACCTCTACTGTACGAAGAGGTACAGCCCTGCTTCTCGAGATTTAGTACCAAATCGCCGCACTAGTATGTTAGAAGAGTTTAACTACGTTATACATCCTAGCATTCTAGATATATGCTCTCATATGGACCCAGGTAGGTATAGTGGGTAGTTTGTACTAGGGTTGTAACGGAGGCCTTCTTAGCGGAGGCGGAGGCGGATGCGGAGGCGACGGGTTTCACCTCCGCGGATGCGGAGGTTAACGGAGGCGGAGGCGGAAGTGAAATTGGATGTAGAAAAATAGTAGTTTATGGTTTATACATTACATCGCATCGGTAAAACATCGTACGTACGTCTAAAGCGTCTAAGCAATTCGACAGGTTGATTCCTGTAACGTATCATTAATTTGGTAAATGACGTTTGCAAAGCCCCCGCCCCACCCCAACCGCGTTCCCGCCGCCCACGCGTTGATTTTTGTTCATTTGCTGCGTGCGGCCGGACTGCTGATTCGTCGCGAGCGTCGCTGCTTGCGTATGGTTCGTAAATAAACCTCCGTTATGACTCCGCAAAAATTACACGGATGCGGAGGCGGAGGTACGATTTCTTGCGGAACTTCCGCAGTAACGGAGCGGAAGCGAAGTTCCGTTACAACCCTAGTTTGTACCCTCCTCCTGTAATGGAGGAAATCTCGTTTGCCGTTTGGTTCAAGAGACCTACACGCAAGCGAAAAGCCCGGCACTAAGGGGCGCTCTTGGTCTTCCCCTGTATCCAAGACCCGTGTGTGTGTCACATGACAAGACCATTCCCTGAATTAACAAAAACAGTCATTCCGGGAAATGACTTCATATCGATCTTTGACTACAACATATGTACTAACATCACAACTCCATTTAAATAGCTTTATATGATATCTATGTACGATGTCGTATTTTTAGAAATAAATATTTCTTTCTTTCTGATTGTATATTAAAATAAATTATTTCCAAAAACGCTGTTATTTATAAAGGTACTTACGTATTTCGCTATTATCAGTACTGGGTCGATAAACGCAAGTGCCAGAGTCACGGCAAGAAGGCATAGTCCGAAAATTATAGCAGCATACAATTTTTCTGAAAATTAAATAATTTGATCTTTACATTGTGGAAAATAACGTCGCGTACCAATTCCAGGAACGGATTTTGAAGCGATTTTCAACACCGTAAGATTATTTTTCACTGAAGGTTTGTATATATAAAAAAACTTGATTAAGTTTTTTATATATTTTGAGAATCCGCAGAGCTTTACCTAATATGATTTTAAAAATAAAAAGAAATATTTTAGGATACTTACTTTTCTTTTTTTGAAGAATAATTCTTGTCTTGTTTGTGATGAATCCCATTTTGTCAGTGATTACTTAAAATTGCCCTATAACGAAAGAAATATTAAAAGAACCTTAAGTAGAGCACTAAAGATCTTTATATTAAAAAGGTCCCCGAGATGATCAAGTGCATTTGACAAGTCTCACGTAATTGACGGTTTTACTTGAAGGGGGACTGACAGGACGCCCGTTGAAGGTGCCGTCAAATCCGGTCACGCCACTCGCCTGCCGATTTGTAACCAAGAAAGTCATCGTTAAATAAATAAAAAAGATTTCCCGTACAGATATTCCTGTAATAAAGCATTCCTTGCCACAATCTACTTGATCGCCTTGGGGACTCATAACGATCTTCACATATTTAGCGTATTAAACACGTGACGGTTTCTACGATTCGAGCGCCACCAGGGCGGCGCTGGCGTTCCAGTTATTTGGCAGCTAAAATATGATATTCATCAATTTCAAAAAAAATAATCAGTCTAGCCATTCATTTATTATGATCTCCCCGGCCAATTTCAGCAATGGTGACTAAACTCATTTTCATTTGTCTGATTTGGTGAATTATTTTTGTGTGTTTAAGTGGATCCCGGGATAGTTTAGATTAAAATTGAACCAGGCAGATGGCGCTGCAACCGGATCCAGGATTTAGATGAAATTATTTTTGTGTGTGTTAAACTGGATCCCGAGATGTTTTAGATTCACGATTGGACCCGGTAGGTGGCGCCGCTGAACACCTCTTTAACGGTGGAATCAATGAATATTTTCTTTTTTTTTCAAATAGATTCGAAAATGGTTTAAACTAACAATTGGCGCTTGATGGCGCTGCGATCGGTTTCTAGCGTATTATTTTTTAAGGGCAAGCAACGACTTCCGGGTACAGCTAGTTTTTTGCATAAAATAAAAAATATATCGAAAAAACTAATGGTCATTAATGGATTTCTTTGTGAGCTTTGAATAATGTATTCTTATGCCTTTACTGTAGATATAATCTTTTAATTAATAGTAATTATTTATGTTCATAACACGTTATTTTGTGTTTTTATATGATTTAATTTTGGATGTAAAAAACATCGTTCTGTATTTCAAAACTAAAACAACTATAGTAATACGAGTATGTAATGCAATTGTGACAGGGAGACGCCATTATTGACTTGACATGCTTTTATCTGTTCTATATCATTCTGACTAATAAACGAGCGGTTTTAGCTTGGAGCTTAGTCACTTATAAATCCTTTGATTGCCTTTATAATAAATTACACGGCGGACACGTAATGAGAGATAATAAAAACAAACGGACACGAAAAATAACTGAGTGGTACCCCAGGGACGGTAAAAGGCGAAGAGGAAGACAATACAAGAGGTGGGAGGACGATCTTAAACGAACAGCAGGAACAGTGTGGTCCAGAATCTGCAAAGACAAGGATAAATGGGCAGCAAGCAGCTTGAGGGAGGCCTTTGGCGAAGGACAAGCTGAGAGGGAGACAAAACTAGATACCAATTAGCGGATTAGGTTTCTTGTTGTTTCAGCAATAAAGGCTATTTTTATTTATTTATTTAAATAATAACAGCCCACAAATGTCCCACTGCTGGGGCTCGGGTCTCTCACTATTAGGGGAATGGACAGTATACCCGCCACGCTCGTCCAAGGCAGCTTAGCAGGTTTAACACATCGGCTATCTCGATGTGCAGGTTGCATCACGATGTTTACCTTCACCGTTGTTAGCACGTGGTAAACATAAATTGTAACCGATAGCAGGCGTAGATACAGCCCTCGAAAAACGTTTTGGTTACAGCCACTCAAAAATCGGCCAAGTGCGAGTCGGAATACCTCGTTCCTACAAAGAAGATGTTTACAAAGTACATGTCGCCATGTTCAAATTTTGGCAGTTTATAATTTCTCGCGGGCAAAGCCGTGAGAAATTAATAAACTTGTAAAATGTTAGGGGTGTTTTTTAATTTTATTAAGGCATTTTTTTTATTGCATATGTTACGGAGTCTCCTAGTTGCTATACACTTCTTTGGAATACTTTGGATTTGTTTTATTGAAAGAAGAATAATTATTATAATTTAATTACGGTTATTGCGTTTTACAATTCTAGAGGTATTAGAAGAAAAAAAAAGTAATTGAAAGTTGCCCGAGACAATAACAAAAAATGGTGGGAATTTAAAGCGTAGACAGCATCAGTTCAGTAGACAGGCAGAGCTGATGAAAAGCGGTTACCATCACCTATAGACACTCGCAACACCAAAGGTGCTACAAATGCGTTGCTGCTCTCTTAAGGTGTCTGGAACCTGGCCACATATGCAGGAACACAACTCAAGGTTGTTATGGCGGCATACTCTAGACCGTAGGTGGTAGGAATCCAAACAAATAAATACTACTACCACCGGGCTGTGGGTTGTTTTATCGCCTCTTACGCCAGACCGCCGTAGGAAATTATATTCTTTCTCCGTACTTACAAGGATAATAATACATATTTTATATTTTTATAACGAATAAACTCAAAAACTACTGGACCAATTTCGAAAATTCTTTAACCATTCGAATTCTACATTATCCTTGATTAATAAAGGTTGTATAAAAATTAGGGATTCCTTCTAATGTAACCCATTAATCTAAACGAAATACTTGGTGCTGGAATCGAATTCTACAAATTTGATGCAATTTTAAGGCCTGTTCGTGCGGGTCTCAGGGTGGTTAAAATTCACTATTAGCTCAGGTCAGGTAGCTTGCACTGGGAGCGGGTTTCAGTTTTTCATTTTTTTCGGGGCAGGACATCGTACACCCGTGTACATAAATATCAATGTTACGACCTAGACGCCGAAAAAACAAATTCACACCTGGATACCTGAAATTCAGTCCACGCGACCGTTGCAATATTGCAATATTTAACCGGACATATTGCAACTGTGCAGTATAAAGCTATGGGCTATGCTATGATGGTGAGACGAGGCAGTCGAGCTATAGCCACGAACGAAGCAAGACGTGTGTACTACAATAGGGAATCTACTCAATGACGGCATTTGCACGTTTTATGGAACTACGACCTTCTGCATTACGTTTGGACTTGTTGTGTTCAGTTATATTTGTACCTGTGCTATACGTTTTTGTATAGTTTTAAGAAAAACCGGTAGTTATAAGTACCGAGCTTTAATAGTAATCTTCTATCAGATCTATCTTCTATCTAGAAATAAAAATCTTGACGACACAGAGCCTTGAATTAAAACATAAATCTAGATTTTAACTTATAACTATGTATCCGAAAACAATAAAAATCATAGGGAGACACTATTATAGTATAAAACCACATTTGTATAGGAATGTAAAAAAAACTTATTATTATAGATTAGTTGTGAGGATTGAAGTTTTAGTTTCTCCCTTGTAACAACTAGATGGCACTGTATGGAATTCTAACTCAATATGGTGTGCATTGTAGTCACATTCTTACGAGATAATTTTTCTTATTACAATTGTCAACGCGGACGAAGTCGTTAGGCTCCGTGTCGTGTTTGTACATTGAAGCTATTAAATGTTTTTTGGATATCTCATAGACGTTACACTACGTTAATGAGATAAATGAGTTAAACAAAAATTATTTATTTATTTATATTATTTGAATGTCCGTGGCGTAGAACGTAACTTTGAATTAATCTGAATGAAATTAGCATAAACTAACCATAACAATTAATTTGCGCGGTTGATAATATAGATAATTTATTTACTGGTGCATTATATTATTATAAAATAGTAGTTTTCAATATTTTTGAATCCGCGACCCCTTTAGTGTTCCTTCACGTTGACTCGCGGGCGCGGAAGACGTTACTTAGACCGCGCGTGCATTTCGTATGTGAACACTTGTATAATACCTCATATGTTTGATATGTCGTGACTGCGCCCGCGAGTAAACGTGTTTGAACACTTACAGGTTGAAACATTTTAGCGACCCCCTTGAGTCATAGACAGACAAAAAGTTAGTAATTTTAAAGACTATGTTTATGTTTTTTCACTATCTTGTTACTCATATTCATTATTAGGGCCTTATAATCTGCAAAAAACTGCAGGGCATAGAAAGTGCCTAAGTACCTGGTAGACATTTAAATTACCTTTTCCCTTTTGCCGACGACCCCCGAGTAAGGGTCTGCGACCATCCTAGGCGTCGCGACCCACAGATTGTAAAACACTGTTACAAAACATAGGTGCCCGTAGAGAAAATAATTTAATAAATTACTACAACTATACGAAAACTAAATAAAATCTTTATTTAATTTTAAAGAGGTAAATATTGAACAAAAAATGTCACCACAATAATGAATAATAAAATAATTATAAAAATACTAAATTATTATTCTGAACTTAACTATTAAAGCTTTATATTTTTTTTTTCTTCTCTAAATTTATTATATTATAATTTATTAATATACAAAATATCAAATTGCATGTAGTGTTTGCCTGTAAGTGATTACTGCATTTGTCATGTCTTTTTTGTAAGGCAATGTACATCCTTTGTATTAGTGTAAGTAATTGTTGGTAAATCAAATAAATAAACAGTGTAAGTCATTGGATCATTCAAAATTACAAAAAAATCTAATTTTTTAAATATAATATCTATTAATTATCTATGGTAATTATCTATTATGTTATCGGAGAACGAGAAAGAATACAATTTGGCCGGGTGTAAGACAAAAAAAACAGGTGTAGGATTGGACTGGATGGCTAATGGTCTAAGTATGTCGATAACTTAGTGTTCGGATAGGACCAGACTCCATCCTTCAGTAGCAGAGCATAGTAGTACTTGGTTAATTTGGCGATGGACCATCAAGTGCCTGGCTGGCTATATTAAAAACGTTGTATGTTTTGTGGTATAGTTAATTTTTATAAGTGGTACTGAGAATATCAGAATACCACTCACGTGAGCTCAAACGAGGACACTTCATTCAAAATTATTAATAATTACCACATGACCTACAAAATGTGAATATAAAACTAAAATCCATCGCTTTTAGCGGTTATTATTAATATTAATAATCCAATAATCTCATTGGTAAAAGTAATAAAATACATTTTCCATGCGTATTTATTACTATTTTCTGCTTTGGCCGGCAAGGATCCATTATTTTTAAAATAATCATAAGAATCTTTACAAAAAGCGCGACAACTGAATTAGCGATGAAAATATATAGCATTTCCTACTATACAACCATTATATTAATACGTGAAGCGAAAACTTTGTACCCCTTTTTACGATAATTGTGCGGGCGGAGGAATATGAAATTTCGCACACTTATAGAGAAGGTGCAGAATGATAATATTTTCTGTTTAAACTATGCATAAATAATACATAAAATAAAAAAATACTTTATACACACTACCATGTATTTGACACACACACGCATATACACTCTTTTGTTTGTTGTTAAGTCAATAAACAGTGTAGCCGTGGCGAAATCTGTGATTATAGAAGTATAGTCTTTGACAATCTTCAAACATGGAATTTAAATTAATTATGGTCGAATTTCGATCACTAGTTTCTATAAATGGCAAAAATATAGTATGATATAATATATTATTATAGTTCAGTTGGCAACCCTACAGCGGGTCCTTAGTCTTCGAAGTATTTTTTTTTAAACCATCCAGAATTAGACCCAATTATACAATCACAGACTCGGTAAAATCAACATTAAAAATGAAAATCTTATTCCTATTTCTTTGTTCAGTTGGTTTATTTTAATTAATATTGCCTACCACAATACTTATGAGTACTGAACTAAAATACTAAACTGACTAAAAGTGCTTCATATTTCATTCCGCACATCCCGCACACAATATAGTATTACATTTATAGATACTAAGGTTACATTATTGATAATCTCTGATAAATGTGATTAATTTCTTACTTTTACCTCGACTGTTGATAATTGTTAATAACGACTGGTAATTATTATTAATTTCACATTAATCACATTGACACTGACAACTCTGTAATACATTGTGAGAATTGAATTTTTAGAGTTACTCCTAAGTGACAAATGTTTTGCAACTAGATGGCGCTGTACGGAATTGTAACTCGGTATGGTGTGTGTCGTAGTCACATTGTTATATGATTTATTTGCCCTCCAATTCATCAGCGCGGACGAAGTCGTTAGGCATCGTGCCGTGTCTGTACATTGAAGCTATATAGTTGTTTTTGGAAATCTCACAAACGTCTAACCGCGTTGATGAGATTATTAATGGTAATTCGACCATCAGTCTGTTACTATGACTGTGTTACCAACCTTACTGTTTTAACAGTAGATTTGCTGTTTTCACATTGATGTACTGTTTTCTGTTTCATTCTTAATTTGTATTGTTTTTTTCAATTAGCGTTCAATGACACTTATTACACTGCAAATATTTTTTGAAACTACTATATAATAAAACGTATTACATAATAAATCTGAAATAACCGATTGCTATTCATTTGAAGCCACAGAAAAGCACATGAAGAAATTTAATAAAAAAATATGTATGGTTTTAAAAAAGAAAATGAGTATGAAAATACTGAAGATGAGGCAATTGAGAATGAAAGTGGAAAATAATTTTACTTTGCTTTGATTTTTTTATTACATATTATTATGTTGTGATTATTAATATAACAATGTAGCGAGTCTTAGTAACTAAGAAGGCGGTTATTGTTATTAATATTGGATATTGCTTTAATTATATGACGAAAGTATGAAATCTGCCTTTTTTTACTTTACCTACTGTTTTCTCCTGTTTTTATTGGCGAGCTGCTGTTTTTTAGTTTTTTGGGGTTGGCAACACAGACCATAATATAATATTAATAGATAGATATTAGAATTAGAATTCAGATAATATCAAAAAGTCTTAATCTTAACTTCTGTAATCACATATCACACATTAACAATTTGACTTGAACAATAAACAAAAAAGTTATATACTTTGTGTTGTGTCAAACACATGGTAATGTGTGTAATGTTGTTTTGGTTTATTCAATGTATTTTTTATGCTTATTAAAAAAAATAGCATCTTCTCTATGTTAACTACTCGTATAAGAGTGTAATTTCATAATACCCCTCGGTCCGAGAATTTGTCTTAAAAAGGAGTACAAAATGTTTGCTTCATGTATTAATAATATATAGATAATAAAAAAAGGACGAGTTCAGACGAAGAGTATTTAACCAAAGAAATGTATTGTGTAATGAGTTGAGATAGGGCTTAAAAAGTGTTATGAGTAATTATTTTTTATTACAAAATGGAGAACATCAGCCAGCCCCAAATTCTACCTGGAAGACAAGAAATCTTAAAATTACCAATAAAATAAGATATGAATTAATGTGAATAAATTTTAACAATTAATAATATGAAAACACTTGCACAAGATTAATTCATGCAAAATAAGTAAACCCATTACAATTATAAAAATATCTTTACATAATAAAAAGAAATCACTCGTTTTTTTACAATCTGGGGCCAAGAATGAATGCAAGTGTATCCTTGTCCTTTGTTATTCAGTAATACTGTACAGTTTGTAAACTTGCTCTTGCTTGAAGTGGTGGATGCTGGCATTAGTGGAGTGCTGGTGCTTTCTTAGAGTGCAGAAAATACACCTTGTTGCTTACAGGGATTTATTTTGGTACTAGTTGAGCTTGGATGCTGATCTGCGGACTCAACTTAGTGGTAAGTGAAGTCGTATGGTGCGACTAAAAGCAACTCGATCACAAAGTATTTATCAGCGTTATTATAGTAATATCATAATATTAGGTTGGGGAAAAAGGTTCTTCGCATTTTATATAAAAATTCAAAAAGTTTTTTTGTAAAGTTTATTTACATTTGACTAAAGTATATAGGTGCCATTTTGTTGGACTTTTTGCCATCTTCTAGGTAGGGACGTGATCGCATTGCTATAAAAATTGGGGCTTCTGATCAAAAAACTGCAACAAGTGGTTTTGGCAGTCCTCTCGTGATGTTAACCTGGCCCTGCCTAAGGAATTCTACAGAGACCGAAACAGGTGAAAATGTGAAGGCGGAAGGTCAGGACTATACGGCGGATGCATTAACACCTCCCAGCCAAACTCTCGTCATTTTTGCTGAGTGGCTAAAGATGTGTGAGCTCTAGCGTTATCATGGTGAAAAACCACACCCCATTCTGTAAAATTACTATTAAATAAATAACTATCCGACGGCAACTCTTCCGTGGGATAGTTAAAAACACTTTAATCACTTAAACAGCTTATTACATACAACTTAGGTACCTAATAAAGTATCGGTATTGTCGGTATCATCAATCATACAATAAAACAATATATACATTTGAGATTCCGCGAAAAAGTAAGACCTTACAAAACAGTGTCTAGCATAGCGTATTTCATCGTCATATCATATTAAATAAACATAGTGATGCCGACGAAGTCGCGGGCATCAGCTAGTAATAGTATATTAATACGAAAAAATACAACTAAACCAAAACAAGCAACTGATTTATTTCATTACGCAAAATATTTTTCTATAAAAAGGTAATCAAAACAACAAAAAATAGATTTAACTTACAAAGTTAACGATCACTGTTATAATTATGTGTTAACACAATCAAAATTACCAATTCCAAAGAAAATTCACACATTTTTCAGCCTTTTTTGTATGAATAATGATGATATAATAATCATTATTATAATTAATAATAATAACCATCTGCAGACAAACAAGGAACACCCGGATAGAACGAAGTTCGTTTCGATTAATTAGTGAAGAAATTGTAATATTTTTTTTTAAGTTATAACAATGTATTTTTTAATATTACATACATACATAACTTCACACCAGGTCCCTTACGGGGTAGGCACGAACAACAGAGCGCCATACAGGCTTATTATATTATATTCTTTGACATTCATAGCTCTTGTCATGCACGCTCGTCTGCTCTTAAGACTCCTGACATCACCTTCTGCTAATACATGATCAATTTGATCATGAAAGGTGTGTCGTGACCTTCCTTGACTTCTGCATCTATCCACTTTTGCATTGTATATCTGTTTAGTCATTGTTTTATACATTCTTTCCACATGCCCGAACCACCGGAGCATTCCTTTCCTTACCTTCACCCCGACACTCTCTTTCAGACCAACTCTCTTTCTTACTTCGGTATTACGAACGCGGTCCGCGACCGTCACTCCGCAGATTTTGCGCAGTGCTCGCATCTCGACCGCATTTACGTTCATGCTCTCTATTCCATACCCAACTTTCGCTTCCATACGTGAGCGTACCAAAACCGCGTTGTGTATGGCAAGCTGGGCCTTCTGGCTGAGGTTCTTAGCGCCTAGAAGTTTACCTAACGCTCCATTCACACTATTCCCCAAATTTACTCTTCTTTCTATGTCAGCAGTGTACCTTCCATCCCTGCTAAAAGCACATCCAAGATATACAAAGTCATTCACTTGTTCCAGCATAACATCGTCGACCATTATCCTTGCATTCGTTCTGGTTTTTTTCTCTTTCAAACACCATAACCTTTGTTTTCTTTGCATTCAAATGTAAGCCTCTCGCCTGACAGTCATCTTTCATCATTGTGACTAGTGTTTGCAGTTCTGATGGCGATTCGGCTAGAAGCACAGCATCATCCGCATAAAGCAAAATGCTAACAACTAGATCACCCATCCGCACCCCAACATCCATCAATCTTGATCTCTGGAGACAATTGTCCAGACATAGGATGAACAGCAAAGCCAACAGCACGCAGCCCTGCCGGACGCCAATATTGACGTCAAACCAGGGCGACAGGCTGCCGTCCACCCGCACGCATGCCATACAGTCCTCGTAAGTGGACTGGACAGCACGCAGCAATTGGCCATATCCGGGCAATATGTCCCAAAGGTCCTTCCGCACAACCCTGTCAAATGCTTTCTCTAGATCCACAAAACCGCAGAAAACCTTCCGGCTCAAAGCCAGCTGCTTCTCTACGATATTGCGGAGCGAGAAAACTTGATCCATACGTCCCCTTCCATTTCTGAAGTTAATATTAACAAATATAATGTAATATAAACTTAATCAGTAGGCTCAATTTTAGTAATAATGAGAGAGAGAGAGAGTGAGACAGAGAAACACGCGCACGCCGCACGGCTTACAACTATAGCAAAAACTGTCGTTACAACTTTTTTTTCGTCTAGCCCCCTTTCGCAACGCGCAATAAGGAACTTCGTTCCACAAAACACATTGTATAAGCTAAGCAAGTATATAAGTGAATAACAATTCGCGTCATAATTAAGTTGCGGTTGCTTAAATATATTTTAGCCGAAGCGTAATTACATTACATGCAATATGGATTGAATGATTAAATACTGTCGGGAAGTCCAGCAGTGGGATAAGTTTATATATCTCTCGTTTTCACCTTTTTTATACTTAATGCAAAATCAACTACCATTTGAAGTAAGAATTGAATGGAGTCTTGATTTATTTACGGACTAGCTTCTGTCCGCGTGGAATAGTATAAGAAAGTAAGTTAAATAAGACCCCCGATTTTGAAACATTCTTCATTGGTGCTCCGCTCCTTTTGGTCTAACGTGATGATATATAGCGTTCGTTAAATGAGCTATCTAACGCTGAAAGAATGTTTCAAATCAGATCAGTAGTTCCTAAGATAAGCGCGTTCAATCAAAAAACAAATTCTTCAGCTTCATATAAGATTTGTTATCGTCGTTGCAATGCGAACACGAAAATAAAAAGAAGTGAATGGAGTTCACCCTCCTTGTGATTAAAAAGTTTTAACAGTTTTATGCACGGCCTTTTATTTGATTTTATTTCGACGTTTCAGTCAGTTATCAGTAGCCGTGATCGCGGCACCATAAACAAAATCAATAAACTTTTAACCTACTTTAAGGGCCAAATATATATTTTTTTTTATATCGCTAGAGTACAGCAGACAGGCAGACGGCCCACCTGATGGAAAGCGGTTACCGTCGCCTATGGACGTTTGCAACACCAGAGGTGTCACCAACGCGCTGCCGGCCTCGAAGAAATCTTATGACACCCTTTTTAAAAAACCCCATGTCGAAGCGCTGCGGGAAAACCACAGCTGGGAGCTCATTCCAAATCCCCACGGTGCGCAAGAGGAACGTTCTAGAGAATCGTTGCGTACAAGAGCGAAGCGGCTCAAGGAAGTGGGGATGAACGCCCAGCCGATGGCGTACGGTGCGGTGGTAAAAAGAAGACGAAGGCACCATTCTAAACAGTTCCTCGAAACACTCTCTAGTTATATAGTCGGTAGAATACGCAGAGAGACGCGAAGTCTCTCCGAAGGCCAAGGCCAAGCGTATCTAAGCCGTCTGTGAGTATGGGATCGTCGACAATGCGAACGGCTCGACGTTGGATACTGTCCAGGGGATTTAGCTGGTAAGCGGGTGCCCCGGCCCACAAGTGTGAGCAGTACTCCATATGCGGCCGCACCTGGGCTTTGTAAAGCACAAAGCGTTGCCGCGGAGTGAAGTACTGCTTGGACCGGGTTAGCACTCCCAGCTTCTTGGAGGCAAGTTTTGCCTTGTCTTCAAGGTGGCCCCTGAACTGTACATCGTTTGCAATGTCGACACCAAGGATCCCAATACTCTTCGAGGTGGTAAGGGGTGTTCCTTGAAACTGAAGCGCATGTACGAATGGGGTTTTCTTGGCTGAGAATACGCAGACCTGTGTCTTTGTGGGATTGAATTGGACAAGGTTTTGTCTTCCCCACTCAGCGGCCAAATATAGGTTTGCCAAGAAATGTGGCTGACGATCGCCTCGCTAAGGAGGCTGTTAATGTCGGAAAACCCTTTCACCGTATGCCCTTATTTACTGATCTCCTGTACGTAGTCAAAATTAAATGCAAAGTGCACTAGCACCCCACGTGTAAGATGGTATTACCATGCTGCGGTTAGGGATAACCACTAAAAACCACTGTCCGATACAGAGCGTCTTTCGTCCGGGCATCCACCGCCAGCCCGGACGGACGGTGGCCGGCCCCTTTGCGGACTGGCCTCACCATTTGTTAGCCGGAGATCTGGGTCTCTCCGGCTGACGAAGGGCAAATGGTATGGGACTATACAACTCTGTCTAGTACGCGTGGTTTGCGGCGTCTTTGCCTAGATCTGAAATAGTGTCAATTTTTCGACTTCGCTCCGGACACATACCACTTAATGGTTCGCATTTTAAATGAAAAGGTCAGTAACACCCAATTTCACAGAGAATCAGGTTACAGAAGATGAATATCGTATTTTGGTGGAATGCGTACGTAACGAGATCGAAAGAAATTTGTTACGACGTGACTTGCACAAAATTGGTGCGTGTAACAGTATCCTGGCATATCCCTCTATCGGTGATGCCAGGATTCTATACAATCTAGCTAAAATTGGTGTGTTTTCCCTAGGGTAGTATGGTCAATACTGACCAAACCCTCTTATAAATAAAGAGAAAAAAGGGCCAAATTTAACATGATTTTTTCCACAATCTGCCAGCTGCCATTAAAATTGTCGCGCCAAAATTAGGAGAATTATATCCTCTCTTTTATTCTAATACAAATTCTATGTAGTAAAAGGGAGAAAGCAATAGTTACACGTTCATTTCAATTATCTGTATTTGACCATAAATTTGTGGGACTTCCCAATGAGCCGTGAGTGACAGTTCGACAATAAAGTGGTGGTTCCGTTTCATAGGCTAACACTGAACCGAAAAAAGTAGACTATACTTTTAGCCAGACTCATCCATTCTTATGGATACAGATCCAGATTCGGATACAGCCAGCGCAAGAAAATGATGCTCAAAGAGCAATTTTTAACAGACCTACAAACACTATAGTAGAATTATTTTCTCCGTGCAGTTTGGGTCATAAATAATCGGAGCGGTGAAACCAGTATTTCGCTCTCTCTCCCACTCACGGGCCTTATGGGCAGGCATTGTGATACGCATTATTGTTGTCGATAAGCGTTATTTATAGTGTATTTAGTTTTGTCATTTTGTGGGTTAGTGATATAAATAAAAGAAAAAAGTAGATAAAACAATGCATTTATTAAAATGAGAATAATAATGGTTTAAAATAAATTATTAATTAGGTATCTATGTATTAAAAAATTATAGTACAAAGGTTAAGAATGTAAAAAGTTATATTAAAAATAAATATAAATACTTATATCTAAGTTTAAAATTAACAGCAAAAAGATAATAATGATTTTTATAAGAATGATAAAATGATAATCTTTCTTTAATAAGAATGAGTTTTTATCGATAATGGCATTGCGCCTGCGCAACATGCTCACCGCCCTAGCCGGACTGAGGACGAGTTTGATTTATGACCCAAACTGCACGGAGAAAATAATTCTACTATAGTAAAACGCTGTGTATACGCGAGCCATCGAGCAAAACCGGCTCGTCAGGAGTCGGGCAAACAACATGTCCGGCAAGCGCACGACTGCATATTTAGTTCCGCGCTTGCGAAACAACTTATCTCTTGAGTTTAGGAAAAGCATTACATCAAAAAATATTCAAAATAAACTTAAAATGCACTATTCAAACCAAAACATGTTAAAATTGTTAAATGCTACGGACGTAGATATCCATAGCACTGATAAAAGCTCCAGAAGTTTTCTATGCTATGTATAATTCAATATGCTGTAATCATAAAATAACTAAACCCACTTAAATCCTTAAAATATATCGGCATTATATAAAACATCTTTTCACAATCTGATCTTTTGTCTTTATTGACGGATTCATCATTAACCTATATATAAAATGAATAATAATATTAAAAGTTGAAAAAGGCCCGACAGATCTTGTCCGCCTGGCGGAGGGGATTTAAAAAGAAAAAAATGCTTTTATTATTTATCAGAGTATAAAAACCGGGGAGTTACAAAGTTCGCTGACTAAATGAGTCGAATACCTGTTTGAGCCAATACTGCAAAAGGAAAGGTCATTTGCAGGTATATTGAATTGCGGCAGGTGTGTTTAGTTATTTGCACAAATCGGAACTTTTTTAATATAGGTTAGAAAGCTAAGGCGGGTGCGAAGCGAAGCGGTGCACCCGCCTTAGCCATTATGTATATTTCATTGTGATTAATAAGTCTTTTTTGTTTTTTCTGATGCCCAGCGAAGTGGGCACAGGTCAGTTAGTGTTTTATGCAGGGTTTGCAGCTTTGAATAGATGTTAGTCGAAACATCGAACGAATGCAGAGTTTTTGCATGAGGAATATCATATTTACGTCAGTTGATATTGATACAAAAATAAAAATAATTTAATAATAAGTACTTACCAAGCAATTGATTAAATAAAGAATTAAACAACTGTTTCCACACTTTATCCATCAGTAATGACCCATTCAAATTCTAGCAATATTCTAGAATATAGATTTATATTTTTTAAAAGTGTTATATTATATAAGTCAATATAATTTTAAATTTAGCATTTTCAATTAAAACAAATACTTTTTTTTTATATATTTATACACGTAAATTATTTTATAATTTACAAACTAAACTACTTCACACCATAAGCAATAGAATGTAACAAGTACTGTTTTGAAAGGAACTCCGGCTAAATATGGACCTTGTTGAATATTACCACGGTATAAATATAAACTGCGTCTCTGTATTTGGGCGAATATTATAAAGAGATCAAGAGTTTATTTCAAGAAATAGCGACGCACACTGCTTATATATTTTATGACTTTCTATTTTATTTATGGGTTCAGCAGATAGGATGACAGTCTACCTGATGGAAAGCGGTTAAGATCGCCAATGGCCATTTTCCAATGTGCTGCCGCTCTCTAAAGATGGACTGGAGGGTAGCCACTGATGTCAAGCCACTTATGTTAAAATTTAAAACATATGATGAAATAGAAATGTTTATTTAATCCTAATACTCGCGCATATTTCAAAATCAAACACACACACACCGCGCAAATATTTTTTCCTTGCAATCTATTCTAATATATAAAGCTGAAGAATTTGTTTGTTTGTGTGTTTGAACGCGCTAATCTGAATAAATATGAAAGGGTGGAAAAAGATTTACTCTTATTTTTTTTAGATGTTATTAGGATTCCGTAAAGGTAACGTTATGGCCAACCCACCGAACTTAGCCATATGGTGGCGCAAGACCAGACAGGTTTACAGGAGGTTGAAACGTTCAGCATTTTTATTGAGTGCGTTTGTTTGTATACACATCTTATTCTTTCTGCTTACCCCCCGTAGTTCTGAAATACATTTTTAACTATCTGTCGTATTAATATGACTTAAACCGATAAATCTGTGACTGTATATTTGTTCTAATTTTTATTCCTATATTTATCCTGGTACGTAACTATTAAAATAAATTGGATAGATACTACGAGTAAATGTGGCTTATAACGGTTTTACTATTTAGTAGTATTATTGGTGGCACTTGCTTCTTTTTCGGTACCTAATTGAACTGGATATAATGGACTGTATGATGATTATTATTATTAAACTATTACATACATTAGAAATATACATAAAGAAGTACGTATGACAAAATAATTGTGAGGGAGAGTCGAGTGAGAGTGGTAAGTAGTCAAATGTTAACTAACTAACTGACTAACATTAGTGATATTATTAATTAAATAATTCTTCGGACCCCAAACCGCTCCTATATCCTGCATCCCGTCCGACGCCTAGCTGCTAATTGCGCGAGCTATGGGCGTCAGCGGTATACGGGGCGCGGAGAGTAGGTGCGGTAGCGGGTCAGGAGAGTGCTTTCCGCAATTAGTACATTTTTTAATAAATGTAAAAGTAATTCTTTCCATCTGTTACGTTTCACCTAAAAACCACTGTACTAATTTTGTTTAAATTTCGTTGTATAGTTTCATAACCATACAGAACATAATTTACTTTTTATCCCCGAAAATGGGATAGATTTCACGAGATAAAACAGATTTTCTGGGCGACTAATAGAGTATGGGTAGCGCCGCGGGCTAAATCTTGGTTATAATTAAATATTAGAAGTTTTGACCTAAAATAAATACCTTAATTTCATTTCATTTTCAACTACATTTTAGGTCTTATCATCCTGTGCTAAAATAGGAAGATTTTGTGGGTTTGATACTCGTGAGCCCGCCCCATATAGTTGCCCATGGTTTTCTTCCAAGTGTATCTCTGCTACTTTCAGTGTTTGTCCTTGAGCTTTGACTATGGTCATTGCAAAAGCTACTTTCAGTGGAAATTGTATACTTTTAAACTGAAATGGTAAGACGGTTGGGATTATCTCAATACGGGGAATTAATACAATTTCTTCGTTTGATATTCCAGTCTAATGATGGCTCTTATAGCATTTCGTCCCAGGTGTATAATTTGTAGTCGTTTGCCGTTACATAGTGTTGGTGGGTCAAGATTTCTCATCAACAGGACTGGAACACCAACTTTCAGCCTCAATTTATGCGAAGGCACCCCTAGCAATTCTAAAGAGTTGAAAAACTCAATAAGGTATGATTTCACTTGTTCAGTGTCCATGACATTGTCTAGAATAAGATACTCGACTTCATCACCTTTAACATGGGACATAATTTCGTCGTTGGTCTTCCCTACGATTTCATTTGTCGGTGCTAAAACAGCTCTTTCACACAGCTATTCTCTGTTCTGCATATTACTTTTTAGATTGGGATAGACGTTCCTTATTAAGTTTATGGAGGATATTACAAAACTCATGGTTCAATGTAATCATATTGTTACTATCTGTTGTTGCATTTGGTAAATTTTCTTTATTTTCACTCACTCTCCAATCTATATATTTATGTAAATCGCTGATTCCTCTTAATTGACATCCGGTGACGATCGAGGAACATGATGCGGAGACAGGAGTAAGTAAAATAGCCGAAATTTCAGAGACTGTTCTTCCTTGTAATCGAGGTACAGAGTGAGAGATATTTTTTATGATGGCGAATACAAAAAAGGCCGTTAATATGAAACGACTGTAAAACGCATGTAGTCACATTTGGTATGGTCAATTTAGCAGGCGCTTCTTAACAATACGATCTTTTCAAAAAAGCAGACGCATATTGTCCCGATTGTGTGTAATTGTGCACTTGTACTCGCATATTTGTGTAGTTAGATTTTTTATATATAGCCATAATGCAAACGCTTTTAAACAAGCATTAATTTCATCTG
Organism: Dendrolimus punctatus; assembly: GCA_012273795.1. Classification (NCBI taxonomy): domain Eukaryota; kingdom Metazoa; phylum Arthropoda; class Insecta; order Lepidoptera; family Lasiocampidae; genus Dendrolimus; species Dendrolimus punctatus. The sequence continues at coordinate 22,635,111 of CM022535.1, forward strand.
CCGATGTGCCCCTAGTGATCACTAGGGGCACACCTGGCAGAGTCTGTCTGAAAACTCCAGCTAAAAGTACTACCATCCCTCCCATAATAGTTTGCTTGGTCTTAATATCTTTCACTGTCCGATCTAGGGCTTGGATTGCTCTTTTATGGGGCATAGTACATTCATCCCAAACCAACAGCTTACATTGTTGGAACCTTGTCCACGCTCGCTGTTTTTAGTAATGTGACAAACTGGCATTTCCTCATGAGCCAAGTTCAACGGCAGTTTAAATACTGAATGTATCGTTCGGCCACGATTGAGTAACGTAGCAGCTATTCCAGGGGCTACTGCAACAGCAACTCCTTTATTTCAGCGGATTTGGAATAAAAGCAAATACAAAAGAAATGTTTTGCCAGTACCTCCTGGCGCATCTAGAAAGAACAATCTACCTTCGCCATTGTAAATTTTTCGTATAACAATATCGAAAACTAATTTTTTATTTAGATTTAAACTAAGGAACAAATTATTTATTTGTTGTTGTAAAGAAACGATATAGTCGTCCAGTTCTATTATCAAATCATTACTAACGTCCTTGATTCTTTGTGGTCTATTCATACCAAAATCTCATAAATCTTTTCCAGTGATAATTATCACTTGGTTATCCATCTTTGTTAAGGCCTCATTGTTAATAAAATCATTGTATGTAATATTAGGATTATATTCTTGCAATTTGTGTAAAATATCATCTTCGTATCATTTTTGTATTTTCCCACAGTTGTTGAGCATTTGAAAGTCCACATGTCGCTGTTAATATAGCAAAAAGCTCTTTCAATTTGGTCGCAGATCTGCATTGTACGGCCTGTTCCAATGCTGGGATATTGCATTCGTCTATGACTACCATTCTCCAAGAGTCCTCTTATCTCACTCTCTCTCTCTTATTCCTGATCATTGTATTTTTTGAGATCATGGAAAGAGGTTGGTCCACGCACATGATGTAAAAACAGTCTTAAACAAAAACATTCCATGTTACCAACATGAACTGTGTAATTTTTTCCTAATGCATCTCCAGATTTATCACCAAGCCAATTCTGAACTGGAATTAATTGAACACGACGTTTCCAAGCTTTTCGAATTGCGTTCCACGTATAATACCTCGGTACCTCAACATATAGAAGAGTTCTTGCAAACTCATTTGTTGTGCATGGATAAAAAAAAACGGTGAGTTTGGCTTAGTATTTAGTGGTCTAGTATTTAGTCATTCGAGAAAATTATTTACATTAAAATAAACCCGTTCATCATTTTCTAAGTGCACACTAAGATGTGAGACGGTAGGATGCCTTTCGTGCAATGGAAACCCTAGTAGTCGCCATACCACTTCCTTGCTGTTGCTAGACGACCGGACTGATAAGTTTGTACTTCGTCTATGGGGTTTGCAAGCTCTGCGTTTCTAAAATTGTAAATAGCTTGATCACTATCTTTATGAATATACATGATAAAGCTTAAAGAACTGCTAGCCTCTACATTTAAATGGGGGTTAAGTTAAATACTTTTGATAGAATAGGGAAATAAGCATTATCAACAGTGACGGAATTGTTATTTCAGAGTTTCACAGACGCTGTTTGATCTCCCTCTGCTAATGTTCTTTTATGACATAGTGTTTCTTGTTTTGTGTGACAAATAAATAAAAAATATCTAACTTCAAAATTGGAGTACATACTACAGAAAAAACATATGTATATAAAATACAATACGCACATATTTAATAAGGAAGTAATTTGAGGTATCTTGATTACCTTCTTTTTTCCTTTCATTTACACCTGATGATGACGTGAATACAGTTTGCCCTCGTGCTGGCCCTCACAACGTAGAGAGGCATCCACCACGCGACGCAGATGGCTGAGGGGAATAATCGGTAGTATTTCTTCCCTTTCTTTTTCTTTGTCAACACTGGGGGAATGCTTTTGGGCAAATCCTCAGGCCCCGGGTTAGGCCACCAAAAGGTATGTGGGACTCCTGGCTGCCGGTGTTGCACACAAGGTTCACGTTAGAGTTTGTAAGCACCAACCGCCAGACTACCCGCCAAACCTTACAGCATCCCTCCGCATCATGATGAAGCTCCACGGAACCGTAACCATAGGTATGAATGTCGTGACATATTGATGCAAGCTGACAAGGAGGGATGTTCCTGGGAGTAGAACATCCACGTAATTGGATATGGCTCGCCGGGAGGGTCCCTCGATCCACAGTCCCACTGCATTATCGGGAGGAGATGAGCAAAGCGCAGTCTGAGAACCCCTGTTCACTGTCTGCGACAGAGGTCTGCTTGCTCATCCTCCGCCCTTATTATTTCGGCTTAGTTTATATGATCTAAGAATAAAAATGATCTAAGGTAATCGCAGAATTGGGCCACTGGTGTACTTCACCAAGTGAATTGTATGAGTACCAATTTACTTGGTATTTGATATTTTCTTAAGTTTTAAGCGTGGTAGTTTTTTTTTTACTCCGACGTTTCGGCCACTTTTCAGTAGCCGTGATCACGGAAGACAAAGATGTCAAATGTCAATGAGTATTGTTAAAGTTTTATTTAGCCAAACGCCAACTTATTATTTTTAATTATTTAGTTTTAATTTTGTTTATTGTTATTACTTACTCTATGGGAGCCTAATCTAATTTACTACCGCTTCGCGATATGTAGTGGCTTGAAGAGAAGAAGCTGCGTAAGAAACTCTTCAGCAAACATGCCTATCTCTAATAATGTTATACAATATTGAAACAGGTGGAAGGAAATATAAAAAGAAATTACCAATCAAGTTGGTTTATGTTCCGGTCCACACAGAAAAAGCTCACAGGGTCTTGTGATCTGGCACTTGGCTTTTGCTGGATTTGGATCATTATAGTTTTGATGATCGGATCCTAAATAGGGGGCACTTGCCAACATGGTACTCATGGCATCCTTACGACGCCGAGCTAGCATTTATTGGATTCTACCCTTTATACGAAGAATAAACATTTTACATACACCGTTCTGCCAAATTTACATATATAAAGTAATAATATAAAATGGTATTGTTTGAGAAAAATTCCAGTGACATACGAGCGGATGAATAGAAGACATTTGCTTTTAAGTAGATTTGTCTTAAAGTATAGTACCCGGAAAATAATTTAAACAGATCAAGTAATCATAAAAAATATATTTCTTAATTATTTATCACGTACGCCGATCTGATGGCAAGAATAATGCAGCTACTGCTCCACCTGACGACAATTATTTAAATGTAAGAAATGTGCCAAAAAGTCATACTTTTTACTATAATAAAATTTCAATATTTGCTACAAATAACTTAAAATAGGTGCCTTAATTTCATTTCATATGATATCATCGCTATTCAATCAATATTATTTACATCTACATTATGGGCAATTGAATAAATCCAGTCACTGTGAATAATGACCGGTCCGTATACATAAAGCACTTATCAAGTGGGCAATACAAGTAAACAGAACTGTGATTAATCACTGTTCCGGGTCAGTACGAATAATGACAACCTTACCTTGGACAATAAACGAAAACACAGATAAATTGTACTTTTTTGTTTATTAAATGAATTTAGGATATAGTTATATGGCACTTTTATTCATTATTTGAGATATAAAGTGAATTTTCAATGGTTGTTCAAAAACACCACAAAATTTATATTATATATATAAACAAAAGCGCCATATAACTATTCCCCACCCTAAAATGCTCACAAAATTCTCATGGAAAGAAATCCGAATTTATCACATTGTCCGCTAGAAGTAGGGAAATATTCATACTGCCCAGTCCAAGTGATAAATTCAAGTTATCTCAAACCACTATTTTTAATGGATCACGGGCCGTTGCGTATTGTTAATATAGGCCCTACCAAAATAATAAACTGCACGCTCGTGGGCGTTATTCATAATGTTCGGTCCATATGAATACTGCCAGATTAAGCAAATTGCCCGTAACATTATATATTATATATATAAGCTGTAGTAGCTTAGTGCGTAGCGCACTCGCGTCCCCGACTCAAAGGGCGCGTGTTCGAATCCTGGCCGAAAAGCATGCAGCACCTGGGCAGTTTCTGACCTAAATTGCATATTGTTACTTAAAATACAAATGGAAATTAAGTCACTCAGATATGGAAAATCATGTCCTGATTTAAGTGTCCTCAGATTACGATAACCACTCTCCATCATCAATAATTTCCTCACATAACTAATTTCTGGTCATAAGCATACTTACTAAGCACGAGTCCCGCAGCTCCGTATAACGTGGCAGAGCAGTGCTGTGTCATTGCGCTACCAACCACGTTGGTACCAGCGAACGCGCTTAGTCTAGCCACCATCATGCCAAGACATGCTACCATCCCTCTAAAACAACAATAACACTACTGCTTATACTTTACGCAAATGTAGGTGTACCCTAGTACAGAAACATGTCTTACTACAGTAATTAAGCTTGTTCTTCATCTTTTTATGGATCCTAGAGTTCTTATAAGTACAATCGAATACAACAAGATCAACCCGTAAAGCAGGAAAAGTACACTAGGTAACGCATCGATCGCAGTTGAAACTCAACTAACTCAGTCCCCGTCTGACCGATCTTATATATTTGTAGAAATAGTCATGGCCTTCTAGAAACATGCCGCCCACTAATGCTTGGAGTTCTCAATTTAGAAGCTTTATGGCTTCTATGAATTTGCAAACAAAAGAAGGATTTATGTCGTCTTACCGGGAGACGTACAAAAGGGATTAACGCGAACGATAAATCACACAAATTAGAAGGGGTAATAAAACACCAGTAAAGAGTTAGAAGTGTGGGTTCGCAACAATATGTTCTATATGTACTGCCTTCAAAAATTCAGTTACCTGTAAGAAGTAGGGTAAAGGTCTACGAAATAAGATGATATGACTCCAAAGACCATTGCAGTTGTTAAAAATATGTAGAACAGCACCAGACCAGAGATAGGTTCTCCTGTGTTGTCAATGCCTGTTGCTGCAGCCGCAGTTATCACGAAGATTATTATTGTTAGGATCTTAAAAAAGATAATAGTTGTATATTAGTACTCTTCCAGACAGTTTTTGATTGCTGTATTTGAGCCATGATTGCTCATCTATTTCTAAATGATCCGATTCTTGATGGTGAGATTACAGATCTGCTGCAGTTTTTTTTATCATTATCAAGCTATACATAATTTTCGATATTCTATACACAATGTTCCGAAAAATTTAATTATTTGCATAAGAGACGGAGCCAAATCTCGCACAATCAAAACCACGTCCCAATCGCCAGTGAATAATACACCAAATTTTTCAAACAAAGAGGGTCTGGAAATTAACCGTCCCTTTTGAAGTTTTGCCAAAAAGGAGTGAATACATCGTTTATTGGAATTTCACACTTTCAATGGAAATATATCATATTATAATCGTAGTCTTTAAGATCTTTGTAGCACTATACCTTCCTCTTTCCAGCACATTGAGAGATCAGAGCATTGAGTATGAAGAAGGAGAGCCCATGCGCGCAGCCAGCCCATATCGTGTTGTCCACAATAGTTTCTTTGCACGCCGATACTTCCTGGAAACAACAACTATCGTTGTACCAAACATATCTTAATTTATGAATGTTCAACTTATTAGTCATCCAAAACTAGAGACAATAAAAAAGTACTGAAATTTATGTTGGAAATATACTTTGTGGTGATGGTAAAAGATATTGACAGTAAGAACATATCCTCTTTAGCAAGAAGGTGCTTTCTGGAAATTTCCCTATTCTATTAGGAGTTCTTCGGTAATTTTCAGTGGGGGAATGGTAACTCTCTTTGCCCTCAATGTTTGCCATGTGTAAGATAAATTATTAAAGGTGGGAACTTATTAAATACAAGTGCACTTCAAAGAGATCCAGCACCAAGCACAATCAATTAGCAAACGCGGACTTAATAACTTGCAGCTTAGACCTTGAAGCATTACGGGCAATCATGGCAAGAAGGTCAACGTTACTCACCGTGTCAACTTCTGCAGTAGTATTGCTAGTTGTAAGCCGAAACAAATCGCAGAAGGAAGCGTCTGCGGCACTCGTCGCATACGATGTAAAGAACAAGTTGAATATCGTAGGCAAGATTATTGCGAAGCTGTTATTCCTGAAATTGTAGGCTTATTGGAGTAGCTTTTTCCCTGACCTTACTTTAATATGTCTGCTATTTGATCATGATGAGTGCGTCGCGGTCTACCAGCATCAGCTCTACCATTCACACTGCTGTAATTTTTGAATTTTTAATTTTTGTAATTTTACTTATTTTCATCCATTCTCTTTACATGCCCAAACCACTTGTTATAATTTAGATACCTTCTATTAAGCAGCGATGGATATGGAATACGTCTATTAGGAAAACAGGGCAGTACTTATGAGAAACGAACCCGAAATTTACAAGTAAAAGACATTCAAAACTAATATATATCAACTTACGCGATATAAGCAACAAAGGTCAAATAAAAGAGAAGCAAGGTCCTTCCAAGCAACGGGGGTCTGAACAGGGGCGCGATCTGAGTCCAAAGGGATTTTAAAGAAAACACTCCAACCTCTTCCTTATTAGCATCTTCCAGGTATATCTTTTTGACCTGAAACATTAAAACGTGTTTCTTAATTATGTAGCTACGACGACTAATAACGTTAATAGCTCATAATTACAAATTAAATTAATATTCACACAGATCTGAATGGACACGACGACATTCAATGATAATGAACAGTTCATCTTTTTGGTCGATTCATCGTAATTTAAATACAGAAATTATTATTATGGCATCTAATATGTTTTCTTTATTGTATTAGTTTTCTTTAACTTTGTGGGATTAAAATATTTTGGTTTAAATATAAAATTTGACCCTAGGATGTATAAAAGTTATAGCATAGTCATGTTTCTTCTGGCATAATGAGTTCATAAAATTAGAGATATTTCCAATACTCGATCTGCAGACCCTGGATCCAGTGCTACATGAAGGAATATTAATCTTTCTAATTCATCTACTCTTGTGCTCCTAATTTATGTCGGAAATTGAGAGCGTTGCTGTGTTCACTCCGGTGTTGCAAATTTATCAATAATTATCGAAGACATTTGAATATATCATATTAATCTAAGATAATCATACACTATAATACTCGGGCTCCACTTGTATTAATGTCGTATTATTTATAGCATTAAAAATAATGCTGTTAACGAATAAACACTTTATTTTAGAACTGGTAGCCCTAATTCTTTTTTTTTATTACAGGAGATCAGCAGACAGACAGACGGCCCACTTGATGGACAGCGGTTACCATCGCCTATGGACATTTGCAACACCAAAGGTGCTACGAATGCGCTGCTGCTCTCTTTAGGGAGCCTGGAACCTGGTCACTAATGCCGGAACACAACTCAAGGTTGTTATGGCGACATACTCTAGACCAGAGGTGGTAGCCATCCAGTCGGGCAAATGCCCTACCACCTGGCTGTGGGTTGTTTTGTCGCCTCTTACGACAGGCCGCCAGGCCGCAGGAAATTGTATTCTTTCTCCGTTCCTGCACCGATAAAAATAAATAAATAATATATAATAAATTCGTATAAAATATCAACATGACGGCTGTAGTTACATTTTTTATCATTTCACATTCAAGGTTTGTGCACACTATATCTAATTTGAGTGAGAAAGGCTAGTAAATAAACAACCACACTTACAGGGAATTCTTTGCCAGTGGGTTCGTTGGCTTTATATATCCTGGCAAGCACTTTCACAGCTTCTTCCTCTTTTCCAACATTGGCTAAAAATTTTGGACTTTCGCTGAAGAAGTGCAGCATGATAGCACTGATGCCCAACGGCAGAGCCATGATGAGCGTCAGCAGTCGCCAAGGGCGGTATGATATGCCCATGAAATAGAAGGTGAAGTCCAGCTTTGTGATGAAGTAACCCAGGACTGGGAAATTCAAATATGAACAAACATTTATATTGAAAGAAAGAAAGACTTTATTTGAATAAATAGTGATGTAATTAATATATAATAATCCTTATTGTTATACAAAGAGCATATTTTGGGAATTTGTGTGAACAAAATTAAAATTAAATAATTAAAACGAACAAGTTGGCGGTAGGCTAAATAAAACTTTGACAATACTCATTGACACTTGACATCTTTGTCTTCCGTGATCACGGCTAATGAAAAGAGGCCGAAACGTCGGAATAATCAAAATCAAATAAATTACCGCGCTTAAAACGTAGTTTTATTAACGAAACCCTTATGAAATCAATTGTATGCCTTCGTGCGTCTGTCTGTTTCTCCTGTCTTAGAAACTGGGGCTATATAACTATGTAAATTTCATCTGAAATTGGACAGGAATTATTTATTAAATACATAAAATACGTGTACAATGATGGACTTGAATGAATGATGAATTTTAAGGAAATTGTATGTTTGTAAATTTAATTATTACATCATATCTTCCAAACGGCTTGATAGATTTCAAAACTTATAAGGTATCGTTATATTTGTCTTAAAACCTAAAACCCCAAGAGTCCTTAGAGAGGTTTATAACGAGTTAAGCGAATTTGTTAAAACCTATGTTTTCTTGTTATCAAAGCACAGAGGACTTTTAGAAAAGTATTTAAATATTCCATTGACTTTCACTATTTTTTTATTCCTTCTGTCATCGTGTTAGCGAATACATAAATTGCATCAGACTCAGCCTAATCTATTATTTTTCTCACAAAATAGTACAGCTGCAACTCTGTGTGGGACACAATTTCTACAGAAATAATACGTTAATTTAAAAAAAACATACATATTCTCGTAGCCAAATAACAATAACAGGGAAGTTGGTCACCTCTAAGGTACCGTCATTTATGGGGTGACTATGTAGCAATTAACAAATTTTTTTAGTTGCAGTTGATATCGCTTCTTCTTCTTGAACTCAGTTTTATTTTTAATCATTATCTTAAACATCTTGATATGTAGATTGTAAACAACAGTATTTCAAGTTAAAGTATAAAAGTAAATTTACATAATTCAATTTCACCATCATACATACATATTATCACGCCTGTTTCCCATGGGGGTAGGCAGAGACTATAGATCTCCACTTGCGACGATCCTGACAAACAATATTCGCGTCATCTACTTTCATTAACCTCTTCATACATGCACGATCAAATTGAGTTGCTTTTTCCCTAACCTCGTTTTAACACTTCTGTTATTTGATCGCGGTGTGTCGTCGTGGTCCACTGGTACCAACTCTACAATTCACAATACCGTCATACGAGTACACTTGTTATGTGATTACACTATTCCATATACTTCACATATACTTCTCAAAGCTCTGATTTCAACTGCATTTATTCTGCACTTTCATCCAAACCATAACTTCCAACTACATCGTCTTAATCATTTATTTTTTCTATTTGCATAACATCTTCAGAGCAAGAGAAATAATCGTTCGTCTATTGGATGGTTCCTATATCCACAAAACCGTTGATTTAGTTTACTATTAATTAAGACATAATGCTTATAAAAACAAATAATGTCAAATTTCTACCAGTGGTAGTCGAAGGAGATATAGAAACCTGCTTTTAAAAGAAAATTAGATACATTACTGTAGTACAGAGTGGGCGTGAGCATCAAAGCACTGGTGATGAGCAGCATGTAGCGCGCCCTGACTCTTGAGTTGCAACATTCTGCCAATAGGGCGTATGTGGCAGATTCGGCCGCACTAGACCTGGAACATTAAATTAAGAATGAAACAAAAACATGTATTACAATTTATCTTTACATAAAAGGATATACGTACAGTTAGAAAGAGGTTTATAATTTAATGATTCTATGTTTATTTTTTTAATTTAAAAAGAACTTATGCTAAAAAGTCCATCAGTTCCAGCATGTTGCAAATATATAAACTTTCTAGAGATTATTATCATTGACATTTAAGAAGATGCAATTTAGTATAGAAAACAAAACTAACAAAATGTTGTAAAGAACCGTTGCGAAGATGAGGACAGAGCTCAAGGAAATAAGAGTGAAACTTGTGATGATGATCATCAATATTTGATCAAATAATTGACTTCTATAATTCCTAATGAGTCGAAGGTAAAATTCAGATGTTTAACTAAGGAGTGGTTAACACAGTTACCTCGTATGATATATCCGACAATGCGTATTGTATTATACTATAACAATAGATAAATATTAGATTGTGTTTTCATTCATCAGTGAAGTGTTCCAAAAAATTAAGTCAACGACCAGACAGATAGCACGATAGATAAGGATAAATCTTAACACGTAAGATAAAACAGACGCCACTCGCATGTCGTATGTCAAAATCTTTGTAGGCTTAGATAATCTCAGTAGACTTTCTGAATAAACAATAGTTTACTATTTAGTTGTATTAAATAAAAAATAGTAAGTAAACAGTACTTTGGGATCAATTTTGTATTTTATCGGGATCTGAGATGACGCAAATAAAAGGTAACAAATCTACAGGTACAATTCCTTTCGCTTCCGTAATGTTAGCGTGGTAGAGGTCCAGCCAACAAGAACATACTAAATAGACTACAAAAACCACAACTTAATATCTATTAATCTGAATTAAGTAATTTTTATGATATTAGGAATGAACGAAATTGAAGCCGATCGTAATGAATCATATGTAACTCCAACAAGGGCGAAATGAGCTTATTTGATCGACAGGATAGTATATCTGGTATTTCAAAGAAAGAAACTGATGTAGCATAAAACAATACAAACACTCACATTGCCGATCCAATAAATCTTAGTGCAGCCAAGACCTGCCAATTTGGTGCTAAACTGCTGAGCGCTGAGCTGACGAAGCTGACTCCCATAGCCCACATGAGTACTAGTTTACGACCTTTAGTGTCTGATAGATAGCCCCAAGGATATGACATCACTATAATTCCTGTAATAAAACAACAAGCGGAGTAGAAATTTCACGTCATGACTGTTGGTTTTCGAGCAAAATAATTACATAAATACTTTCATATTACCTGATTGAGGGGTAAGCAGAGAGAGATGATAGATCACCATATGCGATGACGCTGACAAACAACTTGGCTTAACTGCTTTTATTCATTCCTTCAGACATACATGCACATTTATTTGAGGTTTTATACCTTTCTTTAACACTTCTGCTATTTGAACAATTACGAAGTCTACACATAGAATTATTTGAGAATTTAGTATAACGTGACAATACTAATTCGGGTACAACTGATACAGCATAATTGACCAGCGGTGTTGTAGATGCAGCTACATAAATGGTTAAGCCTTTCCCTGTGAACTTAATGTTTCGTATCCAAATATTCCGGTCTCTTATCGTCATCTTTAACAAAATTATGGCACCCTAAATAACACCTTCTCACGGCAAGTTCCCCAATTCTGTAGGGATAACGTAATGTACGGTCAGGTTGGCCACGTAAGAGCACACAGAGGACTTAAAAATGACATTTAAACCCATCACCAAATCAGCATGCAGATTTATGCATACAATTGTATATACCTGCAAATGGCATAGACGAAAGGACTCCAATCTGATTCAAGGTCATGCCGAGATCGCAAGTGGCCGCAGTTACGATGATGCCTAGTCCGAAGATATCGATGCCCATTGCGATGATAATCACGAAACAGGCAAAAAGGAGGCCATAGTTGTAACTGCCATGACCTAGAAATTAAGCATTAACATTTATGCCTTTATGATTAAATTGTTGTCCAAATAATGCAAAAAATCCAGTTGTGAGTTTGATGACAGTCGTAAAATTTAAAAATTCCACATTGGTTATCATTGAAAATGTCATTGTCTGCAAACAGGACTATACCTAAATTATTCTTTACTATTTTATTTTTGTAACTACTAAAAAAAGAAATTTCGATTCTTATTTCATTAACATACATAATACCATATAGATATATTAATGTACATTATGTTTCTGGGTTTCTTTATCCTACTATTACTCCTGAAAAATTAACTGAACTGCGTTATTGGTTTCAACTCATTCGAATTATGTAAGCTCATTAACTTTATTATAAATTATTATTAAAGAATATTATTCCAGACATTCATGGGCTATTACTTACACGGGCAGGTGCATTTTAACATAGCATACAACATTCATTAGTACTCTAATAGGTAATGCGTAAACCGCTGACACGGCAATGTAGCTTCCTAGCCCGTACAAATGTTAAAAAACAAACTAAGAGAAGAATTTTTGACCGACATCCCTTAAGGCAGCGTTGACCTAGTTGACAGCTCTATCTCCATAACTAATACGTAGTAACATTATGCGTTGTGTAGTTCCTAAAACATCTTTAAGATAAGTGAAATAACCTCCATTTAAACAAATGCCTGACTAATTAAAGATAATAGACATCACGTTTGAAACTAATTTACTAAGTTTAGTTCCATTGTCATTATGAGGAAAACTGCCAATGTTGGTAAGGACAAAAAATAACGTTGAATGAGGAGATATTGTAAATATGCCCCAACAGAGCAAAGCGATGCCATATCAAAATATTTATAATCTTGTCTACTTGTACTGTTTTTGATAGTAAGACACAGTTATTTTGATTTTTTTAAATGGTAATTTCAATATTCAATTTGCGTTCACGTCTACAACATGGGGTCATTTAAGAAGGGAGTCTCAAAATTTCTTGTAGGCTAACACCGACCCTAATATTGGTTACCTTTTTTCCATCAGGTGCCCCCTTTGCCTGTTTACATGCCAATGGCAATAAAAAATTACATTTTATAACTGAACTTACACCATGAGATTTACTACAAATGTAAAGGAAATTAAGCACTACACTACAAATATGGTATACTAGGATATGCCCGCCACTTCGTCTACGCTTGACTTGAAATTTCTGCGAGATTCCCAGGATTAAAAGATTTTTTAATCTGGCCATTTAAATTAATAAGTAAATAAAATTAAAGCATCCCGAACAAACAGACAAGAAATCTACAAATATTGCAACGTGTTTTCTATCACTTTTATAGTTTGTTGTTTTTTAAATAGCTTTAATCTACAGACATCATGCTTAGAATTTTAAAGATTGTAGATATAGATATAATGTTGAAAGTGTGAATAATTTATAGCTTCTAATAGAAGCGATCGCTTAGCATCGCGTTGCATAAGCTACATACATCGGATAACCCAAAAAAATCAAAAGAATATTTAAGACTATATTAACACAGAAAACTGGTTATTGAATTCAAAACCTTGTGTGTATTTTTTAGAAACTACGTCTAGTATGTTTATATGCATACAACAAAAATAAATTATTATTAATTTTTGCATATCAAAAATGGAAATACAGTTGGCCTAGTGGAGGTGACCATCGTGTAACGTTGTGAGTATTCACTAAAGTCTCAACTCTGGGCCACTGTTGTTTTTGGCATATAGTAGATTTTTAAACTAAGTACTTACATAAAATCAGCATTTTAGCTGCTATGTGACGTACTTGTAAATGATTCTTTTAAATTATCCGAACGAAAACTTTACGAACCATCGTTTTTCTTCTACCATCAGGTATTGGATCAAGAAATACAAAACAACACTACTCTTTCTCTTTTTCGAAGTACGCAATGTGTGGAAGCAGAAATGAGAAAAAAGATAAATAAAATTACCATAAATGCATATTATTTATATTTCGTTTTGATAATATCATAACTGTGGATTGCCGGGTTTCAGACATTCACAAATCTGAATTCAAGTTGCATTCAAATCTACCTACATCATTTTAATGAAGCGCGGTTGCCTTTACCACTAAATTGCCATGAGTTTGTTTGATTTACATTCGTAAAAATGATATACGAAACACGAAAAGAAAGCGCTTATTTTTAATTTATTAATTTCTATATTTATATTTACATAAACAAGTGAAATTGACGTCTTGGTGCAATCTTTAGAAAATATATTTTATGTTAAATAAAGCAGGAAGATGGATTGCAGACACTGAGAATGGTGCGATGCTGCAGGCTGGATGGAATAAGGGTCAGTTTGGTGAGCGACAGCCACACTTTATAGAGGCGAGGAGTACTCCATAAGCAGCCTTACTTTTACTTTATAAAACGCAATTCTGAAGATGAATAGGAGTCTTAAATTAATTTAGCATATCAAACTTTGTGAGGCAAGTTTGGCCTTCCCTTTTAGATACACCAAAATTATTGGAGAATTCCTTGAAATTATGGGTCAGATACAATTGATTTTTTGCTAGAAATGCGCATATTAGATTCGATAATTTAATGTAATACTTACTAGTCAGCTCCAAAGCCTCTTCGTAACTATACAAGGTCGTATCTATAGTACTGAGGATGTTCTTTCTTCTATCATCCATCTCTATAGATGTATTTCCTTCCAAATTTGGTTTCGACTCCATTTTAATCAGTTTCAAGAACTCAAAAATGTTTTTTTAATTCATACGATATCCACTTGTTCAAATATCACACTTGATCGTTCAATAATAACGTAACCGCAAACTATGTTCATTTTGCTTTATTTGATTTGCTCAAAACTTGGTACATTGAAAAAGTTGCTTATTTTTCCAAACATTATTGTTAATTACTACCTAAACTTAAAACGACCACGACTTTGTCACATTCCGGTTTAGATTTTTAAGTCAATTTTATATTTGTTTTACATTTCTCTATACACGTATACCGGTGTTAACAATCCAAGAACTGTCGTCGCACTGGTCGCTCGAAATAAAAAAGGCAGTAGTAAGGTCACGTTTATCTAAACATGATATAAATTGATGATTTTGGACAATATAGTAGTAACAAAGTAATGGCAGCTTAGTAACATCCGCGTCTGACTTCAACGTTGTGGGTTCGAATCCTGACTGAGAAGCATGTACCGCTTAGGCAATTTTAATGACGTAATGTGCATATTACTACAATTGGTAGAGTTGTGCTCGAATCATTATCTTGATCTCAGGTCTTAGGGGGTATTACACTAGGCTCTAACAAAATGTTGGCATGAAACGGCCTTGACCTAATCGTGGTTCGCATGATGAGCTCATTCTTCATCATCCACCATCTCTATCCCACCCCCCTATTACATATCCCTATTTCACCCCATCTTTCGCTTTCTTTCTGTCTGATCGCTTTCTCACGTTGCTTTATCCTATCTCCTTTTTCTCCTCTATCCCTACCTAAAGGCTGGCACCGCGTTAGCTCCGCTCCTGGTGTTGCAAACATCTATAGGTGATGGTAACCGCTATCCTTTACTTGGGCCGTCATTGATATTATACACTTATTAATTTCAATCTTTATTTATACATTAAAATTGAATAAATCAAATAAACAAGTCTGGGAAATTTAATATTGTTATGTATGTATGCGTGCGGCTCCTCCCCCGCGCCCCTAACTACGTGAATAAAGCAGTGTGATTCCTACTCGCTTGTTTGATTGACGCACACCCGATTGCTAAGTATATAACACGTGGCGACGAAAGAACCCAATATTGGATTTAAAATGTCAACGGGCGTGACATTCGGTATCTTGTCCACCTTCGATCACCTCCTACAAGAATGGAGCAGCTATAAATCGCGATTAAACCAATGGTTCATCGCTAACGACATAAATAATGATACCGACAAAGCAACGATAAAACGACGAGCAATTTTATTAAGCGCTTTGAGTGAATCAACGTTTAAATTAACAAGTGACCTGGCGCTACCCAACAAGGTGGAAGAGTTAACTTACGAAGCAATAGTAAAACTTCTTGACAACCACTTCACACCAAAAAGGTTTGGGTTCGCAGAGAAATCGACGTTTTATTCTGCAATGCAGCGGCCAGGAGAGAGTCATACTCAATGGGCGGCCAGGCTACGAGGATTGGCAGCACACTGTGCCTTCAGGAATTTGGAGGAAGCTCTGTTAGATAAATTCATCATGGGCATGGCGCCTGGACACGAGCGAGATAAGTTGTTTGCGCAAGACCAGCGGGACCTGAGCTTGGCGAAGGCCATCGATTTGGCAGAAAGCGTGCGTTGTGCACGTCAGGCCTCGTCGATGGCAGTGCCGGGCGCAAGCAGCGCCGGCGGCGGCGCAGCGGACCCCGAAGGCGTGTACAGCATCAACTCTAAAAAGGAAAAGTGTAGTGTGTGCGGGTTTACCAATCATAAGTCTAATCAGTGCCGTTTCAAGAATTATAAATGTAAGAAATGCAATAGCAAAGGTCATTTACGTAAAATGTGTCCTAATGTCGGTAAAGTGAAATACGTGGATTGCGGTGCCGTGGACGAGGGAGACGACGGTAAGCGTTTTTACAATATTCGATGTGTGAGAGGGAGACCGATGACGGAGCGCGTGTTCATCAGTGGGCTAGCATTAGAGTTCGAGATAGATAGTGGCTCCGCTGTTAGCGTAATATCGGAAAATACCTACAACATATATTTTAAGGAGCTACCATTGTCAGTTACGAATAAAAAACTTTTTAGTTATACAGGCGAAGAAATCGAAGCAATCGGCATCGTCCATTTGCCAATAACTTACAGCGAGCGTACACACATTCTGAATGTGTACGTAGTGCGCCGCGGCGGGCCGCCGCTGCTCGGCCGCGACTTCATTAACGAGTTTGGTCTCGAGCTGGCGCCCGTGCGCGCGGTGTACTCCTACGCACCTCCCGAATGTAATACGAATATTCTAAATCAATTAATAAAATTGTTCCCTAATGTTTTTTCAGAAAGTCTCGGGTCGTTTAATAAATATAATATTCAGTTACGTTTAAAATCAGATGCAAAACCGGTTTTTTTTAAGGCTCGGCCAGTGCCATATGCTTTAAAAGAAAAGATAGATAACGAGTTGGATCGCTTATTATCGCTGGGCATATTGAAACCGGTCGATCACTCCGACTACGCCTCGCCTGTGGTACCCGTGTTAAAAAAAGATGGCAGCATTCGGTTATGCGCCGACTACTCGCGTGCCATTAATAAACAATTGATAGTCGATCAGTATCCTTTACCGACAGTTAACGACTTATTAGCCAAGTTACATGGGGGTATACATTTTAGTAAAATTGATTTATCCATGGCATATAACCAATTTATTTTAAGCGAAGAATCGCAGAATTTCACTTGTATAAATACCCACCGCGGCCTTTTTAATTTTACTAGGTTAGTATTTGGACTATCTAGCGCACCGGCTGTATTTCAGCGTGCCATGGAATGTCTACTGGCTGGAATAGACGGGATTATTTTCCTTTTAGATGATATTCTCATTACAGGAGCTAATGTAGACCAGCATAAACAACGCTTAATCTCGGTTTTAAAACGACTCGACGAAGCGGGACTGACAGTTCAGACGAGTAAATGCGATTTTTTCAAAGACGAAATTACATATCTCGGTCATATTATAGACAAGCACGGAGTTAGGAAATCTAAGGAAAAAGTTAATGCTATTTTACAAGCTTCTAGGCCCGCCAACGTGTCACAGTTACAATCTTTTCTTGGGTTAACTAATTATTATCGGAATTTTGTCCCGGATGCATCGTCTATATTAAATCCACTATATAATTTATTGAATAAAAAAACTAAGTGGGAGTGGACTTTGGTACACAACGAAGCATTCAATAAAATAAAAAATATTTTAGCTTCAGACAACACATTAGCACACTTTAACCCGAACGCTAAGTTGATATTAACTGTAGATGCGTCGCCTTCAGGCCTGGGTGCCATATTGTCCCAAGTAGACGAGACCATGATAGAAAGGCCGATTTCATACGCTTCCCGAACACTGTCCGCAGCAGAAAAGAACTATGCTCAAATCCAAAAAGAGGCAACGGCCATTATATTTGGCGTGAGAAAATTTCATCAGTTCTTATACGGCCGATCGCAACCATTCGTGTTACGTACAGACCATAAGCCTTTACTTTCTATATTCGGTCCCCACAAAGGTATTCCCGAAGTGACCGCCAACCGTCTGCAGCGGTATGCTATTTTTTTAGGGGCTTATAATTATAACATAGAATATATTAATAGCAAACTTAATACCGCAGACTACTTATCCAGGGCTTGCGGAGCAAAGGATTCGCGGGGGGCACCTAACGAGGTTGTCGATTATGAAGAGCGTGCTGCCTATGTTAATTTCGTTGTGAACGGGACTCTGCCTGTGACGTTGAGTGACCTACGGCGAGAGACCGCTGCCGACGTCCACCTGGCAAGCGTTAAGCACTACGTGTTGAACGGTTGGCCTCGAAAAATAAATGAACCAAATTTAAAGCCGTATTACCACTGTCGTTCACAATTATCCTATGAGAACGGCTGTTTAATGCGCGGCCATAAGGTTATTATTCCAGCTTCCTTGCAGCACGCTGTTTGTAAAGAATTACACAGTTCTCATTTCGGGATTGTTAAAATGAAAGCACAAGCGCGCGAACGGTTGTGGTTTCCAGGGGTAGATATGGCGCTAGAACGTCTAACGGCGGAGTGCGGGGTGTGCACACAGTTGCGTCCCTTACCGCGGCGAGCGCCCCTCGCTCCGTGGCCCCTGCCGCCGTATCCATTCTACCGTATCCACGTGGATTTTTTAGGGCCATATCATAATTATATGTTTTTAATAATCGTGGATGCGCACAGCAAATGGATAGAATGTTACGATATGACTTCGACCTACAGCTCGAAAGCAGTAATCGGCAAGTTGTACGATTATATGTCGCGCTTTGGAGTTCCACACACGTTAGTGAGTGACAATGGTACCTCCTTTACCTCCCATGAGTTTAAAACTTTTTGCTTAAATAATGGTATACAACACATTCTGTCTCCTGTATACAATCCGGCTAGCAACGGGCAGGCCGAGAGCATAGTAAAAATTATAAAAAAGGGGCTGAAAGGTATTATAATGGAGGGTTGCAATAAAAAAATTATACACGATAAAATTGCGAAATTTCTATTCGACTACCGAAACTCTAGGCATAGTACCACTGAGAAATCACCCGCAGAACTTATATACGGGCGACCCTTGCGCTCTCGGCTGGATTTATTAAACCCCGTCGCACCGTCTCCCTTGTCTACGGAACTCACTCGTACCGTCGAACGTAACCAGTCCTTGCAGGCTAAATATTTTAAAGGTGTTAGTAGATCAGACTTTAAAAGTAATGACAATGTGTGGATCACCAAAAATACTAACAATAAAAAAATGTATTGGGTGCAAGGCATCATAAAGAAAAAAATTGGAAAAGTTATGTACAGTGTATATGTACCAACCATGAATTGCGAAGTAACCAGACATCTAAACCAGATTAGACCACGGTTAGGCTCATATCAGAGCGACCACCTATCCTGGGACCCAGACGTGGTGCCGGACTTACCGCCGGCATTATCCGCCCCTGATACCGAAGCTACTGAACCGCCAGTAGCGGAAAGAGAGGAGGGTCCAAGGGAAGGAACAACGCTGGAGGACGACACAGATGAGTTGGCAACTCCGCCTCAGGCGGTGACTGTTACCCGAAGACGACAGGCTATAACACCAGTTTTCGCAACGCCTCCAGAATAAAATTGACACATGTTCTTTTCTGTCAATATTAACATAACATGTAACTAACTATACTAACATAGTCTAAGAGGGAGGGATGTTATGTATGTATGCGTGCGGCTCCTCCCCCGCGCCCCTAACTACGTGAATAAAGCAGTGTGATTCCTACTCGCTTGTTTGATTGACGCACACCCGATTGCTAAGTATATAACAAATATTAATCTGTTCGTCAATAAAAACCAATACAGTATTGTCATTGGCTAAGGTTTCGCAGGCGGCTTCAGTGCTGCTGCTTGAACTAATGCATTGAGAATTGTATTACTCTTTAGCCAGTGAAAAATTTTACATGTATTTCTCCCAGATAGTTTGAAACAGAAAACCTCGTAAGATCTTTTAAAACGGCGCTTGCAGGATTATTGAGCTTATTTCTTTTTTCTTCAAACGTCGAGAGGTGGGCTGCAGGCTCATTCCTACAATAGTTCTACTATTGTAGGAATGAGAACAAAAGGTACCGGGCTATTGGAGTGACCTAGTTACTGGAACTAGGGATCTGGCCTACGGGCACTCTGGTGTTTGCCCGTCGCAATGTTCGGGGAACATAGAAAGATGGGCAGACAGTGACTCGTCACTCCCTGTATGGGCACCAAGAAAATGCCCTACAAGGTTGTTATTACTGATAAAGATAATGAAACAAAAGGGACTACTATTAATGCTGAGCAAACTAACCCATGACGTGAAGGCACTGAAATTAATATTTCAAAAGGTTGAAAACTAATTATCCATGCGAAATCATTGAAAATTTAAAAGTTTTAATTCATACTAAGGCCGTTTTCTGATTGGTCAGCGGCCCGGAACCAGTGTATTCGGTAATACCGAGCACCTTGAATTCTATGAAAGTTTCCTGATTGGCTCGGTACCGGTGAAGGAAACCTACACAGCAAGTGTATCGGGAAAAGTTCGTAGAAATATAAGTGCTTTGGTAATCTTTCAGTATCGTATGTATCGAGTCTGGACCGCTGCTGCACGAATAAATCAAAATACAAATTCAAAAGGTTTTTTTATTCAAAATAAGTTCCACCGGAGAACACTTTTGGAAGGTCATAAATTTTACTACCTAGTCTGTTTATACCGCTTCGCAACGTGTTATTGCTGTTAATGAGAAGAAGCGGCAAGAAACTCCCCAACAACACGTCAAGATTGATTAACTACAACTTTTTAAAATAAATTTTATACAGAAATATATTAAAAGTAGCCTTAATTTCACTGGTCCACATATTTTGAAAGTCGTATCGTTATAAAATAATTTTATAATTGATTACATAATAAATTTCAATATACATCGTAATAGTTTACTGAAAATTCATATCATCACTATCCGTACAGGAACGGTGAAAAAATACATTTTCCTGGGACCGGGAGGCCTATTGTAAAAGGCGACAAAACAACCCACAGCTAGGTGATAGGGTATTTGCCCGTCTGGATTGATACCACCCCTGGTCTAGAGTATCCTACCATAACCACCTTGAATTATGTTCCAGCATTAGTAGCTAAGTTTCAGTCTCCCTTTAAAGAGCAGCAACGTACAGGTAGGAGCTTAAGTTTTATAAATGTCCATAGGTGATGGTAACCGGTACCCATCAGTTGGGCTTTGTACCTTTATGCTGAAGTCATTAAAAAAAGCTTTTGTGAAGTACAGCAGACCAGTATATGCAACACAAACCTGGAAATGGGATGGAGAACATTAATACAAACTTGAGGACTGGAAGCTGGCCAGCAATGCCGGAACAGAACTTAAAGTTTAGACCAGGGGTGACACATCCAGATGAGCAGATGCCACATTACCTATATTTAAGGGAATCGAATAATCATTGTTCTTTTCATGAAACATCTATTGAAATATCAACACTCAACTCCAAGACTATAGTAAAATAATAAAACTAAAAAGCTATACCCTATCAATTTACACATAGAAACAGATCTTTACTTTTGAGTAAATAACTTTTCAATTTCTCATTAGATAGATAGATAGATAGATAATACTTTATTGTACACCATTACAGAAAAACTTACGAACTAGTATTATTATAGTACAAGGGCGGTCTTATCGCTAAAAAGCGATCTCTTCCAGACAACCCGTGGCAAGAATATTCCGATTTGAAGTGGCGACGGTGGTATACATAATTATTGTACGATTACTTAAATTTTATTAATAAATATATAACTATACTATTAATAAAATTCCTCATTCCTACATTTTAAACTATAGATAATACGCAAATGGAGTCATTTGTAATACGGGCTTATTTAGTTTAAAAAAAAAAAGATACATCGAGTGCTTTAATAAAATCATTATTCGTTTAGAATACTGATATGAGTAATATTTCTTATTCAACTGTAGAAGTTCTTGTCTGTTATTGTATATGCTACTCAGCATCATAGAATGTTTATTTTGTATTACTACCCTATAGGTTACGATTCACCATCAACTTGACCGATTTCGAGTAGAGATATGGTCTAAGATGGAAAATGTTCACCTATAAGGAACCTATTCACACAGAACTTGAAACGAAATTTATTAGCATGTAAGTAAGTAGTACAGGGTTCATACAAAATGACTAAAATACAGAGAACAATACAAATGGCGTCCTAACGGAAACTGTTTCCCGCGCTAAGTCTCCTTAGAGCCTGTATGACAGACCACAGTTGGATTAATGTCTAACATATATCGATTTAGCATACAGGTGCCCGTTGTCCGATGATAGAAGGAAGATGGCGGAATCAGATCGAAGAGCTCAGCTGCACACTCTTCATAGTGTATCCGATAGAAAAGCAATAAGCTGGCACCCCTGCGTCGATGTTCGCGACTTTGAGTCTTGTCATCGAATAGCTGCTCATTGCCTCTGGCTTTCCGTTCAATTGACTCTAGTCGTTTGTCGATTATCATAAACGTGTATCACTGAACGATATCCTTGGTTTGTCAGGTGGTAAGGTAAGGGTGATGAGAGCTGCACCTAGGAATAAATATATCAATCTATCATAACTCGATAAATCTGTAGAAGGATTTAGTTTCTACAATGAATTTGGAAATAAGACAAAATAACAGACGGATTAATTCAGACCACCAGTTATCGGAAAGACAGTAGTTTTTATCTGTTTTTCTATTAGAACATGACTTGAAAACTACTGAACTGATTTAAATAAAACTCGACATAATGATAATAACTTATATCCCAATCTACATTTAAAATTCATTTCATCCAGAGAAATATCGTTATTTCCGTAAGATAAACGAATAGCCACAAGGGTGGGGCTTCTTCACAAATAACCAGTTATCTATGGGCTGTTTTCCTTTTTTGCTATCTTAAAGAAGCTATTTAAATAGCTGCTAATAAAGAAGAACCTGATAAAACTGCCAAATAGATCCATTCATAAAAGCAATTCACTTTTTAAAATTTCGTGTTAGCAAACTGTCAGGCAGTGCATACATACATACATAACTTCACGCCAGGTCCCTTGCGGGGTAGGCACGAACAACAGAGTGCCATACAGGCTTATTCTTACATACCTCACTTGCTTCTTTGACATTCATAGCTCTTGTCATGCACGCTCGTCTATTCTTAAGGCTCCTGACATCACCTTCTGCTAATACACGATCAATTTGATCATCATCATCAGGCAGTGCACCGGACAGTAAGTAGTGACTGCTGCTTCTAAACATCTCTAACGGCTATATTAATGACGCACTGCCCACCTCCTTGAGACTTTAAGCATATGTTTATACTCTACTTGATGAGTCCTATATTATACTAAATTAAAAACTTGCCAAAATTCAGGACGCTGCAAGTGTAGAATGTGGCTGAACATTTAGATAGGATGTAAGCGCCTAGAATGTTAACACCACCCAAAGCGCTGGCTCTTGCAACCATCACGCCAATGCACGCTGCCATACCACTATAGATAGAAAAAATATAAACGAAGACACGTAATATAGGTAGTTTAAGTTATAGTAAGCTCAGCTATGCAATTGAACTTTAAAAATCCAGGAACAAAAAAAGTGATGAACTTAAGAAAATGCACTTTCAAAACAATTTAAGCTTTCTGGGAGCTACAATTGTTCTGACACAGTTTTCTTATGTTTTCGCTAACACAATACATCGGTAAATGCGTTACTACTAACACAAAGAATGCACAAGTATTTAATTCCAAAGTTAATCACTTGCATAGTTTTGCAATTGCATAACTGAGGTGCAGATCCTTCCTATTAAGAAGCATGCATCATTTAGGATTAAAATCCTGTCAAAGTAACCCTAATAAATGAAGATATACATATATTGCTTATGGGATGTAGCTGGTGAATATCAAATGTTAGTGGAACGACTGTCATACGGTACATAATAATATTTCTTTAAACAGTTTTCCGAGAAATTCTTCATAAATTTAACGTGACACAAAATCGATACAAAAAATAGAATTTCACTACGGCAGGACAGTTGAGATCAAGACATTCATCGGATTATACGTCGGGACCATAGTCTTAACTTAAACCCTTATCCAATACATTAAATCATACATACACCCAATAGAACAGATAACATTCATAATCCATATTGTTGCTATTCTAAATGTGAAAGTTATTTTTTTTGTTTGCTCCTACTTCACTTTTAATTTTTAACCTGACATAGTTTCGAGGAGATAACAATTCAAAGTTTTTGCGAGCTAAGCTACGTTTTAGATATTACTCACCGATATGACGTGGGATAGAACTCGACGAAATACGAGAATATGAAGGCAATGCACAGTTCATTGATGAGCAGGCCGAAGAACATAATGAAGCTGGTTGTCACATTATTGACGAGCACAGCTACGGTTGCACACACGCTGGAGCTCAAGAGTATGACGAACATTAGAGTCCGCTTACGATGGGCGAATTTGGTGATGCCCAACAATACTACCACAAAGGAACTCCCTTGAGCGAGAGTAGTCCATACTAAGCTGATCTCCATATGCGAAGAGCAGGTCACCTGAAAACATTTCATAGCCAATGGTAACTTTACTTTTTTATTAAAATGCATTCTGATCTCAACCTTTAATATGCACAATTGATCAAGGCAAAAAATCTATTTAATGCCAAGTAATAAATGACTGTTCTTAGAGTCCCTGTTTGTCACTCTTTGAAAGTTTATCTCAAATAGCTTTCGAAACGGCTCAAAGAGTTTCAATGAAAATTTTACGGATTAAGACTTTTACTTGAGATTTTCATGAGATTCATACCAATTATCTTACAGGGTTCGAATATACTAATATAAAGCCAGCGGGCCAAGCAAGCAAAGTTGAGTTGAATGAGAGACAGAAATATATAAAAAATACATGATCAAACCAACCTTATGCTTTAGTTAGGAATAAATGGATTATTATGAAACCCAAATATTCATATTGTGTCTTAACTATTACACATTCAAAGAAGATTCTGAGTATAAATTAAATCATAGCAAAACAGAGAAAAATGTGAAGCCCGGTACTTACGTCACCTGTAACATTCGCGCCAGATCTGATCACGCTGCAGAGGCTGTCTGTTGCTTCATCACCAGACATAGAGCTCAAACTGCTTACAAACTTATCAGCTAAATAAGGAAACCACATGAAATAGCTGTTGTTTCTGAAATAATACAAAAGGAGGATAATTTACTGAAAATATTTGTTTGCTTTCTCATAACGCACAAATTAGATTATTTTTGAAATATTATCTAAATTGATAATAATACACCTAGAAACCACTGCAATCATCAAAAATTCACATTTCAAAAAAGATCAATAGAAGATATAATTAATGGATTTATCGTTTCTTTTTACTGTTGCATTGTAATATCTTTGTGTTGTGAATTATTGTATAATTCTTGTACGTATTGAGCCTATAACAAGATCTGATGTAATTTCTAAGCCCATGATGGGAATTATGTTTATTGTACCCCGACCAACATAACCAGCCTTCGTTGATAGAAATTTTCTGCAGTGGCGTCTGAGTAAAGTGCGTTTACATCTTGAACCAAATTCAATAAATATTTAAGAGACTAGCACACTTAATTATTCTCCAATGAGTAAACAAATACTAACGTGCTAAAAATGATAGCTGTTATCAAATACAGCTGCAGACTCCGTTTAAGTAGCGGAGGCCTAAACAACGGCAATATCTGTTCCCAAAGTGACTGCAAAAGAGGCAGTTCTTTACACCTAGTGTTACCTTCTTCGTCGAGAAATACCTTGTTTACCTGCAAGTACAATCATAAGAGTTTTAAGAAATATTTAATGTCATTTGATACCAAGAAAAAAAATCATCATGAGACGAAAAAAGCTGTTAAACAAACTACTTTTAGCTTCTCCTATCTCACAAATTAGTTATGATTTAAAACTGTTCTAGCAAATAACACCTTACATTCTATATGTAATTTATTAGAACCAACTTTTCAATCACCAGATAAGAAAATAAATATAAACAATTACTGCATTTGTCATATTTTTTCCTTTAAAAGTGTTGTATATCCTTAAATAAGAGTGCAGGTATTTGTAGGTAAGCCGAATAAATCAATCAATCAAATATTCAACTTACTGGATACTTCCCTTTAACACTACCATTTCTTCTCCAAATAGCTCTCAAGCTATCGATCGCTTCAGCATGACGACCAGCGTTGAGCATGAACTTGGGGCTCTCGTAGAAGAAATGCATTCCAAAGGCGGCCAGCCCTAATGGCAGGGCTAGGACTATCGTCAATAACCTCCACGGTGCGAACGTGATGATCTCCATGTCTA
Source organism: Dendrolimus punctatus (assembly GCA_012273795.1). Lineage (NCBI taxonomy): Eukaryota > Metazoa > Arthropoda > Insecta > Lepidoptera > Lasiocampidae > Dendrolimus > Dendrolimus punctatus. The sequence goes on from CM022535.1 coordinate 22,661,423, forward strand.
TGGCGAAATCCATGTTAAGAATGAAGTATGATATAACTGTAATGTAAGATTAATGATTTTGTTAACATTGAATTTTTTTAAGCCGTATGATATTTTTAAATCTCTGGATCTAAATAAATTCTAACGATCTTATTTATATACAGATAGAGTAAGTTTGAACACTTCTTTATGATTCGTAAATATCTATGTTAGTGGTGTCCTATATTTTATAAACCGAATTAAAAATCGGATATTTTTGATCGTCGTGTATGTATTATAAAATGTATTCATGTCTATTGCTCACGCTGACAACACATCTGATGTAAAGTTCTAGGTGGTTGTAGGAGTCATGTCAGGAAGTTCGGCGTCGTGCAATACGAGCTAGGCGTGGGTTGAGACAAATAACACGCTGTCGCCAGATTCCTGATCCGAAGATGAGTAATGCGTAAAGGCAGACAACGTGACGGGGCCAATATTTTCAATTTTCAGAATGGTAAAATTTTTGGTATTACAAATAAGATAGCAGTACCAACTCTCCATCAGGTTGCCGGTCAGCCTGCTGGTTGTATTGGAGCAATAAAAAACTTACCAAAGTAAATAGCCAAGCTGAAGTCTAGGACACTGGACATGACTAGCATGAATGGGTCTCTCACTTTCTCCGTGATGCATTCCCCGAGCATCGTGTAAGCTGCCGATTGCGCGCAACTGCAGCTGTATGACAATACTAAATATCAATTAGCACTCTTTATGCTATATCACTGCAAGAGAAGGATATTTCACTATATTAAGTGAAGTCACCAACTGATTTTCTAAATATGGTTTTGTTATTAATTGCACTTAAAAGGAATCATAATTATTTATATGTGTCTGAATGAGATATGAATGAAGTCCCACACTCTTGTGATGTTCCTAGAGTGCTTCAATATGGGACTCTTCAAAAAGGTGTAAAGAGATATGTAAAGTCTCAACGAGCTAGGTAACGCATCTCCTCCTTTAATGTTGCTGGTATCCATGGGCGACGGTAACCACTTACCGTCATGTAAACTGTATAGCAGTTTGCCTACAAGCAAACATGAAAACCAAAAGAATGTGTCGTCAACAGTGTGAGCGAATACCGTGATTTCGCTTTCTGGTTCCAGGCAGAAGAACAGCACTGTTCCTTGTTGGCTAGCATTATGCTGATATTGTTCCAATTGATTTTATTTGTATCTATTGGCACATCTGTACCGTACTGGTTTTTAGTCGCGACCAATTCGCAATAGTATGGAGTGCCGTTTGCGAGCACAACGGCATGTATACAGCTGAGCAATTGCGTCCCTACACATAATTAATTACGAATTTAAGAGAGTATTGTTATGGGGTCCGGGTTGACCCCTTTTTAAAAAAGGATAATTCAAACAAAGTTATATTTTAAGAGACGACCGTCTTGATTGGAAATTGGATGGAGACTGATGAGTGATGGATGGGCGAATGGGAAGCTTATATATGAATGTGATGACTAAACGGAATAGGTGTGAGATCGGATAGGGTGCATAGACTATCTATAACAGTATGAAAGCAGATTTTAAATTTTGTCAAAAAAAATGTTTTGTTTATTGCAGGAGTTCAGCAGACAGGCAGATGGCCCATTTCATGGATGTGGTTACCATCGCCTATGGACATTTGCAACTCCAAAGATGCTACATATGTGCTACTGCTCTCTAAAGGGAGACTGGAACCTGGTCACTAACGCCGGAACACAACACAAGGTTATTATGGCGGATACTCAAGACCAGGAGTGGTCGCCATCCAGTCACCATCAGAGCTAATACCCTACCATCTGGCTGTGGGCTGTTTTGTCGCCTCTTACGACAGGCCACTCCATACGCAGGAAATTGTATTCTTTCTTCGCTACTGTACGGATAGAGTGATAAATAAATTTAAATTATTAAATATTAAAGAATATTAAAACTGGATAAAAACAATCGATGAATGCAATGAATTATGTGATGATTTGTAGTGTGAGAGAGAACGTATGTAAGCATATAGGAGTACGGAAGGAAATACATACTGTACAGACCCCAAAAGATTGGGAGAAGGTGAAGAAAAGAAAGAAGTTAAACTTTAAAAACTGCCTGAATTACTTACAAACTTGTGCTTATGAATTTGAGAATAGCCATCATAGCCCAATGGGGGGAGAAAGCGCTGATGGTGGTTGCCACAAAACTGACCCACATCCCGACCAGGAGACACGTTTTCCGACCACGGGTGTCGGCGATGTAACCCCATGTGTACGCCATTACTATTGGACCTGGAACATTAAGGCTTACACTAAATATGGGATTTAAATTATGGTTGTGTGACACCCGCTTTCCGAAATTTTTGGTTCCACTTTGCGCAATCGTATGATGGGTCGTTAAATGAATAATAAGACCCGTGCATTTGTAAAATATGAAATTCTGTCAAAAATGAACGTAGTCGAAATTGTTAACAATTGCTATACAATTGGAGTAATACACATTTAAAATGTATATTTTAATACAACTATTTTGGCTACATTCTATTCTCACCACTCACCATTCTATTGGCTTGCCGGCGTTACAATCGTAAGCTCAAGTGGAATGGTTATCCGACCCATCTCTTGACGGGTCAAAGGATGCAGGACGTTTGCGCCACGACCACAACGACCGCGGTCGCCTTATAGAACGGCTAACAGAGCATTTTGTGCGTTGTGATTTAATAGTTCCACATTAGGATTCAGCAAGGTTTAGAATAAATGCATATAAAGTCGAAAGCCTTTTTTTATTTTTTTACGAGGTGTAATCCATCATGGACACCCTGCTCGAGGACAATAGTAGGGTAGTGTTGGACTCCCGATGGCATGCTCGGACCTACCAACTAAACCACCTCTTTAGTCCATCTCGACGCCCTATGTCAGGACCTTGGGAACCAAAGACACAATGGTCCTGACGGCGACGGCTCATAGAGCCCCTTAAAATATTTTTTTCTAATGGTAATAAAGTCGCAAGCCTACGCGAAGGAAATGAGTGGGTACATGTAGTTGATTATTTTGATACTATAAAAACCTACCAACAAAAGGCATCGAGAGAAGTATGCTTGTCTGCACCATATCCAGCTTGAGGTCACAGGTGGCACCAGTGAGGATCACGGAGAAGCCGAACATGTCGATGGCCATGGCCAGGCACGCCAGGCTGAGGACACCAAGGAGACCGATGCTGTACCAACCATACCCTGGAAACATCATTTTCACCATATCATATTTAGGAGTTTGTAAAATTATAAGACAATTTTTAGTTTGTGAATCCGCTAACTCACGCAACGTTTATTTAGCGGTTTTGCCATTAGCTAGGTAGACAGTTTCGCCGACACAGATAGTATCTACCTACTACCTATAATAATACTATAAAATCGTAAAAGTGTAGTCTTTTATTTCTTTTTTGTGTGTTCGGGATTCACATAAAAACTACTGGACCGATTGTGATGCTGATTACGCTGATCGATAGCAAATTCCCGGACTCAAAATCTGCGGTACTTTATATTTCGGGACTTCTAAGGGAATTTTGTCGGGAGAGGTTTAAAGTGACCTGATTGAAAAAAATTTAATGCAAGGCGAAATTTCACTGATCGCTAAAATATTTAATAAAAACAATTTTAGTTGTGTATACCCTTAGTACATTATTTATTCCGAGATGTACAGATTTAGCAAAATGGCTAAAATCTTTGTCACCAGTTCAACGGAGACCAAATCACCGGCAAATGCTAGTGGTATATAAGAACATACCCGTCAAGTTAATAGCTTCCCCGTACGAATACGCTTTTTCCTCCTGTGTTGAGCTGACTGTCCACTCCGAGTCCCGTTGACTTTCTTCGTCCACCTCTGTGTTGCAGTAAGCAGCATTTGAGGTCATTTTCACTCTGCAAATATGATGATTAAGAACATTTGTTAAAAGCTTTGTTTGAGTGTGTTGTGTAATAAACGTCTCACTTCAGTGTGCTAATAACTGGCTTTCACTTCGCACGCATCCCGCTCTCGAACATAATAGTGGCGACGAGTTCGCTTACCCGCATCACGAAAAATAGTTATGGCACAATTCGGAATTCTTACGAGTTTTGACCATATTTCGCAGTCTTGGCCTACGTACAAAGGGCGATTAAATCAGTGGTTTATCGCGAATGACGTGGAAAAAGAGGTGAAAAAGACTCCTCGTCTGGCTCTCTCGCTGACCGGGTTCGTCATAAACAGTGTTTACAGAGTAACAAATACAATACAAATAAACAGTCGTTCACGCCAGGTGAAAAAGTAATATTTAAAAGGCCACAAACAAATAATATACACACCTGGGGTACAGGAACAATTGTGAAAAGATTGGGGAAAGTGACTTACATAATAAATGACAGTTTGACTTCCCAACTATTTAAGAAACATAAAAACCAGTTGTGGCGGCATGAAGACATAGAAGACAATAAAGGCCCCAATAGCGCAACTGATTTGGAGGAAATTGAGGGAAATGCAACACTTTCACCAGGCACCCTTACTTCAAGCCAGGTCAATCAGTCTCCGCTAAGAGATAGAACTCAGCCACTGAGCCAGACCCCTCATGTTGACCTCCCTATCAACATTCCACCAGGTAGACAGAGTTGTTACGAAGGTTCATCGGTTCTTCCTAGTGGAAATGAGGCCCGTATAAGAAGTCAGGCCAAATCGTTACGGCATTGCCAAGGGTGAATTATAAACCTTTCTTTTCATTAAATTTGTAAATTGTTTTGTCCTTGTTAGTTGTAAGTTTATTGTTGTTAGCAGAGTATTATTTTTGTTGTTTTTTATGTAAAAAACTGAGGGGAGGAATTGTTGTGTAATAAACGTCTCACTTCAGTGTGCTAATAACTGGCTTTCACTTCGCACGCATCCCGCTCTCGAACATAACAGAGTGGTAGGTACGTAGTTTATTAATTTCATAATCATTTTAAAATATTATTAAGTATATGTAAGTTATTTACTTTACGTTCAGGTACCATCTGGGACCATGATATCATATTTTTTTATATCCTTGAAGCCCACGAGCCATGAAAATGGCCCGGACTTTTGGAGGTCCCGCGTAAGACCATGGGAAGGTCAACACGTTGAAGCTTGACACAGATTTAAATGTGGCGTGACACTGACCGCCGATTGTCCCTATCTACACCGAAAATTATACTTAAAAAAATATATAAGCACATTTTTCATCATTATTATTATTTCACGTTGTATTTATTCTTTATTTTCTATTATTTTAATAAATATAAAAGATGTGTATCTTGTCTACGTAATCTAATTTTTTTGTAAAAAAAAAAGTAGAAACGAGAAAGAAGATAGGTAAATGTCTAGTAAATAAGCATGTTTAAAGTAACAAAATAAAAATAAATTAAGGAAAAGCAATCGAAGTCTATAACTACATTTTAATGTCAGTCTTAAAAATTGGATCAAGCTCAGCATGACTGTTGGTCTGTTGGAGCAACGCCGATCTTCCGCTTGAGCCTGGAGCGAAGTCACGGCTGACTATACATTTCCCGAATTATAATATTATATTGCTGTGATAATACTATCAAATAGTGTTACGCGATGTCCATCACAGCAGTCGTGAAGAACCATAGGGTATATTAATATCACATGAACAATCGTCATAGATAATAATATTTTTAGTCGACTTATCAGATAGTTCGATTTATAATCAAATTACTATTTCTACAGGCCAGTTAATTTTATAAGCCCACTAAATTATCGTCTAGATAATTTAGTGCACCAGTAACTAATTATTAGAATTGTTTTTATGATCTGGGCAACACTATGATGTAATTGCTATTTTTAGCAATGATGCAATATTATTGTTTTGTAGGGTAGCATTTTCGTACATAAGGCGGAGGGGCGTGTAGACGGGGTTCATCAGACAGACACAGACGGCGTCTCAGACAACACCAAGCACGATCTCTGCACGTCCTCGCGAGGGACGCCAGGAGACATGTAGTTTTTTTCCTGAATCAAATTCATTTATCGAACTGCAACAAAACATTTGTAACAACACTAAAATTAATTCTTCGCCGTAGATTAATTTGGCATAACAGAGTTAATAAAAACTTCATCTAATTTTTTAAATCATATGTTTTTAAATTATTGATTGATACGTGTAGTTTGCACCGATTGAATAGATTGTTTGACTTATTATCCAAATATTATTTTAACTTCGGTCGGGGCGAGTGGCCTATTCAGACATACTACACGCACAATGTATGAACGACGTGGAAGAATGGTACACATTGTTACATTTCTGTTCTTTAGAATGGTCTGCGAAAAAAATGTCTCAAACCAACTGAAATAAGTCAGTAATAACTAGAGTCTAGTCTAGTATTTGAAACAAAGAAAAATATGTATTTTGAACTTCATACAAACCAAAACACACTTATAAATAAGAAAATACAACTGAGAAATGAAGCTCTAAATCAGTCCTAGCTCAGCATGATGCTGGACCCAACCAGTGCTGGTCTCCCGCTAGGACCGTTACAGTGGCTCATGGATAGAAAAACAAACAAAAAAATGCAACGAGTACTTTTATTATATTGTTTGGATCGAGCGACCTCCATCGGGACCTAAAAGTGGAGTTTGTCACCAGCATTGTTAGGAAGTACGCGGAAGTCCATGAGCATCGGCTTCATCATCACGTGAATGTCGAGGCACAGCTCCTCGACAACTCGGACATAACGAGAAGGCTCAAAAGGACAAAACCATTTGAACTAGTGCTATAAACACAACAAAAGCATAGTGTAATGTGCTAGCTATTAATAAAGAACACATGAACAAAGTGTCTTCGCCTTAATACAAACAATAAGAAGTGTACTTTTAGTTAATTTAGGTTATATTTAAATGACTTATCAATCTTTTCAGATTAGGTGTTTTTTTTGTAAATAAGGTATTCCTAAATACCTTATTTACAAAAAAACACCAGTACTATTGGAAAACAAATACATGTGTAAAAATTGCTGCTACGAAGCGAATACATAAACAAGAATATAATACAATAAAGAATGTAAAACATATTTTCTATTTCAGGAGCCAATCGGTGTCTAAGCCTTGACGGCATTACTTATAATAATCTCGTAAAGAAACGATTAGGCATCTCTTAAGTAAGAGAATCAGACCAGACCCTAATCCATTAATATATTTTTTTTCACTTGTAAACGTGTATTACCTGTTGTTTACCTAAGAGGAGCACAAATTAACAAAATTTGAATAACTATAATATAGCAAAACAAATAATTCCGGTATATAATATAATATAACAAAATATTCCGGTAAAGAGGAGTTTATTGGTAACATTTTCCACTAATCAGTTGCTAAGCAGTTACTTTGAATTTAAGAAACGATTATAAGTAAGGCCCTAAATGTTTCAACAGTGATTAAGCATCTCGGTGCCTTTTTGTCTGCACGTCTGCATGTTACTCTTAACCAATAGCTTATTCGTGAAAACCTGTCATTGGTTTCTTTTGTTGATTCTTGCTATCTAATCAAATATATTTAGCTGTAGGTTTTCCATAACTAAATATAATGCTGTGAAAAAACGTGTAAGTGATTTATTTATTGTTAATTATAAAAAAACAAAACGGGGAATGTTTCGGTCGTTGTTTTATTTTTCTACCGCCCTACATTTACTTTGGCGCTTCCTTTAAAATTCACCACGGACGGACAGACATTTGCCACACAGAGATGGTACTTCTTACTTCTATCATAAAAACAGTGTAGGTTTTTACACAACACCACTTTTAACTACGTGCGATAAAAGTAGAAAATTAAAATTTGCCGTAACATTCGAGAAACGTGACCAATTGAAATAAACTAGAATTTTATGATAAAGAAAATATTAACAAGTTACATTTACTTCTTTGTTTGGAATCATTATTAATAAACGACATTTTTGCAAGTTTGTTCAATGTAAACTATGTTTGCGTCGTGGAAGAAGAAATTAGATATGGTACGACATGTGGTCCGTTTAAAAACGTGTAACATTTAAAAAAAATCATGAAAGGAGATAAGCAGAAATTTGTGATAAGTTTTAGAAATGTGTTTTAAATAATACAATGCTGATTGAAGCTTTTAATTGACATCTTATACTAGTATAGCTTCTGCCCGCGACTTCGTTCGCTTGGAATAGTAAAAACAAATCCCTGATTTTGAAACATTCTTCATTGGTGCTCCGCTCCTATTGGTCTTAGCGTTATGATATATAGCCTATTGCTTTCCTCGATAAATGCGCTATCTGAGATTAGCGCGTTCAAGCAAACAAACAAACTTTTTATATATTTCACGCGGACGACGTCGCGGGCAGAAGCTAGTGTTCTATAAAAGGGCAATTCTTGTTGGCGGGCGATTATCCAACGAGCATTATTTGTAGCAACAAGGTTTTATTTAAACCTACTACTAGATCATTAATGTTTCACTGAATAACATTTTTGTTATCAACAAAACAATGAAACGGAAAGATTCTTAAAAGCAATAATTTATTTATTAACCTAGTTGCGGAAAAACAGATTTTTATTGCTGGAGTCCAGCAGACAGGCAGACGGCCCACCTGATGGAAAGCGCTTACCGTCCATCGCCTATGAAAATTTGGTACAACAATGATGCTACCAAGGCATTGCTGATTTCTAAAGGGAGACTGTAACCTGGCCACTAATGCCAGAACACAACTCACGGTAATTATGCCTGCATACTCTAGCCATCCAGACTGGCAAATACCCCCCAACGCTGGAAATTGTATTTTATGTGCTTGTGCAGATAGTTAAAGCCAGCTGTCTTATTAAATTCAAATGAAATTAACCTCTTATTTAAATCATATATTTTTTGAACCGTCATAAATTGATAGTCCTAAGTAGTGCTATGGATTTGTTGAAATCAAATAACGTAATTGATCACAGACCAGTCTTTAAAATTGTAGTGTAAGAAAAATAAAGTAATTATATTTTGGCTTTTTAAAGGGAACGCTTAAGTTCTTAAAACACTTTGTTACAAATGATTTTTTTTCTGTTGACATTAATTGCTTATATATTACCAAAAAAAAAAAATATTTATGTCAATTAAATTTTAATTTGAATGGCGCTCTGTTGTTCGTGCCTGCCCCGCAAGGGACTTGGCGTGAAGTTATTTATGTATGTACAAACGATCACTTCAAATTAATACGAATAACAGAAAATACCATCAATTTAATTTTTATATTGTTTATTTAATATAAATTAATTACCTTTGAAATGATATCAATTGATCTGCACATAATATCATACACAAACTTCACAGCAAGCCATCATTGTTTGTGACCAATTGTTATGACTCTTCGACGTGTACGTGGATCTTTCAATAGTATATGTAGCAAACTAAATTGATATTACAGCAGTATTATTTACATATCTGTAAGTACTATAATTACGGTGTTATTCATATTGAGTTAGAGTAAGTTTGTAGCAGCGGCGAAGCGTGGGTGACGGCCGCCCGGGATGGAAGACATTTGCCGCCCTTTTTTGACATGTGTTTGTGACATTGTATGGGATCTATTGAACTGATTTTGAAAATTATTTTTGTGTTGGAAGGCCCATGTATTGAGAAATGTTATAGGCTATATAACATTACGCTAGGACCAATAGGAGCGGAGCAGCATTGAAAGATCCACCCGTGTTGAGACGGGCGAGACTACTAATAGCATTACATACATTAATTCTAGTTTAGATTACTTTTCAGCAGCAGTCATCATTATTTTGCATTATACAGGTAAGATTATAAATAAAAAAGTTTATCTAAGTTTTACAATCACTTTTATAAAACAACAAAATATTTTATGTCAAAGCACAAAACAAACTATGGTGAACCCCCCCCCCCCCCCCGCAAGTCAGAATAGACGGTGTTGCCAGCAGTCGCTACAAAATAACATTCAAAGATTGGGTATCCCCAAATTCGTCACAGAAAAAGTAATGAAAAATACCATGCTCGTTCAGTCGGTCCGAATTTGTAGTTGCGATAAAAATATGAAATGGTTCAAATAGTTATATTATTTATTGAGAAATTTTCCTCCCCGCCTGCAATTTTGTGCAGGAACGGAGAAAGAATACAACTTCCTGTGACGGACGGCACAGGCGACAAAACAAAAGAGCTAAGCAGAAATTTCAATTCAGATAGATAGATAACACTTTACGGCACACCATTACAGAAAACTTACGAACTAGTATAATATAACTGGGTACAAAGGGCGGTCTTATCGCTAAAAAGCGATCTCTTCCAGGCAACCCGTGGCAAGAATATTCCGATTAGGAGTGGCGATGGTGGTATACATAATTATTGTACGATTACTTACATACATTTTAATAATAAATATATAACTATACTATATATACAAATATAATGTGGCGTATGATGGTGGAATCATCTAGTTAGTTTTAGAACTTTTAGAAAAAACTAGAAAATTCTAGAAGGAAAAGACAAGGACGGATATATTTAGAAAGGCATAGATGTATAAACGCAAGTTCCCGAACAGAAGGTTCGGGAAGGAAAAGATAGAGATAGATAGATGGGTTCCAGAAAATTCTTCCGGGTATATAAACAGTTTTAGAGTTGAGTTCAGTTCAAGGCAGTCAAGCGACAAGCGCGATACAGAAAAGTTGGAAGAAGAGTTTAATAGAAGACACTGACGAGTTTAGTGGTGAATTTAATGACAAGTTGAGTGGTCAGTTAAGTGAAGGAGGAGTGTAGCGGAGTTCGAGAGACGAACCGGAAGCGAGAACTGCGGAACCAGGAGGTGGTCTAAACAATATCAGCGACGGTATTGTAAGCGAGACACCTTGTCGCCGGGACTGTGCATCTTTACTCGTGCGTATAGGGGCAACCCTGCAGAGAGGCATTGCGTGCGGCTGAGTAAGTCATTAAAAGCTTTTAAATTAAAAACCGGTGTTTTCTTCCTATCCATAAGAGCGTACCCCCGCTCGCACGTAATACACAATACACATAAGTTATATACATGTACAAGATATGGTGATAATATCCAACTATTAAACAACTATTATATTAAACAACAACTATTCAACATAATAAACATTGTATGCAATATAATATCGATTAATTTATGATATATTTATGATGATGAGTTTTAGAAATATGTTTTAAATAATGTTGATTGAAGGTCTGAATTGACATCTTATATTATTATATAAAGGTGAAGAGTTAGGTTGTTTGCTTGAACGCGCTAATCTCAGGAACCACTCGTCTGATTTGACAAATTCTTTCAGAGTTAGATAGCCCATTTATTGAGGAAGGCTAGGCTATGTATCATCACGCTAAGACCAATAGGAACGGACCACCAATGAAGAATGTTTCAAAATCTGGGGGATTTTCTTTTTAATTTATTTTTTCAACTATTCCACGAGGACGAAATCGCGGTTAGAAGCTAGTATATTATAATATTGAATTGAAAAATCCCGAGATACCTACCAGTTGATCTCCATTAGCAATTAGCAGAAGTGACTTTCGCCGAAATAAATATTGAAAAACTACTACGAGTTTTCGCTTATGAATATTTATAAAGAGATACCTAAAGAGTGTCGTACCACTGGCACGCGTGCCATTAAAGATAACAGAATACCGAAATCAAGCAAAATTAATTGAGGCCATAGTGTTACATTTATTTAGTTGCCTACTTGTTCTTTTCATGTTGTAATAATTAATTTTGTTATATACCCTCTTATTTCTAACCGATACAATCGGCCAATTCCTTAATTAAATACTAATGTTATAGTTTTTATTGTTTATTCTGTGATTATCGCCTGTTTTGTATCGAGCACTTTTCTATAATTTACCATCATTTTATGTAACAATATTTATCACTGATATGATGTGGTAATTGCGTGAATAATAACTCAAAACTCTCAATTGTATGTAGACGGTGTTCCGTACATATTTTGATTTTGGCAGATGAGATACATTCGTAGTGTGTTCGACTCATTTAAATATAATATTATGTATATAAAATATTATTTAAATTTCCAATTATGCCATATGGCATGACTTCATAAAGTACTGTTGTTTTGCGCATGACTAGACCTGACCTGGCCTAGTGTTGTTGGTCCGGAAACTTTATAATTTTACCGGGGCTATAAATTAAAATGTTATAAATCAAACCATAGCACAGAACAATATTGGTCAACGCCATCTATGGACGAATGACAAAAATATATTAATTTAATTTAATTATTACAAATCCTAACAATCTGGTAGACGTTGGCTTGCCCTAAAAATGTAGAACTCGTTTACAGCGCCACCTACCGGATTCGAATATGAATCTAAGCCAACCAAGGAGCTTGCTTAATCAAACACAATTTTTTGTCGATACCGGCCCAGCAGTTTAGGAGGGGTCAATAACACACGTATGTTACATAAGAATTATACTTTATTAATATCTATTTATGAAACTAGTAATAAAACAACTGGTGTAAAATTGTCTAATAATTATAATTTATGATTCCTTCTTCGGTCTATCCGGCGGCAAGAAGCATGCGACTGCCGCAGCGCCTACAAAAAACAAAAACACATGATTCAATTTTGATAACAAATCAAATTAGGCCTGATTCATCTAAACATGTTTTCCTTAGTAGATATTTTAGTGCAATACGACCCTTGCGCAGTAGGTTTGCCGATAGCCTCATGATGTCACGCGTCGATGGTCAGTAAGGTTGACAAAAAAGGTTACATAAATAGTTGTTGCAATAAAATTATTATTCTATATACTATATGTATGTGTTTTATCGGTGCAAGGACGGAGAAAGAATAAAATTTGCAGTGGCCGGGCGGCCAGCCGTAAGAAGCGACTAAATAAACCACAACCAGGTGGTGGAGCATTTGCCTGTTTGAATGGCTACCACCCCTGGTCTAGGGCATGCCGCCATAACAACCTTGATTGTGTTCCGGCATCAGTGGCCACATTCCAGTGTCCCTTAATAGAGCAGCAGCGCATTTGTAGCACCTTTGGTGCTGCAAATATCCATAGGCGATGGTAACTGCTTTCCATCAAGCGGGCCGTCTGCCTGTCTGCTGAACTCATGCAATAAAAAATATCCTGAAGTCGGTGCCAAGTAAGACGTAAAAATAGTATATTTTGCTTTCTTAATGTTTTTTTTTATATTTTCTAATTTTTAATTACACAAATACGTGAAAAGCTTTAGAAAATAAAAATATATAAAACACTTTGTACGTGCCCATAATACTTGACGATTGCTCTCAGTTTCCCTGGAATCCCCTCATCAGGTATTAACTTAGTGACAATGGGATGGGATCACCTCAGGAATATATTCTTTCGAATAAAAAAAATGAAAATCGGTCCACATTTGACGGAACAATCGCATAACAAACCGCCTGTCCCTATTAACAATGTAGGATATGCAATTTTCGACTTTTTTGTTTTATTTCACTAATCACCCTAAAAAAGCATTGTTTTTCAATAGCAGCAACAAAAAGGTAATTTTTCCTCATAGTTTTTAAAATAGCCACATTAACAATGTCATATATGCCACCATCTCCCACTAACAATGACGAATGTTAACTCTCAACATTATTAGCGGGGCGCGAGGGGTGTTTGCGCACGCGGATGTGCCAGTACGAACTATGTTAGAGGAACATGCACTTGTCACGAGCTAGTTTGGCGCAAAATTATTGCGTAAAGGTTTTTTGTTATTATTATAATATTACTTAATTGATAAAATATATTACATTTTCCGATTGATATTGTCGGATTTACCATGTCCAACATTATTTACGGTCTTGTAGAATGTAAACTATGTCGGTAATACCACATCCGACTTACTTGTTGGTTGGAATATTTAGTAATTTAAAATTTATTTAAAATTGTGTTTAAATAAATAGCTAATGTTAATGTTTTAGCTGAAAATTCTCCCACAAATTGGGAAAGCTACCTATTTTTCTCGTTCCGAGGTTTCCATTCGACCGGCCTTGATAAAAAGAATTCTTTAACTAAAACTATCAAACAGAACTGCTGCCGCCCAACAATTGAAGATTTAGATACGTCCCATATCTTAAGCAATAAATTCTCAGTAAATTTATCAAAAAATATTGAAAATAAAGTAAGCGAGGGAGACCTGAAAGGGGCAGCCTGCTTACTTTTTTCTAACGATAGCCTAGCACCAGACTCAGCAGACACACTCTCGGCACTAAAAGACAAGCATCCTATTCCAACTACTTCACCGACTTCTCCGCCGGATCCTCCCTCTTCACAAACAGAGTTCCTACAAGCATCAACTAAAGACGTCTATTCAGCAATAATGTCATTTAAAACTGGCTCTGCTGCTGGAATAGACGGCCTTTCTCCACAACATTTGAAAGACCTTATTAGCGGTTGTACAGGCAACATTGGCCAAACTCTTCTAAAACACATTACCCAAATTATAAACCTGATGCTTGCAGGAAAGGTTCCCGACGGAATCAGGAAGTTCTATACGGCGCAAATTTAATAGCTCTAAAAAAGAAAGATGGCGGTATCAGACCGATCGCCGTAGGCAACTTGTTACGACGAATCGCCTCGAAGGTCTGTTGCCGCCATATATCCACAAAATTAAAAAACAAATTCCAACCCTTACAATTAGGTTTCGGCTCTAAAGGAGGCTGTGAAGCAGCCGTGCATTCTTTGCGGTCATTCATAAATAATAAATGCGGAGAAGTTATTTTAAAAGTAGATGTAAAGAATGCCTTTAACTCTGTCGACAGGTCCGTCATGTTACACGAAGTAACATCTAATATTCCAGAAATATCAAATTACCTTTATGAAAGCTATTCAATACCCACAAATCTTATGTATAAAAACAACCTTATTCTATCATCTGTGGGCTGTCAACAGGGCGACCCGCTAGGTCCGGCCATCTTCAGCTTGGCGATCCATCCGATCATCGAATCCCTCAAATCTAAATTCAATGTGTGGTATCTAGACGATGGGCCTCTAGGCGGCGACGCAGAAACCGTACTCCAAGACCTACTTATCCTGATATCAAAATTTAATTCAATAGGATTAGAGTTAAATTTCTCCAAATGCGAAATTTTCTTGTCCGATAGCCTGTCTAAAAACGAAAGCGACAATATTAGCAATATGTTCAATGTCGTCGCACCCGGTATTAAGGTCCTGGAGAAGGATTCTCTTCGCTTGCTTGGAGCCCCTATTCTAGATGAGGCCATTCCAAATTATCTGTCTGAGCAATCAGCCGCGTTTGATCTGTCATACTCTAAACTTTTCGATATTCACTCTCAAATTGCATATCATATTATACGACATTGTCTGTTTGTACCAAAATTAACATATGTCTTACGATGCGCCCCGCTTTGGAAATTTTCTAATCTTATAAAACCACTAGATAATCGCATTAAAGATGTGCTTAGTAAAATTTTAAATTCAGAACTCTCAGACAACAACTGGATCCAAGCTTCCCTACCCATTAGGTATGGAGGTTTAGGCATCCGCAAAATCTCTAGCGTTGCTCTACCGGCTTTTCTTTCATCTGCCTACAGCACTGGCTCATTATTTAAAAAAATTATGCAACACTGGGATAATGTCAATACATCCTTTTTAAATGAAGCACTAAACGCCTGGAAAATGGTCTGCCCTAGTGAAGACATTCCCACGATCATGAATTCGCAACGATGCTGGGATGAACCTATATGTAGAGGATTAAACACAGAACTTCTAAATTCAACTAACTCTATAGGACGTGCCCGCATCCTTGCTGTTTCTCGCAAAGAGTCTGGTTTTTGGCTCCAAGCTATCCCCTCCCCAAACATAGGTACATTAATGGATAATACATCCTTTTCTTTGGCTATAAACCTGCGCTTAGGTTCTCGCATATGTGCACCACACACATGTGTCTGTGGAATAGAGGTAATCGACCCGGGATACCACGGTCTTTCTTGCCGCCGCAGTGCCGGCAGATGGTCACGCCACGCCGCCCTGAATGATGTCTTACGGAGGACGCTTGCCACCGCTAACGTGCCGGCTCTATTGGAGCCGAACGGTATTGCACGTGATGATGGCAGGCGCCCTGACGGAATGACTCTCATTCCCTGGCAGCGTGGCAAGCCTTTGGTGTGGGATGCCGCGTCCCATTTACCAAAAACTTCTAGATCGGCCGGTTCGGCAGCGGAAACAGCGGAATCACTCAAGCGGCGGAAATATGCAACCCTCAGTGAGAGTTATATGTTTGTGCCGTTTGCTGTCGAGACGCTTGGACCGTGGGGTCCTGAGGCCATGAGCCTCTACCAAAATTTATCAAAACGACTCATCGACTCTTCAGGTGATCAGAGGGCTGGTGCCTACCTCGGCCAACGGATCAGTATGGCGATCCAGCGAGGAAACGTAGCCAGCCTTCTGGACACCTTACCCATAGAAGACGGTGATCTGGGCTCAGTATTCTACTTATAGTCTTGAGGGACTATGGGTAGAATACAATACAAATAAGTTAAGTTTTCTTACATTGTATTCAATAGTATGTAATTTATATTATATTTAGTTTTATTTTCATAAATAAATTGTGTTTAATTTATAATATCAATTTAAATACGACATAAACTTAAATAGGATTTACTAATAACAATGTTGTATGTGCCACTTCTTACAAAGAATATTTTTTTTTGTCCATGTAACTTTGTTGGATGTGACAGATCCGACAAATCATGATGACCCCATGTACGGATAACAAAGCCATTACTAGCTTTTCAAATATTTAGATAAGTAAAAATATTATTTAATTGCATTGCAAATAAGCTCTCGAACATATATTAACATATAATATTTTTTTTGAAACTTTAATTCTTGTAGTAAAAAAAATATAAGCAATTCAAACTTCAGAGCGCTCTCCTGTAAAGTTGCTGATTTGCAGATCTGACTCTTTTAATAGGGACAAGCGAAACGTTCAAAAAATAATCTGCCTTACCTACCTTTCTTAGTTGGTTGTAAAGTGTTTGTTAGTGTTTAGAAGCAGTTTAATGGTAGAGGATCCATAACCAAAGAAAACTTCCGAAATAATCATGAATAATAACTAGTGGTCGCTTGTGGTCGAAATTTGACCATAATAATTTGTTGTCGAAGACTATATATACGTCTGTAATGACACAAATTTCGCCAAGACAACAATAAATAAAAGAGTATATATACGTGTGTGTGTCAAATACATGAGAGTGCGTGTTTTTAGCTAGCTGTAATTTTTAGCTAGACGTGTTGCTGGGGAGTTTCTTGCCGCTTCTTCTCCTTAACAGCAATAACACGTTGCGAAGCGGTGTACATAGACTAGGAAGTAAAATTAAATTTTAACCTATATGTATGACCTTCAAAAAGTGTTCTCCAGTGGAACTTATTTTGAATAAAAACATTTGAATTTGAATTTGAATTTAATGTTTTTTTTTTTATTGATTTAATATATTTTGTATGCATATTTTTTTTTAAATATCAGCATTCTGCAGTCCTTCTCTATATAAAAAATTTTCGTAAAAAGGTTACAAAGTTTTTGCTTCACGTATTAATATATAGAAGATAACTAAACAGATAATACTTACTGAACAGGTATATGCTAATAGCATAGAATGAGAATTCGCATTTGGTTGTGATGAACGCTCCCAGTAAGTTGACCCCTATCGCCGAGCTGATACGAGCCACCATGACGCCCAAGCACGCCGCCATTCCCCTAAAAAAAACCATGATCAAATTAGCCTCCAGCATCTGGAAAGCGGAGGATCAAACCTCTGTTGACGAAGTGAGTTTGCCTCTCCCATTCTCAAGCACTGACGCACAAGTCAGCATAGGCGTAACTACGTTCTAAGTCTCACGCTTTTCCAACTTGACGTCAAGGAGGAAGGGAGTTTAAGTGGAGTCACCTCTTTAATAGGGGTACCTTGCTGAGTCTCCACACAAGCCGGCAATTGACTCTTTTATCTGCGCCATCTTCAGTGGATAACTGTTATTGCTTTGGTCTAATTCCAGTAAAATACGAAAGTATTTCAAGTAGTGTACGAAATGAACGAATTTCCCCCTGCCCCAAAAAAAATAGTTAAAACATAGAAGGAATTACCGGTAAGAGGTAGGGTATAGATCCACGCAGTAGGAGAACACTAGTCCCGAACATACTACGTTAAGGAGGGTTCCGAAGAAGAATATCAAAGCAGCTATGTTGTTGGTGACGACTACTGTGGCGATCGCTGACGCAGCACAAGTCAGAAGAACTGCTATCATGATAGCTTTCTTCCTCGTCGACAGTTGTGCTACCACCAGATTCATGCTCACGAAGACCACGCCTTCCACCACCGCAGCTGTGAAGATTGTCAATTCAATCTTCGCTGGACACTGCATCTGAAAACCAATCACGTAATAATATCAGGCCATAAATGTCTTACTTGCTAGGACTCGGGCCTCCTATTATAGGGGGAACGGACAGTATACCCACCACCGGGATTGATTTTGGTGATTTTGTTTTTGTGTGTTTGAGTGGGTTCCCGGATGGTTTAGATTCGCAATTAGAACCGGTAGGTGGCGCTGAGATCGGGTTCTAGAATCCTCCTAATCACCGGGAGCGATTATGGGGATCTTGTTTTTGTGTCTAGAAACAAAGTCTTTTAGGAATAGAATAGGATTAAATCACAACTAATCCTAACTAATACATGTTATGGTTTCACGTTTTAACTACTTTACTGATCATTTTCAGGGGTGCAGAAAAGGACATAAGGATATCAATTATTGAGAAAACAGTATTATTCCCAAAGGATAAAAAAATAAATTGTAATAGATGGAACCGCAGTCGCGTTTTTCTGATGCCCACGTTGCAATGACTAACAACCACATTAGCGACGTACCATTAGAGACTCACAACGACCATGTTCACGACCGCGATTTTTCCCGTTCCACTTGCTTGCCGGCGTTACTATCGTAAACCCAAGTGGTACGGTTATTCGATCCACCTCATGACATGGGTCGTTGTGAGCGTTGTGTGATCGAAAATCGTGATGTCATTAGTGACATTTTCGCCATGACCACAACGACCGCAGTCGCCTTGTGGAACGGCTAACGGAGCATCTTGGGCGTTGTGAGCTACTAATGGAACGCGCTAATTGTTATTCAAATCAGTGTCACATAATTTAAAGATGTCGCGAACGGAGTTTCAATGGCACCACTATTCACGAATGAGTCAAGTAGAAAACTCCAAATTGTTAATTTTTTTCCACTTTTAATACTTATGATTCAAACAATTTTTAAGAATTCAAATTAAATATTTAATAGTACCTGTATCTTTTAAGAATATTAACTTGAAAAAGGGGAAGCATCTCAATTTGTCTGTATGTTTTTCTCCATCAATTGTTAACCGATTTTTAATTTTCATCTTTATTATAAATATTATTTTTTGGTTTTTAGTGTGAAATCGGTTTTGTATTTGGTATTTTTTTTATAAATTCTACACTTAATAAAAACTACTCTTTAACTGGAAATTCAAACTTACGTTCGATTGGGTCGCGTTAGTAGGTGTGGAGGCGGATATCATATTGCAGAGTCCAGTGCTCTCTCCGTCGATTGCAGACTGTACCCCACTCGCAAACGATTTCGCCAAGAACGGGAACCAGATGAAGAGACCACCAGTGCTGAAAGGTACAATGTAGTAAAGTAGATCCAAAAATTACGCCACCAGAATTTCATCATTTCTTGACCCGTCCCGGCCGAATCACAGCTGGTCACATTCGTGAGATTCCGCCCTTCCTAGTGTAACACCATATGTTTTGCAGTTTGCATCAAGACATTGAACACTAACTTCATACAAATAGAGTCGGAAATATTTTGATGTTTTTCGTTTGCATCATATTTCGTGTTTTCAAGCTTTAATAATTAGATTTTGAATGGTGACGTCACGAAATTTAAGAGCCATACCATCTCTTGTCACACAATCTTACACTTCGTTGAAACCCCTTAACTTGTGACATAATTTATTTATTTGAAACTTTTACATTGATCAGTTTTTTTTAACTAATAGCCCCTAAACTAGTTTACAGTGTATTATAGGGACTAGTATCCTCTCCCTTAATGTAAACACTAATTCAAATACACTTAACACACTATATGTTATCAATAGATTTTTTTTTTTTTAAAATCCCCTAGGTTTCTTTGCATATAAAGTACAGCAGATTTTAAGTCCAGGAATTTACTATCGATCAACGAAAAGTGCATCGAAATCGGCCCAGTTGCCTTTGCATTTAATATTATTTTACATACATACATACATAACTTCACGCCAGGTCCCTTGCGGGGTAGGCACGAACAACAGAGCGCCACACAGGCCCATTCTTACACACCTCACTTGCTTCTTTGACATTCATAGCTCTTGTCATGCACGCTCGTCTGTTCTTAAGGCTCCTAACATCACCTTCTGCTAACACATGATCAATTTGATCATGGAAGGTGTGTCGTGGCCTTCCGCGACTTCTGCATATTATTTTACTGTTTGATAATACTTTGTATTGTTTTTGTCCTGAATAAAACAGTTCTTTCTTTCTGATAATTGTGACAATATGCAAATTAAGTCATAAAAATACCTAAGATCTGCATGTTTTTCCAACCAGGTTTCGAAGCCACGTTGAAATCCCGACTCATTACTATATGCTGGAAAAATACTCACATACTAAATATAGCAGTTGTCAAGTAGTACAGCTGCAATGTCCTTAAAAGTAAAGGTGGTTTGAAGAGCGGTGCAGTTTGGTACCAAAGGGACTTCATCAGTGACATGCCTTTGCATCTGACTGCGCCTTCTTCGTTTAACGTTACTTTGTTCACCTACAACAAGAATTTTATGAAGCGCCATGACCGTAAAGGAAACAACTATTTATATACATTAATAAAATTGAAGTGTCTGTTTGTAATTTCAAAATAACAGTTTTTTACTAAATTCATATAAATAAACCAATGTTTATTTTTTTCGTTTGTCTGGATATTCTTGCTAATCTCGGAAAAGGCTGGACCGATTTTACGGAACTTTCACTAGTGGATAGCTGATATTATAAAGACTAACTTACGGTACTATTTATTGTTATTTATGCTTACTAGACACAGCTAGTATGAAATAAAAATCTATCAAAAAAATCTCATTTGGCACATAAGTTTCGGATATATTGGACAATGGTAGGGGAGTCTATTTTCTATTTCTTATTATTTTTGAAATTAAAACTTTAATAGCCATACGTTATGACAGCTTCAAATCTCAATTTTCAAAAATCTAACATCCGTATTTGAAGCTATCGGATAATCAGAAATAATGTCATATACTTCACCGTAAGTGACTCCGTGACTTATCCGTGCAGGAACGGAGAAAGAATGCAATTTCCTGCGTGTGGGCGGCCTGTCGTAAGAGGCGACAAAACAACCCACAGCCAGGTGATATGGCATTTGCCGACTGGGTGGCTACCACCTCTGGTTTTAAGTATGCCGCCATGACAACCTTGGGCTGTGATCCGGCATTAGTGACTAGGTCAAAGAGAGAACAGCAGCGCATTTGTAGCACCATTGGTGTTGCAAATGTCCATAAGCGATGGTAATTGCTTTCCATCAAGTGGGCCGGCTGCCTGTCTGATGAACTCCTGCAATAAATAAATAAAAAAAAATAAAAAACTCATTTCATTTATATATCCGTAGCTATCTATAGCTAGATCCAAAATGGCATGTCCTCAACATCGCTGAACTACAATGTTCTGTCTGACACTTGACTAATTCAGATCAAATATTTGAGGACAGATTTATTATCTTCAACTGAAATAAGATAAACGTTAAAATGCAAAGAAATAATATTTAGAAACAGCTAAAATTAAAACTATCAGATTTATGCTCTCGTAGGGACGCAGGTAGATTTAGTGGGAATTGTGTTGGGTTCCTCCTTGAAGGAGATACCGGTTGCCGTTTGATTCAAGAGTCTCATACACACGAAGCAGGCGGTGCTTTTGGTCTACTCCTGTATCCAGAACCCGTGTGTGTGGCGCCCACAGCATGCCATCGACGGCATGTGCCATCCAGACGGACGAAGACAAACCCGTGTGTTGTTGTTTTTTCGCCTCTGACGACAACAATAATCAGTCCAACGTACATCGAACTTATTTTTATGTAATAGATAAAAGCGACATACAAATTTATGTTGATTTTATTTATTCTACAACCAAATAGTATCCAGCAATTATAATTATTAATATATTATCATTACCGGATAGGAATCCCCATTGCGGCCATTTCTTCTCCAGATGTTATGAAGGTAATCCAGAGCTTCCCGATCTTTGCCTATATTTATCAGGAATTTGGGGCTCTCGAAGAAGAAGTGCAGACACAAGGCACTGATGCCCAGTGGTAGGGCGAGGACTATGGTCAACAGCCTCCATGGCACGAAGGTGATGAGACCAAGGTCAACCATAAAAGATAGTTTTAGGACAAAGAATGCAGTGGCTGGAAATGAAACACATGTCACATTTGTACTAAGATAGTTCTTATCCGCGGCTTCGCTCGCGTAGGTAAGCAGGCACCAAATTAAAGTTGCACACAGGTTCCGCTCCGGACACATTCCATTGAGAAAATTTTGATTTTTAATGAAAAGTCTGATTCTGAAAATTGCTTAACTTGCAATATGGTTGAAGATGTAACCCACATTCTCATGGAATGTTTTCGGAACGAGGCAGCCAGAATTAGGATATGCGCGGAGTTAAGTCTGGTATCTCCTGCTTCTCAAGAAGCCAAAACAATGTACAAATTTGTGATGAGCTCCTCATCTGCGGGGAACTGATCACAAACATTGTCACATACACTATTATTATATTATAATACATTAAGAAAAGGTACGATGGGGCTGACATAACCGGAAAAGTTCAAACCACCTGGAGGTTGAAATTTTAAAAACGACGACACACATCTAAACAGAAGCAGGTATATAAAATTTCGGGCTCCTTACTTTAGGTTTCTAATACAAACTTTCATCGCCTTAGGAGATTAATTTTCGAAAATTCCTTCTAATTGCGCCCGCATGCAAATTTTCACGGTTCTAAGCTAAGTAGGTTGTGCTATTCGTTGATGTTTCATTCAAACGAGTACTTTCATTTACAGCTTGTTGTTTTAATTAAATTTTACTTAAATTGTTGGCTTAGACGATTAACATTTGTAGTCGTAATATGTCACTTTAGATGTGGCTTAAATTGTGTAGACAAGTAAACATCATCATCAGTCATCAGCACATCAACATAATTTTTCAAAATCTGCTAGTCGAACATTTTGTAACAATTGAATTAAACTACTCTAACTTGATCTAGAAGTAAATCTAAAATAAATGATTTTATAAATACTCATGATTTATCACAAATAATAGTATCAGAGTGTGAATAATTATCATCTTACCCATATATGACATGAATCCCAGATTAAGTATGCTGGACATAATTAGCATATAGGAGCCCCTCTGCTTGGCAGGACACGATTCTGCCAATAGGGCGTAGCTCGAGGAATTGGCGCAGCTGCAGCTGGAAAAGAGAACAATCAAAATAATAGTATTTGTCAAATTATCAAGAAATTAGATAATATATTAGGTATATTCACTAGTGGTACAATCTAAAGTTCTTCTCGTTGCCTTGACGACATTTTTGTTAGTTAGTAACGAAGTCATTGCTGATCTGGGATGTTAAACCAGTATTTATTTCCGTGAAATAGCTTTCAATAGGCAGACAAAAGTCCAAAAGTTACCTTTTAAAAATTTGCTGATCCGAATTAGCTCACTAGTTTCTCATTTTAATTGATGATACAAACTAAAAACTCACAACATATTTATTGTTACGTGCGAGTTGGGGCAAGCACTAGGGATTGAAAAAAACACCAGTTTTTTTTCCAACTACACGCTTTTGCTTACTTAAACACCCCTACACGTCTCTTGTTTGACCCTTCACGAACAACTTACCGCGCCAATATTGCATATATAACCTCCTGCTACTACGGTACTCTTCAACTACTACTAAACTATACTAAACTCCTCCTTCGCTGAACTGCCCACTAAACTCTTCGCTGAACTCTCCACTATACTCGTCACTGTCTTCTACCAAACATCTCTTCCAACTCCTTCGTATCGCACTTGTCGCTTCGCTGTCTTGAACTGAACTCTCAGATAGGCGCGCCTTTTCTATCTTCTTTTCTTTTAATTACTGTCTGTCCCTTTCTAAAATATATCTCCCCTTGTCTTTTCTTTCCAGAATCTTCTACTTTTTTCTAAAAGTCTTGACACATCATAATAGTACGTATGGATTATAATACTTACAAACAAGTACTCAGGAATCTGAACGCAGCCAACACGATCCAGTTGGATGAGAAGGCGCTGAGGGCGGAGAAGGTGAAACCTCCCCATAGAGCGATAGTAAGACTAAGCTTTCGGCCCTTGGTGTCTGATATGTACCCCCATGGGTAAGCCATTAGGATTGCACCTGAAAGAGTAAAACTCATATTACAGAAACATAATTTAGTTTTTAATCACTCATGTATGTCCCTGAAGAGTGTTACATTTTACCCAAAATCTGTACTTCCTATTTTCTTCTATTGCAGAAATACAGCATTCAAGTTTCCGTCCCACCTAACAGAAAATAAATACGTCACCTATGAATATTTGCAAGACCAAAACTGCAGCCAATGTGCTGCTAGCATTTCATTCCTGTAGGAACGGAGAAATAACACAATATCCTGTGGCCGAGCAGCCTGTCGTAAAAAGTGACAGAGCACCCACGGCCAGGTGGTAGGATATTTACCCATCTGGATGGCTACCATGCCTGCTCTAGAGTATGCCGCCATAACAACCTTTAGTTATGTTCCGGCATTAGTGGCCAAATTCAAATTCATTTTTTTTCATAATAAGTTCCACTGGAGAACACTTTGAAGTTCATACATGTAAGTCAAAATTTAAATCTGCTTCCTATTTTATGTGCATTACTTCGCAACATATCATCGCTGTTTAAAAAAGAAGAAGTGGTTTGAAATTCCCCAGCAACAGGTCTAGCTAAAAAAAATGTTATCAGAATTATTTATATTGAGATATACAATTACTTTTCAAACAATAAAAGGAGCCGTAACAAACAAAAAATATTCTTACCGTTGCAATTATAACATACTAGAATTTCGTACTGCGACAAATCTCCATAGATTTCTAACACTCTTTCCTTTAGTGACTCTCTGCGAGTCCACTCTGTAAGCAGCGTAAAAGAATTTCCTTCCAAAAAACTTACACGAGATATATACCTAAGAACGGCATGGAGAGTATGATGCTCTTCTTGCTCTGGCTAAGGTCGAACTCGCAGTTGCTCACTGTCACGATGACGGAGATGCCGAACATGTCGATGCCCATGCCGATAATGGCCAGGCTCAGAGTGGCCAGCAGGCCAACATTGTATCTCCCTTTGCCTGAAAAGAATGATTTTTGCCTGTAAGATGGAATATGATATTCTCTATTTCAATACGTAAATCCCACAAAGAGTTTCTCAGTTTGTCGATTAATTTTTTTGTATATATTTATTAGCTTTAACATTTTCAGTTTTGAACTAATTTTAATCAATCTGTTTGCGATGAATTCAGTAAATTATCACAATGGTCCCCTATTCATTTTATTGCTATTGGTCGTTCCGAAGATATAGCAAAAAAAAATTAAAATCACGTAAAACATGAAACTTTATCAAGCTTTTTTTGATATTTTTAAAGCAAACATCAATTAAATACTTACCAGTCAAATCGATTGCTTCATCATAGCTATATATTTTCAGCTGACTCTTCCCATCCTTAACATCTGTATCATATTTGAAATTACTATTTTTCGCCTCCATTACAACACCAGTACACTTTACTATATTAAATTATATACGCAATATTTTAATATTTTTTAAATTAAAACTAAAAAAATTCAAAAATATGGTAGTACTGAAGGGATATTTTACATATATTTTTTTAATCCGTACTACATTTCAGTCTTACTTCCTGTTTTTATTATTATTATTTATTGGTAGTTTTTTTACATTTCTATTTAAATCCTTATTTAATTTACAGGTAATAAAATAAATTATTACGAGATTTTGCATAAACAATGTGCAATTTGACACAAGACAAAACATGTTATGTAGACAACGATAGTTGTGTAAGAATTAGTTAACATATTTGCTAAAATAACTGCAACGCAAACATTTACAAATCAGTATTGACTCAGCTGATAAACATTGCTATATTAAGGTTAAAAAACAATTTCTCTCCAAATTTCATTCGCTGAAGTATTTATCAAAGTGTCGACTTTTACTACACATTGACTTGATCTGAAAATACAAGATTTTTAAAACCGATTGTGGCGCCACCTTCCGGGTTCAGTTTTGAACCTTAATCATCCAGACACCCACGCACAAAATCATCAAAATCGGTCCAGCTGCTTAGGAGGAATTCAGTGTTACACACACACAGAAGAATTATAACACAGATGTACATATACAACATGTTATGTACATCTGTGTTATGTCTGATGTATAAGTAGAATAAGTAATTAATTTCCTTTTTAGATTTTATTATTAGAATCTACTTTTATTTCTAGATTTTTTGTTTGACATGATTTAAATAAACAAAAAAGGTTAATGTGATTTGTTTCGTTTTTTTATCTTAATAATATAAAGGCATAAACAATAAACACATATACGTACACTTCGAATAAATATAATAACAAAAGAAATATAATAATTTACGTTTAGATTCATGTATATGATAAATGTGATTTAAGAACAAAAAGATGATAATTTGGCACTGTTTTAAACTTTGCAAATTTTATAAATATTGTTTAATATATATTTTAAGTATTGGACTTGTATTGTACTTGATAGCCAAGCGACACTCAGAAACTTCTGCGTCTCAATCAATTAGTTTAAATTGAAGGAAGGCCACGCATATCGATATTAATGAGACCAATAAGTGACGTCTATTTATAAGCCTTTTGTCAAAAGAAACAAACAAGCAGTTTAATGAACAATACATGCGTAATGGTTTTTCTTTATTATAATTCAAAATTCTCTTTAATTCACTCCTCACTTTGTAATTCATTTTTTTCAATTTCCTTGCTTATTGATTTCAATGATTTCTAAGCTACAATTCCGTATAATTAAATTAATGTATGCGTCATCGTATCTTTCGAAAACTACTCTTCCGCCACATTTGTTTATTAACAACTTATATGTTGGAATTTAAGAAAACTGATTGTTGAGATCGGCGCATTCATTAATGTAAATGCCTGTACGCCAGGGGGTTGCTGCCTGGCTGATTGTATTACTGTATTCATTATTATCTTGAACTCTTCTCCGTGCAGAAACGGAAAACAATGCATTCCTGCGGCTGGGCGGCCTGTCGTAAGAGGAGACAAAACAATCCACAGCCAGGTGGTAGGGCATTTGCCCGACTGGATGGTTACCACCCATGAGTTGTGGTTGAGTTGTGTTCCGGCATTAGTGACTAGGTTACAGTCTCCCTTAAGAGAGCAGCTGCGCATTTGGGGCACCTTTGGTAGACCTTCTCTTACTTATATCTATAGGGGACGGTAACCACTTTCCACTTTCCATCACAGTTGGCCGCCAGCCTGTCTGCTGTGCTTCGTCAATAGAAAATTAAAAAAACTCTTTTTAAGTCATACTTTTTACTAAACTTAAGACTCGCGTTTGAGCACCAATTCTCTCAAGGTTAACCGAAAAATGAGAGATAGAGTATGCTTACCCAGAATGTAACTATTCACAAGTAAGTACTCTATGCATAAACTTGAGACGAAGAGAAATCTCCTGGATGCTATGCTTTTATATAACACTAGCTGTGCCCGGTTTCACCCGCGTGGTTATGGAAAATCGTTATATTTTGGATAACTCACACTACATCTTTGTAAATGGCAAGTGATTTGGCTTTTCTGACATCTACGGGTAAAGAGTTCCAAAGGCAATTATTATATTGACTTTGAATCCAGACGAATACGCGGACCTGCTAATGCTCTCATCTTATTTTCGTATATTTAAAAGTAACAATGGTAATTAATATGCACAGCGGCAATAAAAAACATGAAACAGTCGACTGACGACGAAAGATCAAGTAACGATTCGTGTCTAGAACACATTTTCATTCTACTGTTATTAGTCTGAGAGAGCTGAAGAACGACCTTCTCCCATCTTATAACCAGGTGTGACATATTTTTCATTTATATACACTTTTTAGAATAAAGACAAACATTTTTATGCTTTCCTTTTTTATCTTTAATTTATTAGTAATTTTTGTGGTTGTTCAATATTGACTTCAATTAAATTAAGTAGACATTTTATGCACTTTAGTGGAAACTTAATTGATATATGTATTAATTTTGTGTTTTATATATAAGAATATTAATTATTCTATGTTTCCCAAACAATTAAATCAATCAATCGAATTAAGTATATTGATTTGTAAACCCCCCAATGATAACCAATTGACCGGGAACGACCTAACGACTACGTTAGTGTTGACCCCGGAATGTAAACTAGCTTTTTATCGGATTTATTTAAACCGCTTCAATACTTTTATATGATGTTCTGACAAACAAACAGATAAAACTTCTGTTAATTGCA
This sequence comes from Dendrolimus punctatus, assembly GCA_012273795.1. Classification (NCBI taxonomy): domain Eukaryota; kingdom Metazoa; phylum Arthropoda; class Insecta; order Lepidoptera; family Lasiocampidae; genus Dendrolimus; species Dendrolimus punctatus. Next base: position 22,690,089 of record CM022535.1, read on the forward strand.
TTATTAATTTATTATACGATATGGACAGATTAATGTAAGTTTCATTTTCAGATTTTATAATACTCAATGATATTATATTCTTATAATATCATTGATAATACTACTATATAATAAAGAAACATCAGCAAAATGGTTTTAGAAACCAAAAAAGGCGAGCAGCAGAAGCATACAAGTTAGTACTCATTATGATCTCAACATCAGTGTAGTGGAGGGTAATTTATGCAACAATATTCCACTATTATTAACAGAATTTCCTAATCAGGCGATTGGAATGGCGAATGGCGAGTGTTGTTATCCATTGACATAAGTTTAACTAGTTTCTAGTCACTGCAGCAATAATAGACACTGCATAAAGCGAGGCAGAGTTACATTAATAAAAAATTAAAATTCCACCTACAATTCTGCTAAGATAAAAATTAAGGCATGTGTGATAAGGATGGAAGAAAATCATGTGATATATTTATGTAAAACTGGATTATTTATACAAATAAGAGAAAAGGTAGGCTATAAAAAGGGGATGAATTGTATGAAGGATGACACGAAGATTTGTGGTATGACAGAGGATGCATGTACATTGAAAGAAAACATTTTGTGCCAACCTCAAATAATAGAATGTGAAAAAAAAGAGAGCTAACATAGCGGAATCATTGAATCTGATTCGGCTATCATCGAATATTATGACCTGTATAAATTAAGTGTCGCGAATATGAAAATAATACAAGTGTATTAAATTACAGGGAACCTGCTTATCTCCGTATCATTGGGAATATTTTGTGCAATTGTATCAATATTAACTGCTACACTGGATCCGCTATTACTATTTGTCAGATCGGTAAATAATTGTAACCACCATAAAGCTTATCGCACTTCCGTTTTTATACAAAATATTTTGATAACATCGGCTGTTCGTTGTGGATTGTATTGGCCATAACAAATGATGATAATGAACGTTTTCATTATTTTTAGAAATTAAGATTGGTCAACGAAGGTTTAATCCACGAGATCCTAAAAACAGAATCCAAAGGTCTTTACATCGAAATCTACGTGTTCAACGTAACGAATGGTGACAGATTCTTATCCGGGGAGGATCAAAAGTTGCAGTTCCAGGAGGTTGGGCCGTTTGTTTACCAGTAAGCTCATTTCATACATACACAAATATATTTGTTTCCCATTGGGGTAGGCAGAGAAGATGGATCTCCACCTGCTAGGATCTCGACAAACACTTTTCGCTTCATCATCTTTCATTAACCCCTTCGTACATACACGCTTATTTAAACTGCTTTTTATCTGATCTTTCTTCAAAATATTTTCAATTTGGTCATGGTGAGTACGTCTCGGTTACAGGCACCGACGCTACCAGTAACATTGCTGCCATATACTTTCATTTATTCTCTCTACATGCTTAAAGCAGCTTACCATTCCTTTTTCAACTCTTGTCACTACATCCTCTTTCAATCCACAGCATTCCCTTATCACACTATTTCTTATCATATCACCTACATTAATAGATATAATTCTCAAAGCTTTCTTCTCTCTCTCATCAAGCTTCTTTCTATCATCATCTATTAACAATTCCTCATTCCAATCTATGATACTCATGCCACGACCTGCAAAGTAATTAAACGGAAGTTTGTTAATTACGTATGATATCTAACTTTAACGACATTTAAAGTCAAAGCCCGTCTCTTTTAGATCATATACAATCACAATTACGGTCTGGGTGTCTGGGATCGGCCCCAGAGTGGTCCGTTGTATATTACCATAACACAAGCGTAACTTGCTTAATTTGGGGATATACAATGTGTGTGTGTTTGTCTGCCGAAAAAAAAAAAATTACCAACAAAAGCCTCTTTTATTACAAATTCCATCTGGTAGTCGCTTTGTATGCTATATTGACATATATAACTAAGCTATTCTTCATGTTTCTTCAAATTTAAATGAGCGTTCAACGATCGTTATCCACGACAATCGCAGTCCACTGCTGGACATAGGCCTCCCCAAGTTGACGTTACTCACCCTGTACTGGTAATTAGGCACCTTTGTTCCTACACGACCGTATCGAAAAAAAGATAATTATGGTGGTCTCTTTTAACGTCTTTTCCTGAGAAAAATAAATTGTACGCGTTCACTTTTTAGAGAGTACAGAACTAATGAGGACATTGAAATATTACCTAATGAGAGATCGATGAGGTACACTCCAAACATAACGGCTGAATTCATTCCTGAAGCATCGATTGGAGATCCAAAAAATATCACATTAAACTTACCAAACTTCGCGTTGTTGGTAAGTCAAAAGAGTTCAGTACGGATACGGATCGTATGGCAAATATTCATGCCTAGACATCTGATCGTAGAAATTTTGACGAGGTAAGCTTTTATTAGATCTCATTACTTTCAGAGTATAACTGCAACGTTGAGTTCCTATCCATTCTTTGTAAAGAACCTGTACCAGCTGATAGCAGCGCAACAAAACGCTAAGCCGATCATCAAGCAAGACGTGTATTCATTCTTGTGGGACTACAAAGATCCACTGGTTACAATTGTGAACAAGGTTGTGCCAGGGTTATTTTACTACGAAAATATTGCCATATTAGAGAGGGTATGTATATTTTATGAACTAGTGGATGACTAACTACTACTGGCGTTATTTCATGACGAAAAATTTTATGAATATTATTAATTGATTTCTCTTCAAATACAACAGTCTCTTTTGATCAGTAATATTTTGCAACTACAACGGTTACGACTCACGGGTGTATCCGGAGCTTAACATTACAAATTTCATCTTTCCAGTCGTCGGATGAGGACTAATCGAAAACAATTAATAGTATAATATAGAATAGTGACATAAAAAAAATCTGTTTGCAGCTTTACGATCCACAGATGGTATACAGATTAGAACTTGGGGCAACAGAAGAAGATAAATTCCAAGTTAAATGGGTGAATAAAACACTAAGGAACAAGATGGCCGGGAATAAATCCAGGTAGATAGAATGACACTCACGAGAAACAAATTAGGAAATAATCATATTATTATACTGTCCTAACGCTCCAAAGGTATATACCGTGACGTCTCCAAACGTTCAGCAGACGTTACACGCGACCAAAAGGCTGGCGTCCATTTTGTTCAAAGATTAAGCGTAAGCTTTACAACGTGACAACGCCGCCAGCCTTTTGGGAACGTTCCCGGTAAGTGACAGTGGTTTTTGACCAATAATTTATCTTTAGGTATTTTTCACTTTTTATTAAGTTTTAGTTTTTATATAGTTTATTTTTAAGTGTCTATTGTAGTTTTATAAGATAATATACAATATACAAAAAAAATATGGCTTAGACACCGTTTGGCTCTCAAAATACTGATCCCAAATGATGAACGTAATGCTGCTTACTTATATTTTTTAAATATTTGCTTGCTCGGACAAGGAATGTCATGTATCTATAGTTGGTAGAAGTTATTGGCATAGAGTTGGCTGAAATGTTGAAGTTGAACTTGCTTAGTATGAGTAGATCTAGATAATCTATATCAGACGAAATAATTTTTAATAACAAAATATAATCAGCTATATCCCGTCGATCCTCAAGTGGTAAAAGATGAAACTTCTTACAAAGATATTCTAAATATAATTTCAGGGACATATCTTACAAAAATGCTTACGAAGGTATGGGCTACCCCCCTCAACTTCCGCCTGATGCGCCCCGCCATTTCTACAGACACGGCATTTGCAAGACTTTCGAGCTGCAGTACATAGGTAACACCATGCTCTACCTGAACACCGAAGGCCAAGCTTTCAATTATAGTCGACGAACATTCGAGAATAAGAAGTTGTGTGATGTCACAGGGTACTGCCCCTACGGGCTGTTGGATCTGTCTGACTGCTTCATGGGTGAGTAGGTCATAAATTAGAATCTAAAGATCTATGAATTATACTTTTATTGATTTATTAGTGTTGGCTCCTCTAACCGACCTGGGAAATTTACCGTTTTTAAACAGCTTCAAAAATGGAGGAGATTCTCAATACAACGCATAAATCCACATTCGATTCAACAGATTTTTCTAGTGATCTTATATTAAATTTGATTGCTATTGAACTTTGGGTTCCGAAGATATAACAGAAAAATCCTTAAAATCAGATAAGAATTTGTAGTTTTTGAGGTATTTCAGCCGAAACTGTTATTTCTGAACAGATTTTAATACTTTTTTGCGTTAGATTCAATATTGCATCATGATAGTCCCATATATATTGTATTGCTATTGGGCTATGGAGTTCGAAGATATAGCAAGACATAGAAGAAATAGATAATGTGTAGGGAATACTATTAGCTTTATGACCATCCAAAAAAGAGCAGGTACCGAAATACGATGAAAAACATAATATGCTGAACTAGGAAGGCGTACAACGGAACTCCTTAAGAACAAACAGACCAAACATGTAAATTGAGTTATATTCGTATATTGAGGTATCGTGTTTATTAAACTACCTTACTAGAGACACCTTCTAGCAAAAAACCAACTTCAAAAGTAACTAAACTAATAAAGCAAAAAAATAATATTGTCTACAAAATGATGAAGTTACAGTTAGATTCTAGTGGAACACTTACAAGCTTATAGCTGGCTCTGTACAATAAAGGTCGCAAACGATTCTCTACACGTCCAAAGAATATATACAAATTTCCATGAATAGCCAATGGGCCGAGGCCGGCGAGGCATAACGATGGTCTCGCTGGGAGACCTTTTTTTGAGACGAAGGAGCATTCCATCTCGTTCTTCTACTCTGTACGGGATACTTTCTTCAAGGTGTACAATTAATAAAAGGAATTTTTTAATAAAAGGAAAATAAAATATACTAAATCAACACAAAAAGTCTCTTAATACTCATATTATGATCTGACTAAGTCGAAGGTACATTTTATTATATATATTATCCCGCCTGTTTCCCATGGGAGTAAGCAAAGGCTAAAGATCTCCACTCGAGACAATCCTGACAAACAACTTAATACTAAAAAACTTAATACAACAATAATCACAAAAACAATGAAAAATAAATAATAGTTTAAAAAGACTAAAAAATACGTTTTGATAGCAAAATCAACTAAAAAATAGAAAATAAATTTGAATTAAAAATAGTGTAAGAAAAAAATGATTTTATTGTAAAAAAGCGTGGAGAGCTTTTCAGGATATTATCAAAATAACCCTTCTACTTATATCTGTTCATAAAATATTTATAACTATTGATACCATGCCACCACCCACCACCCCACGCTTTTTTACAATACAATCATTTTTTCTTATTTCTTTTTCAATTCTTGTTATTACATCTTCCTTCATTCCACGTTCGCTCATTACATTACCGTATAATTCATGCTTACCTCACATATACTTCTCAAAGCTCTCATTTCAACTGCGTTAATCCTATTGAAATGCTTTCTACCATACCCACTTCTCGCGACATACATGCAAGTGTTGGCACCAACAGCTCTTGATGGACAGCCAAGCGTGCCTTTACAGACACTTTGGCTTTTCATAAAAGATTTTAGCGCTCCATTAAGCTTAGTACTGACAATGACTTCTTTCGATGTCACTTTTACGCTTTCCGTCCCTGGTAAACATGCACCCTAGACATGAACATACATTTCATACAAGTTTTTAATTATTTTTAGTTTTTCCTTGTATTCTGATATTTTTATTCAAATGTACACTTTATATTCTTATTTTTATTTGCAGAAATCTTACATTATATACTATGGAAGAACAATAACTACGTATAATTATATCCAATACAACTTGTTGAGTCATTTACTGTAAATTACAGCATATATTACTTATTAGTATTTTTGTTCTGATTTTTCAGGTTATTCAGATTATTAGGTGCATTGTATATACTCGTAGATACCTATATTTATGTAAACAGCTTTCATAGATTAAAATAGATGAAATCATCATTTATTGCATAAACATGATACATAAAAACATGATAGGATTCTTCCATACGTTCTGTTAGTCCCGAGCACTTATATGTTTAAAAAAAACACTTTTGGCTATTAGGAACCTTTTATTTCACTATTACGAATAATAGGTGACTTGGAGTCTCAATATACGGGACCTCAAAGGTCTACCGGATCGTTATGGTATTCGTTTAGGCAATCCAGCCGGCAGGCATAAACCAGGTCCTTAGCTGTAGATCTGTGGCTAATAAGCAAGAGAACTCTGTGAATTTGGAAAAAGATTTGGTATTTATAGGCAATTACTGCTGATCGACATTTTGGAAACCGATGTAAATGAATTGTTCGACTCAGCAATAAGTACCCACCGAAAATAGGGTTGTAACAGTTCACATGTTTTTGGCTCTAGGGCATGTAAAATGTTGTGCCTATTATAATAATGAATAATTCTTATCTATTTAGTATTGATATCACCACAATATTACAAAATTAAATTAATTCAGAATAATAACAATAACGTTCGTTATAATTAAATCATTCCTTAAAGTAAATGTCATAAAAATCAATATTAATACACTAGTCACATTAGTCTATCATTAAAATAATCATTAATACTGTAAAATGATTTGTCAAAGAAAAGTGTTTTGGCACGATTTCTAAAATTAAAAAAATATATTTATTCTTAATCCCAGAGTAGGTAATATCCTGGAATTTCATACCTTTACTTGCAGGGATCCCCGTAGCGCTGTCCAGAGGTCATTTCACAGACGCAGACCCAGCGTTGTTCAACCGTATCGGTGGCTTACAACCAGATCCGGTCAAACATGAAAACTATTTTCTAATTGAACCGGTCAGCATCTTACTTTTTATTACACATCTATATATTAACTCCTTGCGTCCGGCAGATGCGCCACCTACCGGGTCCAAATGTGAATCTAAACCATTCCCGAATCCAGTTGAACACACACAAGAGATTGATGGTTTTTTTTATATGTCTGTCTGTCTACCTGGATCTTCCGGGTAATTTCTGAAACGGCTGGACCGATTTTGACTAGTCTTTCACTGGCAGGTATCTGATCTTATAAGGACTAAGTTAGGCTATTCTTTTTACTATTATTTAGGGTCCCGCGAACAAAAATCCACGCGGACGAAGGTTCAAAATATTTTTTTATTGCTATAGTATAGCAGACAGGGTGACAGACCGGAGGGAGGTTGTTACCGTTGCCTATGGACATTTGCGACACCAAAGGGGTTAGTTACCAATAGGTCATTTCCATTTTTATGTCTGTCCGACGATATGTCTCGACAAGACTCACGAAGTGGATTTCAAATTCAATCAATCAATTTTAGACTTAAAACTGGTTTATTGATATATTTGCTGAATGATTTATTGCATGAGGCAGTTAAAAAAATTTAACTATTATCAAACACCTTCAAAATATTTCCTACTCTACATGTATGAGAATATTGTTTACATTATTAATAAGTAATTTAAATAGAAATAAAGTTTTATTTTTAATACAATAGTTATTAGTTAATTACAGCCCTTATGTTTTAATTAAATAATTTCTTGATACAAAGTGTGGGATGTCACACTAGGGAAGGAGCAGTATCACGAATGCGACCAGACGAGACAGGAACGGGGAGGGAGTAAAAATCATGAAATTCGTTTGACGTAATTTGATGATGATCTCTAGTTAAATTCAAGTTTTTCACAACTAAGCTGTAACAAAAATATTTATTGCAATTTTTTCCACTCAATGTTACCCCTTGTATATACATCCATTTCTACGGCAGAAAAATGACGAAGTAAGTGGTCAGCGTAAGTACGTAATGTCAACTATTTGAACACTCACTTCTTGCTTGCTGCCGTGAAAGTGGACACAATGGAAAGTAGGTGGCTACAATCAAAATCAATTGGTTGCTTATAAGAAGAGATATTAAATATTTGTCCAGAAAGTGGGGTTACTGATAAGCGGCAAGACGTCCCTGCAAGCGAATCTGGTGATGGGCGACGTGAAGTACAGCCCGAGGGTGCACATGTTTACAGACATGGTGATCCCACTGGCGAGCGCCAGGGCTGTAAGTATCTTGTTTTGGAATACAACACAAGCTAATAACTCACCTGGTGAAAAGTTCTGCCAGTCTACAAGGAGTTTTTTGAAAAATTAGATATCGCAACGCTATTAGGAAACATCAACTCACCCTTAAATTTAAGAATGGGGAACGTGGATCAAATCCGCTCCCTCCTCCTTAACTATGAGCAAACTCTCCCCTGGGTTTCATCCGTTTGTCGCCAACCCAACGCAGGTTTGCTCATAGTAAAATGTATATATAGTTCAAATTCATTTATTTTTTTAACTTTCCATGCCTTATGTGTCTCAAATATATAATAGTTACATATCTTAATATAGCACTTATAATTAGGGCAACACTTTTTTGAGGGCGGTTGCTACTAGATTCTGGGTCTGAAGCGCGGCAACCAACACAATTTTATTATAATTATTTCGATATATTTGAATTTAAGTTAGTAACAGTGGAAAAGAAAGAACACTTGATAAAAAGATAAAAACTACTTCTATCTTGAAAGACCACAGGGGAAGAGGCGTAGATATAATGTAATCCAGCTGGAGTCTTGAACTATAGATCAACACCACCGATTTGACATAATGTGCATGGCTATAGTAAAGTCAAAACTTATTGATTTGGTAATCTTCTATTTTGCAGATAACACCTCCTTTGCCAGATATAATACAGACAAAACTGGATCTGTTCTTCCTAATAGGATACAAGGTGATGTTAGTCATTGAAATAGCTTTAGGTGTAGCTAGTCTCCTGCTCTTGGGAAGAGCAACCTTACTTCTGTACTCGAAGTACACTTACAGAGGTAAAATAGTTTTATTTCAACAAGTTCCCAACCCTAATAACACTGAAGATATCTTCAATAAGAACTGAAGTAGAACAGAAAAGTATGCTTAGATACACAGTCGCGACAGACCACCATGACACGAGACATGTGACCGTGACACGTGACATGTGTACTATACATTCAATTTTTATCACTTATTTTGCTTCATACGTGGCAACAATTTTTACTTTTTTTTTTTTAAAGTTTATTAAAAAAATTCTTGCCTAAATACAGCTATATTATTATCTACTATTACTTTACATTACACTAGAATTGACTACGAGTTTTCGCCGCAGCTACGATTCAAGTCTAGCCTTGACTAGTGATTCTGTTTCATTAAAATAAAAACTTGATTAGACTTTCTATATATCGCGAACAAACATTTCTTTATAAAAAATATTCAACTAATAGTAAAAGCTGCATATACTCCATTACCTGGTTTAGGAGGAGCGGATATATAGACAGGCAGCTGCAGAATACGACTTTGTTTTATATAACGTAAAGATGTTCTTACAAATGTAAATGTAGACCAAAAAGGGATGGATGGATTGTGCGATGACATGGTGATTTGTGGTATCACAGAAGACGTAGGCCAAAAGAGTATGAAAGCCATAGTCATATTGTGCTGATCTGAAATAATTGTCAGAAGTGAAAGAAAAGAGAGAGACTTTACAATAGATGTTTATATAATCTACATGACGGGATATTTATCTATTTAATAACGTTATTCCAATATACAGTTTATAGAGGTATTCATAACATTATTGCTGCCTATTTCAATGTATTAATAAAGTAATCTATTAGAAAATAAAAATATTCTACCATAAAGAAAAATAATCCCGCAATTATATATTATAAGTGCCGTTTTATTAGCTTATTTAATGTATGTAAAATATGTTCATTGAAATGTGGGTAAATTTATTACATGATATAGTATTTTTAACAAAAATATATAGATACTAGCTGCGCCCGCGGTTTTACCCGCGTGGTGATGAAAAATCGTTATGTTTTGGATACTTTACACTATATCTTTATAAATTATAGCCTATGTGTTATTTTGATGTGTAAGCTATATTACTGTAAAGTTTTATCAAAATTCATTCAGCAGTTTTTGCGTGAAAGAGCAACACACATACATCCATTCTTACAAACTTTCGAGTTTATAATATTAATAGACAAGTTAAATTGATTAATACTTATTTATAAATGAAATCGATTTTTGTAATAAATCGGGTCGATAACACATTAGGACATTACTATTCGTCATCGAGCTGTCAAAATTAAAATAAATCCTTGGAAAGCCTACTCATATATTATATGTATACAGACAAGGTAAACGAATATGTGGTATGTCGCAGTCTCCTGTGTCGTGTCGCGGTCATCACTAACGCTAAAGACCATTAGCGTTAGTTTCTGAAAATGTTGCTAGGATACACAAAATAAAAAACTAGAATGGAATCGCGGATAAATAACAATTGCGTCAGCAATGCGTCAAGAACAAGTGTACTTGTATTCAAATTAAATAATTTATGTTTGTCATACTTGTTCCTTTTCTTGGCATATTCTTTATTTATTAATCATGTTTAAATAACCCGTGTGCTTAAATTTAGTGAATTTTAATTTAAACAATTGGTCGTTAGTGAGCTGATCTCAAACGAGACGAGACGAGACGTTCACGATTACAATGTACAATGTGGATATGATCTCATAATGGATGAGATATCTTTTAAACAATTCATCCAATTTTAAAAGTGAATACATTTTATTTTTGTATAAAATGTTTCGGATTTTATTATTTATTGATTTCATGCGATACAGTACTCGATGACATAAATTACAATTTGTTGTATTGTCAACGTTTTAGAATACAGCTAATACAATACAGCTGATATTACAGTTCAACAAAATTATACTAATTAGATTGAAATGCACAAAACTGTAAGGGTACTACGACACTGTGAAATGTCACAGAGTGTTGAACCGTTGAACCAGTTTGCGCTTACATAAATAACTTTGATCGCTTCTAAATTGAAAGATAGAAGTGTACCATGTAATGTTAGCAGTTCGTAAAGGCAGATACATTACACGCCTATGTAATGTGTGATAGATTTTGTATCTTAGGCTACAGAGCCTAAGTAGAAGTCACTGAGGTAATCAGTAGGTACGTAAACAGACGGCGAAGTAGACTGTAGGCGGGTTTTTTATATTTAAGTACCGAAACCCCAGAAACTTATGACTGACTCTTTGGTTTGTCCGGGGGTAGGAATGCTGCTAAGAGACCTCCACCTGAAACATGAAAATAATGAAAACTATTTTTTCTTGGAATTTAAATTATTCCTACCTCCTAAACGTTATCATCTATCTGAAAGTACTTTATACGAACTATTCTCTATTAGTATAGTTCTTGCAATAGGGGACCGGAAGCATGTTACGAGAACTTCTAATATGTTTGTTTACATAAATAGCCATAAACCGATCAAATATAATCTGAAAAGATTCTATATTGATTCCCGAAGTGGACCACCAGGCTCACATTAATCAAAACTAAACACTAAAATGATGATAACAAGACGAATAAACCCATCATATCACAAGTGAAGCCAGCTCGTCATCACCAATTGCAAGAACTACAGTAGAAATGATTCTACAAAGTAGTAAATAATGTGCTAATGTCCTCACTCAGTAAGCAAGCGGCGATGCCGTAGAATGTCGTAGTGCAGTGGGTCATCACGTACTGGCCCAAGACCTGAACGCCGCACAAGCCGCTGGTCCTCGCCACCACCACTCCGAGGCAGGCCGCCATACCCCTATGCAAATAGACCATTATATTAACATAAAACGAATATTTTATTAAGGTATTACCTATCTCGTAACAACTATCACAGGTAAAATGTTGATTAAAATTTATACATTATATTCTAGCATTCTATCTATACATATAATAAAATTGTAGAGGTCAAATTTCTGTAAAATTAAAAAAATGCTAAAAATCGAGTCAGGGGGGGGTGTAAGAAGTGAAATAGAACTAATTTAGATTTTTTCAATTTTTTGTTTCTCTGGTTGTCTGTCTGTTTGTACCGGCTAATCTCCGAAACGACTGGACGGATTTACGTGAAATTTTGTATGGTGGTAGCTTATATCCCTGGTCAACATATAGAATACTTTTGATCCCGAAAAATTAAAGAGTTCCCGTGAGATAGTTAAAAAGCATTAATTACTTAAACAGCTTTTAACAGACTGAAAGTAATTTCTCTGCAACGTAACATAATAAAAGCGGAGATTTGACAGGGTGTGGCTGGTCTCGGTGAGAGAGTTTTATCCTATTTATATATAATATATAAAGCTGATAAGTTTGTTTCTTTGTTTGTTTCCTTGGACGCGCTTATCTCCAGTCTGATTTTTTTTCTGTGTTAGATAGCCCTTCTATCGAGGAAGGTTAAAGGCTATAAACTATGACGCTAACAGCAATAAAAGTGGAGCACCAAATGAAGAATGTTTCAAAATAGCAGGGTTTTTTAACTTACTTTTTTTCAAACTATTCCACGCGTACGAAGTCGCGGGCAGAAGCTAGTTATATTATAAAATTCTAAAAATGATATCTGAACATTAAGCTATTTAAATAAAACACAAGTGGTAGACTATATAAACAATGGAGAACATGATGCAATTTTTTAAATTTCTTACCAGTTTGTCTGGTTGTTCGGGATTCACGTAAAAACTACTGTGCCGATTTCGATGCGGCTTTCGCTGATCGACAGCAAATTAGTCTTAAAATCTGCGCTGCTTTTAACTCACCGATGTGATGTTGGATACAAATCGACGTAATATGAAAACAGCAGCCCCATGCACAAGTTCGTCATCATCATCCCAACGTACAAGGCCATACTGGCCACCTGGTTCGTGTTGTAAATGGCCACCAGGGCCGATAGCATTGGGATGAGAAGGAACGAAATCATGAGCAACTTCCTCCTCGATGCCAGCTTGGACACGGCGAGCGTGATCCCTGCGAAGAGGACGCCGTGGAGGATGCCTGATAGCAGGGTTCTGGTCTCGATTGTTGAGATACATTGTGACTGTAAATTAATTCGTCAAACCGTCACCAATTCGCTTTTTACCCATAACGGGACTCGAATAAAATGTCGTTTGAAAGATCACAAACTTTATTAGTATCACACACACAAAATTTACCGTTCTTGCAAATATAACCAGTCCAAATCGCAGGGCAGAACATTGCAATAACATAAACCGGGCAAAGTGTGTCAGTGTGAGATTCCCGTTCCGACTATACATTTAAAAACGGCTCGATCGCAGTTGAAACTCAACTAATTGCGACTCACCGGGGTGACCTTATATACTCGAAAAATAATAACAGACCCTCAAAACCTGCACAGACTATTGATAGAATTTCCCAAACTTGTAAAGCTTTAATGCAATACATCATGAGTTCTAAGAACTTACAAAAAGAAGGAGCATTAGAGCGGTTTATAATGTCTTGCTTGAAGATCGGGTGTAAACACAACGATTTTAATGATAACCAACAGTTGATTATATTTCAATACTTCGAAACATAGCGCAAAAAATGACAATGCACTATTAAATAACCACTTCAAAAGAATTACAGATAACGTAAACACCAAAAGTAATACAGGTTTTCGGCTACGGATCATAGCTTCCCAGAAAAAGGCGGCTTACAATAAGCTCGAAACATACAAACCTTGATAGACGATAGCTCCGTGAGTTTGCGCAGCTCCAGTAAAGTACTGTCTGACATTGTTAGTAAGTATGAAATAATAGATGTAGAACAATTTTTATCTCAGAAAATAATATGGTTTCTGTAGGAGAATAATCCGAAATCTACGCAATCGAGGCGACGTAAAAAGTTCTTTAGCGTAAACGGCAGAGACAAATGTAAATGTTTGCAGACCATTCCTAAAGTTGAATAATTTATATACTCGTAATAGGCACGCACAATATTTACGGAAGAATAATTTCAGCGAATGATGGAATAATTACTACAGGTGATACTTACCAAAATATCTGAATTGTTACGGTTCTGCGTGCTAGAGATGAAAGCACACAAGCTATTGATTTCATCATCAGTGGAATCAATGCCAGCTGTAAACGCTTCAACTATTGAAGGAAACCACATCACCAAGCCGTTGTTCCTGGAAAACAAATATAGTCAAGATCAGGTGAACATTATTTCGAACTGAAATGCTCGTGAAATGTATTTGCGTCTCCGAATAGCTCAAACTCATTGTTCATAATATTATGTCGTCTAGACTTGTTTACTAAAATAATGCAAGGGAATCAAAGTCGTCAGAGATTAATTATTTACAAGAATAAGGATAACAGATGACATTCTTATAGATTTTAAGGCTTACTAACTGTAAAGGCTTTGGGGGAAAGTAATGATAAAATGCAAATGATAGATGACAACTTGAATGCAACAAAGTGAACCACCTGGAACAAGAATCTTAGAATAATAGAGATCCAATATGTGCCTGAGAACAGTTCTGTGAACATAAACTCATTGTCATTTAATTGTCCAAAGTAATAACGTGTAACCGAACGTGTAACTTCAACGTAAATGGAAAACAGATACAGTTCTTAGTTCCTATTTTTTAAGTCTGAGGATAAAAACAATGTAATTAATTATCGACCTATATCTTATCTGCTTTTGAAAAAGTTTTTGAATCGCTTGTATGTCCCTATATTGCCTCTAGAAGCCATATAGGAAGAAGATCATCAGTAGCAGTAACAAGCGTTATTCTTCACAAATCCTCGCAGCAATAGTAATCCTTAATTATAATTATGTGACGAATGTTATTGTACGCTCTCTTTGTTCCAACTGTTGTTTGGTCATCTATTTATGTACAGTACATCCTTTATGTACAGTTTAACTATGAATTATTTTGTTCTTTTCTGATCCAAAAAGAAGCAAGAGGAGAAGATAGCTTGTTTTAACCATACCAATCGCTTGGCAGCGAGTGTGACAACAACTTCGCTACCGCATCGCGTCCACAAGTAGTACATGAACAAGCTTTAAAATTAAGACCTCAAAAAGGTATTGAGAAACTTACACAAGATAAATGACTGCGGTCAAATAAAAGAGTTGCATCGTTTTCCAAATTAAAGGTGGCCTAAATATTGGTACTGTTTGTTTCCTCAAAGATTGTAAAATGGAAACCTCTTTTCTTCCGACATTGTTTTCTTCGTCGAGGATTACTTTTGATACCTGCAATTGTTATTATATCAAATTACATCATTATTTTAACTCCCTCTGAACTAAGTCAAAAAACTTGTATTGCAGAGCAGCGACCATGAAGATAAGACTTAAAACAGGAGATGAACTACATACCTGCAGGTTATATGAATATTTTGTTAAGTGAAACAATTTTTTTAGCGAAATATCTATGAAGTCCTAGTATATATTATTAGGATATATCCGCGACTTCATCCGCGCTTGACTTAAAATTCCCGCGGGATTCCCGCGACACAAAGTACTGTACTGTACTGTGTTTGCCGTTCGGTACGAATCGATACATCATCGTTGCCGTTATCCTTGTCATCCATCTTGAAATCACAATTATCGCACAACAAAATACACGAGATGCATTGTAAAAACCCGCTCTGCTCGCTGCAGTGCTAATGACTACGTCAAACAATTGTCCAGCTGGCGTCCACACCACCCGATTTGATTGGACACAATCGAATAGAGCGATCCCGACCAACTAATGACCTTGTATTTCATATGTCTATCCACACTACACAATTCGATTGTCAATCTAGTCACATTGGTCGTCGTGTGGGAGCCACTTTACTATCCCCGGTACAGCGTCGTCACATGCTAGTAACTAAATACACGTTTATTCTGCTTAAGGGTATCCAAAAATAAAATTTCACTATACCGGGTAACTATTCTTCTCACCGCCATTCCATCTCCATATCTTCTTCAAGTTATCCAGTGCCTCATATTCTCTTCCAGCGTTTATCAGAAACTTGGGGCTTTCGTAAAGGAAATTCAGACCCACAGCGCAAAGGCCGAGTGGCAAGGCCAGGACTATGGCGAGCAGCCGCCAAGGAGTGAATGTAATTAAGCCAATGTTCAATGAAAAGTTTAAATTGAGTATAAAATATCCTGGTACTGCAAAACGAGAAAAAGAAACATTTGTCATGATAAATTTGATTGTATTATAATATCGAACCAAATAAGTTTCTGGGTTCCGCAAAGGCTTCACATGATTCGGAAGAACCATACGCGTGATATGTTTGCGGCTATGTGTAGAACTAACGCAGGTGAACGTTCCCCAATTAACAGGATAATGAAACTTTACAACGAATATTATACAGAAGCTGACATATTTTTTCTAACCCCTTCTTTATACAAAAAGAAAATTATAGAGTTGTCAAGTGGACGTACCTGATACCCGTCACTAACAGGTTATCAGTTAAGTACTGTAGTGAATTTCACATCTATTGACAACTGTATACCAAATCTTTCAAACAATTCGTAATTCTCTGGGTAGTAACTGACTGACAGACAGACAGACAGACAGGCGGCATTATTTCTTATTTTTCTATTATAGTTGTGGGCAACATCGCTGGTTGCGCCACGAGTAACATTTACCTATTGTTTGTATATTAATTTTCTTAGTGGTGTAATTGTTCGTTGCCCTAAATAAATGTTAAAAAAGAGGAAAATAATTTCAATATTAAAGAACTTAAACATAAGACAAATATAACTTCATAGAAATTAATATCAACTTTTAAATTAAATTGAAATACATGGGACTGAGGCGGCAATATATTTATTTAAAAGATGGGACGCCCCTTGGGACGCAACGTGTGTCTATACGATAGCAGCTTCCCATCTTCCAAATACAGCCGTCACTGCCGGAGGAGCTGCCACACTTCAAGAAGACCTGAAACCGCCGCAAAATGCATCCACACATAATTGTGGCTTTAGTTTATAAAGATTTAAAACAAAATTTGTCGTTTAAATGCATATAAATATCGTGATAATGCTAATATCATACTATACACACACATTTTATTACTATAATTTTTCAAATTTTACAATTACAGTGTAAACTCTATGTAACGATACTGAAGGATGTGCATTGTATGGTGTTATAGAGAGTTGTCGTTAAATGGAGAGGCGTCTGTTATTTTTCTGACGTCTTTTTCCGCACCACTAATTTTTGTATTTTTT
Organism: Dendrolimus punctatus; assembly: GCA_012273795.1. Taxonomy (NCBI): domain Eukaryota; kingdom Metazoa; phylum Arthropoda; class Insecta; order Lepidoptera; family Lasiocampidae; genus Dendrolimus; species Dendrolimus punctatus. The sequence continues at coordinate 22,707,152 of CM022535.1, forward strand.
ACATATTTTATTCATATCTTGCGATATTGAGGTATCTTGGTGATAAACGAAGGAACCAGAAATTTCGGCATGTCCGAAGTTCTTGGGAATTTCGGTATGCATGATGCCGACAGTCCACTTTATTACGGGCTAGGATAATAAAGCGATAAAAGAATGTACAGAGCTGCGCAGTATTTGCTAATTTTGACAACTTAAAAAGTACATTTTATTACATAACTTTTGTCATCATTGAGAGCGGGTGTAATGCTATGTAAAGTGTATCATTGTATAGAAGACATACAATGCCAAGTGTACGAACCAAAGCTAAGTGATTTCGAAGCTTAAGGGAGTTTGTCGTTAAATCGAGTGACGTTAAATGGAGTTTACGCTATAAGTACTATACAGACCTACTCTATTACTTATGTCAGCGGACTGGACGGCAGATAATGTTAAATTTATCAATTCATGTATTATAGTTATCGGAATAAAGTACATATTTTAATGCTCAGTCTGACTTCGGAGCATCGCAACGGATTTCTGCAGGCTATAACTCTTCATCAACTAACTTATCTGCAATTAAGTCAACCGTCTTGAATTTAAAAAATATTAACTTACCAACATAGCTCATCAAGTAAAGCATCAGGACACTGGTCATTATTAGCATATAGAATCCCCTAACGGCCTGTGAACATGTTTCGCCGATCAGTGCGTATGTGGTTGACTGGGCTGCACTGCAACTACAAGAAGATAACACGACAGGGATATTATAAGGTAAGCAGAAAACCGAGTAATTCTAACAGTAATCATGAATGTCGTGGGGTTAATTATGTGTGGTGCTGCGATGGTGGATGACATATGTTGGTGAAGCACTAGGCGAGAGCCTATGGCTCAATGGCCCGAGAGGGGAGTACAAAATAAGACTACAAATTGTTATACTCTTGCGATATATTAATTTCTTCTTAATTGTTCCTAATTTAACTTAGACTATATACAGTGTAGCAGCAAGAGGTACAGGTTAAACGATACTTCAGATGGCAGGGAGTAGTGTTCACTGTCGAGTGCTGATATGAACTGAAGTAAACTAATTTATTTTGGAAACGGTAACCCTAAGTAGGCTACACTGTTAATTTGACTTTAACAATAAATAAAATGACCCGCAGGGGGACTTTGTGGCGAAGCCTTAGGTGAGTGGCGACACCTCGTACCTGACTCCGCGGGCCAAGACAAGGCCCCCCGCCTCCGTGCTTGCATTCGCCAGCCGGCACGGAGTGGAGATCGCTAGAGCTAAGACTCAAGCTCCAGGGGTGGAAGTGATAAATGGCATCACGTCAGAAGTAGCTTCGGTGAACCTGCAGCCCACCTCTCTACACCCCTTATCCTTTCACATCCATGTTGCCCCTGCCTTTTATGGCACTTTTAGGGGCCCATGCAGGGAGTGGCGAGTCACTGTCTGCCCATTTTTCCATGTTCCCTGAACATTGCGACGGGCAGACGCCATAGTCCCCATATTCCTAGACCGCTAGTACCACTAACAGTTCACCTCAATAGCCCGGTGCTTTTTGTCCTCATTTCCCACAATAGTCCTACAATAGCCGGGGCTTGTCCTTGGGTGCATTATTATATGGTGTAAACAGGGACAATCGCCGGTCAGTGTTACGCCACATTTATAGTTAAATTTGTCAAGGGGCCTCTACGTCTTGGCCTCGCCGTGGCCCCACGCAAGTCCTCCAAAACCACGGGCCATCTTTATGGCCCGTGGTCTTGAAAGACAAAGAAAATAGTATATGCGTGTTTGTGTCAAATCCATGACCGTGTGTGAAATGTTTTTATTTGTTGATTTAATGAACTTTTTTATGCATAATTCTTAAAAAATATTAGCATTCCGTGCCCCTTCTCTATATAAACTATAAGTGTGCGAAATTTTATACTCCTTCACCCGCGCATTTTTTGTTAAAAGGGGTATAAAGTTTTTGCTTCACGTATGATGATGAATGAAGGAAGTTGTCAGACTCTAAATTGCGAACATCGAGAAATATAAGTGATACTGTGATAGCGAGGATACCAAGTAAAATTTCAATATATAAATTGACTTACGTGCTTGTACTTATGATTTTAAGTAAGGCTAAAACAATCCAGTGCGGAGAGAAAGCGCTAAGGAAGGATGCTAGAAAACTACCCCACATTCCGATTAGCAGACATCGCTTCCTGCCTTGGGTGTCCGAGTAGTAGCCCCACACGTATGACATCATTATTGACCCTGTTACAAAAATAAATAAAAAATTACACAATTCTAAAAAAAAATATAGCGCGTTCATATATTTATATTCCTACCTTTTTTTATATCTAACCAATTAACTAATGCTATAAATATATAATATAATATTTTTTTTTTATTATACAACTAGGATATGCCCGCGACTGCATGCACGCTTGGCTTGGAATTCCCACGAGATTCACGAGACACAAAGTATCGGAGCATTTATAAAAAGACTGTAAGCTATCGTTGAAGTGCAAACTGTATCGGAATAAGCAAATTTTTACAACCACGAACCGCTCCCGGGAAAATTTCCGCAGGAAAAAATATCATACATATTATTACATTAAATTTGCTATCGATCAGTAAAAAGTTACACTGGAATTCGATTTAATTTAATCTGGCCATTTTAATTTATTCCCGGAAAAATTCCCAGAATAAAGCGTAGCGCAGATTTTAAGTCTACGAATTTGCTATCGATCAGCGAAAACTGCATTAAAATTGGCCCCGTAGTTTTTATGTGGATCCCGAACAAACAGATAAACGATAGACAGGAAATCTAAAAAAATATATCATGTTCTTCATCGTTTACATAGTGTAATTCAGTTTTAAAAAAAATTAATGTACAGACACCGCGTTCTTAGAATTCTATAATATTAAAGATACATTTTATATTATTGTTACAATTTGGGCCACCTTCAAACAAAGCACATTTATTACCCACCGACGTCGTTTGAGCTAATAACAATAACATTGAAGCGCTTTTATGAACATCTCCTTTTGTTCACTTTGTGTTTAAAATTTGTAATTAGAAAAACATCACCTTGTGTATTGTAATCTTTTATGGTAGTCATTAGCCAAATATGATTCTTGGAAATTCAGTCTACGCGGCCGAGAGACATTTCTAATTGTGCAGTATAAAGCAACGCCCCAATGCAGAGACGGCAGTCAAGCGATAATCGCAAGCGTGGCAAGACGTGTGTACATTCGATAAGCCATATAGTGCGCGTGTTATTGAATCGTGTATCACGTTTGTAGGGGTTGCGTCCAGTTATATTTGTACCTGTGTAATACGTGTTTGTATAGTTCTAATAAATTCTATAGTAATTCCAACGGCATTTTAATTCGAGTCCCGTAACTCGTAACATTATTGTAGAAAATATAACCAAATATGTAAAACGGCTATAGGCTTTACTTTCTTACCTTACCTATAAAAGGCATCGACATCAAGATGCTCTTCTCGGTAAAACCCAAGTGGAAGTCACAGGTGGCGCCGGTGACAATCATGGAGAAGCCGAAGATGTCCACGCCCATGCCCAGCAAGCCCAAGCTAAGGACTGCCAGCAAACATCTATTGTACCATCCATTACCTACGATAATTTGTGATATTCATTATAATGACAAATAGTCATCTCATAAAAGACGATTTCAAATCCTTAATTCAGTATTTGTAATTTAAATATTTCTTTTTATATTAAGTTTTAAGGTGAAATTCAGAAACAAATGTGCCACCTAATCTACAAACGTCTTTGCAGTAGTTCTGAATTTGTCTCAACTTTTTAAAATTTTATTTTTCATATTTGAAACCTTTTCTTTCTTGACTTAACTTACTTTGCTTAACGTCAGTTGTGGATTTTTTCTGTAGAGATCAAGTCAAGTTTTGTTTTATTCACAAATTTGTCCCTTGTGTAATACTGCACATTTGTTATGAAGCCCTCGAGGTTCTTAGCATGAAGTGGGTTTTGTTTTTGTTGAAAAAAGATTTAGTAAGTCATGCTACCTATTTTGAGATGTACCAAAAGGACTCTTGCCTTCAATTTCACTTTCACCACAAATCTTTCCTTACTGTATAATGCATAATTAGAATTATTAATAAACTAAATGTTGATCTTACCTGCCAAAGTAATAGCCTCTTCATAGCTGTAAACCTTAACATCACTTTTATCTGCAATGACTTCATTAACTCTGTTTAGTTGATAGTTATCTTTACTCTCGCATTCGGAAATCAAAACCATTATTGCTGTTTCAATGAATTTATCGTAATTAAAATATTTAAAAAAATCTAATAGTATAATAGAATCGTTGATAGAAGCCTAAGATCAATTATTAGTCATGTTTCTTCAACAAACTTAGCGAGTCTAGTTCTGATTGTTCCAATAAAATAATTCAAAATGTTGATAATATATCAACAAATTTGGCCGTAGCCGATAATCAAAGGAAATATGAAAACAAGCGAATATAATTTAAGAATAAATGGTTTATGAGTTTCTTGTGGGTGCTCACCACGACTATATAGGAAGCTGTACACAACAAACAACCAACCACTTGTGCAAATGATTGCAATATTAATATTGTTTAAGAGACCATTTACATTAAAACTTCTCCGCAACTCGCTGACATTAAATAAATAAAAAAATAAATGAAAATTATTCCATTTAGAAACTATCGTTTAATTTAATAAGAGTTAATACAAAGTTTATAATCACATGGAATATAGAGCAGAAATAACAAGCTTTTTATAACTAATAGCAGATTGACTGATGCCTTATCTGATGGAAACTGCTTCGAATGAATTTTATGACACCTTTTTTGAAAATTTTCCATATTGTATCGCTTTGGGATAATAATGAGCTGGGATCTCTATCTAAATCCTCGCGGTGCATTCATCACAAACATTCTTGAGAACCGTCGCGTACATGAGGGAAGTGACTCTAGAAGTAGAAGCTGTGGGAATGAACGCTCAGCCGATTGCGGGCGACGCGGTGATGGTGATAGAAGCGCCTTGTGTGGCAAACGTCAACCACTTTCTATCAGGTGGGGCAGTTTGCCGTAGTTAGTTAGTAGTTGCCCAGTTAACAAGCAAACATAGCTTATTATGCACGTTTTAATAAATATCATGTCCTTACAGTATAGGAAAACAGCGTTAGATAACTTGCACATTCCTGCTAATGCCCCTTGGAGCATCGGACCAAATATATCTTTCATTCTCTTGGTATTAAAAGCATTGAGACTGGCAAATACATTACAAAGCCATAAATGTACAGGTTTAAAGCAAAAAGTCAGTTTATATTTAAATGTCAACCAGTAAATTAAAAGTACGCAAGCATCCAAATATATTAAACATTAATTTTGCTTGAATGTTTCTACTTTTTGCGGATATTTATCATTTTGGATCCAGTATGGTTCATATTCTGTTTAACAAATTAGGGCAATGGGATTAAATCAAAAGTTTCATAACATTCAATTAAATATTTTATAATTTAAAAATAAACTTTAACAAATTCATATTTTACTTCATTTGCTGATTCTTCCATCCAATACAAACATAAAGTGAGTAATAGACGTGCGAGCAAGTACGCGTCAAGTTCGTCGATCTTCTTCGCTTCTAAAAGTTCGCAATTGCGAGTTGACTCAGAGCAAAAAAGGTCGGTGAGACGCAAGCACGTATTGCTTTCACATCTTATTACCCGCTTAAGAGTTATTACATTCACTAAACATGTATAAAATAATCCTACGGGCAATCATGATAAGTTACTATTCAATACTGACAGGTAGACCTCGTTTTGTTAATAAGGTGCTAATGTCAGTGCTAAATGAGCTTCTTTGGCATTAAATTAGCTGATTAAATATAGACTAACTACAAAATTATCAAAAAAAATGAAGGTATCCTGTTCAAAAAGAAATGGGTTACTTTATTCATGAAAAGGTTGATGCCGCAATGTAATATCGCCATTATTGTCATGTGACTCAAGAGTCTACCTTTTACATTACTAAAATCTAACGAAAAGCTATTATTGTGTGCATGGGTGTACATTTGCAATTCCTACAATAGTTAATATTGTAAATGAAACGCTTTAGTCACGGTCGAGTATTATTTGCATTCTCTAAAGTACTGACGACATCACACCAAACATTTGGCGATAAGTAATTTTATATATTTGTATTCATGCAATTGTCACGTTGCAGATAATTTCAATAAATTTCCATAAGTAAAGAAAATTCAGCTAAAGTAGATATTTAGATTGATTACATACGATTTTATAAGAATATTGTGTAATATGTGCTGTTGTGTTGGCTTTTAACCTCTCTAAATACGTTTTTCGTTTTATCAGTTATACAGATGCCATAAATACTACAGTATACATACAGGCGAGCGAGTAAGTATAGGGACTTAAAGCTCGACTAATTTTTCTCCTGTATGTCACCTTAAGTACGCGAACTTATACAGGCAAAAAAGTTCGTCGAGTCAAAGAACGCAAATATGTCTCTAGTCTTTCCCGCTTAAGAGAGCTACGCTAAACTTGTAAGATAACGGACACCTATGGTGCCAATCGAAAACAAAGCCTGAATAGACATGGGAGAATACGTTTAAGAAATTTACCTTAAAAGAAATAAACCTGAAGTACAGAGTTCCAGCGATGTAGATCGTTCAGATGATTAGACCACAGAGGACGTCGAATCCATACAATCATTTATTACTGGTACCTATATTTTACTAATTATTCAATAGCCATATGATTAAAATTTAACATAAGGTGCATACAGTACTCGCAAAACCTAAATACGCTTCGAATGAAGTTAATTCCGTGAGTTTGCGCAAGACCAGTCCAATGTTACCATTTGTTACACAGTGGATTGTACGAAAGAGATACCATGCGAGTCCGGAGAGCGAAAAAGCGAGAGCTCAACACTCTCCCTTGTCCTCTGTTTGTAAGCCCTATAACGGTGTTCTGCGAAATGACACATACGAACTTCAAGGACGTATATAAGTTTTACCCGAACTATACAAGTAATATCAAACTAAGGCAAGTGAATAAATAGTAAAACGTAGGAACCGGTCATTAATTTCTCCTTTTCTTATTTGTAAAGGGGTATTAAACGGTATAATAATAGACCCCGGTGAATACTAAAGAGCTCTCCACATTCTCACGAGAAATAAACACGACTGTTAAATGGGTTCTCATGATCTTTTCTGGTATTCGCATAGTATGTGCGCGAGGTTCTAGTGAAAATGTGAAAAGCAAAGACACAGATAAAATATGTATTTCTGAAACGCTAGTTATGATATTTCCTTTCCTTGCAGTAGCATTTATGTATAATTGTTTTTATTATTTGCATTTAATTGAACCCACGTAATGCATGTTTGCTCAACTTAATAAAAATATAAAGTCAACTAAACTTTGCTTTTAAAGCGATAGTAATAATCACGAAATAAAATAATCACGAGTATCAAATAATTTAAATATAATATTCACAATTTGATGTACACTAACGGTTTAAAATAAAATCACTTCATGTGTACGTAATATATAATAATAATAATAATTAATTATGAATTAATTATAAAAATATAAGACTATATTTGGAGGCGAGGCTGATGTTCACTGCGGCCGCTCCGGGCGGGTGCTCTTCGGCAGGATTATGCACAAGAGGCCGCTTGCTGCAAACATGCAAACATACACAACGTTACATACACACAAACAAAACTTAAATAGGAATTTAAGGCAATGTGTATCTATAATATTATAAAAGTGTAATCCTTTGTTTCTCACATATTTTTGTGTTTGTTTATTAGTTCGGGATTCACGTAGAAACTATTGGTTCGGTTTCGATGCGTTTTTGCTGATTGATAATAAATCCCGACTTAAAATCTGCAATACTTTATAAAATTTTCTTAAGAGAGGTTTAAAGTGGCCAGGTCAAAAAAAATATACGTGTGGACCTTTAGTGACATTATTTAACCCGAGTCGAGGGGAGTTTTTGTGATTCATGTATTTCCATACTAAAAAAATCACTACCCTGCTTCAAATAACTTGATTTTATATTTATATCAAAATCATCATTGTAATCTCTGTTACCTATCCAAAGTGGACCATGTCACAGGCAAATGGTATAAATCTACAGAGGAGTCGAGCTTTTACAAAAGATTTACAAATGAAATGAAAATGAATCAGGGGGCTAATCGCGCCAGCACACTCCGAAATGCAATTTTTCTAATGTTTGTCAAACTGTCAAGCATCCCGTAAAAACTACTGAACGGCTTTAAATGTAACTCGACACAGAGCTAGCTTTTATTCCGAGTCAATATTCGGGCAATGGGGTTTAATGTACTACGTACTAGAGAAGGCGTCCGTAACTAATAGCTTGTTTGAACACTCATTACGGTTCATGGACAAGACCTCGCTTAGTCTGCGTCGGGCTGTTGTCGATACTTTAGGTGCTTGAGTGAAAAGTAACTATAAAAAAATGCCTTCTTGTGTACTAAGGTACTGTTCAAACTACTCAAGAAACTTAAATAAAACGCAAGAGGTAACTTTTTGCCTGAAGTTTGTAGTGTTCTCAATAAAATATCTTATTTAATGAAATTTAATCCTTTGTAACGCGTCATCCCTGCGGCCATGTTCAAACAAATGTAAACTATACTGCCTAAGAGATTGAGCGATAATGTGATTAGACGCTTTAAGCGCTGCAGCAAATTTATAAGTCAGTCCACGGCAAGCTCTTTTTGTTTCGAATTGCTTCTTTTCTCTTCTTAATATACTCGGAATACTTTTTAGTCCTACTGAAAAGAAGGAAACCTAATGATAAATATTTTATTAAATTGGACAAAAAGTTTCCTTCGATCTTTCCTGTTAACAAATGTTAGATTTTTGATAATCCGTTTCCTTTTCAAAGCCTTAGAAAATAAGATTATTTTCTCGATTATTCCACATTGCAACGACGAAAGGTACGAGGAGCCCCTTCAGTTCAGCTGCTAAGCAATGAGTCCTCCTAAACTAGAAAACACGTTATCAGTCGTAGGCGTCATGGTACTTACTGATGAGGAAGGTGCCGAACATGTAGATGGGCACGATGCAGTGCTGGTCTACGAGCGCGCCGAAGACCACGTTGCCCACGATGGCGCCCACGCGGCCGCACATCACCGTCACCGCCATTGCCGTCGCGCTGCGTCGTCACAAACAAATCACACTAAATACATTTACTTCAATGTTACGACTGCCACCAACGCAAATTAGCAGAAGACGCGGCACTACCAACTGCCCAGGAACTTGTTTTCTCTAATTCATTTTCACTACCTATTAAGTAAAGAGCATTGTTGCTGGACGGGGACTTAAATGAAAGTATGTTCACTTGCTAAGTCCTTATTAGAGTTGAATTGTAAAATTGATTAGAATTAAACAATAGTTGAGATTTTCCTCCATTAAACATCCTTCATTAAAAACTATAAAAATCCTATAGCAGAAACTATAACTGTTCGATAAAAGGAAGAACTCAAATAATACCGCAGAATTGATCAAGTCTAAATCGAGCAAATGACCGAAATACAAATCTAAATTAGTAATTTTTTGACCCTAAAACTAACATTTAGGCAAATAAACTTCTTGATAGTGAACAATATACACTTACGCGACTTTTGTGGGGAATATCTCGCAGATGACGCAGAAGAGGACTGCCTCAGTGCAGCTGACGATGGCCTCGAACACGCACGACAAGATCAAGTTCTCCAGAGAAGAGCTGACCAGGTTCAGGCCCAGAGCGGCCAATCCAGAACTTATTAACATTATCACTGAAATAGACGGATGGGATTATGATATATATTCTAAATAGTCGCTCAGCCTGTAAAAAGCGGAGTGCGATGATAATCACAGTCATGAACTGTGACGTCCAACAGCACAGATTAACCTATCGCATGAAGCACTGGATAATGTGCTACTGAAACGAACGGTGGAGTCTGCGCTTGAGAATGCAATCTCAAAGCTTTTTTAACAAATGCAAACACTGATTAGATTAAAAAGTTAACCACTAGTTTAATAATGAAAAAAAATTAAACTCAAAATCTTTTTAGCAGCGTTTTGTAGATTTTCATAATTTCATTTTATTTTAATTTCGGTGTATTTTATTCAATTTGGGGTATTTCATACACTTCAATAATTTTGTGACGTCACACTATGAATTTCAAAACACTACTTTTTGCACTAGTGTAGTGTTTTATGACAAAAAAATAAGAAGTAAGATTTCACATGATGCCATTCAAAGCAACAACTTTATTGAAATCAAAATCTAACGAAGAACATGATCAGTGCTAATATTCATCGGCTTCCAGCATTTTACGACTAGTTTACGCGGTATGTAGAATACGCAGAATCTTCTCACCAAGCAAGGCTACTTATTTATCTTTCTCATCTTAAAGAAATGAAAAGTTTGAAATAGAATGGAAAAATATGGTGATCTGATATACTCACCGAGCATTAGTTTTTTGCCGACCATGTTAATGGTGAGGCCGACGGAGAGGGCGGTCGGCACGCAGCTCAGCGCCACCACCAGCGTGTGCGTGTACACCTGCACGTTCAGGGTGCCCTTCTGGAGCTGCAACAACAAAATCATAATCAACATCCAGAAGAACATCACAAAATCTAATAAAATAAAATCATTGTGAAGATTTAACAAATCCAACGCAAAAAAAACATCAAATCTGGTTCAGAAACAAAAAAATATTTACACTCTGAATGGGGATGGTCTTCCTGTTTTTTGAATACCAAATCTACCAAGTATGATTGCAGAGGGTTATAAGTTACATTTTTAAACGGATGATTAATCATTACTTAGTTCTTCCATGGTACTCATAACATCAAGCTTAACTTGTAATGCTTTTATTTACGGTATGTTTATTTGACCGAATAACAATGCCCGGAATTGTCCCAATGAGGTCAAACTAATGAAGACTTGTAAAAAAAAGCATAAAATAATATTTTAGGACATTCCGTGTGGTTACAATGATATCAATAAAAGTATTTTTACTTCTTGTGATCCTCCATCTGTTAACACCGAATTTTGAACACCACAGTTACAAAGTAATAACATGAAGGGAGAGCCCCGAATAGGGTGCGAGATGGAATGCTCTTCCGTCTCAAAGGAAGACCTCGGCAATTGTACAGCGCCATTTATTGGCCCGTAAGTGGCAACTAGATGGCACTATGCATTTATATTTTGAAACTGTGAACTTTGGGGGCACCCTCACCGGGTCGTCGGTGGTGGTGAGGTTGGCGAGCTCGTCCGCGGAGGTGCCGTTGGCCAGCATGAGCGAGACCTCGCAGACGCCGGCGGGCCGCTCGCCGTACAGCCCCGCGTACTGGCTGAACCGCTCGAACAGGTCCGGGAACCACATCATCAGCGTGTAGTAGCTGCAACCAACGCATCACCGATCGCCTTCAGAGCACTCTTTATTCAGGTAAACACATTTCACACTTGATGGAAAGCGGTTACCATCGCCTATGCACATTTGCAACACCAAAGGTGCTACAAATGCGCTGCTGCTCTCTTAAGGGAGACTGGAACCTGGTCACTAATGCCAGAACACAACACAAGGTTTTTATGACGGCTAGGGTTGCCACCCGTACTTTATTATAAAGTATTTTACGTTATTTCAGATCATTATACTCTATACTTTATGACAACAATAACGTTCACAAAAATACCTTATTTCGCATTGTTAAACGAAATTTATCGATTGGTGATTTGGTGCTGAATCGATGTCGCCACTCGCCACTCGCCACTCGCCAGCGCCACATCACTCAATCAATCGTTTTATACAATTTCTGAACGCAACCTTACTTCAAATGTCAATAATGTCAGTGTGTCAATCATTGACACAATTTTTTGTTTTTTTGTGCAAAGCGGTTTGAGTGCAATTAAAATACGATTTAAAGTTTAATAATTTATACTATATAATAGTACATTATGGATAAGAATACATTATTTGATAAAAATGAATTACTTATTTATTTTAATTTAAATATATAATTTAAAGATGCTGTGTAACTGTTTAGTAAATATTTATTACAAGTTACATAAAGAAAAATAAATTATACTTTATTTTGATACTATGTACAATTTTTTCTTACCTATAATAACCAATGTACTTTAACTGCAAAAAAAGGTGACAACTCTAATGACGGCATACTGTAAACCAGGGGTGGTAGCCATCCAGTCGGATAAACACCCCACTACGTAGCTGTGGGTTGTTTTGTCGCCTCTTACAATTGCAGAACCATATTTCCATACAACTAACACTGATTTTTGTTAAACTTAAGCAGTATACATAGGACTGTTATCCTAGTCTACGAATTTTGCGACTGTTGTAAAATATACAAAAAGTGCTTGTCTTTATGAATGTTTACCTAAACATGAGGCCGAAGTCGACGAAGCAGCAGAGCACCAGCAGGCCGATGTAGGGCGGCGTCACGAGCATCTTCTTCCGGATCCAGAAGGCCTGCCACCTCTGGTTCCAAGTCAGCGGCGCTTTGGTCTCGTTGCCGTTGTTGTCCGCTGACACCACTTCCTCCTCGTCGCCTCCTGCGCTTATCATAGACTCCACCTGAAACAAATTAACACATATTTACATATTTTTTTTCATTTTTACGAACGAATCTTTGACCAAAGTAACCTTTATAAATAACAAATTTCAATGAAACAACTTTCTTGTAAGATTGTTTAAAGGATGACATGACGATCTGTAGCGATATAGAAGACGAATAACAGAAGAATAAGACATAATAATAATTATTATTATTATTATGATAAACACAAATACTTGGAGAGGCTTGAAGAAAAGAGAAAGATACTTATATACTTTATAGTTTCGACGTTAAGATGAAATTTCTAATTTTTCAAGGTATATATAGAAAAACAGCCAACCCGCGATTCAGATTGTGGAACACGATGCAATCTTTTTAAGGTTTCTTGTCTGTTTGTTCAGAATCACATAAAATATAACGATAGATTATAATCTAACGGTATTCACAAATTGACGGTGACATATACATATACATTACAATAGAACTACAGGAATATCTATGGGATACTCACGGGGAAATCCTTCGCGTCCAACTTAGTGTTGGCGACGAATATCCTCTGCAGTACGGTGAGCGCCTGTTCCGGCCTGTTCGCGTGCAACAGGTACCTAGGACTCTCCGGGAAGGGGAAGAGCAGCAGCACCACCAGCAAGCTGGGGATGCCGCAGGCCGCCACGAACACGCGCCACGAGGTGTACTGGAAGGCGGCCCCGGGCGCGGTGAGGTTGAATCGCGGGTCTTGGATTATCAGGTACGCGATACCTGGAAAGTATTCCCAAACACAATTAGCTATTCATATCATATTTCTGTATAAAATTTATTAAATAAAAAAGTTTAATTTAATCAATATTTAGCTAGACGTGCTGCTAGGGAGTTTCCTGCCGCTTCTTCTCCTTAACAGCAATAACACGTCGCGAAGCGATGTACATAGACTAGGAAGTAAAATTAAATCTTAACTTACATGTATGACCTTCAAAAAGTGTTCTCCGATGGAACTTATATTTAATAAAAAAGTGTGTGTGTGCTTATCTAGTACACGCGTTAGAAGTTACACTTCTTTAAATTGGTTAAATATATTTAACCAACCGTATTGAAAAATACAATCATAAACTGAGTTAACTCTAAATAACTTAGAAAAGTAAATACCACAATCACACCCAAGTAGCATGGTGTAGCTTTTTCGTGTGATGGTGTGCGCGCGCATCGTAAAATTGACTCTCATCATTGTTTCCTAACGCGCCTAAAGAAGTATAACTTCAATAAAAACTTTTCAATTTGAATATATTATACATAATTTTTGTATTCCTGAACTCCTCCTAATTGGTTGGACCGATTATAATGAAATCTTTTTTATGTGTTCAAGTGGATTGGAGAATGGTTCAAATCTCCAATTCCACCCAGTAAGTGGCGCTGTAATCGGGACCTAGATTTTTGGTTTTTGAGAGAAGGACAAGGTCTAGTTAGTTATAAATTTTAGCACCTTATATAATTCTAATAGCAAAAATTTACATTATTACGCACAGTACCTCTGGTTTTAGGAAATGAGAGAAAATAGATAATAAATAAAAAGTCAATAGGAAACATGCAGGCAGTAAATTTTATAATAAAACAATATAATAGGTATAAAATATGTAATAATATAAATAGTAGTATAATATAAAGCTGAAATGTTTTGTAAAAATAACAATTAAAAATAAAAATTAGAAGTAACAAATAAATTTTTGGCAATGCAAAAAGAAAAGACAATAAAAGTAAAAAATCACAAAAATTTAAAAAAAAATAAGAAAAGAGGTAACACGTGACAAGCTTGTGCTTGTGTCAGGGGATGGAGAATAAAAAAAATGCAAGAATTTACGAAAAAATTATCATTTAAATAATTAAAATGATATTTCCATTATAATTAAAAAATATTGATTCCTGGTTATTGGTTCCTGGAATGGGTTTATTCTCAGGACGTGAGAAAACAAGCTCACTTTTATATTTGTATTACAATGTTTCCAAGCGTTTTATTTTTATTTCACTTTTCACGTTTGCACGTCTATCAAGTGACATATTATTGATAGTAAAGTAAATTGATAAAAACTTATTTATAAACGAAGTCGGTTTTTATAACAAATCGAGTCGTTAATGCTCTGAGACATTACTAATTGATCCTCCATCGAGCTATCAAAAGTGTAATAAATGCTCGGAAAGGGTATATATAGTGTGGTTTCATAGTTATTAAACTTCATAAACGCGATTATAATTTTGCGTAAAGATATGAAGGTCTAAGTCGCGCCGTTCCTGTGACGTGATCGTTCGACCTTTATCGAAGAAATGCAGCCGAAGGTCGGCGATAAGAGCGCGACTTGGCAGCGGCGCACGCGCACGCCGCTGACACCACTTGCCAATTTATGTATACAGTCGAATCCGTATCAATATTATTATTATCACGTACAAAACAAGTCGCGTCCACTCGAAATTACAATTTTTATGAATTCATTAAAGCGGCATAAATATAGAGCCCTAGGAATAGGTTATCCATTTGTGCCGCTTGGGAGGCCCTTGGGGACCTATCGGCAAAAAGTTAAAGACACCTGTTTAAAACTCTTTAACACTACTCCTGATCAGAGGGCTGGCTCATATTTCGCCCAACAAATAGCATTGCCATGTGGCGTGGCATTGCTGCCAGCTTTCTGGAGAGGCTCCCCGCTCGCAGTTATCTGCTACATCTACTTTAGACCTAATTATTTTTATATTTAAGGTGACGCTTTAGAAGGTCACGGAAACGCAGGTACTGCCTTTCAGATTTCCGTTTTCCAGTACTGAGCCGAGAGTAAAATAAGTTATTGGGTAACCTGACAGAGTCCATACATACAAGATATCCACATCAAAGAAGTTTTTGCTTAATCAGTAATCAGTGAGCCCTCACATCTCTCACTCACCATACCAAACACGAGCTCAAGGCTAACGCTGATGTTCTGTGATAGCGTGGTATCACACCGACTGAACTAATATAGCAAAAGAACTAAATAAAATGACAAGCAACCACTCACCTGGCAACAAAATGGTTCCAATGGTCCAGAAGACCTCCAACCGACAGAGCATCACGTCCCTGTGCCTCAACGAGAGGAAGTCCCCGAAGTAGGGGAAGATAAGCCCCGTGGCCCCGATGATGCCGAAGCCAGAGAAGAACCTGGAATTATCACAAGTCTACAACGAATAGTCACATCGGGAATGGTTCATATTCGCATCGAACATTGCCATCACCACCACCAAATTGCGATCACCTTGATGTTGAAAGTCCTCTAAGAGCACTTCAAAGTGGGGAGAAGGCTTTATTTATTCAATTACTGCCATGTGACATCTAAACTTCGTTCGCGTTGCCATGATTACCAATTTCTAAATAAATTGCAACGGCGACACAAGAAAAAACGTGACACAGCAACACTTTGTTGGCCAAAAGTATCCAAATTTTTACTCAGGATATAAGTTAGCTCTGTGTTCAGTTTCATTTAAGCCGTTCAGTAGTTTACTATCACAATCTTATCTAGACGCACTTTTGCCTTAGGCGTAACACAATGTTTTTACTAACAATTTATTGGCATGAATGAGTGAATTAACGAATGAAAACACTTTTTTGTTCACCAAAATTAAAACTACGTTATTAAAAACTAGATACAATAAATGTTGAACAAAGGGTGGCCTTATCGCTTCAAGCGATTACTTCCAGGCAACGCCCTAAACTAAGCATGTATGAAGTATATAACATACAATATAGTTTACATATGGTTGAAGTATATATTCGCTAAACCTAAGCCAAAACTATATAATGAGCCTGTTGAGGAAAAACATCATAAAGGACCTTTAGGTATTTGACTAACTTATTGTAACCTACAGTTAAAATTTATTTAGATTCTAATACCAAGATTCTTTAGGCCTATATCTGGGCTAATAGCAAATTATTATTATACCAAAAATTTGAGATCTTATTTATAGCTGAAGTATAACAGACAGGCTGACGGCCCACCTGATCGAAAGCGGTTACCGTTGCCTATGGACGTTTGCAACACCAGGTGGTTGCGCCAAGAAACACCTCCTTATAAATTCTGCCTCCCTATACTCGCCATCAAGAAAAGAAAAAAGTTTCGAAGGAAGAATGCGCAAAACAAAATAAACATTAATCTTCTATCAGTGCTGTCACCGCAATATATAGTGGATAGTTGAAACACAATACAAAGGAAAACTATTTTAATTCTCCTAAGCAAATCCTAGTGAGTGTGTGAACCCCCGGGGGATGAGTGCAGTGTGGCGAGGTAAGTCACTCTTCCCTTGCTTCTTCTTCCATCTCCCTTTGCCGTGCCCGATATTCAAATCGCGCCCGCACAAGGGATATCGCTAACGCGCTGCCGGCTTCGAAGACATTTTATGACACCCTTTTTGAAAATCTCTATATCGTAGCGCGCTGTTAACTCATTCCAAATCCCCACGTTAAACAGTAGAATACGCAGAGAGACGCGAAGTCTGTGAATATGGGATTATCAACAACGCGAACGGCTCGACGTTGAATACAGTCCAGAAGATTAAACTGCTAGGCAGGTGATCCAGCACAACGTTGTAGGCAATAGTCCATATGCGGCCTCACCTGGAATTTATAAAGCACAAGGCGTTGCCGCAATGTGAAGTACTGCTTGGACCCATTTAGAACTCCGAGCTTCTTTGAGGTAAGTTTTGACTTGCCTTCAAGATAGCCCCTGAACTGTACATTGTTCGCGATTTCTACACTGAGGATCCCAATACTCTTGGAGGTGGTAAGGATAGTTTCTTGGAACTGAAGGAAGCGCTTGCTTGAATGTAGTTTTCTTAGCAGACCTATGAGTGATGTTTTAAAAAATATTTCGTAAAGCAGCTCTCCTGTAATTTCTTTATATAATGTCGTTTACGATGTTCTTCCACAGATTCTATAGTTAAACAAAATATTGTTCAAACATTGCACGCTTGCAGCTTCACTAAGATACCATTCATGTGGAAATTGTCTCTAATTTTGGAAGCATATTGAACGACAATCTTTAGTGCCAATCATCCATTGTACCGATGGCACTGATGACAGAATGAATATGGTAAACAATTTTATGGGTAATTAAGTAAATCAGGGCGACCTTGTGATTCATACGTCATCGTGTATTTATTTAATTACTAGCACGTGCCAGCGCAACTTCGTTCGCGTTGCCATTTCGACGTCATGTTTGTTCGCGAATTGTATGGGCGTGGCACCTAAATATCCCGTCCGCAGCGCTGTCTTATTATATATATTTGTGTATCACTAGGAAAGAACTTCACAGGATATAAGCTTGACTCTTGTCGAAATTCATTTAGAGCATGATTTGAAAACTAATAAGCGGATTGAAATGTAAATATAAATATTGACTAATACAGAGCTAGCTTACATTTCGGGTCAACACTCAGGATACATTTTATCCTGATAAAACAATAACATCGTTTTTGTGGAATAGACAAATGTTGCGAAAGAAGTGGTGCTGTAGTCCCGTTATGTTTGACGCTGCCGTTCACTAACAAATACGTCGTAATGGCAACGCGAACGATGTTTCGCTAGCACATGTTACTACATAATATGTCTAGACCGGTAAGGCGTTTTGCGTATACCATCAGACTTCTTAAAATGCAGTTATATTAATGTTTCTTGTAGGCAAACTGGCTAAATTGGCTGCGTTGAGATCGTCGTCAGACAATCAAAGTCCTCTGCTGGACGTGCACCTCCCCAAGTTGGAGCCACAAATCTCGTGCTCCTGCCTTCCTCATCCAGCGCCTACCGGCAACCTTACACAGTCTGTCAGATATGCACAGACAGACCTTTAATGCACAATTACAAATAAATAAAGCACAACAGAATTGTTGAATAATGTTTAATGTGTAGATACCTGCACGCGAGAAACGGCGGGAATGTCTGGACGAGGCTGGAGAGGAAGGCGGCCAACGCGTCCAGCAGCAGGGCGCCGATGATGGCCATCTTGCGGCCGCGGGCGTCCGCCAGGTTGCCCCAGAAGTAAGAGCCCACGCACATCCCTGCGCAACACACGATCGTAGTGCATACAGTCTTCCTCAAAGTAAAAAGTAATTCCTCTCTCATAGTGCAGAGAATGGGAGATTAGAGAAACATTTCAAGGGATAATGACCGATTAAAAACAAAATATGCCTAATTAAGGTAATAATTAATAATGGCAATAATGATTTATAAAATGTATTAAACTTAGTCGCACTAGAGTACACGTTCTCTAATGGGCTGTAGACAAATAAAACAACCCCTACAAACAAAATTGGTTTCCAACATTCAGAAAATTATAATCAACATAATATTTTTTAATTCCCCTATAAATGGGATGCCCGAGCCTAGCAGTGGGACGTTTATGAGCTGTTACTATATCTATAAAGATATATAAAATTTAAGTATCTGATTGTAATGTCAAAATGAAAATGGGAAAAAATCAGGGGGGGAAGACAGGCAGACATTCCGAAAATGTAATTTATGGAATTTTTGCCTGTCTACCTATCTGCCTGTCCGGGTGTTATAAGGAGTAACTTAGAGTAGTTTTAATTCCATGCGGACGAAGTCAGGGGCACAGCTAATAATATTATATAATCATCAAAATACAACTTGACTGCCAACACTGCTTCAACAGCTAAAGATCTCAAACGGCGCAAATATGGGAACTCTAAGAGTTTGTATTTGTGCCGTTTGGAGTTGAAACTTTAGGTCTGTGGCAGATAAGGAGATTGTGAACCTTCGATAAAGGGCTTCTTCAAATTTTGTAAGAAACTTTTTGATGCCCCCCTGATCAAAAAGGGGGTTCTTATTTCGCGTAACGAATCATCATTGCCATACAACCTAAAAATGCAGCCAAACTGTCCTCTGGCAGCGATCTGTTACGTAGTGTATATTAACTTGTTTATTTTTAGTATTTTATTATTAAGTTAATAAGTGATTTAAATATATTTGGATGAATCGTAAATTATAAACAATCAAGAACCTTTCCTTTAGACAATTGAAATTTTGACTGAATTATTGCTGTACTCAGCATCTATACTAATTAGTCTTCTCCGACAACAATATTAGTTGACGTATGGTTACAAACGAAAGCTATGAAATTATGTACCAATGAGTGGCGTGGCGGTGAGCCGGCCCTTGTCGCTGGACGTGAGTTTGAAGTCGTATTCAGCAGCCGGCAGCACGAAGCTGAGCGTGGTGGTGCTGAGGGCGCACACGGCGTACACGGCGCCGCACGACATCAGCAGCATCCATTGGAAGCTGCCGTACCCTGGAAACAGACAAAACAAAGTCAATCGAAAGGTTAAGCAACAACAATTAAGAGAAACGTAGAAGAGAGAGAGAGAGATAACACTTAATTGCACACCAAAATATGCAATTACTGAACAAACCATATTTACAATATGTTCTAGGTAATACAATAGGCAGCATTATCGCTCAAAGATCTCTTAATAGGCAACCTAAATTAACGAAACTTGCATCAGACGATGGTGCAGGAAAAAGGCAATAGATACATAAATACTCTTAACTAATTTAATAATTAGATATACACATACATACATATATACAATAACATATTTCAAAATATATAAGTTATTATAATAAATGTATTAGCATGATCATATTGTGTTAACAAGACATAGCTAGTGGACAAATAGTGTTTTCCGAGTAATTTTCTATATTTCGGTTTCTCTTTAGACTCAATAATAGGAGTGGGTATAACTTTTAAGAAGATATGTATAACTTAAAGAAAATTTTCTTTAGCAGAAATAAGTGTGAATAGAAATTTTTGAATAATGTTTCTTAATATACAAGCGGAGAAAGTATATTAAGTCCTGGTGCCGGTCGGTCGGTAGTGAGAGGTGACTAAGCAACGCACAGTTAGATGGCAGGGCATTTGCCCGTCTGGCTACAACTACTGGTCCAAAGTATGCCGTCATAACAACCTCGAGTTGTGGTCCAGCATTATTGCCCTATGCAAGTCTTCTTTCCAGGCCGACAGAACAATTGTAGTACTTTTGGTATTTCAAATTTTCATAGGCGACGGTAACCGCTTTTCTTCAGGTGGATCGGCTGCAAATGTCAGTCGTAGGAAGTCAGAAGTGAAAATATTCTATCTAAGCGTGACGGCCATGGGCGTTCGTGCCTTAAGAAGTTTTCACTTCAAAGACTTTACACACGCGCAATTTGTCAGCCCTCACTTCTAATCTGAAACTTCTCCAATGCTCTTACAAGCTTAACAAATACGTCTAAAAGAAACAATTGCATAATATTGGATGAAACCAGCCACTACACATTTCCATCCAGCAATCAAGTCGTCGGATGTCTCACTTGAGGCATAACCATTAATGTTCCCGGCAGTAAACATGGAGTCATCTATCAATAAAAGCATCAGGTCTCTAGCGCGATGGTCAAGGATCCCGAAGCCATTACAATCTTTCATTGTCATATCTTTAAATCGATTGTAATCGATTAGCTTTTGTATTGAATCGATATTGAGGACACTTGAGTTAACGAATCTCAATAGAGTCAAATGCATTTGATTCAATGTTTCCAGGAGGCGGGTGGAGGTGTATCGCGAAATAATTTACGACGGATCTATGAGCGGAATGACGTTGGTGTAACGTCTCATTGATCCGGTTCGAGCGGGAATCAGTTCGATGTGGTTTGCACACGTGTTGATCACGATTTACAAATTGCAAAGAGTAAACATTCTTAAGAGAATCTTCCTTTACCTCTAAATCTCCGGAGATAAGCAATGTCTTTAAAACAAGAAAAGTTACCATCAACATTAAAGCGATTGTTAGACATAATAATCACACCTGCTTGGTTTTGGGCCTTTATTGTAACCTAAATTTGGTTAATAATTATTGTGTTAATTTTCAGAAGCAGATTTATACTGTACAGACCGCACAGCGGCACTTACGCATGCATACTATTTTGGCAATCAAACCAGTTAAAATGTTTATTACTCAGTTCCATTACCCAGAAGAGTCAGTGATTATTTTTTTAGCTAGAGTACAGCAAACAGGCTGATGGTCTGTGGAAGTGAATGTACCAAAGGGGACCTAGAACCTGGTCACTAACACCGGAATACAATTCAAGGTTATGGCAGCATAATTAGTATTCTCTCTATACATTTGAGTTGTACTTCTATTGCACAAGAAATGTCATCATTACTCAATTACTTTGTAATAGATACTTAAACTAACATAAGTCATAAAGTTGACAATAAAATAAGAAATGCATTTAAAACAAATGTACTCTCATGGCGCGTACATAATAATGCTTTCAACGCCCATCTTTGCAAATATGAAAGTGACGTAATTGCACATTAGTTTAAAGCACCCCCTGCGCTTGCTGGTGGCGAAGGGGTGTGGGTAGCCCCCCAGGCGCCTGTCGCCATCCATAGGGTCTGACTGTTTCGTCGTACAAATCCAATTTGCGGCGACGTCGGCCGATATTACCACGGGTATTAGCACTATTAGCTTAGCCTCCGTCATCCACCTTAATCTAATACCGGACTATTCTAGATTTAGTTCGTCAAAATCATACATATTCATTTTAATTGTTTGAAGATCTAAATTGAATAAGGATCGGTATCGAGTGGAAACTGTCCCATTTTCCCCTATAAACAGTTTTATATTGATCCCAGTTATGGAAAATATTCCTATAGTAATCTCTTCTTCGTTTTGAACGAATCGATATCGAACAAATAGTACGAGGTGTCCCCTAGGTTTACGAAACATTTTCGTTCCTTCACTTGCTTACCAGCAGGAGTGACCTTACATAAGGTCTTTTCAGATCTCAGTTCTACCTTGCATACGGTCACTGGCAGGAGTCCGCGATCTTATGCAAGACGTCAGTCCACTAGGCCGGAGAATATCCTGAACTATGTACCGGGCCTCTAGATCGAGTTTTGGGAATATCCCCAATTTAATAAATCTATTATATTATACTGGAGGTAACCTCATATCCAGACCGTTGTCTTGATTTAGCTCAATTTTTTACAACCCAAGGAGTACATTTTATGACTGCCTCAAAAAAATTCCGCAATCACAAAAAATCTGGGAACACAAACCCCAATCATGGAGACCCTGAGTCAACGTAGACCGAGATGCGGTCTCCACTCCGGCACTCATCAGCTCCATTGACCGGTAATACTGTGCCAGACGTATCTGGTCTTCTTTCAGTTCAGCTTGCTAATAGCAAGCTACGTCAGTCACCTTGATGTTTTTACGGATATCATCATTTCGGGTACTACTAGTATCCATTAGACAGAACATGTCACAAGAAGATATCAAAATGTACATGTTTTGTTTTGCTGAAGTACTACAAACAAGTTGACGGCCCACCTGATGGAGAGTGGTTACTGTCTCCTATGGACATTTGCAAGATCCGAGGTTCCAACACGCTTTCGGCTTCTAAGAAACTTTATGGTTTTTGAAAACCTCATTCTAAGCCCCCAAGATACACAAGACATGTAAGAAGAGACAAGACAAGATAAGACATGTTAGAATTACAAGGAAAATGCTGTTTTGAAACGTATCAAACAATATTAATTAAGACAGCACACGAGACATTTTGTTGTGTGGTTTCCAGGCGCGTGGGCGTCGCGCGTCGTGTTGTTGTTGACACTGAACCACACTTTGGACTTTGGCTCGATCTATTTCTATTTATACAGCCACACTACTCCACTTCCGAACTGACTCCAAGTTGCCCACTTTTGATACAGTTTTCCTCAACGGACTGGATATCGAATGCAGATTATTTTAACAAACCGCACTTATGTTGTTCCAAGAAAATTAGCCTTATATAGATACAACTAGAGATTTCTCCGCAGCTAGGCCGCGGGTCAACCCTAGGAAGAAGCTCGATTATACTTACATAAAAACTTAATTAGGTTTTTTATATACATAATTCTTCAGTGAAAAGTTATCTAACTGATGATGAAAACCGCTAATAGATCAGTTGCGTGTTTTAAGAGGAATTAATGAATATACAGACAGACAGACAGTCGCGGACAGCGACTTTCTTTTATACTATGCACAAGTAATAATAATATCAATAGATACAATTAATTATGTACAACATATTCTGCACGTCTCCTTAATCTTAACTTCTTAAACTGTTATTTTTATTGTCTCTGCAGACCACGGGCCATACAAATGGTGCGGACTTTTGGAGGGCTCGCATAAGGACATGGAAAGGCCAACACGTAGAGGCCCCTTGCCAATTTAATCTAAATGTGGCGTGACACTGACCGGCGATTGCCCTGCCTACACCATATACAAATGCACCCAAATACAAGTCCCGGTGAGTGTAGGACCACTACAAGGAATGAGAACAAAATTGGCAGACGGTGACTCACCACTCACTGCATGGGCCCTAAAAATGCCAACATTGGCGAGGGACAAAATGGGTGTCGAGAGGTAGGCTGCAAGGTCACCGAAGCTACTTTTGACGCTATGCCATGTATCACTTCCACCCCTGGAGCTTGAGTCTTAGCTCTAGCGATCTCCACTCCCGTGCCGTCTGCTTGAGGCAAACACGGAGTCGGGGCCTGACCTTGGCCCCCGCAGCTAGGCCCGGAGTGTCGCTACTCACTTAAGGCTTCGCCATCGGGATCCTTGATCCCTGCGGTTATTATTATTACGTATGACTTTTCAAAAATGTTCTCCAGCGGAATTTAGTTTAAATAAATACTTTTGAATTTGAATAATATATAAATACGGATACAATGAGTTCTTAACTTACAATTATACCAATTGAAAGCAATCTGTTTATATTTTATTCATATACATATTACATGAATTAAATATTTAAACGTAAAAAGTTTCTGTATCTGATTAATCACGTTTTTTCCTTAAGTTGGTATTAGACGTATCATTAATTTGGATGAATTATTATTTTTATCATATAAATTATTTTATAATGGAAACTCGATTGATATATGTATTCATTTTGTGTTTTATATTTAAGAATATTAATTACTAGCGACCCGCCCCGGCTTCGCACGGGTGCAATGCTGATACAAAATTAAATACACTACAGAAAAACTATGAACGTTGTATATAAAAACATAGCGGCCCGCTCCGACTTTGCACGGGCATCACTACATAGAAACCTCTAAAATTAGCAATGTTGCCTTAGTATATGATGCATGTATTATACATATAAACCTTCCTCTTGAATCACTCTATCTATTGGAAAAAACCACATCAAAATTCGTTGGGTAGTTTTAAAGATTTAAGCGCACATAAGGATATAGGGATAGAAAAGGCGACTTTGTTTTATACTATGTAGTGATGATGATGATGATAGTGATTATATGTTTCCCAAACAAATTAAATAAATAAATGAATCAACCAAACTGATTTATACAAACATAATCTTGAATAATTACATGTCATTGAAGGCTGTCATGACTCTTCAGCTCTGTGC
This sequence comes from Dendrolimus punctatus, assembly GCA_012273795.1. Lineage (NCBI taxonomy): Eukaryota > Metazoa > Arthropoda > Insecta > Lepidoptera > Lasiocampidae > Dendrolimus > Dendrolimus punctatus. The sequence goes on from CM022535.1 coordinate 22,732,224, forward strand.
CTTTTATTCCATTGAACTGTTACATTTTTCAGGCCTTGGCGTGCGTTTTTCAGCGTTATTATAAGTTAAAGGTAAGTTTGTGAGGTCACCACCTTCGTCCACCGGCAGCCATCTTGGAAAAATATGAATAAAAGGTTTTTCGTATTGTATATCGTAAACTAGCAACTCTACATAAATTTTCAATTACTTTTGTTTATAACTTTTTTATTTGCCATTTTATAATAAAAAGTAATAAGAATTTAGTTTTAAACATTCTGTAGGGTTGCTAGTTTACAAGATACAGCGCAAAAATTCTTTGCAACCCCTTTTCCAACATGGCGGCCGGGGGACCAGACGGGCGATGCCACAAACTTGAACTTTAGCTTATTCTAACCCCCCACACATAATAAAAATAAAATTGCCTCGTCTGAAAAATGCAACCCAATAACTTTTCAATGGCCTTTATAATTCATAATGGGTTTCATAATATATATCATTGGTAGAAAGTTTATATTCCTTGTATCGTATTTGTCTTTGATCGAAATATATCCTTTGTTTAACCACAACATGGAAAATTGACACCTCAGATATCTGTTTATAACTGACCTTATCTACAGGAATATTGCGGTTTGTTATGGAACTTTTCGTCGTCATCCAATTTGCGGTCTCACGGCCACAAATTGGCGGAGGATTATCGCGTAACGATGTTTACCTCTAAACAACCAACGAATTTGTCACCATCTATTAATATTATAGAAATACAACGACCTGGAAAACAACAACTAAAATTCACGTGATGCTGTCTGTTAGACAGACAGAGAATATTCTAAAATTACATTTTCGAAATCTGCTAGTCCGAAATAGCCTTTGTCGTTTTCAAATTCACTGTCGACCTCTGTGGTTGAGTGGTCAAAGCCTTTGCCGGCCTATTTCACTAGATCGAAGAGGCTGCGGGTCGATGCGAAAAAAGCTCATGCAAATATTTTTATAATTTATTCTTAAAAAATAAGCTCGAAAATCGAGAGAATACATAGGAGAGTCTTCGATTTTCTCTGCGTATTCTAGCGACTGTATAATGGAGAGTGTTCCGAAAAACTGTTTACAATGGTGCCTTCGTCCTCTTTCAACCATCGCACCGCTCGCCATCGGCTCCCAGCCGAAGTTTTCCAACAGCGCTACGATATGAAGTTTTTCAAACAGGGTGTCGTAAAATTTATTCGAAGCCTGCTGCGCGTTGGTAACATCTCTGTTGTTACAAACGTGCATAGGCGACGGTAACCGCTTTCCATCAGGCCCTGACGGCCCAGCCTGTACTCCAGCTATAAAAAAATTGGCTTTTATCGCTTTAAACACCACGCACCCTTATAAATTGTATACAATCGTTGGAACTTATGATGGCATATGTCGTACGTGATTGCTAGATCCACTTAAAAAATAATATATATATTGTTTGATTACCCTTAAATGGGATTAAACTTTGATTTAATTGCCTAACCGCGTTCACGATCTTTTAACAGGAATCTTAATCACGTAGGATTGAGGAAGACTTCGTTACCAGATCGAAATAACAAATGAATCATGTTTTAAAGTTAGCACTGTTTATTTCAACGCAGACATGATATTTTGTAATTAGGAATTCGTAGACGGCAAGCTTTTCACATTGTATCTATACATTTCAACATACATCACAAATTCATATCAAAATAATCATTGTCAAGTATAAATTGTATAAACTAATTACTTTGTCAATCTCGTAACCTCAAAAAATAGTACAGCAACGTATGTACAAGACGGCTTATTATACGACGATCGCCGCAAAGAATGAGTATAATGCGATCGCCACCAAGATTTTTTAGTAATCATTCATATAAATTACTTTGTTTATCATTGTATTAGTGTAAACTAAATTAAAATGTAAAAATAATGCAAAGAATAATAGTTATTATGATGAAATAATAATATTTAAAGATATGTTGCTGGGGAGTTTGTTGCGCCGCTTCTTTTTCCGAAACTAAATTGCATTTTGTTTACTTAAATGTTTTAACAATAATTATGTTATTCATCAACATAAACAATACCTTACTCGATACTCCATTGATCCGCTTTGTGACCGATATGAATATAAAACGCCTATGAAGTTCACGTCCCCGCGTAATAAAGCGAGTCCACGGTTATTAAAAAAATTAAAGGTGGCCTTTTAACTTGAGTTTGTTTTGAATCCAGATGCTAATTCGGGATGTCAATCGGACGAGAGCTGTGTCCACAGCACGTGACCCTGCGCCCGACTTTTCCTGGCACGTTGACAACAAGCGACGTACTGTGACGACATGCTGTACCGTAAACAGAACTTTTTCACAATATAATTATTTATTTTTTAATATACAACAATAACAATTTGAGTAACTGACTTTAGTGTAATTTAAATATATTATATTATTCAACGCGGCAGCCCAGTATTAGGTAGGTACTGAACGCGTATCCAAAATGGCGGTGGTAGGATTGCTGGTATGGATAAAAAAGGAGACTACCCTGCGTGCCTCTGGGCTGATCACCAACTCGTGAGCCTTACAGCAAATCTTCGGGCTTGTCTCCTTCTTGCGGCCTTCGACTTTATATGTACACACGTGGCGCGGCATAACTGCACTTATAGGCAATTGGTTACCGAAAGATATGCGGGTTGTCGTACAAGGGTCGACAGCAGGCTATGTGTGACGAGGGAGACAGCAGACTGACCCGTAAAGACGAGCAGTATCATCAGCACAGCAGTGAGTACGACAAGGATAGTTGTATGGAATAGAAGATGGCAGCTAGGAAAGGTGATTGAACAAAAGTGGTTAGGAAAAGCGGGTAGTTATAGAAATAATTTGACAGGACGGGATTCTAAGCTAAGCTGCGGGAACACTACTTTAACTATCGATTGATTTCTGAAAATCAGATATAAATCTTTCCAAAAACGCATTTTTATGTGGGTTAAAGAGAATTCTTTAGCGAAATATAAATATATTAATGTCCGATACGTATATTTTACTATACATTAAGTCGCCGTACTACATAAAGCGAACACATTTCTCGATTTAATAATATATCTACGCGGTAGTACAGGGCTACTGTACATTACTACATGCCATTTTAAAATACAAGTTGACAATAACAAATCTGTTCGCATTTCACAAATTCCTATTTCTGATTTTTGCCATGAAAAACATTTAATTGTTATTTAAGACCCGGCGGTACGTGTACAGCGTATATTTAAATCATAAGTGTTTGTCAAACTGCCAGAAAGAGTCTTGTGCGACGTCACGAATTTCAGAATGACTTGTCAGTCAAAGCGACATCACTATCGAGTCATTTCTTGTAGCCATGTCGTCAGCCAACTATTGTCCATAAGTGGAAATATGCCTCCGCAAGTTTGTGCCTCTTATCCTGGTATTATGCTTTACTCATCCATCCTCTACGAGTGAACTCGCATAAAGTTGGTCCACAGAACTGGACGGCGTCCAGCACTACCTTTATTAAGATACAGTCTATAACTCCAATTATATTCGCGTTCTTATACAACATTCCCAATTTACTCCTAAAAGATATCGTGGTATCACAAGAAGTGGTGTTTAGACCTTATTCACACGAGTGAATGGGTCGCCTACTAATTCATCTGTGTTTTATAGTCAATATACAGGGTGCTTCAAAAAAATGTACACTTTGAACTTCCATAGAAAATTTATTTACCGTTCGACAAAGTTAAATTTCAGGAAAATAGAAAGCTGAAAGTCCAATGTAAATGAAACATAAATAACAAATGTTAATACTGTTCAAATTGGTGACCTGCAGCATCAATACAATTCTGAGTACGAGTCACCACAGATTCTGCCGACCTGAATGACCTTTATGCACATCACACACTGTTCCATGAACTTCGAATTTGTCTCGTATGCGTGTAATTGTTAATCTTGAAGGTGGTTCTGTATCATACTCCCTTCTCCACTGTCTTTGAACTTCATTTACATTCTCAAACTTCCAGTACCACTTAATAACCTGCTTACGTTCTTCAAAACTCAAACGTACGTCCCCCATGTTGATATTACAAATTCCAACTGATAATATAACATAGAGGGACGATTATGCTGGCACCTGGCGAAGAAATATAACATTAGCCTTGTAGAGCGGGAAAACTACAATAGTTTAAAGTGTGTATACATTTTTTTGAAGCACCCTGTATAACATTATTGATAAATATATTAATTGTTATGTTTTAAAGTCCTTTGTGGGTTTATGAAAGAATTACTTTTATTAATAGTGATTTAATTAATATACATTTATTTCCAGGAAGCCATTTTAATATGAGAGCTAAGTGATGTCTAAGTTTAATTGTGATGTGTATTTTAACACAAATATTGATTGATTCGATTTCCAACATTAATACAATATAAAACTAGATATGAAAAAAATGCTATAGAAATCAAGAAAACATGTATTAGATTGTAAGATTATTGTGAGAACAGAATTTACATCAAACAAATATCCCTGAAAAAATTACGGATTAAAAAGGAAAAACAAGATTTCTACACACTCTCTACCTGTGTCCACTTGATAGAGAGACATTTTTGGGAAAGAACACAAACTCTGCGCAGTTATTATTTAAATACCAAAAATGTATATTCGACAACCTAAGCGATTGTATGGCGTTAATCTGAATCCGCTACGCTCTTTGGAAGGCAGACAATTCCGGCATCGATACCTGGCATGGTAAACTTCGTAAGTTTCGTTTCGAAGTTTCCGTTGCTCACTACAGTCTGGATGCCTGGACTCTGGCCCAAAGTTATTCGTTGTATATTACGCGTAACATAGTGTGACTTGCATAGCTTGGGGATTCACAATGCCTGTTTGACCACGTTACAGCATCTGATATTATCGTTGCCACCACATTTAAGAGCCTTACTTTTTATTAAAAAATGATTGAAAATGGAGAAAATTGAAAGAGGCTCCACTCTTTCAATTTTCTCCATTCTTGGTCGTTTATAATAAATCTAATAATATATCAGTATTCGTAATATGGCTATATTGTATCATAACATCGATATTTTCAATATAGATATTTGGCTTTCCAAAATACTAATATTCTGATATACGAATAACGAGTATTTTTGTGTTTCCTCTATAATATAGACAATACTATAGAATCTGGATTATTTGTATATCTATCAAAGTATGTATTTTCTCTACACAATACAGATATTTTTGCATGTAAAAATGGTGGCAATGTTTTATTGCATACATTCTTTGGCAAAGTCAACTATGTCAAAAGAGATATTAAAATTGTAAAGCTCTTTTTTTTGGTTAATAATGTGAATTACAATGTTTCATATAATTCAATGTTTTTCATAGCTCATATTTTAATAACACGTATTAGATTAAATTGAATTATTTTGCTCTATTTGTGCCCCCCCCCCACTTTAAAGAATAATTTTCTAAATAAAAAAAAGTTGGCAAAAACAACTTCTGCATGTCCCAATTATTACGGCAAAGGTTGGTTTGTTATTTTCACTTTATTACAGTGTTTGTTAGCTGTCCCAAGATTAGCTTATATATTTATAGTTTTATATTAAAAATGTGTGTGTGTGAATGTCTATGAATGTCAAAGAAGCAAGTGAGGTGTGTAAGAATAAGCCTAAATGGCGCTCTGTTGTTCGTGCCTACCCCGCAAGGGATCTGGCGTGAAGTTATGTATGTATGTATATTAAAAATGAAAAATTACGCTTTGAGCTGCGATCTGTCTATCACGCCTGATTATGGTACAAAATTAACATAAAAAAAATATTTGGAGTTATTTGAATGGGTGGCTAGATTAATTAACATAAAAAGGTTAATTAATAAATACCACAAGATTAAACTAACTATAAATAGGCTCTAACTCAGCATATGTATCTTTATTTCGCGAAAATAATTTTAGGACATTGAAAGAAGAAGCCAGGTGGTAGGGCACTTGCCCGACTGGATGGCTACCACCCCTGGTCTAAAGTATGTCGCCATAACAACCTTGAGTTGTGTTCCGGCATTAGTGGACCAGGTTCCAGTCTCCTTTAAGAGGGCAGCAGCGCATTTGTAGCATCTTTGGTGTTGCAAATGTCCATAGGCGATGGTAACCGCTCTCTATCAAGTGGGCCGTCTGCCTGTCTGCTGAACTCCTGCAATAAAAAAAAAAAAAAAAAAAGAAAAACGATATTTGAATGTATAGCAAACCCTTTAACGGAAAAATCGTAAAGCTTGGCGCTGACTCGCACGTGGCTACTTATTTATTTATTTTATTATAAATTCACTTGTTATCTGACTTAAAAAAAGTGTTTATTTTTAGTATTTTTGACACAGTATGTGAAAACACATTGAGTTCGCCGACCGAGTGGCACCCACGCCTCAACGCGGCTCGTGCATAAGATTTACATACTCAAAGATTAATATCATTTCATGCCGTGTCCCGTTGGCTATGTTCATTTGTGTGATGAGAAAAACTTTTTTCTTATCTCCTTTATTAACTCTATAAAACTTTTTTTTTTAACCAATGAAAATTATAGTAAAAAAATAAACAAAGCTATTAATTTATGTATTTTATATACCTATATATTAATGAAGATTTTCTGAATGATATTTTTTAGTGCTTATGTATATCAGACAGACGCCTATGGACATATGAAACATCAGGAGCTATTAATGCGCTTGCGACCTCGAAGGAATTTTAAGACTTCTTTTCTTAGAAAATCTTCATATGGTAGTGTTGCATGGTTAATTATTCCCTACTCCTACTATCAACTCATACACCAATTTCTCAAATATAAAAAAATATATTGAACTCTATTTATGAATAATCATCAAAAGAATACAGTAAAAAACTTCACTTGTAACACAGATGACGCCACCAGTCCGCTCTTGTTTTATTGAAAAATTTAATTCAAACTTATATAATTATCTATATAAATAAAACGGAAAGTAGAAATGTATGTAAGAGCATAACTTGAGAACGAGTTTACCGATTTTGATGGGTTTTTTTGTATATTTGAGAGGGTCTCCGTATGGTTTAGATTCACATTTGGAACCGGTAGGAGGCACTAGAATCGGATCTAGTAAGATATAGAAATATTTGAGCGAAACAGACTGCAAAGGCTGAGACGGCCTTCGACCGCCTCTGTGGTTGTGCGGGCAAGTCTGCCGGCTTACCTCACTGCAACACAGAGGCTCCGGGTTCGATTCCTGGTATGGTAAATTTCGGAAACAAATTTTCTCTACTATTTACTATGGTCTGGGTGTCTGGGGTCGGCTTCAGAGTGTTCCGTTGTATTGTATATTACCCATAACACAAGCGTAACTTGCTAAATTTGGGAATATACAGTTTGTGTCTTTGTCTGCCGATTTATTTATTTATTTTATGTATAAGGCTACCCTCATAGTTTTCTCAGTTTTTAATGATTCCGTAATGAGGTTGAGTGCAGATGGTGCCGGCGAAGTAGACGCACTAATCCGGTCGCCGCGTGACGCGCGCCCCTCATCTGCTGGTGACAGTTTTATGACGAATGAAATCTAATAAATGAAATATAATTGAAAAACAAAAACCTAGACTGGTGATGGCATATTTCACTGATAACTAGTCAAATAACAATGATTTAAAATATGTCACACTTTTCCACTCCAGTTACAGGACGCTAAATTTCACCAAGGAGTTAATTCACGTAAGACAAACCACTTAAGCACCATGTAGTACAAAATAGCTAAAGTAGAGGGTCAAAACGATATGGAAACGAAGTGGTTTGAGTAAAATTGAACCTTTAAATCAGTAGTTACTCAATTGTTTTAGTTATTTATAACGGCGTGAAGCAACGTTGAGAGTGCAGCTTCTTGTTTCGTTCCACAGTCCCAATAATCATTTGGAGCTAGAGCTGCGAGTGATTAGCAGTACATTGGTAGTGTTACGTGCGAGCGGGGGTACGCACTTAGAATTAACTAAACGCTTTTATTGACTTACACAGCCGCAAGTTATATCTCTCCGCAGGGTTGGCCCTTCACGCACGACTAACGATGCACAGACCCGACGATAAGGTGTCTTGCTCACAATACCGTCGCCTATATTGCGTAGACCACCTCCAGCTACTGCAGCGCTAACCTCCTACATTACTGTGTGTAGCTCGCTTCTGGTTCGTTTCTCGAACTACGTTACACCCCTCCTTCACTTAACTATGCACTAAACTTGTCACTAAATTCACCAGTTAACTCGTCACTGTGTTCTATTAACCTTCTCTTCCAACCTTTTAGTATCCAACTTGTCGCTTCGCTGTCTTGAACTGAACTCAACTCTGAACTGCCCGGCACGCGCGCCTTACGCTGCTTATATACCCGGAAGAATCTTCTGGAACCCATTATTTCGATCTTCTTTTCGTTAATCTTTTATTCACTATCGGTCCCTTTTTAAACATCTGTCTTTTCCTTCCCGAACCTTCTATTCCAGAACTTTCGTTTATCATCTATCCCTTTCTAACATCTATCTATCTCTTTCTTTTCCGTCCCGATCTTTTTATTCTAGAACTTTCGTTCATCTAAAATTTATCCGCCCTTGTCTTTTCCTTCCAGAATCTTCTAACTTTCTCCAAAAGTCTTGAGACCGACTTACGCTGCCAGAAAGCTCTACCCTCGGTCGCCACAGTAGTTTACCATCAGATGGGCCATCTGCCCGGCTGCTGTATGTACACAGCAATGAAAAGAAGATTAAAGCGTAGCATTGCTAGTTTGCCAGATGCGCCTTTTTATAATTACAAGTCCACAAGGCGGCCTTACGCCTGTTATTTCATGTTTTCTATCTTCCACCCATTTAATGAACGTAAACTAGTTAATGTCTGTTGTTCTAACGTCTTCCCCATTGTTACGGCGTCGTTAAACGAAGGTCAACTCTTTTATCATTATTAGGTTCCGTATTCATTACAACTTGTTTGCCAAATAACATCCCAAACTATCTCTAACAACAACATGGAAGAATAGTAGCCGCCACGTGAAAAACATAACTCGTAACTAGGGTTGCCAACCGTACTATGTTTTTGTCAATTGTACTATTATATATTATGGTAAAATTATGTAGTACAAAATGTACTATATTTTCATCACTAATTCAATTGTTCACGCTTGTTATTATGATTCTCATGATTATTTCAAGGTAATATAGATCTTTGCTCGCCAAAGTAAAATGAAATCTTGTTTACACATAAATTACAATAATAAATCAAATTAAATATAAAATAATGAATGAAAAATAAATGTGTATTACTTTTTTCACCAAAATTTCCCAAATAAAATTATTTTACGATTAGGAAACAAAGAGCCTATTTTCTTTAAAAAAATGCCAACTCTGTAATGGTAACAATATAGATATTATGTTCACAAAGCCGCCTAAAAGGTGCATGCTTCCGGCAAAAGGGTTCAGACATATTATTTCAGTTTCAAATTCCAAATTTTTTTTGTCTTTTTCTTGTCTTTACTAATTTTTTTCAAAACTAAAGAGCCCTCACTTACTTGTAAAATAATTGATTGAAGGTACTGAAGTTTCCTGATCCAACTTTTTCGGCTTACAATCCTTAAAACGTAGTTTAAATTATGTACTTGTACTAGTCGCGAAAATTAAGAAACACAATAAAAAAAATTATCAAGATTTTAAAAAAATTCTTACATAATATTTGTATAATAGATTTCCATTGAAGAACCAAAAATCTGTTTATTGTAAGAATTGAGGCGATAACGGCGATTTCGCAGATGACAGCGCTCGGTTGCGCGCAAACGCAACCATACATACAGTATATTATACTATATCATTGTTGTAGTGACGTGATGTCCATCCAATTGTTGTCGCCACGCGCCCTCAATACTGCATATCATTTAATTTTATTTTCACATAAGATTGTGTGTACACTGAGTTTCTTAGAGGTTCCTCAAAAGTAAATACGATAGGCAAGGCATCGACCCTCTTAGTATTGTAGTAGTCCATGGGCAACGGTCACCTTTTTTTTAAATGCTCGACTTCAGCAGACAGGCAAACGGCCCTGATGGAAAGCGGTTACCATCGCCTTTGAACATTAGTAACTATAGGTACTACCAATATGCTGCCACTCTCTAAAGGCAGACTGGAATCTGGACACTTATGCCGAAATAAGACTTAAGGTTATTATGGCTGCTTTCCCTAGATCAGAGGTGGTAGCCATTCAGACGGGCCAATAAGCTACCACCTGGCAAATGAGTTGTTTTGTCGCCTCTCACGACAGCCGCCTGACCGCAGTAAATTGTATTCATTCTCTGTTCCTGCACGGATCCAAATCTATTTCATCCGTGCAGAAACGGAAAATATCTGAGAATGTCGTAAGAGCTGACAAAACAGCCCACAGCCAGGCGTCAGCGTATTTTCCGGGTAGATAGTAGACCCCTGGTCTAAAGTGTGCGCCATAACAACCTTCAGTTGTGTTTCGGCATTAGTGACCAGGTTCTAGTCTCCCTTTAGAAAGCAGTAGCACTTACCATCATGTGGACCGTGTGCCAGCTTACCTACAAGCAATGTCGAAAAAGTAGTAGGTATAGTACAGAAGTGACGGAACGGCCGCCTCGTTATTGATTTGTAAATGTGCCCGAGCAACGATTGGCATGGCCGCCACGGGATTTTCCATGGGAGATCGCAAGGAGGGAAGCCCCAGGCGTACGCTCGATATACGCCAAATTGCTTCCTCTGCTTTGCACATCTGAGTTTTACTTTGAGAGCTTGTATGCACTTCACTCGAGTTCAAATCAATAGCTATGCCTTATTATTTATTTTACTTGTAATTCCTGGAGAACATTATTTTCACCAACCAATCCTTACGAATATTTGTAAATATTTGTAAAAATGTATTCAGAAAACACTATTTGCCCATAAATAGCTGTTTTAATAAAACAATGTAATCATTCTAATACATTTATTATAATAATTTATGTATTTTGAAATATGTTATCGTATATGTGTGTATATATGACTATGTATATATGTATGTATTTGTACATTTATTTCTTCAACAAGTTTGAGTATTTATGTATGGGTTGCCTTTTTCCTGCACAGGTGGTGCATTGTATTTATTATTTACTAGCTGTCCCGGCAGACGTCGTCCTGCCCGGTAAAAAATAAGAGTTGATCGTAGAAGGGTGAAAATTGAGGATTGTATGTATTTTTGTATGTTGTATCATAAAAAAATAGAAATTAAAAATTTTGACTAAAAAATAAATAAAAAACTTAGGGGTGGACTACCCCTAACATTTAGGGGGATGAAAAATAGATGTTGGCCGATTCTCATAGATATCGGATAAGCACAAAAAATTTCATCAAAATCGGTCAAGCCGTTTCGGAGGAGTATGGCAACGAAAACTGTGACACGAGAATTTTATATATTAGAAGATTACCTATAAAATATTGTAAATATGGTTTGTTTTTGTAATTGTATATTTTGTTGTGCAATCAAGTGTTATCTCTCTCTCTCTCTCTCTCTCTATTTTGATTTACTTCGTAATTAACTATTATAAAAATATTGTTCGTTTAGCTTTACGTATGACGGATACAACATTTTTTAAATGCAAACATACACACTACATGTACATGACATGCACACTTCGTGGAATAATTGAAATGGCAACCATACAACCACCCATACCGCCCACATGTGGCTTCATAAGGGCATGGCCCCAAATTCAAATAAAGTTTTATTTTCTTAATTATTCAGGGGCGTTTAGTGATGATGCCACAACGTCAGCCCCGTCTTACCCTAATCGCACAATATGTATTATAACGTTTTCATAATTTAATATATTGAAAAATTCGCAGCAGAATGCCTGTCTATGGCACTGACCATAGCCAATATTCTTAAAATGTTAAATCTATACTCGTAAATATATAATATAAAGCCGTGTATTTCACCATTTATAACTCAATAACGGCTGAATCAAATTTGATAATTTTTTTGTTTTTGGAATTGTCTTCGTCGGGAGTAGGATAATACTCGTAAGTATTAAACAAAATATGATATTCATCAATATAAAAGTTGTCATTAAGAAAACATCAGTCTAGCCATTCATTCGGAGATTTCGGCGACGGTGACTGCATTTAAACTCATTTTCATTTATCTGACTGAGATGAATTATTTTTAGATTCGAATTGGAACCCGGTAGGTGGCGCTGCAATCGGGTTCCAGGATTCAGGTGAAATTATTTTTGTGTGTGCTTAAGGCTGGTTGCACCGACTTTTAACCGATGGTTAAAATAAAATAATCACTGTTCATGCATATATTAGGTCTTTACCTATGAAATTGGAGATTTTTATGATAATTTTAAAATACCAAAATTTTGGTAATTTTTATTTCAGCTAATCAAAGTACTGGCCCAAATTATCTACACTATTTTGCCATTTTGAGGGCAGTTTGTTTATCCCTTAACTGTAGAAGTCTGCCGGACGGGAGGCGATGAAGTCAGCGAAAGCGTTTTGTACTGCCTCTCGGGTATTCAATTTTTTCCCACTTAATAAATGGTTTAAATTTTGAAAAAAGTAGATGAGTGCGGGGGGTGACGGAGAGCTTCCAGCTGTAACTCTTGTAGCTTTGCGATGGTCTGTCGTGAAGTATGAGCTCGCGCGTTGTCGTGGAAAGCAATGGGGAAGAGCGATTGACTAGTCTTGGTTGTTAAATTGCGAGCTTCTCCATCATCGTTTCCAATTCTTGGCAATAGACATCTGCCGTCACCGTTGTGCCATTCAGTAAGAAGCTGTGATGTAAAAGTCCGGCACTGGTCCACCAGACAGTCACCATCATCTTCCTATGAGTAATCCTTTTTTTAACACACTGATTAGGTGTTGTACCAGGGTCCACCCACTGAGACGAACGCTTACGGTTGTCGTACAGGATCTACTTTTCAACGCAGGAAACAATTCGATTAAGAATTCCCTCGTTTCTATGCCCATTCAGTAGTGCTATGCATGCGTCGACGCGTAAATCTCGCTGTTGATCGCTTAGTTCGTGTAGCACCCACTTATCTAGTTTTTTTATCTTTCCGATTTGACGCAAGTGCTTCAATGTTGTTTTGACACTAATTTCAAGGCCCGCAGCAAACTCGGCCGTAAATTAAGTTGGATCCGCTTCCGCTATCGCCTTCAATTCGTTGTTGTCGACAATGGTTACCGGCCGACCGCGAGGCTCGTTTTCAACTCAAAATTTTCAGATTTAAAACGATTGAACCAATAATGGACCGTGTTTATGCAAGCAGTATTAGGCCCGTACATGTCGTTAATGTTTCGTGTTGTTTGCGCAGCGGTATTCCACGGAGGACCTCATATTCGAAAATTGTACTAATTTTCAGTTTATCCATGGCGCCAAAAACTACCACAATCTCACAAAAACAAAAAACTATCTATAAACAAATGACTGAATTTGAAAATAAATTAACACATCTTTCAAATAAGATTTATTTGAATTTTGAGTTACGCGCCAATCCAGAGATAATTAAATCTGAAAATGCTGGTTATAGAATCTCCAATTACATAGGTAAAGACCTATTATTTTTAGCGATTATTTTATTTTAGCCATCGGTTAAAAGTTGGTGCACACCAGATTAAGACATTAAGAGCGCACTCCTATATCTTACCAACCGTTCATTTACCTTATAATCGGTTAGAATTCTATATGAGCTCCATACATCTAAGGTCAAAATTTTACCGATGACAAGGCAAGTGATTGAATACTAAGATATTGGAATAAACCATTAAACATATTTAATAGGGTGTGTTGTACCAAAATGCAATTCTACAGAAAAACGATGTATAGCATAGTATTGTATTAGAACACCCTCGTGTCTGAGCAAAATTTCCGTGTTATTTTGTTAAATTACTTGTAACACAGACAGACAGACACACAGGTCTTAAATTCAAGTTAAGAAAAACACTACCTAAACAGTATTCAGATTTGTTAGCCTCATATATCTCAAATAGAATGTTTAGGGTCCGACAAGCAACACAATTAAAGCTTCGCGATCTTACCCTATCTGTATGTCTATCTATCAATTGCTTGTGTAGTCTACAAAACTAAGTTAACTTTATTGCAATCATCCTACACCTGGCTGTATGAACAAACACAACTCGCCTCCTATCCAACTCGTACTTCGTAACCTTCGTCAAAAAGAAACAATCCCAAGTTTGTTGTCAATGCCATTAACCGCAGGTTAATCTGACGATGGGGCTTTTAGCTAAGTGGGGGTGCGCCGGTGACGTCACAGGTGGAAGGTTGCACCCCCACTTCCCACTCCAACGAGGCCATCGGACAACTGATGGATTCTACGACGAAGCAATAAAGCCTGTTTTGTGGGCAGTTTGTTGCTATCTTTAGTAATCAATTAATATTTATTGAACTACTTCTAAACGTGTAAAAATGGTACGAGTGTTGTTTTTATCGTAACGATGTTGAAGAGCGGGAAAAATTACATGTGGCTGGTCTCTATACCTTAGTCTTCGTTCACTTGCCTTATCATAGCTCAAATTTTGACATTTATTTATTTACAAACATTGTTATCATTACAGTTGTCACCAATACGATAGCATGGTATAATACATAATAAATTATATATACATACTAGTTGTCCCAGCAGACGCCGACCTGCCCGAAAAAATAGGGGTTGATCGTTGAGGGTTGAAAATTTAGGGTTGTATGTATTTTTTAATACTGTATCATAAAAAAATAATTTAGGGGTGGACTACCCTTAACATTTAGGGGGATGAAAAATAGATGTCCGCTTCTCAGACCTACCCAATATGCACACAAAATTTCGTGACAATCGGTCAAGCCGCTTCGGAGGAGTTTAACTACAAACACCGCGACACGAGAATTTTATATATAAGATTCAGTCGTCATAATATATAATATAATATGCAGTTCCTGTGAGTTCAGTCACAGTACAAATAAAAATGACTTATTGACTGATTGAATGACATGACTCCTTTAATATACAGCTTTGTCAAATTTTAGCAGTAAAGCAAATGTATAATATGTTGCTGGCGAATATGTTTCGCCGCATCTTTTCTTTACACCGTACTATTATAAAACATATTATTTGGAAGCGGCGGAAGACTCGTGTGGGTTTCTGTGAGATTCAATTTTATAAACAAAATATTTGTTATAATATCAATGTAGGGTAAATTATATCATTGTTGGCACCCCCCTTAATAATTGTATCTGTATATTATTACGTGACGCAAAATCTATATAGGTAATACCCCTTTTTACGATATTTGTGCGGACGGAGGAGTATGAAATTTCGCACACTTATAATTTGTATACCATGTATTTGACACACTCACGCATCTTTAGTTTATTGTTAAAGTCAATTCAACAGTGTAGCCTTGGCGAAATCTGTGATTATAGAAGGATAGTCTTTGACATTAATTATTACGGTCGAATTTCGACCATGGGCGACCACTAGTTGTAATGAAAATCTACAAAATAAAAAGATGAGAGATGAGTTTTTTTTATATTGTAGAACTTGCTTGAAGCGATTTTGATATACATGTCCCGTCGAGGCGGTGGAATAAAATATTGACAATAATTATAGGGACGCGGGTGTAATGCCCTAGTATTTATCTCATTGATTAATTGTTGTGCCGCGAATTAATTTGAACTTTGATAATATGGAAATAATTTCATAATATAAAATTGTATTACATATTTGATATTAAACTTTCTGAAATAAATGAATTATTATTATCTATATCTTGAATAAATTCACAGAGCGGCAATCATGAGGTGGGTGCCAATAGCGGTAAAGTTTACCCTATTAGATGAACGGTGACTATGTCTGTTCGTATAGTTCGAGGAACCGAGTTACCTGACCTAAACCAACTTGGACAATGCAGGGTGCGCCCGATCGACCTTGTCTATTTCATTACATTATAAGGTTATTTTTAGCCTGTAAGTGACGCAAATAATATAATTGGAATTATACAATAACCACTATATGTAACAAATTTGTATTGATTGAATTTAATTTCCAGCTTCTACACTTTTTAGTATGGTCACAGTATGTTTATTTCAGAACCAGTAAGCAGTGATACAATTTTTAGTTCATCTAACTAAAAGCAATAAAAACTCGGAAAATTGTTAAAATTTAAAAGTTAGAATATATACTCAGATAAGGTATAAATATACCTATCTAAATTCAAAATTATTATTGTCTATTAATTTTATTATAAGCTAGTAAAATGAAAAAAAAGTACAATAAAAGAAAACTTAAATTATTTGTATTGTATTCTACCCATAGTCCCTCAAGGCTATAAGTAGAATACTGAGCCCAGATCACCGTCTTCTATGGGTAAGGTGGCCAGAAGGCAGGCTACGTCTCCTCGTTGGATCGCCATACTGATCTGTTGGCCGAGTTAAGCACCAGCCTTCAGGTGACCTGACGAGTCAATGAGTCGTTTCTAATTTTACAATTAGTTGCTATGCATAATAATAAAATTTCAAATAAAAAAAGGAAATTACATTTTAAACCAATCAAGAATGTGTTTACAGTCTTACAACACGTAACTGAAAACAGACCTGCACATATCCCCACCAATTAACCTGATTCTCCCATTTCTAAATCGCGCGTTTACTCCCGAACCGACGTAGGTCGTTAAACAAGGTTTGAAAACGCAAATATTTTGCGCGTTTTCAGATAATTACGAGACAGTGATTCATTTGAAGCCGAAATTCGTTTTTGTTTTTTAGAAACAGTTGATAACAATAACAAACGCAACTGGCCCATAAACAAGTCAGGCGGGAGAAATGTTGGATAACAAATTGAAAATAGCGCAAAACATAATTAATTTCAATTAACGTCTTTTGGTTAACGGTAATGGTGAAGGTCGGCCACCTTCGGACATCTTCGGACACCTTCGGACGCTGGAGGACAAGCCCGCCCTCCAGTTTGGAGGTTGAGGATAACACCGGTCAAAATACACTACAAAACAAGTGCATATGGTGCGTTTCACTCATTCATTCAGATTTGATGGTTTCATATAAACAAAATCTGACAAGGTCATTTCAAGATTTACTCAGCAACCATTAGCGAAAACAGTACAGGTATAAAATCTTCACGTACAGTCGCGGTATGAAAAGATTCGTCATTTAAGGTCGACTTTTGCTTGCACGAGTACAAGAAAGAGTACCGTCAACATTTTAATAATATGACGTTTATAAAATAATGGCGGAGAAAAAGAAAATTACAAAGTTGACAAAGACAGACACTGAGATTAACAATAAAAAGAGGGTATAATCGCTACGCTTAAAATAAATGATAAAACTAATAAAAAGGTTTTACGTATCTAAACATTCTTCTTAGACAACATAGAAAATAAAAAAACTTTGATCTTAGTAATTTTAAACTTAATTGTCGAACAGTTAAACATAATTTTCTGTGGAATAGTCTGTTCTGTGACTTGTGTCAAAAATATGCTCGCGGAACGTTAATGAAATAAAATTGAAAACTGGCGAACCTTTTCATACCGTGAGTGTACATATTTTGTTCGTCTATCTCTGTATGTTACCAGTTCTACTAATTTCTAAAAAAGGAGGACAGTCTGAATTAATCGCGTATTTTTTATTATGTATCTTCAGCCATGACTTGTTTCTGAACCAATTTTGCTGATTTTTCTCGCGTTGGATTATTAAAGTTTCAAATTGATTATACATAAATTGTATTGCTATAAAACTGGGTGCTAAGATATAGCAGAAAACGCATTATAATCTGAAAGTTTTTGCATTTCACAGGCACAAAATTTTGTTTCTGTGTCGATTTTCATCATTCTTTTTGCGTTCGATTTAACACAAGTTCGGGGTAGTTTTATATATATTTCATTATTATGGTTATACGTAAGTTAAAAGTGAAAAATAAAAAATAAAAAATATTTAGTGAAATCTAATCTACAATATCGAAATTACTTTATACACATCTAAAAATGTTAAAAGTCAGTACAAAGTATAACATAAAAATTACTGTATTTTGCTTTGTTGTTGTTGCTAAGTCAAACAAATGTGTTGAAAAGTACAGATTTATGTTTTTTTATAAAATAAAAATAAAACAGGAAATAAGTCTAGGTAGATAAAATTTAGTAGGAACGTAAACCATCACACAGTAGTAAAATCTCGAAGAAGATAAAAGAATTGGGTGCCCGGCTGAGGATTGAATATTTACGGTTATATAGTTGTGTGTATATTGTTCAATTTTTTTAAATATTTTTATAATTTTATATTTAAGTCAATATAATGTACGCAATCCGACATAAATCTAGGTAATATCTTTTTAATAAAATTAAAACCTAAATACATTAAAATGACATCTAATCAATAATAAACTGTTTTTGAACACTTATTACCATTAGTTTTAATACTCATAACTTTCTTTAAATTATTAAATAAATATAAATTTGAATTATATAAAAATATATTTATTCTTTTTACTACTTATTAATAATCTTATATTTATAACCACGATGTTACGTAATTTCTCCCATACCTATTGGAAACATACTTTAAGACATATAAGTTTGATAGATTGCCTCTTTGAAATTGAAAATATATAAGAGTTTTTAAGCTTCAAAAATATCTAATTAATCACCAATATATTTTAAAAGATGTCACGTTATTCGTTTCGATACATTTATGTGATGAAAGTTCAAAAATTTCAATTTGCAAAACAACACAAATTATAGAAGCAAAGAGATGTGACTTATGTATATTTCAGTTTGGTGACCATACCCATTCGGCGAAGACATCACGATCTAATAGGTCAATTCCGTGATATTGGTCGATGTCTCGTTATAATGTGTGTACAGTCGTAAAAGTGCGCAATTCACCCGAAGTGGGGCGCAAATAAAATGGGCCGCCTGAGCCCCCGACTCGACGGGAATGTTCCTACCCAACGGACATGACGAGATACCACACCATTAATTGCGAACACGCACATGAATTGCTGGAAGTTTCCATAATAGAACGCTAAAAGATCTAACATTCATCAGTTTCATTCAAAAGCTTCCAATAAACTGGTTTTAAAAAAGCAACGTTTACGCGAGAAGGCTTATTATACAATGAAAGGTTTTTAGACGACAGCACCGTATGCGTATAGTGCGATTGCTACCAAGACATTGCAGTAATCTTTTATTAAAATTACTTTGGTAAACCTTGTATAAATACGTAAACTACAATATAACTTAATAAAACAAATATATTGTTATTTAGGTTGCCTGGAAGAGATCGTATTGAGCGATACAGCCGCCTATTATATTGCCTATAAAATATTGGAAATGTTGTCTGTTTTTGTAATTATATATTTTGGTGTGCAATAAAGTGTTATCTCTCTCTCTCTCTCTCTCTCTCTCTCTCTGTCTCTGTCTCTTTTTTACGTGTGTACTCTGACTTAATGTACATATTGTTACAATTACCATGTGTACTAACAATAGGGAAGGAAAACATTGTGACGAAAAGTGCACATCGAGATAACATGTGTGTCAAACCTGCCAAGCCACCTTGTTCAAGCATGGTGAGTATAAAGTCTAGTCTTTTTCCCTATAGTAGGAGGATATAGATAAAACGTGTGTTACCCAAAACATCGAATAAACTCCAGTGATTTCATTAAAAGATTACAAATAAAACGAAAATATCCCAAAGATTTTCGCAGTAACGGTAATAATGTGTAACTTTGAAACGAGCTTGTTCGCGGATTTCGACCGCACACCTCCGACCGTGGAGTCTAGAAATAAAATAAGCCTTGTCATTGCGATCAAAGATGTTTTCGCTCCACACAGATATTAATATGTTTTATTCTTTCGTTTGAAGTGAAATCTCGTACTGTGCAAAAGCTGTGTGTTACTATTACGTAATTACTTCCAACTGTGTAAAATTAAATTAAATTAGCTAGAAATTGGATTTTTAATGTCTTTCTAAGTGCTTTGCAGTAAAATACAATTCTAATGTATATAATAATAATATCAAATGTGTTTTAATTACATAAAATTAATTTATTTGTTCTAATAATATCAAAATTATAAAAGTAAAACTAACACAGGCAGTACTTATAATACAGTAAAGCCAGCCTTCGATGTGACACTACTGTTGTAGGGTTGAACTTCATTTGAATTTTATGAACTTATATCTTCCGTGGATAGGCGGCTAGCATTTTGAGAGCGTTCCCAGCGAACAACGACATGAGAATATTTATATTTCTTTATGGTTACTAGGTTCCATATATTCTGTTTTAATTTTTGATTATTATTAAAATGTGAGAGTTTTTAGCTCGACATTTTAATGTAGGTACAAAAGGTGTGATTTCTTTGGATATATTTTTTTCCGTAATTCGTAGATGTAATACGTAATTCTTATTATACATAGCGTATAATGAAATACGAGTAGTGAACAGTCCGTACGTCTCAGGGTGCAGTTGTAAAAACCAGTGTCAAACACTTATCTGGCGTAATTGCTGAACTATGCACATTTGCTACCATCTTGAGACATATTATTATCTAGGAATTTAGTGCGTTATTTTATTTTTATTGTTCTCTTTCGAATATGCCTCGCAATGTGTTGCTTTTTAAACGAATACTTGGTTTTTCTTTATACTATGCAATATGTTAATAGACCACAGCTGCTGCTACCTTCATCCGCGCCAGGGTTAATTCCCCCGGTGCTAATTGGTCATGGAGGCCTTACTTACCGGCGTGGTGCAGCGCAGTCTCGAAGGGTGCCCTCTGCAGCCGATCTTTGGTCTCTGCCAACAAATTATTCACATATAAATAAATCAGCGTACATCTGCCAAAACACGCGCCGGCACGACTATTGTTGTCATACATCCGACACACAAAGGGACAAAGATTAACAATTTGGGCAAGTAATGTAGCGGGAAAACAGGAAAATGTTTTTTCATGCGTATTTTAGTACATAATAATATCTGCATTTGAACGTTTTTGAGATGTTAATTTGTCGCACCACTACGTTCAGTGGTGGAATGAAAAGGTTCGGCAGTTTTCAATTGATTCATTTAACTTTCCGCGAGCACATGTTATCTTTTCAAAATAAGTGACAGAACAGCTTGTTCCACGGAAAAGTAAATATAACTATTTGACAATTAAGTTTAAAATTACTTATATCAAAATTGTTTTATTTTTTATTTTGTCTAAGATTGTTTGGACATTTGATTTTTTATTGGTTTTAATATTTAAGTTAAACGTATTGAATACGTCTTTTTTGTTTCTTATTATTAATCGCAGCGTCTATCACTGTCAACATTACAATTTTCTTTTTTCACGGTTTTATAAGTACTTTACAAACATGATATTTTTTTAAATTTTGCCATTATTGTTTTCTGTACTCATGCTAGCAAAAGTCGACTTCAAGGTGGCGAACATTTTCATTCCTTCGTCATTCATTCGTTACTATATTTTTAATGTTTGAATGACATTATACATCCTAACGGCCTACGTGATAGAAAGTAGTTACTTTGTTGTACCTGTGGTGCAGCACTACTGTGCTGTCGGTCTCAAAGAGGAGACTGGAACCGGACCACTGATGCTGGAATACCGGAGAAACATGGAGGCGGCTATGCCCATATACAGTTGTGGTAGCCATCCAGTCGGGCAAATACCCTACCACCTGACTGTGGGTTGTTTTGTCGCCTCCTACCACAGGCTGCCCCAACGCAGGAAATTGTATTCTTTTTCCGTTCCTGCACGGATATATAGAAGGCAGGTGTTCTTTTTTACATATTACGTAGTTAATATTAAGAAAACGGGTTCATAATTTCATTTCCGCAACGCATGTTTTGCATCGTGTATTTCGTAAAAGGAGTGTATATTTTCGTGTCATTCCTGTAAATATGTTGATGGAGTTCAGTGAACTTGAGCCGCGGCCCAGAGGCTGTCATCGAGGACGTCGCGCCCGGCGCCCGGAATAGCCGCGGGCGACGCGCGCCGCACTCCCGCACTCCCGCGCATCGTAAGGCCGCCGCGGTGCACACTATTTCACCAATTACGTAAACATTATACTCTTTATATTTTCAAAAGATTTTACAAATAAATATGACATAGAAAATGAGCCTTTTTTTTATTATGTGCACCAGTTCGTTTTCGTTCGTTTAGTAGAAATTATTTTAGCATTATAGGAAAAACAAAACAAGAAATTCAAATTCTAGAAACACAAAAAATATTTTCTTAAGCATTCGATTAGTTTTTCTTTTTATGTTTCATTTATTTAACTAATCTCGTTTGTCTAACAGTGATGAAATATTAAGTACAAATATAAATTCAGCTAAAGCAGTTATACTGACATAATAATAGTGATGCGACGTCATGGATTTGTTTGTTTGTCCGTCCGCCGGCGGTTACAGTTAACAGACGCGTTGTTTGACAACAGACCGCGTCACGTTTCCAAATGTTATGTCTGTGCTATTTGCGAGTATTCTTGGCTCCCACCAAACGACACTCGCGAACATTGCCCACGGGAACTAGTTCCATTAATCATTACTTCTTTCGATTGTAGTTTGGCACTGTTTATAGATTTACTCAAGAACTGAAAGTTTGGGAGTTTCATTATTCATTGAATAACATTAAATGCTTTTTAGATAAACTTATTATAAAGTCCGGTCTGACTGATTATCTACGTATAATTTTGGAAACTAAGGCCTCACACGCACTGTGCGGCTAGCCGGGGTCCGACTAGGAAATTATGATTTAATCACATTTATAAATATTCTTACAATTTGGGCAATCTGCATATCTGTAACCAAATCACATTTATTACCCGTCGGCGTTTGAGCTAATATCATTGAAACTTTTTTATGACCGTCTTATTCTGTTCACTTTGTGTTTAAAGTTTGTGATCAGAAATAGCCCATTGTTTTTGGTCTCTTTTATGGCAGCTTGCGGCCGAGTCATTAGCCAGGTGTGGCGAATTAAGCCGACTTAAATACGGCATATTGCATGACCTGATGCAGGGGAGGCAGTCTAGCGATAGCCACAAGCGAAGCAAGACGTTAGTGATGGACTTTGCGCGTGTGATTGAATCGTGTATTACATTTAGACTGGTTGTGTACAGTTATATTTTTACCTGTGTTATAAATGTTTGTATAGGTGTAAATAAACTCCATAATAATTCCAACGGCATTTTAATTCGAGTCCCATAACTCGTAACAATATTAAAACGTACAATAGCTAATCAAGATAACTGGTTTCTGAAGTGATCATACACAAGTATCTTGTTCAGAGTCAACAGCGAAGATCGAAACAATTTAGATGAATATCGATCCGCCAATCAATTGCGCTTTTCGCGTGTGACGATACTCTGTCGCACGCAGCATTATATATTTTAGAGTTTATACATATATTGCGGCGGCCGAGGGTACAACTTTTTTATTATATTACATCTTACATCTTACAGACACCATTGCCGGAATCGGCCGCGAAAGATCATAACAGATGTGTGGCTATACTGATTTTGTGACTGATTGATGAATATCATATTTACTTTTTATCCCATTCCTGACAAAGACAATTTCAAAAACACAGAAATCATAAAACACGACTTTAATATATGTAGATTACTGAAAGAGCTTGGTAGCGACAGCAATGTCAATTAGATGCGGTCGGTCGTCTACGTTTTATGT
Source organism: Dendrolimus punctatus (assembly GCA_012273795.1). NCBI lineage: Eukaryota > Metazoa > Arthropoda > Insecta > Lepidoptera > Lasiocampidae > Dendrolimus > Dendrolimus punctatus. Next base: position 22,755,906 of record CM022535.1, read on the forward strand.
GGCTATATCACCTGATTCTAAGGGTTTTAATCACGATAATATTCATCCAAATGGGTCCAAAACGTTAGAAGCTATTATAGAATAAAAACCTCACAAATTATATTTAACAATCGTGCAAAAAACAACTGTCAAAATGATTAGAGTCCCTTGATTTTGAATCACACAAAATCATTTAAGCCACAACGAGATGTTATTAGAAACGATGTCATAATTCAGGCGTTCGTCAAAGAGTCGTTCAAAGTGGAGGCGGCTGCTTTAATCTACAATTAATCCTTCAGAACACATCCACACCAATCAACATTAATTGCAAGTAGTGCAACATATATGCGCGGGAGTTTCTAATTAAACTGCCTGTAAAACTACCGCGATTCGCTTTCGACCAGTTCCAAGCGGGTCTGATCTGGTTTCGACTGGATTGGAGGATGTTGTTTTGCAATGTGTTTAGTTGAAAAGCTCTGCTTAGTGTCGGCTAGGGTAGGTCCGGTCTCGTTTAAATTAGATTCATTGATCTTAATAACACAGCTGGATATGATCTTGTATACAATTAATATTAATTCGAGGAACAAGGAGACAAGCTTATGTTTAATTCAGAATTTTCTTTGTTCATTATATTATTTTAGTGATCGAGGTAACGTTGCCAGGTTTCTGGATACTATACCTATAAAGAATACTGGGCTGTATACTGTATACACCTCGGAGAAGGGGGTGTCGAGTCATTGCTGCGTCCCCGCGCAGACGAAAGCTCCTGCGCTGGGTTGGCCTGGATGACTGGTGGCATCACCACCGTGAGCAAACGGCCCCAAGTGAAACCCAGGGAAGAGTTCGCCCGCATTTAGGGCCGTCGAAGCGCCCTGCGGTGGCGCTGGACGAGACCGTTTCGGCCAACGCTTGCCAGGGTATATGTGGAGCAACCAATTATAGGCGTATGAAAGGAACATGGGAACTGTAGTTTTGTGGGTAACTGGTGGTAACTTACCTCCACCAGGGTAAGAACAAGCCGATGAGTTCTGACACACCCTTACCGCGACTCCTGTACGGTGACAGGCTCGTAAGTGGATTTATTCTCGTAAAAAAAGATAAAATGACATTAATAAAAATGTCACAAGCGTCAAGCATGTTTTTAAAGGATTGAGGAGTTACATAAATAAAGTTCGGTATCTCGCTCGCGCATGACCACACGTTTCAACATATAAATTGACAGATTACGCGACAAATCTACATATAGTTATTCTAAAAGTCTCAACAATAATATTACGAATTTGTTGTAATGAACATTTCGAGCCTTAACCGCCTAGTATATTTCTGGCTGCAAAAAGTATTTTAAACTATTATTTTGTTTTAAGACTTTCAGTTTTAGAAAATCTTAAATAATGTACTAGTTTACCTTTTGCCAATAAAAAATATACACTAAGGTCCAAATGCCGCTTACGATAGATTAGCGACATAGGCCCAATTTGCTATCCCATTATAGCACCACCATAAAGTTATTCGCGATGTGATGCCAAATATTAATTAATTAAGTTTGGTAATCAATCTTAATTGAATTACAAGCGATTATGGCAATAATCGATGCGGATTCGGGCAGCGGCAGAAGCCCGGCAGGGCGCGGGCTAAGCTCGCGGCGGATTGCCGACCAAGGTGAACGCCACGCTGGCACGTTCTCCGCGATCCACCCCACGGCGTACGTACATGTGCCGTGGACACGTTTCAGGCGCAGGCTCCCCAGTTTCCCTTTTATAAATATCACCATAGCAGAGGACTGGGTGTGGCGTGCGCTGTGGGTAGCGGATAGCAGGCATTTCCTGCTCCAGGGCCTGTGGCATAGCTATGCATTGGCTCGAGCACTAATGCTGCACCCATCGAAGACACTGCTGACGATATTTCAGATTTATTCGATTATTTTACTTGATTTATGTGATATTAGTAGAATTAAATATGTGGTTTTAAATAATAGCCTTGACATTGCTTTGCAATAAATCTCGATTTAAAAAAAATGTCCATTTCATGTCTGTCCATACTTCTTAGTCTACGTAATCTTTATTGTAGAGAATTTCATGTAGATTCATTCAGTCATAGGACACTTTGCTGTAGATTGTAGTTTTGAGTTATTTACAAAAATCTGAAAATAGGGACCCTTATGGGACCCTTATTAGGGAAAATATTTCCCCTATTCGGCCTTTTTGTGTCTTCGTTACTTAGACTATAATATAAACACACAATACTTCATTGAAATAATCCATATATTACAACTATTGTTTACCAATATTATACGTTTTCTGTGGTTTGCAAATCAAAACGACACCGATAGCAACCCTCGTTTTGGGACTACCCGCATTTTTTTTTATTAAAAATGTGATCGTTGTCCTTGAACCACGGTTCAAATAACAATGGGTTATAGTAATATGTCCATTACGACATGACGACGAGTGTTGCAGCACACGTGAGCGCTATCTGCCCAATGTGAAGGGCTCTTCAGGCGTCGAGTGCACGCGCCGCGATGTTTTTAGACACCCATCCATGTGGTGCTGGTCGTGTAAACACGACACGACATTCTTATCAAAGCAATTCTCCCTGATTATTTGGAGAGATTTATATGCTTCATTTAGCTTTATTAATTAGTAAGACAAACAAAGATACACACAAAAATATAATTATTTACTGAATTTCATATCCAACTTTCTGAAGACGGAATAAAAAATACGCAATCAAACATACTTCGCCTTTATAGCATCTTACTTGTTTATAAATATTAGTGGTCACCCATGGTTGAAATTCGACCATAATAAGTAATGTCAAAGTAGTACTTCCATAATGACAGATTTCGCCCAGGCTACAAAAGAGTATATTATGCGTGTGTGTCAAACACATGGTAGTGTGTTTAATGTTTTTTTATTGATTTAGGGCCGCTTGCATAACGTTTCTTAAATTTATTTAAGAAACACTAACCGCTTTTAACACCCTTAAATACGATTAGAGTCTTGCACAGCGCAAATTTTGTCGCTAAATATGTTGAAAGAACTGTCAATATATTTTGTGTAAAACGTATTTTGGTAGTCTAATATAATTAACTAATTTTATTTAAAGGCGATCGTTATGTAAGCGGCCCTTAATATATTTTTATGCATAATTTAAAAGAAACGTAAGTGTGCGAATTTTTATACTGCTCCGTCCACGGAGTTTTCGTAAAAAGTGTACCCCTTTATATTTTGCTTCACGTATTAATATATAGATATACATAATGATTACATACGTACATACATATTATAATATACATTTGTTTATCTTGAACTTTGGATGAAGGGAAATTAACGCAAATAAGTGGCTGATAAGAGTTTCGTTCAACTTTATATTTTATGCTAAATTGACCTTTCGGAGTCTTTCAAATGTGACCCTAAATTGACCGCAGTTCCAGGGGCTTTGTCCCCTGAGGGAGAACCGATCAGTATTAATTTTGATATATATGTATTAGGAGGTGGGAACTGAAAGCCAGTGTCGTGTCGGACCACGTTCGGCACAGAATGAAAATTTTCTTCAAGAGTAACAAACACTAAAAAAGCACAAAAAATTAATCATCACTACAATTTTCCTGATTGATTTTGAGATTTTTTCTGCTATATCTTCAAAGGTCAAGAACCGATAGCGATAATATTTATAACGGATGAATTTGAAGCCATGTACTGAACATTAAATAGGTTCAGAAACGAGAAATTTACGGCTGAGCATATATACAAAAAATATTTACACGACGAATTCAACCTCCTCCTTTTTTTTTGAAATCGGTAAAAATACTGAGTGCTAACCTCATTTCTTAAATTGCGGCTCACATTTTTTTGTATGTTTTCTATATATTGTCCTGTGTGTGTGCATTTGGGAATAAATATTGTTTGTCTTTATGTACGTTCTATCAATAAGTGATGAGTCTACTATTAGTTAAATAATCAAAATAGCTCCATATTTCGAGTATTCCAATTCCATGTAACATTAATTGTGCCCGCGACTTCGTCCGTGTGAATCTTTTTTCGTGGAACTTTAAAGAAAGAAAAAAAAGCAGTAGCCCAAGCCGAATCTTTTAAACTATCTATCAATAAAAGTCCTCTCACAGACAATAAAAAATGATTTTTTGATATGAGTACCTACCGTACATATTTTCATATGCATTTAGTAAAAGTTTGTTATTTGACATCACAAACAGACACATCATTTTTATTTCTCTAGATGTATAGATTAATCAAAAATTAACACGTGTGACATATCGCCGAAATTATTCAATTGCCACCGCCACCTGAAGTTTCGACGCGCAGCATTCCGCTTATCGTAATTGCCGGTATCTCGTTATCAATAAGCTATCGTTGATTGTGTTGTGCACAGGGCACCCCGACTTAGCCGTATGACGCCGTATATAACTATGACGATACAAATAAATACACAGTGTAATCTTCCATTTAATAATTATTAAGTCATTAAATAATGTAGTCGGATTCCAATTGTATAGGGTAGGCTGGAAGATATCGCCTTTGGCGACAAGACCGCCCATTGTACTGTAATTTTATATGCAATAAAGTTATTCATTCATTCATCCGTTCGTTCGTACATTCATTCAAATGGCCGCCGGAGACTTATTTGTGCACCAGACTACTGCACGTGGCTTCACTCGCGTGTAGGTACTTCGGATATTACCCAATTTTTACTAGATTTATGTATAACGAAACACGAAGAACTTTGCCAAATGTTTTATTCTAAAATACAATTAATTATAAGTTATGATTCTTGCACAACAAGCGTTAGTCGTTCCACAAGGCGAACGCGGTCGTTGTGATCGTGGCGAAAACATCACTAATTACGTCACCATTTTCGGTCACCCAACGCTCACAACGACCCATGTCAAGAGGTGGGTCGAATAACTGTTCCAGTTGAGTTTACGATTGTGATGCCGGCAAGCAAGTGGAACGGGGGTCAAGTGATTTATGGCTGTGGACTAGAGGCGAAGTAAGTTCTTCTTCCACACCCTTTGGCTTCCCGCGCCCGTAAACGGGCCTTCGACCACCTTCGACCTTGCCCGTGGCCCGTGGGCCATGGCAGGCCACTCTATCTTTATAAATATTAGATTTATGAATGAAGACAGTTTAGAAGTAATATTTAGGTACCTACACGTATTTAATCTTCGTTTTAGTAGTTGAAACGGCCGTGTTATCGGGGTGGCAAGAAGTCAGTGGGTGAACAAACTATGTTTTGTCGTGGCCATCGGCGAATTGTGTCAACAAGATGACTCTTTTGTTGATATTCGCGACGGCCGATAACGCGGGTCACTGCAGACCGACGGCAGACAGGTTGACTGACCACGTGCCCGCGCTGCCGAAACCGATTGCCTCATCAACCTTCGATGCGCTAGGGGCCCGTAGCCCGTAGAGACTACGCGTTACGTCCGCGGCTACGAATCTGCGTAGCAAATGTAAGGTACAACGGTGACTATACAACCAAAAAAATATTTGTACTCTGTGGTTGAATGAACTAAGTCTTAGCAGAGGCTCCGGGTTCGATCCCGGGCATGGTGAATTTAAGAAACGAATTTTCTTTTATTTACTATGGTCTGGTTGTCTGGGAATGACCCCAGAGTGGTCCGTTGTATATTACCCACAACGCAAGCGTAACTTGCTTAATTTGGTGATATACAATGTATCTTTGTCTGCCGATTATTCCTCTTCTTCTTGAACTTCATTCGCATAAATGAAATTTAATGTATTTTGTATTTAAAATGGACTATTGCGCAACTGCATGTAACTAACAGTTATAAAGTTGAACACAAATTATAAAAATATTATGAACTTGTAAGCAATTTCGCTTGCCATAATGTATTTATTTTTGATAGAGCGGAGTAATTGGCGCTACTAACACCACGCACCCACGCTTAAAAACAAGATGAAATCTATCCAACGGGAACCGTTCATTTTCCTAGAGAAAGAGTAACTTATTTGCTATATCAGATTATAATATATCTTTGCTATATTTCATCCAAACCCTCCCATTCTGGCGCTATTGAGAAGAAAACATCCATCCAAACTTTCACATTTATAATATTAGTATAGACTTGTTTTTTCCAACTTACATCCCACAAATCAACCAAACGTTTTGGCAAACGAGTCGATTTTTTGTCATTTTTTTACTTAATTACTAACTTAATAAATAATAAAGTAAACCCGCAGAGGGGCTGTGGCAGGTGAGTAGCTACACCTCGGTCCTGACTCCAGCCCTCGCCTCCGTGCTTGCTTTAGCCAGCCGGCACGGAGTGGAGATCGCTAGAGCTAAGACGCAAGCTCCAGGGGTGGAAGTAGTTGCGGTGAACCTGAAGCCCGCCTCTCCAAACCCTTTTGCCACTCACACCCATGTTGCCCCTCGCCAATTTGTACGCTTTTCTTTTGTACGGTTCTTGGGGCCCATGCAGTGAGTGGCCACTCACCGGCTGTCCATTTTTTCATGTTCTCCGAACATTACGACAGGCACATGCACAGGAATACAATGAAAGGCAAAAATGATTTGTTTGTTGAGGCTAATACGAGTATATTACAATTTAATATATTATTGTTAAACACCATCTACGTATTAGTTTAGCCCGCCGCGAAAAGCTGCCGGAAGAGCGAATGTTGCACTATAACATTGTTACCGTATTACCTCTTAAATAATAACTTTGACATTGTGTGCAAATTGAATGATTATATTGTTAACTAGGCTTAGCCCGCAACTACGTCCATGTTGTACGAGTAGCAAAGATTACAAATGTTTGACCAATATTTAAAAATAAAGAATATTTCCAGCAGGATAATGGCTTATGTACTAGACTACTAGAGTATACATAATTCCTAGAAATTCCTGTTAAACCCGGAATAATTAATGTCGCTTAAGATATACGCAACCACAACTGTTCTATTTAAATAATTTAACAGCTACAGTAAGCAAATCATAAAATCATTTAGCTACTTGATAGAACTGCTTTAAAATCGGTGTACCCTAAATCCCGCGAGATAGAGTACGCAGCAGCAAAGCATTTAAAAACCATACACTATTCTGCTAGTCTAGACTCTGATTTGTAATTACCTGGACTAAAATGACAGCTGCGCTACACCTTTCTATATTGCAGGTTTAGAACAACTCCCAATGTGAGTTGAATCCTATAGATTTCTGTGTAATTCATCTCGCAATGGTGAGTTGCCCAAAACTTCCAACATAGAAAAGACGAGCGCAGCCGTCATTTTAGTCCAGGCATTCGAAAATCAGAGTATCGTATGTGCCTGCGAAACTTCGTTCGCGTCGTTGCCACCACGACGACGTGACTGTCGGTGCATTGCAATGGCAGCGCCACCTATTCTGCTGTATTCGTCAATCCTGCAGAAATGACGTCATTTTTCGAAATAAAATGTATCTTTAGTGTTGACCCGAGGTGTCAGCTAGCTCTGTATCAAGTTTTATCTAAATCTGTTTTACCAGTTTTTGTTGAAACGTCGGAATAATAAAAATCAAATAAATTACCGCGCTTAAAACCGTTAAAACGTAAATCTACTTTGTGTTTTCACGTCACGCGAAGACGAATAGACGGACAAAAATTGTAAAAGTTGTTTCGAATTCAGCCGGTACGAATTTTGCATATTTTTCAATGCACTGTAAAAACTCCAATTCTTTACGAATTTATTATAAATAGTATTTTAATTGATAGATATAAATGAGAAAGTAATAAGTGATATTTTTCGCAGACTAAAAATACCATCAGCGAACACCGTTCTCGTCTTTTCGACACTTTTTCCTCAATCAAGCAACAACACGAACGATATTTGTCGATAATTGTGTCTGCCCTGCCACCCTTACCACGGTCGATGGGGAGCGGGCATTGGTTTATAATGGACACTTTACGCGTATTAAGTTAAATGTAAAAGTAAAATTTTCTAATGACTGAATTATATGCATTTAGCGGATTTTAACATAGCGAAAGAGCCGTACCGATTATAAAATACTAGCTGCCCACTTCGCTGAGCTTAGAACATTTTTATTTACATTATTAATCATAATCTATTATGAACTATGTCACTCAAGAATAATGTAGCTTTCTACTGGTGAAAGAATTATTAAAATGGGTTCAGTAGTTCGAGAGAATACTTCCTACAAACGAACTTGCAAACTTAATGTCTTTATCATACAAGTGTAGATGTAGTTTTGTACATAGTATTTACACAATCGAAAGAAATAACTTATGTACAATGGGTGTGAAAAGGCATACTTGGGGCGCCCCGATGGCCGCCCTAAGTATCGCTAGAAGGGCAGCATGGAGCTTGAAGCCCACAACTGGCAGGACATTGTGCCGGACAGAGGAGAGTGGCGTGCTCTCGTTCCGGAGGCCAAGACCCTTTTTGGATCGCTGGGCCAACAGAATTAGTTGGTTATGTACAATGAGATAATTGTGGATTTAAATATCAGATATTTGTTACGCCGACACCGTGACAGCTGTCAAGTCACCGATACCAAAAATCATAAACTCGCTTCTTAACTAATGAAAATGTGAATCAGGTCTATTATCAGATTTATACGTAATAAGTAGATATCAAATTTTACTTATTTTTTAAAAGTACAACTTCCTGCAAATCATTCCTTAAAACCATAGTTTGCATAAAATGATTAGTTTATTTGAAATTTACTTGTATTTAGTACGTGAAAATCGGGAATACCTATGATTTGAATAATAATTTAAACTTAAAATATACTTATCAACTTACGTACTTAATTAGTGTAAGCCAGCTATTACATAGCTGCGTGAAACAAAACAACACAAACAAATTGCATTTGACCAGAACTGTATTTAATAAGACGCATTTGGCACCTTCAAAAACAATAACAATATCGCAGATGAAGCCCGAGCATTATGAGAGACCACAAAGACTACGTTCCATAAGAGACTCGCAACGAGCACGTTCACAACCGCGATTTTTCCCATTCCACTTGCTTGCCGGCGTTACAATCGCAAATCCAAGTGGAACGTTTATGTGAAAATCCTCTTTACATGGGTCGTTGTTAGCGTTACGTGATCGAAAATGACGACGTTATTAGTGACGTTTTCGCCACGACCACAACGACCGCGGTCGCCTTGTGGAACGGTTAACGGAGCAACTTGGGTGATGTGAGGTACCAATGGAACGCGCTGAAAATGTTTCCTATGATGAAAGAATCAACCTGTTGAATGTGGTGTTGCTTTCAAACGCGTGAACTTGCGACAAAAAATAAACCTGTCATCTCGGCTTGCTATTGATATTTCATCTGATATTGAAATCTAAATAGCCACGGATCTGTATATAAAAATGTTCAAATTCAAAAGTTTTATTCCATACAAGTTCCGCTGGAGAACACTTTTTGATCATACATATAAATTAAAATTTACTTTTACTTCCTATTCTAACTACACTACTTCGCAACGTGTTAATGCTGTTTAGGAGAAACCGCAAGAAAATCCCCAGCAACACGTCTAGCTAAAAATTGTTTTTCTTTATATTTCTTGTTCTATTTATTTATATCTCAAGTTCTATTTTTTATAAGTTTTATACAGAAGTATGTTATTACTTATCGAAGAATTTATGGAGTCGTAGCAAACACTGCATGCTCAGTAAGACAAAGACACTTATTATATTATAAATTTTCAGCCAAGATTTTCCTAAACTACTATCATTTATATGGAATTTTGTAAAAAGGGTATTAGTAATCGGCAGGAACCACTTTCCATTAGCTGGCCCAAATCGATCTGATTAATTTGAGCCATAAAAAACATTTTTTGAACACACATTTTTCTAATTGTAAAATAAAAGTCAAATAATTGAATTTTTTAAAATAAATTAGATTTTTAGAATTTAATTCAATTAAAGAAAGTCTTAAACAATACGCAAAATAATACAAAATCGCCATTTTCACAACTACCGTGCACGATATGTGTGCTTTGAGAATGACCCTACATCAAATTAGTATTTATACGTTCTTTAGCTTAAATATGAGTTCAAGTCGCGAGAAACTAATAAAATAATAACTGTAAAAAATATAATTACCTCCGTGTTCCTCCATGTCGCCAACACAAAACACAAACACTTGGAAAAACTTTAATATGAATCAAATGGCAAACTTATGAACTAATATCACACAATGTAATGTTGTCTTTTCTAAATCACTCGCTTGCAAAGTCAATTGGTTGAGAGTCTTTTTTATCCCATTTGTGGGTTTGTTTAATGACAGGTGAGGACTAGAGGTGCGCCTTTAATTTGACCCGTGTGGTGTGGGTGCGCGGCATTTATTCCGGTGCGGGTGGTGCGGACGTGCTGTGCTCTCGGCGCGGCGGACACTACTGGACTGGCACTGACTCTGCCGGTGTCTGACCACTGCGCCGCCTGTGCCCTGTGCCAGCAGGGGCTGCACTCTGGGATCACCGACGCCCGGCGCCCAACGCCCGACGCCCGACGCTCGGCACCCAACGCCCGACTCCCAGTGCCCGACGCCCGACTCCCAGCGCCCAACGCCCAAAGCCGATTTTTTACCCCGAGTAGGGCTCGCTGACTCAATGAAACATATGCAATAGCCTAATGCTGCGTTCACACCTGTATTATTTACGTTGCGTAATCGCATGTCTTATAATACGCATAAAACTTTCCGTATTTGTATATCTATTTTATTTAATTTATCTATTTTATTTCACCGGATTGAAAAAAATACACACTTCATGAGAAGACAATATATTCTTCATGAAGCTGATATTTGTTTAATATATATCTTAGCTGTCAATAAGCGAGCAATGATGTACTAATTAAAATGATTAGAGATGGGCCGAATGTGGTTTGAACCGAATACGAAATTCGACCGAACGTTCGGTTAAAACAAAAAATCCGGCCGAACTTCTGCTTGATTTCGCCACACTTTCTCAAGAGCAACACGCCGTGACTTGATAACGCCGATTCTTTTTTGACTATTTTACACCATAACCTGCCTCTAGTAAATTTTAAGTATGAGTAATCACCATTTCATAATGTTTAATTCGTAAAAAGTGATATCAATCAAAATTAAAGTTGTAATTACTGATGTCCCTTAGACGTGTTTTTTATTTCATTTAAGTTACGCATTATAATTAAGCTGTTGCACTATTTGCTGATGTTTCTTAGAGGAACAATAAATAGTAAAAAGTTTATTTTTTTTCTAATTTGATTTCTATTTAACTAAGCAAAGACTCAATCAAGAACTAATTTTATTTATTTATTATCACATTGCACGTTAAGGTTTACATGTGGGTAACTAAAATAAATTATCGTTTGTATATAGATGCTAATTTTTATATTATGGTTACGATAGATATGATTTCTATTAACTTCAGTCAAAATAGTGCAAGAAGGTATTTCACTTTTTTCTTGCACCGAATGTTCGGCATTTAAACTGAATTTCGGCCGAATGCCGAAGTGCGGCTCAAACTGCCGAAATTCGTCGAACCGAATATAAAAGGAATTTCGGCCCATCCCTAAAAATTATCTAAATGTATTCCAGATAATAAGTTATAAACAACTCTGACAATAAAAGCATTACTTTAACTAGAGACTTACGCTTTTGCGTCCCAAACTCAAAGGGCGCGGGTTCGAATCCTGGCCGGAAAATATGCACCACCTAGGCAGTGTTCTGAACTAATGTCCATATTTTTACAATTTCCCCGTGGTCCAGTGGTAAATGGGAGTGGCGAAGCCAGCAGTGCGACTTTTATGTGTAAATACCATTGATGTAGCAAGTTACATCAATGGTAAATACCTAAATGTTTGCTTGGTTTTTTTCGTTGATCGTTGCAGAGTGCATAAGATGATTTTCACGAAATCTCACATGGATATTATGAATGACTATTCATCAAATAAACAAAAAAAAATTCTTATCTGTGTTTTAATATCGCACGTGACCCCCAATGACCCATGTTCACGTGCTAAAAATACGTTGAAATCATTTCAATTTACCGATGTATTAGAACTAATAATCATATACCTATCTATGTATGTATATATTATACACGTACAATATTATATGTATTGTACATTAGATAGATAGATAACTCTTTATTGTACACCAATACAAACATGAACTTAAGACTAAAATTATATCTAGTTATGTACAAAGGGCGGTCTTATCGCTAGAAAGCGATCTCTTCCAGACAACCCCATTAGCTACGTATATAACCTAAATCAGGAAGTACAATCCAAAAGTGTCGAGCTAACCGTTCAGTCACAGTCCAATTATGTATAGTTTCATATCTATATATATAAAATGAATCGTAGAAATGTATGTATGTACGAACGACTTCAATGACATTTTTTGTATGTATTTGAGTTGCTCCCCGGTTTATTTACATTCACAATTGGAACCGCTAGGTGGCGCTGGAATCGGGTTCTTGATTTTTATCTTTTCAGGGCAGGGGAACGTCGGCCGGGACCTGTACTTTTATATTATTATCAGTACTAGTGGTCGCCAGTGGTCGAAATTCGACCATAATAATTAATGTCGAAAACTATACTTCTATAATCACAAATACACTGTTAATTTGACTTGAACAATAAACAGAAGAGTATATATGCACCTGTGTCAAATACATGTTATTGTGTGTAATGTTATTTTTTTAAATTAATTTATTTTGCATATTTTTTTAAAATAATAGCATTCGTCACTTCTCCTCTGTATAAACTATAAGTGCAAAATGTCATACTCCTCCGACCGCGCCATTTTCGTAAAACTGGGTATAAAGTTTTTGCTTCACGTATTAATATATTGATTATTACATGAGCCAGCTAAATATTTAACATTATGTGAACCTATTACCATAAATGGTAAGTGGAACCAATTATTTGTTGTCATGACAACACCAACGAAGTTTCGCTGGCATTGTTAATCTACAATATTATAAAATTCTAAACATGCCGCGTCTGTACATTGTAGCTATTTAAAACGATTCAAATAGACTATATAAACAATAGAGAACCCGATGAATTTTTTTAGATTTCTTGTCTGTTTCTCGTTCGGGTTCGGTTCGGGATTCTTGTGAAAACTGCAGGGCCGATATTGATGTGGTTTCCACTGATCACCAGCTAATTCTTAGACTGCAACTCTGCGCTACTTTTTATCCCGAGAATCCTGTGAAAATTTTCGGGTGCTATTACGCACTATTATTATTCCAACACAATTTTCACTAAAACGATAGCTGCAGTACTCTGAGTCCCGGAAATCCCGCGGGAATCTCAAGTCAAGCGCGGATGAAGTCGCGGGGAAATCTTAGTTACTAAATAAAACTGTATTAGCAAAACCGGAAAAATTCAGCTCATAGAAACCTTCCTGCCCATAAACGGCCAATAATCAGTTGAAACCATTTGTAACCTAATCTCAAATTCACGTTAATATGACCCACAAACAAATAGACACGTTAGTACTTAAGTGTAAATAGGATGAGATTGATAGATGATAGCATATTTGAGCGTATTTCGCGGGGACGTGTTTGTCTATGTATTTATGCAGGGCCATAATTGGCTTGTCCTTTCAATTCAGAATGTCATAAATGTCATAATGGCACATCATTTTCAGAGTATGCAGAATAGTCTACGCGCGTGGTGTAAGTGGTTTGTAATGTTACGACCTAGGTAGTAGTACCCTGTAGACATTTTATTACCTTTTAGGCATTGGGACTTCTTTTGTTTACTTTGTGTTTAAAATTTGTGATTAGAAATACAGCTCATTGTGTATTGTAATCTTTTATGGTAGTCATTAGCCAGGTATGATTCTAGGAAATTCAGTCCACGCGACCAAGCAGACATTGCATCCGTGCAGTATAACGCAATGCCTCAATTGATGGACAAGGTCTCGCGATAACCATAAGAGAAGCAAGACTTGTGTACATTCGGTAATCTATTTAGCGACGGACTTTGCGCGTGTTATTGAATTGTGCATTACGTTTGCACTTATTGCGTCCGGTTATATTTGTACCTATGTTTTACATGTTTGTATAGTTGTAATAAATTCTAACAAATTAAATAATAATTCCAACGGTATTTTAATTCGAGTCATGCAACTCGTAACAATAACAATGTTACATTTTGCGAAATTTGAATTTAATGCCGTTTGAAAGATTTACTTTGTTTCGAAATATACACGTTATAACAAGCATAAATAGAACAACTATTTGTCGGCTTACTTGTTTGTTCGGGATTCACGTAAAAACTACTGGGTCGATTTCGATACGGTTTTCGTTGGTCGATAGCAAATTCTTAGGCTTAAACTCTGCGCTACAGTTTATAAGATTCCCAAGAACGGAATTTTTCTGAGCATGATTTAAAATTGCCAAATAAAAAAAAACTGATTCCAATTATTCAGTGATCGATCGCAGATTTTATGTAATAAAATGTGTGATGTTTTTAATCCCAGTAATCTCGCGGGAATTTTCACTGGAGCAGTTGGAAACTGTTCGGGTGCATAAGAATAAGCTTGTTGCGACACAGTTTCCACTAAAACGATAGGTTGCATTCATTTTTAAATGGTGTCCCGGAAATTTCAAATTGAACGTGGACGAAGTCACGAACATATCCTAGCTTCTTATATAACTATTATGAATAAGGTGCATTATCCATTTTTGTTTTCACATTAATTAATATTAATTTTAATTCAGTTCTTCGAGGTTTAGATGCTTACATTATATACCTTAATAAGGCAAACACCTAATAAAGAGAAAAGTTAGTGTTTTCTTTCTTTCGCTCTTAGATCAATTTGATAAGCAGAAAGCAATTAATGAGCAAACACACGAGTGACCTTCGCTGCGCGACGCGGCCCTTCCCTAAGGACACAGAGCCATGCCCATATATAAACACACAGCGCGAACAGCTAGGAACGCTTACCTAAGTTGTAAAGTTCTAAATACTCTTATTTAGTTTCAAGCCCTGATAAAATATGTATAGAAAGCTCCAAAACGTTATACGTAACTAGATGACACCACAAGAAAATTTTCACATCGACCTTATTGACTGTCTAATGTGTGTTTCAATGTAAAACTCGTATCTCATATTCTCATAGTCCTTTAGATTTGTGTTTATCTCATTTTAGTGTCGCTTTTTCATCTCATCAAGTTTCAAATCAGCCATCTTGTCGGTATTCTATCGGATGCATTTTGGAGAGCGTGCATCGGAGCTTTTCAATCTTATCCCGCTGTCTCCTTTCCATCATCGGACAACCAGACCCACCGCATGCGACTCCACTATACGAACAAAGCGCTTTGAGACCACCTTCATTATGCGCACCGCAAAGGAGTGGAACTCACTGCCGGAGTCTGTTTTTCCCGAAACCTACAACATGGGTGTCTTCAAGTCTCATATGAATAGGTACCTTCTAGATCTTAGACCATATCTCCGCACAAATCGAGCGAGATAATAATCAAACGCGAACCTATACGTGATTTAAAAAAACCAGAACAATTCTCAAGAAGTTTCACTTCAATTTCCAATAGCTGCAGTTTCTACATTAATATATTTTCTGAACATTAACCAATTTTTTTAAGTCTGTTCCGTTTACTATTAAAAAACAAAATAATTATATTTGATATACTCTAGAAACTATCAAAACTTCATATTTCACGAGATACAGAATTGAAGTGAAACCGTGTGTAAGTGGAAGTTAGTAGTCTAAGCAACGAAGACACAAAAAGGCCGAATAGGGGAAATAATTCGTGTGGAAGCGAATTTTGACGTAGAGAAAGGTGTATTGAACAACATACTAAAAGTACTGGTGGGTATGGGTGGAGCTAAGGGAGGGGGACAAGGGACCTTTATGCCCATAAAGATCCCTTTTTTCAGTTTTTTGCGAATAACTCAAAAACTATAACCGACATCAAAAAGTATCCTATTACTAAATTAATCTACATAAAATTTTCTACAATAAAGATAACACAAGCTTTTCGCTGGGATCAATACTTAAGGAGATATGGGGAGGAGGGGGGGGCAAATGGGAATAATTTAAAAAAATCGAATTATACTGTTAAAATTCAAGTTTCAATTATGAATGAACTTTATTCAGACTACGTATTAGTGAATTTAAAGGATGCAAGTGTAATCGTGTCATGTATAGAGGAGAAAGGAAACAGAAGAGAAGGAGACGGAAGACTCGAGTACTTGAGACTTGAGACTTTTATCCGTGCAGGAACGGAGAAAGAATACAATTTTCTGCGGCCGGATGGCCTGTCATAAGAGGTGACATAACAACTCACAGCCTAGTGGTAGGGTCTTTGTCCCACTGGATGGCTACCACCCCTAGTCTAAAGTATTTCGCCATAACAACCTTGAGTTGTGTTCCTGCATTAGTGACCAGGTTCTAGTTTCTCTTAAAACAGCAGCAGCGCATTTGTAGCACCTTTGGTGTTGCAATGTCTATAGGCGATGGTAACCGCTTTCCATCAAGTGGGCCGTCTGCCTGTCTGCTGAACTCCTGCAATAAAAAAACAAAAAGACGGCACCGGCGCGGGGGTGGCCTTGGGAGACGAGAAAGCGCTTAGCAGATTGATGTAAACCACTGCTGCACCAGCACCGATTTGTGAGTTAGTTACTTAATTTTTAATGTGTTAGTCTGTAACTATGTTTGAGAAGTGTTTAATTTGTCAGGGTGCAGGTAATAATGTTTTTGTAAAGTTGGAGAAAAAGGAATAGTTGTCATAAAATTCAATTTGATGGAAATTGTGAATATGAACAGCACAAAACGAGCTCGTTTTGTGCTGTTCATCAAAGACCACTATAAGCTATATACTGATGGCAAATTGATGATATATTGGAGGATGCTTTCCACTTTATGCGATGGAGAAGAATACCAATATCCACCACATTAGCGTTTTTGGTGAGATTAAGAGTACTGCGCCCATAATATAACATAATATATTAATTTAGTAATAGGATACTTTTTGCTATCGATTATAGTTTTTGAGTTATTCGCAAAAAACTGAAAAAAGGGACCTTTATGACCCCCCCTTACTTAGCTCCACCCCTACCCACCAGTACTTTTAATATGTTGTTCAGGACACCTTTCTCTACGACTGTGCCAAAATTCGCTTCCACACGAATTATTTCCCCTATTTTTGCTTTGTGACTGGAGTATAGACTGTAAACAGAATTAAGGCTGTCAGCAAACTTGAACCTAATTGAACAAAAAAACCTTGATTGACTTTTTGCATCCTATACTTAACTCGAAATAAAACTCATTTGTGCCTAGTTTTTGCGCACTTCCAATCATGGACGTGACGCGGTCCCCTCATTTCACTCGCTGCCACTAAATCTATCGAAATACCTATTTATGTTATAACAAAGTACCTAGCATGCATGCGAAACTTTGTTCCCGAGACGACAACATATGTGTTTATTGGTGAATTATTACGACGGCCAAAAGAAACGCAACAGCAGAACCACCTTTTAACAAACATTTTAACATGATTATTATATCAGAGGTGTCTACCTCGGACAACAGACTGATTAAGTAGCGATCCAACAAGGTAGTGTAGTCCGCCTTCCCTAGAAGTCGATGCCCTAAGCGCAGACTTCTACTGATGCTAAAATATCATATAAATAATATAAATTTGTTAGATTGTTTTAAACTACGAAGCTGCCTTACAGACAGAGGGCCTCTCTCATGGAAAGTGGTTATAGTCGCTTTTAGGCGTTTGCAACAGGAGTCACTAAGAGGGATCAAATAAGAAGAATGGCATAAAAAGAGATGAAATATGAGATTGAATTGGGGTAAAGAGATAAATTTCTTTTTGTATTATTTTAGCAACACTAGAGGAATACCTAGGTATTAATATTATTAATGCGAAAGTAACTCTGTCTAGTACTCTTATACGGAAAACCTACTGGAACGATTTGGCTGAAATTTGGTATATATGTAATTTTAAAACCGAAGCTGGACAAGGGATACTTTTCATCCCGGATAATGGGATAGATTTATGTAAAGGTCATCCCAGAAAGAGGGACAGGTTTTGTTTTTTTTGTGATTTACCATTTTGGTAGTTTTTGTCATTTATGTAGTTTACAGATAGATAGAGAGGGATAGATAAACAAAACTAGAAAGGTTGAAATAGAGGATGTTAGTTTGTATGGGCGACCAATCATTTCTCAAGTTTATAGATATAAAAATTCATAACCTATAAAAAATGCGTTAGTAACTCGATCTGTCTAATTACTGAAAATTGACATATATGTTTTTCATCAAAATAGCATAAACATAAAAATGTAATTATAAGTCACCTGTATTAACGGCTGCTCTTCAAACAAGAGTTTGACCCGCGGCGCAGACACAGGGTAAACTCTAGTAGATACTAGATAATAATAATTCATGAAAACGTCTAATATTTGATTAAATAACATGATGGAGCAGCAAACTAAAAACAAATTAAATTTTTGTAAGTGTATCCCGGGATACAACCAGCCAGTGATACACAAAAACTGGCTCAAATGTTTCCACCTTAAACCGTTAGAAGTTTTTCATTAAAGACATCGAAAATGGGTGGGTTATCGGCCCTTGTCACGTGCTGGTCTCGTGTCAACTAATCAAACCAAGTAAGACTTCTTTCTATTCTGGGGTTGCTGCGTAGGGTTGTCTTAATTAATCATTTACATTAACCGTTCGTAACAAATATTTCCTGTTTTAATTTTTTCAATTAGAAAACTTTAGCTTGATAATGAAATCTTTTTTCGGAAATTTTTGATGTTTATACCTCACAACGATAAATTAGCTTTGTTTAATTTAGAAACAGAAAACTTACGAATTAACAGTATTCTAATCGAGTACCAAAGGCGGACTTATCGTTAAAAAGCTATCTCTTCCAGACAACCTGCGACTAACCAGAAAACGGCTATTATAGTATTCAAAATTACTGTGATTAAATAAAAATTTCAGGTGTCAGTTGTCATGTATAGATGTTATAAATACGATACAATATTATGTCTTGTGTTCTTGCTGGCATACAACTCGGTAGTTAATCCCAGTAATACATATAACTGAAAGTTCTTCTGTAAGAATGTGCAGCGACTGCCGAGTTCACATGCGCAACGTTCAGACCGGCCACAAGCACTATGTTGTTTGAGTGATACATTGCTCTGCATTTCTTGTCAGGAGCAAATAAGTAAATTTTAAGTATTGTGCTGATGCTGGTACAATGCAGCATATATTTTTAGATCTTCCAATTTTTCGCAATTTTACATCGTTATGGATCGGTAAATTTTGCCAAAAAATACTTGTCAATTTTTACAAGTACCTATACATGTGTAGAAAGACAGACATGACGATGTAAGGGAATCAGTTATTACCAAAATGGCCAAGAATGCCCAAAAACTAAACCCTAATTAGTTAAGTAATTAACCTGCGAACAAGTCCTTATCATTCAATTCAATTTATTCAATGCGAAAATGGATGTACAAAATTTGTTCAATTTAATGTAGTACAGTTCTCCTAATTCCGCTTTTCGGCATGCATATATTTACGTGTATCCTGCTTACAAATTATAGTATAATTTATACATAACTATTTACCTAATTATTTAAATAGTTATGTATAAATTATATATTTAATTAAATGTCAACCAATAAATTATAAAATTGTGAATTAAACTACAACGATGTCAATTAAAATAAATAGTAAATTATGAGTCAAGATTTGTAATATCTTGTATATAATATATAGTAACATAAGGTACCTAATTCATAAACATTTTGTCATTTAATTATTCATCTTTTGAACAGACATCCATGTATGCGACAGGTTATTATTGAATTGAAAACTTCTATCTAAATGATTATATGGACGTAACTCGCCAGTTTAACAAGTTAACTAATTACTTAACCAATGCAAATATAAATCAGGCAGGCGTCAAACATGTAATATTTCAGCGAATATTTTTTCTTTGTTTATTTGTCTACTCCAACCCTATTACCGAGTAGACGAAGGTTCGTACTTGATAACGATTGTACTTAGGTACATGTATGTATTATGGAATTTACCCCTGCTTACATTCTCAAGGCTTAACAAATGGCGTCTAGCACAAGATGGCAATATTTAGCTGAAATCAAGTGTCAAACAAAGTGAAGCATTTTTACAAGCTTATATGTTATATGTTGTTTATGGTTTGCATCTGTAGCAAAAGGAAGAAAGAAAAACCTTATTTGAAGAAATAGCGACGTAATTACATACCTTATACATTTGTCTACGACACGGTGTGCTTGGCATAAAGGTAATATGTTAGTGGCAACACTAGAGGTTGCGCAAATTTGGTTTTGTGAGCCCAGCAACACGGACAGGTAGTAGGAAACTGAATCGATGTGTGGCAATACCAAATAAAGTCTTCTTCTAATATTCGCATCGGTGTGTAGACATTTTTCTTGGACAACCTAATCCACGAATATACATTAAATCGCACAAATTAGCGAAGTAATAACCAAATCAATCAACATTACTAGACACGAGCATATTTTGAGAATTTGTACACCGGAATTTCAGCAAACAAGGTTTGCACTCAGCATATTGCTGTGCCGGAATTCTATCCGACACAACGCTCATTTTCAGTGCAAACCTTCCTTTTGGCGTAAGACGAAAACGACCCAATCTTGTTAAATAATAATCATAACTAATAAAACTAATTCTACTTATGTAATATTTAATCATTAAAACAAATAATTAAATTTATATAAAACCAGGATTGAAATACTTTGTTACTTAAAAATTAAAATAGATACTCGTGTAACGACGTGTATCGAATCATCTATTAGAACACAATTCGATAGATTGCTTGCCGAGTACGAGTATCACATTCTGTGTGCCACGTCACTGACATGAGGCAACGGATGACATTTTACTTCATAACTTTTAATTCATGTGTTATTTTACTATAAAGATATGATGTGTTTAATATATTTTACTTTCCCACTCTATACACTATATACGCCGTGCACAAGACTGAAAATAAAATATTGCCACTGGGGACTACTATTCAGCCCTTTCTATAATGTTTATTATATTACAGTAAACTGTTTCTATTAACTTTACTAAGACATATAATGAAATTTTTATCAACCCTTGCTTGGTTGTAAATTTTGGTATATTTGTTGTTTTGTATACCTGCTACTTTCGGGATGTAGATCGTAGGTTCTTCAGCTTAGATCGTATAAACGTCTATATTTCAATGGTTCCTAGATAGCTAAGCGTTTGCCAGCCTACGCCACTAGAATGTAAAGGACATGATTCATTTTGTAATTCAGCTTCCATGGTCCGTTGTAGGTATATCACTAATAAGCGAGTTTCGCTTAATTTAGGAGTAAACAATGTTTGTTTGTCTGCCGATTATTATTATTAAAAATAGGATGTTTATGGCATATATTTAGATTATTCAAACAAACTACAACTTGATTATTTTGCAAGCAATGGCTTTATGACAATATTCTTATCGCCTCAACCAAAGTTGAAATCTTAAATTGTAATAATATTTACCCAAAACTAATTTATGGTTGTTCAAGATATTCAAAATTCTGAGTCATGATGACACGCGCACTTTTATTACGCAAACGAGTGAACAATACACAACTGCGAGGATTAGAACAAATTGAAACAGCCGTATGTTACGCGTGGAAAGCCCCCCAGTCAGCAGTCGGCGACGATAGTGTTTATTCTGCATGTGCGTGCATCAGGAAATGAAATCATATTTGCAATTGTCATACAATAAAATATCACATACAAGCAAATAAGTCACATATAATAATACAGTTTATATTTACCAGTTATTTATAATGAGTCCGATTTGAAATACGTTTATGAGCTATTTTTAAATTAATATATAGGACAAGGAAACAAAGGACGGAACTAGAAAAGGAAAAAAGATAAAAAACCGCGTCTTTATTACATTTTCATCCGTACAGGAACGGAGAAAGAATACAATTTCCTACGTTGGGGCGTAAGAGGCGACAAACAAACCCACAGCCAGGTGGTAGGGCGTTTGCCCGACTGGATGGCTACCATCCCTGGTCTTAAAGCATGTTGCCATAACAACTTGATTGTGTTCCAGAATTAGTGAAAACAACAGCAGCGCATTTTTAGCACTTTTGGTGTTGCAAATGTCCATAGGCAATAGGTAACCGCTTTCCATAAAGGCTGTCTGCTGAACTTGTGCAGTAAAAATATTTCTTTTCAATTATCCACTTTTTGTACACTTGTTTAGGGTCTCGCAATTGTCTTGGCTTACACTGTACCCGTATTAAATCGTCAATTTCGTCTAATCTTTCTACAACTTGTCTTAAAAACTACTGATAGGGCTACTTAGATGAGGATATACTCTATGTGCATCTGTACTCATGTGCTCATATTAAATTAATTTTAATTTAATGTTTTAAATTTCAACTTTTAATATTCATTATCATTATATATAACGTACATCTCAATACCGGTGACTGGGAGTTCATTCAAATTTCTTTAACAGATACGTTTTCTCATTTACGCCACACGTCTGCAAGTTGTTGAATGAGCTTCCTGCGGTTTTTCTGGAGTGCTACAATATACGGCTAGAAAAAGAGAAAACAGTTCCAACGAGGTAAGTGACTTATCAGTTTTGTTGATGTTGCAGATGTCCATGGGTTGCAGTAACCACTTACCATCAGATTGACTTTTAACCAGCATATGTTGCGTTTGTAATAAATTCAGGAGATGTTAAAATCCGTCGCTCGATATTACAACATGACTATTTGAATCCATCCAGATCATGGCAAAAGAAATATCGTTTAACATTAGCGCCATCTAGCACGGAGTCGGTAGTAACCCGATAGCCAATGCTTCTGATCTTTTGCGTATACTAGGTGTTAGATAATGCAGGCGGAGGACTACCGCGGGCGTGTTGACACCGCAAACAGGCAAAGCCCATAAGCCCATCGCAAACCAACGAGATATTACGCCGCGTATATATTTGTCAAATATGTGCGGTGTGAAGGAGTGCCGCAACGCCGACGAGAATGCCCGCCCGTTCTCGCAACACCCGCCGACTCTTTCGGTTCCTTAAATCCACTTATTTATAAATCAATAAGCAATCATTGCAAACCGGCATTGATCTCTCTACGCTTACTAGCCTAGAAACTAAATTCAAAATTTTGAAAAATGGTGACGACCGGCGTCGACGCTGAGGCGGGCGCGGCCAAGGAGGAGATTCCCCATGATCACCTCTTCAAGGTGACGGGGCTATCTTCCACGAATCTGGAAAAATTGGCACAAGGTGGGTAATTTTCAAGTGTTTATTTGCTGCTTAATAATGTTGCCTAACTGCTTTAAGGAAAGTCTTTCAGATTCACTGAATTCTCGAATGAACTTAAAAAAACACCCCGTATTTTGGGTAACGCATAAGCGTTGGCCTCCAACTTGGTAACGTTCCCAGCTGACGGCGATTTGGGGCCTATTTATTATTTGTAATTAACTTAAAGTTACACATAACTCATGTTATTACCTTAACTAGACGATGCCTGAATTTTGAAGACTAATGTTGATGTTTAAAGTGTGTGTGTGTGTGTACGAATATTCGTGACACACTATTTAGACATTGATTTATAGCACATTTTCAGTATCGTCGTTAGTTAGACTGCTATTTCGATCACCATTAACGATAATACCTACAAACTATGACAAAAGGACTAACATCCAAACAAAATTATACGATAGATAATTTTCAAAAAGACTTAGTACAACTGTATATAAGCGATGCTATGAGCCTGTGGCCAAATAGTTTGGAAATTGGCTTCAAGGAAAGTGTCGGTACGAAATACCTTGTGGATTACAAGTGGAATTTATAGTTTGTATAGTGAATGACTACAAATATGTTCTAAGAACGAGGTAAACACGGGCGAGAGCAGATGGCAATAAAAAGTGAAGTGACACGTTGTAAATGCAGGGAATGGCGGCGGCGGCGCACTGGCGCACGGCCAACGCAGGGGACCGACTGTTTTCATTTCCACATTATTTTAATCATTATTTGGCTATTCTCGTTTCAGTTTGTTTTGTATACGATTCCGAAAGCACTTCAGTAAAATTTTAAATGAAAACTGAACAATTAAATATAAAAACAACACGTAAAAGTCGTCGCAACGTAATGCCTAGCGCACGCGTCCCACTCTCAAAGGACGCTGGTTCAATCCATACACCACTTGGTAGTTTTCTGACTTAATATGCATATTGTTACAATTACCCCGTGCTAACAACGGTGAAGGAAAACATCGCGATGCAACCTGCACATCGAGATAACCGATGAGTCAAACCTGCCCAGCCGCCTTGGACAAGCATGGCGGGTATACTGTCTGTTCCCCGTATAATGGGTGGCCCGAGCCCAGCAGTGGGTCATTTGTGGTTTGATATTATTTAACAACCCGTAAATCATAATCGTGAATTTCGAATAACGTTCTGTGTGAATGCACTGTGAGTCGGCGATGTAACTATGAGTTCGGCAAAATGTTAATCTTTTGTACACCTTAGTGTCATATTTACTGGAAAAGTTTATGAAGATAACGACTTTCAAATATTATCATAAAACGGTGGCACTTTGTTGGAAGTACGTGGTACGCTCTAGTACAAAGCAAGATGAAATTACAATAACAGATTGCGTCACAGAATTACTCTTACACTGTCCAAATGAGCCCCGGTTTAAGGCGAAAATGGATGCATCCTTAACTTTGAAGATCTGACACGAATCATAAGACAAGAAACCACAGCGAAAAATCGCAGAAAGGAAAATAACCAGCCCAACGCAAAATTCTATACAATTATTACAGGAATTCAGCAGAGAGGCAAACGGCCCTCTCGAAAGAAAGCGGTTACCATCGCCTATGGACATTTGCAGCACCAAAGGTGCTACAAACGCGCTGCTGCTCTCTCAAGGGAGACTGGAACCCGGTCCCTTAAGCCGGAATACAACTAGAGGTTGTTACGGCAGCATACGACCTGGCTGTGAGTTGTTTAGTCGCCTCTTACGACAGCCCGCCCGGCAGCAGGAAATTGTATAGAGGGCACGGGATTGGAAATCAACAGAACCAATACCGAATACTTGTTTTCGATTTCGGCGGGACCTCTAGTGCTGTGCCTCTTAAGCTACAATCAGCGACACAACCATGTAACCCCGAATTCCGATACCTTGGTTAACTGCAGAGTAATTTTAGTCTAGAGAAGGATGTAAGGAGAAAAATAAATGTAGCATGACAAAAGTGGAGTCAGGTAACCAGCGTTACATGCGACAAACTAATGCCACTGAAACTAAAAGGTCAGATATAAAAGTCTGACATACGACCAGTCAATCTTAACGGGTCCGAATGTTGGGCCACTAAAGTAATAAACCACAAACGTCTCCACTCAGCCGAGAGGATAATCTTGAGATGGATGTCTGGTGTGACAAGAATGAATAAGGTAAGAAATGAGTACATAAGAAGATCTTTGAAAGTTGCACGCGTGAGTGAAAAATTGAGAGGGAGAAGATTAAGATGGTATGCGCATACAATGAGGGCGGATGGCAGTCAAGTGACAAAAAGAATGTTAAACTACAATGTAAGAGTACAAATGAAAAAGTAGTTCAAAGAAGAGATGGTCGGATTGTGCGAATAATGATAAATATGATAATTTGTGGTGTGACAGAAGATGTATATCAGAATACAAGAGCGTGGAAGAAAAGACTACTATGCCGTCCACAACTAATCGGTATATGGTGCAAGAAAAAAGATATACTAATAATCTAGTGTTAATGTTAAATCGTTGATAAAGGTGAGCGAGCATCGAGGGCAGCTAGCTCGGCGTGCACACGCGATGCCCTCATAATCATTCTTCAAATGACATCGTGTGCAACGTCGCACACTCATCAAATTATATACGCAGAAAAGCAAGCTCACTTTTACGATAATCTGTGGTAATCGAAGTTATTTCTTCTTCTGAAACGTCAGGCTTTCTTATACTTATACATTGACGCTAACGAACCATTATAATCGCGGACCAATACATTATTGTTGTGAATGTTAAGAAATGACAATGTTGCGAAAGCTGTAAAATAGAAATAGTTCGATACGTCCTCCTGTAAGTTCGGTGCGTCTCACAGAAGTATCTATAAATAAGCATTTAGTATCCTAATATGTTCAATTGGTTTCGATCGCCCAAACAATTTGCACTACTAAAATCGGCACAACTATCGGCGCGGAATAAACGGGAATTGATCTTGGAGACACGTCACTCCTTGCAGAGAGAGACATGCGGACCGAGAAAGGTACCATTCACTTCTTTAGTCTTCTATTGATTACTTCACCATCTCAGAATAGGTATAACCGCCACATTTCCACGAAACCTTCCCCATTTATCTCACCTACCGCGAATCTGCAGTATTCAATTGATTAGTTCTGCTATCACCAATCGTAGAACTAAATTATTTGTGTCAAAATTGAAAATGTTCTCCTCAAAAACAAAAGTGCCAGAGATACCACAATTTACATTTTTACGAATGTAATCGCCTGCGGAAAATTTCGATCCGTCCTCTAAAAAATTGATCCCATTTTCCGAGATCGAAAATGTATGATATTCATTCTCGGTATTGACACTAACAATAACAGTGCATAAACGTCCCACTGCTGGGTTCCGGCCTCCCACTATAGTGGAACGGACAGTTCGTCTCTTTCACCGTTGTTACCACTGATTAAGTGGTGCATGCGTTCCGGCCAGGATCGAACCTGCGCCGTTTGAGTTTGGGACGCGTACGCAAGCCATTACGCGACCACGACTTTTTATTGGCATTGCGATTAACATGTACCGAATTTCAAGAAAATCTTCACCGTGAATTTTCCTTGAAACCATCATAAAGACGGATAACATTAGCATGAATATGATAATGAGTAATCGTGTATTATGATTTTCACTCCCGCCGTTGCAGAGCCGCCGTCGGACTTCGAGGAGACGATAGCGGCCACCGGCTACGGCAAGTTCAACGTCTGCCTGATGCTGTGCACCCTGCCCGCCTTCTGGAGCTCCGTCGCCGTCACCAGCTCCGTCTCGTACATCTTCACGCGCGCGCAGTGCGACATGGACCTCACGCTGCTGGGCATGGGCACCGTCGCCTCCATGACCTACGGAGGTAAACAAACATAATAATAGCCATTGCTGGACACTGATAGCCTCATTGTTATAGAGTCGAACTCACATTATATTCGCTACGTTTGTTTAAAAGGGATTAGCGGGTTTGACACATCTATTATCTCGATGTGCAAATTTCAATACGATATTTTTCTTCACCGTCAGCAGGTAGTTATCGAAACGATATACACATCTGTGCAGGAACGGTGACGAAATACTATAATTCGTGACCAGTCGACCTGATGTAGGAGGCGACAAAAACCCACACCCTTCGCATGTTTGGATAGCTACCACTCCTAGACCAGAAAATACCGCTATAACAAGCTTAAGTTGTGCTTCGCATGTTTTTTTATAGCTTGAGTTCAGCAGACAGGTAGACGATGCATCCGATGGAAAGCGGTTCATCGCCTATGGACATTTCCAACACCAGGGGCGAATCCAACTCGGTGCCAGTCTTTAACAATATGAAGTACGGTGATGATAGAAATAGGAGGACGGAGAAGTGGGCCATCGGAACTCTCACTCATCACATTAAACGCGATCAGGTCAAGGCTAACCGTTTTACGCCAATATTCTGTGTTCGCGTCGTATGCCACCGAGCGACTAATCAAGTTAATTATTCCAGTATGGCCCTATCGCGTACAAACTACACAGGCATACGTCGTTTCAACCTCATTTTTGTGAAATTTGCAACATAATCTTTATTATATTAAATATGGCTTTTATTGTTGTATGCATTCTGTTGTTTCGTGTGTGTTGCACTTCGAAATAAACTTTTCTTTTCTTTACACGCATAGCCAGTATGAGATCTCTTTACGCACATCTTAAGAAATGACAAAAATGTTCTTAATCACTTTATTTATGTTAGCCGAGGAAATATAGGCACAGTGCCGATTTAGTAGAAATTCGTTACTTTCTCCCAATATAATTGTAGCGGATCAAATGTTAATTTCCTAATATATGGGGAATCATAGCTGGAAACATTATTTTGCTGGAATTACTATAAATTCTCCCAATTACTTTTAATATGTTTATATTATTTACTAGCTCACCTGCGCCCACTTCGCTGGGCGTCATTAAAATATTCACATGCACGCACCGAAATCAAATATAATAACCATCATTTAAGAATAGTGTAGCTCTCTACTGGTGAAACAATTTTCAAAATCGGTTCACACGTTACTTCCTGCGAACAAACTCACAAACTTTACCTCTTTACGAGACGAATGTCATCGAACTGCTCACTCGTAACCTATGAGTAATATTGCAGGACCAAGGGTTCGTTGGGAAACCAAATCATTTGACATCTCAATAACAATTAGATAAAGCATGTTTGCGCAGTTTCGCCTCTCAAATATTGTAGAACACATTATTACGTACACTTATTATCAACAAACCAAACATGCTTTGACTTCTATGTACATTATTCGCGCTGTTGCAATTGTTAAGCAAATATTTGTTGCTTTTATTAGTTAAGGTAATGTTATCTTCCTTCAAGCTTTACGCGACCACTCAATAATTTCCAGGAGCAATGATTCAAATGTAACACAACAAACAAGTATTCGCAACATGGAGAAAGCTTTATCAAACTTTAGGACTTATTACATTGACGAATTACGAAGCCGTAGTGACGTGGTAGTTAGCTCACGCATTCTGAACTCAGGGGGCCACAGGGTTCAAAACCAGGCGGGAAAGCATGCACAGCTCAAGCGGTTTTCTGACCAAATGTGCATATTGCTATAATTACAAGTGCTAATGGTGAAGAAAAACATCCTGATGAAACCTGCATATTAAAAGAACAGATTTGTCAAACCGTAATCAAGCGTAGCGGGTATACTGTCCATTCGCCTATCAAAATAAGTGGCCTGAGCAGTGGGATTTGTATCTCATAAACAAACATTTATTTTAGGTGTATAAGAAAATGAATTTAATGTGAATTATATTTTAAGGAATGATAACATCGGCCATGATGTGGGGATTCCTGTCAGACACCCTGGGCCGGAAGCGCATCATGGTGTGGGGCTTCTTCGCCACGGGCCTCGTCGAAATTGTAGCGGCCCTCAGTCAAAACTTTGCCATGCTACTAGTGATGCGGTTTGCCAGCGGCTTCTTGTGAGTCCACCATGAATTCTATATACAACACAAAGTACGAGTATGTACGAAATAATAAGAAAAAGGACTTCAGGCGAATATTACAGATATGATTACAAGAGTATTACAAACATCCAGCAATGCCAGTCAGCCATTACCTTCGGTTTATTTTGACTTTATAAGTACAAAATTAGGGCATCTTTGGTATTCAAAGATTCTAAATAGCGTTGAATGCTTAAAGGTTCAACGGGCCTTTCGCGGTGCTGATCTCGTACCTGGCCGAGATGCACCGCACGCAGCTCCGCGCCCGCGTCATCCTGCTCAGCAGTCTCTTTTACACCTTCGCCAGCATCTCCCTGCCGCTGCTCGCTTGGGCCATCCTTATACACGACTGGGAATTCCACTTAATTCAAGATAAAATTGGTAATAATACAATATATCACTCTACATATATCCCACGCAACGGTTCTCTAGTATGGTTGCCTCGCGTACGACAAAAATCTGGAGGGAACTTTCCCGCCGAGGTTTTCCCTCAGTGCTTTGACATGGGATTGTTTAAAGACGTTGTAAAATTCCTTAAAGGCGGGGAACGCCCTTGGTGTTGGAATACATTAGGTGGCTTAACCACCTTCCATCAAGAGGGCCGCGAGCTTGATCGCCTGCCTGCCGCAGCCAATAAAAAAGGTGTTTTACTACGAAGACAAATTACCACAAAAAAATAGATGAAATGGTCTAGTGAGATCTTGCCTTTAGTTATATAAACGGAATACTGACGTTCTTTTAAGGACAACTATGCTAGGCTACCAAAATAAATCAAGATGAACAAAATGAAACTATTCAAGGTGTAGACCCAGCGACTAATATTATGGTAACTCCATCCGAATCCTATTTACTGAATTCACAAATTTTAGATTTAATTGGGAAATGAAAGTGAAACTCGTTGCTTACGTTTTTCCAGTCATTCACTCCTGGAACGTGTTTTTGTTGGCGACGGGGCTGGTGCCGATCTTCACGGGGCTCATCTTTCTGTGCCAGCCCGAGAGCCCCAAGTTCCTCATGTCGAGGGGCAGGAATGAAGAAGCCATGAAGGTGTTCCGGAAAATCTACGCCCTAAACTCGGGCAAACCTCCCGAAGAATTTCCGGTGAGTTGGGATGCAAATAGTTATTCTCATGTTTCTATATTTTGGAGATCCTGAGAAAAAAAGAACTCATTCATTAATTAATTTTTTTATTAATTGTGTATTTGCGTTTCAGGTGAAATGTCTGATCGAAGAGAGGAACGAAGAGCAAGGTCGTGGTCTGGCAGCACTTCGTGGGGGGTTTGCGCAGCTGACGCCCCTGTTCAGGCCTCCTCACGTCCAGTGGCTGGTGCTGGTGTGCCTCATCCACTCGGGTGCCATGTTCGGGTGAGGACTACCTTTTGTTTCATTTTCCAAAAGGCACTACACCCCATTTCGGTCGTCCGTTCTCCCGTTCCTCCACAGTGGACGCTGATGTCACTGACGTCATCTTCAACACGCTTGCTTTATATGATTCCACTTCGGTATGTTCTAGGCAGTATCGTGTGGTTGTTTCGGTAGTAATGGGCGCAAAGTGTGTCGGCTTGTTGTTGCAGGTCGAACACGCTGCGGCTGTGGTACCCGCAGCTGGCGGCCATGATCGGCACGGGCCCCGGCGCCAGCCTGTGCGCCGCGGTGGCGCCCAGCGCCGCCCCCGCGCCCGTGGTCGGTGCCCCGGCGCCCTGCGAGCCCCTCCACACGGACATGCTCACCTACCTGCAGAGCTCCGCGGCCGGCGCGGGCTCCGTGCTCACCTACGCCATCGGGAGCGCTCTCATCAACAGGTAACATATGTCCACTTCATTGGATTACTCAATATCTAGTCGGGATAAATAAGGAGTAACATTTAAGTGCAATAATATTGTTGTTGCTGGAATTAGTAAAAATACAAGACCAACCAATAACCTTGTAACAAAATATGTTATAAGATTGATTTGCATTGCTCCAGCTACTGAATCGGAGAGCGGGCTGACTCCAAGATATTCAATTGGAAATATTGAAATCACTCAAACTTGATCGCTCTGCTTTTTGCGAATCAATTTACAGATTTTTTAATCTGATTTTTATTGCAGGAGTTCAGCAGACAGGCAGACGGCCCGCTTGGAAAGCGGTTACCATCGCCTATGAACATTTGCAACACCTAAAGTGTTACAAATGCGCTGTTGCTCTTTTAAGGGAGACCGGAACCTGGTCACTAATGCCGGAACACTACTCAAGGTTACTATGGCGACATACTTTAGACCAGAGGTGGTAGCCATCCAGTCGGGCAAATGCCCCACCACCTGGCACCCGATATTAGAGTTAACAGTGACGAAATGAACTGACCGAATACCATTGGCTTTGGGCGCAGGTGCGGCAAGAAGGTGGTGGCCGGCTTCTGCGGCGTGGCGAGCGCGGTGACGATCCTGCTGCTGCCGTGGCTGGGCGAGGGGGCGCTGCCGGTCGTGGCCATGGTCACCACGGCGCTCGCCTTCACCGCCCTCTACTCGGCCTCGCTCTCCAGCATCGCGGTCGAGCTGTTCCCCACCTCGCTCAGGTATCCTCATCCGCTGCTTTCTAGATGCCCTTAACAAATTGACCCTCGTTCTGATGCTATTGGATATCCCCAACGGAGTGGCGGTGTTGCAGGGTGATGGCGATGGCGACGTTCCTGATGTGCGGGCGCCTCGGCACCATCTCGGGCACGGTGGCCTTCCCGGCGCTGATGCAGTACGGCTGCTACCCGCCCTTCGTCACCATCGGCGCAGTGCTTTGCGGTGAGCCCTCGATAATCAGCTTAGTCTTACACAAAGAGGATTGCCTCACACATCTTTAGTGATTACCATTGAGTTATAATTATTTATGATCTAAGGTGACTACTAACTATAGACAAAACAATTGTTTCAACAAAATAGCAGTAAAATTGAACCTAGACTGGTATAAATTCGACCAAGCCAATACTGGCTCAAGATTCCTTTGGAAAGACAGAAACCTAGCAACTATATTATTATATAATCATGTATGTGTTGTGTATGCAATCAATGTCTGTGATTGTTACCAACAGGTGCAGGCTTGTTGTTTGCATTTCTTTTTTATATACTACTTTTTTACTATAAATGATATGTATTATTAGCCTGTAAGCCATCCAAAAAATAAATAAAAAGTCCGGTTCCTACATCTTACCAACCGTTCTTTCGCCTTATTATCGGCTAAACTTTGACCTAAGCTCCATACATCTAATGTCAAAATTGAATTGATGATACTGCAAGTGAATGAATTGTAGCTTATAGAAACCAGCCAAAAAATCCTTAATGTATGGAAGTATATTATAAACGCCACTTGGATCCTAGAATTGATACATGTACCGCCATCTATAGGAGAAAGATGACAACCCTAAGAGTGAAGTGCCACGAGATTCCGAGATTACTATGTACATATGTGAGCTAGAGGGCGTACTACAAGTAGAATGTTGTTCTGTTTCAGCTTGCGGGATCATGTGCTGTCTTCTGCCAAATACAACGTTAAAGAAGTTGGGATAATTACATCGTTTTAAAATTCTGAGCACCATGGACGCCTTTGTAAATACCCATTGTAAAATGTCCGAGAGAAAAGAACTTGGATCAATGTTTTTATGCGTGAAGGATTATATGAAATAGGAATGACAACTCTTTTAATTTGAGTAAAAATTTCGTAAAGGTATACTGTTCTAGAGGACGCCACAGGTCGATCTTTTCTTAAGTTTTATTATGAAAACAACATCAGTATTATAATAAATTAATTACTTAAATCATAATCTATTACACTAATTACTCAAAATATTAAACTTTAAAGAAAATAAACATTTAAATAACTTAAATCGATGACAAATATTAAAAATTATTAATATGAATAAGACCGTGAATGTATAAGTATAGACTATACACTATCATTCACTATACAGTATAGTGTTTTGTTATTTTATCAAAGTGAGTCAGCTTTCCCCTCAACTTGTGTTTTTACTTATACACCGTAACTCGTATTTAGTCAAAGTTCTAAGTTCTATACTTCGTTACTAACAAGTTTACGATCCTGTGATTGAATAAAAATGTGTAATGTTATTTGTATGTATGTACATATCGTAATTATATGTTGAGATAGGTGTTATAAATAAAAATGCTGTGATTTTTAAAAATATTTCCATTTATTTTTATAATTCTCGATACTCCTAATGCCGCCCTCTCGGACGGGACCGTTTCGCTATCTACATTTCATTCATATATTATCATTTAGCTTTCATTGGTTCGATGTTTTTGACAATACACCTGCAAAGGCACTGAGTCGTCATATCGCTCGTACTCTCCTCTCTCGAGCTAATATTATTGATTAAAAACAATTCAGAATATTCATTTTTGTCCATAACAACTTAGGATAAATTAACAAAGCGGCGATTTTAGTTAGTTCTGACTCGGCCCGCGATGGCTTGTCAAAAGCACGAACAAAAAGGCGCTACATCAGTCTAATGCATGACTAAATCGGCTAAATTCATTATTGAACGAGCAAATAAATAAAACAACGGAACTATGCTGGTCGCGATTTTGTGACGGTTTGATTGCATTTAATGTAACTAAGGGGGCGTCCATAAATTACGTGGTGTTTTTTTTAAATTTTCTGAGGTTAGATGTCCATATGATTTTCAGTAAAATCATCTGCTCCTTCAACTTCGTTCTGATCTAGCCACTCTAAGCCATTGGCACTTGCACAAAGTAACTCATTAGCTCGTCTTGTGACAATCCGTGAGGGTCGCACTTTGCGGAACATACGCGCTTGCTTGTGGGCTGATCGCCTGTGCTCTGCAGCTCTTGTGCTAGATGCGAAGTAAATACCGCATGTACTGCAGCATCTTTACTCTAAATCATCACGTACACTTGGGCAATAGAGATCATAAGGCGTGCTTATGAAAACATTCAGCGGTTGAATCGGTAGGCAGTGGCGTATTAGAAATGGAGCAAATGACTTTCCGCCATGCTCTTTCTTCTCTTTCTCAATTTAGATTAAATGGACCAAAATAGTATAATTTTTTTTTGTTTCAAAAAAAATTGCGTGATATTTACCGAGACCCCCCCTCTCTCCAACGTAAGATTAGATGAGATTTGACTCGATCCCCTCCCCCCCTTAAACACCTCACGTAATTTATGGACGCCCCCTAATATGTGGAACGTGGCACTGACGCGTCAACGTCCCGGCACTGAAGTGTCAATGTCGCGGCACAGGCGCGTCAAAGTCACGCCAATGACACGGCAGTGCCATGCCACAATTCACCTCACATAACATCATCATCTAGACATTGTACTGATATTGAGAACACAGAATTAAAGCAACCTTCAATTAAATATTTTAGACAGACCTTCACGTAATAAAACATTTAAAAATCTATCTATTAGTTAGTGCACAGCACCCACTGTGAATGTCTACAGCTGTAAATTTAAGATACGAGCTCGCCAAACGATTCCAGATACAGAATTAGATACCGGAGGTAACATATTAAGCACGAGTCTAGGACATTCACCTGATCACATTCATACATTGATACATACAAATATGGCAATACACGAACGACCCCTGAATCTGGTCTGTGACCTATTTATTATGAAATATAACAATATTACACTTAATGGAGCAACAGATTATGACAAAGCAACATTTAATAATAGACTAGAATGAATGAATCTTATTGTCGACTCGCTTTGTCCAAGCGATGCCCCCAAATTCGAGGCTCCCACAAACGAAAACGCACCTCTACAGCTATGTGCTCGCACAGGCCTGCGAATTGACTGCATTACAACACCCTACAACACTGCTTGGATACCGCTCAAGGCACAAGGGTTCAAACAACAATCGTGTAGCAAAGAATGAAACGCTCAAAAACCACTTAAATCCAACGTTAACAAATGGTATCACAAGTGTTTCTTCTCTTGCATTTTGAACAGCAAAACACCACTAGTCTTCCAACTAATAAATTATATGATCATTTTAGACCCAATTTTAAAGTCTTAATTTATAAAAAATATGTTTTTAAATAATAAAATGTTAAATGGAAATCTAGTGCCGTCTGTTTATATCAAAACTCAAGGGGAGTATGTAACACGATAGAGGGTCTTTTTCGTTGTTACATTTTTCATTTTGCTTGCGATTCATTGCTAGTATTTTGTTGCACACTAGTGCCCTTGCCCGCTCATTTCCAACTTCACGAGAGTAGCAGATCTTTTGAACGCATCACTTACATCTCATTCTATTGGCTTCAATCTCAAAGGCACAGAACTAAAAGGACAAGACGGTATTCAATGATAGTTAGTAAATAGTTCATGTTTACGTTTGTATGGATCACTTCGGCTGATTCTTTCAAATTGAACGACGTGAACAGTCTAACAGTGGTACCATTGATACAAAATTGACATCACGTTAAATTTGAACCGGCAGTGAGGTAGCCGAATGGATGAAGAGCATACGACAGTAGGTGGAGATGCTTTTGACACAACCCTGTGCGCATTCTCAACTCTGACACACATTTCACTTTAGGCTACAACTTAAATAATTTAAACTAAAGTAAGGCATATTTCAGTATAAATAGTTTTAATTACAATATAGTACATAGTATTTACATTTTATATACAGAGTAGTGATGTCTAATGAGGACGAGTTAGTGTTACACATTTTGTACGATTTCACACGAGAATGTATGTAAGGTTGAATAGAAGTAGTTAGTGGAGAGTGGAGGGTGGAGGGTGGATTTGGAGTAGCCGATTCCTGCATCTGTCAGAACTCGTGCCGGGCTTGTGTGAAATGTATCCAAGTGATAAGACAAATGAAAGTATACTAAGGATACAGGAACTGGCTATGAGGCAAAAATGAATTCTTAAACCATTGACACAGTTGACATAAATATTTGTTTTTTTTTTTCACTGGTGCTTATTATTCTAAAGCCCTACCCAGGCGTAAATATAAATAGGTATATTATATGATATATGGAATATTTACAATAAAATGGTCAAAGTAACTTATATACACATGTAAAACTAATTTTGATAATTTTCAATGAACAACAGACTAGCTATTACACGTTCTTCACTAACAAACGTAATTCAATTAATTGATTCTGATTAAGGGTCCATTTTTCAATCATCATACAAAAGTTATCAATCGAAAAAATTATAACCTGACTTCAATTCAAAAATCAACAGAGACAATTATGATTGAAGAATCGACTCTTAATGAAAATAATATAGTTTCCGTTATCGAAGCAGGTTATCTTTGATCCACCTGATATGACATTGTTTTAGTTATAGAACATTTGTAGCACTACACTCTCTTCACTAGTCATAGTCGTCTACTTGAAACAGATCATTCGAACGATAGCAACGTCAACGTCCCGGGGTCAGCTGGGCGCGTGGGGCGCGAGGGGCGCGGCGGGCGCAGCGGGCGCCAGCATCACCTCCAGCCAGCAGGGGCAGGCGGTGACGTCGCGGCGCGAGTACTTGGGCCCCCAGCCCTTGGCGAAGGAGACGCGCACGGAGCGCGCGTCGACGGGGCCGAGGGGCGCGAGGGGCGCGAGGGGCGCGCGGGGCGCGAGGGGCGGGCGCCGCGGGTCGAACACGCGCAGGCAGTGGCCGGGCGGCACGCGCCACACGAGCAGCGCGTGCGCGGCGGCCGCGTCGAGCGCCGGCGAGCTGGCGAACACGGGCGCCTGGCTGCGGTTGTACAGCCACACGCCGTCCGCCTCCAGCGCCAGCGTCACGCCCAGCCCGATCTTGGCGCGGGTCTTGCGCACCTGCAACCATCGACAAACACCTGACGCGCTCGAGTATACCTCTGTGCAACGCTCCCCGCTCCCCCTAGTCCCCGCGACGCTCGAGCAACTCCACATTTAGCATCTCCTACTATTGCGGGTTCACTCGCATCTCTCACTCGGATTTGTTTTGGGAACAAAATTGGATACGTTAAATTTAATTCAAAAACCTTTAGCGAAATACAAATTTCTAAAAAAATAAGAGACCTCGTTCCATAATACACGAGGGCTTTATCAGACAATACTAAGAATATTAGTGTTTTTTAAAAGCGTTTCAATTATCCTTCAATTTGATACAATGACATCGTGTCTAGATAAAGTCGCAGGCAAACACTAATATACTATCAAGAATCACGAGTTATCGTCGCTTGGCTTGTGCGGGTGTTACGCGCAGGCAGATACGAGTTCGGGGTTATCGCGAGCCTCGGCCACTGCCCACTCTCGCCTCACAGCGCCACTAATGGCAGCATCTGTACCTACTACACATTCTTTCACCTGAACATGGCTAGAAAATTGACCAGAAACAGTATTTTCATGAAGGGCCTACTTTAGTGATCATCGCAATTGCGTCGGGTGAGTACCTGCCCGGGGGAGTAGCTCCGCCGGCATTGGAAGAGGCCAAGTGAGCGGGGCCCACGCCTGCCAGGGTACGCGGAGACGGAACAGCCTACACCCGTAGCCCTGGCATAAAGCGCAGGACGGAACACCCAGGGGTTTTAGTGGGTATCCCTAACTGGGGAGTGGCAATGGCGTGGCTCCGGTTCTGACCGGGCACGCTAGTGCCACCCCCGATCTAGCGAATCCCACACTCTCACCGAGTTGTGAACATCCCCCCAGGCTTAGTCCTCAAACGGATTTCCCCTGGCCAAAAAAAAAGAAAAAAAAAAGGGTGAGTACCTGTTCCTGGTGCGCGGGGGCGTGGGGAGCGTGGGGGGCGCCGGGGGCGTCGGGCGCCAGCGCGTCGAGGCAGAGGCCACGGCGGCCGGCGCCGCACGCGCCGCCGCCGCCGCCGAACACGTCAACGGCGCGGCCGCGCACGCCGAACTGCCTGCCCACGCGCTGCGCCAGCTCCCAGTACGCCAGCCTGCACCACTCCGACTCCCAGCTCTGCCGCTCTGCGACCACAACAAAA
Source organism: Dendrolimus punctatus (assembly GCA_012273795.1). Taxonomy (NCBI): domain Eukaryota; kingdom Metazoa; phylum Arthropoda; class Insecta; order Lepidoptera; family Lasiocampidae; genus Dendrolimus; species Dendrolimus punctatus. Next base: position 22,794,158 of record CM022535.1, read on the forward strand.
AAAACTTAACAATCAATTTTCATGGCATGAGTAACATTTATGAACGTTAACTCAAAAGCGTTATGTTTATTCTTTCAACCACCTCTATATTAAAGGGAACAAAACAAAAAAAATTGGGTGAGACCGTTTTTGAGTTTTAGTGAGACAACAATTAATTCCTTATTCGGCCGCAGTCGCCATGCACATGTTTAAAGAGTTAACTCCAGTCGTGCGTCGGAGCTGACACACGCAAGTTTTTTCTGTCTATCTGATTTCAGGTTCAGTCTTATTATCTACCTAAGTTCTTTTTTTACCATCTTTTATTATAAAATAATAATAAAACAAAATGTACTTACTACAACTTGATCTCTAAGACACAGTAGTGCGAATTTATTTTAAAGTGATAATATGGTTACGAGTGCGGGACTCGGATTAAAATACGTTGGAATTACTATACAATTTATTAGAACTATATAACACATGTACAAATATAAATAGACACAACGAGTACAAACTACACGATTCAATAACACGCGCATAGTCCGTCACTATATAGCTTATCGAATGTACACGTCTTGCTTATATCGTAATCATCGCTCGACTGCCTCAAACCTCACAACATACTACAGGTGTGAATTCACTTTGTCGGCGTGTAACAATATATTGCAACTGCAACCTAACATATCAGGTTAGAATACAGGAATAATTGCGACTGGCGCGGCCGACGGCCTGTCAACGACTCGCTCGGCTGCCAAATGTCCTAATGTCAAATCACTGCCGACACTAGCACCACTCACGAGTACCTTCTGCATCACACTGCAGGATGGGCACATTTTATGTGACATAGGTACCACCCAACCTGCCGACCCTTTGCTGCACAAATTCCATTCATTTCCTAAACATTTTTGTATCGATGCCCAAAAAGATAATTGTATCCGGGCCGGAACGCATGCACCAATTGGCAATTTTCTGGCCCAATGTGAATATCGTTACAATTACCACGTGCTAACGACGGTGAAGGAAAACATGATTATGAAACCTGCATTCGATGGGTTATACCTGCTAAGTTGCTTTGGACAAGCGTGGCGGGTATATTGCGCGTTCCCCTCCTACAGAGGGAGTGGTTATTATCACATTTGCCTACGAGCAGCCGTTGGAGTACTTTTGTTTCACTTCCATGTGTGGCCACTGATGCAAAACAACACTATAACTATGAATTCTCTGATAGGCTAAAGTTCATTAATTCATTTAATATTTTCAAGTTTATCTTTGCTGATAATCTTGAATTGGTTGAGCTGATCATCGCCAGACTCAGCTGTAAATTCTCGGTCTCATCAGTAGTATAAATAACACACAAACATTTGCCACTTACTGGTGTTGCACTAAATGACGAATTTGGAAAGTATTGGCCTTGGAGGTGTCGTCGAATTGGTTCGAGGATGATGCCAAGAGGCGGGGCCGCTCGCGGTCAACCCACCTTTCACGCCAATTCCCGGAAAACTTCTACAGATGGTGATGTCACGCGCCCAATCAGACCAGTGGCTGAACACCGAAATGGCAAATCTACGTTGCGAAGACATCGAAACGATGTATGACGGAAAGAAAGTTACCTAGGACAATGCCCATTGACCTACAAGTGAGAAGGAACACTACCTGCAAGTGTAGGTTGAACGACACTAAAGTCAGGCATTGCTCCCTTACAGGGGCCCAATTCTGCTATTGCTTCAAAATCGCCGGACAGTATTTGACTCTATCTTTATTCATATTTAAACGTTATACGTGAAATAAACGTTAAAAATGGTGGTAGCTTTTCAATATCCATTGCCACATACGCCATTTGTACTGATGGTAATGCCAATTTTATTTCTGCTATTATTCCGCCGCGACGATATCGAGAACACATAGATTTAGTCGATTACTAATTTTTGACATTATCTTTGCTACGCCAAGATATTGATATAGATGCCCAGAATCGGACACCTGTATCAATATCCTGAGGGGTCAGACAAGAACATGGAAAGGGGGAAGGTGGCAAAGGGCTATTGGATCACGATTAGGGCAACGCTGATCGTTTCATGTCGGCATTCTATGTACGCGTGGAATCGGCCATCACGGCTCTGACACGTACTACATATTTAAATTTCGACGACATAATAGGCTGAGTAAAATTAAGCACCGTATAGATGTTGCAGAAGTTTACGATGTTACGGACGTCGGATATAGTGCAGACAAGGCCAGAAGCGGTGGTAGTTACTAATTTACAAGCGAGGAGTGGTGAGCGAGTGACGAGCGGTGGTGGCGTGGGGCCGGCGCCGCGGCGGCGGCCCGCAATCGATCGCCAAGGTTACGCGCCACCACCACCACCACCACCACCACCTCGGCGACTCACTTCAGTCAGAGGCATGGCGAGGATCGAGCCAAGGGGCCGGAACACTGTTGCACCACGCACTGTGAAATCCTCTCTCTACTTTCATCATATTATAAAACGTCGAAGCCGCCCACATATTGATATTATGATGATAAACATGGTTTTTCAAGGCCTAACTACTTAATTCATATCATTATCGTATTTTTAAAATATCATTACAGAAACTTGCTAATCTCGTACTAAATCTATGAGGCTACTACTATGCTTTTAACTCAAGAAAACGACTTTATTGTTTCCTACATAGTAGCGAGCTACATCTGTAAGCTGACATCTGATGAAATAGTGAAAGTTGTCTATTTCACGAGTGGCTAAATAGTACATTCAGAAAAGGTGAGAAGATATGTATAGGTTGAAGCTGACCTTCGCCGTCGGTGGCCAGGGAGCCGGTGGGCAGCCGCTCGTGGTCGGTCCTCCTCGCATCTCCTTTGCTCTCCCCTTGCTCTGAAACAACAAGCAGATATCCCTATAGACCGACAGCCTGTATACTCTTGGTGATAACGTGGAAAAACTAAGATAAATACAAAATGGTATAAAACCATTTTCAACAACAATTGATTTATAAAATATGCGTTGTAATTTTTGAAATATGGGACTTTTTTATCGAATTTATATCGAGGCTTTAGTGATGGTCTAGCATCATCATCACCACCCTAATCATACAATTTTACAAAACTAAAATCAATGTTTTCACCATTTTACGTATTGTCGGCATACGTGATCGGCAGCAGTAGGGACCCGCGATAAAGCGCTAGCTAAGCTGCACTACACCGCCACGTTCGTCAAATGCATGTCCAGAGCATCCCGGCCCCTCCCTGCCGGCTCATAACAATATGGGATACATGGAAAAGTTGAATGAAGATAATAAGATAAGACTAAGTATCCGTATTTCAACGATGATCTGGAGGGACCTTCCCGCCACGGCTTTCCCCTTGCGTTATGATATGGGGACTTGGGGTTCTTTAAGGAGGGCATTATAACATTTCTTAAAGGTCGGCCACGCGTTGGCGACACCACTGGTGTTGCAAACGTCAATAGGCGACGGTAACCACTTTCCATCAGGTGGGCTGTCTGCGTGTACTTCAAGCAATAAATAAATAAAAATATATCTACTCGTGTTACACTACAGCCTTACATAATTAATATAATCATTTCACTAATGACCGGTTCCTATTCTTATCTTGCTGTTTGCCTTACTATCAGTTGAATTTTGTCATTTTTTGTATGGGACTTATCTCAAACTGTAAGCCAAATGAAAGGTCGCTAAGATATATGAACCGGCTGTTAGAAATTAATTTCTCAAGCAACATCATTGGGATGGCTGCCGTCAAAATAAGCACGCTATACCGTTTTGGAAACATGTCGCTTACACTTAAATGAGAAATGGATACGTGTGTTTTAGTGTGTGGGTCTAGACATGTAGGACAGAGTTGTTGATCGTGTGGGCCCCTGAGCCCCGGAGGCCAGTCACGCGTCACGTCACTGAGGACAACTGCCGCTCGAGCGTCTTTCGTGAAATGACCAAACTTCTTTTGCTTTTTTTCATATTTATGTCTAGACTTTGTTCTTGTAGTACAAATCTTTTGTTCTGAATATTTCGGGCGGAATTCACGAAAACCATTCATGAAAAGCGTTTCAGCATAGGCTCTGTCGTACGCTGGCAGCGGCACGCCGCGCAAACATACTCGGGGTGTGCACAATGAAGTTATTTCGCAATTTTGGGACACAACTTGCGAAAGACCTCTTGGAGATAAAATGTTGACACTGAGATGTAAAAAATTACGCCATAAATAAAAATCATAGCATTTTATCAGATAGCGACAACGCTGTATAGTAAATGCCATCATACTGACTTCACTCTTGCTTCCATCTAATAATAGCTGTATCCGGCAGACGTGGTACTGTCCTTAAAAGATAAAAACCCAGAACCCGATTGCAGCGCCATCGACCTGGTTATATTGTGAAACTTCACCATTCCGGGACCCACTCAAGCACACACAAATTTCGTTAAATACTGGAACTTGATTGCAGCGCTATCTACCGGGACCAATTATAAATTTAAACTATTCTCCAATCCACTTGACCACACACAAAAAGTTTATTAATTAATTATTCAGTGATATACACACGAAGTGGAGAATTTTATATATTAGATATTTCATCACAACCTGATCAATAGTTCAGGAGCGGATGGAGGAGGATCTAGTACTAACAAGTAACAGCCTATATTTCTTACACGGGGTCTCAATGTAATGTGTATACACCAAGAAGGGGGTGGGCACTGAAAATCAGTGCTGTGTCGAATTAACTTTCGGCACAGCAATATGCCGAGTTTAATTGCGGCATACAACTTTTAAAATGTTACGATTCTTTATTAACCTTATATTTTGTGTGTGTCGCCTCTTTCTAGGACAAACATTGTTTTTTATTTGTATAGATTTCTGAGCTAGAAACCCTTCCGGTGGGTAGGTTGTTCTAAGGCCCACCCCTTACCACCTTACCAAAGTTACATCTCAATAAGAAATCACTCTTCTTCAAATTACTAGCAGTAGTTATGGAAGCTAAATTTAGGTTTAAGGTATTTGGTTGTCGAGGCAAATTGCTGAATCAGTATCATTTTGGGATTTTAAAATATTCCTTTAGGACGGAAACTTACAAAATTCGAACCGAAGCGGATATTTATGTATTGTTTAGCCCTAACTTCGTTGTTCATGAGCTGACTGTAATAATTTACGGTGAATAGTGACAAAGTGATAATATTTTTAAAACTCAGCCGTATGTATGCATTTAATCGAGGAGTGAAAGGCTATTTATTTTAAGCGACATTTTGTGTAACACTAACACAAGAGTCTCAAATTAAAGAAATATAAACAACCAAATATCTAGTTTCAATTTATAGATGTTCTTTTTTAAGTACGTGGTACGTAGTGACCTGATTTTCTGGGTTATTTGAAACCGACAAATTTGAAAAATGTCTTTTAAAGCAAATAGCCTTTCCTCACCCATCATAATGTATATTGCACGTGTGTAATGACGGCAGTGGGCAGTGTCGCCACCTTCGGCCGGTGGTGCCTTTCGCCGCGGTCCGAGGCACTCGACCGCTTCGCTCGGATGGCGTCACCGCGTCACTGGCGACAGCAGGAGCACATGGAATCTGGCGCCGGTCGTCGTGCGATTGTGTTTTGCGTATTCATTACCGAGCATTTGCATTTTAAAGATCACACCAAGGTCGACAGACTGCCCACTGTAATAATTATATACGAACACATTCAACGTATTGTGGTGTATATGTGTGTATGATATGTTAATCGATGTAGATGCGTACGCGCATGCCTCCACCGTGCCGGCCCCTCCACGTACCACTTGAAATTAGATACCTCCATACACACAACTCGTGTCACCATTTGTCTGTCTATTCCGACAAAAACAGGTATTATTATTAATAAAAAATACTCATGTTTCATATTAAATTAAAAATGACTTCATCAATTTGGTCTCAATATAGTCTTGTTACGTTCTAGTTTTCGTGTTACTTTTTGATCGCTACAATGGATCACGCGATCAATAACGAATTCATAGAGAGGATAGGACATAAACGGGATTCCACTTGACGCAGCCAGCATCACCTATTTGCACAGCACTTCCTTAGGGGCCACACCGCACGAGCAAGTTTGTTTCGTCGCAATTGAAGGGTTACTATCTAATAAATAAATACCTTGGGACGGCGTAGCGTCTCCAATTGGCGATATATTTCAATTTTTGGGGTAGTAAAGGTGTTAGCGACGCATTATAATATTTAGTGAATATAATATTTATTTATTATAAATAAATGGCGAAGACGGGCGGCAGAGGGCGTGCGTAGGACACCAGAGGGGGTTGAGCAGGGTGCGGGGGTGGGTGGCGTCGATCGTCGCCCGCGCATCCATATGGGAGTCTGCGTTCCGCGTCGCGCTGTGTTTTATGTGCCTACGTACGTTCGGCTGCCGCTAGTTTTTGGTTAAAAATATTTTGCTTTTTTGTTTGTACGATCTACAAAGTGGTCCTTCGAGCCGGATCATTATGTACAGAACGCCTTCAGCCCAAAAAATGGTCCAAACAAGGAGAAACGCGAGTGTAAAAGACGAAATTAATTTACCAAAAGTACCGTCAGCTACTGCGAAAAATATTGTAACTGTCGATGTGCACAGCAGGCCGTTGGATAGTGGAAGCATAAAGTCGGAGATACCTGTGGGTAATAAAATGAATGTCTCACGACAATGTGCTTCACTGTCTAGAAAATCGTCTTCTTCAATAGAGGCACGCAGAAAAAGGCTTGAATTACAAGCCGCAGAGGCAAAAGCGCGAATTGATATGGATTTAATTGAAAAACGGTTAGCCGCAGATATCGCAGATTTGGAAGATGAAAAATACAGTTCACACTCAGAGGGAAGAAACCACTCTCAACACGATAATGTGGAAGAATGGCTAGAACGGAGCCAGCACGAACTGGAGGCCCAAGCTGACCCACGAGATGGTATAAAAACGGGACAGCTGGACCAGCCGCTGCCACCGCCTGTACCCCAGGCAACAGGCACCGACTACAAAGATGGGACAGTTCATATATTGGCTTCCGCGCTGAAAGATCTTGCCGCCGCTTCCAGCAGTAATAATTCAAACGCCCAGATGCTCAGCCGCTTATGTACACCAAGGGACCTGCCGGCGTATTCCGGTGATCCACTTGAATGGTTGCAGTTCAAACAAGCGTTCGAAGAATCGACGAGAGTCTGTAACTTCAGCGACCAAGAAAATTTATGGAGGCTAAGAAAGTGTTTGCTTGGTCCAGCAAAAGACGCTGTGACGGCTTTGCTAATAAGTGCAACGTCACCTACGGTTGTGATGTCTACTCTGGAGCTGCAGTTTGGAAATCCGGACATAATCATAATGAAAATCATGTATGACATTAAAAAGCTTCCACCTGTATCTCCAGAATATCACAAAGATATCATTTCATTCTCAATAAAGGTTAAAAATTACGTCGCCGCTGTTCTTGCAATTGGTCAAGAAGAGTACCTGAAAGGAACAAATGTAACATCAATAATTCTGTCTAAATTGCCAACGGTATTAATTTCAAAATGGGCAGATTATAGTTTTAAATTAATACAAGAAGGTAGTAAGCCAAAATTAATTTTGTTGTCTGAGTTTTTGAACGAAGAGGCCATTAAAATATCAAAAACGTCAGTAAATATTTCATATTACAATACCAGTGACTATAAACGTAAACTAAGTAACTATAATATCGCAAATCGTACGCATACAGTGTTGGTGCAAAACAGTGGTGAGAGTGAGAAGTGCCGTTATTGTCGCGCGTCTTGTCATAACTTACCGGACTGTAAGAAGTTTAAAAAAGCGTTACAAAAGGACAAGTGGCAGTTTGTGAAACGGGCAGGTTTGTGTTATAGGTGTTTGGTGTCACGTCATAATCGAGAATCGTGTTCAGCACCCGTGTGCGACAAGGATAATTGTGGACAGTCGCATCATAGGTTGCTGCATTATGTGTACGCGCCCAAACATCAAACCGGTTTGCAACTTAGTGAAAACACACCTGTGCCTTTGAACGTCCGCTCGGACGAATCGCGAAATGAAACTGTTATGCACGTGCAAATGAAAAATCGGAAAGTGTTGTTAAAAACAGTGCCAATATGTGTTCACGGACCTAATGGTGTAATAAATACTGTGGCATTATTGGATGACGGATCTACGGTGTCAATAGTAAGTGAGAATCTTGTAAAGCGTCTAGGAGTGCACGGATGTAAACAAACATTACGTGTACGAGGCGCCTGGGAATGCAGCGATCTGGTATGTAATAGTGAATTAGTCAATTTAACTATATCTAATATAGAAGGGACAATGTTTAACTTGCAACTACGTAGTACTAATGGACTTAACTTACCTTCTCAATGTGTATCTTTAGATGAACTTTTGTGTAGTGAAAATTTTGAAAATATAAGACATTTATTGTGTAACGGACTGTGTAAACCTGAAATACTAATTGGTCAGGACAATTATAATTTATTAGTGCCATTACAAATCACACAAGGCACACCAAATGGACCATACCTGACGCGTACTCCGTTGGGATGGTGTGTGCATGGTTGTGTATCCACATTGCAGGAAGGGCCTCACTCTATGCTCTTCTTGTCAGGCTCAGGTGTCGACGGGGATTCGCGAGAATCTGAAAAAGAATCCTTACATGATTTACATGAAACCGTACGGCAATACTTCTCCATTGAAGCCATGAGTGTCGCCGGGAAGCCGCGCCAGAACTCTGAGCATGTGAAAGCCATTGAACATCTCGAGCGTACGTCCATGTTGAAGGATGGCAGATGGCACGTAGGCTTGCCTTGGAAAGACAGCTCCTGTAAAATGCCAGAGTCATTTAAAAATGCATGCAATAGGCTGAAGGGCGTGGAGAAAAAGTGCAAAGCAAACCCGAGTTATGCAGTGAGATACACAGAGAGAATAAACCATCTCCTGGAAAATGATTACGCATACGAGCTTAAAGATGATAAGGTCACCTCAAAGACATGGTATCTAATAACCCAAATAAAAATAAGCTACGTCTGGTCTTTGATGCAGCCGCTAAGAGCAATGGGTACTCCCTTAACGATTACTTAATGACGGGACCTGACCTACTTACATCACTATACGGAATTATGTTGAGATTTCGAGAAAATAAAATAGCCGTGACGGGAGACATCCGCGATATGTTTTTACGTATAAAAATTATACCCGAGGACCAACATGCTTTACGCTTCTTATGGAAACGTCCCGGGGGCTCACAGGGTGATGTTAAAACATATGCAATGTCATCACTTATATTTGGCGCGAATTGTTCCCCATTCATTGCACAATTCATAAAAAACAAAAACGCTAAGCTGTATGAGTCATTGAAACCCCGAGCGGTGCAAGCAATTTGTAAACAACACTACGCTGACGATTATATAGACAGTTTGGAAGATAGCACTACAGCAATACAATTAATAAAAGATATAGCACACATACACAAACAAGGTGGATTTGAAATAAGGAATTGGACAAGCAACTGTAAGGAAGTATTAAATAGTCTGCCAAAACAGACTTTATGTTCAAATGCTGTAAGGTTCAAAGTTGGACAACAAGATGTGGGTGAACGGACACTTGGACTTATTTGGTACCCAAAAGATGATGAACTAGGATTTGATGTTTCCTTTAAACGTATCCCGGAAAATATAATTAATGGACAGAAACGCCCTACCAAGCGAGAAATGTTACGTTTAATTATGTCTATATTTGATGTCTACGGTTTTTTATCTCCATTTACGGTGAAAGCAAAAATAATGCTTCAAGAAATATGGAAAACGAACCTAGATTGGGACGATGAAATACCGGACACCGTGCATGCAAAATGGACAAATTGGTTGCAACAATTAAAGTATGTAAACAATGTTCGCCTGCCGCGCTGTTACCATGCGAGTGTTACAGGGAGCGAGATGGCAGTAGTTGCACCGAATAGTGAGAGGCCGAGCGGACACCGATCGAGCACGACTGTCACCGAAAATCGACACAACGTAAGCGCATACGCTTCAAGTCATGGCTTATATACAAACCTACAGCTGCACATATTTTGCGATGCATCAACTCAAGCGATGTGCGCCGTAGCATATTGGCGTTGGGTAAATACAGCGGGAAAAATACAAATTGCGTTTATTTCAAGCAAATGCAGAGTAGCACCTATTAAACACACTTCAGTGCCCCGCTTGGAACTACAGGCCGCAGTTTTAGGCGCAAGATTAGCTGAGACTGTTTTGAAGGAACACAAAATTGGTCCACATGAAAAATATTATTGGAGTGACTCATCTACAGTGTTGCATTGGATAAGAAATCATGCACGCGATTATAAACCTTATGTTGCGCATAGACTAGGCGAAATAGATGAGTTGTCGGCTACTACGGATTGGCATTATATACCTACCAGTATGAACGTCGCCGACATCGCCACCCGAGACAGTTGCGACGTAAAAATCCTGCAAAATGAATGGTTATACGGCCCCGAGTTTTTATATCGAGAAAGCCATACCTGGCCCGAGGATATTCCTGGGGAAGTTTGCAGTGAGATTCTGGAACGGGTGACTCTTCTGTGCCACGCTTCACCATCAATACCCGATGCTGAAAGATTTTCATCGTGGTTACGTTTGCTGAAAACCACCTGTGTGGTACTGTCATTCATAGATAAGTGTAAGAAACTTTCAGGTGATATTGATGGCGACATGATGAGGAGGGCAGAGCGCCTATTGATTGTGTACTCGCAGAGTCAGTCATTCGCTGAAGACTTGCAGCACCTGAAAAAGAAGAAAAGATTAGAAAGTAAAAGTAAACTACTTTCCTTATCTCCATATGTTGATGAGTATGGAATTCTTCGAGTCGGTGGCCGCATCGACTCCGCCTTGGGAATATCGTCTGAAACAAAAAATCCAGTTATACTAGATGGTAGAAACCATATTACTAAATTAATAGTGCGATACTACCATGTGAAGGCTGCTCATGGGAACCGGGAAACTGTTGTAAATAACCTAAAACAAAAATACTGGGTTATACGGATGAGGCCAACAATAAAGCATATCACTTCACAATGTATGTATTGTAGAATAAAAAAGACTCGACCACAACCGCCAAGGATGGGCGACTTACCGAGTGCAAGGATGGCGCATCATCAGAGGCCATTCACGTACTGTGGAGTGGACCTATTTGGACCTATGGAGGTAGCTGTGGGCCGTCGACGAGAAAGGAGGTATGGGGTGTTATTTACCTGTATGACCATAAGAGCGATACACATAGAACTTGTGTCAGATTTAAGTACGGACACCTTTATAATGGCATTACGACGGATGGCTGCCAGGCGAGGCTGGCCGCACTACTTGTACTCCGACAATGGCACAAATCTAAGGGGCGCTGACAACGAGCTGAAAAGATCAGTTAAACAGTTAGATGAGGCCGTGCTGAAACAAGAGGCTGCTAACTACCACACCACGTGGATCTTCTCTCCCCCTGCAAGCCCGCATTGGGGTGGGGCGTGGGAAAGACTGATTCGCAGCGTCAAGGAATCGTTGAAAGTCGTACTGAAAGAAAGAGCACCGCGTGATGAAGTCTTGACTACCCTGATGGCGGAAGTGGAACAGATGGTCAACAGCCGGCCTTTAACTCATGTGAGTGTTGAACCACACACTGACGAGTCGCTCACGCCGAATCATTTTCTTCTCCACTCTTCTTCAAACTCACCTTGCATCGGCGTGTTTGATGAATCAGATACATACTTACGCAAGCAGTGGAGAATATCTCAGAGGTTATCGGACTTATTCTGGAAGCGGTGGGTTCGAGAGGTGCTACCAGATATGCGTCCACGTACCAAATGGCAGCAAGATCACAGGCCCTTACAAGTGGGAGACCTTGTACTTATTGTGGATCCTAATTCCCCACGTAACGTCTGGCCTCGGGGAAAGATTGAGAAAGTGATGCCTGGACAAGACGGACGTGTAAGAGTTGTAGACGTTAGAACGAAATCAGGGTTGTTGCAGCGGTCAGCAACACGCGTCGCTTTGATACCGACGGAAAATGAGTGCGTTCGCACTGGGGTGGGGTGTGTTAGCGACGCATTATAATATTTAGTGAATATAATATTTATTTATTATAAATAAATGGCGAAGACGGGCGGCAGAGGGCGTGCGTAGGACACCAGAGGGGGTTGAGCAGGGTGCGGGGGTGGGTGGCGTCGATCGTCGCCCGCGCATCCATATGGGAGTCTGCGTTCCGCGTCGCGCTGTGTTTTATGTGCCTACGTACGTTCGGCTGCCGCTAGTTTTTGGTTAAAAATATTTTGCTTTTTTGTTTGTACGATCTACAAAAGGTATGAGGGAAAGGCACAAAGAAGATACACGTATCCATTTTTGCGTATTATATATATATCTTTTTAAAAATAGGGGAGATAGAGACTCCGCCCATTTTTCGAAACCTCTTAGATCATTAATCTTACTTGAAAAACAAATGTACTAGGGATGTATTGGCCTAAATTGTGTATTTTTTTGAAGATATTTAAAAAAGACATGCATTTTAAGTAATTATGTACTATAAGCAACAGATTACTTCCTTAATTGAAATCACATGGTTTCGGGCCTACTATGCAAATTCCGGGACAAGCCCAACACATGGGAACTCTTAAATCGCACCTTCATACAGTTACCAATGATAAGGCTGACCACTCTCGCGAAGGAGGATACATTAAAATTGGGCTGCAGACCGGCATGTCATAAGTGTCAGCTATGAACACAGGCTCTCCATACGAGTAAAGTAGGTGTTCGTATTTCAGGGTAAATATTTTATTTAGGGCCAAAAGATTAAAGGAAATTTACGACGCATTTCCAAAATTCAATCTGGAGACTCTGGGTAAGCGCATGTATCTCCCAGCCGCGTTTGGCGTCGACCTTATCTCCATATCTGTGGTCGGTCCCTTAATTAGTGGCGTTCGAGTCAGCAGAATTCTTAACTCATAAAATATGTTATTTAAATATAAACCTGAAATTGTTGGCCACGTGCTTCACAAATACATAATTATGTTATAAGAACAAAACAATATTAACTAGCAACATTGGAATGCAGAGCATCCCATGTTCATTACTGACGTAATGACTCGATGAAGGAACTACACGGTAACTACTATTATTATTTTAGAGAAAGAGTTCAAGCGTCAAGCGTGTAGCGATCAAAGAACTCGACACCTAAAAGTTATGTAGTTTTGCGATATAATAAACAAGCCTAACGGTTGGCGGCAGCGCAACAAAACGAGAGAGGCGATTAGTAGTTGTTCAAACGAGGCGCGCGGTGCCACGGCGTTGCACACGTACTCGTGCGTCACGCCCGGCATCCGGCGGGGGCGGGGGCGGGGGCGGGGGCAGGGCGGGACGCAACAACAGTCGAAGCCAGCTCTGCAGCGAGGGAATCCACGGCGCGGCAGCTATGCGGCCGACGAGTGGCCCCGGAGATACCGGCTGGACGAAAATGCCAGCCATCACAGGGACGCATTTTTCGTTCAATTCTATATAAATCCGCTGGACTTCTTGCTTTATTTTTTCTCAATTCCAAAGTGTTTTGTTCCACTAGAAAACATTTTTATAAGCTTACATTAGTTTGCTTCCTTTTCTCTATACGCCGCAACGCAATGTGTTGGAAGCGGCACGAAATTCCCAGCAAACACGTTCTTCCAAAAAATTCTTCTACTTCACACTTATTTCACTGAAATTCCTTTTGTATATAAGTACAGAAACAAGTTGCCTTTAACATTCACCTTATCCTCCTTCCACCTTTTCCTTCCGTTCTCTCCTATCATGGTCCTCTGCCACTCAATCAATCAAATCAAAAATCAAATCAAATTTGATACGCTTTTTGTCATTTGGTTTTGGTCTCTGCCAATTACACACAGTCACAGGTGGAGCAAGGGAGTAAGCTTGGGGCTTTATCTATGACTGAGGCACACTCAGCAGGCTCAGTCGCCGCAACACAAACATTACAAGACAAATCATTCACCGGCTGTAAACACGTCACTGTTAGTAAAAAAAAATAACAGGTTTGAGTATCTGAATGATTGATTACAATTATGTTTCAATGACCGCCATGCTGAAAATATTAGAAAGTGCAAGTGTAACCACGACAATTAAGTAAACGACGACAATTAAGTTTCAAGTACAAAAACATAATTTGTTCTTAGTACATTTTCAGTTTCCCACAGTATGATTAAACTAGCAATCTCCGTAAAGATAATGCGGTCGAGACAATGGCTCCAGTGGGCCGTGAAGTAGGGGGCGCGCGGAGGGGGGTGGCGCCGGCGCCGGCGCCACGATAATGCCGCCGAGATAAACACGTTAATGGATGCCGACGTCAACGGGGCGGGGGCGAGGGGCGCGGGGCGAGAGCGCGCCAGGGCCCCAACACCGCTGCCCAAGCAAACGTACACCCGTGCACCCGAATCTATGGCAGCGCAGCCTTGAGACCCCGCACTAAGGTCGTTACTCCGATGGCATCGTGCTGCCCGCCCGCAGGACGACAACGTTGCGTTGTAAGTGGAATGAATGGGTTCTGGGAAGCTTGTGATGCGGTAATGGACCCCGAAGGAATGTCAATGTCAACCGTATCGAAAAGGGCTCTGGGAGCCATTCACCGGTCGGCGGATGCATATACTAATAATTACGCTTTGTCCCAGATTAATAATCTGACCATTAGGCAGGGTCTGCAGTCCATTTCAAAGAAACATTTCGAAGTAGGTATAAATAAATTTTATTCTGTAATCTAAAAATTGTGCGTAACAAAGTCGACAGTCTCGATGTCATGTTACTTCTAGCATAATTAATTCATAAATTACCCTTTCTACCAACTCTACACGAATTTCTTGAAATTATTTTCCTACTATTTAATGTAGGAATCCTCGCTCGTAAGCTATTAGCCAGCCTGACATCACTGCCAGCGGCTGCTTGATACACGTATTTATGACGCGCTGCGTCCCTTATCAATCGGGAATGTGGTTTTAAGTATGTCCATATTTTCACTTACACTAAGAAATAATTCAGAGTTTTACTCTAAAACATCGGTATTCAGCTTCTATACTCTTATAAGAGAATCTTCTTGTGTAATTTTCAATATTTATTTCATTTTCATTACATGTTTATATGAATTTAATTGAATAATTTTCTCAAAGCACATATACAGCGACCCTTGTGAGAGGCAATAATTGAAAAGAATGATTCAATTGCGGAATAACCGGCGCCTGTTTGCGCACAAAAATGCAAATGACAGGAGGGTATAGAATCAGGGCGGACAGGCGCCAAAAGCGACGCCAGCCCACGGGAAACCCTATGATGAGGCTCGGAGGGAATTCCGGGAGCGCCTTTTGCACCTTGCAGCGAGAAGGACGTGCTTCCCAGTCCACAAGCGGACGCATGCTTCGTCTCACTAATAAAATTTGTGCAAGCGGACACGCGCACACCTAGCACATTATTGTAATAACCCGGGGCAAGCAAGCTGCGGTCGCGTTAATGGAGAAACCCACGACAAGCCCTGAGGCCGATGCTTATGGCCCAAAAGGGTTGTCACTGAACATGCCAGTATTATGTACCAGAAGCAGCCAAATAATATTTATTTTGGCTTAAGCGCAAGTGAAATCATAGACATAAAAGAACAAAAACACAATATTCCGATTTGATGATAAATCACATCGTATTGCCTACGCTCAATGCGCAAGGCTATCTCTACTACTGCGCCGACTGATCAAGATCGGTGCCGGGAACTATGTCGTAGATGCACTCGAAAATGGCCGCCGAGGAATGCGCACCGGATGGAGCAACCGCTCGTCGACCAAATTCAGGCGACGGAGTCCGCTACAGGCGCGCTTTCGCGCCGCCGCGGATGCCGCCTTCGAAACCACGCTGGTTTCACTCCTCTCGGCCTTATTTTATTAGCACAAACGATAAAACTATTTGCAAACTATACGACACCCGTTTATCGCGTTATTTATCTGTGCCGAGCCGGATCGTGTAAACATTGCGATTTTTGGTTCGTGACAAATATCACGAAACTGGCAGAACATAATAATTATTTACTTCTTACTAGAAATTTCGTAAGTTGCCATCACAACGTATTGCGGTGGCTAACTTATTTTGGCTATCCCACGAAAATCATCAATATCATTCAAATCGATTCAGTAGATTTTACGTAATGCTCGAACAGATAGACCTAATTTTTACATTATGACAAACTCGACACTCAGTGCATTTATTATAAGTATTTTAGATAGACTATGTATTGTATTTTCCAATATCATCTCAATTAATTCCTAGGATTGTCTGAAAGAGATCGCTTTTTAGCGATAAGACCGTCTTTTGTACATAACTATATATAATTTTAGTGGTTAAGTTCATTTTTGTATTGGTGTATAATGAAGTGTTATCTATCTATCTATTTTCTCATTTATAGTTGGAGAAGTTGACGGCCCAGCTGATGGAAAGCGGTTATCGACGTCTATCGTCGTCTGGTCAGCCTTGAAGAATTTTTCTGCATTTTTTTTTAAATCACCATATCTTAGCGCTGTGGGAAAACGAGCTGGGAGCCAGAACACCCGCGAGCAGATGGCCCCCCTGACCCCTGGCGAAATATGCTTCCCGAATACAGTCGATAGGTGACGCAGCGAGCGAGTCGCGTATCAATGGACTCCGTCCGCGGCCGCGTTTTTGCTCCTCTATATTTAAATCAATAAATGTCGGCGTCGCAATAAATTCAAATCGCATCGATAAATAAAAATGTTTTCCTAAAGCGACTTGTTGCGCCATTGATTAAATACTCGGCAGTTCCGAGAAACGATTTTACGATTGGAAAATTGTTGAAAGCTCACGGCCGCAAAAAACTTGTTGCTACTAATTTGGCCATTTCCTATGCTGTTAAACTTTGTTTGGTTTGGATTACTCTTCTAAAGAATAGATAATTTTATACGTAATCTAATTAAAGAGAACGATAGTTGTCATCTTGATTATTGTGCAGTTTCGGCACAATGCCGTGGCTGGGGCTCTTTCCGGCAGCAGAGCGTGCAAAGTAAGTAGATCTCCGGAGTTTACTCTCGAACGCGTTACGTCGTTGCTTTCGGAAATCAAAGGACGAAAGGCGTTCGAAAGGAGTTCGAGCTATTGCTCCAGTGTTCACTTTCGTTTTGGTGAAAAAGTTAGGCGAAACGGTTGGAATAAAAATAAATGATTGAATCTGGGAACAGAGTAAGTGGAGCTCACCTTTAGGCTTCAATTCTTCCATTGCGATCCGACTGTACGGAGGTGGAGGGGTTTCTGAAAACAAATCATTCATTCATTGATAATCAAATTTTGTAAACCGGTGCATTACAGAAACTGAATTCGGATAATTATGCTATTATTCATATGGATTCAGATAAAATCGACCAAGTGCGTGTTAGTTTCGACACAATGAAGCGTTCTATGGACGTGATATATACAGTATATACTTTATCACTATGGAAACTTGAGAATTATTTAATAAAAAAATACTAAACCAATTTTCGTTTAAAATATTTCAAAGCTTGAACTGTCAACACCATAGTTTGAAAGGTGTAAGCATATTTTTTATGACTTAACAAGATAATCACCATGTACTGGCTTAAATAAGTGTCTAAAAACATTGTTATGACTTCTAAAGACTTAAAAATATGCACAACGATTTTACAACAATAAATTAATTAGTAGGGCGGTCATTGCCAGTTTTTATCATCCGTGTTTGCCCTTTGGCTAAATACCATCCAGCCTCAAAAAGTGCGTTCAATCATATTTTCTAGGTAAAGTAACCTTTCCAAGTTTTTTTGAACTTATTTCGAAGTTCGTTAGGTAGGCTCAGAGTGGCAACGGCGGTTGGGCCTCGCGAGCGCCGACCCCAAGCGAATCGGCGGTGCCGTTGCGCACGCGCATGTGTTATTGGCGAGACCGAATTTCAAAGACAAGTGGCACTTTGGCATTCAGTATGCAATTGTGCAATAATGGCGACGCCGCGCATGCGTCCGCATTGTTCCGCCACCAAAGCGCCACCGCGGCGGGAATACCGATCGGCGGCGACAATCACTCCGAATCACACTGGCTTTTATGACAGGCGCCGGCGCATATTGATGTCACATTAAGCACCAATCGACACTCGTATATGCATTGCATAGTCTCTTTCCAAGACAAAACCAGAATTAGTTTCTTTTATGGACTTCTATCCTGGTAACAGAGACATGTCCATCGCTTTACTTGTTAAAACCTAGCATCAGTCAAGTCGTAGATCTTTCATTGACCTTAAACATCGGATTTCTTGTGGCAAGTTGAAAATCACATAATTTTTCATAAAATATAAGAATTCTTGTTTAAAATTAATTAATATCCTATTTTAACCGGTTCCATAAATAAAACTACAAGTAAGATATCTGCTTCTTGTTTGGTGTTTGTCGAAATAATATCACGGCTGTGGTGGACTCACAACGCTGACAATTCCTTGCGCTATTGCCGTTCTTACCGACAGCGGTACCTAACCTTTTTCAAACAATTATTTCGTCCATATAGATATAATGTGTAGCGGCATAGCTGGAATTCCTCGCGGCGCCGAAATTACGTCATGGAGGCAGCGGGCGGCTTCAGGAATGTAAGCCCACGGGCGACGGGCATAGAGCTCAAATCCATTCGGGCCGGCGCGGAGACGCGGCCGCATTGCAGCCGGCCAGCCGGTGTATGCATACTGCACACAGAAACGTGCCCCGCACTGGGCACAAGCACACTCCGAACAATCGCCATTGAAAGGTGATATGTTTTTGATAAGGTTCAAAACCTGAGAGGTGATTAGAACGGAGAGAGTTGACTTGTTGTGTAATGTTCATGTGTAAGGTGAAGAGAGGACAGAAGTGAAGTGGAACAATGTATCAATTGAACGTATCCACTTAATAGGCGGCGTGCGCGTGCGCGTGCGCGTCGGCGCCACCTCCCGCCTCAATAAATATGCACGGAATGATTCATCTTTATGTTTAGAAAATTATTGACTCGGTACCCGTACGCATAGTTCTGATAACAACAAGTGAAATCCTCGATCACGCCATCATGAACCGATATTCTTTTCACGGGTAGTCTTAGATTTAGACTGAATATTAAATGCAAGTTTAAACCCTAACTCAACACGTTTCCGAAAACTTGGTTATATTGTATGCTACCCAGTCCCTCAAGACTATAAGTATAATACTTCGCCTGGGTCACCGAAATTAATGGGTAAGGTGCCCAGAAGGGTAACTAGGTACGTTTCCTCGCGGGATCGCCACGCTGACCCGTTGTCCGAGGAAGGCACCAGCCGTCTGGTCACCTGAAGAGTCGACTAGCATTGTAAGAGACCGGGTGTACCCATCAAACTACTGGCACTGTTATTGAAGTCATAATGGTGGCGACACTGGCTGTAGAGTTCAAGAATTAATAGGCCCGGACTTGCGCTGGTCACACGCGCGTGCGAACCGACGGAAATAGCTCTCCCGAATTGTAAGACGCCGGGTGGCGCCAGCGGCGCCGGAGAGGGCGCCGGGCGCCAGCGCGCGTCACAGCCACGCATGCACCGGAACAACTCTTATCAGATGCGACAGGGCTAGCTACGGAGGTCGTCATCGAACAGGGCGACTGAGTCTGCTATTGGATCACTTGTTTTCTTATGTGTAGCCATAGCGATAAATATGCAAAAAATCTACGAATAATGTTATCACCAATGCCCAGAGATTGTCAGAATAAGCTCATTTTAATAGTATGTCTCAAAAGAGGCCAGTTTATTAACTAATGTATTATTAGAAAAAAATATATATTGCACGTTGAGTAAATGATGAGGCTGCCATGCAAAGAGTACATTGAATATATGAAGACTGCCATGCCACTGTGACAAAATTCTAATAAAATAATAAGAAAGAAGAGAAAGAATAAAACTGTTATAAACTCTGAAAGGCAGCCAAACCAACATTACTGCCATTATGTCATTATCAAAAAATAAATGTACCTAATTATAGACTAATTTAGCATATCTAATTTATCAGAAAATTACTCAACCGAACAAAGTCAAGGACAACATTACAGGCCGACGGTACGATAATATTCCAACTGTCAGCGTACTCGTATTAAACTGTCGACGCGGTGAGGCCTACTTATTGTATTCAAGACCCAGATCGTCAATCGTCATAGACTACGCTTCGAAAACCTTCACAGCTCCGGAGCTCAAGTCCCGGGACCCCAAGAGTCGAGGCGCAATCGCCTCTTGTTCGTGAACGATAAACCACGGGTCACAGATAACACATGCGCCACATTAGATAATCATGTGCGAAACGCTATCAAATTGTTTTCTGCAGATCATGCCCTTATCACCGAGCAACTGACGGAGAACAAGCAATAAAATCCGATTCGGATCGCCCAGAGCGGGCAGGAAAGGTGCGCCCAATAAATTTCATTTTTCCAGTTTGACAAGAGTTCCCCCGGCGCCCCTTGCGCCCCGGCCTCCGGCTGGCCGCAGGTGGCGCAGCGCCGCTCAATGGGCTCGTCCGCGACGATGACGTCGGCCGCGCGGCGCGGCTTGCGAGCCGGCGAGCGCAACACTCGACGCCGCGCCGGTAATCACTTCTCCACGTTTATACAACAAAAGAGCGCAAATCGAGAAAACTCTTAAACATTTTTACTCCACAAATGTAATAATTAGCACTAAGTTATTATACATGTCATGTTAATAAAAAATATCAATTACTTCTAATTAATGATAGTTATTTATATTTTTTTTTTTTATTGCAGGAGTTCAGCAGACAGGCAGACGGCCCACTTGATGGATAGCGGTTACCATCGCCTATGGACATTTGTAAAACTAAAGGTACTACTAATGCGCTGCTGCTCTCTTGAAGGAGACTGGAGCCTGGTCACTAATGCCGGAACACAACTAAGGGTTGTTATGGCGACATACTTTAGACCAGGGGTGGTAGCCATCCAGTCGGGCAAATGCCCTACCACCTTGCTCTGGGTTGTTTTGTCGCCTCTTACGACAGGCCGGCCGGCCGCAGGAATTTGTATTCTTTCTCCGTTCCTGCACGGATAAAATTTATATTTTTACACTTGACCGGAATAAGACTTCTAGTTTAGTTCACTAATAAATAGTTTCCAGTTTTGATTTCTGGCAGGGTGCGCCTGTTTAGTTTGTTCTGGATATTACTCATAACTTCATTATAATAATTACTAATTCATTAAATATATACTCTTTTACTCTGTGACTTCATTTGGTTTTCCTAACTTTAATTGCATCCATCAGATGGGAGAAATAATTAGCCACTTATTTTCAATCATTATCATAATCAATTGATCCTCTCGAAATTACCAAACGAAAGGGAGAAATGTGATTACAAGCGTCGAGTCGAGGTGGCGGGCGGCGGGCGGCGGGCGTACCTGTGTGTGCGCCGGCGCATGGCCTCGCGCCGCGCCCCTCGCCCGCCGCCCGTCGCGACAAGGCGCCGGCGCCAGCCAGCCGACAAGCAATTATGGCTAAATAAATATCGGCCGCGCCGCCGCCGACGCGCCGCCACCGCTAACATCAACACACGGCTCCTTTCATGCGGCCCGATCCGGAGGGGTGACATCGACCCATTATGCCAATTATATCAATCGAGTCACTTGCCAGTCGACAGCCTGAAAAGCACTAGCAGCTTGCCGCCAAGTTGCGAGGGACGCTTTTGTTTTCAACGACCGGAAACTGCACCCATCTCCCCATCTCGACGGTATAGCGGCTGCGAGGGACATTAGCAAGAAGGCCGGAACTGTGAGCGGGGTCGGAGCAGGACACTTGCTTAATCTAATCGCGGCCGTGACACCGAACTCATGAATCATACAAGATCACATTTTCACGCTCAGAACGAAACATTTTAATGGTTATTAAGTGGGATTTTTCATTTTTATCTCATGTTTCATCCACCTTTTAGTGGCGATGACCACAGAATGTCAAATAAATAAAAATTAAAACGCAGTTTTAGTTCAACAAATTGGACAAAGATGCTCCGATGAAGGAATGTACTCATAGCTTTATTTCTTACTATAATATAATCACTACATGACCAATATGCTAACTCCTGGAGCTGCGCAGCAGCAATGACATTCAACGCGGAAATGCGGCCAGCATTTTGGGCACGCTCCCCGCCGACAGCGATTTGGAGTCAGTTTCTATACATTTATGTTATTTTGTAACTTTAGTCTTATTTATAGTCTAGCTTAATTTGTAATCAAGTTTCGATTTACCAATATAGCGCTCTGAGTTATCTTACTACATTATATGGGGTTTTTTTGTTGAAGCAGGGGGAATACAATACCCCTTGTAGAGGTTAGACCTTACTCGGCGAGATTAAGCGCCGCGCGGCTTATATGGGACTCTGATACAGACTTTCTCAACTACACCACCTATCCTGAACCTGCCTCCCATGTGACCATTCCACCAACAGGTGTTAGTTTCACCGCATTCCCAAATGCTGATAGGCCCTTGTGATGGAATCACAGGAGATTTTTGCGCATATCTGCGCCTACGGACACAGGACTGACCTCGGTAGGTACTCGTGAGCTTCCTACCAGTGATCTTTGCTGTGCAGCATGGCCTCGACCAAGCTACCCAGCGAGTCAATCGGCCCTACTACGGCCTCGAGCTCGTACCTCCGAGGTGCCCATGCGGCGCATTCGACCAGCATATGTAAGGCTGCGTTCAGTGTGCCGTACTTGCGGCACTGAGGGGAAGACAGACACCTGACAACCTGATACAGATGCTTATCGTAGCGCCCGCACCGGGTAAGTGTCTCTGTCATCCTGAAGGTCAAGGTCTCGCGTTTCCACGTGACCCATCGCAGCAGGTGTAGGCGCACGGCCTCCACTGTATCAGTGTATACACACTATAGTAAGACAACTGCCTCTTGCGTCATTTAAACTGAGCGTGAACGAAGACGCGGCCACAAATCAGCTGAGCGATCTCAAAAGCGAGCAAGTAGTATGTTCCAAGAGAAATATACGTCATGAACTTCAACGATGTACTGATAAGGATAAACGGAGTTTACGGAATACATTTTGAAAGACCGCGTTTCAGGTAGTGTCTGCGCCACAAAAGAAGTCCCACGAAAAATAAAGGAACGAAGTGGCGACTCCGCTCCGCTATTTGATAGAATTTTGTTCGGAAAGTAGCCAGGAAATAAATTCACAGCTTTAATTATGAAATATATTATTCATAAATCGATTTATGGATTTGCAAATAATTACTGTGGCAGCGCTGCGTCTGTGGGACTTCTTTGGTGGCGCGGACTATATCTATATGTTGTACACATATCATTATGAAAGGCAGAAGATAATGAAAACAACTCGTATGTATAAACACCATGGTTTTTATATGTCAATTATACTACTATATTGGATATTGCATAATAAGTCACAGAAGCTGCTTAGTGCAGGATTAGGCGAATGATTCTGCATCTTGGCAAATGATAATAACACAACAATAACCCTAAAGGGTTCAAAGACTAAGGCCAAGCGAGGCGAGCGTGGGAACCGGCGAACGGGTGAGAGGCGCCGGGCGCCACGGGGCGCCACCGAGGCGCAACGGGGCTGACGCGCGTCCGCTTGGGGCGCAAAGCCGACGCCAGCCACCGATCATCCTCGACTCTTATCAAGTCTGGAAGTTGCATCACTTTTGCACACGGAAAACAATCAACTCGACGACTAAAATGTAAGTGCAGTAAAGGTGCATTCACCGACGTGTAACAAATCAATGGCTACAAACATAATGATGCCCTGGAGACCCAACAGCTAACATTGAACACAAAATCACCGACAAGGTCGTAATGAGTGAACTATTGGAGCGTAATTTGCATTTGTATTAGCGAAACTGGCGAGTTGCCGCCGCGAGTTATTGTCGCTTGGACAGAAGTGTTTTTATACCAAACGATGATAAGGGCTTAGTCGCATGTTAGCTACAAATAAAATCAGGCTCAGTTGGTAGCATCTTCAGATGTATCTTCGTTCCATACCACCTCACATGTCTCGTTGAAAGCGATACAATTTTAATTCAAGTTATTGTTGCGAACCAACAATAATCCTTAGCAAACACGTGGTCTACTACCCCTAAAGAAAAGGCTGGTACCAAGGTACCGTGGTCTTTCAGATACTTCAAGGAAACTCCAGATTATTCAATTGAACAATAATATAATGTATTAGGTTTTTTTTTCTATTACTGATTTTTACAAGAACGAAATATTGAGTTCATTTTTTCAACATTGCTAATTTTCTCTATTTCGCCAGCAAAGGCGAAATTAAAGTTTTATATCAGTTCAACAGCCCCCTGGAATTTAAATAATCTGTAACACTTTATAATTATATCTTTTTCTTAATTACTTTCTGTCATTTGCTCCCGCTAATTTGCTAAGTATTGACAATTTTTAATCCTTTTTTGTTTGAGACCGGTTGACGAATTCAAGGCATCATAAAACGTTGTATTGGTTAAATTGCAATGCGTGCGTTTTACTGCGATCGAGGGTGCACTTGCGGAATGAAAACCGCACGTAGACGGACATTGTAATAAATTACGAATCTCGCAAAATTCGCAATATTATGCTAAAGGAATAGCCATGAGCGAATCGGACTCTCACTCAGAAAGTTCCTCTGACAAACAATATGTAAGAATAATATAATACTATACTCTGGGTTTAATTATATTACAATGATATCCAAAACGATTGCTGTAAGAACTCTGTTTTTGCCAAAATAGCAAACTACTTCACTTACCTGCTCTATGAAACTGATAAATAGCCGCAAACGAAGGAATACGCGAAAATTTTGAACAAAAATAGAAGTACTTATACTACTTCGATATTTTAGCAAAACCAGACCTCTTATAGGAATTGTAGTGAATATCGTAATAATAAATATAAAACCAAAACATAGAATTATTCATAGATACCTACCTATTATTTGCTTGGGGACCGCTCAAGTGCGAGTCCGACTCGCTAGTGGCTACTTGTTTACCCGAATGTTATGAATTATTATTACAAACAACCAAATACAACAAGTCCAAACAGTAAGCCAGAAGATCAAGATATTCTCGTTCCGAAGTCCACCGCCATCGAAGTTGAAAACGAACTCCACTGATCGACTCCCCGTGGCCTGCTCGTGTTTCAATTATTACGCGATCAGTGGACAAGAGATCTATGACTGAGTTCCCCTACAACAGGTTGCAAATGTGCGAATGGATGCCATTTGGCTTTTGTGGTGGAGTGTGGTGGAGCAGAGCAGCAGCTGGAAGCCGAGGCGCGGCGAACGGGGCGAGCGGGGCGCGCGCGCCGGCCGGTCGCGGCACGCCGGCGCCAGCGCCGTGACCTTGTCTCGTTATCGTGGCCGAACGGCCCTCGCCCCGCTGCCGCCGTCACCGCTCTCCACAACACGACACCTCTTCGCTTTCGTGCAACACCGCCCGCATCCGCACTTGGGCGCCAAACACCACTGACAACATTATGTCACATCTAGTCATCTCCCACTGAATTCCCCTAATTGCACTGCATGCGGCATCAGAGATGGTGTCCATCATTTTGACTGAATGTAGATATACATACGGTGCAAGCGCACAGGCCGCGTCGAGCTCAGAGACGTAACTTTGGCGCTAGAAGATGTAATGTTGGATTCTTGAATAGTCGCCGCTATGCGATGAGGTTAGAGCGTTGTTTAAAATTATTTCTTTAACATTACGACTTGAGACTACGATGTCCTCAGCTTGGAAAAATAAATCAAGTTTTAAAACTTGGAAGTAGCCGAGCAGCTCGGTCCAGCCACAATGTTATGTTGTTTTTATCAATGTAAATGTTACGTTATATTCTATTATTCTATTAAGTAATACTAATAAATCGAAATATTTCTAAAACTACTTTATCTTTCTAATATTGCATGGCGCCTCGTCTGCGGGACTTATTTCGTGAGACGGACTATGTTGATCGTGGTTCCCTATGAATTTCTTTTCATAGAGATTATTACACCGTTATTCGATTTACTATTCATATATTACGAATTATTGCTATTTTAAAGGCATATAATAAGAACTATTAATAATTAATATGATTTTTTATTTACCTAGATATATAAATATAGCTATATAAATTGCTCCAGTTTTAAACCTGCAAACACTCGCAGTGTAGGTACAAAGAAAACTTGACCTCAACGACGCGCTCTAAACTATAGTTTAGTGACTACACTACAACAGATTATGTCAGTGGCTAAAAATAGCGAGTGTCCGATTCGGGTGGCTGTGTTTACATTCGCGTGATGGGGGAGGTGCAGCCGCGCCACCAGCAGCACCGGGCGCCGACGCCCGCCCGCGCCCGGCGGAGTGCCGACAGCACATCAACGTATAGGATACAGAAACAAACAGTAGCGATAAGGACACTGATAACGATTTACCGCGATAACTCGATGTTATGCACGCCCGGCAAGTTGGCAAACGGACGCAGCAACGGCAGTTGCAGGCCCCCTAAGGCCGACCACGGCCACAGCTGGGCGACGGCTCCAGTGGGCTCCGGCAGCCGTCGCGGGCGAAGGCAGAGAGGCGACCGAACGATAACGAGTAATCAGGCTAGGGTCAAGGAGGTCAGGGCAGATTAGAGAACGCGCAATAACCAATTTACATCATCGGCTCAGCTCGGTACAATACAACACAACACTGTGCACATGATGTTAAGAGGCCGTGTGTTGTATTCACTTGTTGCTGCGCGTGGGTCATTGGCCTGCGGGCGCGTACTCGCTTCACGTACCGGGCTTGCAGAGGCGGCTCCAGTGGTAGGGGTTGCAGCAGAGCCGGTCGGTGCAGTGGGGCAGCCGGCGCAGCTCGGCCGGCTCCCGGAGGTCGGGGTAGCGGTAGGCGCGCGCGGCGGCCAGCCGCACCTGCAGCTCGGCCGCGCCGGCGACGGGGGCGCACTCGCCGCCGGCGGCGCCCGCGTCCACGGCGCGGGCCAGCCGCCGCAGCTGCTCGTCCGGAAGGGGCGGCGCGCCGGCCGACGCCAGCCGCCGCCGCAGCGCGCGCCGCCGGAACATCACATGCCGCCGACGGCGTCACGAGCCGCACCCGTTGCACGCGCACCGGCACGACATCACTCGCCGCGTGCGGACACTCGACTGAACTAACGCGACCGCACTCTCACACCGATTCTAGTCATCAACTGACTCGCGTTCGAGTCGACTGTCGAAGTCGAAACCACGACCGACCGGTGACACAAAAAGGATGCCAGCTTGCTATTCAAAATGTGCCATACACCGATTCAATTAATATAACAATATGCCTTTTATATATACCATCATTTATTACTAGGGCTTTTATATATTACTTACACTTCTATACTACTCTAGTTCTATGCTACTACTATGATAATGTTTCTTTTCGAAAAATATCATTTAAATAGTTTTAGCCGTTTTGAACCTAATAAAGAAAAATTTAAGACACTTAAAAATATAAGTCTAAAATGAGTTATTTAATATAAGTGATCATTTAAATAGCAAAACTCACTTTCATTTTTATCTTTATTTGGAAATCATAGACGGATACTCCAACTTTTATCCGACTTCCATAAGCAGGAGGTTCTAAATTTGTGTTTTTTTTGTTATGTTTGTTACGACATCACTCAATTATGTACCGATTTTCAATTTTTTTCTTAATTCGTAAGCGTATACATACTCCCGAGATGGTCGTCGGTAGTCGCTAAGTCAAGATCTGATCAGTGGATCTCAAGGAAATCGAGAGTAACCCATATTAAAGAACGCCGATCACCTACATTCTTGAAAAAAAGCTTGTATACGCGTGTGTTAGATAACGCTAAAGCTATTCAAGTATTTGCGCAACTTAAAATGAAAAATATATTTGTTTTAAGAACAACAAAATTAACTGCTACTACCACTTGTCACTGAATTCAAGATATTGTAGAATGGAGTTGATTAAATATATATTTGTGGCTTTTTAGTTTGGGGTCGTTTTTTTATAATATTGGTATACATATAAACAAATTAAATAAGGAACGTGCCTTGAACTTACACAAAAATAATATATATAATGTATTTTTGAGCAATTTCAATGATTATTGTACTTTTATTAATAGAATATAACGAAAATTTAGGCTCTCGGTGGTTTTTAATAAGAGTTTCCCTCGATTTCTCTGGGATCCACACATCGCATAACATTCACATGTAAAAAAGGTTACGCGGCTGTAGAAAATATAAACCTACACGCGTATGCAAGCATTTACCCAAGAATTAAGGTACACGGCGTTGTATATAAGGGTTATGCTCGATATTGTGGGGATCCCATCCACTCATCAGAACCTGGACTTGGTGACCATGGGACTGCCTCGGGAGTATACACTTACGAGTGGTGGAAAAAAAATGAAAATTAGTCCACAATTGACGGAGAAATCGAGTCATTAACATAAAAAAACATTATCAGAATTGGTTTACATACAATAAAGTTATGGCTGAACACATGAAAAATTACACGAATTATGATAATCCTCTTTTTTCAAGTCGGTTAAAAACAGAGTGTGATGCCACGCTGGGGCGTGAGGGCACGCTACTGGAGTTGCTAGAATACCCAAATCAGGCAAACATACGATTGAGACGATATTGCTGTATTTTGACGTGACAAGATAGTAATAGTAGAATTGTCCTTTGATCAGTAAGTAGTGCTACTACCTACCAATCGTTTAAATCTTAATTTTTTTTAAACAAAAACTTTTTACTGACTCATTTCTTGCCTTGGAAACTTAAAATTGTCTATAAGATTCAGTCATATGCAAGCATGAATGTTAGTCCATTTGCAGTCAGATATTTGCCGTGTATAGTAGTAATATTTATTCGGCTGGCAACATGGTATGCGAGTTGTGCGGGTGCGAGTGGGGCGCGGGAGGGGCGCTAGCCGGCTGGCGCCGCCGCGGGCGGCCGCGGCGTCAGGTGCGCGCGCTTGTGTGCGTGCGGTGCCGCGACACTCGCCGTGCCCCGTGCACTAGCCGATGCGCAGAGCGGACACACCGCACGAATGCGATTATATTCTATGATCACGTGGACTTAAGATTTAATTAAAGCAGTAAGTATCGTATGTAATTTGTTATAAATACTAAACTTATAAAAAAAATATTATTATGCAATAAAATACTTACTAGTACATGTACAAAATAAACCTACGTTTTGCCACTCTTTAACGTAGTTTTACTTTGTACATAGTATGTAGTATAGTCACGCAAAATTAAAAAAATTATTAAGTACTATATATACATATTAAATTAATATTAGGTACCACTCGTAACTGCACACAAAAGATATACATACCTACCTAATATGCTATACAAACTTACCGAAACCAACAAATAGTTTGTTTGTCATTGTAGCGTGACAACGCGCTTAACGCGGCATTTTATAACTATACTAGCTATTTATTTAATCGAACTATATTGAAAAATCAGAAAAATATAATCCACGCCAATCTTTTTCACAGCTTCGATTTAACTACAGATGGATGTGCAAGGGTTGTATTTCAGATGAAATTTAGTTATTGCGCAGCTTTTCAGAATAATCTGGAGACTAGAGACCAAATAAAGTTTGATGCGGATCATACTCTACGAGTCACGCACAGGATAGCCTAGAGAAGCAATGCAACACTCGATATCAATTCGACTCGATATTTGACTATTTCGCCCAGCTATTTATGACGATAAGCTAGGTTCTCTCTTTCATGAAAAGTGCAACTTTAACTTTATCATCATACTGATTAGTCTTAATAAGATGTGAACCGAAATTTTTGAATATTATTTTCAATCGATAACAATCATAAAAAAATGCTTGAGGATTGACAATATATTCATTTAATGATATTGGTCGACGTTTAAAAAATGTAGGTATTCTTGCAAAATTGTCACCTTTCGACCTACAGTTGTATTTAGCTATGACACTACAAACAGACAAGCAATGAAATGAGACAAGTTCTTTTCTACGTTTAGGTGTCAGTAAGTTGGAAAAGGATGTTCGCTATAGTTCAAAATTTACTTAATGGAACTACGTTTTAACTGTGTTAAATGCGGTATTTTTGTGTTTTTTATTCCAACATTTCGGCCACTTTTCAGTAGCTGTGATCACGGAAGACGAAAGTTTTTTATGTGTGCTAGTCGCGAAAACTTAAGAATATTTTTTAAGCTATCAATAATCCGTAAGTATTGACCGTATTGTAATACGGTTTGGCCAGTCCGCGCACTGCTTAGTGTTTGTCTATACATCGTTATCGGCATGCCACAGAGCTAGAAGATACACCGACTGAATAAATTAGGGAGCGCGCTCCTGCGGAGGCCGCGCCAGCGCCACGTCTTCCTCCTCTCACGCCGTTGCCACTTCCAGCTCACTGCTCCCGAGGGCCCAGGTTCGATTTTGGAAATGAGCTTTCCGCTGTTTACTTTGATGTGGGTGCCATGATAGGAATGACCCTGATACGAGACCCACTTCGAGGACAGCGAGCAGGTAAATAGCGTAACTGGGCAACGCGAGTATCTAAACACAACATATTATTATACAAGTACAAACTACACATATTATACGGAGAAAAATAGTCGAAGGAGACTGGGGCCGGTTGCGACGAAAACTAAGGTACCTAATCGAATCCGCTGATTTTATAGAAATTAAGGAAAAATAATTATATAACATGTTGTTAAAAAAGAACACTTTCCTTTAGTTTTAAGTTTGATATTCTTTCAGAACGTTGACTGACATAATTTAGTTAGTGTAGTGAAATAGCTGCCTTTTTTCTCAAAATAAGCGAATTCGATGTCTGGTTACGGTAATTGATTTTTAAAAATCTAATTATGTCACTTTAGTTTTTCTCAGGTCCGAGACTCCTCTGAATATCTATCACTATTTCTTTAAGTTTTGGATTTGGCCTTGGAGGTCCTTTTGATAGATTCACTATGTATATCATGTCGAACATACGCGCTCGCCCTCGCCACTGTCTTGCTTGCTTTCCTGTAATTGAACATGACTTACATTAAGTAATGTATGATTTTTTTTAAGTAAAAATAATTAATTATTTATATTTTGAAAGACTATAACATATTATTTAAACGCCTGCTGTTTTATACTACTCGTAAGAATATTAAGCGACCATTCATTTAGTACCTAGGTACTAAATGAATGATATTGCTCGATTTTATTTTGAGCCCTATGAGCCTAGAGCTTCCCGTCCAAGTGTGGCAGCCGCGTGAAGGCCGAGGGTCGCTGGTGGCGCCCCTCGCCGTGGCCGAGGCCCACCCCCTCCTTGGGACGACGGTGTCGGTAATTGCTGATTTATTTAGAGAACACTTTTTGAAGGTCGTACATATAAGTTCCATTAATCTTACTGCTTATTCCATCTACACCGCTTCGTAGGAGAAAAGCGGCAAGAAACTTTCCAACAACACGTCTACCTAAAAATTGTTTTTCTTTATATTTCTCATTGTTCTAAGTTCATTTTTTAAGTAGATATAAAATAATTTTATCCTTGCAGGAACGGAGAGAGAGTACTAATTGCTGCAGCCAGACGGCCGCAAGAGGCCACCGAACAACCCCAGCCAGGTAGTGGATAGCCACCGCCCCTGGCCCAGTGGCCAGTTCTCCCTTCAAGAGTGGCAGCATATTGAAGACACTGCTGTTGCAAATTGTATACTCTTATAATATCGTCTGTATGACGTTTTTATGTTTCCAAACATGTAAGGAATACATGGAGATATGTTGCAGGATGAACTTTTAAACGTCTCTGCATTATTATAACGACACATTCATAGATTACCTATAGCGCCGTACACACTACATTATTATTTCTTTCTTTTATTTATTTATTATATTTATTGTTGGAGTGGCGTAGCTTGCCCAGACGGGCCCCGTGTCAAAATGTGTCGGGGGCCCAAAGGAAAGGGAAAGTTTATTATAAAAAAAACAAAACATGCTCGAATTGAATTAAAACATTTATATATTGATTATATGTTATTACTTATACTTAATGTTCCTAGGAGCTAATTTAACAACTAATTCAAAACAAAAATACACATAAAAGAGATTTTTTTATCCAGTTTTTCGGTAAATTTATTTATAAAAAACATCCATAACTTAACACTATTTCAGTTTTTCTATATTTTCTGCTTCTATCGACAATAATGGCAAGTCTGATAGCCACTCCTGTTGGCGCAGCAGTTATGCTCAAAAAAGTAATTAATCTATAAAAGACTAGATTAAATTTTGCTAACACACTTTCGGGGCCTCTGTAGCCTGGACGCCTCTGAGCTGAGGGTAACATGATTCCCACAACGCTTAAGAGGACCTCGGCCGTGAGCAGCAACTCATCACCAGCTCGAGTGGCGGCTGCGGCGACATCATCTCAATGAGGGGATGTCAAGGAATGGACGTGGAAGGGGGCAGTGCCGCCGCCTCGCCTCGGTTGAGCGGACTAAGCCTTTGCCAGCCGACCGCACTATAACGCAAGGACTCCGGGTTCGATCCTGGTATCGTACATTTCCTAAATGAGCTTTTCGTTATTTACTATGGTCTGGGCGTCTGGGATCGGCCCCAGAGTGGTCTGTATGTTACCCATAATGCATACTTACATTACTGTTATTATATATTATATGGCAATAACTATATAATTTGCCCGCGATTTAGTCCTCGCTTGACTTGAAATTCCCGCGGGTTTCCCGGGACACCAAGTATTGCAACATTTAAAAAAGAATACAAGCTATCGTTTCAGTGGAAACTGTGTCGGATTAAGCTAATTTTTATGCATCTGAACAACTTCAAACTGCTAATATCACACACAAAAAATAACATTGAAATTCGATTTTTTTAAACTGTCATTTGAAACCATTCCCAGAAAAATTCCCGCAGGATTCCCGGGATAAAATTCGAGAAATCGGCTTAGTAGTTTTTACGTGAATCCCGAACAAACAGACAAGAAATCTAAAAAAAAAATTCCTCATGTTTTTCATCGTTTATTTATGTAGTCTATTACCTAGATATAAAATCTCACCGTCAGTTCAGTGGTTGAAAGCTTATCCTTGTTGTGATCCTGGATTCGGAGCCGGATGTACTTAGTCGATGAAATGAGTGCTTGTCTTCTTCAACCCCATTCGAACTCAGGAGTGCAATGTGCGATGTGTGTGAGAGAGAGAGAACACTTTATTGTAAACCAATACAGAAAACACAGAAAACCTTATAGCCTCAAAATATTCTAAATGTGCACAATGGGCGGTCTTGTCGCTAAGAAGCGATCTCTTCCACACAACCCGTAGCAGGAATAAAACATAATCAATGTACCAAAGGTGGTATGCATAAATGTTATACATTATACAGTTACTTACATTATATTTTATTCATTAATAAACACATAAGTATGTAAAATACTATATAAATAAGAATTATACTTAATGGACATATATAAATACACGCATTAATATTACATAGATAAATATTGCGAAGTGCGGCCCCCCTGGAGCCAAGCTCCTTGCATTCGACTGGAACAATGGCAAACGTGAACATGATCCCGAGGTTAATATGTAATTATGTATATCAGGACGAAATATCAATAAATCAAATACACGAGGAGATTGATGCCCGCGCTGCGTGTCTATTAAGTCAGGGAGATCAATCACGAGGTGCTAAATATCTTGTTGATACGTGCAGGGCTAGAAACATTGATAAGAACGAACAAAATATTGCTGCGTTTCGGGTGACATTTGGCGCATTCATATTACGGTCGCTGATGTCACACAACGTTGGCATTTAGCAATCTACAAGCACGTCTTGTTGGCAAACTGAATGTGACATCACGGTTCAATTAGTGCGCTTCGTGATTTTAGCTTTTTCGCAATTTTTAACACGTTTTGTTAATGAAAATACCCTTACGTTCATCGGCAGGTTGAACGGTTCGTTTTCCGTTCATGCAGTCGAACTATGGAACACCCTCCCTCGTGTAATACGAGATAGTCCGTCGGAAACCATTTTTAAAAGAAGGGTTAAAGAACATCATCTTACCTAATTAACTGATATATATGTCCATGTATTTTATATTATTATATAGGTATGTATCGATATATCTCTATGAAGTTTATAGTGTAATATTTATTTTCAATAAGTCCTTTTAATGTAACAACTTTCATGTACGCAACCACGCCTCTCGTCTTCCCACTCTCGCTAGACCCATAGGTTTGCTGGAAGAAAACTCTTTTTAGAGTTAGGCTCGCCTTTGTACATCACCACAATTATTAAGTTTTATTTGTAACTACTTTGTGTACAATACGGAATAAAAAAAAGTTACAAAGCAAAAAGTTCTAATATAGTAAGCGCCCAGGAGTGCCAGACCTTCGTCATTTTATAGAAGCTGAGAGTTGTTCTGTGCACGTCCCCTATGCAGATAAGAACGACCAGCGACTATAGAGTTTGGGCTATGGTTACTTGGGCAGGTAACAGGTAGTAAAGGTGTATAAAATAGTACCTTAATTTCGTTAAAGTATAAAGCTCACTTTTTATATTTTCTTCGAGATAACTTTCGTCATCCATTGCCGGACACTTATGACAGTTGCTACCCCCTGCCAAACACCCCTAAACTTTAATACATTATAGTACAAAAGCTAAATGTTATATATGTGACTTGAGGACCTATAAAAAATGTTACCTCAATAGCCGGACAATGTTAATGGTTTTTGGATTGAAAGTCCTACAGCCACCGCAACAGTGCATTAAGCCTCCCACCCACTGATCGGCCGATGTCCAGTTACCATATGATGTGAATGAAATACTGAATCGGTGTATAATTTGCAAGTTGATATCAGTGCTGGTTTTACGTGCATGCAACCCGCACGTCTGACGCCCGCGATGGTAAGGCGCCTGTCGCCCTGTCGCCGCCGAGGATCCGCCACCATACGCAAGAACGCAACGGGCGGATCCACTCGGAAAGCAATAGGAGCGAAGTCTTCGTAAAACCAAATGACTACTCCACAAACAACCGTCGCCAATTCCGTTAGAAAATTATAACACATAGATAACAGTTATTCCTGCGATTTGAATAAAGAAAATACCTTCTCAATATTGCACGAAATAACCGAGCGAGTGCTCGGATTCTTTCTTTCCACAAGCTGGCATCCCTGCTACCGAGTTGGCAAATCGGGTACTGTTCTTATTTAAAATGCTTCTTTTTCTTAAAAAAAACAAAATTAGCAATGAACGAAAAATCAAACAACAAATAATTTTCACACTATTTTGCCTTTTAAAGGTTATAGGTTCTGCCCTCTTTAACAAGTTGCTCTTGGTCTTGATCTTTGATTCTTCTCCGAGGCCCACTCATCAGATCCTCCTGACTTTCACCTCTATGCTCTTTCGAATGAAGGACTTTTCTTTAAATCGGTCCACAATTGACTGAGAAATCGCATAACAAAAAATTTACTCTCATCATTTTTCCCTAACGCGCCTAAATAAGTATAACTTCAAAAATACATATCGTAGATATAAGAACCACCTCGTTTCGGAAATTGGTTACTAAAAACATAGCCGTACCTATCGATATTGATCGATGCACCAATTCACATTGTGGACCGTTGAGTAAGTAGCATCGGATGTTGTATGGCCGTTGTTAATATGTCACAACGGAGCAAATAAGTAGGAAAAACAATAATAAAAAGTATAGTTAGGGGTGCGGAGGCTGTGTTTACGCGCGGCGCGGCGCGTGGCGGCGCGGTGGCGGCGGCGGAGCGGAGCCAGCCCGACCGACGGCGCTGCCCGTGGCGCCCGTCGCCCGTCGCCCGTCGCCCGTCGCCCGTCGCCCGCCGCCGCCGCCGCCGACGCCCGCCGCCAGGCGCGACGCCCTGTCACATCCGCGCTGGCTCTTGGCAATCAAACTAATTCGGCGATGTTATGCTCCTTCATTCACATTATTAATCAGTTCGCAGGAAATATCCCTCCCTCTTGTTCCATTGTGTTGGACTTGTGTGACGACTGCTTTGTATACACACCTAGGCAGTTTACTTTGTGTAGCGACGCTCGTGACACTATTTACTTATAAAATAATTATTGACATCATCATTGACGGAGGGTAATTTATACTTACTTTCTGCTATAAATATTATATCGATGTGAAGTCTGATTAGATGAGGTGGTTAGCAGGCGCGTTTAGCGAAAGGTTCCACGGAAATGACAAACACTGTAGTCACTGCGCTACAGAACCATAAAAACTATTTAATCGAAAATAGAATTACTTAAAACTGATCGAACTTATGATAATTTTTTTAAGGAAACTACAATCTTAATTTTTTTGTTAATAGTTCAAAAGTTGAATGGGTCTCACGATTTTAAAAGATAATACCTCCGCACTAAAAAAGCAATTAAAGAACAATGATATCGTCGTGATTGTTCTAGCTCTGGCTAACAAGAGCCCACAAGACAATGTTGTACAATGAAAAAATTGTTTCCAGCCGTCAGTTACTTATAAGGTGATGCAATTTATATACCCATCCCTAACTTTTAGCTAATTCGTAGCTTTCCTTGCACCATTGTGCACCGCCATACACCTCCCTGACGTATCCATAGTAGGTTTAAGGAATATGGAAGAAGGGAAAAATTAAGAATAATAACAGCCTAATAAAAAATTCTAACAAACAGAAACGGACTTCAAAAGTAAATAAAACAAAAAATCTACATCTTGAAATTGGTACCAAGTAAAACATAAAACATGTTATTGTAACAATGTATATGATATTTTTTATATTTTGTTAGGCACCGACTTTAAAATTTAGAAAAAAAAATATTTTTGGCTTTTTAGTTAGTCGTGAAGTTGGCTTCTTTTAGAAAAAAATATTTTACACTTTAAGTTACATATATGGTATGCCTAATAAGGCAGTTTCTCTGTGGAAACGATAGCCGATGAAGTATATAGAAAACGTCATAGAATTTGAATATCAGTTGGTTCTGGCACTCGTCAGCCCCTGCCGTGTCGCGGCTTGTGCATTATATTGGTTTACAGAAAACTAACTGCTACTGATTTTTATCCATCGTTTTAAAAGTCCGATTGTGTAATGCTGGACAAAAATAGTTTAATTAAATGATTACGCCCATCGTCTGGTGTTACCAGGTAGCATTTTCGTTTGAATCATAACTCGATTTACGCGGCTGTGCTATTTATCGTTATCGATTTCCAATGTACGCTTTCCTAGTCCTACTCGAGTCTAGTACAGCACGCTATTAATCTTAATTAGGTACCTACTCTTTTTTGTGTTGGATTGTCATAAACGTAATATCCGTGCAGGAACGGAGAAAGAATACAATTTCCTGCGGCCCGGCGGCCTGTCGTAAGAGGCGACAAAACAACCCACAGCCAGGTGGTAGGGCATTTGCCCGACTGGATGGCTACCACCCCTGGTCTAGAGTATGTCGCCATAACAACCTTGTGTTGTGTTCCGGCATTAGTGACCAGGTTCCAGGCTCCCTAAAGAGAGCAGCAGCGCATTCGTAGCACATTTGGTGTTGCAAATGTCCATAGGCGATGGTAACCGCTGTCCATCAAATGGGCCGTCTGCCTGTCTGGTGATATCCTGCAATAAAAAAAATTCAAAACGTTTTCTATTTGATTTTGAGTAATTTTCTGCTATATCTTCCCAGACCAGGGCCTAATAGCAATTAAATTTATTCTGAAGCTAAATCCAATGCAAAAAGAATATTCAAAATCGGTTCAGAAACAAAAAGTTATTTATGGAAAATGTACAGCTAAATACATTTGAATAGATAATTATAGTTAACAAAAGAAAGCCAATGACAGATTTTCACGAATAAGCTATTGGATAATTGGTTATGAACGACATATCTCAAAAATAGCACTTTATTACACAATTTTTCTGGTACATCATACATGGAAATCCAAAGACCGATGAACGATTAAATTTATACCAGACTGCTATAAAGTACTCTGAATCGAACGCAGAAGAAATCATCAAAATTGGTTCAGAAACAACAACGTTATGGGTGAACATACATAAAAAATGAGACGAATTGAGAACCTCCTCCTTTATTAAAGTTGGTTAAAAATGTACTACAAGTACAAAAAAGCCAATTTTTTATAATTGCTTTAAGCAGGTGAGGAGACGTTTGCAACGTCAGCGCCGATATGTGATAGGCGAGAGCCTGCTATCACCAGTCGAGCTGGCCCTAACAACTGGAAGTATGGCTCTCCTATGTAAGTAAGAGGCCCCTCCGCCCTACAAGCCATTCTGTATCTCTCGATATTTGAGACAGACAAGCACCACTAAAATGTATTACAATTTAAAATATTCTGTAGGTGTTATGTTGTGTTTTATTTTTAATATCTTATATATATGTAGTATTGAAACTATGAGTATTCAGTAGGATCAGAAGTCGGCGAGTGTCACACTCCCGATTTCATCTCGTGACTCGTGATAAAAAGCGTCTCATTGGTCTCGAGTATTCGCCTCATCCACGGAGCCAGCCTCACGAGTGTAATCCCGCATGAGTTGTGGCGGCGGGCGGGTGTGAAGGCATCCATCAAGTACGTCATGGTTCAGTTGTAGGGACCGACGCGAGCAACGACCATTCTGGCATTAAAAGCTGATTTACACTGACCCAGCTACTGAATTCAAAATATTCAATCGGCTTCAATATTGAAAACTACAAGTAATTTACACAACGCCCAAAGTAAGTCAGCACTGGCTTCCTTCGAATTCTAAGTCATTAGCTGGATTAATGTACATCAGCTTTTAAACGCTGTGCTGAGGCCTTTAGAGCCAGGACCAGGTGGGCCTTGCTACATTGCACGATCTCCATCTATCTATGATAGATTTATAAATGATTCGAGTTTGAAAAATGCATTTAATAAAAATCAGAAGTGCTAATTCGGCAGATTCTAATAATGCATTTTTTAGAACAGATTTAGGGCGCTCTTATAGCCGTTCCACATAGCGACTACGGTCGTTATGGTTGCGATGAATAAGTCATGATTTTCGCTCACGCAGCCCTCGCAGCGAGCCCTAAGCAAGTGATGGTCGAATAATCCGTTCCACTTGGGTTTACGTTTGTAACGCCCGCAATCAAGTGGAATAGGAAAATCGCGGTCGTGAGCGTGGGCATTGTGAGGCTCATGGGGAACGTAGCTTTAAAGGAAACTCCAAACGGATCTAGCTTATAATCCCGGGTTGTAACTTAGAATAGTTTTTATTCCAATAAATTACGTCGTTTCCATGGAATAAACAGATTAACAAAATAGATGGCGCTGTAATCGCATTTCTTCAATTCACTAACCAATATCTAAGTTGTATTAAACAACATGCCATTCATTGCATTACTCCAGGCTCCAGGGTGGCTGCGACTCGCCTCTGTATTGCTGGGCAGTTGTGTAGCCTATAATCTGATCTAATCTCATTATAAATCATGATTCATGTTTTTTATTTTTACATTACCATCTAGAGGTATTTAGTTCCTTTGCCTGTTATTATACATTATTTAATATATATATAAATGTTAATATCAAGCAACTTTCACCATCAGTTAGATATTGTTTTATTGAAGGTTTATACACATATATAAAACCCTTATAAAATTTTTATGTAAGCATTTAAAAAGCTAATTTCAGGTAAACTGGGTTCTCGAAGCAAATAAATACAACTTTGTTTTCACGTATATTTAATTTATTAAAGTAAAAACTTATCATATTTCATATGAAATCAGAAACACTTTCTTCCAGCAGGTGTTAACCCGAAACGGCGCGGAAAGCCCCAAAATAAAACATTTCAAATATTAATTACAAAATAAAACCCATTGAAATGTACCCGCCTCCCATCATTTCACGACTACACGGTTCAAGAAAATTGAATCCCCTCGGTGAAAAGGCGCATAAATGAAAGACAAACGTTCAAACTATTCAATCATGTCCAGTGATTCAACTTCATGCTTGGATGAAGAGCTTTGTTTCAGCCAGATCGAAGACACAAGTATTGCAATATCAGAGTGTCGTTTGTCTGGAAGCAGGCCCTGTGCGAGTTGGACTAGCATCTCTCTGAGATACAATACCAAAATCAAGTTTTGACCGATACTTTATGATCCCTCTCTAAGTACCCCGTTCTTGTTAATGCCTAGTTTTAATTAGTTTAAGTCACTCTCCAAAATAAATATTTTTCTTTTTTGAAATTCCTGAATAAATTGACTATTTCTCATTGTATTC
Source organism: Dendrolimus punctatus (assembly GCA_012273795.1). Taxonomy (NCBI): domain Eukaryota; kingdom Metazoa; phylum Arthropoda; class Insecta; order Lepidoptera; family Lasiocampidae; genus Dendrolimus; species Dendrolimus punctatus. Next base: position 22,834,410 of record CM022535.1, read on the forward strand.
CAATTATTAAAATGTATGAAGGTAAATTAAATCGAAGTTTGGCTCACTTGCCTTAATTTGATGGAGGCTGGCACTGAAGATTATTTATCTATCTCAGAGGAAAAAGTACTACACTATTAACCCCGTGACACCCGGACCCCGTGTGCATCTGTACCACTGGAATCCTCAAAATAAGAAGAAATTGAGACTGTAATAAATTCGCCTTTCATATATTTAGTTTTTGCTACTTGTGCAGTGTTCCTGTTCATCAATAATAAATTTGTTTAATCCTAGTTTATTTTACGAATTAGCTTAAAATTACATACTATTTATATAAAAAATCTGGTAAAAAGTGCTTCGAAAATATTCTACCGTATCTCTACACCATGAGCTGTTTCGTTTTGAGAATGGAGGAATGCCACCCGCTCATTGGGAGACAGCAAGAGTTAAAGCAACTTCCCAACTGAACATTCAGCCTTCAGACTTCGTACTGAGCGATTGTCATTCCTTCTTCCATCCCTTTGAAAAGAGAGGCGTGGCCTTCATGGGATTACATAATTATTTGTAATAAACCATAACGCGTTTGGATCTGCTGATTCCGGGGATATCAATTTGTATATAATAATACCTACTGGATAAAATTCGACACAAAGTCATGTATGTACATTTTCTACCAACAATAAAATAGAAGAGTGGTTATCAACATATTAGGAACCCAGCCTGATACTGAGAGAAGTGGTTCACCATATGGCTACAATAGTGATTCCAATTCTTGAATACATTGTTATCTTGAAAATAAAAAGAAGAGTTTTTAACCTGCAAAAATTAGTAATGTTGAATAACTTTGTCGATGTATGTATACTTTATTATAACAGAAACCAGATTTTTGTGGAAAAATGAAATCGGAAACGACAGTTTTAATTGTAATATAAAAGTATGAGTTGTCGGACTTATCACGTTAGTGAAGCAAAGAAGAGTCATTCCGAAAGATACTTCTTCAGCTCATCTTCCATCCTCCATGTTTAAAGTGCTCGAACATCGTCCACACGTTCTAACACGAGTCACACGTTAAGTACACGAGGGGGGCCGAGGGGAGGGGGAGGCGGAGGCGGAGGGGGAGGGAGGGCGTCCCGATCAGTAGTTGCGGAAGCTCCTGTTGGGCTTGAAGCCGCCGCCGCCGCCTCCGCCGCCGGGCGCCGAGTTGATGAACAGCTCGATGTACCGGTGGTCCATGTTGTTCTTGTCGCGGCGCATCGCCTGCCGCCACAAACGAACATCATTGGCAAAGTTAATAAAAAGTAGAGGTCTGAGTACAGAGCCCTGTGAAACTCTGCTCGGGATCTTCAAACGATTTAAGATGTGACTATTATATTGGTTTAAAACAATATTTAAAAAATGATTTTGCTAGCGGGTGATCGTATCCTTTCTACGGTGGAACAAAAGTAGACGATTGAATAAATGTGAAATGCTCACCCTGACCGCGTCCTCGTGGCACTCGAAGTCGACGTCGGCCTCGCCGGAGGGGCGGCCGCTGTTGTCGTACAGGATGTTGATGTTCACGGGCCGGATCGGCTTGAAGAAGTACGCGATGTCCTGCGGCGTCGCCTTGAAGGGCAGCCCGCGCATGTGCACGCAGTGGCAGCCGCCGCGGCGGAAGCCGCGCCCGCCGCCGGCGCCCGCGCCCGCGCCCCCGCCGCCGGCGCCCCAGCCGCCGCGCGCCCACCCGCCGCCGCCGCCCGCGCCCCTCGCCGCGCGCCCGCCCGCGCGCTCGTAGGGCGTGGGCCGCGGCGCGCGCCCCGCGCGGTAGCCGCCCTCCATGCGCGCCCCGTACGCGCGCACCTCGTCCGCCGACGACAGGAACACCTCTATGTACCTGCCACACGGTGCGCCCAACCTCACTACGACATTCTTCGACACGCATTGACAGAACTCACTCGGGACATCCATATGCCCGTATATTGTACGATTTGTTGTAAATCAATTCTGTCAATATATTATATCTACAAAAGTATGGCAATGTGCCAGCGAGACAGTAAACTCATTGAATGTGAGAGATCGTACGACGAAACCACCTCTATGTGAAATTTGTTGTTGACCTCAAATACGTGTGCAGATATAATGTCTATTCTCCAAAAATCCAGCAGTGAAACAGCGCTGACATTACACATTTAAAATTGTACATTAGGATTGAAATAACTTTCCCTATGCTTCGAGGGTATATTATCGTATCATATCAATGGTAGGAAGCATGGAAGATAGAAGGGCATCGGCACCGCGCAGTCATCCCGCTACACCAAAAAGAGAGTACCCCCCACCTGTGTCCTATTTTCTCCCTGTCCCTGGCGAGAGCCTCCTGCGCGCTCTCCTTGTCCGTGAAGTGCACGAACGCCTCGCCCGACGCCCGCCCCGAGTGGTCCGAGAGCAAGTGCACCCCGTCGGGCGCAACCGAGAGGCCTGCGCGCCACCCGCACCCCGCGCCACCCGCGCCCAACGCCACCCGCGCCCAACGCCCATCGCCCACCGCCCACGTGCAAATACAACAGACACACGAGCGTTATACAGAGGACACCCACGCGCGCGCGCCCCCTCTGGGAGCCAGCCGCAGGGGGAGTTCACCACGAGCCCATACCGTTGAAGAACTGGACGACCTCGTCCTTGGAGCAGCCGAAGGGCAGCCCGCGCAGCTTCACCACGCCCATGTCGTCGCTCAATGCGGGCACGCCCTCGAACCCGTTCTCGTTCTGGCGCATCGCGTTCAGCGCCCACTCCATGTCCTGCCGGTCCGTCGCGAACACTGCGACACACACCGTTAGCATCAGTCGAAAGCCTTCGATCACAACCGAGTCCAGGCAGAGGAGGACATGCCCTCACCTTCGATATATCTCTTGCCCATATTCTCCTTGTCCTTCTTGAGGGCCTCATCCACATCCTGCTGTGTCTCCACCTCCACGAAACACTCGCCCGAGGGGCGCGCAGGGCGCACTTCCGTCAAGTGCACACCTGCACACACATTTCCATGAAAAATAAATGGACAGATTATTTTTCAACTTCTATTTGAAAAATTCTTCTTCAAAATATCAAGTGGCAATAGTTCTGTTTTTTAAAAACTATCTACTGACAAAGTCCAGATTAACTTAATGTGAAAAGGCTCACTGAAAAGAGAGAGGATACAACACCTTCACTTAGAAGTGTGTCACTTCTCTAGTCCAAGTGCAACCCAAGTGATGCCTCTAGCTCCTTCAAGAGCTGAATATAGCAAGAATAAACCGAGTTGTGAACTTGTGCCTAACTACAGCCAAGATTAATTTCTAAAGTTGGGGGTAACATTTTGCCATAAATAAACTTAAGGATTTAGCTTCATAATAAATGCTATTATGAATTACTGGACTTTTTAAATAACAATTATTTTTTATATTGATGCAGTATTAATATATAAATAAAATAATATTTGTAAATTTTAATAAAAAATATTGAGGAAATATACTTATTTTATTTATTGGGACAACTTACTTAATGCTTTGCATTTAAACATTATGCTCAAAGTTTACATTTTCTTTTTATTTGTCAGCTATCCCAGTAGTAAGGGAATAAAACATTGGCCGTGGTTCGGTTGTCATTTTAGTTGATAATGTGATTTGTTTCCTGTTTATATATTAAGTGTAAAGTGTATTGCACGCTTGCACTTAATATATTAACACAAACTGTATTTCTGTTTAGTAAACTAGTTTAGAATTCGTTATTATAATATTTTCTTAAGTTTTTGCAACTAGTATATATGATAAAACTTTGTTTTTAAGAACATACTTTTATAAAAGTTATTTATAATTCTAAGTTCATAATAATAAATCAATATATCAATTTTAAATATGGAAAATTGTTTTTTTGCTTAAACATTCTGACTTAGAATTAGTACTCTGTGTTTTTAATCAATTTATTTGTATTTTTTTTTATTATAATTTTTATCTCTATTGACTGCCATTATGTTGTTTTTATTGCATTTTTCTTCTAGTTATGTGATTATCGCTAGCCCCTAAGGTCGTAAGGTGCAATCAAAAGTCACGACCGGTGACTACAACTACAAGTCAGGTTAGACTTGAGACCAAAGTGCTCGACCCAAGTGAATAAAGCGAGTGTGCTGTGGCAGCAGCGGGCGAATACCACAACAGACAGGCCACCCATATATTCATAGATAACTATTTAAATGATAGTTACAATTCGGTTGTGACATTTGTTGACCGCTGTCATGGCACACTCGCTTCACACGCTCAGCTTGTGAATCTTAAAGTCTGTATTTTATTGACTGACTGTTATGACTCTTATTTATACTAATTAGCTTTGTTTTGCATTTGTCATCTTTGGATGTATAGATATTCTGTCAAAAAAGCATCGGGAATGGAGGATTTGTTTACATCTAGGCACAGAGTTTGAGTTGCATCTTGCATAGGTCATATAGATTAAATACAGTGCTGGTTTTAGTTAGATCATGGCTAGTGTGTATTGCGAATTTCATAATGGACAAAAACATTGAACAGAGTTTATCTTAAATTTTGCATCGTCAATGGACTTTCATGTTCAGAGACACTGAAGAAAATGTTACAGGAAGCTCATGGTGAATCTACTTTATCAAAAACATGTGCTTATGAATAGTACAGCTTTAAAAAGCAGTTGTGAATGCTGCAAGATTTGCCTCACCCTGGTAGCCCATCAACATCTTCAATTGAAGTTAATATTGCAAAAGTGAAGGAAATAGGGACTGAAAATCCTGATTAAGGTTTAAGAGAAATAGCCACAGATCCATGATTTTAAATAATCACTAGGCTATACAACATGTTGCACCTTGGCTAGTCCCAAGAGACCTGAATTTTCTCCAAGAACTCAATTGCATAAGAGTCACTGAGGAGATGAGACTTGGGTTTAGAGTTCGACATGCAAGCTAGTCAATACCGATCAGAGTGGCACCTTCCAACTGAACCGAAACCGAACAGCCCAAGCCAAAGTCATTGAGTTTTTGATCAAAATCTCAACAAATGCCATGGAGCAACCACCTTATTCACCAGATATGACTCCAGGCGACTTCTTTCTTTCCTAAATTCAACTTATTATTTTGTAGCACCCATTATCATTTAGTAGAAGACATAGAGGATCATTTGCAATGTGAACTAAATTCAATTCCGGAAAGAGTTTAAAATAATGATTTGATTATTCATTGGCATAAGTGTATCATTTCTAAAGGAGCAAACTTAGGTGATAAAATAAATTTGAATGAATAACTAACATTTTGTGTATTATTGATCTCTTCCCACTACTATTTTGATGGAGAACTTAGTAAACACAATTAATACCTCAAAAAGAACATGTTTCCCAGACATAGGAGTTGCAGGAGTACTACAGCTCTCTCTCTCTCTCTCTCCACTATTAAAAATTTAGTTAACATTTAAGCTAGTTTGACCAAAATGTTTTAAATTACCCATGCTTGTTGGACGCGGCCTAGTGGGTTTTATGAAGTGGTAATTTCGACGTGCAGGTTTCCTAGCGACGGTTTACTCGACTTAAAACACGTGGTAATTATAAAAATACGCGTGTTAGGTCATAAATTTGTCTACGTGGCGCTTACTCGCGGCAAGGTTCGAACTTGAATCATTTGAAATAGGCAAGCGATAGCCGCTTACCCACCACAACTTCTGTTAAAGAATTTAACGTAAGGACTACATAGGTATAACACGATAAAATACTTCATCTGATATCATACAAAACACATTTACGTGGCTTTCAAACGCTCTACAACAATATAAATATACATAATATTAACCTTCTTTATTGTTGACGACATTGACGCCATTCAAAAAATCCAGGACATCTTCAACGGTAGTCGAGAAAGGCAAACCGCGTAGTTTTATGATGTAGCTGCCATCTCCGGAGCCCAGCATTCTCAATCAAAATGCTTGCTTTCGTACACAAATAAATTAATTGTCTATTTAAGTCCTAAATGCAAATTATATTGAAATATATTATTATCGTACATACAAATTATAATTCAGTACATAGAATATGTTATGATATGAATTTAATTAAGAACTGAAGCAAAAAAACAAAAGAATCAAAAGATTAAAAGACCTGTCCATAGTTTTTTTACTTGTCCAAAAAGTAAATTGTTGTTGTTTCATTCGCCACATTACCAGTCAAGAGAACGTAGTCTATACAGCTTTGTCATACTAAAGGACAATGCACATTAAAAGTCGCGGTTGACGGCACGGCCGTTTCAGTCCATACAATTTTCTGTTAAGTACTTTGCAACGTTAGAAACAAGATTAATTACCATTCACTCCCACTTCTCCTCCCGTCAATGTCAATTTCATAATTTGACGTGTAGCCTTTTGACGTTTGGCCGATCTTTTAATCACCGTCCACCAACGACCCCCATTACTACGTAGTATCCATAATATTAATTTGTGATTACAGTTTTATTGTTGATTGAGTGAACTTGCGTCGAGACATACTCCGTGGTTATCCTCTCCTTTAAAATTGTAATATCTCCTTGTGCTTAATATGTTTTGGCGGTGTTCTTTTCCGGGTGGCTCAAGTACTCGGAAAAATAACAAGTTACATAAATTTCCAAAGACTGAGATAGGACTCGAAAAGTGGGTGCAGTGCATTAATGTGGATTATTTAATAACTTAAGTGTCAGTGAGCTTCAGAAAATGTTTTTGTGTCATAAACATTTTGAAAAGAGTCTTACTAGTGGCAAATATTTGCATAGATATGCTTACCCTTCTTTATTTACCAAGGAAGAAATTGAAGCCGGAATTCCTCATGCATTTGCAAACTTTGGTAAGTGGTATTTGTTTTTTATTACTTTTCAACAATAATAATTTAATAATGTGCTATTTGACTCTTTAAACTACTGTAAGGTGGTTAGGGTATAGTTATACGGCATATTTATATATTGTGAAGAGATACGATACGAACTTTTATAATATAAGTTAGAAGGCTTTCATAGTTATTTTTTTTATAACCTCCCAAAGTTAATTTTATATTTCAAGTAATAAATAAATGTGTCGTACCATGTCCTGGGGTATGTTTGATTACATGCTTTTTCCCGAATCATTAACAAATAAGGAAAATAGACGACCACCTGTATACATGGCTTATGACGCAGTTACCTAATTTATTTGTTACAGAAAACTTTCAACGGCCACTTATTGATCATACTTACTCAAGAGAGATGCATAATGATCACACATACTTCAAGCGGCATCGTATACCATTGAGAGAAATAAAAGAAAACTTTGATTATGGTAAGTTTTAAGAATTGTCACTCAATTCTTTTCTTTTTTTATCGTTGCTGCACAGATATCAATATCGCATCATAAATGATACATAAATTCCATCATACATCTGTGTAAACTAGGCACCGATTAGGAGTAAATAATATGTAATAATAGTGAGTGAGAGTGCAATTATATCTAGCAAATATGAATAGGAAGCCTCATGCAATTTTTTATCAAGAGTGAACAATATAAATCGGATAATATAAGAGTTTAAAAAAGAAAACGGAATTCTTATTAATGTCGAGTTGAGTTTACATATGTCCCCGGTTGATTTCCTGGATGATTTTAATGGTTAATGTGTTTAGGAATATATTTAAGACTTATTTATAACAACTGAAATTGGTTTTGAGTGGAAAAAATACATATTCAATTAATTATCGAAAATTGAAATTCACGACAATGATCTGGTAATTTTGTCGCCGAGACGTTTTTTGACGGGATTTATCGAAATAGGAGACTGTATGTATCCGAAAATTTAAATATGTGGAGTTTTAAACAGTCGGTTAGGTTAGGTTTTATGTAGACCAAAGTGCACGAGCTGAGCGAGCGATGCGAGCGTGCCGCGGCAGCGGCCGGCGAGTGCCAGAACCGACTGGTAACTATTCACTATTTATCTTACATATTAGTGAAAAACAGAAGTGAGGTTAGATTGGAAAAAACATTAATAACTCAGTAAGTAAATATTTCCGCGCCATAGGAGTTGCGGAAGGAGTAAGGTTTCCTCCCTCCCTCCCCCATAGCCCCCCCATTACTTATAATTCCGGGGACCAATATGTAAAGCACACCCTTAATGTCCTTCATCAAAGACCCAGTGCTGGGTTGGTGTACTAGCAGAAGGTGATGTCAGGAGCCTTAAGAACAGAGGAGGGTGCATGACAAGAGCTATGTATGTCAAAGAAGCAAGTAAGGTGTGTAATAATAAGCCTCTATGGCACTCTGTTGTTCGTGCCTACCCCGCAAGGGACCTGGCGTGAAGTTATGTATGTATGTAATTCTATATAAAAAAGAAAAGAAAGATGATCCCATCTACTTTTGGCTTAAAAATGATAAAATACTAGATCCTAGGAGTAATGCTTAGGGTAGGTATATATATTTACTCATCATTCAAGAATATAACAGAAGGCAATTGAGAAAGTATTATCGAATTCACAGGTTCATTTTGAATTAAATTGTGAATTATGTTATTTGTTGTTGTTGTAATTATGTTGTTCGTGCCTACCCCGCAAGGGACCTGGCGTGAAGTTATGTATGTATGTATGTAATTATGTTATTTAAGGTCTTTTAATAATTTGCTTTTGTTACAGGTCATAAATTGCACGCGCGTTTTCAGTAAAACAGTTGCAGCAGCATTGGTTTACATCTCCATATATTCAATATACTATTTGGGCTTACACATCTCAATTCTGTAAGTTTATAATTTGCGATAATGTTAAAGATATTGACTATGGCCAAATGAGAATGATTTAAAGCGTTCAAAATAACACTGTTATCGAATAGCCACATTAGTATATACACATCTGTTATCTGTCAGTATGTATGTCATTAACAATTACAGACAATTCACATCACAAATAACGTATTGCATCCATCGAAACATCTGTGTGAAACAGTCTGTATCTATGCCGCGTCTGTACATCAAAGCTATTTGAAGAAAAACAATTGAATAAACTATATAAACGATGAGAACACGATGCATTTTTAAAGCTCTTCTCTGTTTGTTCGGGATTCACGTTAAACTACTGAGCCTATTTTGATATGGTTCAAAAGCAAATTTTTGGACTTTAAATCTGCGCTACTTTTTAAACGACTTCGAAAAAAAGAGGAGGTTCTCAATTCATTGGGATCTTTTTTTTATGTATGTTCGCCGATTACTCCGTGGTTTATGATTTGATTTACGTAATTCTTTTTTTGTTCAACGTGGAATAGTTTCCAATTAGTGCCCTAAAAATTTTACATAGTTTGGGTCAGTAGTTTTCATTTTACAAAAAAAAAATTTGTTCTCGTTTCTTGGGACCTATATTTTTTAAGAAGCGCGACATCATTCGTTAGTCCACCCATTCATAACAAGACACTAAAAAGTAACAAATAAAAAATAAAAACATCGTTTAAAAAAACCGACTTCAAAAACTAAAAACTAAAATGTATAAAATAACTCTAAAGCTATTATTATTCATTCATTCATAACTTCACGCCAGGTCCCTTGCGGGGTAGGCACGAACAACAGGTATTATTATTATTATCTTGAAGTCGGTGTGCAAAGTAAATCATAAAAATTACAATAATATTTTGAAAATTACTAAGTACCGACTTTAAGATGTTTTAGATAAAATATATTAATAATAATAGCTTTAGAAATAAGATATTTTATACATTTTAGTTTTTAGTTTTTGAAGTCGGTTTTTTTATTCTGAGAATTTTGCGAGAATTTTTCTTTTCTTTTTTTCTTTTCTGGGAATGCTTTAATATGGCCAGATAAATGAATAATCGAATTCCAATGAAATTTTTTCACCGATCAATAACAAATTTTATGTTATAAAATGTGTGATATGTTTTATCCTGTGAATCCTGCGGGGATTTTCCCGGGAGCGATTTGACATTGCTGGGGTGCATAAAAATTGACTTGTTCCGACCCAAATTTCACTAAAGCGATAGCCTACATTATTTCCTGAATGCCTAGTATGTCCTGAAAATCCCGAATGAATTTCAAGCCAATCGTGGACATTAGTAATATATTTAATTTCTGTTATTTACAGCTAGCACTATGCAGATGGGAATCGAGTTAGTACAACATTAAAAAATACATCTGAACTAATATCTTTCTTGGATGACCTGTTTGATTCATGTAATGGTTCTTCTACACTTAAGAATGTAAGAAGCAAACCTTTAAGGGCAGCAGTCCATCAGGGTAGCCAGCATAGAGCTTTCTGGATATCGGCCATCAAAAGTTAGAAATTATAAGATTTACAGATAGAGAAAATAAAGTAAATCAAGTCCCCTCTCAATTTTTTTTATTATAACTTTAAGAAGTTTGCAAAGGCTGTGGGATTTTTTTAAATAAAAAAAATTAATATATGCGCCCTCGATATTTTAATTCGGATCCAATAGAAAACTTTTTCGGACAAGTGAAGGCCTATAGTTATAGAAATAATAATCCCACATGCCAGGCATTTAAGCAAATATTCCGCTCACTGCTCATCACAAGATTAATCAAGTTTCACTCAGAAGGTTACAATTGTGAAGTTGTAACCTTCTCCTGTTACATACAGGAGAGCAAATATTAAAATTACAAAATTTAACGCAAACAGTTTTAGAAGATGATGGCAAAGAGATATATTTAGAACCACAAGATCTCTCTTTACCATCATCTTTTATCAAGAAGACTTTGCCTCCTGTTCATATTAAAAATATTCAAGCAGAAGTTCGTAAAGAGAGACTAAATGTACACTTACAAGCATACACAGTGGTATGGGTGATAAGAAAATGTTTGAAATATGTGAATAATTGTAAAAAATGTTCCAAATGTTTATCCCAAAAGGATAGGAATAGGAAGGATCGTCTTCAACTCATAAATGGATATCGCACAGAGAATTCGAAGGTTTTAAAAACTCTCAAAAGCTCACCTATCCCACTGAAAATGCTGTGAGAAGTTTTGGAAATATTGCAAAGGAAGCGAACGAATACTTGGAAATGACTCCAGAAAGTAATTTTATAGCAAAAAATATAATTAAAATTATAAAATCCAAGTATTCGTTCGACTTCCTTAAATGTGAAGAACATAAAATTGTAATTCTTGAACATTTTTTAAGTATTGCAGTGAAATTGTGTGTTATGAACTGGTGCAGCGGAATAAATAGAATTTTGAAAGGGGTTGACATTAAACGTCTCGAAGTATCTTTACCTAAAATGCAAAATAAAGCTTTAAATAAATACAAAAAAGATTAAAAAATAAATAAAATGATTTTTTAAAATAATTGTTGTTTTTTTTTACTTCAAACTAGAAATTTATAAAATATAGTTTCTAACAAAAAGCTAGCTAGATGATTGTGTAGTCTGTATTAAGTATCTTAGCCTCTATGAATAATGTATTTTAAAAAAACAAAGTGTATTATGGTTTCGATCGTCTTCGTCTGTTAAAAAATGCGTAAGCTTCTTGATATCAATATTTAAAAAAAAAAAAAAATTAAAAAAGAAAACAATGATTGTATGCTTTTGCAGATCAGCTAGTAACAAAAATGTTCGAAGTGAACCGTCTGATACGTAGTATCTATATTAGTTTGTGGTTGACGGACGCGGTCGAGACGAGTGACTTACAACGTATCTGGATAATATAGACCTATATATAACATACTTCAGTGCTGGCTAAGGAAAGTCCACTGAAGTGTGCACATTATAAGTCGTAAGTAACGGACGTAGCCTTGAGTGTTCGGATGTCCTAAAGCAACCCTGCTTTTGCCGAAAGACTGTTGGACCGATTTTGCTGAAATTCGGTATATATTTAATTATAATACCGAGGCTAGACTAGGGATACTTTAATTTAGATTTTGGAATAGATGTATGTAAACTACTACGATCGTTGTAAAAAATATCATTTTTTACCTCTAAATTCCAGGCGCAATATAAGTGATATATGTTTCCTGATGAAGTTGGCTAGAGGTGAGATTGATTGTCCAGATATGATCTCATTACGGACTAATCAACTTGGCCTTAGGCAGAGAGGATTACTCCACACACCTATCGTAAATAGCAACTACAGACAAAATTCGTTTATCATACGAAGCTCAAATTCCTTCAATGAAATAGTAGTAGATTCAAAACTCGACTTGTATTGCACTCCCATAAATTCTGTTAAGCGCAATTTGGCAAAAAATTTCTTCGATGCAATAAATAGTTAAAAATTTGTTACAATAATATCCCTTAATATTGTGTATGCACATGTCTTTTGTTTTTATGTTTTTATGTCTTTTTTATATGTTCTTTTTTTCTCTACCAATAGGCGGAGGTTTATTATCAGCATTTTTTTTTTAATACTATTGTTTCTATATTTTGTATTTATTAGACTGTAAACCTTCCTAAAAATAAATAAATAAATAAAAGTTATCCCAGAAAGTTGGTTATGATTTTCTTGTGTCTTCTTTTTTCGTCATTTTGGTCCTTTTAGTCATTTTAATTTGATACTTTTCAACCCGGAAGATTAGATAGCTTGCGATATAAAATGAATCTTCTGGGTGAATAATAACACTAACAAATGTAACCTGTGCTATAGCCGCGTTTTCACGATAAGAGTTGGCTCGGAACGAGTGCACTCGGATGTCTACTCGGACGATACTCGTATTGTGTAAATACCGTACTCGGACGTCGGTACGCTCGGATTAGGTGTTTAAATACTTATTACGAGTATCGTCCGAGTAGACGTCCGAGTGCACTCGGTCCGAGCCAACTCTTATTATGAAAACGCGGCTTAAGGCTTGCTCTTTAAACAGGAGGTAAAAACTCTAGTAGTTGATATTTCTAGCCAAATGCGTAACTATTACTAAATATTATCAATATCATATAAGTATTGTTCATTTTAGATAATATTACCTTAGCAAAGTCTTTCCGAACACCTATGAGGTGAATTGCAAGAGAACGCAAATAGAAGCACAAGCCACGATCCATAGATGAAACTTATATGGCACGAACGAACGTTGGGGCTGTATCTATATATATATATATATATATATATATATATATATATATATATATATATATATATATATATATATATATATATATAAACGAACTGCACTATGTTCTACTTCAAGTAAGCATTACATACATACATATTATTTGAAAATTGAGATGTTTATATTAAGCATAGATTTTGTTTATTGTAAACTACTCTTGTAATGTTCCCGATAATAGTAGGTAAGTTTATAAGTTCATTTAGAAATAGTGGCTACATTGCTGGGATTAATTGTAGTATAATTAGTATTACTTTTAAAATAGCAGAAGGTGACCTCAGGAGTGAAATGAAAAAATGATGAAGACTTTTACGGACAAAATATATAAAAATTAACCCTAAAGTGACAGTGATACAGATATTGATTGACAAATTATATGTGAATTATAATAGTGATTATTAAATACGTTGATAATTCCAATGAAAGTATGTTTTTTTTACTGTAAAAACATTGTAATGAGTTTTATGATTTACTGTATTTTCCTACTGATCTACTGTAATTTTACATGCAAAACACTGTAATTTTGTCAATCCAACCTGGCAACACTGCCTCCATGGCAAAATATATAAATCATGGAAAGTCATATTTAATAAAAAAAAGTAGACTCTATGCCAGAAAGTCCCAAATTAAACTAAAATATTGTTTCTAGCATTCAAATATAGTGTATCATCTGTGCATTTGCATTCAAGATTCAAATCAAAATAGCACAGCTGCACAGCGTAAACATAAATCGTGTTGTAGTAATAATATGTTCAAAACAATATTTTAATATTGGAGTTATTTTTTTATCATGGATTTATCAAACAAGCCACGAAAAAAACTGAAAACGCGTAAATACCGTGACATATTAAAGAGAAAGTGTATTGGTATATCGAAACAGAACTGTTTTTTGGAAACTAATCCTCGTACTTCGGGTGTAAGACTAGGTAGTAATATGGGTAGTATGTCGGATTGTTTAACATTGAAAGATTTCCGACGCTCCTTAAAATCCGAAACAATAACGAGGCATTCTCTTGGGAAAATAAAATTACAAAAAAGCAAGTCTCAGAAAAGAATAAAACTTAAATCGCATGTGTGTGATAATAATTCTTCCATGTTAACTGATAATGATGATAATGCAGTAACACACGATGTTTCATCTAAAGATTTTTTATTATTTAGTCCATTATATTTAAGAAAAAAGGTTGAGTTTTCTTGCAACAAGACGCACGAGTTGTTTTCATCAAATTATAAAGAGTTTACTAAATGTAATTGTAACTGTGAGGAATTAATCACTACAATCTCATTATATTTGGATGAACAATTTCCAGATTTAGCATCTGAAGATGTTATGGCTGACGACAAGAAAAAACTACAAGAACTGTATTATGAGTATTGTCATAAAACATATACAAATAATGTCTCAAAGTCTATGTGGTCTAACAACTCCACTTCATATTCATATAATGCTAGAGGAATGTCCGAGACATTTGGAACAGGGAATACAATGGAGAGTTTAAGTGTACCCATAGGTCAAAATTTTGAAGCCAGTTGTGGGTCCAGCTACTCAAACTGTACCCAATCCCTATACAATCCAGTAGCATACCCAAGCTCGCCTCATGAGCCCGCTGGGCATTATGACATCACTAATATTTATGATTCTCCAGAGTATAACTTTTACCCACATAAACTAAAATAACTGAAATTGACTGTTAACTCACTTTGTTTAACAACAAGAAGTAATATATTTGTTACATTTGCATAAAGCTATTTTATTTGTACAACAATACAACAACAACAGCAGCAATACTCTTTATTGTACACCAACTTACAATAGTGACACATTAACATATCTGAAAATTAGTAGGTAGTAATGGGCGGCCTTATTGCTTAAAGCAATCTCTTCCAGGCAACCTTTCAATGGATAAGAATCTCGATTAAAATTAACAATGTCTCATTACAGGCCGATATTTTCTAATTGCATGATAAGATCCATATGTTTAAATGTGTCAGGACTCTCATTGAAGTTCTTCAAGAGCTTTACCTTTTCCTGGTCTTTGCCATTGTAATACATTTGAAATTGATTAGCCAGGCATTGAGCTTCTTGCCCATTCACCACATTCTGAAACAAGTATACATGTTTAAGAATATTGAAATGTCCTTCAATTAAGATTTTGCCTACTATAAATAAATTTAGTTTAGTTCTGTTACTGACCTTATCATATTCACCTCTCATGAGAACAATCCCCTTGTCACTGAGCTCAGTGTAATGCACCATAGTGAGGCATTCTGGGGCGTTCTCCTTGTGCACCTATAGTGATAGAAAATAGATATGAAAAATGAACTTGGCAATATATAATTACAATTGAAGGGCCAAGTGTATACCTGGTATGCCAATAGTGGTGTAAAATGAGCTGTGTGCCCATTGATCTGACACATGATGAATTCATAACCTTGTGCACGAGGTAATGGAACTATAAAGATGGGATAACGCTTCATTTGCTCTTTAACATTTTCATACAAATCTAGAGGAATAATTGCAGATATCACTTCTTTGTTCTTATGATATTCCTGCCATATAACTTGTATTTCTGCAGCATCTTTATCTTTCACCAGCTCAGTTTTAAGTATATCATCTAAAGACTTCTCCTTAGCATTTAAATCTCCATTTATAGATTCCTTTGGATTCAGCACTGATGAAAATTGCCTGTAATGCACACAAGGACCTTTTACATCAATAGGGAACATCACTGGGCATGAGTTTTATAAGGCCGGTTGAATCCTGACGATTAAGCCCTGCCTAAAGGGGAAGTCTCTTACTTCACTGAATTTTATGTTGTATCAACAATACCTTGCAATTTAAATGTGGTCTAGAAATGTATTTGATTTATCTAACCTTGTATCAACAGAGGCAAACTTTTTTCGCTTTTCTTCTTCTTTGGCTTTCTGCTGCCGCTCAACTCTGTCCATGAATTCTTCAGGTGACGTTTTTTGCAATGCCGCAATTCTACTTGCGTATTTCTCGTAGTAAGGATTTTTCTCTAAATTGTCTATAACTTTTTCCATGTTGGTGTTGGTAGAAGATATTTGTCTTAATTTTGTTATATAATTTCTATGTAAACTTCTGAAAATCCTGTTGATTTGTAACGCCATAGTCAAAATAATAGTTTGGCTTTGGCGCTGGCCAAGGGAAAATAGGGATGCCCAGTTCGAATACGATGTAATAGATTCAATTATCGATACGACGTTATACAGGCTACGTTCCACATGAGGCGTAAAACGATCACGACCGCTACTTCTCCCGTTCCAATTGCTTCCGCGCGTTATAATCGTAAACTCAAAAATAACTGGCTATTGTTATCATATAAGCTGTTTTGTGTTGACTATGTTACACCTCTTTATGTATGGGACTACTTTATGGTTTTGGTTGTCATGAGTTTTCGAATTGGTAATTTCTGTATTTCTATAAGAATTGAAAAATCTGTTATTGTAAAAAAAATCGTTTTTGCTCTCACTATATACAACTACTTGTACATTTATGAATTATTCCTCCCACGTCTTGATATAGGTCATCGAGAGCGAAAATCATGAAGTCGATAATAACCTTTTCGTGGCGACACTATTGACTGTGGTCGCTATGTGGAACGGCTTAAGGAGCATTTTGGACATTGTGAGCTACAAGAAAAATGCGCCTTTATTACAAATTTTGCAACTCGCCTTTCTATGTCATCTAGTGCCGGTTCCTATAACTTTTCAATTCTTACACTTACCCTACCATCGCGATCGGTTGAATTTTTACATTTATTTCTTGTATGGAACTTATCATTTCAACCGATAGTAAAACAAATGAAAGGTCGGTAAGATATAGGAACCGGGCTCTAGTGAATTAAAAATGGAAGTATGATAGTTAACGAAAAATGGACTCAATCCATATTTTATTATGAGTTTAGTGACTAGAAAGCCATTTTAAAGTATCGATACGAAACGTTTTGTGGTTGTCACTAATTTTACCCAAAACAAAAAAAATAATCTCAGCCTATTAATGACAACTGACAGCTTTAGAAACTGACAAAAAAGTAACTATAAAAAAAATAAACGTTGCGCAGAATTACCAACAAACAAAAATTTTACCTATTTAAAGCAAGAACCAAAAACACCTAAAATCGCGATAATTACTGGAAAACACCAATAAAAATCAAGAATTATTTGCGTTTTGTAATAATCTCTATTTAGAACGTGATATTAATGTTGTTATATACTTTTTAGAATTTGGTAACTTGTTATCGTGAACGGGGAATACTGTACATAGAACTAGAAAGAAACAGAAATGCATTTTAGACGGTGAAAGCAGTTTATTATAGTATTAATAATTATTGATTTTCTAGTATCATGCTGTAGATTACAGTTTTAATAAAAACATCAATAATATCAAGGTACGCTTTATAAAATTCTGAGATACCTGTCGTCATTTAATTTTGAAAGCCGTAAAACCATTATGTTCGTTTCAATAAATTTTAATTGCTTGTTAGTTAATATGCGTTTAAACTGTTTAGTAACACTTTTATAGACGATAATTAAAGCCATTATCTCTTTATTAAAATACCTTATGTTTTATATTATAATGCTATCGGTGCTGCCTCATAAACAGAATTATATACTTAAAGAAGACTAGTTAATAATAATTTCCTGTAAAAGATAATAGGTACTACTAAAGTTAATCAGTATCGGCTAATAACAACAAATATATTAGACTATGAGTGCAAAATGACTATTAGGCTATTAAAAACATTTTGAGGGTAATGGGGAGGCCCAAACCATCAGTGACACTTTTATGTAGCGATATTGCTATATAACTAGAGATGGTAATCGAGGATAACATGTTTTGGAAACCGTTATTGGTAAAAAAAGTAGTATTGGGTTGGCAACTAAGTTTTTGTGGATTTTGTCCATAATTGAATTTTACCTGTATTTTGTTTTGTTAATGTTTTTAAAGTACCCTACATTATAATTTTTCATTTAATAAAAATATTATATTGATTAGTTCTTTAGTTTGGTTTTTATTCCAATTTAAAAATAACTGATCAAAATATTCATTAGTGACTAGATATATATTTTATTGTTTTATTTCCAAAAAGGCAAACACATAAGAAGTTGCAGTATAAGGGAATCAAATGTTGAAACTTGTTCTGGTGGTTTTTCATTGAATGCTCCACAATCTTGCCCCGTAGTTGCAGTCAATGCGAGCCATATTAAACTTTTGGACCTGGGTTAGATTTGTTGTCATAGCTGCCACGTGACTCTGACCGGTCGCTTTCAGACTACTATTGATTTATTTTTATCTTATTTAAAAATGGGCTGACAGTTAATATAATAGTAAGTAGATTACAAACTAGGTAAAGAGAACCTATTGATATACCTCCACAGATGAATAATGACCCTAATGGTGTCAAATAATACTAATTCAGTTTTTTGCTGGCAAAGATCAGCAATGTGAATTATACCATTGCCTAAATGATAGCATAAGGTCATTGATAAGACCAGAAAATAAGTGAAAAAGTTGAACTTTTATGCAATATGGTATGCTGAATAACATAACATGTTAAATGCAGAAACAATAGCTATATGAAACAGAAAGTGTATTTAGAAAACATTTTTCTACTCTGAGCTGAGGTGATCTTAACCACTACAGTGTTTTCTACTCTCTCTGAACTCAAAGTCCAATGAAATGTATACATATTACATATGCATTCTGAAATTATACTGAATCAAATTCAGCATAATAATCAAAATCAGTTCACAGAGAAAAGGGTTTTATAATTACAAAAAAATCACATTTCTGCTCAATTATAGTGAATTTTCTGTTCATGTCCAAGCCAATGGCAGTAAAATTGAAATGTGTGCTGTGACACAAGTGAAACTTCAACAGAAAAGTGGCAAAATGAATCGCATCAGACAAGTGGAAAAAGTATTGCAATGGACAAGTGATAAAACCTTAATGGGACTTGTCCAATTTGAAAATCTGCCTGTAAAACTTCATGTTAAAGTTTTGCTGCAATTCATTTTTCCACTTGTCCGCTAAAGTTTTACTTCTACTATGTGTTCCAGCACACATTTGATTTTTAGTAGGTTTACTGCAAATTATGATTTGGTTAGGTTAGGTACATTTTAAGGAATGCATTTTTTTATTTAAACACATTTTTTTTTTATCAAACAAGAAAACTGAATTTGATCGGACACCAAAAAAATGTAGTCTACTCTATAATTATACACATACAACGGAACATAAACAAATGTACATCTTTCGTCATCAATCGTCATTTGGTAATAAAATTTTATTTAAAAAAAATAATTCAAAAAAATATATCAAGAAAAAAAAACATTAAAAAATTCTTCCCTGGCACCCTTTGCTTCTCTTTGCCGCTGCCGCCTCTCATCAGCCGATATACCTTTAAATGGGATAATTTCGAGGCTTTGCCAGTTTGCAAGTGTGTTGTGTGGCGTAGTGTCGGTGCTGAGATGAGGCATGGATTGCGGTGACGCGCGCGGCCGCGGCTGCGATGGCCGACGAGGGGCAGGCGGACGCCGCGCTGCTGGCGCCGCTCACCGAGGACGCCTTCCTGCACAACCTTCACCTGCGCTACAAGCGCGACGTCATCTACGTAAGCCACGGCTCGCGACTATCCAATGCAAATTTACTAATCTGTGCACAACACAAACGTAGTGTTGAGTTATTTGTGTGCAGACGTACGTGGGCAACGCGCTGGTGTCGGTGAACCCGTGCCGAGCGCTGCCGCTGTACTCGGCCGAGCTGGTGCGCGCCTACCTTTCGCGGCCCCCCTACCAGCTGCCTCCGCACCTGTGAGTCTCGCTCGGTCGCTCGCTCGCGCGCTCGCGCACTCGCGCACTCGCGCACTCGCGCACTCGCGCACTCGCTCACTCGCTCACTCGCTCATCGTCCCGTTGCGAACTCGGCAGGTACGCGATCGCGGCCGCCGCGTACCGGTGGGCGCGCGACCGCAACGAGGGCCAGTGCATCCTCATCACCGGTGAGTGCGCGTTTCTTCAGATCATGTCGAAAACTTTATGACGAGTCAAATACACCGGCGCATACGTTTTTTATTATATAACTAAGATATGCCCGCGACTTTCTCCATGCTTGACTTGAAATTACCACAGAGTTCCCAAGACAGTATGTGCAACATTTAAAATAGAATGTAAGCTATAGTTTTACTGAAAACTATAGGTATTGGAATAAGTTAATTTCTACGTGGCCGAATAACTATAAACCGCTAGCGGCAATAATCCCGCGGGATTCCCGGGATAAAAAGATCTCGCATTTTATTACATTTTTGATATATTTATGGCATATAGTAAGTAAAAATAAATATTAAAAGGATATAAGTAGAGTTATATAAAGTAGAATAAATAGTTAGTTATAAGACGCTTGCTATAGTGAAAACAAAACAGTGAAAATAAGAAAGGCACTACTTTCTGTAATCGAATAAGATAGTATATATAAGGAAATCAGTAACAAAAAACAATAGTCTATATACAATATGTATAAATTAAGTTTTGGAACAAAATTTTAATAAAATTAGAAGCAACAAAAAATAACCACCTAAAAAAGCAAAAAAAAAACCCGAGTTCAATATACTATTTGACCCAAGCAATCTCGTTCACTCGGAGAGAATAAAAAAAAATATATTTATGGCTTGGCACTAGGCCTTTAAGCCAGGCATTTTATTACATAGAATTTGTTATCGATCAGTGAAAAAATCACATTGGAATTTGTGTATTTTTTAATCTGGCCATTCTAAATCATTTCCAGAAAAAAATATCACACAGGATTTCCAGGATAAAAAGTCTCAGCAAAAAATAAAAAAATGTTTTATTCGAAATGGCCACCTTTGGCTTTTATACTGTCTCTGTGTATCTGTTTGGCCACGAATCTATGGATTTACGCACTGCTTCCCCTTGGAATTTCGCCACTGCTTGCTCCAAAGATTTATAAGAGACTCAATGTCGCCGTGTCATTTAAAGCAGGCCATATCCTCTAAAACTGACCATAATTTGAAGTCTAAAGTGTTGAGGTCTGGGCTAGATGAGGACGTTGTTTTCAAGCCAGGCTTGGGTAATTCGTGCTTTGAAGAGTCCACGGTATATTTTTAAAAAGGGTATTGCTGAGAGATTTCCAAACATGATCCAAGACTCTGCCTTCATACACTTTAGCTGAAGTTTTCACTCCTTTTTCACGAAAATGTAGTTTAGTGACTCCTTTATAAGACACGCCCCACCAGACCATCACTGAGGCAAGATGATGACCACGTTGTATCTTTCCGACCACTTGAACAGCTTCTTTATAACTGTGAGCGTACACTTTATCGTTTTGCTTATTGTAGTGTTCTTCGATCGTGAATTTTTTTCATCAGTAAAGAGGATATTTCTGTGCCTTCTCCTCCTGCGTATCGCGATAGAAGGCATTTTGATCGATCCACTCTCTTTAATTGTAAAGATTAAGGGCATGTCCTGTATATCGACGACAAGCATCGGTGCTAAAAACAAAAAATATTTGAATGATTTCTTCGTCAAATAATAAAAAATATTTTAAGTTACACCCACATGCACGGTTATCGGGCCCTAGAAGAGCGATTGTGACTTTATTTTTATATTTATATTCTACTTGCTTCTTTTTTATTAAATAAATTATATCAGTTGATTGTGAAAGAGATAATATACTTTACAGCGAATTTAAAATTCTACGTTACGTACTTACACAATTCATATAAGTCGGTGTGAATTTGTATTTGGTACGTCACTGTTCTGACATAACGCTGGGACGCGCGGCGGCAGGCGAGAGCGGCTCCGGCAAGACGGAGGCGGCGCGCGTGTGCCTGCAGTGCTGCGTGGTGGCGGGGGCGGGCGCGGGCGCGGGGGCGGGGGCGGCCGAGGGCGCGGGCGCGGGCGCCGGCGCCGCGCTCACCGCCGCCGGCACGCTGCTCGAGGCGTTCGGCAACGCGGCCACCGCGCGCAACCACAACGCCAGCAGATTCGTGAGTACCCCGTACCACGGCCTCCCACGCCCGACCGCCTCCCACGCCCCACCGCGCTCACGCCACCGTGTCCGTGTCGCAGGGCAAGCTGCTGGAGATCGAGCTGGACTTCCGGGGCGTGCCCGTCGGCGGCCACATAACCCACTGTGAGTGAACCACCCCCTCCGCCGCTAGCCCTTAGCCCTGTACTCCCCGCCACTAACGTGTCTTGTTTGCCCCCTTGCGTGCATGCGTGCGTGGCGGCGTGCCTGCAGACCTACTCGAAAAGGTAACGTGACCATTTTCATTGCAACCTTATCGGCACTCGTGCCCAGCCGTGGCTGCTAGCAGCCAGGGCTTAGATTGTGACTAATCGTAAAACCTACAGCGTGTGGGGGATCATACAAAATAGTCGTAGTTGATGATAGTTGATCAACTGCCGAATGGTGTCACGCACCAATAACCGAAATAAGACTATGGATTGTTGTACTATATTGCTTTCTTAATGTAACATATAAAAATATATACAAAAATCATTTCGTTTACATAATGTGTATATATCGATTTTCTAATCCAAAGGAGTTTGGGTAAATTTGGCCCCTAGTAAAACTTGTATATGATGAAAGAATAGTATAAAGCCATTAAAAGTGACTATGAGAACACTTTTCGAAACCATATCGGAGCGGAGATATTGGGTTATACCTACGTGGACCTCTAAGAAATAACCTAATTATTATGATATATTGTACTATTTCAGTTTATTGTCGTATTTTTACAGTTCTAAGTAAAATACATCATTTTTGAGGAGCAAAAATCTATTTAGAACTCTTCGATGTCGGCGGCGTCCCGAAGCCGGAATATCCACTAAAAGCTTTGGCTTTCAGCCTTGCTGCAAGCCTAAGTTGAAAGGGCTGATCAGTCAGGGTGGCAGGACTTCGGATAACAGTCACACGCACGTCTTACATATGCTATCAAGGCTGCTCCAGGTCTTATTGTCATTATACTAAAACTATCAAAATAAGCCTATGTTTAACATAAAAATGTAATTAAAGTCCTTAAATTGACGATATTTTTCGAATATTCAGATGCGAATATATTACTCGGCTCAGATATTAATTACCAAAACAAAAATTAAATCCGTTATATACCTATATAACAACAATAACACTATGAAATGACATAATTAATGGCTGCAGAAAAGAAAAATGACGCCACTAGACAAAGGTACTCAAACCGCTTCAATTATGAACACGTTCACGTGTCCTTGATCGAAACTACACACTTGCCATACTCGATCGCTGTCGTCGCTCGACATGGACGTCACAGGGGGAAATGCACAATCAATGTAGTCAAATCCAGTCGAATCTAACAGCAATATATATTAATCACTTAGGATAACGTACGTTTCATTGTGTTTAATTGTACATCGATAAATTGATGCGTTAGGCGTGATGTAACTGTAAAATAGGGCAATAAGGCCGACTTAATGACTTGTTAATTTCTAATCCGACATGATTATTGGTAAATATGGCGATTATTTGACAGGAGCGCACCTACAACGTGATGGAGGGCGAGCGTAACTTCCACGTGTTGTACCAGCTGCTCGCCGGCGCCGACGTCCAGCTGCTGAGTGAGTGCCCGACCCGACTGGCCAGTGGCCACAGAGTGGGCTCAGGTGTCCCGCACGCCCGCTGCCCGCTCACCGCCGCGCCCTCTGTCCGCAGAGCGACTCAAGCTGCAGCGTTCGTGGGAGCACTACCGCGTGCTGCGCGCGGCGGACGAGCGCGGGGGCGCCGAGGGGGACGCGGGCGGGGCGGAGGCGTCACCGCGGCGCGCGCCCCCGCCGCCCTCCCCGCCGGGCGCGCGGCAGGACCGCGAGCACTTCGCGTTCACGCGGGCGGCGATGGGCGCGCTCGGCTTCACCGGCGTCGAGTGCGCGGCCGTGCTGCGCGTACTCGCGTTCCTGCTCAAACTGGGCAACGTGACCTTCGAGCCGGAGACGAATATCGATGGCACCATTGGCCTGCGCGTGCACCACCATTACGGTGAGCTCTCCCCGCACGCGCCACGCGCCACTCGGTGTCGACGTATATATATAATACTAGATTTTACCCCTTGGCTGCGCCGCGGGTTAACCTCTAGTGCTTGTCTCTTGTTTATAGAACAAGTGCTACAGGTTTTATTATATTACATTTTTATGTATTTGCGCACAGAAGATTCACTTCATTTTATATCGCTAATTATATATACCATCCCTCGTCTAACTGTCAACAAAATAAATTACAAAACTTGACCAAAAAGGCCAAAATGGTCTAAATGACCAAAAGACCACAGTGACCGACTTGGCTAAAATGACGGAATAGGCAAAAACGACCAAAAAGGACAAAATAATCAGAACGGTCAAAATGACCGAAGAGGCCAAAATGACCAAATAGGCCAAAATGACCAAATAGGCCAAAATGACCAAATAGGCCAAAATGACCAAAAAGGTCAAAATGACCAAATAGGCCAAAATGACCAAAGAGGCCAAAATGACCAAATAGGCCAAAATGACCAAATAGGCCAAAATGACCAAATAGGCCAAAATGACCAAAAAGGTCAAAATGACCAAATAGGCCAAAATGACCAAAGAGGCCAAAATGACCAAATAGGCCAAAATGACCAAATAGGCCAAAATGACCAAATAGGCCAAAATGACCAAAAAGGTCAAAATGACCAAATAGGCCAAAATGACCAAAGAGGCCAAAATAACCAAAGAGGCCAAAATAACCAAATAGGCCAAAATGACCATGTTCGAAATAGCTCTTTTTTTTTATTGCAGGAGATTAGCAGACAGGCGGGCGGCCCACTTGATGGACAGCGGTTACCATCGCCTATGGACATTTGCAACACCAAAGGTGCTACGAATGCGCTGCTGCTCTCTTTAGTGGAGCCTGGAACCTGGTCACTAATGCCGGAACACAACACAAGGTTGTTATGACGACATGCTCTAGACCAGGGGTGGTAGCCATCCAGTCGGGCAAATGCCCTACCACCTGGCTGTGGGTTGTTTTGTCGCCTCTTACGACAGGCCGCAGGAAATTGTATTCTTTCTCCGTTCCTGCACGGATAAAAGCTCGTATAATTATCACTATTTATTTGTGTTTTCGCAAACTATACAAAGGATTTATAATTTGAAATAAAACTCGTAACACAGCTGTGGCAGAACAAAGTCTATTATATAGAAACTGTCATGTCGGTAGGAAGAAATTTTAAAATGTATTGAGAATAAATCGACTCAAAACGTGATTTCAAAACGTGTAACGCCATCTAGTTACTTTTTACTACAATTAAGGTGTAGCATGAATTCAAAATTATACATTTGATAGAACTCGGATAATATGATTGAACAGACCAAAAAGGCCAAAATGACCAAAAAGGCCTGTCCTAGATGACCTAAGCACTAGCACTAAAACCACTAAATAAAACACTTACTTGACTTGAACTGGTTTATTGAACTGAACTATGAGTAAAGTACAAAAAGGTTACTATGAAATAGTTGCTAAACAATATCATGTATAATTATTAGTCAGCGCCATCTAGTTGTACATGTATTAACTAGTGTCATCTGCGACATACGGCCGGCCAAGGACATTTAGTGCCAAAATGTACTTAAACAAACATACACTACATATTTGATGAACGCCATGTTTTAAAAGTATAACATTTTTCTTAGTATAATGGTATAACCAATTGACCTAGGTTTGGCAAATTAAACATCGAGAACTTAAAAATAATCAAAGTATAAAAATACAAAATATTACTTAATGCTACACCCAAATGAACAGGATACAATTATTTAAAATAAAGGAACTAAGACATTCTTGAAACTAAATATTTTATGATATGAGATATTAAACAAATGATTGGTCAATTGCACTAAACATTTTTGGGCTAAGGTTATGGCTTATTGATCTTTTGTTCCATAAACAATGATGAATCTATATATACCTATGCTAGTATATCAAACGTGAAAAAAAACATACATTTTCTCTATGCTGCTTTCTATCTTTGATTTTTGATGTTGTAGCATTTACGGATCTTAAATAATATATAAACTTTTTGAATTTATGTCAAAAATCTTTTATTTTTTTTGTTATTATTTGAAATTCTATTTGACCTATTATACATTTTAGTTGCTTCTAAGATGTTGGACTGTTCTTTTTCAGGGATAACGCGTGTATGCATAACATTAATGTTTATATTTTCTGAGCTTGAACCATTATTTTCTTCTTTCGGATGTAATAATGAGTGGTGTCTTTTATTACATATTCGACATGAGTTATTTTTATTGCAGTAATGTACAGTATGATTACTTCCTAAACAATTTAAAAATAATTTATTTTTTTCTACAAAATTAAGACGAAATTCAATATCTTGTCTAGCAAACATTTTGCAAAAACACAATTTATGGACCTTTAAACAAAACTCACAAGGTAAAAAATTATTATCATTTAAGCGTACATTGTTATTATGAATTTCTGATCTTATGGCATCAAACGGTGAAATTTCATGTTCAATGCATTCAAGAGCACGGAAACAGCTCTAAAAACTTATGAAATTCTTCATACGCTGGCAAATCATTTGGACTTTTATAAGATACATTTAGCTCCCATTCTTTCCTTGTTTCGTCATCAAGTTTAGCAGAAATTATGTAAATAATTATGGGATCCCAATGAGCTATATCTATGTCTAGGTTTTGAAGAGCTCTTAAACAATCATTTGTAGTATCGAGTATTTCTTTTATGTTTTTTGCAGATTCCGAATTTCTGAATTGTTGAGCTAATAATCTTTTTAATATGGAATTACATTGAAACGCTTGTTGTCATAACGATTTTTTAATAGAGGCCAACATTGTTTATAATTTGAATTACTTATGGGGATATATCTAGTTAATTGTTCTGCTTCTCCGGTTAAGTGAGCTTTTAGATAGTGTAACTTTTGGACATCATTGAGTGAACTATTTTTATGTATAAGTGTAATAAACATATCTCGAAAAGTTATCCATTCGGAATATTTACCAGAAAACATAGGAATTATTATTTTTGGAAGTTTAACTGATTGAAATGAATTATGTTCTGCATTTTGATTTTGATTTATTGAACAAGTATTAGATATTAATTTATTAATTAGTGTTTTTAATTCACATTTATAATTCAAGTAACAATCCTCAGTACAAATGTAAATCTCTCCAGTTACATAACTAGATGCTGCTAACAAATCAGGTGAACTAGTTTTATACAAATGTGCGTTATTTTTGTGAAACAAGTCCCAATCTTTTTCTAAGTTTTCCAATCTAGCTTGCACATATTCAATTGAAAGTTCTTCTTTTGAGCAGTTTCGAAAGGTAACAAAAGCGTTTTCTATACAATCAAGAATATTTTTTTGGACATTTATTAATCCTTCCATATTTGCTCAACTTATAATTTAAAAAGTAACTATAATATAACTAATTACACTAATTTAGAGTTCGTAATGCTTCTAGAGTTGGTTTCTTCGAAGAAATATGTTTATGTAATAATTGTACTTACAGTTTTTTGTTTGCACATTCACTAACACACGTTTGATCTAAGTTTATTGGCCTAAAAACGTAGTAGATTGACCTCACATCACAAGTACTTTTTGAAAATGCTGTCCACCTTCTTATAATAGAGTAAAGGGGCGGGGGCGCACCGCAAACCGACAGGGGGCGGCGTGCGCTGCGATCTCACAGAGGGGGCGGACACCGCAATCCAGAAGCTGTGGGGGGCGCACCGCAATCCAACGGGGAGCACTGCAGTCTGGGGGACGGAGTACACCGTAATCCACCAGGATACTACAATCCGGGGGGGGGGCGGCGCACTGCAATCCAAGGGGGGGCACACTTCAATCCGGGGGGCACACCGCAATCCTCCAGGGCGCACTGCACTTAACTTCACTTCACTTCACTGCACTGCACTCATACCCGGCTCCGTAGGACCAAATTATGTCCTAGATGACCTAAGCACTAGCACTAAAACCACTAAATAAAACACTTACTTGACTTGAACTGGTTTATTGAACTGAACTATGAGTAAAGTACAAAAAGGTTACTATGAAATAGTTGCTAAACAATATCATGTATAATTATTAGTCAGCGCCATCTAGTTGTACATGTATTAACTAGTGTCATCTGCGACAAGGCCAAAATGACCAAATAGGCCAAAATGACTAAATAGGCCAAAATGACCAAATAGGCCAAAATGACCAAATAGACCAAAATGACCAAAAAGGAAAAATGACCAAATAGGCCAAAATGATCAAAAAGGCTAAAATGACCAAATAGGCCAAAATGACCAAATAGGCCAAAATGACCAAATAGGCCAAATTGACCAAAAAGGAAAAATGACCAAATAGGCCAAAATGACCAAATAGGCCAAATTGACCAAAAAGGAAAAATGACCAAAAAGGCCAAAATGACCAAAAAGGCCAAAATTACCAAAAAGGCCAAAATGAAAATTATCCCTTGTCCATCCTCAGTGTTTAATTTACATACGTACCGAATTTCAGCCAAATCGGTCCAGTAGTTTTTCCGTAAAAGCATATCAAACAAACAGACAAATATCATGTTATCCCGGAAACTAACCCATTTTTCGGGATAAAAAGTATCCTATGTTCATTCTGGGTATCGAAAATATACATATATACTGAGTTTCAGCCAAATCGGTCCAGTAGTTTTTACGTGAAAACGGAACAGACAGACAGACAGAGTTACTTTCGCATTTATAATATTAATAGGGATTTAGACGTGCCCGTGTTCGTTCGCGCAGAGCTGGTGGAGGCGTGCGTGTTGGTCGGCGTCGACGCGGCCGCGCTCGCCGCCGCGCTGGGCGCCGCCGAGGCGCCCGACGCCCCGCACGCGCCGCACGGTCCCGACCTGGACCCAGGTGAGAAGGGAGTCTACTTCGCCGTACTCGTTCCTTCATTTTCTCAAGTCAGGAATAAGTTGCGGGAATAAATTCCAAAAACATTTTGTTTATTCACTCTCGTATTTTGTCTCCTCGAGTTTCTGCTGCGAGTGGTGTAACGATTTGGGCCTAATATGCCGACGCAGATGGTTCCGAGTGCGATACGGAGGCGGGGGGCGCCACCAGCTCCGAGGAGGAGGGCGCCACGGGCGGCGTGGGCGCGGGCGCGGAGGGCGGCGCGGCGGCGGGCGGCGAGTGGGCGGGCGCGCGGCGCGACCGTCTGCTGGGCGCGTTGTACGCGCGCCTGTTCACGTGGCTGGTGGGGCGCGCGAACGGCGCGCTGCGCGCCGCCGACGCGGGCCGCGGGCGCGCGCTCGCCATCCTGGACGTGTACGGGTTCGAGTGCCTCGCGCGCAACTCGCTCGAGCGGCTGCTGATCAACTACGCGGCGGAGCGCGTGCAGGCCGCCGTCACCGCGGCCACGCTGCGCCGCGAGCAGGAGGAGTACGCGCGCGAGGGGCTCGCCTGGCGGCCGTTGCGCTACGACGACCACGAGGCGCACGCGGACCTGCTCGACGCCGGCGCCGACAGCGTGCTGGGCGCGCTGCGCGAGTGCACGGCGCGCGCGCGCGGCGACGCCGCTTTCCTGCAGCGGCTGCAGCGGCGCCGCCACCCGCGCCTGCGCGTGCTGCCGCCGGACGCCTTCCAGATCGTCCACTACGGGGGCCCGGTCGCGTACAGCGCCCGCGGCATACTGCACAAGAACCGGGACGCGGTGTGCCGCCGCTGCTGCGCCGTGCTGGGCGCCGCGCGCGAGCCGCTGCTGGCGGCGCTGTTCGCGGGCGGCGGGGGCGCCGGCGGCTCCCCGCGGCGGCCGGCGGCGCTCGCGTGCCGGCAGCGCGCCCTGATCGCCGCGCTCGTGCGGCGGCTGCCGGCGACGCCGCGGCTCGTGCGCTGCCTGCGCCCGGACGCCTCGCTGCGCCCGCACAGGTTCGACGCGGCGCTCGTCCGCCACCAGATCCGGTCGCAGGGGCTGGTGGACATGGCGCTGTTGCGCCGCACCGGCTGGTGCGAGGCGATGTGCGCGCGCGCGGCGCTCTCGCGCTACGGCCTGCTGCGGCCGCGCGAGCGGGAGCGGGAGCGGGAGCGGGAGCGGAGCGCCTCGCCGGTGTCGCGCGACGACCCCGTCCGCGCGGCGCGCGCCCTCCTCCGAGCGCTGCCCATCCCGAGCGCCGAGTTCGCGTACGGCCGCACCAAGGTGTTCGTCCGGAGCCCGAGGACGGTGTGGGAGCTGGAGGCGTTGCGCGCGGCCCGCGTCGAGCAGCTGGTGGCGGTCGCGCAGCGCGCGTGGCGCCGCCACCGCGCGAGGCGGCGCCGCGACGCGCAGGCGGTGATCGCGCGGGCGTGGCGCGCGTACGCCGGCAGACGCGCCGGGGCGGGCGCGGGGGCGGCGGCGGTGGGGGCGGGGGCGCGCGCGCGCGACGCCGCCGAGGCGCGCGCCGCGGGCGTCGTGTGGCGCGCGTGGTGCTGCGGCGCGCGGCGGCGCTACCTGGCGCGGCTGTGGCGGCGGCTGCCGGCGCGGCACCTGTCGCCGGCGTGCGCGGCGTGGCCGCCGTGCCCGCAGCCGCGGCTGCTGGGGCGCGCGGACGCGCTGCTGCGGCGGCTGCACCACGCGTGGCGCTGCCGGCTGTACCGCGCGGCGTTCGACCAGACGGCGCGCAACCGCATGCGCGAGAAGGTGACCGCGAGCGTGCTGTTCCGCGAGCGCAAGCTGAACTACGCGCGCAGCGTGGCGCACCCGTTCGTGGGCGACTACGTGCGGCTGCGCGCGGCGGCGGCGTGGCGTCGCGGCGCCGGCGCGTCGCCGCGCGACCGCTACGTCGTGTTCGCGGACGTGGTGGGCAAGGTGGCGCGCTCGAGCGGGCGCGTCGCGCGGCGGCTCGCGGTCGTGTCGACGGGCGCGCTGCTGCTGCTCGAGCCGCGCTCGCTGCGGCTGAAGCGGCGCGTGCCCGCGCACGCCGTCTACCGGCTGTCGCTGTCGCCGCACGCGGACGACCTGCTCGTCGTGCACGTGCGCGCGTGCGCCGCTCTCGACGAGGAGCTGTCGCAGTGCTCGTCGCGCGACGCGCCCGACGCCGCCGGCTGCCTGTTCGCGGTGAGTGGCAGGGCGGGGGCGGGGGAGGGGGGCGCGCGAAGGCGAGGCTGTAACGCGGCGCGTTCGTCGGCAGGGCGAGGGCGAGGGCGAGGGCGCGGCGGGCGGCGGGCGCGCGGGCGGGCGGCGGCGGCGCGGCGACGTGGTGCTGCGCACGTGCCACGTCCTCGAGCTGGCGACGAAGCTGTTCCTGGTGGTGCAGAACGCGGTGGGCGCGCCGCCGCACGTGAACATCGCGACCGAGTGAGTGCGGGGCGGGGCGGGGCGGGGCGGGGCGGGCGCGGCCGCGGGCGAGGCCGGCGGCGGGCCGGGCTCACCCGCGCGGTGCGTGTGCGCAGGTTCGAGGCCAACTTCGGGCGGCGGCTGGTGACGGTGGCGTTCCACGCGGTGGGCGTGGGCGCGGGCGGCGGCGGCGGCGCCGAGGCGGGCGGCGCGCGGCTCGTGCGCCGCGGCTCGCGCATGGACGTGCTCGTGTGACGCCGCTGCGGCGCCTCTCATCATGCACCAGCACTGCGCCTAGTTAGATATTCAATTATGAAATACGTAGCGGACGAAGTGGGGCGAAACATGTGCCAAAATAGGGACGTACAAAATACAACCCAAACATTTAAAACCTTATTCGGTTCGCCTCAATCGTAATATTGTGAAAGTAACGTATCTTTACATGTAATATGTTATTAAACAGTTAGCCGCGTGCGAATCTCACTCGCACATAAGTACAGGGTTTGCTTAAAGTACCTACATACAATACGGATAAAAACCTCACTCGATTCAACTTTTAAAATAGACTAGTTTTTTTTATGAAACATTAAGTTGTATATCTGCGACGATCAAAAGGTATTCATTGGCCACTGTGGTTGTTAATTTCACTTACGTACAGAAATAAAGCGCACACACACACTTGTATGACACATTTATTGCCACCGCCGTGGCCACAAAAAGCGAACCAGTTTTGTGAAACGGATCCCAACTCTATATAAGTGGCGATCGTTAAACCATTGTGTGCGTCAATAATGAACAACGCCATCTAGTGGCGTATGTCGCAATCTTATGGTGGTCTTTTAAATAAAGTTATTTACATTTACATACATCTTTACTCAAGCATTAATATATGGTATTTTCCACAGTGGTTGCATGCATACGACAATCTTTGGAAATAATGAGGGACAGGGCAGTTTCTTACATACAAGGTTGATTGGTACGATGTTATTTAAAAATGTGTTCATTAGTCGTAAAGTATGTCTGCGTTTGTGCCTGCCGGGGGTGTGCCGGTGAGACCATAAGAGTTACATTTTGCCTTAGCTTATTGAAACCCTGAAATACATTTGTTTCCCCGGGACTTTTCCACAAATTTATATTAAAAATAAACTTATTAGAAAACTGGTTTTACGAAGTTATAGTAAGGTAATAAGTAAAAATATGAAAAGCTCGTTCGAGCGAAACTAGAGATGTGTAATTCTGCGCTGAATCGGTTCAAATGCTCGGATCGCGGCAAATCATCGCCAATCCGTATATCGAGCGAGACACATTAAAACTCCACTTAAGCTGGAGATGTGAAGCGGTTACTATCTAACTATGCTCTGTGTCAACCCACGGCTCGCCTGCCATTAAGCTGTCCACTTTCCTTAGAGCGGGCCGCAAGCCTCATTATTATACTTTAGCTATAAGGAAACACTGAAATTAATGTTGCCGGGCACGTTGTCTGCGAGTATGGCAGATCTAAATATAAGGAGACAAAAGATTGATACAAGTACATACAAGTGAGGCCGAGCCGAGCGTTTGAGTCGAGCGAGAGGCCTATCGTTGTCAAATACAAATGTCGACACGTTACTGTTTATATTGTTATGTTTTGAATGTGTGACAACTGGGAAATATTTTATGATTTCTAATAAAATGTATTAAATAATTCCATTGTTTCTATTTTACGGGACATCACCTCTCGACCCATCCAACTTTAATTAAACCATTATTTATATTATGTTCCCATTCCATCTGGAATAATGTTAGTGTTGGTGACAATTTCACGCTAATGTGACGATGCGTTTAATGCAATATTCTTGTTAATTGTAATTGACGTTAATCATTGACAAATTATGCATGGATATACACTGATGTGGCTATTCATTAACTCTACAAATAAGTCGCATTGGGGTCACAGTCGATAACATAAAACGCTATCGCAGATGCGGCCCCGCATATAAAAAGACCAATTTTATTATCCAACTATAAAACTAGTATATACCAATAATACTATCCCAAATGGAGCAGGGACTTTATAATAACAAACAATCTAATATATTCATAAACAAAAAAGCATTTATAAAATATAACCGATGGGCCGAACATATAAAAAGAAATGGTTGACATGTCTGTATGAAGTTGGCGCGTACATTCTCCCCTGTCACCCACCTGTCACCGATGCGACGCATACGCGAACGCGCGACGGTCGTTCCGTCGGCGGTCCATGTCGAGCGACGACATCGATCGAGTATGGCAAGTGTGTAGTTTCAATCAAGAACCCTACAATGTCAAAGATACGTGTATAATCGTCATTAATCTTTAAAATAAAATCTTCCATCTTTCTGATACCTCTGCTCCACCTGCATTAGTGTTAGTAACTGTGTCGTTCACGTTCAAGGAATAATTTATTGCTACCTAGAAGCCAGGTAAAAACCAAGTAGCCCATGTACGTGCCAAAATCTGTCAATACAGAAAACGAAAATCCTTTGGAGATACATCTACGAACAGTTTTAGGGTTTTATATATTTTCACGTAGCAGTTAAGATTTCCGTATAAATAGTCTTAAGTTTAATGTTAAATTAATTAAGCAATAATTACACCTAGAGTACTATCTCACTCATCGTATTCTTTTGTACTCCCCTCACGAGTGCTCGAGCCAAGCTCCCATGGTGATTGAGCCCTGGAGCGTGGACTCTCGCCACGCCAGTGGTGCGCCACCCTAGCCCACGGGGTAACATTATCGATGCACCACACACACAATAAACACTTTCAATTTAATAATGTCGAATTCAGCAAACCCTCGTCTATCTATATCTGCATGACTATGAAAGAACATTAACCCCATTGAAGCAAAAACTTAAGATCCACATATATCTACATACCAATTTGTAATTCATGTGCATACGTGGCAGAACGATGCTGGATGGGATCATATTCCCTATTTCAGCTCAGTCGGTGTGATATCACGCTCTTACGGAATATTGGCGTGAAACGGTTAGTTAGCCTTGACCTAATAATATTATATTTATTGAAAATATATACAATCATTAGTAAGTGAAGTGAAGTGCGATGTTCCGGATGTTCCTGGTGCGTTTAATGGAGGAAAACTTAAGTTTGCATCGAACTATAGCTCTGCTCTCCACGTGACAAGGCATCCCTGCCTCTATTTGTGGTATGTGTGAACAAAATATAAATAAATAAATAGAGTTTGTTGAGGAAACAAAAATAACAACAAGAAAACTTTGCCAAGTGTTCAGTTTTTCGAAAGTCATAACAAAAGTGAACGACAACGAACGACAAAAGTGTTGGCGTATTACATACACCATTAAAATGTACTTAACCTAACCAAATCATAATTTGCACTAAACCTGCGAAAAATCGAAATGTGTGCTGGGACACATATTAGAAGTGAAACTTCAACGGACAAGTGGAAAAACGAATCGCAACGGACAAGTGGAAAACGAATAGCAACGGATAAGTGGCAAAACGAATCGCAACGGACAAGTGGAAAAACGAATGGCAACGGATAAGTGGAAAAACGAATCGCAACGTACAAGTAGAAAACGAATCGCAACGGACAAGTGGAAAAACGAATCGCAACGTACAAGTAGAAAACGAATCGCAACGGACAAGTGGAAAGTCTTTAACTGACAAGTGATAAAATGAATCGCAACAAAATTTTAACTTGAAGTTTTACGGGCAGATTGTTTATGTACTTCTCCAATTTGAAAACCTGCCCCCGTCTCGAAGTGGAGTGTGTTCTCCCAGGGCACACTTCAAGCACTTTATTGCGCTGGATCGACTGTTGCGTAACTATGTTCTATATCTCAGTCTTTCCAACACACAAAAGCGCAGGGTCGTCAGGGAGGAGGGGGTTTTTAGTGGGTATTGAGGTTGCTCGCCCGTACGGCATCACTCGGAGTCTCCACGCTCCTCTGTGTAGTCCATAGCGGACGGAACGCAAATAAAGCATACAATTGCTAGCGTTACCGCCCCCCGTGGATTCGTGCCGTTTCCTAGTGACGGCCCAGAGAGTGCGTAAATCGGTTAGTCATTTTCCCTCGCCTCAAAAAAAAAAAGCCTGCAATACAACTGCGCTACTAAAGTCCATTTCACGAAAGAAGTCCCGCAGACGCAGCGCTGTAGTCGCGCGACATAATGTTGCCAGGGTTAAATACGAGTAAATCAGGGGAAATAATTTATTGTTCATTTACTTAACTACTACGACTCGAATATTTAAGTTAAATAAAATGTTTTTAATTTAATGTATTTTTAATATGGGTTTAATGAAAAATAAATCTTCCTGTAATTTCTAAAATATAAAATGAAGATGTTCGACCAACTTTAAATTAGAAAAATGAAATAACATTTAAAAGTTTTATTCAAATTTTTATTGAATAATTATGATCGGTCATACTATGCTCACTGTCAGAAGAGTGAATAGAAACAGAATCAGATTCTGTTTCACTATCACTAGCCGTGGATACAATAAATCGATCCATTTCTTCGTCTATAAGACCATCATTTTTTAAATATTCTTCCTCCAAATGCTGTACATGTTTGCATTGAGCTGCCCAATCTTCCGCTGTAACAGTCTCGTTAGGCGTACAATTTCTTTTGGATCTTGGCCCACGTTTTTATCCGCTACCCGTCTCTTTACAAGGCTCCACATTTTTTCGATCGGATTGAGATCGCAGTGGTATGGCGGCAATTTTAGCAATTCATGGTTGTGAGATTTTAAAAATGCATCCACGGCATATGTAGGCGGACCTTTGTTTTGTTTAATTAATTCAAATAATACAGCTTTCGTCCAAGTATCTTC
Source organism: Dendrolimus punctatus (assembly GCA_012273795.1). NCBI lineage: Eukaryota > Metazoa > Arthropoda > Insecta > Lepidoptera > Lasiocampidae > Dendrolimus > Dendrolimus punctatus. The sequence goes on from CM022535.1 coordinate 22,870,624, forward strand.
AAAATATACTCCCTTTTCTCGCAGCCATTCCTGCATGTCACGTTTCATACTTGACATTGTAGGCGCTTTATTTATTTGAGTGCAGTGATACGGAGCGTTATCCATTACCACTAGTGACCTTTCAGGTAGGTTAGGAATGACTTTTTCACTCATCCATTTCAAAAAATTAGTTGAGTTCATGTCATCGTGTTAATCTGAGGATTTGGATTGAGATTTGAACATTAACAATGCACTATTAACAAAACCATTTTCAGTTCCCGCATGAGCAATTATCCAACGACTCCCTGATGACTCTGACACGAACATCCCCGGCTCTTCCTCACTTTGCCAGCAACTTTTGGTATGAGAAGTGTTGTGTATATAGGTCTCGTCTAAATATACTACAGGTTTTTTCTCCACATTGCGATTTCTGCGGATTCTCTCCAAATATCTCGAACGCCATGCGGTAATATCATAACGTTCCATAAGTAATTTACGTTTCGATTGGCATCGCTTATACTTGAAACCGATACTTTGCAATATACGGTGCAATGTTGTGATGCTTCCTTGAAAATTTACATCTTCTCTTAAAGCTGCTCGTAATTTCGCCAATGTTGGTAATTCCTTCCTCACAATATAAAAACTGTGAATTTTTGCCGTATAGCGCACAAATCAAACCCATCCAAGTCGAACTTTTTGGCATGCGGGCGACTCTTCCCTGGGGTGACGATAACTTTAGAAGTACTCGTCGCTGTTGCGCCTTCTTTTGTAACTCTCGTTACAGTTTTCTCTGATACACCTGCAATAAAATGAACAAGTTTGAATTATTGTTTTCGTATTTAATTACATTATTGTTGAATATAATATATATATATATATATATATATATATATATATAATATAATTTCTTTTAAATTTACCTTAATAAAAATCATGCATTAAAAAAACTTAATCTGTAAGAAATCAATCGGGAAAAATCTGTATATGGCATCCCCAAAATTTACCTGTCATGGCGGCAACTCTCTTGCGAATTTGGAGGTCTTCAAGTAGAAGTAAAACAATGTTGTGTGTTTGAATTGCAGTTCAGGAATGCATGATGTAGGCTCGCTCCGCGCTTACTAAAGTACTACAAAAATGCAGACGCTTAGCAGCTAACGGAGCGAGCTATGTCCCCGCGGTAGGCGGGGCGTGGTCGCACGGGCTTTACGGGGGTGACGTCAGTGGAGTGATTCTGTCCGCAACAGTTTGTGAGCGGCCGCCGTGGCGATCGGACGTCTGCGGCTACAGGGCTCCCCCTCAAGCGAAGCGTACCGGTGGTTTGACTCGACGTCCACTGCGGGTGTGAAAATTTTCTGTGCCAACTGCCTTTTTCAAGGCGTCCGTATGGTCGTCACACACTGCCTTTTTCAAGGCAACCATGTTTCCGCAACGATCTTTACTGCCAACTGCCTTTTTTAAGGCATCCTTCTGGTTTCCAACTGCAGGGTGAGTTGGCGTAGTGTACAGCTTCAGGACGTAGGCGGGCTTCAGACGGTCGATAGAGACGTTGGTTTCTCTTCCAGGCAGCTTAATTTTGAAGAATTTATCATTTCGTTCCAGGATTGGGTAGGGTCCTTCGTAGGGAGGCTGAAGTGGTTTCTTCACGGCGTCGACTCTGACGAATACGTTTTCACATGTTGCTAGGTCGTGATGTACAAATGTCTTCAGATTATTCTCGTGTGTAGTGTCTGTGGTTGGAGTTAGGCTTCTGATAGTTGCTTGAAGTTTATGAACGAAATCTTCGTGTAGTGGTATACTTTGTGGTTGGGTAGGCGTTATGAAGGTTCCGGGAACACGTAGGGCTGTGCCAAAAGTTAACTGCGCGGCGCTCGTTTTTGTGTCTTCACGCACAGCGTTTCGTAGGCCGAGTAGCACCGTTGCCAGTTCGTCCGTCCATTTTCCGCCGTTTTGCAAACGGGCGGTTAGTGCTGTTTTAAGCGTGCGGTGCCATCGTTCAACTATCCCGTTGCTTTGTGGGTGATAAGCGGTCGTTCTGGTTTTCTCTATTCCTAGTAGTCTAGTTAATGATTGAAATAGCTGGCTCTCAAATTGTCGACCCTGGTCCGAGGTAATAGTTGTAGGGCAACCAAAACGAGCTATCCATTGGTCGTAAACCGTCTTGGCAACTTGTTCCGCTGTTATCTCACTGAGTGGTATTGCTTCGGGCCAACGAGTCGCGCGGTCGATCATCGTGAGTAGGTATCTGTGTCCTTGCGCTGTTGTAGTAAGCGGTCCAACTATATCTATGTGTAGATGTTGAAAGCGTTCGGTTGGCGGGAACGATGCGGGTTCGCTGTGTGTGTGTCGTTGTATTTTGGCGCGCTGGCACGGTACGCATGTTTTTGCCCATGTTCCGATATCGGTGTTCATAGATGGCCAAAAGTATTGCTGTTGTATCATCTTGCGTGTAGTTCGTATTCCAGGGTGACTAATATTATGCAGCGCGTTGAATGCTATGCGACGATAGTCATCAGGTAGATAAGGACGGATGTATGCTGTTGATGTTTCGCAGTATATTGGTTTTGTCGAGCCGGGAATTACGATCTTTTTGATTTTTACGTTGGACGATTGGCTGTTGCAGATCTGGGGTAGGCAGGTGTCCTTTTCTTGTGCGCTAGCGAGTTCTTCAAAATTAATTAATGTAGGTACGTCGATTGTTTCAATGCGTGATAGTGCGTCGGCTACGGGGTTATTTTTGCCGCTTACGTGTCTTATGTCAGTTGTGAACTCGCTAATGAAAAGTAGCTGGCGGGCGCGTCGTTGGGTCTCGCTGTCGGATGGCGGTTTGTGAATGGCATATGTGAGTGGTTTGTGATCTGTGTAGATGATGAGTGTTCGTCCTTCGAATAGCTTCCTGAAGTGTTTAACGGCCATGTAGATTGAAAGTAGTTCGCGATCGAAAGTGCTGTATCGTTGTTGGGCGTCGGATAGTTTCTTCGAAAAATACCCTAGCGGTGTCCACTTGCCGTTAGTGCTCTGTTGAAGGACGGCGCCGGCACATGTATTGGATGCATCGCACATGAGCGTCATTGGTTCTGACATTGATGGTGATGGGTGAGCGAGTAAGGCTGCGGTCTGTATGCTGGCCTTACACGCTTCAAATGCTTCTTCGGCCTCTTTTGTCCACTCGATCTTCGTTTTGTCCCGCTTTTTGCAGTTATGTAGGTAAGTGTTGAGTGGTATTTGGAGTTCTGCGGCTTTCGGTATGGAGTCACGGTAAAAGTTAATCATACCGAGGAATCGACGGAGCTCTTCGATGTTTGCTGGCCGGGGGTAGTCAGTAATGGCTTGAACTTTTTCTTGTGGTGGTTTTATACCTTCGGTTGACACGTCATATCCCAGGAATGTCAAATTTTTCTTTCCAAATACGCATTTTGATGGATTGATGGTTATACCATAGGCGTCAAGTCTTTGTAGGACTGTTTTCAAATGGTGTTCATGTTGTTCTTCATTTTCTGATCCAATGATGACGTCATCGATGAACGGGAATGCAAAATCGAGTCCATTGAGAACTTGGTGGATAAATCGTTGGAAAGTTTGGCCTGCGTTTTTGAGCCCTGGTACCATTCTGGGAAATTCGAAAAGTCCGAATGGTGTTGTGATGGCAGTCTTTTGTATGTCAGCTTCTTGGACTGGTAGCTGATTGTAGGCTCTGTTTAGGTCGAGTGTGCTGAAGATTTTCTTCCCGTGTAATAAGTACGTGAAATCTTTAAGTCGTGGTACGGGGTATCGGTCGTCTATAGTAACTGTGTTGAGACGTCTGTAGTCGCCGCATACACGTAAATCCCCATTTTTCTTAGGTACCACGTGTAGTGGGCTTGACCATGGACTCTTGCTGGGACGACATAGGCCTTGCTGCATCATATCTTCAAATTCTTTTTTGACGGCCATGTAGCGGTGCGGTGCGAGTGGACGAGTGCGGCAGTGGAGTGGTGGGCCATTCGTTTCTATGTAGTGTTCAACATTGTGTTTTGGTGTTTCTTTGAAGCACGATGGGCGAGTAATGTCGGGGAAAGCGGCTAGTATGCGATGGTATTTTTGTTCCACGTCGATGCTGCGTATTGTGGGTTCCGTTGCGTTGACTATTGGTGCCTGTACTGAGAGGTTTGTCACCTTATCAATAAGGCATCGGCTTGCAACATCAACGAGTAGCTTGTGGTGCTTCAAAAAATCGGCTTGCTCACTGCTGCGATGATAAATTTCCACTTGTAAGGCCGACGCAGTTTCAAATCCAGCTCCAATGTCTTTTCGCCATATGTTGGAATGACTGTGTTGTTGGCGGCATATAGTGAAAAGTTCGTAGGCTTGGCTTTGATGTTGCCGAACCGCGGTAGTACCGATACGTTTGCACCGGTATCGATGAGAAAAGATAGCCGTGATTTGCGGTCATAGACGAATAGGCGGTGAGAAGTAATGTGGGCGTCGGATTCCGCCGCATCCAACGCTGTGCTTAGTTTTCCGCCGGTTTCTGGTAATTGCAGGGATGTGTGCATTTTCTGGCTGCATTTCCAAATCTACGATGATAATAGCAGATAGTTTGGCTGGGATGGTTCTGATTGTATCGCTCTCGGGAACGTGATCTTGATGAGTTACGATAGAAAGGTCTCGTTCGGTGTTGATTAGTCTTCAGCTCAGCTATTTCTTGGGTGAGGCGGTCGATTTTTGAGTGAAGCTCGCTGAATGCATTTGTAGGTGATTGTGGCTGTGGCGGTGACGTCGCTCTTGTAGTGACTGCGAAGATCGGGTTTGTTGGTGTGGAGTTTTCGACGACTTTGTCGGCCACCAACGCAAGCTCACTAAGTTGAGACTGCTTGGCAATATTTTCACTGATGGCCAGTACTGCACGGGCTGCTGGTGGCAGGTGACTGATCCACATTAGGCGGAGCGCTGTTTCAGACACTTTGTTGCCAGCTAGATGTTGCATACGCCTTAGTAATTGTGATGGCTTCAATTCTCCAAGTTCCACTTCAGAGATTAGTCGCTGTAGTTGCCTCTGTTCAGATTCTTCGTATACGTTGAGGAGTCTCTTCTTGATGGTGTCGTATTTGTTGTCAGCGGGTGGGTTTAGTAAAATGTCACTTATTTCGTCGATATCCTGTCGTTCCAGTTGTCCAACGACGAGTTCATACATCGCCTTGTCGCCTTTTTTCTGTGCCGAGACGATGGCTTCAAACTGGACAAACCATAGCCTTAATCTGTCGCGCCAGAGTGGTGGAATTCTTGGTGTCAAAGCGAGGCCGGATACTTCCTTCAGTTCATGGCTGGCTGCTGCTGCTTTACTGCAATCTTCCATATTGTCTGAGCTTGATCGGCTAAACAGACGAGCAGAGTTTTCTATCCTGCAGGAATTTTGTTTCGAGATGATCCTTTCTTCAGAAGGTGGTTTTCTTGCGGGGTCACCACTTTGGAGGTCTTCAAGTAGAAGTAAAACAATGTTGTGTGTTTGAATTGCAGTTCAGGAATGCATGATGTAGGCTCGCTCCGCGCTTACTAAAGTACTACAAAAATGCAGACGCTTAGCAGCTAACGGAGCGAGCTATGTCCCCGCGGTAGGCGGGGCGTGGTCGCACGGGCTTTACGGGGGTGACGTCAGTGGAGTGATTCTGTCCGCAACAGTTTGTGAGCGGCCGCCGTGGCGATCGGACGTCTGCGGCTACACGAACATTGTTTATTGGTATTAGAACACCGTGATTCTTGTGTTCCGCTTCACAGAACTCCTTCACCTGTAATATCATTTCTCGACCTGCACTTTTTACAACTTTTGGCATCGTAAATAAACTTTATAACGCACTAATCAAATAATAAACTCACAAAATATCTACCACAACAAACGCACCTTGATAACATCGACAAACGAAAACATGGCCGATCTCCCCATCTGTCAAATTTAGTTCCACAATTTTCCGCGGGACTTCTTTCATGAAATGGACTTTATACGAAGACCTTTAATGTAGTCAGCAGAATTGGCTGTATGGACTAAGATTCTTTTGCCTGCCTTTGTGGTGAATAAATAAACAAACAACAACATTGACATAAATGAATGAATATACCTACTAAAACATTCAAGTTTTTTAAAAATTTGATAAATAGGTATAATGGGAATCCTTTAACTAAATTGTATATTTCTACTTCGTGTTTATAATTAAATAAATGTGTTATAATCTTTAAGTAAACCTACAGTTATAATTTCAATGGAGAATTATTCTAAAATAGAAAAGATTGGGGAAGGGACTTACGGTGTAGTGTACAAGGCGCGAGACGGCATAACAGGAGAAGAGATCGCTTTGAAGAAGATTAAACTTGAAAAGTGAGTAAGATTTGAGAGAGAAAAAGCCGGAGAGGTGTGGGCAATATATTATTATATTTCATACCTTTTGTGTGTTATACAAGTGAGGTCTGTGTGGCCGGCCGGCTTTACATTTTTATTCTGTGCTAAGATATGCCTGCGACTTCGTCCACGCTTGAATCGAAAATCCCGCGGGATTCCCAGAACACGTTGTACCGCAGTATTTAAAAAACTAATGTAAGTTATTATTTTAGTGGAAACTGTCGGAATCGGCTAATTTTGTGGTATGGAGCGGTGGCTGCTCGCGGACTGAGGTGGTTACAGTAGTAAAACTACATTGTCCTTATGTGTATGATGTATTTATTCTGTTTATTCTGTCCTTAAGTTTAACAAACGAAAGCCTTATATACTACATTATTGCTACATGTGCAAATACTTAATTATTGTGCGCTGGCCCCCCTAACAATAAACAATACAAATGCTTACATACTACAATTTTTATACATTCGAAGAACTTCAAATCACTCCCGGGAAAATTGAAACTTTCCCGTTTCACAGGATAAAAATATCACAAATATTGTTAATTTGCTATTGATCAGTAAAAAAATCACATTGGAATTTGTTTTTATTTAATTAGGCCATTTATATCATTCCCAAAAATAATTCGTCTAAGAATTAGCTGTAAATCTGCAAAAACTGCACTGAAATCGACCCAATAGCTTTTACACGAATCCCAAATACACAGACAAGAAATCTAATTATATAGTCTATTTCAGTTTTTATTGTATTTAGCTTTAATGTACAAACACTTTATGCTTAGAATTAATATTATGGATTATAAGTTATAAAAAAACTAATTGCTTATTGTTTTATTCTATACCTTTGTAACTGAATTGCAGTCTCCCATGGGTATGTCAAAAGTGATCTCTCATTTTATATTTCAATGAGTGGCGTGGATCATTTAAAACAAGATTACAATGAGCCATACAAGTGGTTATATCAGAGGTTTATATCAGAGGTTTATATCAGAGGTCTCCTCCTAATTAAGTCCAGCATCCTCTGGACGCGATCTACAATCAGTGTTCTGATGAGCACCGGTAATTGAAATGCAAAAGGAAATTGGGAGAATTCATCAATAAGTAAGAATTAGTAGATCAGTCTGTCGATCAGTGAAAACAAATAGACAAGTTCCAATTTCAATTCCAGTTCTTTTTTTGAAATAGCTTCAGTACAGACGCGAATGTAGTAGTAGGCCTAGTGTATGTCTGAACGGTGGCGGTGGCGTTGTGGGCAGTGAGCCAGAGGGCGTGCCGTCGACGGCGCTGCGCGAGATCTCGGTGCTGCGCGAGCTGCGGCACCCGTGCGTGGTGCGGCTGCTGGACGTGCTGCTGGCCGACCAGAAGCTGTTCCTGGTGTTCGAGTACCTGCACATGGACCTGAAGCGGCTGATGGAGGGCGCGCGCGGGCCGCTGCCGGCGGCGCTCGTGCGCAGCTACCTGCGGCAGCTGCTCGAGGGCGTCGCATACTGCCACGCGCACCGCGTGCTGCACCGCGACCTCAAGCCGCAGAACCTGCTCGTGGACGCGGCGGGCCGCATCAAGCTCGCCGACTTCGGGCTGGCGCGCGCGTTCGGCATCCCGGTGCGCGCGTACACGCACGAGGTGGTCACGCTCTGGTACCGCGCGCCCGAGATCCTGCTCGGCGCCAAGTTCTACTCGACCGCCGTGGACGTGTGGAGCGTCGCGTGCATCTACGCCGAGATGGCGAGCGGGCGCACGCTGTTCCCGGGCGACAGCGAGATCGACCAGCTGTTCCGCGTGTTCCGCGCGCTGGGCACGCCGGGGGTGGGGGGCGTGGGGGGCGCGGGGGGCGTGTGGCCGGGCGCGCGCCGGCTGCCCGACTACCGCGCGGCGTTCCCGCGCTGGCCGCCGCGGCCGGCGCGCGCGCTGCTGCCGGCGGCGCTGCGCGCGGACGCGCTCGCCGCGCCGCTCTTCGACGCGATGCTGCGCTACGAGCCCGCGGAGCGCGTGGCGGCGCGCGCCGCGCTCGCGCACCCGTACCTGCACGACGCGCGCCTCGTGCCGCCCGACATGCCCGCGCCCGCGCACCTCCACTGATGCCGCATTAAACATGTCTCACTAAACAACCGATCGTTGTGTTTTATTTCACTATGTGCCAAATAGGTAATTTTAAGAAGCGCGCTTAATGAGCATTTCAGTAATCCAGTCAAATCAAGCGAAAAAGGAGGCAAATCCCGGAATAAAAGCCAATAAACTTAAAACTTATTTTAAAAGTTGTATTCTATCAAATCTCACAAGTTCTCGTGTCCTGTCGTTTCAGGGCTAAATCCAAAACTACGAAATACAGAAACATTGAATTTTGTCAAGAACCAAATCGGGTGATTTTTATAATTTAATATGTAATATAATTTTCTAAAATATACTATTTAGTTGAATACAACCCTATCCCTTAATTTGTGATCCGCCATTTCTTCACAGAAATGAATACTTACAAACAATATTATGGTTGGTAATATCATTGAAACTAATACACTGTTGTTATTATTATTATTTTGTTCGCAAAATCCGCCTCGAGACTCCTTTGACTATCTTGCGCTATTCCGTATAGTTTAGACTTTAGGAATTGAACTTAAAGACTAAAATTATATCTACTTATGTACAAAGGGCGGTCTTATCGCTAAAAAGCGATCTCTTCCAGACAACCCCAATTGAATAACCATTAATAAGTAGTATATCAGTAGAAGTCGTGGAAGCGCGATTGCTCGATTCTGTCTGGAAAGCCAACGGCAATTTTTTGACCTAATGTGCGAATTTGTTACAATTACTGCTTGCTAACAACGGTGAAGGAAAACATCGGGATGCGACCTGCACATCGAAGTAACCGATGTGTTAAATCTGCCAAGCCGCCTTGTACAAGCGTGGCGGGGTATAAGTTATAACGTCCGGTCCTCTTGTAGTGGGAGGTCCGAGCCCAGCAGTGGGACAGTTACGGGCTGTTATTAATTAAGAGCTTGTGTTTAAACGCCTACCAGAAATGCACCTATTTTACTACCAATAAATTCGAAATACCTACCAGAATGGATAAATGCTCACCAAATTGTGTTTCCAGAAGTATTGTAGAAATGAAGCTATTTTCCTTTTTATGCTATGCCATAAAAATATATAAACGCCTTTAAAGCTAATTTCAGACCAAATATTTTACATGATCGCTAAATAGATATTACCAATATTTTGTTTCTCCACTTCCAATTTAGTAATTTTTGCTGAGGCAAAAAAGCAAATGGTCGAACGTACAATTATTTTTAATACCAAATATAATATTGCGTATTCCAAACACATGTTGCTTGTTTATTGTTTTATGAATTTGATTAAAACAGGGTGTGGTTTACATATATGTCTCCGGAATCATAAGTAATGAGCGGGGGAGGGGGGAGGAAAACTCACTCACTCCCTTCTGCAACTCCTACGTGCGGGAAATGTATAGTTTCTGAGTTATTAATGTTTTTGTCAATCTAACCTCACTTCTGTTTTTCACTAATATATAAGATAAATAGTGAACGGTTACCTAACCTAACCTAACCGACTGTTTAAAACTCCACATATTTAAATTTTCGGATACATACAGTCTCCTATTTCGATAAATCCCGTCAAAAAACGTAAAAAAAACGTCTCGGCGACAAAATTACTAGATCATTGTCGTGAATTTCAAACTTATGAATTAATTGAATATGTATTTTTTCCACTCAAAACCAATTTCAGTTGTTATAAATAAGTCTTAAATATATTCCTAAACACATTAAACTGCAATTTTCGATTTGAATGTTAGTGTTTTAGTAAAACAATATTTGGTGGGCATTTATTCATTTTGATAAGCAAAAAGAATTTAAATACAAAACATACAATTGTTCTGATGAGTGTATATTTATTTTGGAACGTAAAACGTTGTTTTTAGGCACCTCGTTATAGAGTGGATTAAATTTATATGAAGTAATATATTTTATTTGGTGCTTAGTCTAAGGGACAACAAATATTTTTGGTGAGCATTTAAATTGTACCCTTAATTAAGCACTATAAAAAAGTTGATTTGAGGTATTTATATTATACGTTAGTTGTAAAGATAAGAATATCTTAATCATTACATATTTGATTTTGAAGAATTTCCTAAGCTACATCTTTGGAGTCTAAGATCCAATACAAACAAATTATATTTATGCGAGACTACCTTGTAGTTATATTAAATTTAAAGCAAAAAGAATGAAGAATTTCTTGCTTTACTTTCACATAAAATTTATATGGTACGACCATGAAAGTACCAAATGTAATGCAAAAGGAAGGATTCAAATTGGTTCACAATTTATATTCTTAACGTTTTGGAGAGTTACTTAAGTTTTATGTTATCTAGTATTTGAATATGCCTACGTACTTGATAATAAAAATAAATACACAATGTAGTGGTGGAGTTAGTTTTATTTGGATGAACGGGGGGAGGGGGAGGGGGATTAGGGCTTCCAGAGCTTGAGCAGGCCGTCCTCGGCGTAGGTGGCGAGCAGGTTCTGGTGCGGGTGGTGCGCGAGCCCGATGACGGCCTGCTCGTGGACGGTGATGGTGCGCTCCAGCTTGCCGCTGGCGGCGCAGAAGGCGTACAGCACGCGGTCCTCGCCCGCGCAGTACACGAAGCGGCCGCGCGCCGACAGCGCCGCGCACGCCAGCGCGCCGCCCTCCTCCGCGCGACGCCCCGAGGAGAACGAGCGCACCGTCTGCCCCTGCATGTTCATGATCGCCACCGTGTTGGTGCGGTTGCACACCACGAAGTGGTCCGGGTTCTTGGGCGTCAGCAGCAGCGAGTTGACGGGCGGCTCCGTCGCGCCCCCGCCGCCCAGCGCCTTCAGCGTCGCCGTGCACTCGCCCGTGCGCACCGACCACACCTTCACGCTGCCGTCCGACGAGCCGCTCAGCACCGAGTGCCCGTCCGGCGTGAACACCGCCTCGTTCACGAAGGAGGCGTGCCCGCGGAACTCCTTGAGCAGCTTGCCCGACTTGAGCCCGTGGATGCGGATGGTGCGGTCGAACGAGGCGGACAGCAGCTGCGTGTTGTCGCGCGTGAACTGCAGGCAGGTGACGCCCTTGGCGTGCGCGCGCTCCAGCTTGCGCTGCACCTTGCCCGTGGACACCTTCCACACCTTGACGCGGCCGCCGTTGGAGCCGGCGGCGAGCGTGTCGCTGTCGCGCGCGAACGCCAGGCTCAGCACCGCCTCCTCCATGCACATGTACTCGTCGTGCGCCTGGTAGCGCAGGTCCTTGCGGATCTTGCCCGTGGTGAAGTTCCACACCTCCACGACGCCGTCCACGGAGCCCGTCACCAGGTACTGCCCGTCCGGCGAGAAGCGCGCGCACTCCACGTGCGACTTCTGCCCGAACCGGATCGTCTTGGAGAGCTGCGTCGGGCAGCGGTCGTCCTCCTCGTCGCGGATCGCCGCCTTGCCGCGGAACAGGTCGATGGTGGTGCCCGGCGGCAGCAGCCCCTGGTGCTGTTGCCACTTGAGCGCCTGCCCGAGCAGCGCCAGCAGCCGGCTGCTCGGCACCACGGACACCTCGCCGGCGAGCGCGGCCGCGATGGCGGCGCGGCGGCGCTCCTTCCCGCCGCCGGCGCCCGGCGCCGCCGCCGCGCCCCCGACTCCCCCCGCGCCCCCCACGCCGCCCGCGCCGTACGCCTCCCGTGGGTCGAAGTAGGAGCGCGCGAGCAGGTTCTCGAGGTGCATGTACCGGTCGGCGTGGTGCTGCTTCATCAGCTGGCAAGGGTGCGTCTGGCGCAGCAGCGAGCGCGCGGCGCCCAGCTCGCGCAGCTCGATCAGCTCCAGCACCACCTGCTCGTACAGCTCCATCAGCTTCCTGTCGGGCAGCTTCAGCGACGCCGTCGCCTTCAGCACCGTGTCCCAGTGCCCATTGTTGATGTCCGCGCAGAACCCGTCCACGCTGTCCACCGTGTTCAGTGACACTCCAGTCTCCTCCTGGAGCAGAAAACACCAAAACGGTCTTAGGAACTAGAACAAGATATCTTTTGATCTGAGTTACACTTGGACTGGCCACAGACATGTCTGAAGTTGCATGCACATTGTCCTCCACAGACTTTTAAAAACATTAGAACTGCCACATGATTTAACTCATACATTTGGCAATGGATTACACCCCTAAGCTACAAAAAGACCAGGATATTGTTTTGAAGTAAATTCCCTTTTTTTTATTATTATTATTTAATATTACTTCTTTCTGTTAAACTTCATATAATAGATAGAGAAGGCATGATTCATTTTTAAGAAGAATAATTATTTATCCTACCACTTTTTTTTTTTTAGATTGGCCTAACAAAGACAGGTGAAAACATAAATATTTTTTTTGGAGATCTGTGGTTCTCATTTGCCTGAGTACACTGTACACTAAAAGTCAATGTCATCGCTCAGTTACATAATATAAATACACATTTTTGGTAATTAAAAAAAAAAGTGTTTCATTGTACATTAATAGATGAATTGGATGAATCCTAAAATGCAACCACTCCTTTACATACCTTGATATTACAACAATGATCTGAGAAACTACACACAGATATTAAATTAAGCACAAAAGATTATTTTAATACTGAAAAAGTAAAACAAAAAAGTAGTAACTTAATAATTGAGCAACATATTGTTGCTCATTTAAAAACACATTTTAAGTGGTCATTGTGGTGCAGTTTCATTTTCAATGGTGCCACAAATATGGGCTGTTCCATGCAGATGTGGTGATGGGTTTAATGAGGTATTTGAGAAGCAACACCATTAATGGATAATGTGACCATTTGTTAATGGCTTTTTAACAGTTTAAATAAGTCTCATTCGGCCAGTCTAAGGGTCCTCTTCATATTAAGGCTTCTTTATGGTTCTTAAAGAAACCTACAAAATTACTCTATATAAATAAGACGGTAATTTGTTTAACACTAACGCAGATGCAGTCGCACCATTATACATGCATTATTATTACACTATCGGCATACATAAATACAACTTGTTAACTAACCTGTAAAGTTTGTAGTGTTTTTGTGAGATTGGATTCCTTCAAATATTGTTGAATTAAGCGAATCACACTGAGGAAAAATCATATTGAGTTGTATAAGATATGAATAAATCACACAGCAAAGTACTTTATACAACAACAAAATGTAAATTATAGTGTAAATAAACTTACTCTGCGGATTCAATTTCTATGGACATTGTGGAGATTGCGAGGACTATACTTTGAATTGATTTATATAAAACTCATCGATATAAATAGTAGGTTAAATTAATATAAATAATACTTATTATTATTTAGGGAATTTATTTATTTAGATTTATAATTCGAAACTAAGTGAATTTAACAACACTCCACTTCACTTTTTTGGTTTATGGCTCCGACGCTAGAGGTGTGTAACTCCTGAGTGATTAACTCAAAAGATATATATCCTAGCGATGAGTGATTAGATCTGTATATCACTTTCGTTCAAAATGTGTCTTTATCTCTTTAACTCTTTAGTTCATGCCTGTTCCACGCGATGAGGAAGAACGATTCGCCCGCGTACTGCGCATGCGTACTAAGTGAACGAGGAAACCGAATATAATAGCAGGCCAAAATAAATCGTAACACTATAGTTTTATGGTGTAATTTTGTTTTAATGTAATTAATTTTATTAGATCTCTTCACTTTTTGTTTATATTGTTTTGCGTTGCCACAGGTACGCGTGTCGGCGCTGCTCAGCGTTGCCAGATATACAGATTTAACTGTATTTATACAGAATTTTAGCTTCTATTACAGATTTGACCTTATTTTTATACAGATTTTTAATGATAAAATTAAAAAATAGTTATACATCTATAGCTGTATTAAATTCGCACTTTTTGATAGTAATAATAAGTACAAGTATGTTCTATCATGTCAACTTTACGTAAGGTACAACGGGAATTCCCCGAGACGTATCTACTTGAGAATGATTAATATCCGACCAGGTTATGTAGGTGAATTTTGCAAAAGAAACTCTTTACATTTTGACCATTTGCTTTGTTCATTCGGGCATATCGGAATTTTTGGTAGGTATTTCATACTTGAATACTCAGTTATGATTATTGGGCAGTTGTAAATGCTGTGATTGTACCTACTGCAAATTTTTTCCAAACATTATACAACAAGCAGATTTATAAACATTAGATAATGAGTGCCGACATTTGAGAATGAATAATAATCTTTTGGGTTCAATTGAAGAAGATCCTGAAGTTTTCTGGCAACATGTTTCTTGTGCACAAAACAGTGACGGAAATTTTATATATTCGACTCTAAAGCAGCTAGTTACCACTTTATTATGCCTCGCCCACTCCAGCGCTCCAGTAGAAAGGATATTTTCTTCAATAAATTTAATTAAAAGTTCAAAACTAAAACACGGAAGTTCATGGAACCATTTAAATACTGAGACAACAGGGTCTGCTATTAACAAAACAATTGTTGAAGGAAAGGAATTGATTGGTAAAATAAATAAAAACATATATAAAAACTAATAAATATATTTAATTTCATCTGTGAGCTATTATTTTCTTTTTACTAGAGTTTATTTTTCATTAAAGTACCTCAGTAAAATTAGTAAAATTAAAAATGTAACTTTTACAGATTTTATACAGATTTTTAGACTCTGCAATCCAGATTTTCTGGTTTGGCACGTGGCAACACTGGCGCTGCTAGTATATCACTCACAGATAATAACTCATCTTGTATGAAATTGACACTGCCACTGTTCACTGTAAAGATAAAGAGTTAAAGATATAAAAGAGTGATATATATCTTTGTATCAAAAAGATATATATCACTCTTTTCTTCTTGGCGAGTGATTTTTCCCATGACTATCCGACGCACTTGGCATTAACAACACTTGTTTACAGTTCATAGCAGTACCAGGACCATATATTGACTTTGACATAAGTCATAAGTGACATATTCAGTGCTGCCAGGTTGGATTCACAAAATTACAGTGTTTTGCATGTAAAATTACAGTAGATCGGTAGGAAAATACAGTAAATCATAAAACTCATTACAGTGTTTTTACAGTGAAAAACACACTTTTATTTGAATTATCAATGTATTTAATAATCACTATTATAATTTGTCAAACAATATCTGTATTACTGTCACTTAAGGGTTCATTTTTATATATTTTGTCCGTAAAATCTTCATCATTTTTTTATGTGACTCCTGACATCACCTTCTGCTATTTTAAAAGTAATACTATTTATACTAAAATTAATCCGAACAATGTAACCACTATTTCCAAATGAACATATAAACTTACCTACTATTATCGGCAACATTACAAGGGTAGCTGTAGTGACTCTTTTTCGTGGTTAATATTAAAAGAAACTACGTTTTTCGCTGTTCACTGTATACTGTATAGCTGGAATACAATGTACAGCAGAAGCAGTAAAATTACAGTAAATCTACTGTAATTACAGTGCACCTGGTATCACTGGACATATCTAATGGCATATACAATAGGCTGCGTTCCGTAGACGGAGGCTCAAGATGCTTACATAATACACACCCATTTCTTAAGGAGTTTTTAGCGAGAACTGAAAGGAGATGATCTGCTGTACAGTTTTATTTTCTAAAAATATGTAAAATTACTCTAAAAAGAACAATAGTTGTAGGATATTGATAGTTTTTGAATAGTAGTTATGTGTTTTGGGAGAAATGTGAACCGTATAGTCAAATGTGGCCTTTTGAGTTGTCAAAAGAACCCCGTTGACTGGCACTATCTGATTACCTACAGTTCAGCTATGCTACACATAGGCTCAAGAATATGAAGAAACTATATTGTAAACTAAGATCTGGCTTAAAGGCCTAACTGCCAAGCCATAAACCTAAATAAAATAAAACCCATTTCTTAAGTGATAGTTGGTTCTGGCTTTATGGATAAATAATAGAACATGTTTATTTTGAATTGGCTTTTATTGATTTCACATTTTTTTTGTCACGTGTAACAAAGCTGTGTTGCAAAAAGAATTTACTTTTACTTTACTACACTTGTACGACATCGTACTTAAGTGTGGATGGATGAGACAGACAACTATTAAATTGTTTTCGTACATACTTGTAAGCCCAAGGACTTATAAATTGTAAGCAAAGAACGAATTTGCGTAACGATGGTGAATATTAAAATTTTCTAACACTGGAAGCGGGGTCCAACTTTTTTTTTTTTTTTTTTTTTCAAGAAGTCTTTATTGGTAGAGTCTACAGATTCCAATAAATCTTCCTCAATAATTATTAATGACTTTGTTTTCAGTTCTGTAATAAGATTTTCTAGTTTAGCTACCTTTTTCGTCAAACGTCTACTTTTTGTTTGTTTGTATTACTTACTAGTGATGGTTATGCAGAATATACGAATTTATAAAACGAAAATAATTTATCTCAATACTGTACATAGCAAAGACTATTGATTGCGGAAAAATCGTATTATTTTTTATTTAATATAGTGCACTTACAGAAATGTTTAAATTATTGTCAGTTTCTATATTGTATCTTCATTCATTTAAACTGAAGGAGGAAGATGACTGAACACAGGCCGTTTTTTGTTTAAAAATGTTTATTATCTTTTCAATATATGCAAAAAAGGTGAAGAAAGTTGATGTTTACAGAAAATAGTACTTTAAAGAACGATACGTTATAGAACGTCTATAGCTGCGATGCTTTTACTAATTTTGGCAACTTAAAAGGTATTATTACTTTATTGTTACCGTTTTTTTTTTTTTTGAAGTGAAACTTCTTTATAGGGGGTCTCACGATTTTTCGGCTCACGAAAAAGTGTCACAGTCACGTGGTCTGGGTGGTTAATACTTACATTTTTGAACTCGTGATATCTTTCGAATGGAATGTCCGAATTGAATAATTCAAAATGTTATATAAAGGTATTGAAGCAGTCTTGAATATGAAGTAATTTATTTTGATAAGGATTAATATCAAAATACAAATAAAGAGCCTTTTCTAGTGGCGGCATTTTAAATAAATTTTAAAAATAAAAGAACACTTATTGTGGCATAACTATAATAGTTAGACATATGTTGTCGCGACACTTTTTATAGATAATGATGTGTTCTGCAAAGTCGTGGTACATTATTCTTTCTATCATCAATAGTTTTCGCAGTGCACGCGATTTTAGGTATTTTTACACCTTCGGTAACATTATTGGAGTTTTAGTAAGGATCCCTATTTTTTTTTTTTTTTGTAAATATAATATAGCCTTGGTCATCCGGGGATAGTGTAGCTTGCCAACAGTGAAAGAATTTTTCAAATCGGTTCAGTAGTTTCAGAGCTTCTTCAATGCAAACAAACAATCTAATCTTTCCTCTTAATAATATTAGTCCAGATATTCATATATTTACTTTAAAATTAATTCGATATGTGCATATTATAAAAAGCGTAAGATTTTGCGCTAGAAGTTATGCCCTAAAAAGCGCTTTATCTATCTCCGAAAGCGCTATTGAAGCCACAGTAAGCCGAGCGCCGGGGAAATCCCGTAAACGAGAAAGCGAGCGAGAGAACGAGCGAGGATATACCTCGTCCCTCTAATACCTAAAATCACGTTCAGCGCATCGGAATGTGCGATGTTCCGAGCCGACATTAATGGAGGCAAACTTAAGTTTGCATCGAACTATACCTCTGCTAATATTTTCTTAACTTTTGCGCCTGATACTCGTATACATAATAAAACTACGTTTATTACCGCGCTTAAAGCCGTTAAAACGTAGTTTTATTATCTATACCTCTGCTCTCGGTCGGTGTCGTTGCGTGTGTAGCGTATTACACCATTAAAATGTACCTAACCTAACCAAATCATAATTTGCAGTAAACCTGCGAAAAATCGAAATGTGTGCTGGGACACATATTAGAAGTGAAACTTCAACGGACAAGTGGAAAAACGAATGGCAACGGATAAGTGGGAAAACGAATCGCAACGAACAAGTGGAAAATCTTCAACTGATAAGTGACAAAATGAATCGCAACAAAATTTTAACTTGAAGTTACGGGCAGGTTTTCAAATTGGACAAGTACATTAACAATCTGCCCGTAACACTTTTTAAGGCTGGGGAAATGTTATACGCAATACGCACAATACTGGGTCCTTTGCAGGGGTTTAGACCGTTATCGCTTATGGAGGTATACCATTAAACGTAATCCAGACATATTGATCAGATCTACTATGGATTTGACTCCAATGCGGTACAATGGTTCCATAGTTATTTAAGTTACCGTTATCAATGTGTGAAGATAAATCATAGCAATGGCTCTGTCAAAGTATCGGAAAAGTTACCAGTGAAGAGAGGAGTACCTCAAGGGTCAATTTTGGGACCAATCCTGTTTATTTTATACACAACTGATATAGCATTGCATATCAAACATTGTAAATTTCATTTTTACGCTGACGACACTCAAATTTACATTTCTTGTAAGCCATCAGAAATCGAGGGAGCTATAGAAAGACTTAACGAGGATCTTTCACGGATTGCTATTTGGTCCAAAAATAACTCGCTACTATTAAATCCCAAAAAATCAAAATACATTATTTTTGGTAGTAAGCATCAACTTTCACATATCAATCCTTTACAACGAGTAATGATAATGGACAAACCAATAGAGAGGGTCTTTGAAGCAAGAAATCTGGGCTTATATGTATATTGTGATCTTAGATATGAAAGGCATGTAGCTCACTCAGTAAGAACCTGTTTTTATAAGCTCAAAATTCTATATAAAATAAGGCCATATTTAAACGAAGATCTTCGGATTGAATTAGTAGAGTCTTTAGTCTTATCACGTCTAAACTTTGCTGACGTAGTGTTTGGCCCTCGCCTGTTAGCCAGAACTAAGCGGCTTATTCAAAGAGTGCAGAATGCTTGTGCACGATTCTGCTTTAATATACCATTAAGGGATCACATAACACCTTATTTGAATAGGCACTCAATTTTAAAAATGATCCATCGTCGCAAGCTCCACTTAGCGTGTCTTCTTTTTGGGGTTGTTAAACACAGATCTCCTTCTTATTTATATGAGAAGCTTTCTTGGTCATCTAGCAGAAGACAAATTGAAGCCCGTCAATGTGCAATTCAGCTTACTATGGAACGCCACAAAACAACCGCATTCAGAGGAAGCTTCCGCTATGCAGCTTCAAGGTGTTGGAATAATATTCCTCCACCGATTAGACACGTACGTTCAGTTTCACTTTTCAGGGTCAAACTTGAGAAATGTACACCAAATTGCAGGCTAATCTAAGACAGGACACAAGTGCTATTTGAATTTGAATTTACATTAGTTTCTAGTTTCTTTTTTTTTTTTTTTTTTTTTTTTTTTTTTTTTTTTTTTTATATATATTAATTTACTGTTTGATATTACTCTATGTTGTATTTGTCCTAAATAAAATATATCTTTCTTCTTTCTTTCTTACATTGCTGAAGTTGATGTTAAAAAAAAAAAAAAAAAAAAAAAAAAAAAAAACACCGGCCAAAATGAGTGGTATCCTATGTTCATTCTCGGCATCATTTCATATATATATACATGTATATTATATATATATATATATATATATATGTTTTCCTTGCAGCCGACAATTTGAATTTGAATTTGAATGTATAATTAATAATAATAATAAACCAATAGATGGCGCTACAACAATAAATACGCACGCTATGATTAGCTAAATATGCGAAGTTATAACTGAAGAATCATGCTGCGTACTGGGTTGGGTTGGGTTGGGTTGGGTTGGGTTGGGTTGGGTTGGGTTGGGTTGGGTTGGGTTGGGTTGGGTTGGGTTGGGTTGGGTTGGGTTGGGTTGGGTTAGGTTAGGTTTTTTTTTTTTTTTTTTTTTTTTTTTTTTTTTTTTTTTTTTCTCCTTTCTCTCAGGCGCACAAGATATGCCTAAGTTTGCTACTTTTCTTGTTCCTACACTACATCCCTATCCGTAATTTTAGCTAACTAGCTACCTAATCGTTGGTTAGCTGAGGTATATGATTTTAATGCAACGTGACTGTGGTAAGGAGTTTGGGAGAGGTTGGTAGTTATGTTATGAATGGTAAAGTATGGAAATTGGGGTAGGTTGGTTTTGGTTGGTTTGGGTTGGATGAGGTTGGGAGTTGCGGGAAGTTTTTTATTTACTTTATTTATTATTTGATAACAGTTTTTACAATTACTGTCTTAATACTAGTTACAATTTTGATCTTATTTCCTAATTTACAATTTTGATTATTCCAAATTACATATTATTTAATTATTTCCATGTAAATTCTTTTACGGATACCAGTGTAGGTATATCGTTGGTATTTGCTTGTACATTTCTATTTTAGGCCTTATGTATAAGGACCGTAATTCTTACTAGGGGTTTATTTTGTTGTGTTCTGTGTTTCTTGTATACTTATTTACATTGGTTGTTTGATACTGAGAACATATATACTAGTATATCAGTGCCATTAATTTAAATCATGTTTATTTAGTACTATATTTGTGTTGATTTTAATCAAAATTTGTGTGTATTTTTTGTGTTGTTGCAGTATTATTGTTTTTTGTTCGTGTGTGTGTTCCCCTATCCCCGAGTATCTCAAATGTATGTGCACTTGCATGTTGCTGTGTTGATACTTGAACCAATAGTTTAATTTGTGTTTACTAGTGTTTGTTTACCTATAAGCTGGATTTTGAGTTTATTTGTTTGTATTCTGCTTTGTTGTGCTACTTGTGAGTTTATTACAAAACCGACTTACTTTAAAAATAAAGGAGTCGGGTTTCCAGTGTTTTGCGTTTATGATAGTGTAGAGTTGATTGTGTATGAGTGTGTAGTTTGGAATTTGGTTAAGTGTTTTGTGTTTGTTATTGTGTCTGACGGTGTGTACGTGTATGGATGTAAATGTGTTCTTTACCATTTTTGTTTAATGCAGCTGGCATACTTTATCAGAATAAAGAAGTCCGCTCATCAATACATTTATAGCTCGATGTGTTGATGGTGTGTGCTTGAGATTGTGTTACGGTTTTGTTAGACGCGTGGGTAATTGGTTAGGTGTGTATGAATATTACGTGAGCTAGTAAGTGTATGTGTGGGTTTTTTATGTATGTTAATTAAGTGTATGTGTGTTTTAGGTACTCGGGGCCGTCTGTGCATTGCTGGTCGCCAATGTGAGGTAAGTGTGTATATCCTCCTGGAGAGGTAGCCTGATTTGCCAGACCCAACCTCCTGCTCGACGCATGATAGAGGGGTCGTTGGCCACAACCTACTGTCTGGTGTTATGGTACGGAAATGTTGCTGGTTATTTAATTCACATTTTCTTTTGCAGCAGGGTGCGACTTCCGACCCATTGCTATCATGTTCTTGCAGGTGGGGTGTCTAGCTATAGGCTACGGTCGAACGCGCAATCCACTCCCATCTACTTCTGACTGGGCACCTCTCGCTAAAAGAGTTATGTGCCGTGTCCTTTCTGTGCTCTCTGGTGCAATTAACACATCTGGGTTGCGCGCCCTCCGCGTACTCTTCGCACTCTCTCATGGTATGCGGTCCTCCGCAGTGGCCACATGCCGCCTGGGTTGTCGTTGTGCACATCTTCCTCCCGTGCCCAAAGCCCAGGCATAGTGTGCACTGCACTAGCGGCGACCTGTCGGTGACCTGCAGCGTGCGCAGGTCTATCCGCACCACTCCTGTCTCCGTCATTCTTTGCCACAAGGTTGGTGTGACCCGACACACCACCTTGTTGGTGTTCACATTTCGTCCTCTTATCTTATAAGCTATTTCTATAGGATCTTTGACATTCTCCTGGCCCTCAAAAATCGCCCTATTCTGGTTTTTGATGGCCCTGAGAATGTCTTCATCCGATGTTTTTCGGAGGACCCCGCTTATCATTACCAACGGTCTTTTGTTGGTAAGGTCTTCTGTCACTAGTTCGGGTCTCTTCTCTGCGAGTTTACGCTTTACGTTTTGCCGGTCCTCCTCAGTCCTACAGCTTATAATATATCTTCCATCCCTAGACTTACGCATTTTCTCGACCTCGCATCCTCCCTGCGCAGCGTCGAGCACCCGTCCGATTTCATCGGAGATCTCTTCCCGGGACTTAGTCGCGTAGTCGAGGCCGCTGGTTATCGCCACGGAGTGTAGTGTGCGGTACGTCCTATACGCTAGAGGATTCCCTCCCGGCTTTGTTGCCGCTACACTCGCGTAGCTGGGTCTCGTGGTGCTCGCCTCGCTCATGTCAACACTGTGCTTCTGAATAACTCTCGAGAAGTTATTCATTCTCTCCAGGTTCTCGCGCATGAGCGAGGCGTGCTCTTCCATCCTCTTAACCAGATCGGCCTTTTCCTTGTCAAAATTGGTTATCCCATTTTGGGACTCTGCCGCTTTTCCATCTTCTGGTCCTTGTTCTTGTTCAGTCTGTATCTCGACTGCTCTCGTACTAGTTTTCGTTGTTTGTGCGCCTGGCTCTGAGTTGCCCCTTTTATTCGTCCCCGACATCTCCTTGTCCATCTCTTTTATTATAGCAAACAAACGATCGATCGCCCCCTGTACGCCCTGTTTGATTTCGGTTTTCAGGTTCCTTGAATTGGACAAGTGTTCGTTAGCTTTGTCGTAGGTGGTTTTAGCTTCCTTCATCCGGTTGGTCTGCTTTGCCGCATCTTTAGTAGCCATTGGCGGCGTGCGTTTAGTTAAGGTACTTGTCCAATTCGGCGGCGAAACTTTCTTCGGCTGCTCTTCCTCGGTGGCTGCCGGTGCCTTTTTTAACGTAGAAGGAGAGGGGGGAGAAAATCTCAAAGTCACCGCTCTCTTCCTATTTTGGTACTGTCTAGAACAGAGGGGACTGTTTGGTAAGGCAGGAGTAGCTTCATACTCAGTTCTTTTCTTTGGAAGAGTATTCGTCCACGGTCCTGGTGTTACCTTGTGGGCCGAAGGAGGGGTAGGAGGAGTTACCCATCCATATCTCTTCTTCTTTTCTGCCTCTAGGTCGTCTTTCGCACTCTGTTGTGCCCACCGATCTCCTTTATGTGCTTGTTCTATTTCTTTAATCTCCTTCGCAGTTGGCTTTATTTTTTCCCAAAGAGCATCCATTGCTGTTGGAGTATGAAACATACTTCTTATTTTGCGTGGGCGTGTATGTTTATTTAAGGGGCTAATATAATGTAAGCTAGTCAATTTGTGCAAAAGCAACAAAATGAATGATTTGTGTGAGTGTATGTGTGCGAGTGTATGCGTGTATGTTATGTACGTGTGATAGGGCTCCTAAACAAATCTTAAACTAATAGATTAGGTGCAAAAACACCTAGTCTGAGGTCAATAAATAAAATAGAATAAAACAACAAGTTGAACCAGTCAATACGACGTCAAATACTTATACTAATTACTTTATGTTACAGGTACTCCTGCTGTCCAAGTCAAAGAATCCACCAGTCAACAGATAAGTACTTAACTACTTACAATTACAGGTTTCTTTGCCTAATCGGCAGAATCAAGTCACAGACCTTATTACTCTTAATACTACCTTATTCTACTTATTTACAAAGTGTTCCACTCAAAACTAATATCTATCTTTTTTGTTTCAGGTCCAGGGGGGAGCGGGATGGGCGCCGGGAGCCGGGAGGTGGACAGATGGACGCGTCTCGTCAGTACGAGTTCAAGGAGTCCTCGCACGCCGGGATTGGACAAAAGGAACTGGAATGGCAGGTAAGTAAAAGTAGGGGGGGAGCTAGAGGGGGGGAGGGGGGTAGATCGATAGGTCTCGTCGCCCCGAGTTGGATGATACCAAACTCGACTATGTTGGCGTTGAAATTGGCTGAGAAACAGCCTGCGAAGTTTTGGTCCCAAGAAAGCCGGATGAAACTTCGCAGTTTTCAAATCGTTGTTTCTCACTCAATATCAGCGCCAGAAGACCGAGCTTGGGCTCAAACCTCTCAGCGCGGCGAGGTCTATCGACTGGGTTGAAAAAACGAAGTAAAATTTTTAAGGTCCAGAAATGGGTCCAGCGGGTACCCCTGGTGCCGGGAGACACTTCTAAGAAAACCCGAGCTCGCTCGGATGGATATTGGCCAAGATATTCGGTCTTGAAGATATCCAAGATGGCCGCCGTCGAAGTTTGTACTCCTATATCTCAGTCACCAGGAGGCCTACTGTGCCCAAGATTGGGTTCGGGGGATGGCCCTGACCTGTTCTAGGTCCTTATATAAAAATCTAGACCCAAAAATTTTTGCCCTTTTTTGTTGCCGAAAACGAAAGAGGGTCCTGTCCGAGCACCTCCAGTCGAAACCGCAACTCAATAGGACCAATATCGGCTGAGTTATAGAGATTTTAAAAATCTCAAGATGGCCGCCCAAATGTCAAAACGCGGCGAGAAAAGCTCGCCACTCGGTGATCTTTCGTCCTATCGAGCCCGGATTTCGACCAGAGTGCTTCCCTGAACTTCCCCCAGGTCGCTCTGGGGGGGTTAACGTCAAAATTTTTTCAGCCTTTTTAGGGGCTGGTCGGCTGCAGAGTCCTATGGGAACACCAGCACCCAAAACCCCGCCGAAATCCGTTCAATAACGGCCGAGTTATTGAACTTTTTAGAAATTCAATATGGCGGCGGCCCTTAGCCAAAAGGCTCGGATTTTCCGTATCTCCGCCGCTATACGTCCTAGAAACCTGTTCTTGGGCTCTGTGATTAGGTCTCGGCGAGACCAGTATGCTGGTGTCCTCAAAAATATATTTATGTATATATTTATTAAAATATATACAAAATTAGGCAAAAATATGATATCTCGAAAACTATAACTCTAAAAATTTCCAAAAAATATGCAAATGATAGGCCTAATGATGTTCTATTTTACCCCTAATTTAGTTGAATTTACCCTAATATTAAAAAGTTATAAAAATTTAAAAATTTTGAAAATTACGGTTTTTTAATTTTAATTTAAGAATTTTCCTAGACAAAAAATCGGGATTTGGTACGGGCAGATAGAACTAACTACCGCGCACAATCCCACAGTTCCAAAACCCACGCGTCGTGTATACTTTTCGAGATATTTAAAATACAAGTTTTATTTTCTAATTAAAAATAATTAAAGACTATGGTACTTAAAATTATTCTGGGTCCAGATTTGAGCTGCTCCTAATGATGTCTTCAGTTGGTCCAAACCTCAAATTGCTCACGTCAATATTGACGGAGCAATTTTTAGGTTATGGACTTGTTTTTTTGGCGATGGTTTCCAGGGGGCTGGTCCGATTTCTCCAAGTGGGGTGTCCAAAGATGCGTCTTCGCGAGGGCTTCCTGGCCAGCTAGAAAAACTACCCGGATATCCTTGAAAAAATGTAAGTTATGGCCGAAAAACGAAATTTGCCGAAAATTTTTCACTGTTTTTAATTTTTTACAAAGTCAATATACACAAATTTTAAGTTCGCTTTTGGCAGAAAGTCTTAGTTTTTGACGCTCTATCTTGACGTATTTTTGAATTTAGAAAAAGTCAAAAACTGGCGATTTTGGGTCCACGTTTTTTGAGTTTTCACTTAATAACTTTTCCAATATAGTTGGGATTTTGGTACTGATTTTTTGCGGTGTGGGGGCACCAGAGCCCCACAAAAGCCGCCACTAAAAAGTATATGTCGTCGATCGCTTTTTCGACTTGTGATTTTTTCAAAATCCAAAATTTTGTTTTTTCGCACTAACTTTTTTGTTCGAATTGTTATCGATTCACTTGTTGCACTGGCACCTGCGCCTCGGTTTTGCGCACACTTTGATACTACGCACGGGTTTGTAGCTCTAAAAAATCCTATTTTTAGGAATTTTTTCCCGCGGAGCAAAACTTTTTCTGACCGATTTCGAGCGCGGTTCGAGCGGAACTCGGTTAGGTTAGGTTAGGTTAGGTTAGGTTTTTTTTTTTTTTTTTTTTTTTTTTTTTTTTTTTTTTTTTTTTTTTTTTTTTTTTTTTTTTTTTTTTTTTTTTTTTTTTTTTTTTTTTTTTGTCGTTTAGGCTCCTGCTTAAGGCATGTGCAAGAGTTCATTACTATTTCTTTATTTTACTATTTATTTAAAGAATTTACATTTTCTGTGATACCTACAGTGTTTTTTGTTCTTTTGTGTTGTACCTAGTCTACGGTAGTGAAGCTACGTGTCTATTGCTAGTTCATGCATGGGTAAATAAGTTATTACAAAGGATGCGATGGAAAATTTTGAAAAGTTGGTTTGTGTTGGAAAAGGTTGGTTGTAAATTGCTAAGTAGCCAGGTTATGATTGGATGATTGGTTTTGGTTGGGAGATTGTTGGGTCACTTTGGAAGTGGTTTGGGTACTGGTTTATGTGATTGGTTGTTGTTGGAAGTGACTGGGAGTGTTCTACTGTTTTCGTAGGATTTGGGTGTTGGTTGGTTCGTTAGATCTAGGAATGGCTAAATTTAGAATGGTATAGGATGGGTTTGGTCAATGGGAGTGTGGGTTTGTTGGTTGGGTAGGTAATTGGTACAGTTTTTATTTATTTCTTACATCTAATACATATTTTTACTGCTATTACATTTACTTATTATAATTCTAGGTTGTAGGTAATATACATACTTCATACACATGCTTAATATCTAATTTCTGCTGTATGCAGCAGGTTGATATCTTACAGGGTATTTATCTAATATTATACATTTTTATTAACTAAATTCATATATATCTATTTTTACAAGTTTGCCGACGCTGCCGGTGCTTATACCATAGTATAGGTCCGTAGTGTCTAAATATACCTTAATTTTATACTGTTGTTTTTGTGCTGGTCACATATAAAGTTCTAAATAGTTAAACAATTGTATATTTTTGTGTTACAGGTCGCCTCTGCTACCCGGGAGCCCGCTACTCTAAACGTGAGTATGTTTTATATTATTTGTATTGTGTTTTTGTGTGCTTGTTGATGTATGCATGTGTGAGGTTGTTATGCTTGTGTTATAACTACTGCAAACCGCGATCTTTTACATAAAAGTCGCAAAGTTTTAGTACGGTGTGTGTGATTGTGTGCATGTAACGTGTACATAGTACATATGTATGTAATTCTGTAGTTGTGTTATGCATGTTGTAGTGATTGTGTTTGTGAATTGTGTGTTAGAATTTGTGTTTGTGTTTGTGTTAATCTGGCAGGTTCCCGGTTGGGTGTCTGATGGTCTCCAATTTAGTTGGTGTATTGGAGTGGCGACCCAGAGCCAAGCGTGGCCGTCGGTACCACGCACGATAGCGGAGTCGTAGGCCATACCCCTTTGTCGATATAGTGATGCTCCAGGATGATGCGAGTTATCTAAAACTGTGTATCAAAGGGGTACGACTTCCGACCCATTGCTATTGTGTTGTTCCCGACGGCTCGCCTAGCTGTAGGCCACAGATTGGCGCACGATAGTGTCCCACCTAATTCTCACCGGACATTTTTCGCTAAATGCGTTGTGCATAGCTTCAGGTCCGGTCCTCCTTTCCTGTGTGCAATTTATACATTTAGGCGGGGCGCCAACAGAGAACTCCTCACACTCCCTCTTGGTGTGAAGTCCCCCACAGTGACAACACTTTGCCTCGGTTACCTCGGTACACATCTTCCTGCCGTGTCCGAAACCTAGGCAAAGTGTGCACTGGGTTAGAGGCGACCTATCGGTGACCTGTAAGGTCTGTAAGTCTATCCTCACCGTTCCTGTGGCTGTAAATCTCGCCCAGAGTGCTGATGAGACCTTGAATATTACTTTGTGTGTATGCGGGTTTCGTCCTCTGATCTTGTAGGCTACATCCATCCAGGCGTCTTCCCCCTCAAGGCCCTCAAAAATCTCCCTATTTTGATTTCTGAGGGCCCTGTGGAGGTCGTCGTCTGAATGTGCCCTGAGGACACCCGTAACCATCACCATTGGTTTTTTGTTCGTGATGTCTTCTGCAACAAGGTCTTTTCTTCGCTCCTTCAGCATCTTCTTGAGCTTGTCGCGCTCTTCTACAGATTTACAGCTAACGATTACCTTGCCTTCTCTTGCTTTTCTGACTTTCTCAACCTCGATCCCCCCGTTGGTAGCGTTAAGCGCTTCCCTAATCGCCTTTAGCGTCGTCTCGGCTGTTTGGATGTTATCGGGATCGGTGTTGGTTATTGTTACAGAGTGTAACGTCCTGAAAGTCTTAGGGTTAATCCCTGACCTCTCGGCCGCCACACTGGCATAGGATCGTTTTGGGTTGCACTCCGAGGCTACAACACTGTGCTTTTCAATAATCTTTTCAAGATTATTTGTACTCACCAGGTTCCTCTCTAGTAGCTCGGAGTGCTTCTCCATTCTTTCGGTGAGGATGGCCCATCTTCTGCCAAGAGCCTCCCTGTCTTCTGGTTAGGTTAGGTTAGGTTAGGTTAGGTTAGGTTAGGTTAGGTTAGGTTTTTTTTTTTTTTTTTTTTTTTTTTTTTTTTTTTTTTTTTTTTTTTTTTTTTAGCTGCCAGGGTCTCCATCATAGGTCAGGACAGAGATCTCATTATCTATTTATTTCTACTATTAATCTATTACTTTATAAAAAGAAAAAAGTTTTCTTGTTTATTTGCTACTTGTTATCTGTTTTTACTTATTTTACTGTTTTTACTGTAGTGAAGCTACTTGTAGATTTCATGCAACTTGGGTAAATAAGTTCCTAATTTTGAGATACTTGGGTGAATGGATTGGTTGTGGTTGGGTATGTTTGGTCAGGGATAAAGGGTTGAGAGGATTAAGGAAAGTGATTGGGTTAGGTTGGAAGTTGGTTGGGAAAGGTTGGGAATTGTATGGCTGCTTTTTTATTATTTTATTTCTTATAATACCGAATACAGTTGCTTCTTATATATATAATTTTTACATTTTAATCTTACTTGCTATTTTTTTTACTATGTTAAGTTACATCTTATTCTTTATTTCAGTTTATTAACTACAAGTGTTTTACAAATTTTAATATTTTGGATAAGTGATACATATTTATTTATAGATCTTATATTTTATTTCCATTAAAGTGAGTGACACTCTACATCGCCCATTCTTTCTTTCCTAGTAGTAGGTATCCTATATATTTAGATGCTCTTATTTCTATTACTTAACACTTTACATTACATTATTACTTTATTGTCGACACTGTACACAAATATACCCCAGTATATTGTTACAATGTCGTATATTATACACTATTGTTTTGCTATATGTTTTTGCCCGGTCAATATATATTGTGTTTTTTATGTATTGCTGCTGTTACTAATTTTTGCTGTTTTGTTCTAGGAACCTCCACTTCCCGGTGCCTGCAGTGCTGTAAGTACTTTATTTCTCATTGTGTTTGTGTATCTGTGTGTTTTGCTACTGTTCTTAATGTGCTTTGTGTGTTTTGCTTGCTGGTGTGTTTATTGCAAACTAACAACTTTTGAAGTAAAAGTTGCATGTTTTAGTTGTAACTGTTTGTGTTGCATGTGTTTGTTTGTGTTCATGTTGATGTGTTATGTCTGTATGTGTCATAGTGTATGTGTAGTTTGCTTAGGTATGTTTTATTCTCCACTGCAGGTTTCCGGGTCCGTGCATGTACAAGGTCGCATGAGTCAGTCGTGTGGTACCCCGTACCTGCATTGTCCTAGTGCCAGAAGAAGGTACCGGTTCTACGCACGATAGCGGAACCGTAGGCCGTGTCTCGTTGACTGGTCCATTGTTGCGTTTTATTACCACCAGTGTATAAATCCATTTTTCTTCAACGAGCCACGACTTCCGGTCCATTACTATTGTGTTGTCCCCGGTGACTCTTCTAGCAGTAGGCCACGGTCGCGCGCACTATTGCGTCCCACCTCGCCCTTACTGGGCACGCCTCGCTAAAGGCGTTGTGGTCCGTTTCCGCCTTTTTCTCTTTCACACAGTTCTTACATTTTGGCGGTGCGCCCACCGTGTACTCCTCGCAGTCATTGCGAGTATGGGGTCCGCCACAGTGGCTACACATCACCTGGGTCTCCGTGCACAGCTTCTTGCCGTGCCCGAAACCCAGGCAGATGGTGCACTGTGTTAAGGGCGACCTATCCTTTACCTGCAGAGTTTGCAGGTCGACCCTTAGTGTGCCGGTGTCCGTCATCCTCCTCCAGAGGGTTGGCGATACCTTCAGTATTACTCGCTGAGTGTTCGGGTTTCTCCCTCGGATTTTGTAGGCTACTTCCATGCGGTCGTCGCCCTCCTCCAGGCCCTCGAAAACCAATTTATTTTGGTTTCTGAGGGCTCCGAAGAGGTCGTCGTCCGCATGTGACCTAAGAACACCCGTTATCATCACCATCGGATGTTTATTGGTGATGTCTTCTGCCGTGAGGTTCGCCCTTTCCTTGCTGAGCTTTTGCTTCAGCTTCTCCCTCTCCTCTGAAGTTCCACAACTGATGATGACCCGGCCGTCTCGTGCTTTACGAACGCGCTCGACCTCTATTCCTCCCTGCTTGGCATTTAAAGCCTCTCTTACCTCCTTGAGGATTTCATCGGCTGAGGCGTTCTCCTTTCCGGAGGTGACTGCTACGGAGTGCAGCGTCCTGTAAGTCGGGGGATTTGACCCCGGTCTCGCAGCCGCCACACTCGCGTAGGTCATGACCGGAGCTCTTGCCTCACTCGCTTCCACCGCATGCTTCCGAATAACTACTTCGTAGTTATTCATCGCATCGGTGGCTTGCTTGAGGAGTCTGGCTTGCTCCTTCATGTTTGCGTTGAGGGTATCCCAACCTTCTCTAAGGAAAGCTTTATCTTCTTCATACAGGGACCAAGTTGTACGTTGGCCCTGGTCTACCCCCGCAGCTTCCGGTATCTTTCCTCCAAGTTCCCTGTCTTCAGCTTGGGCTTTCGTGTCATTGCTACTTTGTCCTTTGCCCTGGCTCATTTCCCCTTTCTTTGTACTTTCCAAGGTCTTTTTCAGCTGTTGGTTTTCACCTTCTGAGTCTTTAAACAGGGCGTACAGGCGGTCTACCGCGTTTTGCACGCCCTGCTTGATCTCCGTTTTCAGGTTTCTTGAGTCAGCAAGGTGTACCTTGGCCTTGGTAATGCAATTTTTGGCTTCAGTTGCCCTACTTAGGCATTTTACCGGTGTCTCTCTCTTTGAGTTCCCTGGTGGTGTCCTGCTTAAACCGGTGCCAATTTTCATTGGTGACTCGAAGTACTCGGGGATTTCTTTCTCTTTGTCCCAGTTCCACACGTATCTCTTGACTGGCGCTCCATAACGCGAACTTCTAACTCTATCTTCCTCGGGAGATGAGGTCACCACTACCTCTTCCACTGCAGGCAGTGTTTCTTTGTCCGGTGTTACTCCCGTCCTCACTGGGACACTGGGTTTAGTGGGTGTGCGACGCATTTTCCGGCAGTGGAGATCTGAACTACCGGTCAAATGTAACTTATCCTAATCGACCGGCGCAAAAGCACTGGGTCGAGGTGTCAATAAAATAATAGTAATGCAATATATATTGAACCAGTCAAATAATAAAACAAAATAAAAATTTTATTGTCAAACTTACAAAAGTTTTAAAGCTACCTTAACTAATTCTTATTCTATTTACAGGTGGTGTCGGCGCGCCAACTACCAGGTCTCAGGTAAGTCACGATCTTATGTCTAATACTATTTTTACAATTTCTAATTCTATTTTTCTGTTTCAGGTCAACAGATCGGCGAGGGAGGGAGCAGGCTACGTCCCAGGTGCACCAGCGGGTTCTCCGCGTCGCGAGGAACCAGTGGACACCAAGAACGGGGAAATTGGAGCAAAAGTGAGGGAAATAGGGTAAGTTGAAAAGATAAGGGGGGGATGGAGGGGTGGGGGGGGGCTAGGATGATAGGTCTCGTCGAGCTGAGTTGTTCAAACCCAAGCACGACCAACCTATCTGCTTTATTGAGGGAGCAGCGGTGTCCGAAGTTTTACCTAAATAAAACTTCCCCGACTTCGACCCTTCGCTGTTCGCTCAATATTGCAGCTAGCGACCGGTGCTTGGGCTCGTTCTTCTCGTCTCCACGAGCTCTAGCGGATACGGCAGGAAAAAAGGGTAGTTGACACTGAAACTCCGATCAGGCCCAGAAGGGGACCAATCGATAAAGGAAGTCCGGGAAGTTCTTTATAGAAAACCCGGTCTTCCTAGGACGTGTAATTCCGAGATATACTGGAAACAAAAAATCCAATATGGCCGCCGACCAAACTTTAACCTTAGATATCTCTGGGGTTTTATGTCCTAATATACCCAAGTTTGGGTTTGTTATGTGGCCCCCAGTGAGATCTACGTCCCCACGTGTACAGTTTGTGTCAAAAATTTTTTTGTCAATTTTATAGTCTAGGCTGTTAGAGAAGCCCCTGCAGATGTCCCCAGTCGAAATCCCGACTCTGTACGCCCAATAGTTTAAGAACTATCGGGGTTTGAAATTTTCGCAAGATGGCGGACAACTGTCAAACGCCGGCGCGAAACGGCTGTATCTCTGCCAATATTGGGGCTATTGCCTCCGGACTTCGACTGGAGGTGTTCCTATCACCTTCCCCACCCGTTTTGGGGGGGCGTTAATGTCAAAAATTTTCGCCCGTTTTTACCCCCGGATACTGTCCGCTAAGTCATGTACTACTACCCAGTCAAAACCACGTCGCGATAGGACAAATATATCCGGAGATATCAGGGAAACAAAAATTCCAAGATGGCGGCGGCCCTTGGCCAAAAACCAGTAAACTCCCGTTACTCGGGTCCGGTTTGGCCGAGGACCACCGTGTTTGGGGTCAAATCCAAGGTCTTGACGAGACCTATCTAGTTCTATCTCTAACTTAATGCTAACTCTAATATATATTTATTTATTTAGGAAAAACTGTACAAAAATCGATATCTCCGAAAATATCAGAGATAAAATCGCCGAAAAAAGTCCGGAAAGTCCGCTAAAGTGGGCTCTATTTTACTGCTATTTTTAATATTTTTACCTTATACTGAAAAATTTTACGACTTTAAAAATTTTGAAAAAGTTAGTTTTTTGAAAAATTTCCGGAATTTTTCTATGATAACCTTATGGGTTCTGGGTGCGGCTGGGTAGAGCTCCCCAGCGCGCACAATCTAGCAATTACAGAACCCGCGCGTCTCTGATACTTTCGGAGTAATCGCGGGTCAAAGATAATTATTCTAATTAAAAATAACTTAAAACTATCTAACCTAAAAATCCGTTCTGGCCGGAAATGCAGCGTCTGTCTTCTGGTCTTCAAGTAAGCTTAACCTCAAAACGCTCACCCCAATAATGGCGGAGCAATTTTGAGGTTATGTTCTTGTTTTTCAGGTTTTTGCAAGGCCGGGTTCCGTCCGATGACCGCGAGTGGGGTGTCAAACGACGCGCCTCAGCGAGTCCTCGGAGGCTACCGCGGCGGAATTTTGGGTTCCAAACAACTTTTTTGGGTTAAGCCCAAAAAACAAATTTTGATGAAAAATTTTTTCACTTTTTAATTTATTTCTCCAAAGTTATGTACAATTCTAAGGTTGTATCTGGCGATTATTATACAACTTTTGATGCCGAATCGGGTGGTAATTTTTATTCCCAGATACGTCCAAAAATGGGGGAAACTCGACCACGTTTTTTCACTTTTCCTCCTTTTTCTTCGCAGGTGGAGTTGGGAATTGGACGGTTATATTTTTGCAGGGTAGGGGCAACTGGGCCCCTTCGAAGCCGCCACTAAAAAACTAGGGTCCTCGATCTTGTTTCCAAGTTATGATTTTTCAAAATCCAAAAAACAGTTTTTCACTTATAACTTTTTTGTCCGAATAGGTGGAAACTTAGTTTTTGTTCAGGCACCTGCGCCTCACTTTCCCGCACAAAACGGTATATTGCACGACACTGTAGCTATCAAAAAACCTATTTTTAGGAATTTTTTAGTCGGGAGCGAAAAGAAAATCGACTGGTTTCGGACGCGTTTCGACCAGAACTGGTTAGGTTAGGTTAGGTTAGGTTAGGTTAGGTTAGGTTAGGTTAGGTTAGGTTAGGTTAGGTTAGGTTAGGTTAGGTTAGGTTAGGTTAGGTTAGGTTAGGTTAGGTTAGGTTAGGTTAGGTTAGGTTAGGTTAGGTTAGGTTAGGTTAGGTTCATTCCCGCTCCGGCCGTCGTCGCGAGCGGACGTGTGCCCGAATTTTCCGTGAATTTCGAAAATTTTGAAAAATTTCTGGAATGTTTATATTGTTGATCTACACATACGACTGCACCTGTTTAACGGATTTTTGACGATTTGGCTTACTTTTTGACCCGGCTTTGCTTGTTTTTTGTGATTTTCTGTTTTTGCTTTTTGACTTGGTTTTTCTTTTGGACTTCGATTTTTGCCTACGGATTGGATTGTTTTTCACGTTTTTGACACCCCCCACTCCACCCCCATGGGGGGGGGGGCCGTTTAATGGCGGAAAAGTGCGGAAATGACGCCTCGGGGGCTAGTGAGGTTCGGAAACGGCCCAACACTCGCTCCCGGGGTGAAAATGCTGGTTCGGACTCCGATGAGTCCGCAAGGAAATTATTGACCGAGGAGGACTCTCAGAAACCTGGGTCCCGACGCAGCAGGGTGCTTGCGGGGGCTCGCAGTAGGGGTCACAGCGTCGGAATGACGCTGTCTCGCGAGGATACGGTGGAGATTGAGGCGCAGGCGGATGCCTTCGTCTCTGACCTCCGTAAGAAGTTTCTAAAAAAGAAAACGAAGGCCCCCGAGCCTTCAGAGACCGACGTACCCCCCGAAGTAGACCCGAGGCTACAGGATGTTGACTGCCTGGATGCGGAGGAACTCCGCACCATGGCCGGCGCCCACGTTGCTACCATCTTCAACGTGGCCCAGACCTCGGGGAACCTGAAGGGGGGTTATGTTAAGCAGCTGAAAGCCGCGGCAGGAGCCCTGATGGAGGTGACGGAAAGTCTCTCCAGGAGGACCCTCACCGCGGAGGCTAGGAAGTTGAGCCTCGACAATTTAAAGTTGAGACGTGAGGTGGACTCCCTGCGGGCCGAGATTCGGGCATACCGCAGGGAGTTCGAGGAAATGAAGTCTGCGGCCAAGGAAGTCGCGACTAGGGAAAAGACCTATGCAGTCATCGAGGATGCCGTGGCCGTGGATGCCGCGACCAGTGTCACCAGGTCCTCGGCAGTGACTGAGAGGGGGGACGCCAGGACTGAGGCCCCCCCATTCGACATGGAGGAGTTTAAACGCTCCATCATCATGGCGATGGGTAACCTCGTCGACGCCCGGCTGGCGGTCTTCGAGGATCGGTTGCCCCCCCCCAAGATTGTGCGTCCGCCACTGGCCGCGGACAAGAGGTCGAAGGCGGTACCCGGGACTTCGGGTTCTGCGCCTTCTCACATGGCTGCTCCTCCCAGGGCCCCCGCAGATCAGGTGGAGTCCCTGGAGATGGACTTTGAGCCAACTCCGACGGTGGCGCCCTCATCCCTTTCCCTCTCCTTCCCCCCATTGCCCCGCGCCACCCCCCCGTCGTTTGCTCAAGTGGTGGGCCCCCCACGCCCCCACCCGAAACCGGGTCCCTCAGGTCTCCAGGGGGCCCCAAGAAATCAAAGGGCCGCCCCAGCCCCCCTGTCGTGGTCTACCCCTCCCTCAGCCCCTGCCCCCGCCCAAATTGAACAGGGCGAGTGGACTGTTGTGGGGCCGGGAGGAAAAGGAATAGAGCAACAAGACGAGAGAGGAGAGAGAGGAGAGCGGCGGGATACCCCGCCCCAACCCTCGCCCCTATGACTTCTGCTCCGCAGTGGAGGAATGAGCCGGCCCGGAAACCCCCTCCGAGACGCCCGGCTCCGTTGGTGGAGGCTAAGGCGGCAGCAGTCATGGTGACGCTGCTGCCCGATGCCGCGAAAAGTGGAATGACCTACCGCCAGGTCTTTGAAAAGGCCGCGACGGCAGTTGATCTTCAGGCGATGGGCCTCAGGGAGGGCCTAAGAATTGTCCGGACGGCCAACGACGCTCGACTCTTGGAGCTGCCACCAGGGCCGGAAGGCGTCGAGAAGGCCGACCGGCTGGCCGCGGCCCTCGCCCCAGTTTTAGACGGCGTGGCCGAAGTCGCCAGACCCGTGAAGAAAGGTGACATACGGGTCACCGGACTCGACGATTCGGTCACGCCGTGGATGTTAGAGGAGGCCATCGCTCGCGCGGGCAACTGCCCTCGCGACCAAGTCAGATCTGGCGGTATTGGTGTCGGACCGGGGGGGATGGGCGCAGCTTACGTCCAGTGCCCCATCCCGGTCGCGATTATGCTAACCGAGCTGAAACACGTCTGCGTGGGATTCAGCTCGGCAGTCGTGTCGGCCCGTGAGAGACGACCCATACGATGCATGCGGTGTCTCTACACGGGCCATATAACTGTTATGTGCCCGGATGGGCGAGTAGATAGGTCGGCCCTGTGTTTCCGCTGCGGAAGAAGCGGACACAGGGTCGCCCAATGCGAAGAGACTCGTGCGCACTGCGTGGTCTGCGCCGAGTCTGGTCTGGACGCCAACCACGTCACGTTGTCGAGGGGCTGCCTCCCTCCGCACGTGAAAGGCAAGTTTGCTCCCCCGGCTAATATCGGGATAGGACGTCACCAGGAGGAGTCTAGTATGTCCCACTAAAATGCCCGGACGACATACTAGACTCCTACAAGGAAATGTTAACCACTCCGCCGGGGCCCAGGATCTGCTCCTGCAGTCCATGGCGGAGTGGGAGGTTGGTCTGGCCGTAATTTCGGAACCGTATTACGTCCCCCCCCAGGGCAACTGGGTCGGGGACCTGGATGGCACGGTGGCAGTCGTTGCTAGTTCGGGCGCTAGCACCCCACTCTTCGAGATCGAGAGGGGGCGGGGTTACGCGGTGGCAGGTTGGGGCGAGTACACCTTCATAGGTGTGTACTTTTCCCCCAACCGATCCCTGGCAGAGTTTGAGCTCTTCTTGGACTCCGTCAGGGCCGCCGTGGGCAGACAGTCGCCGAGGGCGACGTTCGTGCTCGGCGACTTCAACGCCAAATCCCGCTCCTGGGGGAACGCTGTCACCGAATCGAGGGGACTGGCTGTGGAAACGTGGGCGCTTCAAAGTGGTTTGACCCTTTTGAACCGAGGTTCGGTCCACACCTGCGTGCGAGCGCGGGGTGGTTCCGTCGTTGATCTGTCGTTTGCCACCCATGCGATCGCACGCAGGGTGACGGATTGGAAAGTTGAGGAGGAGGTGGAGACTCTGTCGGACCACCTCTACATAAGGTTCGAGGTCTCCCCTCCTCCTAGTAGAACAGGGTCAAACCCCCCACGTAGCCACGGTCAGTTCCCCCGATGGGCCCTCGGTCAGCTCGATCCTGAGTTGGCCGGAGAGATGGCCGCCATCCAGGGCTGGACCAACCATGAGAGCAACACCTGTCCGGAGGATCTGGCGGAGAGCATGCGCAGAACCCTTACTAGGGTCTGCGATGCCTCGATGCCAAGGTCGCGTCGGCGTCGGCAGAAGCCAGCGGTTTACTGGTGGACCGCGGAGATCGGCGGCCTGAGGGAGGCTGCCCTTCGGGCGCGCCGATCTCTGAAGAACTGCCGACGTCGGCATCCTCCGGACAGAGGTCAGGAGGCACATCTCTTGGAGGAGTACCGGGCGGCTAAGCAGGCTCTGCAATTGGCCATTAGCCAATCCAAGACTCGGGCCCGGGAAGAAATCTTAGTCAGTTTGGACAGGGACCCCTGGGGACGACCGTACCGGGCAGCGCGCAAGAAGCTGCGCGCCTGCCCCGCCCCGGTCACGGAGTCCCTGCCGGAAGGGGTCCTTAATAGAATTGTGGACGGGCTCTTCCCGGACCCGGGACCCTTTACTCCTCCAAGAATGTGTCCTCTTCGAGAAATACCCTCGGAGACTGATCCTCCCCCAGTCTCCGAGGAGGAGTTGGAAATGGCGCTGGACCGTCTCCGGCGCCGGAAAACTGCGCCGGGGCCAGACGGGGTCCCAGCCAAGGTCCTCTTCCTGGCCGCTAAACACCTAGGCGGCCAGCTTCGGGAACTCTTCAACGCCTGCATTAGGACGGGTGAGTTCCCGAAGCAGTGGAAAGAGGGCCGGCTGTGCCTCATTCCAAAAGAGGGCCGCCCTCCCGAAGATCCCTCCGCCTACAGACCCATCGTGCTGTTGGACGAGGTGGCGAAAGTATTCGAAAAAATTCTGGCGAGCCGCCTCGTCCGGCACCTGGAATCAGATGGGTCTGGTCTCTCGGAGGCTCAGTACGGATTTAGAACAGGGCGTTCGACTCTAGACGCCCTGTTCGCGCTCAGGAGCCTCACGAGAGAGGCGGAGAGTATAGAGGAGTCTGTCTTGGTGGTATCGTTGGACATCCAAAATGCCTTCAACAGCCTTCCCTTCGAAACAATCCTAGAGGCACTCCGGTCTCATGGAGTGCCTCTGTATCTCGTTAGGCTGTTGGAGGCATACCTCCAAGACAGATTCATCCTCTGGGAGGGCGGTTTTGGCCAGATCTCAGGTAGGCGACGTGTCGTGTGCGGTGTTCCACAGGGTTCGGTGCTGGGTCCGATCCTGTGGAACATCGGCTATGACTGGCTCCTCCGCGAGCCAGTCCTGCCCGGGATGGGGGTGATCTGTTATGCCGACGACACCCTCATCACGGCCCGTGGCGGAACCTACGTGGAGTCCGTGGAGTTGGCCAACGCCGCGACGGCGTTGGTCGTCGAGAGAGTTTGCCGGCTAGGCTTGAGGGTCTCCCCAGAAAAGACGGAGGCCCTCATGTTCCACGGACGACGTAGGCGACCGCCGCGGGACACGCACGTCGCCGTCCAGGGAGTGGCGGTAGCGGTAAAGGCCCATATAAAGTACCTGGGCCTTGTTCTAGATGGAAAGTGGGGTTTCGGGGCACACTTTACCCAGCTCGCCCCGAAACTGCTAGGTGCCGCTACCGCCCTGGCCAGATTGTTACCAAATGTGGGAGGGCCGGGCACGGCCTGCAGAAAGCTCTATACTGGTGTCTTGCGGAGCATGGCGTTGTACGGTTCCCCCGTGTGGGTCGACGCGCTCCATCGGAAAAACAGGACCCTCTTGAGAAGCTCTCAGAGGGTCCTGGCGGTACGGGCCATACGGGGTTACCGTACGGTCTCATGGACAGCAGCGACACTGCTCGCGAGCGACCCGCCTTGGGAACTACAGGCGGAGGTGCTCGCGGCAGTGCACCGTTTTCGGCAAGACATCAGGGATAGAGGAGAGAGGCCGTGTCCGGCGGAAATAAAACGAGTCAGGGCCTTGGCGACCGAGGTCCTGCTCGAGCAATGGGCTGATGACCTGAGGTCCCCAGCAGCTGGAAAGGAGACGGTGGAGGCGGTCCGCCCCCACCTGGCTCGTTGGGTCTCGAGAAAATTCGGGACCCTTACGTACAGGCTGACGCAGATACTTACCGGGCACGGCTGCTTCGGTAAGTATCTGCACCAGGTAGCGGGGCGAGAACCGACCCCAGACTGTCTAGAATGCGGCGCACCCTCCGACACAGCGATCCACACGCTGGTGGAGTGCGCCGCCTGGGGACCTCAGCGTCATCAGCTAGAAAGCAATGTCGGTCCTGTGTCCTCGCTCCAGCAATTGGTAGGAGCCATGCTGTCGAGCGAGGACGGATGGAATGCGGTTGCCTCCTTCAGCGAGACAGTCATGTCCCTGAAGGAGGCCGCAGAGAGGAGCAGAGAGGAGGATGCGTATGCGGACCCCATCCGACGACGGCGGACTGGCCGTCGGAGGCGTCGCTACGCACACCTCCCCTCTTAGAGCCATCACAGGGGGCCGCGGGAAATGGGAGAGCCCGCGGACTTCCCCCCCCTGTTGATGAAGCAGGGCACCTTGCCTTCGGGGTGTCCTGAAGTTTAAGCCAAGCGTAGGGGCGTCACGAATGTAGTAGCAATGCTCTAGTTCTCGTGGCGCCCCGTAAAAGCGCAAGGAAGAGGCCCAGGTTTAGGTTTAGTGGGTAGTCTGGCGGTCCGACGTCTCGCGACAGCTTCGCCGCGGCCAAGCCAGCGTGCAGAGCAGACCGTCAGGAGTCCCACACACCCCTCGGATCACCCCTTCTCCCGGGGCCCGAGGCAGTGTCCAAAGACATTCCCCCTGGGTTACCAAAAAAAAAAAAAAAAAAAAAAAAAAAAAAAAAAAAAAAAAAAAAGGTTAGGTTAGGTTAGGTTAGGTTAGGTTAGGTTAGGTTAGTTAGGTTAGGTTAGTTAGGTTAGGTTAGTTAGGTTAGGTTAGGTTAGGTTAGGTTAGGTTAGGTTAGGTTAGGTTAGGTAGGTTAGGTTAGGTTAGGTTAGGTTAGGTTAGGTTAGGTTAGGTTAGGTTAGGTTAGGTTAGGTTAGGGTTAGGTTAGGTTAGGTTAGGTTAGGTTAGGTTAGGTTAGGTTAGGTTAGGTTAGGTTTTAGGTTAGGTTAGGTTAGGTTAGGTTAGGTTAGGTTAGGTTAGGTTAGGTTTTTTTTTTTTTTTTTTTTTTTTTTTTTTCTCGTTCCTAGCCCGGGCGATTCAGGATATACCCAGGTATACTACTGTTTATTTATACTATATATATATATATTTGGGAGTTTAAGGTGTGTTGGGATTCTAATTGGTTATGGTTGGCTTTGGTTGGACTATATATAAACTTACTTATACTACATAATATTTATGCTATATATATTTAATATGTCTACATATTCGGATGCCCGCGTTGCCTCCCCCGAATCAGAATCACCAACTCGGTTTGCGTTTGAGTTGGTGATTTTGGCCCAGGGAAGATGATCAGGCGTCCAGATATGCAGTTCCCTACTTGCCTATTCTACCATAATGTTTATATACTTAATTATATATTCACATATAAAGGATGGGAGGGTTACTAATTTTTCTTTATTCTCTTTATTAATTTCAAACTTATTTCTATTACAGTTTTGTTTACTTATGTTATATCTTATATATATATTACAATTTTGCTGCCAATGGGTTTTTATTCAATTCTATTATCTATACATATTTTATATACTTATACTTATACTATTATAACAATTTTGAGCCGAATTTATTTATACATATTTACTTATTTATTATAACAGTGGGTAACCTGTGTTAATTCTAATACGTACACTTAGTCTATTTGTTTACAATAGTACAGGGTTTCACAGTCCGTTTCTTTCACGTAGTGTGACTTACAATAGGTAGATATATTAACTATATGCTAGCTTACTTGTAGCTTGGTACTGGTAAAATATATAAAAACTATATATTTTCAGTGCCTTATTTGTTGACAGTTTTATTATACTAAATTATTCCTACTAACTTTAATGGCTCAATGCATATTGTCTTTAGCTATATCTTGTCCTTATTTCAGGTCACATCTGCGACCGGGTGTCAAGAGGATCATTTCCTAGGTAGCGCTTACTGAAGCCGTGTGCCAGCTCGCCCCGCGGAGTCATGTGTAAGTTTTGTTTATGTTAATGTTGTGTTTGTGTTAGTTTGTGTATTGCATTACTTGTGTATATGTGTGTGTTTACATAGGTGTGTGTTTAGATTTAGTTGTGTATGGGTTTACTTGTGCTCATGTTTGTAACTATGTCTTGTTTTGTTTGTTTTAGTGCATGTATGTTATACTAAGAACCGCAAAATTTTTTCCACAAAAATTTTTGCTAGTTTCTTGGTGTCTGTTTGTGTTTTTGTTACTTATGTATTTCCTGAATTTTTGTGTGACCTATTCTAAAGTAGTGTGATTTGTAAATATGTGTGTGTTTGTGTTTATTTGATCCCCGTGTACCCGGTTCCTTCTTATTACTCAGGTACGCCGCTCTTATGGTGTTGTCAGTGCACGTCGACGTCCTTTGCTAGATACTTGTCTGGGGGCTCCACGCACGATAGCGGGGTTGTAGGCCATGCTTTGTTGCTTGGTTGTTGTAATTGAATTGTTACATTTAGTAGATGTTGTCTCGCAGCAAGGTATGGCTTCCGACCCATTACTATTGTGTTGTTACCCCCAGGGCATCTAGCAGTAGGCGACGGTTGCACGGATGATCTTGTCCCAGCGCGCCCTCACTGGACACTTCCCGCTGAATGCGTTGTGCGACACATCTTCTCTCTTCTCTCGGTTGCAATTTATGCACACCGGTTGTGTGCCCACTACTTGTGCCTCGCATTCGGATCGCATGTGATGACCTCCACAATGACTGCACATCTCCTCGGTCTCGCGGCACTGCCTTCTGCCGTGCCCGAAGCCAAGGCATATCGTGCATTGCGTGAGCGGCGACCTATCCACGACCTGCAACACTTGCAGGTCTACTCTCACTGCCCCTTCCTCCGTGAATCTCTTCCACAAGGCCGGTGTCACTCTAAGTATCACCTTATGGGTGTGCGGGTTTCTTCCTCTTATTTTATACGCGACTTCCATACAGCTGTCGTCCTCTCCCAGACCCTCGAAAATCAGAGTATTCTGATTTCTTAGGGCCCGGAAGAGGTCGTCATCTGTATGGCTCCTTAGAACGCCGGTTATCATCACTAACGGTCTTCTGTTAGTGATGTCTTCTGCTATTAGAGCTGCCTTCTTCTGCTTGAGCCTAAGCTTAAGCTTTTCCCTATCTTCTACTGTTCTGCAGCTCACTATTACCCGTCCATCCCTGGCCTTGCGGACCCGCTCCACGCTCACCCCCCCATCTTTAGCATCTAGTGCTTCCCTGAGGTCCTTGAGGGTGTCGTCTCCGGAGCGGTTTTCTTTGGTGTTGGCAATCGCCACGGAGTGTAGCGTCCTATAGGTCGGCGGCGGCTTTGCGCCAGCCCTTATAGCCGCTACACTCGCGTAGCTCGGTTTAGGAGCACATGCCTCACTCATACTTGCATTACTCTTTTCAATAACTTGTTGCAAGTTATTGATCCTTTCCATGCTTTTCTGGATGAGTGAGGTGTGCTCTTCCAACTTTCCCAATAATATATCCTTTTGTTTTGCGGTTTCTTCTACTTTTTCAATCTGAGATAAACCCTGTAATGAGCACTGCGTTTGCATTTCTTTCATTACTTTCCTTTCCGTTTTCTCAACTTGAGTAGGATCTTGTATTGAGCATTGTGTCTGCATATCCCTGACTACTTTCTCTTTATCGCCCGGGTCCTTCCCCTTGTTCTCATGTAACTCAATGAGAGCTTCCCCCAAGTCCTTATCGC
Organism: Dendrolimus punctatus; assembly: GCA_012273795.1. NCBI lineage: Eukaryota > Metazoa > Arthropoda > Insecta > Lepidoptera > Lasiocampidae > Dendrolimus > Dendrolimus punctatus. The sequence continues at coordinate 22,914,055 of CM022535.1, forward strand.
ACATACAAAGCAGAGCGTAAAGGCGCTTTACCGCGTACGCCACGCTCTGCTTTATTTCTGTCTTAAGGTTTTTCGAGTTGTTGAGATGCTCCGTCGAAGCTTCCAGCTGCTCTTTGGCCTCGAGCAACCTGTCAAACCTTTTATTGTGCATTGGATTGTTCGTGTTCGCCACTTTCTTAGGAGCCTCTGGTGGCGGCGTTCTCTTCGTATAGGTCTTATCCATTGCAGGTTTTTTGCTGGGGCCAGCTGGGGGCTGTACTGCCGCCTGTGGGACCTTTTTCGGGGGTGGGGAGAATTTTAAAGTTACCACCTTCTTCTTAGTTTGTGGCTCCAGCTTCCCGCGCGATGTTGTTGGGCTGGGGCTAAGGGATGTGACGGGTCGACTATTGTCGGCGTCAACATCCACAGAAGCAGTTCGCTGGTGCTTTGCTGGTGTTCTAAACATTGTATCTAAGGTGGTGTATGTACAAGGTGTTGATGCGGTGGTTTGTTTGCGCGGAACTTAATCTAATCAACCTGCGCAATAGCACGAGGTCGAGGGGTCAGTTAATAAAAGACAAAACAATATATATTGAGCCTGTCAATAGTTACAAATAATATATACAAACAAAAGTTTTAGTCAAAATAACTTAAAATTACCTTATACTACTTACAATACTGTCGGCGTGCCGATCAACAAGTCAGTGTTCGTCACAGGGCGAAACAACGTCAATTTTTTGAGTTACTAATATAATTTTTCTGTTTCAGGTCAACGGAGCGGCAAGGAGAGGAGTAGGAAGCGTTCCAGGGGCACCAACAGGTTCGCCGCGTCGCGAGGAACCAGTGGACACCAAGAACGAGGATGTAGGAGCAGAAACGAAGGAGATAAGGTAAGTTGAAAAAAGAGGGGGGGGATAGAGGGGTGGGGGGGGGCTAGGATGATAGGTCTCGTCGAGCCGAGTTGTTCAAACCCAAACACGTCCAACCTATCTGCCTTATTGAGGGAGCAGCGGTGTCCGAAGTTTTACCGAAATAAAACTTCCCCAACTTCGACCCTTCGCTGTTCGCTCAATATTGCAGCTAGCGCGCAGTGCTTGGGCTCGTTCTTCTCGTCTCCACGAGCTCTAGCGGATACGACAGGAAAAAAGGGTAGTTGACTCTGAAAATCCGATTGGGTCCAGAAGGGGTCCAATCGGTAGAGGGAGCTACGGGAAGTCCTCAAGAGGAAACCCGGTCTCCCTACGCCTAATAGTTCCTGAGATATCTTAGGAACAAAAAATCCAAGATGGCCGCCGACCAATCTTTGACCTTAGATTTCTCTGGGGTTTTTGGTCCAAAATTGCCCAAATTTGGGTTCGTTGTGTTTCCCCCAGTGAACTCTACGTCACTACGATGACAGTTTTGTCCAAAATTTTTGGACCGTTTTTAGTAGCTAGGCCGTTAGAGGACCCCCTACTGATGTCCTCAGTCAAAGTCCCGTAGCTGTACACCCAATAACTCCGGAGTTATTGGGGTTTTAAAATTTTCCAAAATGGCGGAGAGATGTCAAACTCAGGCGAGATTTGGCTATATCTCAGCCAATATTGGGCCTATCTCCGCCGGACTTCGACTGGGGTCGTTGGCGTGGTCTTCTCCACCCGTTCTGGGGGTTCGTTGATATTCAAATTTTTGGCCCGTTTTTATCCCCGGATACTGTCCGCTAAGTCAAGCTCTTCCACCCAGTCCAAACCGCGTCAAAATCGGACTTATATATCCGGAGATATTAAGGGTTTAAGATTTCCAAGATGGCGGCCGTCCTTAGCCAAAATCCGATAAACTCCCGTAACTCGGGTCTGGTTTGGCCCAGGACAGCCGTTCTTGGGGTCAAATGAAAGGTCTGGATGAGACCTATCTAATTCTACTCTTAAAATTAACCTAGCTATTATATATATTTATATATTTGCAAAAAACTGTACAAAAATCGATATCTCCGAAAGTATCAGAGATAAAATCGCCGAAAAAAGTCCGGAATGTCCGCTAAAGAGGGCTCTATTTTACTACTATTTTTAATAAATTTACCCTAATACTAAAAAACTTAATGACTTTAAAAATTTTGAAAAAGTTGGTTTTTTGAAAATTTTCCGGAATTTTTCAATACTACCCCTATGAGTTCTGGGTACGGCCGGGTAGAGCTCCCCAGCGCGCACGATCTGGTAATTACAGAACCCACGCGTCTCTGATAGTTTCGGAGTAATCGTCGGTCAAAGATTATATTTCTAATTAAAAATAACTTAAATCTATCTAACCTAAAAATCCGTTCTGATCGGAAATGCGCCGTCCTCCTTCAGGTCTTCAAGCCAGCTAAACCTCAAAACGCTCACACCAATAATGGCGGAGCAATTTTGAGGTTAGAATCTTGTTTTTTTGTATTTTGCAAGGCCGGGTGCCGTCCGATTGTCGCGAGTGGCGCGTCAAACGACGCGTCTCCGCGAATTCTCGGTGGCTACCGCGGCAGAATTTTCGATCCGGAACAATAATTTGGAGAAAAATCCGAAAAACAAATTTTGCCGAAAAATTTTGTCACTTTTTAATTTTTTGCACAAAAACTATACCTTGTTCTAAGATTGTATCTGGCGGTTTTGTAGTAACTTTTCACGCCCGATCCGATGGTGATTTTTATTTTCACCTAGGTCCAAAAATGCCGAAAACCACTCCACGTTTTTTCACTTTTTTGGGAAAAACTTTTCCAAAAGAGTTGGAATTTCCCAAGTCACTGTTGGGCCTTGTTGGGGCACCGAAGGCGCACAAAAGCCGCCCTTAAAAAAGGGGGGTCGTCGCTTTGGTTTTCGAGTTATTCCACTCCAAAGTTTTAAAATTCGGTTTTTCCGCGATAACTTTTTTTCCCGATGTGATGGAACAAAACTAACACCATAGGCGGATGCGCCTCACTTTTCCGCACACACTGATGTATCGCACTTGTATATATCTGTCGAAAAACCTATTTTTCCGAATTTTTTTCGGAGGAGCGATGAAAAAATCGACTGATCTCGAGCGCGTTTCGATCAGAACTGGTTAGGTTAGGTTAGGTTAGGTTAGGTTAGGTTAGGTTAGGTTAGGTTAGGTTAGGTTAGGTTAGGTTAGGTTAGGTTAGGTTAGGTTAGGTTAGGTTTAGGTTAGGTTAGGTTAGGTTAGGTTAGTTAGGTTAGGTTAGGTTAGGTTAGGTTAGGTTAGGTTAGGTTAGGTTAGGTTAGGTTAGGTTAGGTTAGGTTAGGTTAGGTTAGGTTAGGTTAGGTTTAGGTTAGGTTAGGTTAGGTTAGGTTAGGTTAGGTTAGGTTAGGTTAGGTTAGGTTAGGTTAGGTTAGGTTAGGTTAGGTTAGGTTAGGTTAGGTTAGGTTAGGTTAGGTTAGGTTAGGTTAGGTTAGGTTAGGTTAGGTTAGGTTAGGTTAGGTTAGGTTAGGTTAGGTTAGGTTAGGTTAGGTTAGGTTAGGTTAGGTTAGGTTAGGTTAGGTTAGGTTAGGTTAGGTTTGGTTAGGTTAGGTTAGGTTAGGTTAGGTTAGGTTAGGTTAGGTTAGGTTAGGTTAGGTTAGGTTAGGTTTTAGGTTAGGTTAGGTTAGGTTAGGTTAGGTTAGGTTAGGTTAGGTTAGGTTAGGTTAGGTTAGGTTAGGTTAGGTTAGGTTTTTTTTTTTTTTTTTTTTTTTTTTTTTTTTTTTTCTCGTTCCTAGCCCGGGCGATTCAGGATATGCCCAGGTATGCTACTGTTTATTCCTGCTATTGTATATATATATATGTTTGGGAGGTTAAGTGTGTTGGGATTCTAAGTTGGTTACGGTTGGCTTCGGTTGGACTATGTTATAAATTTACTTATACTATATATATTGTTTATACTATGTATATTTAATATATTTACATATGCGAATGCCCGCGTTGCCTCCCCTCAGTCAAAGTCACCAACCCGGGTTGTGTTTGGGTTGATGCTTTTGGCTCGAGGAAGATGATCAGGCGTCCAAATATGTACTTCCCTACTTTGCCTATTCTATCGTGGTTTTTATATACTTAATTATATTACATATAAGGGAGTGGGAAGGTTACTAACTTTTTTTATTATCTTTATTTACTTAAATCTTATAACTATTACAATGTTGTCTTATATTATGTCTTATATATTATAGTTTACAATTTTTGGTGCCAGTGAGTTCTTTATTTTATTATTTATACATGTTATCTATACATATGTTTATAATATATACTAACAATTTTGATCCAAATTTCTTATATATATTTTCTTATAAAACAGTGAGTACCTGTGTTATTTTCTAATTAATATATCTTTTAGCTGTTAATATACAAGATTCAGGGTTTCTAAACATTATTATCACTTAGTGTGTCTTATTATAGATATATTAGCTATATGCTAGCCTGCTTATTGCTAGATACTGGGTAAATATATAAAACTATATATTCTCAGTGTCTTTTATGGTACATTTTATTATACTAGGGTTTTACTACTATATATTGTGGCTCAATGCATATTATCTATGACTATATCTTTTGTTTTTGTTTCAGATCACACCATATGACCGGATATCTGAGGGATTATTTCCTACGGTAGCGTGTCGCTGAGCCAACTACAGTTCAGCACGCAACGTGGAATCATGTGTAAGTTTATGTGTGTTATATTTTAATGTTGATGTTCTGTGTGTTGTTGGTTGAATGTGTGTATATATGTACGTGTTTACGTATTTGCCTGTGTGCGTGTTTTGGGTTTGTATATTTGATTGTGTTCATGTTTATGTAGTGTTTTAGTGCATGTGTGTTCTGCTATAAAAACCGCAATTTTTACATTAAAAATTTGCTAGTTTGTTTTGTATCTGTTTGTGTTTGTTTACTTATGTGTTTATGAGTTTTCTGTATGACTAGAATTGGGTAGTGTGATTTCAGTTTAATGTGTCTGTGTTTATAAGTCCCCAGAATCCGGTTCAGTCCTGTGGTAAGGTACGCCGCTTTGATCTTGTTCTAATGTACAGCATCGTCCACTGCTACATACTTATCTGGGAGTTCCACACATGATAGCGGGGTTGTAGGCCATGTTTTGTTGCGAGGTTGTAGTAATTAATAAATTAACATTTAGTGGGTGTTATTGCAGCAAGGCATGGCTTCCATCCCATTACTATAATGTTGTCGCTCTCAGGGCATCTAGCAGTAGGCGACGGTTGCACGGATGATCTTGTCCCAGCGAGCCCTCACTGGGCACTTCCCGCTGAATGCGTTGTGCGACACATCGTCTCTCTTCTCCCGGTTGCAATTTATGCACACCGGTTGTGTGCCCACTGTTTGTGCCTCGCATTCAGATCGCATGTGATGACCTCCACAATGACTGCACATCTCCTCGGTCTCTCGGCACTGCTTTCTGCCGTGCCCGAAGCCGAGGCATATCGTGCATTGTGTAAGCGGCGACCGATCTACGACCTGCAGCACTTGCAGGTCTACTCTCACTGCCCCTTCCTCCGTAAATCTCTTCCACAAGGCCGGTGTCACTCTAAGTATCACCTTATGGGTGTGCGGGTTTCTACCTCTTATTTTGTACGCGACTTCCATACAGCTGTCGTCCTCTCCCAGACCCTCGAAAATCAGAGTATTCTGATTTCTTAGGGCCCGGAAGAGGTCGTCATCTGTATGGCTCCTTAGAACGCCGGTTATCATCACTAACGGTCTTTTGTTAGTGATGTCTTCTGCTATTAGAGCTGCCTTCTTCTGCTTTAGCCTAAGCTTAAGCTTCTCTCTGTCTTCTATCGTTCTGCAGCTCACTATCACCCGTCCATCCTTGGCCTTGCGGACTCGCTCGACGTTCACCCCCCCATCTTTAGCATCCAGTGCTTCCCTGAGGTCCTTGAGGGTGTCGTCTCCGGAGCGGTTTTCCCTGGTGTTGGCGATCGCCACGGAGTGCAGCGTCCTATATGTCGGCGGCTTCGCGCCCGTCCTTATAGCCGCCACACTCGCGTAGCTCGGTTTAGGAGCACATACCTCACTCATGCTTGCACTATTCTTTTCAATAACTTGCTGCAAGTTATTGATCTTCTCAATGCTCTTCTGGATGAGTGAGGTTTGCTCTTCCAACTTTCCCAGTAGTATGTCCTGTTTTGCAGTGTCTTCCACTTTCTCAGTCTGAGTGAAACCCTGTAGTGAGCATTGCGTTTGCATTTCCCTCACTTCTTTCCTTTTTGTTTTCTCAGCTTGAGTGGGATCTTGTATTAGACATTGTGTTTGCATATCCCTAACTTCTTTCTTTTTCTCGCCCGGGTCCTTCCCCTTGATCTCATGTAACTCTATGAGAGCTTCCCCCAAATCCTTGTCACACATGCAAAGCAGAGCGTAAAGGCGCTTTACCGCGTACGCCACGCTCTGCTTTATTTCTGTCTTCAGGTTCTTCGAGTTGTTGAGATGCTCAGTCGAAGCTTCCAGCTGCTCTTTAGCCTCTAGCAACCTGTCAAACCTTTTGTTGTGCATCGGGTTTTTTGAGTTCGCCACTTTCTTGGGAGCCTCTGGTGACGCTGTCTTTGTAAACGTTTTGTTTACTGGTGGTGGTTTACTAGGGCCGGCAGCTATCTGAGTTGCTGCTTGTAGAACCTTTTTTGGGGGTGGGGAGAATTTTAAAGTGACCACCTTCTTCTTTGTTTGTGGCTCCAGCTTACCGCGCGATGTTGTTGGGCTGGGGCTGAGGGATGCGACTGATCGACTACTGTCGACGTCAACATCCGTGGAAGCAGTTGGCTTTTGCTTTGCTGGTGTCCTAAACATTGCGTCGAAGGTGGTGTATATGCGGAGTATTAATGCGGTAATGTATATGCGCGGAACCTAAACTAATCGACTTGCGCAATAGCGCGAAGTCGAGGGGTCAATTAATAAAAAGTCAAAACAATATGTATTGAACCAGTCAATAGTCACTAAAAAATATATACAAACAATAGTTATAGTCAACAATATCTTAAAATTAACTTATACTACTTACAATACTGTCGGCGTGCCGATCAAACAAGTCAGTGTACGTCACAAAACAAAACAACATCAATTTTTTGAATTACTAATATAATTTTTCTGTTTCAGGTCAACGGAGCAGCAAGGAGAGGAGTAGGAGGCGTTCCAGGGGCACCAACAGGTTCGCCGCGTCGCGAGGAACCAGTGGACACCAAGAACGAGGATGTAGGAGCAAAAATGAAGGAGATAAGGTAAGTTGAAAAAAGAGGGGGGGATAGAGGGGTGGGGGGGGCTAGGATGATAGGTCTCGTCGAGCCGAGTTGTTCAAACCCAAGCACGACCAACCTATCTGCCTTATTGAGGGAGCAGCGGTGTCCGAAGTTTTACCGAAATAAAACTTCCCCAACTTCGACCCTTCACTGTTCGCTCAATATTGCAGCTAGCGCGCGGTGCTTGGGCTCGTTCTTCTCGCCTCCACGAGCTCTAGCGGATAAGACAGGAAAAAAGGGTAGTTGACGCTGAAAATCCGATTGGGTCCAGAAGGGGTCCAGTCGGTAGAGGGAGCTACGGGAAGTCCTCTAGAGGAAACCCGGTCTCCCTACGCCTGATAGTTCCTGAGATATCTTAGGAACAAAAAATCCAAGATGGCCGCCGACCAATCTTTGACCTTAGATTTCTCTGGGGTTTTTGGTCCAAGATTACCCAAGTTTGGGTTCGTTGTGTTTCCCCCAGTGAAATCTACGTCCCTACGATGACAGTTTTGTCCAAAATTTTTGGACCGTTTTTATTGGCTAGGCCGTTAGAGGACCCCCCACTGATGTCCTCAGTCAAAATCCCGAAGCTGTGCGCCCAATAACTCCGGAGTTATTGGGGTTTTAAAGTTTTACAAGATGGCGGCGAGATGTCAAATCCAGGCGAGATATAGGTATATCTCCGCCAATATTGGGCCTATCTCCGCCGGACTTCGACTGGGGTCGTTGGCGTGGTCCTCTCCACCCGTTCTGGGGGTTCGTTACTATCAAAATTTTTGACCCGTTTTTATCCCGGATACTGTCCGCTAAGTCAAGCTCTTCCACCCAGTCCAAACCGCGTCAAAATCGGACTTATATATCCGGAGATATGAAAGATTTTAAATTTCCAAGATGGCGGCCGTACTTTGCCAAAATCCTTTAAACCCCGTAACTCGGGTCTGGTTTGGCCCAGGACAGCCGTTCTTGGGGTCAAAAGAAAGGTCTGGATGAGACCTACCTAGTTGTACTCTTAAAATTAACCTAGCTATTATATTTATTTATATATTTACAAAAAACTGTACAAAAATCGATATCTCCGGAAGTATCAGAGATAAAATCGCCGAAAAAGTCCGGAATGTCCGCTAAAGAGGGCTCTATTTTACTACTATTTTTAATAAATTTACCCTAATAATAAAAAACTTAATGACTTTAAAATTTTGGAAAAGTTGGTTTTTTGAAAATTTTCCGGAATTTTTCAATACTACCCCTATGGGTTCTGGGTACGGCCGGGTAGAGCTCCCCGGCGCGCACGATCTGGTAATTACAGAACCCACGCGTCTCTGATAGTTTCGGAGTAATCGCCGGTCAAAGATTATATTTCTAATTAAAAATAACTTAAATCTATCTAACCTAAAAATCCGTTCTGACCGGAAATGCGCCGTCCTCCTTCAGGTCTTCAAGCCAGCTAAACCTCAAAACGCTCACACCAATAATGGCGGAGCAATTTTGAGGTTAGAATCTTGTTTTTTTGTATTTTGCAAGGCCGGGTGCCGTCCGATTGTCGCGAGTGGCGCGTCAAACGACGCGTCTCCGCGAATTCTCGGTGGCTACCGCGGCAGAATTTTCGATCCGGAACAATAATTTGGAGAAAAATCCGAAAAACAAATTTTGCCGAAAATTTTGTCACTTTTTAATTTTTTGCACAAAAACTATACCTTGTTCTAAGATTGTATCTGGCGGTTTTGTAGTAACTTTTCACGCCCGATCCGATGGTGATTTTTATTTTCACCTAGGTCTAAAAATGCCGAAAACCACTCCACGTTTTTTCACTTTTTTGGGAAAAACTTTTCCAAAAGAGTTGGAATTTCCCAAGTCACTGTTGGGCCTTGTTGGGGCACCGAAGGCGCACAAAAGCCGCCCTTAAAAAAGGGGGTCGTCGCTTTGGTTTTCGAGTTATTCCACTCCAAAGTTTTAAAATTCGGTTTTTCCGCGATAACTTTTTTTCCCGATGTGATGGAACAAAACTAACACCATAGGCGGATGCGCCTCACTTTTCCGCACACACTGATGTATCGCACTTGTATATATCTGTCGAAAAACCTATTTTTCCGAATTTTTTTCGGAGGAGCGATGAAAAAATCGACTGATCTCGAGCGCGTTTCGATCAGAACTGGGTTAGGTTAGGTTAGGTTAGGTTAGGTTAGGTTAGGTTAGGTTAGGTTAGGTTAGGTTAGGTTAGGTTAGGTTAGGTTAGGTTAGGTTAGGTTAGGTTAGGTTAGGTTAGGTTAGGTTAGGTTAGGTTAGGTTAGGTTAGGTTAGGTTTTTTTTTTTTTTTTTTTTTTTTTTTTTTTTTTTTTTTTTATTGCTTTTCTAGCCCGGGCGAACGAGATATACCCAGGTCCGTTACTGTCTAAGTTTTTACTTATATATATAAAAAATACAAGGTTTATGGATTGGATATGGTTGGAATGTTAGTTGGTTATTGTTGGCTTATGTTGGTTAGTATTGGTTTTATAATATACTTACTTATACTATATTTTTATTGCTTTTATATATATTTAATAGTTCTATATGCCCGAGCGCCCGCGTTGCCTTCCCTGGGTCAGAACCCCCGACTCGGTTTGCGTGTGAGCCAGTTGTTTTGGCCCAGGAGAGATGATCAGACACTCAGACATATATTTCCCTAATGTTTTCCCTATCTGCTCATTAAATATAATATACACTTACACATACTTACATATTTGGGAGGATTGTGTGGCTAGGGAATTTCTTTATTTCTTTATTTTTAAAAACTTATTACTAATACATATTGCTTCTTAAAATTTAGTACCTCATATTAAATTCCAGATGTTTTATCTATACATTACTGTACAATTAGTTTCCAAAATATATACAATACAATTTTGTTTCTAAAATTTAAGTTTCAAGTATTTATATCTAATTAATGTATATATATATATATGTATGCTATAATTTTTTAACAACTCTATATCTATTACAGTATTAACTAACTATTTTTGTAGACAGTTATTTGTTTATATTTGTATTTATGCTGCTGTGCTAAGGCAGCCAGTGCCTTCCCTCTACGTAGTTGGTGCTTATTCCTAATACAGTTTTGTATATTAAAGTGCCTTACTTCTATTGCAAACACTATCATCAGATATACTACAATATATTGATGTAGTGTCTTATACATACTATTTAACTATAACTATTATACTATTGCTGTTCAATATACACATATTTCTTGGTGTTTTAATTCTATATGTATTATTGGTTTCAGATTTGTTCACCACTACGTGATGGGAACCTGTGATTTGGTAAGTGTTTTGCTGCTATTTGCGTTAATGATTTAATAATGTATGTATGTGTGTGTATGTGTGTGTGTATGCGTGTGCGTATGTGTGTGTGTGTGTGTGTTTGTGTGTGTGTGTGTGTGTGTGTATGTGTGCTGTGCATGTGTGTGTTTTGCTAGATAAGTGTATTACAAACAAACTGCTTTTAATATTAAAAGTTGTTTGTTTAAGTGTATTTGTACTTATTATTTATGCAGTGTCAATGTTAGCGTAGATGTATGTTTCTGTGTGTTTTGTGACTAATTGTGTATATCTTTTGCTGTGCAGTTACTAGATTTTGTGTGTGTCGTGTTGGTGAGTAGTCTGTCTCGCAGGCTCCCATCTCCATCAGTTTACTGTCGCCATGGTTGTTATGAGTCCTCTTCAAAGGGCGACATCGCCTTACGTTAGACGGGTCCAACGGTCCCGCGCAAGATAGCCGAACCGTAGACCGTTCCTAGCTGCTTGGTGTTATGTCACAATCTTTCTTACCATTTGCTGTCTTGACTTTCCCAGCTAGGTCCGGTTTCCGGTCCATTACTATTTTGTCGTTCTCGTTGGTCCGGCTAATCATAGGCGACGGTTGCGCGCACGATCGCATCCCATCTTGCTCTTATGGGGCATTCTTCACTGAAGGCGTTGTGCCCATGATCCGAAAGTCCCTTATGGATGCAGTTCTTACATCGCGGCGGCGCGCCTACAATGCGCTCCTCGCATTCCGCCCTTGTGTGAGGGCCACCACAGTGGCTACACATGACCTGGGTTTCTTCACAGCGTTTCTTGCCGTGTCCAAACGCCAGGCACATGGTGCACTGGGTTAATGGCGACCTGTCCGTCACCTGCAAATTCTGCAGGTCGATTTTTACATGGCCCGCCTCGGTCAGTCTCCTCCAGATGGACGAAGTCACTTTGAGTATTACCTTCTGTGTGTTCGGGTTTTTTCCGCGTATTTTGTATGCAACCTCCATACTTTCGTCGACCCTTTCCAGGCCCTCAAACACCCGCTTGTTTTGGTTTTTGAGGGCCCGGAAAAGGTCTTCGTCGGTATGGATGCGCAATACACCCGTTATCATAACCATGGGTTGTTTGTTGGCTATGTCCTCTGCTATCAAATCGTTACGATTTTTCGTCAACTTACTCTTCAGCTTTTCTCTCTCTTCCGCCGTCCGGCAGCTGATTATGACTTGCCCATTCTTTGCCTTTCTTACCCGCTCTACCTCCACCCCCCCATCCATGGCGTTTAACGCCTTCCTTACGTCCGTGAAGGTTTCACTGGTCATGCGGTTTTCTTTTTGCTAGTTATCGCTACGGAGTGCAGCGTTCGGTAAACCGGTGGCTTAACCCCCGGCCTTGCCGCCGCCACACTCGCGTAGCTTAATTTTTGAGGAGCGTTTTCCACGCTAGGGCCTGTCCCGCATTCTTGAATAATCTTCTGGAGATTATTCATGCATTCCAGGCTCTTCTGCAAGAGCGCTGATTGCTCCTCCATTTTGGTTGATAACTTGGACTGACCGTCTTCAATTCTTCTAATCCTTTCGTCTTCATTTTGTTCCTCTGGACTCTTTTGCACTGGCTGCTGTTGTTGGGCTTCAGTCTGCACCTCTTTGCAGCTGGACTCTCGTTTGCCTGGGTCCTTCCCCGCTTTTCCCGCTTTTTCTTTTTCTTCCAGTTCTATCAGCGCCTCCCCCAAGTCCTTGTCGCAATAACAAAGCAGAGCGTATAGACGTTTGACTGCGTATACTACGCTCTGCTTTATCTCCGTTTTCAAGTTCTTGGAGTTGTTCAGGTGTTCAGTGGACGCTTCCAATTGTTCTTTGGCCTCAGATAACCGGTCGTATCTCTTGTTGTGCATGAGATTGTTTGTATTCGCCACTTTTCTAGGGGCCTCGGGTGGCGTTCTTTTCGTGAATGTCTTATTAATCACCGGTATTGCTTTGGGGCCATCGACTGCCTGTTTGGCTCTGCTAGCGGGCGGGGAGAATTTCAATGTCACCCCCTTCTTCGTCTGTACCGGTCTTGATGTTCTAGGACTGGGGCTTAGAGATGACACGGATGGACTGCTGTCAAACTCTACGTCCTCAAAGGCTATCGCCGGAGCTGACTGTTTCTGCTTAGCCGGCGTGCGAAACATCTTGTTAGTGTAGGAAGGGGTGTACTCTAGGTATAACTTAAACTAGAGGTGAGTCTTATACTAATCAACTTGCACAATAGTACAAAGTTGAGGGGGTCAAATATAAGAAATATGGTCTATGTGTATATTGAACCAGTCAATTATTAGTTGCTATTTTACAAGCAATTTTGTCACTTAAAACTAACTTAACTAACCGCTAACACAATAGTGTGGAGCGGAAATAAACTAATATGGGTCAAAAGAACCTAAGTCTTACAACTATACAAACGAATTGTAGTCAAATTATTTAAACAAAAATATAACACTAATCCTATTCCTACTGTTCCCTGTTCCAGAAAACGAGGTAGCCCCGCCAAGAGTCCTCTACAGCAACAGTTGTAGTAGGTAAGTCAATATTTCTAATGTGTTTCTATTTTGTGTAGTGTTTCTTGTTTGAATTTTATATTTAGATACTAATGTTTTGTTTTTAATGCTCTCTTTCCAGGTATCCTGTGTTCTATGTGTTTACGTATCTATTTTAATGTTTATTGTGTTAATTTGTCTATCTTTGTTGTTTTCGCGTTCAGTTATTGAAATAAAACTTATCTACTTTTGTTTATGTCCTTCCGATGCCAAAGATGGAGATTTGGTATCGTGATTTTGTAAGGGGCAGTGAAATGAATAAATTAACAATTTTAATGATAGTTTTGTGTTTGTAAGTGTGTAGTATCTTTATTTATGTTTATTATATGTAGTGAGGTCTAGTCTGTACGTTGGTCTAGTGAGTATGCTTTATTTTGTTAATCTAAACTGATTTTTGTATAATTGTTTAATCTATGGGAAGTTAACTATAACTTTGGATTTTTATCACTAAATTTAGCTTTATAATGTACTATGTTACTTATGTTTGTTTGTCTGTCTGTCTAATAGTCTTTATTATTGTTTTCTTATTCCAAATATTGAAATAATCTTATACTTATACTTTTGTCCTTCCGATGCCAAAGATGGAGATTTGGTATCGTGTTTTTGTAAGGGGCAGTAAGAATGGATATTTTAATTCTATTTTGAGTATTTATGGGTGTGTAGTGTTATTACTTATGTTTAATTTGTGTATTAAGGTCTAGTCTGTATGTCAGTTCAGATAGTTAGTTTAATTTGTTTATTTAATGTAATTTATGTGTACTTTTAAAATGTATGGAAACTTTAAAATTTTTCTCAACTGTATGTGTATTTGTACTGTACTCTGTCTTGGTTTAACTGAATGCCTTCAATTTAACTAGACTATGGCTCACAGGCCGTGCGTGGGTCGGTCTGCCGCTGCGCGCGAGGTTGACTCCCGTTCGCGAGCGTGTGCCTAGAACCCCTCGATCGTTCCGGTTGACGCGGGTTGGAACGTTCGGTCGCGTGATTCAAGTCGCGTTATCAGCGCTGATAAGATCGCGACTGTATGAGCGTCCACGGGGGGAGAAGAGCGGTGTGGGAAGGCGCGAGTAAATGCTCGCTGCTACTTTCCGAGCCGGTCGCTTCTCGCTTGGAATTTTGTGTTTGAGTACGTTTTATTAGTGTTTTGTGCAATGTCTTTTGGGTAGTTATTTAATTTGAAATTATATAATTAGTACTAATATGTAATTTAGTTAAATAGTGTGTGTGTTTATGCAGTGTCCAATGGAAATACTACTATGAAAATGTGCAAATGCCAATGTGCGAGTACGCCGATGTACGTAAATACTGGTGCAGATGTTCTAATATACTATTGTGTGTGTGCAAATATGCAAGTGTGCAAATGCGCAGATGTGTAAATTAGGAATTGCGAATGTCCAATAGGTCTTTTAATTGTGTTTAGTTCTAATAGTTTTCAAAAGTTACTTGGGTTTTAGTATTAAATGAATTTGTGTACTCTGGTCTGTGTGTAATGTATTTTGTACGTTTGCTCCGGTCTGTGTGTTAGTCTTTACCGATGGTATGTTCCGGTCTATGTATGCACGCTTTAATTTATTGAGTTTATTGTGTGTGTGATGTACTCTGGTATGTGTGTCAAATTTTATACGTTTGCTCCGGTCTGTGTGTTAGTCGTTCTGTGTGTTATAGGTTGATTATGAAAATGCCGATATGCGATTGCGCGGATGTGTAAACTAGCAGACTTGCAAGTGTCCAGTGGGTCTTAAATTGTGTTTAAACCTAATATTATTAAAGACTGTAAGAGATAAAACTCGTTAGAAAGTAATATATTAATATATAAAAGTTTTATAATACGATATTATATACGCGGCGTCTAAACAAATCTAGGTCAATGTCCCAGTGAATGAAGTTGTTTACTACAAAAATTCCTCGTGCTCAGTCGTGCGGAAATAATTGCCGGCTTATCTTCCTTGGCGCCGGCGGCTCTTTTGTATGGAATAAATTATGCAAATGAGTCTGCGGTTTCTTTTGAATTCCCCGTGCTCAGTCGTGCGGAAATAATAGCCGGCTTATCTGACTGTTGCACCGGGCCCGCTCCTTTGTGATGGGTAATTTATGGTAATGAGTCTGCGGTTTCCTTTGTTATGTGTCGGCTGCCGGAATGTTGTTTTTATTACCCACCTGTTTCGTGAGAAACTTGATGGGGTCGTGGGAATTTCTTTTGTATTGAAGAATTTATGTTAATGAAGTTTGCGGTTTTCTTTGTTATGACTGGTGTTTTTTTTTATTGCCCACCTGTTTCGTGTGAAACTATGTGGGACCGTGGGAATTTATTTAAAGAATGTAGTTAGGTTAATGTACTTTGTATTATTATTACTTAAAGTGTTTTTATTTAGTTAACTATTTACGTGTATGTATGTATTATTGTTTATGTTGTTTTTCTACGTATGTGTGTATGTGTGTCTGTCTTTATTTGTGTGTGTGTGTGTGTTTTGTTCCCAGGATACCTGGAGTGGGGTGAGCAGTTGTGTTCCCAGCGCTGGGCCGAAGACTGCGGGCGTGACGCGTGCGGTCCTCGCTCCGCGCGGCTGCTCCGGGGGCTCGGTGCACGTGCGGTCGGGCGGCCGGCGCGCTGTGAGCGGCGGCGACGGCGCGTAGATGATTTCAGCTTATTCCCGGTTGCAAGGAGTGTGTTACTGGAATGTATGCGTTTGTCTTATTATTAAATGCTCTCCTGTGCCTATATATTTATCTATGTATGTAACTTATGTAATTTATTTTATCTATATATATATGTATATATCTATTAATAATATGTGAATATTTTGTATTTGTATTTATAAATATATATATATTATATTATATATTATATATTATATGTATGTATGTGTATCTATCTATCTATCTCTATCTATATATATATTTTATTTATTTATAATTTATATGTTTATGTTTACTTATGTACTGACTGGTTTAATGTATATTTGTATCTTTAATTAATTATAAATATTTGTATTGTATTATATTATTATTATTATGTAGGTTAATGTCTGTATAAATTTTTATTTATATATTATTTATATTATATATTTTAAAGTGTATGTGTTTGTATATATTTATGTATTTTTATAATGTAATGTAAGTTATGTGTACAATTGTAAAATTTATTAATGTAATAAATATATAAATATGTATGTATGTTTAATACTTATATCGTAGTTAATACGAGTTTTAAATAAATTTAATCTGTGTCTTAGCAATGGCGGGGCTAGTGAAGGTGGCGGCGCGTGACCTCGCTGCCGGCACAGGGCGTGAGCAGGCGAGCGGGAGGCGAGTGCGGGGCTCCGCCGTCGTCGCACTGACCCGATAACAAATATACTTCACGAGGCTGACTCTGCGCCTCGCGGGCGGTGGCGGCCTTGTGCGAGTCGACTGCGATGCCCCGGCGCTACGCTGGGTTCTGTGCGTCTATCGGAACTGAAACCTAATTATAAACAATATTTTCTTAACTATGTCTGCTTAAATCTTACTATGTTACTATCTTATTTCAATATATGTTTCTAAATGAAAAATTAAGTTTTTGTTTTATTGATAATTTTCTTCTTATATGTGAATACTTATTAAATTTATTCCAAAAAGTTTTTGATATATCCTTTATCGATTTTTGAATGAACAATAGTAAATATATGAAACATTTACCTTTATATTTATAACTACTTTGTTGTTGTTAAAGTTTAAGTTTAAATTTTTTGAAAAGCGAAAATATTTTCTGTTTTCTAAAAACTTTTAAAACAGTTAGTTAGGAATATTACTAAACAATATAAAGTGTATTCAAAGTGAAGTACACGAAACTGAAAGAAACTAAACATTAATTTAAAGTTCATAAAATAAAATAAATTTCACGGGTGGCC